>OX421363.1:6760500-8147000 GCA_949126925.1 Cheilosia vernalis
GTTGGCGCTACAGGTCGTAGGGACCCTGGGCCTAGCTTCTCACAACCATTCGTTTTGTGTGAGTTTTCATTTTTGGAACGAATGGAAGGGATCTACAATTTTATGCCGATTCCAAACGGCTAATTGAGAAGCTTTTTCAAGACAGTTATACTCTCGGATGTTTGTCAGACGTTCGCGAGAGGTGGCGCAGCGGAAAAAAACCCTAAGTTGGAATTTTGGGTTTTCGCGGGATTCGAACCTGAGGAAGCATCGATAGTCGAACGTTTTAATCGGACACTTAAGGAGAAGATGTGGAAAGAATTCAGTTTTAATGGTACTTACAAGTGGATACCGATTTTGAAAGGTTTAATGCGTGCATACAATCACTCTGTGCACAGAACTATTAAAAGGCGACCAGTTGATGTAAGTAAGAAAAATTAAAAATAACTATTATCAACAATTTATAGCCATATAAAAGTTGCTCACAAAGGAAAATTTAAAGTCGGCAGCTTTGTTCGAATCAGCAAGTTTAAACATGTTTTCGAAAAAGGCTGGGTGTATAGCCTTTTGGACAACGGAAATATTTAAGATAAGAAAAGTAAAGTTGACAAACCCGGTCACGTATCTCCTTAAAGACTTTCAGAACCAACCAATCAGCGGTAGCTTCTATGAACAGGAATTACAACAACGTAAATTTCCCGATACGTTTCTTGTGGAGAATGTGTTTAAAACAAAAGGCGATAAAGTTTATGTAAAATGGCTTGGTTTTCCAAGCGCACACAATTCCTGGATAAATAAAACACAATTATTGTAGAGAAAAAAATGATATTTTATTTCATAATAGTGATATTAAATGTTTGTTTTCCATTTAGCAAAGATTTTCACATTCCTTGAATTCGAAGTAGGTACCTACTAGCTCAAAGCTGGATATTTTTTTTTTTTTATTATTTGAAAACATCTACAACAGAGAACGAGTAAGTTGCGGATCGGTTTCACTGTCAACTTAAACTCAATCATCCTATCTTGGAAATGTATTTTTTCAAAATATTCCTTAGAATCCTCTTTCACTTTGGATGTTGCAAAATCAATTCCTTTCTTTCTACACTCACAGAACATTACCCCAAAAATGAAACGCAAACCACACAGCAGCCGCAGATAATCAGCAATGGATAACAAAAAATAACCAAGCAAACAATACAAAGTAGACAATATTTCATACTTATATATAAATAATTTAAATTTATTATTATTTTTTTACAACTTTTGTTTGATCTCCAGCTTTACGGTTCTATACCACAGACCTTGATAGGTCAGAGTCCAGGCCCCTAAATTTATTTCATCCAGAGTCTCCTGACTCATTCTCGTATATTAGGAAAACCTAATGAAAAAAAACATTTTTTTTTTGCTCAACGAAATATAGTTGATTGTAATTAATAAAAAATATAAATTTACCTGAAACTCCCCTAGATTTACAGTAACTCTCACACCATATTTGGTCGTTACTTTTTTCATGCCCAGTATATTGTAGAGTCTATCTTCAACCAAGGACCTAATTGCAACAGTTGGGGGGTATCCCAATGCAAGAGACTGAATTTCTTCTAATGCGTTTGCTGACATCTTTGCCTTGACTGATTTAAAAACAAGAACCAAGTTGAGTTTTTATACAAAACTGTTCACATCCAATGCTATGTGATATTATAATCAGATTTTTATCAAATCAAATCGAAACGAAACATGTTCAAAAGCATTACAACTGTCTGCATTCGTTTCGATTCTATTTTTAGATCATGTGCAGATCGAATTAATTACATTCCCATTGCTTTCACACAACTTCATATCAACCTGACTGCAACTGAACTAAAACATAAAAATCGCCACGGTCACAGCCCCACCATTATCAATGCTATTTGAGTGGTAGCAGACACTACGATTGTTTACACTTAGGTAAAAAAATCTTTTATAAACATTCATGCATCATGAACTCCTATCTGAAGGCAACGAAACCCAACCACAATTTATTACACATCTTGTTCTTGATAAGATTCGTTCAAGACATTTTAAACAATTAGTGTGTGTGTGGGGGTTGATTGGTTGATCGCATACATATGATCAGCTGTGTCAGATTGTAGATAGTTCGGATATGCGGATGACATCACAGAATGATCCCTATCCCTGTGGCCCAGAATTGGTAAATATATACTACTGTCATTGAATCAATTCAAAGTATTGTGTGCAAATTGTTGGAAAGATGCATATGGGTTTTTAGTTATTAATAAAGATTGTAGTGTAGATAAGGGGCGGTACAATAGATCTTTTAAAGAAATAGCTGTTCTATAAAGCTGTTCAGTTATTAAACAACTGTCTACATATGAGCACATCTGCTTTAGAACAGCCCTATATTAAACTGCCCTGTTTTGAACAGCTCCTGTATTAATCCGCCCTGTATGAAATAAAACTGCCCTATTATTAAACAGCTCCTGTATTACACCGCCCTGTATGAAATAAAACTGCCCTGTTTTGAACAGCTCCTGTATGAAATAAAACTGCCCTGTTATTAAACAGATCTGTATTATAAACTGTTATATTTTCAACTGACCTATTTGAAACCTGTTTAATTTTTTTTTTTTTATATCCTTATCCTTATCCTTATCCTTATCCTTATCCTTACTAATAATAAAACTGTAACTTTTTTCCGGCTTTAAATAGTTTGTGTGCTCAAGGCACAAGAAGTACTGCACGAAATTGATTTCGGTTTTCACAATTGCATTGGAAATTGTCGATATTAGAATTTAGGATAATGTTTAATCATTATCCGCTGTTCGGAAGCGGAGATTTAAGCTGATATCTAACAAAAGTTGTAATTCTCGAATGCCTTCTAGCTCCTAGCTTTGGAATGACTCAACCGAATGAAATAGGATTTGTTTTAATATAAAGTTCAATTATGTACAAAGATTTTAAGATATAAATCATCTTTGTACATAGTCCTGAAGCTGAACAATAAACATCGAACTATAAATTTTATACAATTCAAAAAAGTAAAATGTTCGATTGAAGCCAGATCGTCGGATTTGCCCGGCATTCAGTGGAGGAAATTTTGTGTGTGTGTGCGGCAAAACCTGTTTCTCTCTCTGCTGAATGCTGAATGCTTTTTGTTTCTCTTTTTTTTCATACACCTTTTGTGCTTTGTGTTGTTTGTTTTTTTTTTCTCACTTCTTTTAAATTGAAATTGAACTGGCGATAGTGGAGAGAGTGGAGTTGTGGCCTTGTGGGTGGAGTATTAATGTGGTGCATGGGTGGGAGGGAGATAGGTCAGGTCAGGTATGTAATGTAATTGAGATTGGGAGGGAGTCACACTCAATTGTGAATGTGATTTAAAATGCGCTATATTGATTGTGATCTGATGATGCATGCCACGAACGAATCCCGTTTGTGCTCGGTATTGTTTTTTTTTCGTATGCATGCATAGCATATGCAACTGCACCTTTTCTGCCTTATGTTTTTTTTGTGGTTATTATTTCTTTAGGCGCGTTGGGCACTTTTAGATAAGAAGAAATTAATGAATTTGGGTTACTTTTAAAACGAAACCGCGTCATCGACACCGAGCGACCGACACCCGATAGGTGGCGCTTTTGTCGTTTTTTTTTTTGAGGAACTCAACCGATCTCAATGAAACTTTGTTTGTGTGCATGGTTGGATGCAGCTAGAAAAATAGGATAGTTTTGGACCCGATAGGTGGCGCTGTTGTCGATTTTTTTTGATAAACTCAACCGATCTCAATGAAACTTTGTTTGTGTGCGTGGTTGTGTGCCGCTAGAAAGATAGGATAGTTTTGGACCCGATAGGTGGCGCTGTTGTCGATTTTTTTGAGAAACTCAACCGATCTCAATGAAACTTTGTTTGTGTTTGTGGTTGTGTGCCGCTAGAAAGATAGGATAGTTTTGGACCCGATAGGTGGCGCTGTTGTCGATTTTTTTGAGAAACTCAATCGATCTCAATGAAACTTTGTATGTGTCCATGGTTGGATGCAGCTAGAAAAATAGGATAGTTTTGGACCCGATAGGTGGCGCTGTTGTCGATTTTTTTTTGAGAAACTCAACCGATCTCAATGAAACTTTGTTTGTGTGCGTGGTTGTGTGCCGCTAGAAAGAAAGGATAGTTTTGGACCCGATAGGTGGCGCTGTTGTCGATTTTTTTGAGAAACTCAATCGATCTCAATGAAACTTTGTATGTGTCCATGGTTGGATGCAGGTAGAAAGATAGGATAGTTTTGGACCCGATAGGTGGCGCTGTTGTCGCTATTTTTGAGAAACTCAACCGATCTCAATGAAACTTTATTTGTGTGCATGGTTGGATGCAGCTAGAAAAATAGGATAGTTTTGGACCCGATAGGTGGCGCTGTTGTCGATTTTTTTTGAGAAACTCAACCGATCTCAATGAAACTTTGTTTGTGTGCGTGGTTGTGTGCCGCTAGAAAGATAGGATAGTTTTGGACCCGATAGGTGGCGCTGTTGTCGATTTTTTTGAGAAACTCAATCGATCTCAATGAAACTTTGTATGTGTCCATGGTTGGATGCAGGTAGAAAGATAGGATAGTTTTGGACCCGATAGGTGGCGCTGTTGTCGATTTTTTTGTTCGCTAGGGAAATTTAATAATTTGAATGTAATGTGGTATTCGATTGGGCGCTCTGAGAGCACTTTTTTTTCTCTCAGAGCAATTTATATGTTCGCTTGGTACAAATAAAGCAATCTTTTTCAAATTTCAGAGCACTTTTGCGAACCAAGATATTTTTTCAGATTTACCAATAACAAGTGCGTTTGAATTTGACAACTGGTAGAGTTTGTTTACATTTTAGTGATTTTTTTCTCCAGCAAAGAAAGCCATTGCATCGAGTGAATCAATTTTTGTAAATTATTGATGTATAAATAAGTATTTAATAATCAATCGGGACGGATATTTCTAATGTTTTAATACAAAATTTAACCAGTGAATGGAAATCGCTTAGAAGTGTCGAAGACTGTACATATTCAAATCGCACGAATAGGTATCAACACAAAAAAGAGCAGGTGACGTTTTTATGTGCGACAACTACATAATTAAAAAATCCCTACTATTATAAAACTAAGTCATTCATTCCTTTGTTTCTTGCTACACGTCACTTACAGCATCGAAGTGGGTTTGTATAGCTCTTATTATTTTGTTTTAAATTTGAAAAGTGAAACTCTGGCGAAGCAAGGCGAGCACGGGTCAGCTAGTACAATAATAAATATGAATATCTATGAAAGTTTACTTAAAGACCTCATAAAAACTAAAAAAAGAGCTGATGCGTTTATCGAATGTAGCACACATTATCCAAGAGGGTGAAGAGAGAGCATACAATATCTCAGAAGACTACATTGCATTCCGGAAAGTATGTAGACCGTGTACTATACCTTATCTTTGAAGAACATATTGTTAGCTGGAATGTACGTTTTTCGAAAAAAATTCAAAATACAACTGTTTATGTTAAAGGGGTGGAAAAAACTCAATGGATAAACTAATTACTGCAAAATGGAAATGTTCAAATTGTAAATGTTGCAGAAATCGGTTGTCCAAATCTGAAAGAATTAAAACTTCTCCATCCTAATGAAGCCAAATGTTCACTTCATAGCAAGTGCTGCGCCTTGCAAAATGTACATTTAATAAATAAATTTTGTATCTGAAAACACACATAAATAAAAAGTCTTTCACTTCATCAGCATTGTTGTTGTTGTTGCTGCATTCGCCCGCATAGCAGCAGATCCTCCAATATCTGAATTTCGTGCATTTGTTCAGTGCTTAACACAATTTCAACAATAAAGTATAACATGGTTATTTTGAAAATCATATTGGGTACTAGAATCTTAAAGCATAACAGTCATCCAGTTCTCAACCCCCAGCTTCAAGGGCAAAACAAAAAAAAAAACTGTTATCTTAAAAAGCATATTGCATAGCGGAATTTCCAGCCATCACTTATAATTTAAACAAAAATAAAAACACCCAAATAGAGCTTCACATGCTGAATCTTATTATTATATGAATTTTATTAATAACTAGCTGACCCGTGCTCGCCTTGCTTCGCCAGAGTTTCACTTTTCAAATTTAAAACAAAATAATAAGAGCTATACAAACCCACTTCGATGCTGTAAGTGACGTGTAGCAAGAAACAAAGGAATGAATGACTTAGTTTTATAATAGTAGGGATTTTTTAATTATGTAGTTGTCGCACATAAAAACGTCACCTGCTCTTTTTTGTGTTGATACCTATTCGTGCGATTTGAATATGTACAGTCTTCGACACTTCTAAGCGATTTCCATTCACTGGTTAAATTTTGTATTAAAACATTAGAAATATCCGTCCCGATTGATTATTAAATACTTATTTATACATCAATAATTTACAAAAATTGATTCACTCGATGCAATGGCTTTCTTTGCTGGAGAAAAAAATCACTAAAATGTAAACAAACTCTACCAGTTGTCAAATTCAAACGCACTTGTTATTGGTAAATCTGAAAAAATATCTTGGTTCGCAAAAGTGCTCTGAAATTTGAAAAAGATTGCTTTATTTGTACCAAGCGAACATATAAATTGCTCTGAGAGAAAAAAAAGTGCTCTCAGAGCGCCCAATCGAATACCACATTACATTCAAATTATTAAATTTCCCTAGCGAACAAAAAAATCGACAACAGCGCCACCTATCGGGTCCAAAACTATCCTATCTTTCTACCTGCATCCAACCATGGACACATACAAAGTTTCATTGAGATCGATTGAGTTTCTCAAAAAAATCGACAACAGCGCCACCTATCGGGTCCAAAACTATCCTATCTTTCTAGCGGCACACAACCACGCACACAAACAAAGTTTCATTGAGATCGGTTGAGTTTCTCAAAAAAAATCGACAACAGCGCCACCTATCGGGTCCAAAACTATCCTATTTTTCTAGCTGCATCCAACCATGCACACAAATAAAGTTTCATTGAGATCGGTTGAGTTTCTCAAAAATAGCGACAACAGCGCCACCTATCGGGTCCAAAACTATCCTATCTTTCTACCTGCATCCAACCATGGACACATACAAAGTTTCATTGAGATCGATTGAGTTTCTCAAAAAAATCGACAACAGCGCCACCTATCGGGTCCAAAACTATCCTTTCTTTCTAGCGGCACACAACCACGCACACAAACAAAGTTTCATTGAGATCGGTTGAGTTTCTCAAAAAAAAATCGACAACAGCGCCACCTATCGGGTCCAAAACTATCCTATTTTTCTAGCTGCATCCAACCATGGACACATACAAAGTTTCATTGAGATCGATTGAGTTTCTCAAAAAAATCGACAACAGCGCCACCTATCGGGTCCAAAACTATCCTATCTTTCTAGCGGCACACAACCACAAACACAAACAAAGTTTCATTGAGATCGGTTGAGTTTCTCAAAAAAATCGACAACAGCGCCACCTATCGGGTCCAAAACTATCCTATCTTTCTAGCGGCACACAACCACGCACACAAACAAAGTTTCATTGAGATCGGTTGAGTTTATCAAAAAAAATCGACAACAGCGCCACCTATCGGGTCCAAAACTATCCTATTTTTCTAGCTGCATCCAACCATGCACACAAACAAAGTTTCATTGAGATCGGTTGAGTTCCTCAAAAAAAAAAACGACAAAAGCGCCACCTATCGGGTGTCGGTCGCTCGGTGTCGATGACGCGGTTTCGTTTTAAAAGTAACCCAAATTCATTAATTTCTTCTTATCTAAAAGTGCCCAACGCGCCTAAAGAAATAATAACCACAAAAAAAACATAAGGCAGAAAAGGTGCAGTTGCATATGCTATGCATGCATACGAAAAAAAAACAATACCGAGCACAAACGGGATTCGTTCGTGGCATGCATCATCAGATCACAATCAATATAGCGCATTTTAAATCACATTCACAATTGAGTGTGACTCCCTCCCAATCTCAATTACATTACATACCTGACCTGACCTATCTCCCTCCCACCCATGCACCACATTAATACTCCACCCACAAGGCCACAACTCCACTCTCTCCACTATCGCCAGTTCAATTTCAATTTAAAAGAAGTGAGAAAAAAAAAACAAACAACACAAAGCGCAAAAGGTGTATGAAAAAAAAGAGAAACAAAAAGCATTCAGCATTCAGCAGAGAGAGAAACAGGTTTTGCCGCACACACACACAAAATTTCCTCCACTGAATGCCGGGCAAATCCGACGATCTGGCTTCAATCGAACATTTTACTTTTTTGAATTGTATAAAATTTATAGTTCGATGTTTATTGTTCAGCTTCAGGACTATGTACAAAGATGATTTATATCTTAAAATCTTTGTACATAATTGAACTTTATATTAAAACAAATCCTATTTCATTCGGTTGAGTCATTCCAAAGCTAGGAGCTAGAAGGCATTCGAGAATTACAACTTTTGTTAGATATCAGCTTAAATCTCCGCTTCCGGACAGCGGATAATGATTAAACATTATCCTAAATTCTAATATCGACAATTTCCAATGCAATTGTGAAAACCGAAATCAATTTCGTGCAGTACTTCTTGTGCCTTGAGCACACAAACTATTTAAAGCCGGAAAAAAGTTACAGTTTTATTATTAGTAAGGATAAGGATAAGGATAAGGATAAGGATAAGGATAAGGATAAGGATAAGGATTTTTCAAATTTATAGTGACCCCATGGTAATGTACAGAAATAATTTTCTACAATAATTCGCTTATTATCAGTTTCATATAAAGCTATTTTTGTTTGAACTACACTTTGTACAATATGCCCAATAGACTTAATTAAATTTTGTTCAATTTCTTTGTTCGTATGGTTATTTAAACATTCAACAAAATCGTTAAAACAAATTTCTCTTTTTACACAATTTTTCTTAATACCTTTAATCTTTTTTTGGCGCTTTGTTTATTCATTTTAGGAGCATACACTTTTGTTCTTAAGCCAACAAAGTGAGTCATAATATTTCCGTTAAATTCATCTTTCATTAGTCCAACAACTTTTTTATTTATATGAGGTATTCCCCAACAATTATTAGCAGAGTAATCGCTAGTATCAAAACGTGAAAAACAGTCTTCTTTTATAAATTTATAAATATCAAAGTTTTCAATTTCATATTAGACTGTCTGTATCCATATAAAGAAGTGAACAGTTTTCATTGAATTTGGGCTTCATGTACTCATACCTAGTGATATTCATATATCAGTGTTTTAGATAATTCTAATATACACAATCCAGCATAGATTGGTTTACAAAAAAATATTTCTGATTTTACTAATTCTATAGCAACTAAATTTTCATTGATAACTGTTCTATTTTTATAAAATGGAGAGCCATTTAATGCTTTTGCACCATACCTCCCTTCCCATTTCGAAACCAATTTAACATTAGAATATTTTCTTACATTTTCCATTGTTTTACCAAAGCATGCATTATTTTTTAATTTGTATTGATTTTTGAAACTAATTGATTGCTTGGCTTCGTAATCAATTAATTTAAATCAATATATTATTTCAACCATGGCAATTGATCAACTCAAGTATTCTATAATATTCTGCTTAATATAAGACCATGTTTCAAAGCTTGCTTCAAGTTTCTGTAATCTATAACATACCTTTGTTTTTCATATAATGTTGCAAGCAGTTTTTGTTTATTAACCTCTTAATGATTTATTAGAAATAGATTAAAATCTTTTTTACAGCGAATCTATTAATATTTTCAACCCATTGAAAATTCCCTACTGGGATTGAAGTTCAATTGCAACCAGACTTTCATTGAAGATAGTTCTGTTTTTAAAAAAAGGTGACGCAATCATTGCTTTGGCTCCATACCTCCCTTCCCATTTTGAAACTAATTTAACATTGCTATTGTTTGAGTAATGAAACCAAAAAAGAGTAAACGCAGCAAGTTCGAATCTGTTGGTGGTTTATTCAGAACTAAAAACTAAGTAATAATATGATCAGGTCAAGTTAATAATGACATAGGTAATACATATGTAAGAGGTATAAAGTAAAACAGATATTCGTTAGAAAGAGAACAATGATATACCATTCATTTGCGTTGTATACTTCACTTGTGAGTTTAACTTTCCAACACTCCTTCTCAACACAAATATATCGTTTACATTTTTGCGCAATTTTAATATAACTTCATTAATTCAGTAAATTTGAAATGCTTTGTTTTTGATAGATTTTTAGTAAAAATATCTGCTATTATGTCGCTTGATTGGACATGTTTCAGCGTTACTTCTTTGTTCTGCAGAACTTCCCTTACGTGGTGGTACTTGATGTCAATGTGTTTGCTGCGAGCATGGTACACTGGATTCTTTGCAAGATGATTAGCACTTAAGTTGTCTCCGTTGACAACGATGGGACTATCAGCATCAAGGAAGTCGATCTCCATCAAAAGTCTCCTTAAGTAGATGGCTTCTTTTGCCGCAGTAGACAGAGTTCGGCCTCAGTGCTACTCAAGGCAACCGTATTCTGCTTCTTACTTTCCCAAGAGAAAACGCCTCCAGCCAAGAAAAACACATACCCGGTGTATGATTTTCGATCCGTGTGATCTCCACCCCAGTCTGCGTCAACATACCCGTAGACTGGATGTCCTTGTTTGATGTAATGGAGTTTATAATTAATCGTTTTTGCTGCGCCAACTTGCAAAAAGAATGCAAAATGTCTGGACGTGTCGAGATTGCCAGATACATCAACGCCCCGACAATTGATTGATATGAAGTAGGGTCCACCTTTCTGCAGCTTCCACTATCACATTTTACTTGGTAACTGGCTTCCATTTCATATTCCTTCAAGAGATTGCTGATATATTGCTTCTGGCACAAAGAAATAGCACCCGTATCTCCATCTCGTTCAACCTCCATTCCTAAGAAATGTTGCAATGGACCTTTGTCCACTACTTCAAACGCATTTGCTATCTTTGTTTTGATATTGGTTAAGTCGTCTTTCGATGAACATGCTAAAACGATATCATCAACGTAAACAGCAATGAGGTTAAATTTACCTTCATAATTCATTTTGTATAAGCAGGGTTCACTTTTACACGCTGTGAAACCTATACCCTTTAGAACCAGGTCTAGTTTTGAGTTCCATTCGCGGCCAGACTGCTTCAGGCCATATATAGCTTTGTTAAGCTTTAAAACTCGACCAGGAAACCGTGCACTTACAAATCCTTCCGGTTGATGCATATATACCTCGTCCTTCAAATCGCTCAGGTAAGCCGTCGAAACATCCATTTGATGTAAATATACATTCAATTCACTCGCTACAGCTAACAACATCCTAATGGTTGCGTAACGCACTACTGGTGAAAAAGTTTCGGAGTAGTTAACACCAAAATGTTGACAGCAGCCCTTCGCAACCAATCTGGATTTAAATCGTTCAATCGTTCCATCTTTATTACGTTTTAAGCTAAAGACCCACTTGCTGCCGATAGCTTTCTTTCCAGGTGGCAGATCAACTAATGATCCGGTGTTGTTTGCAGTGAGTGCTTCATATTCCTTTCGCATGGCCTCTATCCAGTCCTGCGCGTTCTCGGTTGCCATCGCCTCTTCTACAGTTTGCGGTATTTCGATCTCTGAGTCGATGTTCATGAGGTTCAGACCGTTGAACTGCTTTCGCGGACGGCCAGGCGCTCCCGTACGAATAATCCTTGGTCTGCCTGGCTTTGCTCTAGGATTGTTATCCGTACAACTGGGTTTCACTTGTTCAGTTTTGATGCTCGTATTTCTATTGGTGTCTTCGTGGTTTTCTTTGTCATTGACGGTGTTCTTTGTGTCTTCGTGGTTTTTTCTTTCAGCGACGACGCTCTGGATAGTCGCGGTAGTTGTGTTGGCTGTGTCTTCTCCTTTTCAGTTGAAGACCCTGTGCCATCTAAAGGAAAAAGCTCAAATGAATTTCCATTGCTTAACTTGGAAATAATATTTTCATCAAATAGAACGTCTCTTCTCTCGATTACTTTCCGAGTTAAGGGATCATATAAGCGATATGCCTTAGACGTAAGAGAATAACCACCCTTAATGTATTCATTACCTTTTGGGCGGAATTTACTTGTAATTTTCTTATCTAAAGCTACAGCTGTTGCGTCGAACACCTTGAAATGTTGTACTGTTGGCTTAGTCCCGGTCCATATTTCATGTGGGGTTTTATCAACCAATGCTTTCGTCGGAGACCTGTTTCGTATGTAGACAGCGGTTGCGATTGCTTCTGCCCATAGAGACTCGTCCAATCCAGCATGCAGTAACATGCTCCTTGCCATTTCCACTAGTGTCCGATTGGCGCGTTCAGCTACGCCGTTTTGCTGTGGTGTATACGGCACTGTGAGCTGACGTTTGATACCCTGTTCACTTAAAAATAGATTAAAATCATTAGATACATATTCGGTACCATTGTCACTGCGTAAAACTTTTATTTTTTTACATTCTACCATGGCTTTAAACAATTTAAATTTTTCAGAAACTTCGCTCTTTGTTTTTAAAAAATAGACAAAAATGTGCCGCGACATATCGTCAATAAATGTGACGAAATATTTTGATCCTCCATTAGATGATTTACTAATTGGACCACATACATCTGTATGAACTATGTCCAATAAATTTGTTGATCGATTTTCCGTTGCTTGCGGAAATGATTTGGCACAAATTTTACATTTCATGCATGTCTTACATGCTATTTCACTTGATATATTCAAAGGCTTAATTCCATGCACTAGTTTATTTTTTGCTAAATCATGCCAACTTGTAAAATTAAGGTGCCCGAATCTGTCGTGCCACCTTAATGTATAATCAACGGATGAATAAAAGCATGCATTTTCTGGATTTTGAAATACAAATAAATTATTTTGTCTATGAGCTCTTACCACGACACCACCAGTTTTATCTTTTATTTCAGCAACGTTTTTATTGAATGACACAAAGAACCCGTTTTCCACTGCTTTGCTCACCGAGATGAAATTGCTTTGCAATCCAGGAACAAATAGCACGTCTCTCAAGGTTATGACACACATAGCTGTTTTGACGATGACGTTAGCTTTCCCAATTGCCTCTATAAAATTGTTTCCCGCAAGAACAATTTTCTCCGTTGTCTCTTCAAACGTATTAAACATACTGCGCTCGTTGCACATATGTGTCGTCGCTCCACTGCCGATACACCAACTTGATGAATTTAACCCTCTAAGGTCCGCAGCTGCTAGAATGGAATAGGAATATACCGGATTTTGTTGTTGTCGTTTCGGTGCTTTACATTTTGCTGCGAAATGACCCTTTTGTCCGCAGTTATAACATTTTCCGTTGACTTTGACAAACTGCTTTTTATTGCGATCTCCTTTTCCCTTTGCATCATTCGCATTGGTGCGAGCTAAATATGCTTGTTCGCCACATATACTTACGGCATTTCGATCCCGTTGAGATTTTCTTTCTCCTTCCTCCAGAATTTTATTTTTTACGCACTGAAAGTGGGCAAAGAATCACGTGCTTCTACTGCAATGACGAAAGGTTCGAAAGATTTTGGTAAACTGGATAGCAATATAATAACCAAAAGTTCGTCGTTCATGATTACGTTAATTTGTGCTAATTTTTCCACGATGTTTGTGAACGCATTAATGTGTTGAGAGACATTGCTATCCTCAGCCATACTTGCCTGTATTAACTGCTTGAACAGTGATACCTTACGTGCAGGTCCTCTGGGCTGGTATATTTCACGGAGCGTTTTCCATGCTGCGGCCGCCGTTTTGCTATGCTTGATGTGGTTGATTTGGGATGGTTTTACACTCAGCATGATGGTCGCCAATGCCTTTTCGTTTTGTGAGTCCCATCTTTCATATTCTTCAGGTTTCATACCCTCCTTCTTCTCGAATTTGCCGCTCACGATCTGCCATAACTCCGAGTGAATTAAAATGCTTTGCATTTGCACATTCCATGAATCGAAATTACTATCGTCGAGCTTTTCAATTTGATAGGGAGAACTCATTTCGAGAAAAAATAAATGCTCTAAACTTATTAGAAAAAATTAAGAAAAACTTATTTTACTTATTAATCGATGGGTGCATGGGCCCATAACGTGTTTGAGTAATGAAACCAAAAAAGAGTAAACGCAGCAAGGGGAATATTCCCCCAAATTTCTTAGATTGAAATGATTTCATACATTTATAGCATGTAAATAATCTTCACTGCTTGCTTATGTCTTCCTTATTTAATTTATTGTAAAACAAATGTTTTTTGAAATCATGCCAAAAAGTATTAATATAGTCATAAAGCATTTTTTCGCTTCAACAAATCTATCTGATATTGATATAAATCTTTAAATTCTGATTCCAAGATTGGATATTCAATTAACATTGAAGCTAAGGCAGGCATCTAAACTATTAGGCAAAAATCGAAACGAATTAATAAATCTATATTTAAATTTGCTGTTTTGAAAATTCATTGTAAATGAAATATATTTTTCCTTATTTAACGGAAGAACATTGATGTTACCTCTACCAATTTTGTTGATATCTTTTATAATAAAATGTGCATCATATGAAGAGATATTATGAAAAATGGTTGGAATAGTTATATCATCTTTAAAATTTAAATTACAACATTGATGGGTGGGACCACGGTATTTCCCTGTAAAATGGCAATGATCTCTAACTTTAATATATGTGTGTGAAAATTTTTGTTGGTAAGTGAAGCCTGACGAACTGTGTCATTTCAAGGAAGATCTGGCCAACCTACGATGATGCCAGAACAAATAGTCTTTTAGCCAGAACACGTATAGATGTCGCCAGACTAACGGCAATTAGTACGGGTCATTGGCCTTTAGGAACTCACGCAGCCAAGCTTGGCATCCCCCACAATACCCACTGCCGTAGCTGTGCTGACACTAACAAGAGTGAAACGGTGTTCCATCTTTTTTGTGAGTGTCCGGCCCTAGCCAAAACCAGACGCAGTGCACTAGGTCATCCCTTTTTTGATGACCTTTCGGCCATCCAAAGCATCCACTTCCATAAGATTATCAAATTCCTCAACTCCACAGGCTGGTTTTGAGCTCCTTTAACTTCCTTTACCCCCTTTCTTTTTAGGTTCCGTTAGTTGTGGTTTTAAAACGGCGCTCAATGCGCTACTTGTGTTTTTCCCTCGTCGGGAAATACAGCCACCTAAACCAACCAACCAACCAAATGAAGCATTCATCTGTTAAAAGAAAACTCGTTTCTTCTGTCTGAGTCATATTTATTGGGACAATTTCTGAAAATTCAGAATCGAGAAGAGTATGTAAAGTGTTAAGTTCAGACATGAACCAATTAATACAATTCTCACCACGACATGTGCTATAGTTATTGTATTCTGCTTTGAATTTGCATTGAAAATAATAGCCAATAGAACAAGGAATGTGTTCTTGATAGTTGCCTTTCTGGTCAATTTCTTTTAGTATGCAATCAATATCAGCATATATTACAAATGGAACCATTAATATATTCTTAGAATTCTTAAAACTTCACATTTTATTTTCACATTTACAGCTGGTAATCTCACCTTGCACTCATTCTGATTGTAACAATCTTCTTTCTATATGTAATTCCAGTCTCTGAACACTGTGAAAAAAGTGCAGACATCTATCGCAAATATGGATTTTATGTGTGTTCTAATTGTTTCTGGTGTTAGCAGTCGACATAAATTTTGATCCAAATAAAATTATGATTATTTGTAATATTATCTTGTAACATCAACAAATTTATAAATATAATTGGTATAGTTAGATTAACTTTATAATTTAAATTACAGTTACTGTGGGCCAGACCTCGATAAGCTCCTGTAAAATGACAATGATCACGCACCTTGATATCATTTGAAGAAAATTGTTGATTACATGTATGTAACGGGTGATTTTTTAGCTGGTTTGGTTTTGGCAACACTGGTTTTGACAGCTTACGTGTGTTTAGTACCTTGTCACTGTCAAACAGCTTCAGTTTGGTTTGCAATTTAACCATGGATCGTCTTACAAATGAACAACGCTTGCAAATTATTGAATTTTACTATCAAAATTCGTGCTCGGTTCGAATCCGCTTTTTTATCGAAAAATTGTGTTCAGCGATGAGGCTCATTTTTGGTTGAATGGGTACGTAAATAAGCAAAATTGCCGCATTTGGAGTGAAGATCAGCCAGAAGCATTGCAACAGCTACCAATGCATCCCGAAAAAGCCACTGTTCGGTGCGGTTTATGGGCCGGCGGCATTATTGGGCCATATTTCTTCAAAGATGATGCGAATCGCAGCGTTACTGTCAATGGTGAACGCTACCGAGCGATGATAACAAACTTTTTTTTGCCCGAAATGGAAGTTCTTGACTTGCATGATATGTGGTTTCAACAAGACGGTGCCACATGCCACACAGCACGCGAAACAATGGCGCAATTGCGAGGCGAGTTTGGTGAACAGTTAATTTCACGTTTCGGGCCGGTCAATTGGCCGCCTAGATCGTGCGATTTGACACAATCAGATTATTTTTTGTGGGGGTATGTCAAGGCTAATGTGTATAGGGACAAGCCCGCTTCGATTGACGCACTGGAAGCCAACATCCATGCATTCATTCGTGAGATACCGGCCGATATGTGTGAAAGAGTATGCCAAAATTGGACTCAGCGGATGGGCTACCTGAGACGCAGCCACGGTCAACATTTGCATGAAATTATCTTTAAACATTAAATTGCAAGGTTCAAACTATCGATTCAAATAAATATTTCATTCATTTTTTCGAATTTTTTGTGTTTTTTTTTTTTAAAAAAGTTCTAAACCTCTTAAAAAATCACCCGTTATAACAAGTGGTTGCAGTATTAAAACCCTCTTGTTGTTCAATGGATAGCTTTTCAATTGGTACTATGTGCGAAACGTTAAAATCCAGAAGCAATACTAAAGTTTTTAGTTCATTTATAAACCAATCTATACAATTTTCTCCTCGGGTCTATCCACATGTTTTTCTGCAGGAAACAAAGCAGATACTACAGGCCATGCAAAGCATGCATTATCAGTATTTTGCAACTATATTCAAGACAATTTGCAATACTGTGCGTATAGGTTTTACAGTCTATTTTTTTTTTTTTTTTTTTTTTTTTTTTTGTCGGAGGTTGTTACTATCCGATGGAGCACTCAGACACAACTACTGGTCCATTGTACTGCCAAAACGGACACCTTACATTACTGTACTTAGTTTTCCCGTCTTTCGAAGAAAGATTAGAAGGAGCTTCAGTGATGAAGAGCTTAGATGTTCGGCACTCACCACATCAGCCCCAAAGATCCGCCATCTGTTGCGAGCAAAGGCAGGACAATTACAGAGGAAGTGTTCCGCTGTATCGTCGTCCTCTCCACACGCAGGACAGATGGTGGTATCGCTCAAGCCCAACACATTCAAATGTTTGGCAAAAGCTTGGTGGCCCGAAAGGACACCCACAAGCAGTCTGCAGTCAATTCTCCTGAGAGACAGAAGGAAAGACGCAGACCTTTTACAGATGTCCGGACGCAGTCGTTTGGCCTGTCTACACCCCGCACAGTCACGCCACCGACGCTCGTGTTCACGAGAAACCCAAGTATCAATGGATGACCTAACTGCAGATGCGGACAGACCCAACGCCGGCTCAGGTCCTGAGAGAGCTTCTTCTGATCCCAGCCTGGCAAGCTCATCAGCGATCTCATTTCCATGGATGCCAGTGTGACCTGGGACCCAAACAAGATTCACTGTGTTTAGCCTACCGACTAGGTTCAGAGATAGCTTGAGTTCAAGCACTAATTTAGACGAGGTAAGAGGGTTGAGCAGTGCTTTTAATGCAGCTTGGCTATCGCTGCAAACGCATATGCTTCTAGCCCTCCACCTGTTTGTCACAATATAGCACATGGCCATGAGGATAGCGAAAATCTCCGCTTGGAAGACAGACGCATAGTTACCTAATTGGTAGTGTAGTCTAATGTTCTCGCTTTCCACAAAGACCCCAGAACCAGATCCTTGTTCGGTCCTGGAGCCGTCCGTGAATATACGATGGCATTCTTTTCCTGGCTCAGAGTCTGGCCGAAGCCATTCCGTCGCCTGAGGAAAGTTGACTTGGTAGTTTTGTCGCAGTAGGATTTCTGGTGTCATTGCGTCAGAGGGAATATCCATAAGACAGGAGTCAAAGGATAATTCTCGCACAAGTTCTTCAAAACTCCAATGCGCGTGGTACCAAAAACCACCTCTCTTTAATCGAGCGATGGTTTTCAGCGTACACCCCATGATAAAAATATCAAGAGGGGGGAGGTTCATCATAGCATCTAGAGCAGAGCCCGGAGTGCTAGGGAAGGCCCCTGTGCATCCAAGACAGACCGTTCTTTGAAGTTTGGCAAAAGAGGCAGTAACACGTTTCCGCGAAAGCCTGTTCCACCATACAACCGATGCATATGAGAGAAGTGGTCTTACCATTGCCGTATAGATCCAAAGGATCCTTTTAGGAGATAAGCCCCATGTCTTGCCAAAAGCGCCTTTGCACTGCCAGAAAGTTGACAGTGCTTTATCGGTTTTTGATTCAACATGCTTGGACCAAAGAAGCTTACTATCGAGGATTACTCCCAGATATTTGACTTCATTGGAGATCGGGATAGTGACGCCTTTTAGCACAAGCTGAGTCAGACCAGTGACATTCCTCCTTCTCGTGAAGAGAACAACCGTAGTTTTAAGAGGATTTACTGAAAGCCCATTACTTGCGCACCAATCATCGATTAAGCCCAAGGATCTCTGCGCCTGAGAGCAGACAGTCCCTAGGTCAGAACCGACAGACAGAACGGCGACATCATCCGCGTAGGCCTGTGTGTAGGTTCCAGGAAGATTGAGAGCCGTTAGCAGAGAGTCAACTACCATACACCATAAAAGGGGAGACAGAACACCACCTTGAGGGCAGCCCCTGTTAACCCTGTCATGACACATTTGCCACAGTCCGCCTCGGCAATCAGCGTCCTGTTCATTAGCATTGCTTTAATCCACAACACCAATGTTTCATCTACACCATGATGTCTGGCTGCATTGCACATACTATCAAAAGTCGCATTGTCAAAAGCACCCTCAATATCGACGAAGATACCCAACGCGTACTCCTTCCGATCAAGAGCACTCTCGATCGTCCCAACGAGGTTCTGGAGCGCAGTTTCACAGGATTTTCCACGCTGATAGGCATGTTGCATCGCTGAAAGAGGATGCGATCGAAGAGCAACTTTTCGCACGCGCAGCTCAACCAGTCTCTCCAAGCTTTTCAGCAAGAAGGAGGACAGAGTGTAGTCAGTCTTATCTAACTTTGGTATAAACACGACTTTAACCATACGCCAAGGAGAAGGTATGTAGGCCAGGGCCAAGCTGGCGGAGAAAATTCTTTTCAGCGTCGGCATCAGCTGGCTACAACCATGTTTCACCATAGCCGGAAAAATTCCATCCGGACCCGGTGACTTGAAAGCCTCAAACGATGCAATTGCATATCTGATAGCTTCATCAACCACTCCGGACGCAATATACCAGCTACGCCGCGTGGTGTTAGTCAGTTCCGAAGCGGCCACCGTTGCCGGTACCACTGAAGAACGCGTAGTGACCTGATTTCCCGGGAAGTGAGTCTCCAGCAGGAGACTAAAAGTCTTCGCCTTTGTCTCAGTGTAGGTACCATCAGATTTTTGGAGCGATTCCAGCTTACTTGGTCTGTCCCTTTTGAGGACTTTAACAAGCTTGCTGGTTGCACTTAGTGATACGACCTCCTCACAAAATTTCGTATAAGAGTCGTTCTTCGATTTACGAATCAGTCTCTTAAATTCTTTTTGCTTCGATCGATACAGATTCCAGTCTTCTTCTAAGTTGGTCTTTAAAGACCGATTTAGGAGCTTCCTGGTTTCTTTACGGATACACTGCAGTTCGGTATTCCACCAAGGTACCGGTTTTCTACAGGAGTTTTTTGTAACTGGACACGCTAATTCAAAACAACGGGTAATGACGCCGCTCAGATCCTGAGCAGACCTCTCCACCTCCTGTATTGATCTAAGTTTGGGTGGAGCTTTGACAGAATTGCCAAGTTCCTCCTCAAACCGGGCCTAATTTGTTTTTCTCGGATTTCTCCTCTCTCGCAAAGGTGAAACTTCACAGTAGATTTGAAATTTGATGTATCTATGGTCTGACAGAGTGCTATCTGGCGATACCCTCCAATTTGTGATAGTCTTGGAATGCCTGTTGGACAGGGTAACATCGATTACCTGCTGTCTCCTGGCTGTAACAAATGTAGGTCTACAACCCACATTGTTGATGGTCATATCAGACGATAAGGTGAAGTCCAGAAGACGATCCCCTCGTATATTGCACTTGCTGCTGCCCCAAACAGTGTTTTGAGCATTAGCATCGCAACATAGGATGAGACCTATCTTTTTGGACTCGCAATACTCTACGAGCTCAACAACAGCCTTTGGTGGTGGAGGAGTTAAAGAGTCGTAGGGAAAGTAAGCCGATGCAACGACAAAGGTTTCCCAATTGCCGTTTGCGTGGTAGCTAATAGTTGCAGCAACCAAATCTTGGCAACAGAACCGTTTGATTGTAACTGCCGTGAGGGATTTCGATACAACAAGACATGTCCTAGGTCTCTCGGACAGCTCATCGTAAAGAACGTTATGCGAACTGCTCAACACACCAAGGCCACAGATGCGATATTTCCACACCCATGGTTCCTGGATGGATGTTATGCAGTTTTTTGTTCTACGGGCAGCAAGCCTCCTACTTAAAAGAGCAGTAGCAGCCTTGCAGTGCTGTAGGTTTATCTGAGTAAACAAAATTGATGTAAACTCTGGGTTACGACCACTATTTGCACTATTTGGCATTGTGCAGTCAGTCTGAACTTTACTACATGCTCTTTGAAATGTCTCTTCGAACGCTGAGTTGAATCACCCTTTTTTACTGTCGATACATGTAAATCAATCTCTGTAGTTGTTCTACTCTCATAAAACATAAGTCATTTTATGCGTCATATGTACGAGTATGTTCATAAATGTGTTACTTGAAATGCTCACTTAAGAACAACAATAATTAGGCTTGGTCTTCTTAATTACCACTACTTTACTGCTCATGATATTAATATGTCTCCAAACTATTATAAAAGGTGGATTCAACTTTATTTTTATAGGACAGAGACATCTTATTTATATGCGAGAAGATTTTTTCTTCATGGGCCTCAATTTTCCCCTTCCCCCCATGACTTCTCATCGATTTCTATTTTTAGCATCGTCTTGAAAAGTTCTTTAGCAGCTTGTGTAGGTAATGGGCTTTGTTTGAAGTTGATTTTTTTGTTTTTAGTGACCATGTCTTCTCATTGATTTTTTTCTTCATGAGCCTCAATTTACCCCTTCCCCCAATGACCATGACTTCTCATCGATTTTTGTCCTCATGATCGTGATCTCATATGCATACTCACACTCTACTCTTGGTCTTCAACAGTATCGCTATCAAAATGTTCGGGTGGGAGGGGAAGGGAAGTTGTATTTGACCTTGATCTCATATGCATACACACACCCAGAACCCAAAATACAATTCTAACACATTACAATGTTAAATCTACGAAGACTCAAAATGTAATGTTTACACAAGAAATCGAAGTCTCTCAATTATGGCATATTTTTTAATGTCGTTTGCCTTCAGTGCAACAATGTTATTTAATGCGGCATAGCTTTTAAAGTCTTTTGTCCTCAGCACAAACAAACTAGCCATTAGTCCAGATATAGATTTCTTGTGTAAAAAAACACTCGCCTATATAAAATATGTACACACACACTATATAACCTTGAATATTGACCTTGGTGACGTCATTTTCTGTGCCAAGGATCACATAGCCCTACTTCACAACTCCTTTCGAAACAATCTCAACTACTTGACATCCTACAAGGAGCCAAAGTTAATAAACTAGATAGCAGGTTTCTCAACTCAGAAGTCTTCATCTCAACACTTAAAGAAATCCAATTAGAGCTCCCACACAATATAAGGTTTCCAATTAAAATATCCCGATTGAACTTACCCATAATAAATAAAATTACAACAACAACACCCCTCTACGTCAAGTAAGCATCCCTTTAGTTAGCGAGGAGTTCGAATTAGTAAAAATCACACCACTTCCGACAAAATACCAACAAAACACTTAGGTACCGATATGTCTTAATTGGCAGCGAATACATTGCCATCAATGAGAATTATAGGAGGTACATATTCCTAAACAACGAAGACCTAGGAAAATGCACAAAAATAGAGGCAGACCATTTCCTAAGCCAACAAAATTTCGTCATATATAACCATTAAAGTTGAAGAGAGCTTTGATCTATCATCTGACCACTCACCGGTTATTTTAACATTGAGTGTAAAACTAGCCAATAACCTAGAGCCAGCGAGATTAACTGGTAGAAAAACTAACTGCGAAGGCTTTAGGAACGAAATACGACGAGAATGATGAACTGAGTGTTCCACTTACGGCACCCTATGAACTTGAGGTTGAAGTTGATCGCTTCGTCGAGTTCGTACAGATCGCCTCCTGGAATAATACGTCTAATCCAAGGAAAACGCCGGCCAAATACGGGCTATGATATCCTCCCGAAATAAAAGAATTGGTCAACGAAAAAAGGAAGGCGCGTAAGAAATGGCAACAGAGTCGTGCGATAGGTTCTTACCTTGAAAGTAAAACAGCAAAAAAAGATTCCAATTATTCACTTCAAAGGCTTAAAATCCCCGCGCCGCCAATTAGAATTAATCAAAATGAATGGGCAAGGGAAGATAAGGAATAAACGGACGTTTTTGCCGCTCATCTAGAAGAAACTTTTAAACCGTACGACGGCCAAGCGATCCACGACAATACTAATAGGGCGGAATTACAATCTGACGATTCAACACTCACTAGTGCAACGCTAAGTGAACTAAAACGTGAAATCGAATCCCTAAAATCTAAGAAAGCTCCTGGTTATGATTTGATCACCGATGAAGTTCTTAATGCTCTACCAAGGAAAGCATTTATTAAGCTTCTTCATATTATAAATGCTGTGCTCAGACTAAAACACGTGCCGAGTCAATGGAAAGTCGCGGCGGCTTGAAATTTAAGTTACGACAAGTTCTCCCCGCAAGCCTATATGATATTCTAGGATCATATCTCGGGAATAGACTCTTCCGTGTTAGAAATGGATACGAATACTCGGAGCTAAAAGAAATTTCGGCCGGTGTACCGCAAGGAAGCGTCCTTGGTCCTCTTCTTTATTTGTTATATACTCGCGATATACCAAGGGAAGATGGCACTACCCTTGCTACGTTCGCCGACGACACAGCTATCCTAGCTGTTTTAGCGGGGGGGTTGGTTTTCGGGGTTCCAGGAAAGAGAAAAATCACATTAAATATATTACGCAAAGTATGGGTTTTAGAGTTTTTATTTGGGTGAGTCTTACCTCGTTGATGGGTTAGAAAAAAGTGACCGAGCCCATAGCAACGGAAATTAGCTTAGGTCTCTAAACATGAATTCATGGAGGATTGTCCATAAAGAAAATTATGGGAAAGTATATAGGGAATTAGTAGTGGGGCGACATCTAGTTGTTCAGACATTCTTCATTCACTTGAACATTGCCGGCCGCCTTGCAGTATTACTGCAATATAAATCTTAGATCTAACTTAAATCTAGGGGGAACCTTTGTAAGAGGGGTTCCACTCACTCTATAGAAGTTAGTAGGGGAAATTATAGTATAATAAAATTGTGTTCAGCGATGAGGCTCAATTTTGGTTGAATGGGTACGTAAATAAGCAAAATTGCCGCATTTGGAGTGAAGATCAGCCAGAAGCATTGCGACAGCTACCAATGCATCCCGAAAAAGCCACTGTTTGGTGCGGTTTATGGGCCGGCGTCATTATTGGGCCATATTTCTTCAAAGATGATGCGAATCGCAGCGTTACTGTCAATGGTGAACGCTACCGAGCGATGATAACAAACTTTTTTTGCCCGAAATGGAAGTTCTTGACTTGCATGATATGTGGTTTCAACAAGACGGTGCCACATGCCACACAGCACGCGAAACAATGGCGCAATTGCGAGGCGAGTTTGGTGAACAGTTAATTTCACGTTTCGGGCCGGTCAATTGGCCGCCTAGATCGTGCGATTTGACACCAGTAGATTATTTTTTGTGGGGGTATGTCAAGGCTAATGTGTATAGGGACAAGCCCGCTTCGATTGACGCACTGGAAGCCAACATCCATGCATTCATTCGTGAGATACCGGCCGATATGTGTGAAAGAGTATGCCAAAATTGGACTCAGCGGATGGGCTACCTGAGACGCAGCCGCGGTCAACATTTGCATGAAATTATCTTTAAACATTAAATTGCAAGGTTCAAACTATCGATTCAAATAAATATTTCATTCATTTTTTCGAATTTTTTGTGTTTTTTTTTTAAAAAAAGTTCTAAACCTCTTAAGAACTTAAGACTTAATATCGAAGCATACATTTATGAAGAGCAGTGCATATAAATTTAAGAAAAAAAAAATTCTAACGATTTAGCTATAGGCAGTAGTGCATGGGATCTTTGAATTTACAATTGCGGTAAGATACACAACTTAACGATGGGGCGCGTCAAAATGCCGTTCTGAGTTCGAATATCTGCTACCCGAGTTCTCCCATCGGAACCAGGGTGAAGTTTAATAACTCTTCCCAGCCTCCACTCATTTGGGGGTAGGTTTTCCTCACGTATTACTACCAGGTCATCAAGGCATTTATCACGCTGGGGATATTTCCATTTATACCTTTTGGGGAGCTCCTTAGGATATTCTTCCTTCCATCTTAAACAAAATCTGTGGTGGAGAATCTTGAGCCGGTTCCATCTATCTATGAGGTTTATGGAGCTAGAAGTCATATCTGGTTCGGGTGTAGCCAGTAAAGGCGCTCCGCGAAGGAAATGCCCTGGAGATAAAGGCGGAATTTCGCTGGGATTGTCCGACATAGGTGAAATAGGCCGGGAATTCAAGCAAGCTTCAACCCTTGCAAGGAGGGTTGTGAACTCCTCAAAAGTAAATTTGTGATCACCGGCGATCTTGCGAAAGTGCGTTTTAAAGCTTTTCACACCTGCTTCCCACAGACCTCCCATATGTGGTGCACCAGGTGGGATGAACTTCCAAGTGACTCCCTGACACTGGTATTTGTCAGATACATGGCTAGAGAACGATTTAATGAAATGTTTAAAATCATTGGCGAGCACTTTGCTCGCACTCACAAAATTAGTTCCATTGTCGGAAATGACCGTGTTTGGTAAACCTCGTCGGGATACAAATCGTGCAAATGCAGCCAAGAAGGCAGTGGCAGACAAGTCGCTTGCGGCCTCAAGGTGAATGGCCTTGGTTGCAAAGCAGATGAATAAACATACGTATCCTTTAGAAATAAGACAACTTCGACCAGAAAAGCTTTTAATGGTAAAAGGGGTTGAAAGGATTGTTCGTTCTTTTGGAAGTGCTGCCATTATTTGGGTGTTAATCTTGCGCCTATAGATTATGCATACCTTGTACAATCGAATGAACTTTTTCACCAGACTCTTGAGTTTCGGAATCCAAAACTCTGAACGAATTATGCGAATAACGAGCTCATTTCCGCCATGTATAGAGACCTGATGAACGAAGTTCGTGAAAAGTGCGGTGAGATGAGCACTATAAGGCAATATTATAGGGTACTTCTCACTATATGAGAGAGAAGCACAAGCGAGTCGTCCGTTTACCCGCAGCAATTGATATGAATCGAACGATGGATTTAAAGTAAGTAAAATGCTTTTTCTCGAAATTGGTCGATTGGTGGATAAAGCAAGATATTCCTCGGCAAAATAAAGCTTTTGGGTGAGACGTATTAAAATCGCCCGAGTAAATAAAATTTAATTTTGAGATAAAGACATTGTCGTGTGACGAAGAGGGGATTGAAATCGTGAACATGTGTTTCGAACAAATCTGAAGACATAGCTCATGACTCGAACCATTCTCGCCCATGAGGAGAATTGTTTAATAATCAGCTCAATGTTAGGGCTTTCAGTAGTTGCAAACGATTGAAGTGCGCGAACTTCTAGATCTACCTTATTAGGAGTTTCCGAGTTCAATACCGGCCATTGATCTTGAGCTTGGGATAACCAGTGGGGGCCATGCCACCACAACTGGTTTTCTCGAAGCTCCAGTGGTGTCAAACCGCGTGTAGCTAGATCGGCGGGATTATCGGCTGATGCAACATGACTCCATATCCCATTCTCAACATTAGTGCAAATTTGAGAAACTCTGTTGGCCACGAACGTCTTCCAGGTACATGACGGTTTCTTCAACCAGGCTATGACAATGGAACTGTCCGTCCATAGGAACACATCATTAGCGTCGTACTTGAGGTTTGGAACTATCTTTTTAACCAGCTTAGAGAGCAATGGCGATGCGCAAAGTTCCAGTCTGGGCAAAGTTATTTGCTTCACGGGGGCGACTTTTGTCTTTGCACATAGAAGGTGCGACGAAAAGGAGTCAGAGGAATGTCTGACGCGTATATACAGGGCAGCAGCATAGGCGCGCTCGGAAGAATCGCTGAATCCATGAATCTGGAATGATACTAACGGATCAAACTGGATCCATCGAGGTACCTGAATGTATCGGATGTCAGGTAGATTAGCAACGAAGCTCTTCCAAATATGACACGTTAGGGGCTTAAGCGGTAAGTCCCAAGACGTCCCATCGCGCCAAATTTGCTGCATTATGATTTTTGCTGTGATTATCACGGGAGCAAGCCACCCAGCCGGATCGAACAATTTTGCGATTACCGAGAGTGCATTCCGTTTGGTGGTTGGGAGAATTTCTATATTGACATTCGAAGGGCTTAAAGCAAATTCGAAGCAGTCACAGCTTGCATTCCACTGAATACCCAGCATTTTGGTACACGATTTTTCTTCTAGCTTAAGAAAATTTTGGTTTAATAAGTCTCCGGGAGGGAAATGGTCAAGAAGAGTAGGACAGTTGGAAGTCCATTTTTTGAGAACAAATCCAGAGGAGTTTAGAGCAGAAACTAGTTCCCTTTGGGACAATTTCGCAGATTGCACCTCATGTGCTCCTGACAAAATATCATCGACGTAGCATTCGTGTCGTAAGATGTTCGATGCTAATGGCAATTGTGTTTTAACGTCATCAGCTAATTGCAAAAGCGTTCGGATGGCTAAGTATGGTGCACAGTTGACGCCGAACGTTACAGTTTGGAGTTCATAATCCTGAATGGGATCTTTGTTACTTTTTCGAAATAAAATTCTTTGAAACGGGGTGTGTTCAGGATGAATTAGTATCTGTCGGTACATTTGTTCTATGTCCGCATTAAATACATATTTATAGAATCTCCAATTCAGGATCAGAGACATAAGATCTGATTGAAGGCTTGGGCCAACATAGAGAGCATCGTTTAGACTTACGCCGTTGGAGGTAGGGTGTGAAGCATTGAAGACAACACGGATTTTTGTGGTTATACTTTCCGGTTTTACTACTGCGTTATGTGTCAAGTAGTAAGATACAATCTCTTTGCTTCTACGTATCTCTATCAGATCTACCTTTTCCATTTGACGTAGAGTAAAATATTCCTCAAGGACCTTATTATACTCGATCTGAAAATTTGGGGTCTTAGCCAACGAGTTTTCGGTGCGTAGAAACTGCTTCTGCACAGCATCTCGTGAAGAGCCTAATGGAGAGACAACGTCTCGAAATGGAAGCTTTACAACATATCTACCTTCCGCATTGCGATAGGTGTTTTCCGTGAAAATACTTTCGCAGATTTCTTCCTCAGGCGAAACAGGCTTGGAATCAATTTCCTCGATCTCCCAAAACTGTGATATTTCCTTGTCCAGAGATGTTTCACTAAAGTAAGACAAAAAAGTCGAGAAACAATTTAAAGTGGTAGTGGGGAGAGGTCCTGACAATACCCAACCAAAGATAGTGTTTTGTGCTACAAGAGAACCAAACACATTGGGCTTAAGTCCATCCCGAATCAAAGATGGATAAATATCAGCACCGAGCACCATATCAACCTTAGAAGAGCAGTGAAAGTCGGGATCTGCCAACTGAATATCAATACGATCAGATATTTCCGAAGGACTTACGGAACAGGATGGTAAATCTCCGGTAAGGCGCTTTAGCACAATTGCATTAGTGGCCAAGGTAAACGCTGGAATGTACCTTGACTTTAATATTATTGCGCAAAGTTTCGAGGCGGTGGCAGTAACTACTGCATTCATGCCAGATATATGAGCCTTAATGGGCTGAACTGGTAACCTAAGGCGCCTTTGTGCTTCTTCAGAAATGAACGTTACTTCCGACCCAGGGTCTAAAAGTGCTCGTAAATTGAAAGTGTTTCCTTGGTGTTCGATATTGACTAATGCAGTGGCAAGCATAACGCGATTATGATTGCTACTGAAATGCGAAAGTAAACGAGTTGTTTCAGATGAAGTGGACTGTACATCGGGGGGTGGTAACTTTGCTAGTGGGGTAAATGCTTGAGCAATATCTTGATCTTGAGTCACAGCGGCTTGAGTTGAAGAGGGTAACCAATGTAGAAGTGTGTGATGCCGAGACTTACACTGCATGCAAGTGTGCAAGCTTCTGCAATCTTTTTCACCTACGTGAAGTTAGCCCGCACTTTTTCTAGAATGAAAAACGTGAAATGCAGTTCGATAGACATTCGTTTGTAGTTGTTTGTAGTGAAATTTTTTTCGTTTGTAGTTCAACCGTTAGAAAGTTAGAAGCATTAGAAAAAAATTTCAGCCCGCACTTTTGGCTTTTTGAAATAAAAACTAGCCAGTTGCATTCGAAATCGTTTGTAGTTGTTTGTAGTGAAATTCTTTTTTAACAGAAATGCCTTATTTCCGAGATATAAGGACATTTGTGTTTGCACCTGTAACTCCGAATTTACAAAAGAGAGAAATAATTTAAAACCACTGTTGCATAAAGCATATCCTAACTTAAATAACTGCATTTAAAATTTCTGAATTTACTTAAGCGTTGCTTAATAAAAAGCAATCAAAGTCAAAAAACGCATCCCTTTAGAGTTCCATCCATATATGGGCTTCCCAACAACAACAAAACAACGGTAAACACATTTTCGCAAAGCACTCATCAGTGCCCATCCACATGAGTCACTACTTGTCAATTAGCAATAACAACCAATCAATAAACACCGATTTTATCCAACAATTTTTTCTATTCCTTCGAATAACATTAAAACCTAACACCTTTGAAACAATTTATAACAACAAAAATGCAATTTCTGTAAAGCCTGTATTCCTGACTATCTAATCCAATTCAAATTTTGTGATTTTATCACAAAGAAAAAAAAATAGATGAAACTTAAGCGAACACTACTTTGTCATATAAACTCATATCCATATTTCAGTTATTAAGCAACTCAAAATAGTGAAATCTATTTTTTTCTAATGCTTTCTGTTAGATGCATCTAATGGAGCAAAAAAAAATTACCTCTTATCAATAGATAACGATTTATTGAAAATTTAAGAAAATGGTTGAAATCGTCGTTGCAGACTGATTTAAGGGGACGGATATCTCAAATGCTGGACAACTACAAACGAAAAAAACTAGCTGGTTGTTAGAAAGCATGTGTGATCTATCTAATAAAACCTTAAATGTCGAAATTTACCAAACCAAAAAGAATTTATAAGCAATTTAAGCAGGCGATATAAGACCGCGTTATCTTCGAAACGGTACATTGCCGAGTGATGAAATTTCCTATTTCAACAGTTTTCCACCTCACAAATCTAATAAAAAAAAAATTGTATCAATCGGCCTAACGGTTTGGGATTTATATGGAATTTAAGCGAAATTGCAGCTTAATTTTTTTTGTGAAGTTATAGCCCGCACTTTTTCTAGAATGAAAAACTGAGTTTGCAGTTCGATAGGCATTCGTTTGTAGTTGTTTGTAGTGAATTTTTTTTCGTTTGTAGTTTAACCGTTAGAAAGTTAGAAACATTAGAAAAAAAAAATTTCAATCCCTTAAAACCTTGTTATCTCCGAAACCGTGGCAAGCAGAGCGATGAAATTTTCTGTGTCGAAAGTGTTTGCCATTACTAATCTAATAGAATTCAAATTATACCAATCGGCCTAACGGTTTATGATTTATTTGAAATTTAAGCAAAATTTGGGCTTCTAACTTAAGGTCCCCATAACTCAAAAACTGTTCAACTACAAACGATGAAACTTTGCATTTCTATTCTCTGAACCCTTTTCTAACTATGATATCAAAAAGAAGACAGCCCGCATTACTGGACACTTTTTATTCGCAATTTAAGGGGAGCCTAAAATGGTCTAAATTGACCCATTTTTAAGCGATCCGATATTTCCATTGCAATTCATTGGAAAACGATTTTGCATCACTTTCTTAGAAGAGGGTGGGCTGTTGCATTAGAAAAAAACATATTTCACCCTTCATAGCTCGTTAGGAGTGGAAATATCGGATCGCTTAAAAATGGGTCAATTTAGACCATTATAGGTTCCCCTTAAATTGCGAATAAAAAGTGTCCAGTAATGCGGGCTGTCTTCTATTTGATATCATAGTTAGAAAAGGGTTCAGAGAATAGAAATGCAAAGTTTCATCGTTTGTAGTTCGACAGTTTTTGAGTTATGGGGACCTTAAGTTAGAAACCCAAATTTTGCTTAAATTTCAAATAAATCATAAACCGTTAGGCCGATTGGTATAATTTTAATTCTATTAGATTAGTAATGGCAAACACTTTCGACACAGAAAATTTCATCGCTCTGCTTGCCACGGTTTCGGAGATAACAAGGTTTTAAGGGATTGAAATTTTTTTTTCAAATGGTTCTAACTTTCTAACGGTTGAACTACAAACGAAAAAAATTTCACTACAAACAACTACAAACGAATGCCTATCGAACTGCAAACTCAGTTTTCCATTCTAGAAAAAGTGCGGGCTAACTTCACAAAAAAAATTAAGCTGCAATTTCGCTTAAATTCCATATAAATCCCAAACCGTTAGGCTGATTGATACAATTTTTTTTTTTATTAGATTGGTGAGGTGGAAAACTGTTGAAATAGGAAATTTCATCACTCGGCAATGTACCGTTTCGAAGATAACGCGGTCTTATATCGCCTGCTTAAATTGCTTATAAATTCTTTTTGGTTTGGTCAATTTCGACATTTAAGGTTTTATTAGATAGAGCACACATGCTTTCTAACAACCAACTAGTTTTTGTCGTTTGTAGTTGTCCAGCATTTGAAATATCCGTCCCCTTAAATCAGTCTGCAACGACGATTTCAACCATTTTCTTAAATGTTCAATAAATCGTTATCTATTGATAAGAGGTAATTTTTTTTTGCTCCATTAGATACATCTAATAGAAAGCATTAGAAAAAAATAGATTTCACTATTTTGATTTGCTTAATAACTGAAATATGGATATGAGTTTATATGACGAAGTAGTGTTCGCTTAAGTTTCATCTAATTTTTTTTCTTTGTGATAAAATCACAAAATTTGAATTGGATTAGATAGTCAGGAATACAGGCTTTGCAGAAATTGCATTTTTGTTGTTATAAATTGTTTCAAAGGTGTTAGGTTTTAATGTTATTCGAAGGAATAGAAAAAATTGTTGGATAAAATCGGGGTTTATTGATTGGTTGTTGTTGCTAATTGACAAGTAGTGACTCATATGGATGGGCACAGATGAGTGCTTTGCGAAAATGTGTTTACCGTTGTTTAGTTGTTGTTGGGAAGCCCATATTGTAGTAGTATTGTCATATTCCCGACCCGTTGTTATATTATCTATATAGTCGCATTATCGAATCACCATGCTGTTATTTATACACATATATAATAAACACACATAAACTGTGATGTGCATTGTAAGTGCTCTGTAGCACACGCACACTTAGACTTAAATACGTAGAATAAGTAGAATAGAATAAGTAAAAATAAAGAAGAGGCAGTCTCACGCCACAACGAGAACAGATCGGACGTGTTTCATTTTTGAGCGTAAATCCATACTACAAATCCTCAGAAGTGGGATCAGTGAACAAACAATAAAAAAAAATTTACAGACCAGACCGTAGCATCCCCTCGCTTGAGTGAAAAAAAAGTAAAAAGAAAACTCGTGTCGTGCCACCACTCGCTGAAAAAAAAAAGTGTCGTGTCGTGCCACCAAAAATAATTTTTTTTTTCTTTCTGTGCTTTGTTGTTTGCTCTGCGTTTGCAATGAAAAACCCGACCATTAATCCAGACGAGTTCACCGTTGCAGAGTTGAGAAACTGGTTGCAGCAGCTGGGTATGCCAAGCAACGGCAACAAAGCCACCTTGGTTGTTCGCCTCAACGGCGTACCAGCAGACGAGCGAGGAGAAAGACCAGATAACGTACAAGAAGAAGAAGAAAGACAACAAGAACAAGAACAAGAAAACAAAACGACAGAACAACTGATGGCAAGAGAAATTAGACTACTAAGAAGGGAAGTGGAAGTCACAAAGAGGGAAAATGAAGTGCTACAAAAAATCGTTAAGTCTATGGACACAGGAGAAACGGGAATGAAAAACGGGAAAGAAAAAACAGATAGTGCGGTGACAACAGGAGAGCTGGACATAATCCAAAAACTGAATCTCTGGAAAGAAATGCTGCCGGAGTTTGATGGCGGATCTGACGTGGATGTCTGGCTAGCACAACTGAAAAACGTGGAAGACGTCTATAACGTGGAAAAAAAAAACTTGCACACACTCTTCATCGCAAAATTGAGGGGTAGAGCGCAAGAGTGGTTGCACGGACAGCCGAATTTTCTGAGAGACGATGTGGACAGCCTAGCGACTGGATTGCAAGCAGTGTTTGGTACGAAGAAAAATAAGATGGAAATACGAAAAAATTTTGAGAGCCGAAAGTGGAAAGTAAACGAAAGCTTTGCGGAATATTTCCGCGATAAATCGAGACTGGCAACGGGATTGGAGATGGACGAGGAAGAATGGATGGAATACGCGATCGAGGGATTTTCAGACGACAACATGCGTCTATACGCACATGTGCAGGGGTATACTACGAAGGCAGACCTACTAAGGGCGTTCAACAAAATCACACAGAGAAAGACGGAGACAGGACTGACAGCGAGTACGTCACAAAACAGGCAGACAGGAGCGACAACAGATAGTGTAACAGGTAGACAAACGATAGCACAAAGGATCGCAGTACGATGTTACAATTGCAACTCGGTAGGACACATGGCAAATGTCTGCTCTAAACCGAAAAGACAGTACGGGGCGTGCTACGCCTGTGGTGTCATGGGACACAAAGTGTCAACCTGCCCTGAAAGGAAGTCAGCGGTACACCAGTTGTCCAAACAGGAAGAGTCGGAAGATTATGTAAGATGTTTAGAATTTAAATTTACTGATAATAATAGTAGTATTCCCTTAGATTGCCTGATAGATTCCGGAAGCCCAATAAGCCTAATCAAAAATTCGTGTATACCAGTCGGAACGTCAGTATGGCGCTGTAAAAATAAAGAAAAATATTTCGGCATAAATAAAAGTTTGTTAAAGTTATATGGAAGACTGTCTTGTGTCGTTTTTTATAAAGAAGTTGCAATAAACGTAAGTCTGAGGGTAATGGACGACAATTCCACGGGCTATGAGGCAATCTTGGGGAGAGACTTTCTCAGAAATGGAAAGTTTAAGTTAGTGTCACAGTTAGAAAATAATACGGTTACGGATGTAGTAGAAAATGAAAGTGAAGATTTCGAAAAACAATTTATGTTAATAGACTGCGAAGATAATTTGAGCTCAAAGTTAGAATTAGAGATTGACGAAGATGTAAGTTATGCACGTAAAGAAGAACTTAAGAAGATATATAAGACCGAATATCTTTTTGCCGATCGCCCTGCAGAACCGGTAATTAAAACTAAAATGAACTTAACATTAAACGACGTAAAACCTTTTCATTGTCGACCACGCCGGTTGTCGTACGCTGAGAAAAACGAACTTGGCTCGTTACTGGACGAGTATCTTAGTAAAGGATATATTAGGGAAAGTGAGTCGGAATACGTTTCACCGATAGTTTTAGTTAAGAAGAAGACTGGAGAGCTTAGGATGTGCATAGATTTTCGTACGTTAAATAAGGCGACAGCAAAAGATAGTTACCCAATACCAGTAATCGATGATTTGTTAGACAGATTGGTAGACAAAACAATTTTTTCTAAATTAGATCTCAAAAACGGATTTTTTCATGTATACATGCACGAAGATGCGGTGAAATATACGTCCTTTATAACACCGCTGGGACAATACGAGTTTCTGAGAATGCCGTTTGGCTTAAAGAATGCTCCGTCAACTTTTCAGAGACACATTAACAAAATATTTGCTGACATGATTAGAAACGACGAGGTTATAGTTTATCTAGATGATATAATGATAGCTACAAAAACATATGAAGATCATTTTAGGATACTCTCTGAAGTTTTGAGAAGAATGGTGGACAACAGATTGGAGCTACGGATAGATAAGTGCAAGTTTCTTCAAAGCAAGATTAAATATTTAGGTTTTACGATCACGGGAGAGGGCATACAAGCAGACGATAGGGGTATTGAAGCTATAAAAAATTTTCCGGTTCCCCAAAAGGCTCACGCGGTGCAAAGTTTCATAGGTTTGTGCTCATATTTCCGCAGGTTCGTTAAAGATTTTTCGACTATAGCAAAACCGTTGTATGATTTGATTAAAAAGGATAGAGAATTCAAGTTCGGTGACAAACAGCTAGAAGCTTTTGAGATTTTAAAAAACAAATTGATAGAAGCTCCAGTGTTGGCATTGTATAGTCCGAAAGACGAAACCGAGCTGCACTGTGATGCCAGCGCACTGGGGTTTGGGGCGATCTTGCTACAACGAAAGCAGGACGGAAAACTGCATCCAGTTTTTTATTTCTCCAAAAGGACAACCGAGTCGGAAGCAAAATACCATAGTTTTGAATTAGAAACACTTGCGATTATTAGCGCCTTAAGCCGTTTTAGAGTCTACCTACAGGGCAAGAAGTTTAAAATAGTAACTGATTGTAACTCGTTAACCTTAACTTTAAACAAAAGAGAACTCAACCCCAGGATCGCCAGATGGGCGTTAGAGCTACAAAACTATGATTACATCCTAGAACACAGGGCAGGTACTCGTATGCAGCATGTCGACGCGCTAAGTAGGTCAACAAATATAATGACGATCGAAACAAATACTTTTGAAGAAAACCTGATAATATGCCAAGGAAGGGACGACAAGATAGTTAGGATTAAGGAGTTACTGGAGAGATCAGAACACTCGTTGTACGAGATGAGAAACGGAGTGGTGTATAAGAAGAAAAATGATAGTAGTGTAGTGTTTTATGTACCAACAGAAATGGAAAACCATGTGTTATACAAATACCACGACGAAGTAGGCCATGTAGGGACCGACAAAACATTAGAATTAATATCGAAAAGTTACTGGTTTCCCAAGATGAGAGAAAAAATAGGTACACACATAAAAAACTGTTTGAAATGCATCGCTTTTTCAGCGAAGCAGGGTCGCGAAGAGGGATTTCTTAACAACATTCCAAAGGAAGAAAAACCGTTCATGGTAGTCCACATAGACCACTATGGCCCAGTTGACAATTCAAGATCGGCTAAAAAATACATACTGGTGGTAATAGACGCGTTTACGAAGTTCGTAAGGTTGTACCCAACAAAGACCACAAATACAAAAGAAGTAAACCGATCGTTAACAGACTATTTCAGAGCGTATAGTAGACCAAAGTATGTCGTGTCAGACAGGGGCAGTTGTTTCACTTCCACAGAGTTTAAAGATTTTTTGGAAAAAGAAGGCGTCCAGCACATAAAAGTCGCGACAGGTTCCCCGCAAGCAAACGGGCAAGTAGAAAGAGTAAACAGGAGCTTGGGACCAATGATAGCTAAGTTAGTCAAACCAGAAGAAGGAGTGTTTTGGGATCACGTTTTAGAAGAAGTTGAACACACGCTAAATAACACGATAGGTAGAACCATAAAAGAGCATCCAAGCATAATGCTGTTCGGGGTGAGTCAGAAAGGCAAATGGTCAGACAAACTGCAGGAAAGTTTAAAAGAGTTGAATTCAGGAAAAGTACGAAATTTAAAAGAGATCCGCACCAGGGCAGTCCAAGAACAAAAGAAATCCCAGGCCTATAACAAACAGTATGTAGACAAAAAACGGTGCAAACCAACGAAGTATGAGGTAGGAGACTATGCCATGGTGAAAAATTTCGACTCACATCCTGGAGCGTCAAAAAAACTAATTCCGAAATTTAGAGGACCTTATCGAGTTGAAAAGATTTTACGAAACGATAGATATCTGTTGAAGGATGTTGATGGTTTTCAACAATCACGGTTACCTTACCAAGGAGTATGGGCGGTCGGCAACATGAAACCGTGGTTAAGTAAAAAAAAAATAATAATAAAAAAAAAAAAAGAAAAATTGTAAACCGGAAGATCAGGTGATCTTAAAGGTCAGGAAGGCCGAGTTGTAGTAGTATTGTCATATTCCCGACCCGTTGTTATATTATCTATATAGTCGCATTATCGAATCACCATGCTGTTATTTATACACATATATAATAAACACACATAAACTGTGATGTGCATTGTAAGTGCTCTGTAGCACACGCACACTTAGACTTAAATACGTAGAATAAGTAGAATAGAATAAGTAAAAATAAAGAAGAGGCAGTCTCACGCCACAACGAGAACAGATCGGACGTGTTTCATTTTTGAGCGTAAATCCATACTACAATATATGGATGCAACTCTAAAGGGATGCGTTTTTTGATTTTGATTGCTTTTTATTAAGTAACGCTTGAGTGAATTCAGAAATTTTAAATGCAGTTATTTAAGTTAGGATATGCTTTATGCAACAGTGGTTTTAAATTATTTCTCTCTTTTGTAAATTCGGAGTTACAGGTGCAAACACAAATGTCCTTATATCTCGGAAATAAGGCATTTCTGTTAAAAAATAATTTCACTACAAACAACTACAAACGATTTCGAATGCAACTGGCTAGTTTTTATTTCAAAAAGCCAAAAGTGCGGGCTGAAATTTTTTTCTAATGCTTCTAACTTTCTAACGGTTGAACTACAAACGAAAAAAATTTCACTACAAACAACTACAAACGAATGTCTATCGAACTGCATTTCACGTTTTTCATTCTAGAAAAAGTGCGGGCTGACTTCACGTAGGTGAAATTAGAAAAGAAAGTTTTTTTTCAATGTTTAGTTTTTAGATTTTTCCTTTTCCCACGGAAGGCTTTTCGGACATCGAAATTCCCAAAAAGGGAAGAAATCGCACAATATAAAAGCACTGGTGACAGCCGATGACAGAGTCTCTCTCGCGCTCAATATTTCCACCAATAAAAAGGAATCCTCTCACGCTGTTCCAACTGTCAACGGAGGCGACGGACAGAAAAGTAGAAAGTAAACTTATGTACTGTATCCGTCGCCTCCGGTGGCGTCCGGCACATGCGCTGCTTATGGGTCACCTGCCATAAGAGAGTGTGTATTCTATCAACTTGTCAGTCGAAAACGTTGCGGCAACAGACGCGACGGATTCTATGGGTTGGGCCCTTAAGCGTGTTGTTGCGACAAGAGAAAATCTGTGACACTGGTTGTACTAAGTATAGTGAGGCAAACGATAGGTGTTACGTAACAAAAAATATAAGTATTAACAAATAAGTTATTAAACAATAAATAAACAACAAATACGTATTGAAATTAACAATAACAAAATAACAAAAAAAAAACTTGACTATTTCTCAACACTAACCTTGGATAAAAATGGTAAGATTGTGATTGTTAGTTCGGCTTTGCGACTTAGGTATCGGTAATATCTTAGCCTTTTTCCACGAGAGATGGTATTCACAAGTAGTAAATATGTGATTAAAAATATGTGTTATGTATTTGAGAATAAAAGGAAGCATGGGTTTTAAGAATTTTGGATTTATTTCATTCAAACCTATCGCGTCAGATTTAACCGATAGCATTGCCTCAACAACATATTCATCCGTTAGGCGATTAAATCTGAAATCTTCTGTATTGTCATCGTCGCTAGACATCAGTTGAACCTTAAAGCTGTTACCCATTGCCTAGTTTACGCAGTTTTTGCCAAAGAACTTTCCCGGGATGAATTTCAGGGTTAAGGAAATGTTCGTAGTGGCGCCTCTTTGCAGCCCTTACACGAAGGACAGCTTAATTGCGAAGTGACCGATATGTTTAGTAGAGAACAGGGAGTTTGTATCGTTTCCCACGAGCGTACTCAGTATCCACGATTTTGGATCAGACCTAATAAATATCTATTAAACCGAGGGGCGTTCTGGAAATAGGGGCCCTATACATATGTCGCAATGGAACATGCTGATCAAATAGCGCTTTTGAATTTGGATAATATCAGACCGTAGAATGTCTCTATATGCTATAACATGATTAGCTGCGTTTGACTGGATATCGTAAGTGAGGAAAATCGGATCATGTTTGGAGAAGCCCGGTGCCGTGAGTTGCACGAACGTTAAGTAAATTACAGTTTAGATCACCAGTAATAGTTATATTAGAATACGAGCAAGAAATTCCTTCGAGCACACTAAAAATAGGCGAGATATCGATATTTTTATTTGGTTTGTAGATCACTCCAACTAGTAGACGCTCAACAATACGAACAATATTAACAAACAAGTAGTCGGATGTACAATTAGCAGTTGATTTGCAGACCACATTGGCTCGTAGCACAAACAATAAAAAAAATACAGATGTCTTATCCATATGGGAAGAAGTGGGATATGAAAATGAAATTTAGTTCAAGAAAAAGCTTTTTTAAAAGCTTCATAATTTTACAAGAGATATTAATGAATCTCCTGTTTTTTTCTCTCTCTTTACTCCATCAAAACATGAAAAAAACAGAAACCGTAAAATATTTTTTTGTCTGCCTTTATTACCTACTTTCTATACGTGCTCGTGTGGTGCAAAACAAGGAAAATCGTTTTGTTGTTGTTCTGTTTATTTTAACTTGCGCTTTGCGTTTGCATGGCTATGCGTCTGTGCGGCTGGCTCGTTAACTAGGGGTGGATTTGTCATCGTTTTTCAGCACGAATGGTATCGCAGATCGCACCCATGCGAAAATGTTAGTGGATCGTTTTTGTATTTTGATGTACAGATAATCAAATGTATGCTCATGGATTGATATGTGCTTGTGCAGTCCGTATTTTAGGTTTAGGTAGGCTATTTGAACTCGGATAGTCAACATCATGTGGAATGTTATTCATGAATGAAATTGGTTTTCAGTGTTCGATTAAGAATTACTAGGGCAGTAAATACTAGAAACAAATTCAATGTCTTTGTTTGCAATTTTTAAATCAGCATTCAAAATGCATTATTTCGTTTTTAAATTTTTATCGTAATCGAAAAAGGGGTTTTCGAGATTTAAGCAGTTTTTAAAATGAGTGTTTTCGGTTCTTCGAAATTAAAATTAAGAACACAATAATTTTGAAAACATCAATTCGACTCTAAGTTTGCATTTTGGTCAAATCGTTATTGGCGTTTTTAGGTAAACTAAACAAAACAAAATTTTAAAAAATTACTATTTTCAAATTATTGTACGATAATACCCCTGTTTTTTTGAGCTTCGATCTCAGCAAAGCAAAGTAAAGAAGGATTTTCAGCACGCTAATTACAAAAACTACGCTATACTTGATACTTCGAGACTCGCAATAGTTGTTGTAATTGCGTGCTGAAAATCCTACTTTTGCTGAGATTGGAGCTCAAAAAAACACGACTAATATAGAGAAAAACTGATTTTTGTCATTAAGTTATAAATGACCGCATTACTTTTGAAATTAATTTTGTTCTAATCGTATGGCCTGTTTTCGAGATATGCCGAAATTTCGAAAGTGCGGTTATTCCAATTTTTAACCAAAAACTGGGTACGCAGTCATGGTAACCGCACCTACCTAAGCTTAAATAACAATTTTTGTTGAAATCGTTAATATTGAGATTACATTCCTAAAAAAAAAACGCCCTGAACTACAAATCAGCCGTTTACGCTGTAGGCCTGTGGAAGGACGAACAAACAGACGACGGATAGAATTTTGCGACCCACTTTTTTGAGTTCCTCTATCAACATTATATCACGAAATGGAGAAAGTTGAAAATGCTTGTATGTATTTAACGAAACGAATAGATAAAAACTACTAACTACAAACACAAAAACGTATAAAATAGGATTCTGTTAATCTTAAGGATGAAATACGTCAGAACCAGTTAATTTGAAATTTACTCAATAATAAATTTCTACCTAACAACCGCAAAAACCCCTGTTAAACAGAACCGCACACATATCGTTTTCATGTTCGATTTGCCACAAAAATCTATATTTTTTTTTGATCTCAGATCACTTTTGAGAAATCTCAATTTTTCTCAGATTTTACACATACTTTCACTAACACGAATTGTTTATCGTTAGTAGAATTTCTTTTTTAATTGAATTATTTATTTTACGCTTATGATCGTGTTTTTGTATTAAATTATTTTGAAATGCATTAGTATAAATGTGTGAAAATCAATTCAAATGGAACTCGAGTGCAAGTGCAAAAATGTTTTTTTTTTGGCGCCAAAATACACACAAAAACCAATTCAATTCAGATTTCACGTTCGATTTTGCAGCAGAAATCTGAAATCTCATATCAAAATCTGAAAAGCCAAATATAAAACGACAACATTAAATCCCGCATTTATTTTGCTTCAAATAACACGTAGACGTAGGTAGCCCACTTTTAATTTCAATCACAGAATGCAGTGAAGTGTAGAGTTTACCTAGCATTTCGTTGTCGCCTTCGGATTATGAACTCACAATTTCAAAACGCCTGGATTATTGAAAATACACAATAATAAGCCGTTCCACATCTCTTGAAACCAAAATATATTGTGGCGTGGAAGGTATCGTGTAACCTAAGTGGTGAAACAAGCCCTTAGTCACAGTTTGGTGAAACCAGGCCTTAGCCACAGTTTGGTGAAACCGGGCCTTAAAGTCACAAAACAAGTTCCACTCAAGTGTCACTTCCAATTATTGGAGACTGGAATCTGTCACCACTGAACCTTGTTCTAGAACCACTTAGAATTAGCTAGAAAGTTCTCGTCAGATGGCGGAGCGGATATAAAAGGACAGCTTTTAGAAGAGGGCGACACAGTTGATTTATAACAGTGATTGGTTAAAGTTCGAGATAGTAATAGTTTGTGAAGATAAATAAGTGAAAAGTAATAGAGTAAATTAAGTGATTGGTTTGAAACGTTGAAGAATTGTTTAAGTAATAGTGTTCTGGTACTTTATAAGTGAAATATTAGAATAGTCGATAAAAGTGTAATAAAAGTGAATTTTATTAGAGAAGTTAAACGGAATAGTGTTTTATCTTTACGAATCCCAGCCAGAATGTAACATTGGTGTCAGAAGTGGGATAAAACTTATTCTGTGCTAAGTGTCTAAGTGTAGTTTAAAAAAAAAAAAAAAAAAGTGAATATGTGTGAATTTCTAAATTACAAGAGACAAACAAAATGGGTCGTATATTGCTGCAACTAAGCATACCCCAATTAAAAAGTGAACTGGAAAAACGGAATCTATCCACAGCTGGAGGAAAAAGTGACCTCATCCTTCGTCTACAGGAAGCTGTCCAAAACGACGGAGAAGATCCAAAAACTATGCTATTCGACGTGGCAGAAGAACAAGTAAGTACAAGCGTTGATATTAGCGCTATGATGGAATTGCTTCTTGTCAAGATGGAGGAACAGAAAAATTGCATGGAATTGAAGTTCGCAGAACCGAAAAATTCTATGGAATCTAAGTTCGCAGATCAGAAGAATTCTCTAGAAGAACAGAAAAATTCTATGGAATTGAAGTTCGCAGAACAGAAGAATTCGCTAGAAGAACAGAGAAATTCTCTAGAAGAACAAAAGAATTCTTTAGAAGAACAGAAAAATTCCATTGTCGCCGCACAAAAAGACGCCGTGGAAGAATTTAAGAATGTTCTAGAAGTAAAAATCGACGAAATTGATGAAAAATTAAACGAGAATGAAACAAAGTTTGAGAAAATTAATGAAATGTTTCATAAACAAGGAACAAACATCGAGAACATAGCTAAAGAACTCGAAAAAGTCAAGAAGCAAAAGGCTCGGGAATATTCTGCTGACTGCCCAAGAAGGAAGGAGATGCAACCACCCATTTTTGATGGTCAAACATCATGGCCAATTTATAAGAGACAGTTCGAAGCAGCTGCAACGACCAATGGATGGGACGACGAGGAAAAGTCGATTGCATTAACACTCGCATTACGAGGTACAGCTGCAGAATTGCTTCAAACTGTCTCAGCAGAAAAACAACGCGACTACGGTGCATTGGTGAAGGCTATTGAGATGCGATTCGGTGACGACCATATGCAGCAAGTATATAGAGTGCAACTTCGCAGTCGAATCCAGAAGAGGGGAGAAACACTCCAGCAACTGCAAGCTGATATCGAACGGCTGGCGCACTTGTCTTATCCCAATGCCGGCGAGGATGTCATCAATGAAATGGCTATTGAGGCATTTACACAAGCCATAGACGACAGACAACTGCAGATGGCTCTACGAATGGCTGGAAAGAGAACACTTCCTGAGGCACTGGCATTTGCTTTAACCATGAGAGCTGCTGACCAAGCATCTCAAGGATTTCACCGCGTGAGAGAAATGACATCCGTTGAATGCTCGTGCCAGAGAACAGAAGTAGTCGACCGTAACAGTTCTCGAAGGGGACCGATCCGTTGCTGGAACTGCAACAAAATTGGACATCTACAACGACAGTGCAGAGCCGAACGTAGACAGGGCAGTTGTCCACATTGCAGAGCTACGAACGAGGAGGCGTTTGAGCGTTCGGCGGATGGAACATCTGGAATCGACGCCCCCAGGACCACAATTCAGGTTTCCCAGACCAAACGATGTAATAGGAGCCTGACAGTGGAAGCCCATATCGGCCAGAAAAAGTATGTGGCTACAATCGATACAGGTGCCACCGCTTCCATAATCAGAAAGGATATCGTTCGCCAATCATGGCTGCACAACACCAGCAACTACTGTCTGAAAACAGCAACTGGAGCAACAGCAAAGGTGTATGGTGAGGTACTCTTGACGATAAACCTTGCAGGAATAGTCTTCTCCCATGCATTCTTAGTGGCTGATATATGTGACGAATGCATCATCGGAATCGACTTCATGAAGACGCATGATATAGTACTCGTCATCGGTTTGCAAGTTATAAAGTACAAGAACGTCGAGATTCCGATGGTTTACGGGAACGAGAACGTCGCAGCTCTAAGGACAGTTGTAAGTGAGGACGAAATATTACCAGCTTCGTCAGAGACAGTTATTTGGACACAGCTGGAAGGTGATCCTGGGAGCCACCGATTGTACCTAGTCGAGTCAGATGCAGAAAATTATTATCAAAGGTATATCGTCGGAAAGATGCTGGTTGAACCTAAAAATAACTTGGTTCCCGTTCGTGTCCTCAATGTGGAAAACAAAAGCGTGAAACTAAAGCAAGGGGAAGTGATTGGAAAGTGCGTACCGATTACTGCGGTCACAAAGTTGTCCAATGTAAGTCCTGTGAATCCGGTTAGACCTGCGGAGATATCGGAGATGAAAAAGAATATACTCGGAGAGTGCGAGCTGGATCAGGAGCAGCGGTCCATGGCAGGTAGTTTAATCAACGAGTTCGCTGATATATTTGCTTCGCAGAACAGCGAGTATGGCCGCACACATCTCGTACAACACCGAATCGACACCGGAGATGCGAGACCAATTCGTCAGCCTCCCCGACGACTACCATTGGCTAAGCAGACGGAGGTTGTAGAAATGGTATCGACGATGGAAAAGGAAGGACTGATTGAACGCTCAAAAAGTCCGTGGGCATCGCCGGTCGTCCTGGTCAAGAAGAAAGACGGAAGTACGAGATTCTGCATGGACTATCGCCAACTCAACAACGTCACCAAGAAGGATAGCTACCCCCTTCCAAGAATTTACGACACCCTAGACACACTATCCGGAGCCAAATGGTTTTCGACTCTCGATCTGAAGAGTGGCTACTGGCAAGTGCAGATCCATCCAGAAGACCGCGAGAAAACAGCATTCACAGCAGGAAACGGCCTTTGGCAGTTTACAGTAATGCCATTTGGACTGTGCAATGCTCCAGCTACCTTTGAACGTCTAATGGAGCGCGTTCTGCTGGGACTAACGTGGAAAACCTGCTTGGTCTACCTGGACGATGTCATCGTAGTAGGAAAAACATTTAACGAACATCGAGATAACCTTAAGGAGGTGTTCCAAAGGCAACGAAGTGCGCAACTAAAACTTAACCCGAAGAAGTGTTCCTTATTTAGACCAGAAGTGAAGTACCTCGGGCACATCATCTCTTCCAAAGGAGTCAAGACTGATCCGGAGAAGGTCGATGCAGTGAAAAACTGGCCGGTACCCAAAGACAAACATCAACTGAGAAGCTTCCTGGGACTTGCGACCTATAACAGACGATTTGTAAAGGACTTTGCCAGGATCGCAAAGAGCTTGCATCAACTGACAGAAAAAGGCAAACAATTCAAATGGTCAGGTGAGTGCGAAAAGAGCTTCAAGGAACTTAAGCAACAGTTGTGCAACGCCCCCATACTAGCGTACCCCACCCCTGGGAAAACATATATTGTGGATGCAGACGCTAGTAATGTGGGAATTGGAGCCGTCCTTTCCCAGGTGCACGATGGCCAAGAGAAAGTAGTTTCCTACTTCAGCAAAGTTCTCTCAAAGCCTGAAAGGAACTACTGTGTTACCAGGCGCGAACTCCTTGCTTTGGTATTGGCAACAAAACATTTCCATAAGTACCTTTATGGGCGGAAATTCATCCTCCGCACAGACCATGCATCTTTAAAGTGGCTGCTGCACTTTATGAATCCTGAAGGCCAAGTCGCAAGGTGGATCGAACGGCTGCAGATGTACGACTACGAAATTCAACATCGAAAGGGAAGTCTTCACTCTAATGCAGACGCTCTCTCCCGTCGACCGTGCAAAGCAAATTGCAAACATTGCTTACGACACGAGGAAAAAGATGTCGCGTCCGTTCAAAGGGTGAGAGCTATGCCCATTGGTGGCTGGAGTGCGCGGGAAATACGGGAGGCTCAAAGGGAAGATCCGGATATCGAACCGATTATCGCCTGGAAGGAGCATGAGGGAAAACCAGACTGGCAGGAGATATCCAATAGGAGCCCCGCGCTGAAGGCATACTGGGTACAGTGGGACTCCCTTCACGTGCAAGACGGCATTCTAAAAAGAAGATGGGAAAGCCCGGATGGAAAGTCGTTCGTAATGCAGCTTGTTGTACCCAGGTCAAAGGTTATGGAAGTGCTCAGGGAATTGCATGATGGAGTGTCTGGAGGCCACTTGGGAATCAATAAAACGCTCGAAAAACTGCGGGAACGCTTTTACTGGATTCATTCAAGGGAGGACGTTGAAACTTGGTGCAGGAAATGCGTTACATGTGCGGCCAGTAAAGGTCCGAGACTGAAAGTCCGTGGCAAAATGCATCAATACAATGTTGGAGCCCCTTTCGAAAGGATAGCAGTTGATATTGCGGGACCGTTTCCTGAAACAAACAATGGAAATCGTTACATCCTCGTTGTTATGGACTATTTCAGTAAGTGGCCTGAAGCATTTGCTGTCCCAAATCAAGAAGCTAAAACCGTGAAGGAGCAAATCGTCAATAACTGGGTAAGCAAATTCGGTGTACCAATGGAACTGCATTCAGACCAAGGACGGAACTTCGAGTCGAAGATTTTCCAAGGAGTGTGCCAGCTACTCGGGATTAACAACACAAGGACAACCCCGCTTCATCCACAATCAGATGGGATGGTGGAGCGCTTCAACAGGACACTGAATGAACACCTCTCTAAGGTCGTTGGCGAAGACCAGAGAGACTGGGATAAGCAGATTCCCATGTTTTTATTGGCTTATCGAGGAGCAGTGCATAACACCACAGGACATACTCCATCTGAAATCTTATTTGGTCGAACAGTCCGCCTCCTAGCGAGTTGATGTTTGGATATCCATGCGAAGAGCCCAAGAATGAGGAGGAATACGTTACAGACCTCAGGGATATCATCAGGGACGTGCATCGAGACACTAGGGATAAGATTAAGATAGCCAGTGACCGCATGAAAACGAGGTACGATACTAAAACGACAACTACAGGATTCCAGGAAGGAGATCTGGTATGGCTATATAACCCTCATCGAAGGAAAGGTTTATCGCCTAAGTTGCAACAAGACTGGGAAGGGCCCTATACAATCGTAGAGCGCATCAACGACGTTGTCTATCGCATCCAACGAGGAAGAGGCAAGCTGAAAGTCGTTCATGTGGATCGTCTTCATCGTTATAATGGTGAAAATGTTAACGAGTTTGTTCGGGACGAACAAGTTTAAGAGGGGGATATTGTGGCGTGGAAGGTATCGTGTAACCTAAGTGGTGAAACAAGCCCTTAGTCACAGTTTGGTGAAACTAGGCCTTAGTCACAGTTTGGTGAAACTGGTCCTTAAAGTCACAAAACAAGTTCCACTCAAGTGTCGCTTCCAATTGGAGACTGGAATCTGTCACCACTGAACCTTGTTCTAGAACCACTTAGAATTAGCTAGAAAGTTCTCGTCAGATGGCGGAGCGGATATAAAAGGACAGCTTTTAGAAGAGGGCGACACAGTTGATTTATAACAGTGATTGGTTAAAGTTCGAGATAGTAATAGTTTGTGAAGATAAATAAGTGAAAAGTAATAGAGTAAATTAAGTGATTGGTTTGAAACGTTGAAGAATTGTTTAAGTAATAGTGTTCTGGTACTTTATAAGTGAAATATTAGAATAGTCGATAAAAGTGTAATAAAAGTGAATTTTATTAGAGAAGTTAAACGGAATAGTGTTTTATCTTTACGAATCCCAGCCAGAATGTAACAATATGAAAGCAAATATGATTTCTAATGGAATCTTGCATCAAGAGATTCTACACGTATTATTCGTGCTACTGCTGCAGTATGAGAATCGGATATACCGATATCTCTATAATCCTTAACACTCCTTGTTGTATTATATTTTTTTTTTCTTTCGTTATTCGTCAATTATATAATTTTGATTTGCTCTTGCTGTGTCATAAACTCATATGCACGGACAACCATAAGGATTGGATAAGGCGTAAGGGAAGGTCTTTGCCAACACAAAGAATGGAGCGAAGAGAAAGGTCCTTGAAAGAGCTTTATACTCAACTCTTATTTTGTAAGCCTTGTCTGGTAAGGAAAAAATAGGGACCGAAATTTTGTACAGGCATAAGACATCTGTATAATTTATTGTCTGTGCTCCAAGTAATGAAGTAATAAAGTAAATTGTAACGATACCCAACCAGTGCACGGATCGTTTTCTTTTAGTTATTTGTTGATTGCATAAACATCGTGTGGCTATCAAGGAATCGCATCAGTTCGCTGCAAGAATTTTCAATTGCTGTAATAGTTGTAAATTGAGCTATTTAAATCGATTGAGAGTTCAATTTTTTTTAGATTAGACTTTAGATTAACTTAATTTAATGCTTTGGTTGTAGCAAAGATAATATACTCACCTAGATGACGCAGTCCAATAGGAACTGTTGTCATATGAAACCAAAATGCGAAACATTAAGAGCTTTTCCTAAAAGCTTTTACAGAGAGAAAGCGTAGGTAACCAAAGCAAAAGGTGAACACATTACTTTTACTACTACAACAGTATTTATATGTTCAATTGTTCATATATACAAATTGCACAGCTCACTTATTCTGTCTCCCTTTCATTATTCCTTATTTTTGTCCTTCCGCGAAGTCGGACCTGTTACATGCATATTGAACTCATACGAATGCAAGCGTATCATTTGGATGGGTATCGTTCGTACATGACTGATTTTCTTTCTTTTGTTATATCCTATGCTTCTTCTTCTCAATACGAATCGAATGTCCTGCTCTTCGGAAAAAAAATATTGTGCTTGATGGAATATTATATTATCTGTGGTTGTAGTATAAAAATCAATTTTCAATTCATAAATACAATTAATTTCATTTGTTCGCAATTCGCGCTAATGTGAATAGTACTAAAAAAAAGTTTTCAAAATGAATATGTTTAAAATATAACGCGTAAATAGTGTAAAGCCGGCTAATACTTGTTAAATATTGGGGGAAAATACTGAATTTACGTATCAGCGTCAGAAAAATGCACATTTTTCTTTCATCGTCCCTTTTTTAGGGACTTTTTAAAACTAAATTGAAAGAGATCTTAAAAGTAGATATAAAAATGAGCTGATATAATTTATAAACAAAATTCAATTCATTTTTTATATATTTATTAATAAAAATCAAAGCCAAAAGGTATTCATTTTAAAATTTGTCATTTGAAAACGAATTGCATCTAAAGTACTGTCTAGCTTACCCACAGAACAAAATTAAAAGACATCTAATTCTAATAGTGATTTGGTTGCTTTGGCTTTATTTATAAAAGAAACGTGGTGAGAGAGTGATCTATTTACAGTCTATATTGTATTGTAAAACTAAATCCGGGAGATTGTTGCAAATTTTGAAAAGTACTAGCAAAAAAACAAGAGCGGTGAAAGAAACAAGTGTCATTTTTAAAGCTTCTCTGCAATTTAAGAATTTTCGCACAATATTTAACAATTGTTTGCTCTCCTAACACTATAATCGTGTTCTGATAGACTGCAGCGTTATATTTTATTGAAATTCATTTGGAAATCACAGCTTTTCTAAAAATTGCAAAGTGCCTTTTCAAATTACAAAAAAGGGATAAAGTAGCAACAAATTGTATCAAGGTCCTCGAAAAAGTGCCAAATTATTGCACACCGGTTACGTTGGTCACAGAGCGCGGCTCACTCACACATTAAAATCCGATTCGGACCGTTCCGTAGCGACATCGCCGCACAAAATCAAGGCAAGGGGGTATAAAAAAACATTCGAACTACAATGCAACACACTATATGCCCACAACAAGAGATTTTTCTTTTAGCAAAAGATCTCTAGTAGCAAGAAATAATCATTATAATGTTAACAAACTGCGATTTGTATACTCAAGGTTAATTTCATGTGAGTTTCTTTCCGAATAATACCAAGCCTACTTTTAGAAAAAATATTTTTTCATAAACAAATCGAGGGAATTTGATTTCGGTGACAAAGGACAAATACCTTCACTTCGTGGGAAAAAAAAAGAGAGAATGCTAAGAACACTGACTGATGTCGATTTCCATTGGGATTTTACAGATTTGCTCTCAGATCTCAGATTTTTCGTGCCCAATGGAACATAAAACGAGATTTTTCTTCCTCCGCATTTGTGGTAGTGCGTGTTTGAAAAGTCAGCTGTTCTTAAATTGCAATTTATGCTTATAAAAATCCACTCAATTTGTGTTGAGATCCATTGCGCCGGCCAAATGTAAATTTTTCTTTATTTTTCACAGACTGGTCTTCTAAATACGTAATTAATACACACTTTAAAGTTTGACAAAAGGCAAATGTTTTGGTGTTAGTGTAAGTAGATGTGAATCTTGCTCAGATATCGAGATTCGAAAAATTGCTCTGACTCTCAAAAAAAGTGCTTTTTTTGCGGCCAATGGAACATGAAATCTGACAGCCAGCTGATTTCGAGAGCAGAAAAACTGCTCTGACTCTGTCCCAATGGAAATCGACATGAGATTAGTGTATTATTTGGTGAATTTCGATCAGCTCATGGGTGCGTTCCCACAGTTAAGATTGTTTGTTTTATTTCACCACGAAAAAGTATTTTGCATAATGGTAGAAATATTCATTCGTGGAATTAAAATAACACATTTTTATTTTTACAATTATTATTGCGTTTGTTGTTTTTGGCGAAATGTTATTTTGCCCGCGAATGTTGACAGAAAAAGGCAACGGATTCAAAGCGAAGAACTAAGGAATATTAAGACTTAAAATGTGTTGGGGTTCTGAGGAGAGATATTAACATTTCTGGGTGGGTATAGTTTATGAGTTATAATAATTTCATGAAGTAACCGTGTAATAACAGAAAACAAAAATTATATTTTTAACAAAGTTTGCAACAATTTAATAAACAAACGAATTTCAAATTAACATAATTAATGAAAACAATCAAAATAATAAGGTTGCAACGTTCAAAGCCCTCAACAAATAATAATAGGACTACAAATAAATTTTTAGAAATTCTTATGACCAACCAATAATTGTAGTTGAAAATCAATTTCTTTAAACTGAAAGTCAAAGAATCGAAACTGAAATATTGTAATATAATAATGATTTATTGTAATGTGATAAGACCTTATACTTTTCCCAATTTCCAATGTAGTAGAACCTTTACACTCTAGCGAGTAGTGCGCCCTCAGCGGAAAAAATGTGAACGAGAGACAGCGGCGAGAAGAAAAAAACACGAAGAAGGCGGAAGCGAGGATCATCCATCTTGTGGCGCTGCGACGAGTAGGACGGGAAAAATATTTTTGTAATCGTAACCTTGGTTAATCGTTAAAAATAAAAGGAATCTTTGTTGAGTTTAAATCTCAGATGTGGGGTTCAACCTAGAAAAATACCAAAGAGTTTAAAAATAAAATAAGTTTTGTGAAAGAATAATTATTCTATAAGGAAATGGCCAATAATAGAATTACAAGGCAAATGATGATGGACGCGTTACATGCTGCTGATACCTCATTCCCTTCGAGTGCAACAATTGCGCAACTGCGCCCACTATGACAAGATAACGTCCAATGAGGTCCCAGAAAACCAGGAGACTCGGCAACAACCAACAATCGACGAAGAAGCTGACCCAGAAAGCGGAACCCAACAGTTTCCACAGCAAGAAAACACCGTAGGTGCACACGAGCAGACTTGCCAGTTGGAAGCCCAATTGAAAATCCTCCAAATGAAACGTGAAGTCCTGTTGCTACAACAGCAAATAAGTGCTATGCAAATTGACGCAACGCGGAGTGCCGACCAACAGGGCCACCGTCCTGCAAATTTCGAGCATCTGGAGCATGCGTTAAACATTTTCACTGGGAAGAACGAGTACGACATACGCAAGTGGTTCGAGGAGTACGAGCAGTACACAACGGCACGCTCGTTCACGTCGGATGAGATGTGTTTGGGGGTGCGTCGTCTGCTGAAGGAGACGGCCAAAGACTTTCTTGGTACACTAGGCGTCGTCAATTATCAGCAGATAAAATGTTCGTTGATCGAAACGTTTGGACAACAAGTCACACACCGAGATGTCTATCGCCAGATGGAAAACCGCAAAATAAAACCTGGAGAGACATGCTTGGAATACGTAATTGCCATGAAGTCAGTGGCCGCAAAAATCGATGTCCCTGAAACAGAACTACTTACTTTCATCATCGATGGTTTCAACGACGAAAGCAGTAACATCACATTGATCAACGACTGCCAAAGCACGCCAGAAGTCAACCGCTGTCAAAGAAGTCAACGTCCCGAAGTCACACACCGCTGTCCAACCGAAGCAACTCTCCGCCGTAAGATGCTACAACTGTAGTCAATTCGGGCACTATAAAAGTAGTTGCCCAAAACCACCGAGACCAGCAAATTCCTGCTTCATATGCGGTGAGATCGGACACTACCACCACAGCTGCCCAAAGCCGCAGAGGAAACACCAGAGCATTGTCGCCGCTGTCTCTCAGATGTTAAAAGACGATAGTGATGAAGAAACTGCTGGTGCCATCAGCGCCATGCAAGTGGTAAGTGTTGCCTTCTGCAATGGTCTAAGTAAACACACGAAATATACCTATTGTTCTTCTTTATTTGATACCGGTAGCGCCATTAACCTTGTTCAGCGGTCGATCATCCCAAGTAATATTAAGATAGCAAACCAATTGAAACCAACCAAATACGTTGGAATTGGACGAACAAAATTATACGCGTACCGTACGGTAAAATGTTTCATTAAGTTTAGAAATGAAATTAAACAATTATTTCTCTTAGTTCTCCCGGACGATGTTATGATAGTACCGCTGATCTTGGGACGCGATTTCCTGAAAACTTTTAATATTCATCTGAAACAAGTTGTAAAAGTAAAACCGTGTAATGAAGTATTAAATAATAAGTCGGTTGTTCCTAATCGGTCATGGTTAAGTGTGTTTGACTTGGATGATTCAGGAAATGTAGCCAGTGAATGTAGTAGTCCTATAAATCTTTAATCCACCATAAGCGAAGTAATTGAGATGGGTGTTAATGAATGCCCAGTTGATGTATTGGCCCCGTCCTTTGGTTTATGAGGGGGTGTATCGGGGTTGCCGTGTAAGATAGATCCGCCAGAACACTGTGTTGATCAAGTTTCCGAAACTTTTGCCGCCGACCTAGACGCCGTTAGAAAAGAAATAGACATATGTCCGCGGTTAAATAAATTTCAGGTAGATGCTATGAAGATTGTTATTGATTGTGCTTTGTTAAATCCAATAAATGTAGCGCGTAGACCACATGATTATAAAATGAAAATCCGCTTGACTGACGACACACCATTTCATTGTTCTCCTAGACCGCTGTCAGTGTTCGAAAAATCTGAGGTACGAAAGATAGTTAACGATTTGTTACGGAAGGGGGTGATACGGCATAGCAAATCGCCGTATGCCTCAGCCATTGTCCTTGTTAAGAAAAAGAATGGTGAATTGCGTATGTGCGTTGACTATCGGGCGTTAAATAAAAAGACGATCCGAGACAATTTCCCACTGCCGTTAATCGAAGACTGTATCGAATTTATGGAAGGGAAACATTGGTTTACATTAATTGATCTGAAAGACGGATTCAATCAGGTTGGCATGGAAGCTGATTCAGTGCAATTTACGTCGTTCGTGACCCCGGATGGTCAGTATGAATATTTGCAAATGCCGTTCGGTTTAAAGAATGCCCCAGCTGATTTCCAGCGTTTCGTGTATCAGATATTCCAAGACCTGATTGAAGCGGGTGAAATTGTAATTTATATTGATGACATCCTAATTGCTACGACCGATTTCGAGTCCCACATAAAAGTTCTTGATAAGGTTCTGCGACGTCTTTACGAAAAAGGACTTGAACCAAAATTGAGTAAGTGTAAGTTTTGTTACGACGAAATTGAATACTTGGGTTATTTGGTCAATTCGACGGGGATTCGACCAACAAATGCACATATTCGTTCCATTGAACAGTACCCGATGCCGACCAATCAGAAAGAGTTACATACTTGCATTGGCTTATTCTCATATTTCCGCCGTTTCGTACCCTCTTTTTCCAGGATCGCTAGACCACAATTAGAACTTTTGCGAAAAGAGGTGAAGTTCGATTTTAATGACGCGTGCGTTAAGGCATTTGAGGAATTGCGTGACAAACTACGGTCGGCCCCTGTGTTAGCGATATATAGCCCAAATAGAGAGACTGAGTTGCATTGTGATGCCAGCAGTCATGGGTTTGAGTCTGCCCTTATGCAACGTCAGGACGATGGTAAACTCCATCCTGTAGCGTACTTTTCAAAAACTACAACAGCGCCCGAGGCCAAGTACCATAGTTTGGAACTCGAAACATTGGCGATAATTTATTCATTGCGACGTTTTAGAGTATACTTGGAGGGCATTCGTTTTAAGGTTATTACGGATTGTAATTCCCTTACCCTTACCTTAAGTAAAAAGCAGGTCAATCCTCGGATTGCAAGATGGGCACTGGAGCTAGAAAACTACGATTATTCGATTCAATATAGGAGTGGAGCATTTATGGGTCACGTGGACGCATTAAGTCGGTGTCACGTCATAGCTGCTATTAGTGGGGATGAGGTTGACTTCCAAATTCAAGTGGCTCAGAACCGGGATTTGAATATTCAAAAATTGCGAAAGGAACTAGAAGTAAGGGCATTAAAGCGATACGAAATGCAGGATGGTTTGGTTTTCCGTAAAGTTGAGCCTAAGATTTTATTACTTTATGTACCAATGGAAATGGAAAACAACGTGATACGTATGATACACGAGAAAATTGGTCATCTAGGAATAGATAAATGTTACAACCAAATACGAAAAAACTATTGGTTCCCAGGCATCAAAAATAAAATAGATCGATTTATCAGAAATTGCATTAAGTGTATAATATACTCTGCGCCGGCACGGTCTAACGACCATAACCTGTACAGCATTCCGAAAAAACCAATCCCTTCCGATACAATCCATTTGGATCATTTCGGGCCACTGCCGAGTTTAACCTCAAAGCGCAAACACATTCTGGTTGTCATAGACGCCTTTACGAAATTCGTGCGTTTATACCCTGTCAATTCGACAAGTACAAAGGAGGTCTGCGCATCATAAGTATGTATATGGATAAGTATTTTAGTTACTACAGCCGACCCAGGCGCATTATAACAGATAGGGGTACTTGTTTTACCTCTTTGGAGTTCAGTAAATTCCTTGTAAGGCACAATGTCGACCACGTCAAAGTTGCTGTGGCATCTCCACAAGCAAACGGATAGGTGGAACGGGTAAACCGGGTGATTAAAGCCGTGTTGAGTAAGATCAGTGAGCCAGTGAATCATTCTGATTGGTCAAACAAATTGTCAGAAGTGGAATTCGCGATCAATAACACTACTCACAGTTCTACTGGAGACTCACCTAGTAAACTACTTTTTGGTGTCGATCAACGTGGTTGCATAATTGACGAACTCACGGAGTACCTAAACGATAGATCTAACGGTGGGGTTGAACGAAATTTGGAATCTTTACGGTCGCACGCTTCAAGTGCTATTAGAAAATCACAGGAATATAATGAACGGTACTTTTTAAAACACAGTGTTCCAGCTAAAACGTTTTCAGTAGGTGATTTTGTAGTTGTTAAACATATTGACACCACAGTTGTAACGAATAAAAAATTTGTTCAAAAGTATAGGGGTCCATACATCATTCATAAAGTATTACCTAACGACCGGTACGTTGTAAGAGACATTGAGAATTGCCAGCTGAAGCAGTTACCGTACGATAATGTCATAGAAGCTCTACGAATTCGCAAATGGTTAGAACCGGATGAGGGGTAAAGGACTACGGTGGCTGATAGCATTGTTGGTAGCACTTTACCAGTTGAAACCATATAGCGTGATCGGGGTCGATCATAACGTCAGATTAGCCGAGTTGTAATATAATAATATATTGCAATGTGATAAGACCTTTATACTTTTCCCAATTTCCAATGTAGTAGAACCTTTACACTCTAGCGAGTAGTGCGCCCTCAGTGGAGAAAATGTGAACGAGAGACAGCGGCGAGAAGAAAAAAACACCAAGAAGGCGGAAGCGAGGATCATCCATCTTGTGGCGCTGAGGCGAGTAGGACAGGAAAAATATTTTTGTAATCGTAACCTTGGTTAATCGTTAAAATAAAAGGAATCTTTGTTGAGTTTAAAATATATATAGTAAAATTCCAAATAATTACTGGTAGATACTGATTTTATTTACATTTTGCAAATGATCAATATTTCCATAGTTTAAAGCCACAATGTAAACATCCCCTACTTTATCTAGGTAAAATAAGAAAATCGGGATAATATTCGTGTTTTTTTTAGCTTCGACCTCAACAAAGCAACGTAAAGTACGATTTTCAGCACGCAATTACAACAAATATTGCGAGTCTCGAAGTGGCAAGTCTAGCGCAGTTGTTGTAATCAGGGTTGTGAGATGTGGCGATTTATCGCCAAATGGGCGATTTCAAGTCTCATTTGGCGATACGAAAATCAGTTTGCGATTTTTGGCATTTCTGTATTTCTTTATGTATTTCTATTTCACAATAATTCCAAGGAAAAAAAACCGAAAGGTATCGGCTTCAGAAAAAATTATGGATTTCCGATTTTCAAATGAATTTTTGAATTATTATTAGAAGTAAATAATGCCATAACTAAAAGATTCTGTCACAATTAATTTCCAAACTTGGCCATTTGATTGTGTAAAAGTATAAAATCAAACAATGCAACGAGTACAAAAGCAAAAAAAAACAGCGGATTTTTAACCAACGAGAGTGGGAAAAATTTCAAGATAGAATAATGTATCTATCAATAATGAGTACGCATTCATTCGATTTGCTGCAATAATTTTGGGCATTCTGTTGAAATGCTTTTGGCATTTATTGTTAATATTTAGGAAAATGGTTTTCAGGATGAAATAGATGAGTAATACTAGACTGACCTTTTGGTTTTTATGTTGTTTTTTTTTTATTAACAATATTAGCTGAAGTTTGTATCAAATAAATTGTTTTCGTTTTCTTTTTTAATAAATGTATTATTTTTTGTGTTTTAAATAATTAATTGCTTAGTTTTATTACATTTTACAAAACTTTTAATTTGGCGATTTATGGCGACGGAGATTTATTAATTTGACGATTTTTGGCGATTTTAAATTTAAGATGAGCGATTTTGATTTTAAAAACCTGACAACCCTGGTTGTAATTGCGAGCATAAAACCTTAATTTACTTTTATTTGGTGAGATCGAAGTTCAAAAAAATAGGCCTGATATAATTCGTTTTAATGAAATACTAAATTCACCACACCAGACCCTCCGTTTTGTTAACACGTCCCGATAACTGCCAATTATTTGAATTATTTGAATTTTTCCCAATGTCACCACAGAATGAATTGTCAGTCATCTGTCAGGTTACTATGTGCAAGCGTATGCGTGCGTCTTATGGACTTTAACATGGCACACATACTTTCGCACATAGAAACACGGAAAACAGCTTGTAGGCAAACTCTCTTAAGTTGGCTGAGCTGACGGTCTATTTAATAGTTAGTTTATGCTAAAAACCATAAACTAAGTATTAAATAGACCGTCAGCTTGTTTCTATGTGCGAAAGTATGTGTACCATGTTAAAGTCCATAAGACGCACGCATACGCTTGCACATAGCAACCTGACAGATGAACCTACGTGAAGTTAGCCCACACTTTTTCTAGAATGAAAAACGTGAATTGCAGTTCGATAGACATTCGTTTGTAGTTGTTTGTAGTGAAATTTTTTTCGTTTGTAGTTCAAAGGTTAGAAAGTTAGAACCATTAGAAAAAAATTTCAGCCCGCACTTTTGGCTTTTTGAAACAAAATCTAGCCAGTTGCATTTGAAATCGTTTGTAGTTGTTTGTAGATGCCATTTAACTTTTTTTTTATAGTAGAATTTGATAAAGTTGGGTATTGTAATGTCGTTTTCGATTTGGCTTTCCAGATTTTGATTTATTTATTGCAAATCAAGATAATTTTATAATTTTATATTGAATTAACATAAATGTAAAATATAGCCAAAGGCTGAAGATTGACTTAGTTGGTTTCAGATGAACCAAATTGTATCAAGAAATACTTAAAATAGTGGCACTGTTTGCTAAGAAACGTAAGAGGCTGCTCTCTTTCATCCATTATGAAAATGACATTTGACAACATTTTTAAATTTCGTCGGGCAGTTAAAAAGGAAAGACTAATACAATGGGTTCAAACCTAAAACAAATATTGTTGCTAACAGCCGTGGGAATTTTGGGGTATAAAAAGTGCAAAGCAACACCCAGATGTAAAAGACGTTGGTGGGTTAGGCCGAGTTATCAAAAAAGAAAAACATTTGGTTTTTATGAAACGACGTTCAGCAGAATTAAAAATATGGACTCCGAAATGTTCTCCAAAGCTGTGAGGATGAGTCCTCAAACATTTGATTTCCTTCTGTCACTAATAAAAAGTCGGCTAGAAAAAACATCAATACGCAAACCAATCTCCGCAGAATGTCGCCTGTTTATAACATTAATGTAAGTATAATCTGATAATAATTATTAAAAGAGAAAGAAAGTACAAATGTGTTCATTGCAGGTACCTTGCACATGGTGGTTCCCGTCAAATATATTCATTTAGTTTCAAAATAGGCTTAAGCACATTTGGAAACATTGTTTACGAAACCTACCAAGCTCTATGGGATGAGTTGTATGAGATTTATTTATCGCCTCCCAACTCTAAGGAATGGATGGACATCACAAAGGTTTTTGAAAACCGTTGGAGACTCCCAAACGCCGGATCAATGTACTACAATTTTAAAGGAAGGCACAGCGTAGTTTTATTAGCTGTTTGCGATGCTCGGTATACATTCACGATAGTTGACATAGGGGCTTATGGAAGTCAAAGCGATAAAGGAATCCTATAGCAAAGTTCTTTTGGGAATCATTTAGTAAATAATACGTTGGGAATTCCACAATCTACCATTTTACCCAATTCAAATTCAAGATTTCCGTATTATTTTGTCGGAGACAATGCTTTTCCATTGAGGCGAAATCTGATGCGACCCTTTCCAGGTTAGTAGGTACATGTATTAGGACCATAAACTAAAAAGTATGTGCCATGTTTTTTTTTCAGGAAAAACGGATCCGGTTGAGGAAAACTTTAACAAACGATTGTCGCATGCCCGAGTGACCATTGAAAACACTTTCGGTATTCTGTCCGCAAGGTGGAGAATACTGAGAAACGATATCCACGCTCTCCCTACAAATGTTGACAAAATTGTCAAGGCAACAGTGCTACTACATAACATTTTAATGTTAAAAAAATGTGCTAGTTACTGCCCACCGAACTTAGTTGACCACTTTGTAGGCGATGAAGTCGTTCCTGGTGAATGGAGGAAGAAAGACAAAGTTTGCGGACTACCTAATCTTTTTTTTTTTTTTTTTTTTTTTTTTTTTTATAATTAACACGCACTAAAGAGGTTATGACTACTCTTATGGTGTAGTTTGAAGTACACAGCGCGGGCGTTAGGGAAATTGGGATAGAGAAGATAGGAGATTCCGATGCACATTGGTTTTAAATGTCTGCAAATTGAACCGAGGGGGAAAGACAGAGCCGGGCAAGGCGTTCCACATTCGCGTGGTACGGCTTATGAAGGAATCTCTATATTTCATAGTACGACCTTCAAGTTCGCACAACAATCGTCGGGAGGCTTTTCTCTTAAGGAAAAAACTTTCAGAATACCTTTTGCACTTTAAATAAAAAACAAGTTTTGTGTTCTTATCACTTATAATGTGTTATCAATTTTATCCAGTTCTTCAGCAAGAAAGTTAAATAGTTTACGGTGGATTTGCCGCGTCTCTAATGGCGGTAAATTAGCTCTTTTTTCCATTGTTGAAAGGGTTAAAAGAAATCTATCACTATCGTCTAGTTGACTATTGGAAGTTTTTATTTCAGCTAGTACTCCTGTTAGAAATTCGTTTAAGTTGTCATCTTCCTTTGAACTAGGTACTCTTACGCATTTTAGAGGGTGCTGGAGATGAAGAAGAACTAGAAATTGTTGGATGTTGGCAGACGTCGAAGGGGACATCATGACGTCGAACGGATCTTCTTCATCAATGTCGGAATAAACATTTGCAGGAACTTCGCTTGCGGTTTGAATTAACGCTGCTATTTCCGCTCCCGATTCATCCATCCAGTTATCAAAGTTACTGGTTCTTCTGATAAAACAGAGTATTAATACATTTCTAATGAGTTTTATTCGTAACTTACTCTCTTGTTCGAAGGGTATCTTTTAAAACAAAAGCTGTTCATAGTACTTATACTTCTTTTTTTCAGTCGTCTCTTGTCGTGACTTTCCTTTCAGCTCCTTGTTTGTTTTTACAAATTGATCTCTTAAGGATTTCCAGGCCGTCTTGCAGTCGTTTTCTGTAATAGGCACAAAAAATAAAAACCGAATTAAAGGGAAAAATAACGGTTTGACATACCATCGGCCCCGACATATTCTGCGATCTCCTTCCAAATTTTTTCTTTCTTTTGTAGGTGTTTGTAGTATTTGTCTGCTTTATTGTACATTAAAGGTTTTTCTTTAATGAAATCTATTAATTTTTCTACTTCCAATGTTGTTAGTTTATTCATTTTAATTTATTCCACATAAGCTCCTATAAACCAAAAACCGCAGAGAGATACGAAAGACAACATTGAATTAACTCGACAGACTTCAAAACTTCGCGCGAGATATTTTCGATTTTCCGAAATGGTCGCGTTCCGAGGCAACGAGACTCGCGTCATTGTATTTTGTTGCATAGATTTTCATGGATTGGAATTTTTTTGACAACTCACGCTAGACTCGCTATCGCTCTCGCCTCGTGCTAACGCCGTATTGTGAATCAGGCATCTAGTCGAGAAAGCGAGGTCGATGTTATTTGGTGCGAATTTGCCAAAGAAATATTGGGCAGAAGCAGTTAATACAGCTTGTTATCTGAAGAATCTGAGTCCAACTGTTGCGGTAAACGAAAAGGCACCAGAAGAAGCCTGGACTGGAAAGAAACCAAATATAAATCATCTGAGGGCTTTCGGATCTAGTGCTTACGTACATATTCCTCGGGAAAAACGTAAAAAGTGGGATGCCAAATCCCAAGAACATCTTTTTGTTGGCTACTGTACAGACTCGAAGGGCTACAGAATCATTAACGTCGAAACAAATGAAATTATCAAATCGCGTGACGTTGTCTTCGATGAAAACAAAATGGTAATATCTAATGGAAGCGAAGAAAATGATGAGCTAGAAACAAACAGTGAATAGATACCTGTATAACGAAACTAACAATACACTCGTGGATGTTGAAGAGCAACTCCAAGACAATACCTACTGATAAGGAAGTGGCTGGAGAAAACATTTGGATTCCAACCGAAGGCGACACAGTGGAAGCAGCTGCAGATGATATTTTGGTTCCAATAGAGGTTGATAAAGAAGCTAGCGAAGACGAATTTTTTGATTCAAGCCACTATCAAGAAGAAAGCGTTCAGGATACAGCTGAAGTAGAATCAACTCGTGAACATGTCAAAGGTAAATGCGGACTTTCAACGCGATTTAAAGACTATGTGTTGTGACCGTCCGATGGGTTTGAATTTCTTACAACGACTGACTTTATTAGCTCAAAAATACAGGTATGTTACAAGGGAAAAACTTAAGCTCTAAATACAATGTTGAAATGTTGAAGGGTTAGGTTGAAGTTACAATATCTCTTCTCCCCTTAAGAAACAAAAAATAGGAATAACATAAATATTTTTTTCTTTCAGTAATTCAATTTTTTGTTTATATTTCCAACTGAAATATTACAAATTTAATCGATCGGGTGCTTTTACAATACGTGTAGATTTTCTTAGCATCACATTATTTCCGTTAGATGCATTTTCGGTTTTAGTATGATTGGAATCTGAAATAGGTTTGACAATTTTATTTTTTTCATTGGTACAATTTTGAGAACTTAAATTTTCATTATGTATCGGTATATTATTTGAATTTAATGTTACGTTGCCGCTATCCGCAAGCACAGGCTGACCATTGCTATTGCTATTGTGTTGATTTTCGTTTAAGTCGGTTGAAAAGTGATGATAATCCTTAGACATGTCCATATCCTGATGGTCTCCTACGTCACTTCCGACTTGGCGTATCTGATCTATGTGGCGTTTCCATACTCGGTTATCATCTAGTCTTATCAGGTAATGAAGTACTCCTACTCTTTCGATTATTTGTCCAAATCTCCATTTGGTAAATCGATGCAAATATTCACGTACAGCCATGCGATCATTTTCCTTCAATTGTCTCAAATTTTTATGAAGACTAGGATCTTCCCTCTCCCGAGATCTATCAGGTATCATGACATCCATCCGCGATCTTATTTCTCGTCCATATATCAACATTGATGGAGATTTTCCGGTGGCCGGATGAACCATTTTCCTGTAGTCTAGAAGTATGCGGCATAGCTCTGTGCTGATATCTGTCATGTCCGGTTTTAAAGTTTTTAGTTTTTGCTTTATTGTCTGGACATACCGCTCAGCTTGTCCGTTGGTTGCAGGGTGATAAGGGGCTCCCATTTTGTGCACGATTCCATTCATTTTTAGGAATTCTTTGAATTTGTAGTTCGTGAACTGAACTCCATGGTCGCTTACCAACACTGACGGTATACCAAAACGACTGAAAATGTCTCTACAAGTACTGATGGTTGTTTCTGTTGTCATGTTTGGGATCACATATACTTCTGGCCATTTTGAGTATGCATCCACTAATATGAAAAATAATTTACCCATAAATGGTCCCGCGAAATCAATATGAACTCTTTGGAAAGGTCCCGTAGGTGATTCCCAGCAGTGCAAAGGAGCTTTGACAGGATTACATCTAATCCGCTGACAGTCCGAGCAGTTTTTTACCATATTCTCTATGTCATTATCAATTCTCTCCCACCAGCAGTAGCTTCTTGCTAGAGACTTCATTCTAGTTGCTACAAAATGTGAGGCATGTAGTTCGTTAAGGACACGTTTTCGTAAAGACTCCGGAATAAATACTCTCAACCCACGCATTATACAATTTTGTTGCAGTGTGAACTCTGTTTGATCAATTCCAAATCTGTACTGTGGGTCAACCAGTCTTCCTGTTCTAAGACCTTGCAATAACACCCTTAAATGTTTATTGTTAATCGTAGCTTTTCCAAGCTCATCTACTGTCAACGGTAAATTTTCAATTTGTGATATTTCCAGGACATCGGCTTCATCCATCGAGTATTCTGAGCAATTCTCAATTGGTAATCTCGACATGGCATCTGCATTGCAATGTTGATCCGTTTTCCTGAAAACTATATCGTAGTTAAAACACTGCAGATATGCTGCATAGTGCTGCATCCGCGTAGCCGATAAAACTGGAATTCCTTTCTTCGGTGAAAAAATCTGAGACACTGGCTTATTGTCTGTAATCAACGTAAACTTCCTGCCATAAACGTACTGATAAAACTTCTTAATACCAAAGGTAATAGCATACGCCTCTTTGTCGATCTGGCTATATCGTTGCTGCGTTGGTGTCAGAGTTTGAGATGCGTACATGATCGGCTTTTCTGTACCATCCGGGAATTCATGACTAAGGACAGCTCCTACTCCATATGGCGAAGCGTCCGTTGCCAAAAGCAGTTTTAATTTCGGGTTGTAGTGAGTCAAAAAGTTGTCGCTTTGCATTTCCGCTTTAATTTTTTCAAAAGCAGCTTGACAGCTTCTACTCCAAACGAATTGTACTCGTTCTTTTAACAAATTGTTAATTGGATACAAGGTCGTGCTTAAATTTTTAAAAAATCGCCCATAGTAATTCACTAGCCCTACATATGCTCTAACTTGGTCCTTGTTTTTCGGTACTGGCATCTTGTCAATGGCATTGATTTTACTTTTGGTTTTGTGTATACCATCCTTATCAATTTCGTATCCGCAGTACTCGATCTTGTTCTGAAACAACTGGCATTTGTCCACATTAATACGCATGTTGTTATCATCCAAACGTTTCAACACTTGGAACAGCCTTTCCATGTGGCATTCGTCATCTGGTCCAGTTATCTTTATATCATCGATGAAAACTGATACTCCCGGAATATCTTGAAGAAGTTCCTCCATATACCGCTGCCAGATTGCTGGAGCTGATGATACACCATACATCAGTCTAGTAGGCCGATATAAACCTTTATGGGTGCTCAAGGTTAAAAAGTCTCGACACTCACCATCGACTTCCAACTGCAAATATGCCTTAGCCAAATCAATTTTGGAAAATTTATTCCCACCGCTCATCGACGCAAACAGCTCCTCGATTGTTGGTAAGGGGTGTTCATCTGTTATCAAGCAAGGATTAATAGTGACTTTGTAGTCGCCGCACAGTCTTATTTTGTTATTGCCTTTTCGAATTGGAACAATTGGTGTCGCCCAGTTACTAGAATTGACTTTCTCCAGAATACCATCGTCGACCATCTTATTGATCTTCTGTTCCACACTCTCCCGAATAGCAAATGGTACCGACCTATGCTTTACGAATACAGGAATCGCATTCATTTTAATATTTAGTTTTGCCTGAAAATTTGGAATTTTGCCTAGAGAATCTTTAAAAACGTTAGGAAATGTTTGTTTTATTTTATCAATCAAAATTGTACCATCAGATTTTTTATCAGGGGTTATTTCAAAAACATTATTCAATTTATTAATTCCTGCCAATTTGTTTAAATTAATTTCTAATGCTCTTGTCCATTGCCTACCAAGCAATGGATGTTTACCGACAGAAGTCAAATACAATTGAAGAGTACACGTTTTATTTTTGTAGTTTACATTAATATTACAGAATCCTACAATTCCTACTTTATCTCCAGTAAAACTTTTCATTCTTACATCAGTTTGTTCAATTTTTGTATTTGGCATTATTTTCTTGAAATCATCTATAAACATCAAAGTAAACCTAGATCCCGTATCAACTTCAAAAACTACTTCTATATTATTTACATTTATTTTTACAAGCATTTCATCATCTTTTATTTTAATTTCATTTACCAGAAAAATGCTCTCTACTTTATTTACATTGTCATCATTTTCCACATAATGTGTAACAATTTTATCTTTCTTTAAACTGAAACAAACTCTTCGTAGATGACCCTTTTTGTTACATGCTGAACAAATTGCATTCGCGTGTTTACAATTTGAAGCAAAATGAGCTTCACCACAACGAAAACACGATATATTTTTTTCGCAAGATTTAGAAGTTCTGGCAATACTTCTCTTGTCACTCTGAACACTACTACTACTATGTGCTTTCGCGTGCCCATATACCAGGTTTTTTGGATGTTTTCGCATTGCATTCTGCATCGACAACGACAACTTGTGGACAGCTGCGTCTCCGCTACCCAGAACTGCCCCACGTTCTTCCGATAGTTCAATTCCTTTAGCTATGTCGTATGCAATATCCAAAGTAAGTTCGCGCTTTTCCAAACAACGGTTTTGGATAATTTTGCTGCGCAATCCAAACACAAATTGGTTTCTGAGTGCCGTATTTAAGTACTCACCAAAGTTGCAGGAACTAGCAAGCCTCCTCAAATTAACTAGGAACTCGCCAACATTCTCACCCTCTTTTTGCTTTCGCAGATGAAACTTGTAGTTCTCCACTATTTCCAGCGGGTTGGGATGAAAATGTTGTTCCAGCAATTTCACGATGTCGTCATAGCTTTTTGCGTCTGGTTGTACTGGCGACAGTTTGTCGCACAATGTATCATATGTCTCCTGTCCCATATAATGCAGCAAAAAGTCCCGCTGCTGGCTTTTTTCAACTTTAAAAATGTTAAAAGCGCCTTCGAGTCGCTTCACCCACCGGTTCCATTTCGATTTATTTTTATCGAAACTTTCCACGCAAAACGAGGCCTGAAAATTTTGTGCCATTTTTCTTTTTTTTGGTTTTAAATTACACTATTGAATTCACTTCACTTTTTTTTTTTTTATCCGAACTGCAACCCGTCGCGAACACACGTGTGTGCAGCCGTAGCATTCTCCCCCTTAGACGCGCCAAAAACAAAAAAAAAAAAAAAAAGCGAAGAAAATAATACTAATCTTCTGCCGCGCAAATCCATTCTGAGTGCAGTGCCAGTGAAGTGTTTTGGAAAAGAAAAAAAAAAAGAGGAAAAAAAAAAAAACCATTAGCGTGGGCGATTCCCTCCTCCCCCTTTCCAATCGTTTGCTGTTGCACTTTCTTGGTCTTTGCAATCGCCGGCCGCCAACATACAAGCGATTGTGCTTGTACTGTTGCACATAAGGCAATTGCAATGAGTGGGTGAGGCAACATCTGGCGGATAGCGGGTTGTGTGTGAAAGTTTTTGTTGGTGGACCAAAGCAAATTGTCATACGGGCATAACACCTATGACAGTTTGATTTGAGAATCTAACATTGGATTTTCACTTCACAGCCCTGCTTAGAAGCGTCGGAGTTGTGTTTTTTGGTGTCTGCTTTTTGTATTGATGGGGAATTTTAGGGTTGACTTGTGCAACATTCGTGGGCTACGATCGAATCTCTTCTCGGTGTACGTCCACGTTGCTAAATATAAACCAGCTGTTTTGGCGCTGAGCAAGACTCAGGTGGGTGTAAATTCTGATAAATCGGAGTTTGATCTACCTGGGTATCGTTTAGTGCCTTTATTCTTTCTTCACCGCGGTCTCGCCATCTACGTACGTGATGATATTGCCTACCAAACTCCAGGTTCTTATGGCCAATGTTCCAATTCGGAATTTAATTTCATATGGCTGAAATTCCACATCCGTAGGCAAATCATTCACTATTGTTTTATCTACAGAAGCCCTAATCTAGATAGCAACTCGACTTTTAACGAGTTTGATGCGCTGTCTGACTCCATTACAAGAATTGTCTCCCTGTATCCTAATACTGAAATTGTCATTGCGGGCGATTTCAATATTCACAATTCTAACTGGCTTCGACATACTGGACAGACAACACCCGAAGGAATTTATGTTCAGATCTTCGCTGAGGTAAATCAATTAACCCAGCTTGTAAATGAGCCAACACGCGTACCTGATATTGACGGTCAGAATGCCAACACTCTGGACTTGTTTCTTACCTCCCACCCTGATAAATACTCTCTAGAAGTATTATCGCCTTTAGGCTCGTCGGACCACTGCATCATATCAGCTAATTTCTCGTACTCCAACCACACAGTTAAAGAAAAATCTCCGAAAAGAACCGTATGGCAATACGAGAAAGCCAACTGGAGCGGACTTAACAACTTCTTTATGAGTTTTAACTGGTCGTTATGCTTCCTCGATAACGACGTGGATGCCGCCGCTGTTATGGTGTCTAGTATTATCACCTTAGGTATGAAATCCTTTATCCCTAACAGGATAAAAAGTATCATACCGAAAGAAAATGCGTGGTACGACTCGAGCTGTAAAGAGGCTATCAGACAAAAGGAGTTAAGTTTTCGGTCATATAAGGCCAACCCATCTGAGGAAAACCGAAAAAAGTTCAAGCGAGCCAGAAATGACTGCAATACAATTATCAAGCGTGCTAAATTCTCGTATGACCAAAAGTTGAGGCAAAAAATACTACAATGTCCCAAGGGTAGTAAAAACTTTTGGTCTTTTGTAAAAAATATAAAGAATTCGGTCTCATCTTCGATCCCAACGCTCATTTACAATGACATTCCAGCTGTCAACTCTTTAGACAAAGCGAATCTGCTTGCTGCACATTTTGCAGCCAGCTCAATGCTCCCAGATTGCGCTTTGCCTCTACCTGTACTTGAGAGCGTCGAATACACCATGGGACAAATCCATTTTCGCACTCGTACAGTGGCAAGAGTACTTAATGATCTCAACATAAATAAATCCGCTGGTCCAGATTGTATTTCCCCAATTGTTCTGAAGAGGTGTTCTTCCACGCTGGCAAAACCACTGCGTAAGCTTTTCCATCTGTCCTATTCTTCTGGACTCTTCCCGAGAAGGTGGAAAACAGCATTTGTCCAGCCCGTCCCCAAAAAAGGCGAATCTTCTTCTCCCACCAACTACCGACCCATAGCACTTACATCCATTCTTTCTAAGGTCATGGAAACACTGATAAATCATCAGCTCATGAAATATCTTGAATCACGAAAACTCATTAATGACCGGCAGTACGGTTTTCGTGGCAACAGATCCACTGGTGATTTGATGGCTTATCTCACCGAAAAGTGGAACCAATCTCTACATCACTCTGGTGAAACGAAGATTGTTGCGCTTGATATTTCAAAGGCATTTGACAGAGTTTGGCACCAAGCTCTTTTGTCGAAAATGCGTGCATATGGGATCGATGCGTCTCTTCTTCAATGGATTAGAAACTACCTCTCTGGCCGTTCAATTCAAGTTGTATTGGATGGCTTCAAGTCTGAAATCCACCATATAAATGCTGGTGTTCCCCAAGGCTCCGTTTTGTCTCCGACTCTCTTTCTCATTTTCATAAATGATCTCCTGTCTGCAACATCTAATCCAATCCACTCCTTCGCCGATGACAGCACCCTCAGCTTCTCATATTCATTCCAGGACTCACGTCCCTGCTCTTCGGCCGTAGAACTGGAACGGCAACGTATGTTAAGCTCATTAAATTCCGATCTCGACAGCATTATAAAATGGGGTTCAGCCAATAGAGTGGAATTTAATGCTTCTAAAACACAATGCTGTCTGCTGTCATTAAAGCGAAACCAGAATCCTCAGCCATTATCCATGAATGGCACTTGCATCGCCGAAACCGAAAGACTTTCCATTCTCGGTATGTGTGTCCATGACAAACTCCGTTGGAATGACCACATACACGAAGTCGCCAAGAACGCTGCGAAATGTCTAGGTTTCCTCAAACGGTGCAAGAAATATTTTACCCCTTCTGATCTGGCTGCCATATACAAGGCGTTCATTCGCCCCAAACTTGAGTATAACTCTCATATCTGGTCTGGTGCGCCCAAAACCTCACTGCACCTGCTGGATAGGATACAGAATCGTGCTTTAAAACTCATTGGAGACACAAATATAGCGAATTCTATAAATTCGCTCGAACATCGCAGAAATGTAACATGTCTTTCATTGTTTTATCGCTATTTCTACAAACAGTGCTCAAGCGAAATCGCCAGCTGCATTCCACCCCTTCAACAATTCAACCGCAATACTCGCCAAGCCAGGAATGCCCATCAGTTTACCCTTCAGCCTATTTTCGGTCGTACTATGAAATATAGAGATTCCTTCATAAGCCGTACCACGCGAATGTGGAACGCCTTGCCCGGCTCTGTCTTTCCCCCTCGGTTCAATTTGCAGACATTTAAAACCAATGTGCATCGGAATCTCCTATCTTCTCTATCCCAATTTCCATACATACATACACCATAAGAGTAGTCATAACCTCTTTAGTGCGTGTTAATTATAAAAAAAAAAAAAAAAAAAAAAAAAAATCTCGTCGCCAATTTGTTGTGACCGTCCGATGGGTTTGAATTTCTTACAACGACTGACTTTATTAGCTCAAAAATACAGGTATGTTACAAGGGAAAAACTTAAGCTCTAAATACAATGTTGAAATGTTGAAGGGTTAGGTTGAAGTTACAATACTATGTTTTGTCTTCTGCACTGGATATTGTGTCTGATGGAGATCCGAAAGGTGTAAGAGATGCTCTTTCTCGCAGCGATGCTCAAATGTGGATGCGGTGGCGGCATTCCTGCAACCCGATATAGATAAAGACATATATATGACTCAACCCAAGTTATTCGAGAGTGAAGATGAAGCTAGTCTTGGAAAGGTTTGTCGGCTACGCAAAGCATTGTATGGCCTCAAACAATCTGGCTATTTATGGAACGAGAAGCTGGACAAGGACTTACGTGATCTCGGACTTGTTCAAGCCAAGTTTGATACATGCCTTTATCACTGCCTTAGCAAAGGAAAGGTAATTATTATCGTTATATATGTTGACGATTTTCTGCTCATTACAGACAATGAAAAATCCAGAGTTTGGATTGAAGCAGGGCTCATGAAGGGACTTGAAATAAAAGACCTAGGTGAAATCCAGTATTGCCTTGGGATTCAAGTCATACGAGACAGAAAAAGAGGTCAAATAACACTGGACCAAACAGCATACATTGAAGCAGTTCTGAGGCGATTCAATATGAGCAATGCTAAACCGATTCTTCACCTTTGGAATGCGGAAAGAAGTTGAGCCGAAACATGGCACCAATTAACGATGCGGAGAAAGAAGCCATGAATCATATTCCTTATCAAATGGCAATCGGAAGTCTTTTATATGCAGCTCAAACAACATGTCCGGACATTTCATTCGCAGTGGGGGTTCTCAGCAAATTCAACTCTAACCCTGGAAAAGAGCATTGGTCTTCAGTGAAAAGAGTTATGCGATATCTTCGAGGAACGGTAGGAGCTAAAATAACTTATAAAATTACTGGATGTGACAAAATTGTGGGATATACAGATGCAGACTATGCTGATGACCCTGATGACAGAGTTTCTGTGAGTGGCTATACTTTCAAGTTGGCGGATGGCATTATAAGTTGGTCTAGCAAAAAAACAACAAACAGTCGCACGTTCAACTACCGAAGCAGAGTATATGGCACTTGCCCATGCTACACAAGAGGCTTTGTGGCTCAGGATGATGGCAATAGAATTGAAAATCTCACCGAGTGACATCATTATACCAATAGGATGTGACAACCAAAGTGCTCTTGATCTTTCAAGAAATTCTCTTCATCATGCACGGACAAAGCATATCGATGTGCAGCACCATTTCCTTCGAGATGCAACAAAGAAAAGGAGGGTTAAATTCTTCAAAGTGGCATCAGAAGTCAAAGTTGCAGATTCGTTAACGAAGTCAGTTAACCGCCAAAAGCACGAATGGTGCAGATCATGGGAGTTCAAGTAAATTAAATCATTGATAGCAGAAAAGCACAGTATCAAGTGGGGGTGTTGAAATGTGTACACGCCTTTAGCATAATAATACGTGCCATCTGCTGTCTTCTTCGAGCTTGACATCTAAATGTCAGTTCGATTCCTCTTTTCATTTTTAATTCATTCGTTCTTTGCCTACCGTCAAATAAACACGTTTATACTTTTTTTTAACAAAAACTAACTCTGCGTTTAATTTCAATTACATTAGTTATTAAACATTTTGCAAAATACATGTTTTCGTGGTGAAATTAAACAAAAAGTTTTAACTGTGGGAACGCATCCATCAGCTGATCGAAATCACCAAATACACTTAAATCAGTCTGTTGAGCAATTAAAGATTCGAAATTGTACCACGTTATAATTTCTTTATTGCAACAAATCAATTACCAGATGGTTCGCTGGTTTCTACATAAGACGAGATGTTGACTGGGTGGCTGCTAGAACATAAGTGAAGTGACTGACGAATTTACCTCGCATATGCAACTGAACATACTTAATACCGAGGGGGAAGTAATCAATAGTTTTGAGTAGTCGTTGACTACAGATTTTCTACTTGTGATTGCATGCGAATTCGTTTGAATACACTGTGATACACTGTGATTCACCATGAATACGCACAGAAAAGTTCCTTGAATACACCTGATTACTTCCCCCTCGCTTAATACACAAAAACTAGAACGGTAATGCTCTCATCAGCAAATACAGAATTCAAGTTCAAGCTGATATGATGAGCGATGACCAACGGCACTTGCATATGCGACCAACAAGAAAAACAGCGGAATTAGATTAGACAAATAAAAAGGAATATAGAGAACTCAGTCGAACCATAGGGTATGCAACATTATGTTAGGTAGTTAATTTATAAATAATTTAAGTTTTAACAATTTTAGTCTAAACAATTTTAGAAATAAGAACAAGGTAAATAATTTAGAATAAAGAAAAGAAAACAAACAAAATGGATTCCAAAACACAGTCAGTGTTCTTAGCATTCTCTCTTTAGTTTTCCCACGAAGCGAGGGTATTTTTCCCTTTTCACCGAACTCAAATTCATTCGATTTGTTTATAAAAAAATATTTCTTCTAAAAGTAAAGTTGGTATTATTCGGAACGAAATTCACATTAAATTAACCTTGAGTATAAAAATCGCAGTTTGTTAATATTATAATGATTGTTTCTTGGTACTAACGGGTGATTTTTTAAGAGGTTTAGAACTTTAAAAAAAAAAAAACACAAAAAATTCGAAAAAATGAATGAAATATTTATTTGAATCGATAGTTTGAACCTTGCAATTTAATGTTTAAAGATAATTTCATGCAAATGTTGACCGCGGCTGCGTCTCAGGTAGCCCATCCGCTGAGTCCAATTTTGGCATACTCTTTCACACATATCGGCCGGTATCTCACGAATGAATGCATGGGCTTGTCCCTATACACATAAGCCTTGACATACCCCCACAAAAAATAATCTAATGGTGTCAAATCGCACGATCTAGGCGGCCAATTGACCGGCCCGAAACGTGAAATTAACTGTTCACCAAACTCGCCTCGCAATTGCGCCATTGTTTCGCGTGCTGTGTGGTATGTGGCACCGTCTTGTTGAAACCACATATCATGCAAGTCAAGAACTTCCATTTCGGGCAAAAAAAAGTTTGTTATCATCGCTCGGTAGCGTTCACCATTGACAGTAACGCTGCGATTCGCATCATCTTTGAAGAAATATGGCCCAATAATGCCGCCGGCCCATAAACCGCACCAAACAGTGGCTTTTTCGGGATGCATTGGTAGCTGTTGCAATGCTTCTGGCTGATCTTCACTCCAAATGCGGCAATTTTGCTTATTTACGTACCCATTCAACCAAAAATGAGCCTCATCGCTGAACACAATTTTTCGATAAAAAAGCGAAAATGAACATTTCGAACCGAGCACGAATTTTGATAGTAAAATTCAATAATTTGCAAGCGTTGTTCATTTGTAAGACGATCCATGGTTAAATTGCAAACCAAACTGAAGCTGTTTGACAGTGACACAAGGTACTAAACACACGTCAGCTGTCAAAACCAGTGTTGCCAAAACCAAACCAGCTAAAAAATCACCCGTTAGAAATCTTTTGCGAAAGACAAATCTCTTTTTTATGGGCATTTATGTGGTATTCGATTGGGCGCTCTCAGAGCACTTTTTTTGATCTCAGAGCAATTTTTATATCTGTTTGGTACAGGAAAAAGCAATCTTTTTCAGATTTCAGAGCACTTTTGCGAATCTAGATATTTTCTCAGATTTACCAATACAAGTGCGTTAGAGTTTGACAACTGATGGAGTTTGTTTACATTTTTAGTGAATTTTTTTCGAGCAAAGAAAGGCATTGCATCGGATGAATCTATTTTTGTAAATTATTTAATAATAATAATAGTTGGCGCAACAGGTCTGTAGGTACCCAGGGCCTAGCTTCTCGCAACCATTCGTTTTTGTGTGAGTTTTTCATTTTTGGAACGAATGGAAGGGATCTACAATTTTATGCCGGTTCCAAACGGGCCGATTGAGAAGCTCTTTCATGACAGTTATACTCTCGGATGTTTGTCAGACGTTCGCGAGAGGTGGCGCAGTGAAAAAACCCTAAGTTGGAATTTGGGTTTTTGCGGGATTGGAACCTGGACCCCTCGCTTAGTAGTCCAACACACTAACCACTAAGCCACTGCGACCACATTATTTATGTATAAATATTTAGAAATCAATCGGGACAGATATTTTTAATGTTGTATTACAAAATTTAACCGGTGAATGGAAATCGCTTAGAAAAGTGTCGAAGACTACACATATTTAAATCACACAAATATCAACACAAAAAAAAGCAAGTGACCTCTTATGTTCGAGTAGGCACACGAAATCTGAAATCTGAGGGCAAATATAAAGAAGCCCAAATGAATACCACATTAGTGTGTTGCATTGTAGTTCGAATGTTTTTTGCAGAGCCTGCATAGAGCTTACGTAAATGTGTTTTTGCATCAAATGTCATTTGGTAGTCGTAGAATTGTAAACAAAACCAAAAAATGAAATAAATTTTTGTTTATTCATTCATTTCGAATGCTGTGCAAATTTCTGCCAAAGCAATTTCGTCGAAATAATAAACATAATAAAAAGAAAAATGAACACACGTGCAACACGAAAAGCAATGGTGGACGCACTAACATTAGCTGGAGTTGAGTTCCCAACAAGTGCCACTATTGCGCAATTGCGGCCTTTATACGAAGACACGCCATTGAACCATCCTCCGACCGCTGTAGAAATTCAGTCCAGTGAAGCTGTAGATGCAGACTCCGCCGCAGAAGCTCCCGACGACCAAACCGATGTGAGAAATCCAACCACACTGAATTCAATCTCACCGGGTATCCCCGAAGAGGTTCGACAATTGGAGGCGCAGTTAAATATTTTGCGTATGCGTCACGAGGTAATGCAACTTCAACAACAAATTCGCAGAATGGAAGGCAGAGAAACACATTCCACCGACAGTTTCAACCATCATGGAGTTAACTTCGACCATCTGAAAAATGCACTGAATGTATTTACAGGAAGGAATCACTTTGATATTAGGAAGTGGTTTCAAGAGTTCGAGCAATACACTGCAACACGTGAATTTACACCGAACGAAATGTGTCTAGGTGTACGTCGACTGCTTAAGGAAACTGCAAAAGAATTCCTTGGTACCTTGGGTGTCGTTGACTATCCGCAGTTAAAAGTCGCTCTCATCGAAACTTTTGGGCGGCAAGTCACGCACCGAGATATTTACAGGCAGTTAGAACAGCGACGCATAAAAACTAACGAAACGTGTTGATTTCGATGAAAGCACTCGCCGCCAAGATTTCCGTCCCCGAAGCTGAAATGATTACATTCATAATAATTGATGGGTTTGATGATGACAGTGCTAACATCAACCTGATTAATGACGTCGAAACGTTCGCCGATTTGCTATAGAAATTGGACCGATACCAGGAGAATAGAAATATTTATCTGGCACGCGCCAAAGCAGCCGCAGTCAAATCAACCGCAGTAATGCACAAGCGTCCGATGTCCGGTGTCAACACTACAAAAGCAAAGGAGCTTTCCGAAGTCCTCTGTTACAACTGCTCTCAATTTGGTCACTTCAACAGCAGCTGCACAAAACCATTCAAACCAGCAAATGCGTGTTTCATCTGTACCGAAGTAGGTCACTTTCATCAGAACTGTCCAAAGGCGCAGCGGAAACATCAACGGATTGTCGTGTCGCTACCGTAACCAAGGCATTGGCCGAGTATTCTGATAGTGATGAAGAAGTAGCTGGTGCCATCAGCGCCATGCAAACGGTGAGTGTTGCCTTTTTTGTTAACAAAAACGAACGCACGGAATTTTTTAATTATTTTTTTTTATTTGATACTGGCAGCGCGATTAGCTTCATTCGCCGTTCTATCATACCAATCAAAGTCCGTGTATCCAATTTATTAAGTATGTGGGAATTGGTCGAGTCAAATTACATTGTTACGGTGCGATTCAATGTAAGATTAAATTCCAAAATGAAATTAAAAACGTATCTCTTTTAGTACTCCCAGACAATATGATGACACTGCCTTTGATATTGGGACGCGACTTTTTGAAAAAGTTTAATATTCAATTACATAAAATACAAAAAAGTGAAGCGGTTGCGCAAGAAAAAACTGTATTGAAGTCTAATAAATATTTATTTTCTAAACATTCATGGCCACGTGCGTTCGATTTTGATAATATGAATCAAGTAGTTAGTGACTGTAGTAGCCCGATGTACTCTCTGCGTAGTGTAAGTGCAGCTTCCAACAAGATTGTAGACCCGAATTCAGATACCGTGTCGGATCCAATGATTAGTGTTAATACGAGCCAAACCGAGGTTCCGATTAAGCCGACTGATGTTGTTCCGCAGGTAGACATTTCCGATATTTTTTACGTTGAACCCGATGGGTCGCAATTTGCAGTCGATGTTTGTTCACGTTTGGACAAGAGTCAAGCTGATGCTCTTAAAGCAGTTGTCGATCGTTCTTATTTAAATCCGATAGACGTTCAGCGTAAGCCACACGATTATAAGATAAAGATTCGCCTAACCGATGATACGCCATTTCTTTGCTCACCAAGATCATTATCGGTTTTGGAGCGAAAGAAAAGGTGCAAGAGTTGTTAGATACAAACATAATTCGTTACAGTAAGTCGCCGTATGCTTTCGCAGTCGTACTCACAAAGAAAAAGAATGGGGAAACACGTATGTTTATTGATTATCGCGCTCTGAATAAAAAAACAATTCGGGATAATTTCCCGCTGCCTCTAATTGAAGATTGCATCCCGTTTATGGGTGGTAAGCGCTGGTTTACAGTATTAGATTTTTGAAAGACGGTTTCAATCAAGTTGGTGTAGAAGCCGGTTCTATACAATTTACTTCCTTCGTAACACCAGACGGGCAGTACGAATATTTGCAAATGCCATTCGGATTGAAAAACGCCCGGCTGATTTTCAACGTTTCATACATGAAGTATTTCGGGACCTGATCGAGTCAGGTCAAGTCATCATCTATCTCGATGACATAGCTATAGCCACTGTAGACTTTGAATCGCATTTGAGGATTCTCGAGGAGGTGTTACGACGGCTTTATGAAAAGGGGCTCGAGTTAAAGCTGGCTAAGTGCAATTTTGTTTACGATGAAATCGAATATCTCGGTTATTTAGTTAATTCAGCGGGGATTCGACCTTCAGATGCACATATTCGCTGCATCCAGCAGTATCCATACCAAGAAACTTAAAACAGCTGCATACGTGCATAGGTTTATTTTCATATTTTCGCCGCTTTGTTCCGTCGTTTTCAAAAGTGGCAAGGCCACTACTTGAACTATTGCGCAAGGATGTTAGGTTCGATTTTGATGCTTCCTGTATGAAGGCATTTGAAGAACTACGCAATAAACTAGCGTCGGCGCCCGTGGTAGCTGTTTATAACCCAGCAAAAGAAACCGAGCTGCACTGTGACGCAAGTAGTTTAGGGTTTGGCTCTGCACTCATGCAACGTCAGGATGATGGCAAGTTTCACCCAGTCGCTTTCTTCTCTAAATCCGCAACTTCTGCAGATTCCAAATATCACAGCTTCGAGCTGGAGACCTTGGCAATTGTCTCTTCACTGCGGCTTTTCCGAGTATACCTGGAGGGAATACCGTTCAAAATCATAGCTGATTGTAACTCGCTTTTTTTTTTTTTTTTGTCGGAGGTTGTTACTATCCGATGGAGCACTCAGACACAACTACTGGTCCATTGTACTGCCAAAACGGACACCTTACATTACTGTACTTAGTTTTCCCGTCTTTCGAAGAAAGATTAGAAGGAGCTTCAGTGATGAAGAGCTTAGATGTTCAGCACTCACCACATCAGCCCCAAAGATCCGCCATCTGTTGCGAGCAAAGGCAGGACAATTACAGAGGAAGTGTTGCGCTGTATCGTCGTCCTCTCCACACGCAGGACAGATGGTGGTGTCGCTCAAGCCCAACACATTCAAATGTTTGGCAAAAGCTTGGTGGCCCGAAAGGACACCCACAAGCAGTCTGCAGTCAATTCTCCTGAGAGACAGAAGGTGTTGTATATGTAGTATAACAGACAAAGCATGGCTGGTGAACACTCTCTCCTGAGAGTATTTAGTATTAAGTATATAGAACATGAACTATGTATTAGGTTAAGCTTGCTATGAAATTGAATAAAATGTCACTTTGCCTAAAATGTGCTTTCACACAACACCACATGGCGCAGTCGGTCAATCGGAATAAAGTGAACAGTTGAATAAAAATTCAATGAGATACAGAACTAAAGAAGTTTATAAAAGAAATAAAATCAACTGAGACGACTTAACAATAAACTGAAAATAAACATGGATTTTACAAGACCAGAACCATTAAATTTGGACGGAAACTTAAAAGAAAACTGGAAGAGGTTTAAAACACAATTCGACATATACTCAACAGCAACGAAATCGAATAAGGAAGCAGAAGAAATTCAAGTAGCGAGATTACTCAGCTGTGCTGGACGAGAAGCAATCGAATTATTTCAAACATTTAATCTAAGTGGTGATGAAAAAAAAGTGCTAGCAAGGGTGGTAGAACAATTTGAAAAGTACTGTAACCCACGTACCAATGTCGTATATGAACGGTACTTGTTCTATAAAAGGTCACAAAAGGAAGGTGAACCATTTGATCACTTCCTAAAAGACATCGCAACATTGGTAGAAAATTGTGACTTTGGAGAACAGAAATATAACATGCTGCGCGATAGAATCGTTATTGGAATCAACAGCCAGAATACAAAGACTCAGCTACTTCGAATTGATAATCTTACACTGGAGAAGTCGATTGAAACATGCCGAATCGCGGAGACAACTATGGAGCAAAGCAAGGTTATGCAAACAGCGGTGGGGGAATCGAAGTCGGAGGTCTACGCAATCAGCAATTCAAACGGAAGTTCTATAAAACAAAATAAATTTAAACATGTTAATGAGAATAATTTTAAGCAATTTCAGAGTTCACATTCAAATCAATTTGTACAGAGACGTGTGTAGCAGCCAGGAAATAGTCGAGTTAGCGTTGGACCAGTTGGAGGCATATGCAAGTTTTGTAACTTTAGTCACGTGAGAGGTAAATGTCCGGCCTATGGAAAAAAATGTAATTGCTGCGGGAAACAAAACCACTTTGCATCGGCATGTAAAAATAAGAATCGCCAGGTAAATGATATTGCTTGCGAGATTGTTGAAGAGAGTGATGACTCATTATACATAGATCACGTGGTAAAATCAATCGATACAAATAAATTAGAGAGATGGACAGAAGTGTTGAAAATAGAAAATGAGCCTATTGAATTTAAATTAGATAGTGGCTCACAAGTTAACATTCTTCCCAAGAATATTTTTACAAAATTTCAAAATTTAGTTGACTTGAAAGCATATAATCAGAAATTGGAGGCATATGGTGGATTTAAATTGTGTGCTCTAGGACTGGCAACTTGTAAAACGGTTTTTAGAAAAAAACATTTTGATCTTGAATTTGTTATTGTTGATTGCAGGTCAAAACCATTGTTGGGTCTTGCATCTTGCATAAAGTTAGGGTTAATAGATCGCGTAAATGCAATTGGGGTAAGAAGTTCAGAGTTGGGAAATTTTATTGAGAAAAATAAGGACGTTTTCGTTGGTCAGGGAAGGTTTCCCGATAAGTGTTCTTTGGAACTAGATAGTTCAACATGTCCAGTTAGTAAACCACCTCGTAGAATTCCACTTAGCATTAGAGGAAAAGTTTATAATACTCTTTTAAATATGGAAGAAAAAAATATTATTACGAAAGTAGATACTCCTTCAGATTGGTCGCATAATATGGTTATAGTGGAAAAGCGTGATAAATCGATTCGTATCTGCTTAGATCCGAGAGATTTGAATGTAGGACTAAAGCAAGAACATCATTTGATACCTAAATTAGAGGACTTCATATTTAAAATGCATGGCATGAAGTTCTTTACTATATTAGATTTTAAAGAGGGGTTTTGGCAATTGGAACTAAACGAAGAATCCAAGAAACTTACTGTTTTTAGTACACCCTTCGGAACTTACCGATATGAAGTTCTACCCTTTGGTATAAAAACAGCCCCCGAAAAATTCCAAAAAATGAATGATAAGTATTTTGGAAACTTGCCAGGTGTGTTTGGATACATTGATGACTTGATAATTGGTGGGAAGACTTTAGTAGAGCATGATGAGAATGTTGAAAGAGTGCTGCAAAGGGCAAGAGAAATCAATATAAAATTTAATGAGAAGAAAGTGCAATATAGAGTTGAGAAAGTTAGATACTTAGGGCATATATTTTCTTCAGATGGGCATTCCCCAGATCCAAATCGAGTTGAGACTATAAAGCATATCCAAACACCTACAAATAGAAATGAGCTTCAAAAAATATTAGGAACTATAAACTATTTACGGTCTTTTATCGCGAATTTAGCTGAGTTATCCGCTCCGATGAGAGAATTATTGAAGAAGGAAAGTGTTTTTTGCTGGTCACCAGTACATGAGAAGGCACTCACAGAAATTAAAAATTCTATCGTTAACGCTAGCACTCTACGTTGTTTTGAGCCCAATTTACCCATAACGATTCAAACGGACGCATCAAAGAATGGCTTAGGTTGTTGCTTGCTACAAGAAAAAAAAAACAGTCTGTTTTGGTTCCAAAAGTTTGACTGCAACTGAAACTAACTATGCGCAAATCGAAAAGGAACTTTTAGCGATTGTGTATGCATGTCATAAGTTTCATGACTACATTTATGGTCGACACGTTATAGTTCACACGGATCACAAGCCGCTTGTGTCCATAATAACGCGACCTTTAGAAAAAACGTATTCAGTCAGAATGCAACGCATGAAAGTAAAACTTTTCAAGTATGATCTTGAAATAAAATATGTGCCGGGTAAGGACCTTCACATTGCTTATTTACTTTCTCGAAATTCATACCCTGATTCGGAAATTAATTTAGAACATATTGTAACAGATGTTGTTCATAGCGTTAGCATGAGTGACCTTAAGAAAAAAAGGTATCAAGAACATACAACCCAGGATGAAATTTTAACGAATTTAGTAGCTCTGTTTAGAGAGGGGTGGCCGAATTCTAAACACAAATTACCTGATCATATGAAATTCTTTTGGAATGTGAAAGACAAATTATTTTGTGAGGATGGACTAGTTTTTTACGAAAATCGAATATTTGTTCCTAAGACCTTGAAAAGTGAAACATTAAAAGCTTTGCATGAAAATCATTTTGGTATCACCAAAACAATTTCAAGAGCCAAGACTCTATTTTATTGGCCAACGATGACACAAGATGTAGAAAATATGATTTACAGGTGTTCAATTTGTGAAAAATTCCGCAGTTCAAATATTAAACAAAGCTTACGTCCACATGAAATCCCAGAATATCCTTATCAAAAAGTTGGGTGCGACATTTTGGAATTTGAAGGAAAATCCTTTTTAGTCGTAATAGACTACTTCTCGCGTTGGTTTGATTTAAAAAAAACTACCGAACAAATCAGCTAAAAGTGTTGTTAGAACATTAAAAGGAATTTTTGCTAATCATGGCATACCGGAAATAGTGGTATGTGATAATCAGCCATTTAATTCGTTTGAGTGTCATTGTTTTGAAAAAGATTGGGGTCTAAAATTCGTTTATTCGAGTCCATACTATCCTCGATCCAATGGACTCGCAGAAAAGGCTGTTCATATAGCTAAGACTATGATGAGGAAATCGAAAGAGAGTAAAACAGACATTAACATATTTTTACTTGAATATCGAACAACAGCTATCCCAAGTCTAGGTTACACTCCATCTCAGTTACTAAATAGTAAATTGCTTAGAACAAAACATCCTGTTCAGAAAGCCCTGCTAATATCTAGGGCTGTGCCCTCTGACGTAAGGGACAAGATGAGTAAGATTAAAGAAAAACAACAAAACTGGTATGACAAAAACTGTCGGCAATATGAATTAAGGCTTGAGAGAGGCAACAATGTTGTTTATCGAAGAGAAGGTAGATGGGAGCCAGCAAAGATTGAAGGAGCAGCGGAAACACCTAGGTCTTATTTTATCCGCAACGAAAATAATCAAGTTCTACGCAGAAATAGTTTTCACCTTCGCAAATCGTTTAATGAGCCACATTTTAAACCTCCTGAAGATCCAATTTCTGAAAATCAGAATGCAATTCCAATAGATCCTACACCACCAAAACCAACTGAATTATTAATGAGCTCTTCAACAATTAAACACAAGCAAGATCATTACGTAACCAGGTACGGACGTCAAAGTGTAAAACCCAATTTTTATCAAGCGTCAAAATAAAATAAATTGCATATGTCTCATCTGTATCCAGTTGTTGAGTGAGATATTGTATATGTAGTATAACAGACAAAGCATGGCTGGTGAACACTCTCTCCTGAGAGTATTTAGTATTAAGTATATAGAACATGAACTATGTATTAGGTTAAGCTTGCTATGAAATTGAATAAAATGTCACTTTGCCTAAAATGTGCTTTCACACAACACCACAGAAGGAAAGACGCAGACCTTTTACAGATGTCCGGACGCAGTCGTTTGGCCTGTCTACACCCCGCACAGTCACGCCACCGACGCTCGTGTTCACGAGAAACCCAAGTATCAATGGATGACCTAACTGCAGATGCGGACAGACCCAACGCCGGCTCAGGTCCTGAGAGAGCTTCTTCTGATCCCAGACTGGCAAGCTCATCAGCGATCTCATTTCCATGGATGCCAGTGTGACCTGGGACCCAAACAAGATTCACTGTGTTTAGCCTACCGACTAGGTTCAGAGATAGCTTGAGTTCAAGCACTAATTTAGACGAGGTAAGAGGGTTGAGCAGTGCTTTTAATGCAGCTTGGCTATCGCTGCAAACGCATATGCTTCTAGCCCTCCACCTGTTTGTCACAATATAGCGCATGGCCATAGTCACCTAATGGGTAGTGTAGTCTAATGTTCTCGCTTTCCAAAAAGACCCCAGAACCAGATCCTTGTTCGGTCCTGGAGCCGTCCGTGAATATACGATGGCATTCTGACCTGAGTCTGGCCGAAGCCATTCCGTCGCCTGAGGAAAGTTGATTTGGTAGTTTTGTCGCAGTAGGATTTCTGGTGTCATTGCGTCAGAGAACATATCCATAAGACAGGAGTCAAAGGATAATTCTCGCACAAGTTCTTTAAAACTCCAATGCGCGTGGTACCAAAAACCACCTCTCTTTAATCGAGCGATGGTTTTCAGCGTACACCCCATGATAAAAATATCAAGAGGGGGGAGGTTCATCATAGCATCTAGAGCAGAGCCCGGAGTGCTAGGGAAGGCCCCTGTGCATCCAAGACAGACCGTTCTTTGAAGTTTGGCAAAAGAGGCAGTAACACGTTTCCGCGAAAGCCTGTTCCACCATACAACCGATGCATATGAGAGAAGTGGTCTTACCATTGCCGTATAGATCTAAAGGACCCTTTTAGGAGATAAGCCCCATGTCTTGCCAAAAGCGCCTTTGCACTGCCAGAAAGTTGACAGTGCTTTATCGGTTTTTGATTCAACATGCTTGGACCAAAGAAGCTTACTATCGAGGATTACTCCCAGATATTTGACTTCATTGGAGATCGGGATAGTGACGCCTTTTAGCACAAGCTGAGTCAGACCAGTGACATTCCTCCTTCTCGTGAAGAGAACAACCGTAGTTTTAAGAGGATTTACTGAAAGCCCATTACTTGCGCACCAATCATCGATTAAGCCTAAGGATCTCTGCGCCTGAGAGCAGACAGTCCCTAGGTCGGAACCGACAGACAGAACGGCGACATCATCCGCGTAGGCCTGTGTGTAGGTTCCAGGAAGATTGAGAGCCGTTAGCAGAGAGTCAACTACCATACACCATAAAAGGGGAGACAGAACACCACCTTGAGGGCAGCCCCTGTTTACCCCTGTCATGACACATTTGCCACAGTCCGCCTCGGCAATCAGCGTCCTGTTCATTAGCATTGCTTTAATCCATAACACCAATGTTTCATCTACACCATGATGTCTGGCTGCATTGCACAAACTATCAAAAGTCGCATTGTCAAAAGCACCCTCAATATCGATGAAGATACCCAACGCGTACTCCTTCCGATCAAGAGCACTCTCGATCCTGCCAACGAGGTTCTGGAGCGCAGTTTCACAGGATTTTCGACGCTGATAGGCATGTTGCATCGCTGAAAGAGGATGCGATCGAAGAGCAACATTTCGCACGTGCAGCTCAACCAGTCTCTCCAAGCTTTTCAGCAAGAAGGAGGACAGACTTATGGGTCTGAAGCTCTTGGCGAGAGTGTAGTCAGTCTTACCTAACTTTGGTATAAACACGACTTTAACCATACGCCAAGGAGAAGGTATGTAGGCCAGGGCCAAGCTGGCGGTGAAAATTTTTTTCAGCGTCGGCATCAGCTGGCTACAACCATGTTTCAACATATCCGGAAAAATTACATCCGGACCCGGTGACTTGAAAGCCTCAAACGATGCAATTGCATATCTGATAGCTTCGTCCGTCACCAATCTGGATGCAATATAACAGCTACGCCGCGTGGTGTTAGTCAGTTCCTAAGCGGCCACCGTTGCCGGTACCACTGAAGAACGCGTAGTGACCTGATTTCCCGGGAAGTGAGTCTCCAGCAGGAGACTAAGGCCCATTTTGCCCAAGTTGAACACAACTTGGGAAGTTTCCCATATAAAAATCCCCAAGTTGTGTTCAACTTCGAGTGAATAAAATGGGCCTAAAAGTCTCCGCCTTTGTCTCAGTGTAGGTACCATCAGATTTTTGGAGCGATTCCAGCTTACTTGGTCTGTCCCTTTTGAGGACTTTAACAAGCCTGCTGGTTGCACTTAGTGATACGACCTCCTCACGAAATTTCCTATAAGAGTCGTTCTTCGATTTACGAATCAGTCTCTTAAATTCTTTTTGCTTCGATCGATACAGATTCCAGTCTTCTTCTAAGTTGGTCTTTAAAGACCGATTTAGGAGCTTCCTGTTTAGGAATTCTGTAAGGCGATTTGCGATAGTTGATAGTCGCAATCACATTTTTTGCTCTACGTAAGGTGACTATCACTGTGACTATCGTTTTATTGCGATCGTTTTCGTGTGACACCTATTAATGTATCATTTTCAGATAAATTACACACATTTTTGTTGATTTCGGTTTCACGAATAGTGAAAATGTTTACTTCGTTACAATTATTTATTCATTCAAGAGATAATGAAGAAGATAGAAGCTATTGCAATGTGCGCCTCCTAAGAAAATATGAGTTTCATCATATTTTCGTTGCGGTTTTCTAAATGTCGTGAGATTGCTTGACTTGCCAGATGGTCTTAACCAACGCATATACCTATCGCAAATTCTGCAACTAGCTTTGTACCTTTGGAATCAACCAAAGAATTTTTCTTCCCAGAGTACAAAATACCTGGAGGTAATATTATGAACATTATAGGTAATGTGTTTGTATACCATTATACCTGTAGATACAATTTTTGTGTAGTCCTAAAAGGCAGGCATATAGCATACACTGCATATTTGTAGGTTTTTTTTTTTTTTTTTTTAAATAAATAATAATATTTTCCCAGGAAATTGTCAGCTATCATTCAAATAATAACTGACAGCAAATATTTTGTTTCAAAATGATTAAGTGATGCCAAATTTTTATAGTTATTTTGCGATCACCTTACGTAGAAGCAGAATGATGTGACTGTCGTATTTGACTATCACAAAAGCGATTATCAACTATCGCCTTACGGGATTCCACCCCTGGTTTCTTTACGGATACACTGCAGTTCGGTATTCCACCAAGTTACCGGTTTTCTACAGGAGTTTTTTGTAACTGGACACGCTAATTCAAAACAACGGGTAATGACGCCGCTCAGATCCTGAGCAGACCTCTCCACCTCCTGTATTGATCTAAGTTTGGGTGGAGCTTTGACAGAATTGCCAAGTTCCTCCTCAAACCGGGCCCAATTTGTTTTTCTCGGATTTCTCCTCTCTTGCGAAGGTGAAACTTCACAGTAGATTTGAAATTCGATGTATCTATGGTCTGACAGAGTGCTATCTGGCGATACCCTCCAATTTGTGATAGTCTTGGAATGCCTGTTGGACAGGGTAACATCGATTACCTGCTGTCTCCTGGCTGTAACAAATGTAGATCTACAACCCACATTGTTGATGGTGATATCAGACGATAAGGTGAAGTCCAGAAGACGATCCCCTCGTATATTGCACTTGCTGCTGCCCCAAACAGTGTTTTGAGCATTAGCATCGCAACATAGGATGAGACCTATCTTTTTGGACTCGCAGTACTCTACGAGCTCAACAACAGCCTTTGGTGGTGGAGGAGTTAAAGAGTCGTAGGGAAAGTAAGTCGATGCAACGACAAAGGTTTCTCAATTGCCGTTTGCGTGGTAGCTAATAGTTGCAGCAACCAAATCTTGGCAACAGAACCGTTTGATTGTAACTGCCGTGATGGATTTCGATACGACAAGACATGTCCTAGGTCTCTCGGACAGCTCTTCGTAAAGAACGTTATGCGAACTGCTCAACACACCAAGGCCACAGATGCGATATTTCCACACCCATGGTTCCTGGATGGATGTTATGCAGTTTTTTGTTCTACGGGCAGCAAGCCTCCTACTTAAAAGAGCAGTAGCAGCCTTGCAGTGCTGTAGGTTTATCTGAGTAAACAAAATTGATGTAAACTCTGGGTTACGATAACTATTTGCACTATTTGGCATTGAAATGGAAATGAATCCTACCAAGATGCAGATAGGGTCGCATGTCGTACCTAGACTTAATGGTCTCGGCAGAAGCCATGTCTATGCTATAAACCAGAGAACTACCATCTTCATCGTAACTCGCTTACACTTACTTTAAGTAAGAAACAGGTTAACCCTAGGATCGCTTAGTCGTTGTCATGTAGTCGCTGCTATTGATGCTGATGAAGTCGATTTTTTAATCCAAGTAGCACATTGCGTGATAGTCTTGTTTTCCGGAAAACTAGATCAGATCAACTATTGCTATACGTTCCAGATGAAATGCAAAGTAATGTTATTCGAATGGTACACGAGAAAATCGGTCATTTCGGCACCTGCCTGATCGAATGATCACCATATGTATAGCATTCCAAAGAAGCCAATTCCATTCGACACCATTCACATGGACCATTTCGGACCATTGCCGTCTTTAGCTTCTAAGCGTAAGCACATTTTGGTGGTTATTGACGCTTTTACAAAAATTTGTGCGGCTTTATCCAGTTAATTCGACTAGCACGAAGGAAGTCTGTGCTTCCCTGGATAAATATTTTAGCTACTATAGTCGGCCAAGGCTTAGGGTAAACTGTCCCACAGTGGCTCACGTTATTATTATTAAATAAAATAATTAAAATAATGAAGCAGAGGCAATTCTCGGCGCACTGACGGGCCTTGGAATTGAGAAATCGATTGGCGAATTGATCAACCAGTTGCTCATCAACAGGTTTATCAACTCAAAGCTGGGCGATGCATCGGTCCGGAGGCTCGTTAGTAGGGGTACGCCTCAAGGTGGCGTTATCTCACCTCTTCTTTGGAACCTAGTAGTGAATGAACTACTACTAATACTGGAAGGGGAAGGGTGCAAAGTAATTGCCTATGCAGATGACGTTGCCATCGCTGTCTGAGGAAAACACCTCAACACGCTTAGAGATCTCATGCAGAATGCCCTCTCTAAGCTCTCTAAATGGACCAAAAAATGCGGTCTGGCGGTCAATGCCCAGAAAACTGAATTGGTCCTCTTCACGAGAAAATACAAAATTCCCAATTTTGTACCCCCAAAACTTAACGGCACCCTCCTGGTGCTAACCAATACGGCTAGCTATTTAGGCCTAGTTTTAGACAGCAAATTGAGCTGGAAACCCAATATAATACGGAGAGTTCAGAAAGCCACCACGGCTCTGTACTGCTGTAAAAAAGCCATTGGAAGCAGATGGGGACTCCAGCCTCGAATTACATATTGGCTATATGTATCCGTTATCAGACCTATACTCACTTATGGCGTTATTGTATGGTGGACTGCCCTCGAAAGGGCCATCCATCATAATCACCTTAGCCACGTCCAAAGAACGGCATGCATATGCATAAGTGGAGCCCTCAGAACCACTCCAACAGCGGCCATGGACGTAATGTTCCACTTGTTTGCAATAGATATATAGCGGTAGCGGTAGCAAGATATCTATTGCAAACAAGTGGCAGCAAATGCAGCCACTCGGATGAAAGCAATTCAGTTGTGGACCAGTCGCCAAACTGGTCACTCATCTATTCTAAATACATTGGAATGCATTCCAAAAGATACTGATTACACCCTCCCTCAGTTTCAATTCGAAAAGGACTTCGAAACTTACATACCCTCCAGGAGTGAATGGGAGAACGAAATAGTACCCCGTAAGGAGTCAGTCTGTTTCTATACAGATGGGTCCAAAACTGAAACAGGAGTAGGGGGGGGTGTTTTCTCTTTTGATCTAAATTATAAAATCTCATTCAGCCTTCCTAATCACTGTAGTGTATTTCAGGCGGAGGTCATGGCGATAAAAGAGGTCCTGTTGTGGCTTCGGTATAATGTAATATCTGTAAGGGATATTACCATCTTCACCGACAGTCAAGCCGCGATTAAATACCTGGATTCTGTCGTCTTCAATTCAACAACTGCCCTCAATTGCCGACTATCTCTGAACGAGATGGCGAAACAATTCAAAATTCACCTTATTTGGGTGCCGGGCCATAGAGACATTCCAGGCAATTGCATCGCCGATGAGCTCGCCAGAAAAGGCACTACTATGTCGACTCTACCAGAAAAGAAGAGTCTCTATATGCCTCTTGCTACCTGCAAACTCCTAATTAAACAAAACGCATTAAGCGCTACTAATCGCAGGTGATCTAGATGCTTAACGTGCCACACTTCGAAACAGATCTGGCCTCAGCTGGATTCCAAGCGCTCAAAAAGCCTCATTACACTGAAAAGACCCATAATAAGCACTCTAGTAGGTGTCATCACGGGACACTGCGTCATAGGGAGACATGCTCTCAGATTGGGCCTCCCTTCAAATGATTTCTGTAGAAGCTGTATGGACGAGGAGGAGGAGGAGACAATTCTGCACCTTCTCTGTACGTGTCCAGCACTATCACTCCGCAGAAAACTATACCTCGGAGAATATTTCTTCGACAATCTCAGCGAACTCGCAAACATAGGTATCAACTGCCTCAATCGCTTCATTCTTAGCTCCGGCTGGTTCAACGGGTAGATAAGGAGTCGATTTCGATCCTGTGGTAACACAATGGGCCTAATTTGGCCTAAGTGTAGCTGCACTTGAGGCGGCCTGCCACTCTAACCTAACCTAACCTAACCTAGCCCACCGGTGCGAACTTGCTACCAATTAAATAGTTTGTCTGAAAACTGGCCTAACACCGGGCAAATTATGGAGCAAGAGATTCTGCAAATAAAATCGATCGAATTCATGCTGGCGACATTGAAGCCGAGTCTCATTACTCACTTAATCAAGGTTTGGTTTTTCGAAAAATGAAGGAAGGTAATAAGTTGTACATACCTAAACAGAGCCGTTTGTCGTTGATGAGACGTTGCCATGACGACAATTGCCATATCGGGTGGGAAAAGACTACGCCTAATGAATGATTTCGTGACATTGTTCGGAGTTCCTTGTCGTATCATCAGTGATAAGGGTACCAACTTCATTCGTGGTGAATTCAAGTTATTCTGCAGCACGTATGGAATGGATCATCACACAATTGTCACCGGAACAAGTAGAGCTAATGGTCAAGCCGAGCGATTTGTGGATACCGTCGCTAACCTGATGAGAACCAATTTGAGTATTAATTTAAAATGGACTAGTTACGTAAGTCGAGTGCAGTTGTCATTAAATACTACATTAGGTAAATTAAACCACCGGACTTTCGACAGTGAAGATACTGACCGGTGTTGATGGCCGAACCCCAGAGATTAGTGCCCTTCTAAATCATCTAAATCAAACATAGAACCGAAGTTTGATGAAGTCGAGGCAATACGAGTCCTGGCTGCAGAGCGAATTGAGGAGAATGCCAACAAGATGAAGCTACGCTTTGATAGAGGAAAATGCAAACCAACAATACTTAGTATTGGCCTTATATAAAAGTAACCAAATTCGGAAATCGAAGCTAGATGTCCATTTCCGGGGACCTTATGAGGTTGTGGGTATTTTACCTAATGACAGGTATAAACTCTTGAAGACGAATAGCAAGATGATTATCGTAGCAGCTAGAGAAGTGATACGTCCAATAGACGTCGGCGGTGTGGATGATACCATGGACGGATGAAAATGGTAGGTACTGTTCCTGAAACTGATTTGTTAGTCTTGAGATGTGATTCTCTGAGGGACTGCTTCTGAAACTGATTTGTTAGTCTTGAGATGTCATTCTCTGAGGGACTGCTTCAGAAACAAGCTAAGAAGAACATTTCATCGAGAGCGATGAAAGGGTTAGGAAGGCCGTGTCAGCGTTGCCGCTGAAAAATTTCAAAAAGGGGAATAAAAAGGGGCCCGAGCCAAAAAAAGGGGCTGTCGTTATTTACCCTATGGCTAAAGGCATGGACGAAACAGTTGGCAACTCGAACGATTGAGGTGAAAATATAGAATTGAGAAAAAATAAAAGATAGAGACAACTATACAGGAATGTTTTTTTAAAGTATATAATGTAATGTAGCTTAACGTTTTAATGTACTGTAACGCGCTAGATTTCATGTAGTTACTATATAAAACCCCAATTTGGGAATAATTGTCTTTGTTCTTTGTTGTGCGCGCCTAGGGAGTTAAAACAACGAGTAAGCTCTTAAATTGTATTTTATTGTATTAAAATTAATAACTTAATCTTTAGATAATAAACGCAACTTTACCGAATAGTTGGAGTTTATTTATTTCTCTGGCACAACAGGAAGAAACCACAACTTTATTATTCGTTGACAGAAAATGTATCAAATCCATATCATCTGTTAGCCGTGTCCATAGTTTTCTTGCTACCATTCGAAAACCGCCAGTTCATGAGTAGAAGAAGTGAACGATCAAACAGAGGAAAGCCTTCCAAAAGATTTGAGCCATATCTGCTTGACATGCCTGAGCTTAGTCGATCGCCGCCACCGGCACCACCGTCCAAGACAATACCACCTCAACAATCGCCGCCCCAGCCATCGTCGTTAGAGTCATTGCTGCCCCAGCCACTGTTGCCCCAGCCATTGCCGCCCCAGCCCTTATCGTTAGAACCATTGCTGCCCCAGCCATTGCCGTCCAAGCCATTACCGTCTCAGCCTCTACAGTTAGAGTCATTGCCGCCCCAGCCACTGCCACTCCAACCATTGCCATTACTGCCCACTGCCATGCCGAGCTCGTCAAAGTCAGCCACTGCCGACAACTCATTGCAAGAACCTCATGGAACACAAAAGGATATAGATCAGGTAACAATTGAATTTAATAAAAAATTAACAGAGTTACAGAATGAATTCAATCGCCAAATGCATGCAATACAAGTGCTAATAGTTAGTAACAACCAGCAAATACAAACCAGCGTAACCGAGATTCGCAAAGAAATACACAAAAACGAAAACACTGTCATAAACATCACACCATCTACTTCATCCGCAGTTACCACTGAAAGTGTCAATATTCACACCGAGCAGCCTACAGAAGAGTCACTCGACAATAGTCAGCAGTACATACCACATCGGCAAAAGAAAATTTATCCTCTACCGAAATTTTCAGGAATTCCAGAAGAATGGCAGACATTTTCTGAAGCATTTACGAGCACCACTGAGGAGTTTGAATACAGCGATCTTCATAACATTATGCGACTTGAGATTCTATAGAGGGAAATGCTCGCGAGATGGTTGAATCGCTCCTTTGTAGCTCCAGAAATGTACACGCCATTTTCGAAACTCTGGAAGAGACATACGGACGACCAGAACAACTTATCAAATCACAAATTCAAAAAGTACATTCCTTACCTACAGTTGTTGAAGGTGATCTTGACGCCCTCATTACCTTCGCAAATAAAATCAACAACATGACCACGTTTCTACAATCCGCTCAAGGAGAGCATCATCTAAGGAACCCAACTTTGCTAAGCGAATTAGTGTCCAAACTACCCGTCGCCAGACAACTTCAGTGGGCCGAAAAGTGTATACAGCTAGAAAGAGTTGGATCCATTGTCGACTTTAGCAAATGGCTTTGTAGTTTAAGGAAACTTGCCAACATGGTGAACGATTCACTGCCTCCGACTCTCCCACCACTTAATTCAAGCACTCGAAGATATCAGTCATCAGCAGCCGTCGTTGAAAGAAACCGAGGACGTAAACATGCGTTTGTAAGCGTTGCACAAAATCCATGCCCAGTATGTGATGGTGACTGTGAAAATATTGTATCCTGTCATAGTTTCTTGAAGTTAACTGTGGATAGAAGGTGGCAAAAAGCAAAATTACTGCGAGTATGTGTTTCATGCCTTAAAAGAGGCCATCAAACTAGTAAATGTTTTACCAAACGCAAATGCGAAGCTGAAGGCTGCTCGCAATCTCACCACCGCTTGTTGCACTCTGACCTCAATGAGTTTGAAGTATCCACGTCGCCGCCGAGAGATAATATGGAGCCGAAAACTTCGGACAAAATTGTTGGTGCCGAATACAACAAACGAAACTGTTATGTGTACGCGAACCAAGATGATGACACTCTACTATTTCCGATTATTCCAATAAAACTGTACGGCAACGGGAAGTGTTGGACAACGTACGCATTTGTAGACGATGGAGCCAATGCCACAATGGTTGATATAGAAATAGTAAAAGAACTTGGTTTACGCGGACAGAAATATTCTTTGGAGCTCCATTGGCTTAATCGCCAATTCTTGCGAGAGGCGAGCGAAATAATTGAGCTTTCGATTAGTGGGATAGAAACAAATGCAGAGAAATATTATATGTCAAACGTTTTTGTGACATCTAATTTGGCACTGCCAACTCAATCATTGAATGTGTCCGAGTTGATAAATAAGAGCAATAGTAGTCACCTTGCAGAGTTACCCCTGCACTGTTATAGTAACATACAGCCAAAAATGATACTAAGTCTAATACATGCGTTCTTAACAGTGCCAATAGAAGTTCCAATAACATCAAAGGTCCCAGGCCCGATCGCAATTCGTACAAGACTTGGATGGTTGGTTTATGGACCAATAAGGAACGAACCTCAAATGCGTGCGCGAACAGTTTGTGTCGTCAACAAAATAAATGATGAGCACAAAACATTGGAAAACATTATGAATGCGTATTTCGATATCGAAACATTTGGAGTAAGGACAGATGTCAAGCCATTGCATTCAAGTACAGATGAGAGGGCATTAGCTATCTTAGACTCAACAACTAAGCGACGTGGTAAACATTTTGAATCGGGCTTATTATGGAGTAACGATCATGTTTCCTTTCCTGACAGCTTCCAAATGGCATTACGACAATTACAGAGTATCGAAAAGAAAATGGTCAGAGACCCAGAATATGCCAATGAATATCGTGCGAAAATTGAAGAATATATTCTTAAAGGCTATGCGAGACTATTGACAAAAGAAGAGCAGGAGAATCGGACCAATAAAACGTTTTACTTGCCTCACTTTGGTGTAAAGAACCCAAATAAAAAGGGTATACGTCTCGTATTCGATACTGCCGCCGAAACTAATAATGTCTCACTTAACAAATTTTTGTTGCCAGGTCCAGACATAAATCAGCCTCTAATATCAATTCTATTTCATTTTAGGGAAGCTCCGATTGCTGTTTGTGGTGACATCAGGGAAATGTTTCACCAGATTTACATCTCACGAGAAGATCAAGATTCTCAAAGATTTTTGTGGAGAGACGGCGACCCTAAACTTTCGCTAAAAACATTTGTAATGGAGCGAATGATTTTCGGCACTTCGTGCTCACCAGCAATCGCTCAGTACGTAAAAAATCTCAAAGCCCAAAATTTCGTAGCAGAACATGCACGCGCCGTAAAGGGAATTATTGAGAGACACTACGTGGACGACTATGTTGACTGTTTTTATACGGAACGAAGGGCAATTGATGTAGTCAAAAATGTAATTAAGATACACAAGGCATGTGGATTCGAGATGCACAACATTTTGTCCAACTCAAAGCTCTTAAAAAGTGAAATAGGCAGTGGAGCCTCCGATAGTTCAATTAGTATCGAGGGAAATAATGTGGAACGAATCTTGGGAATGCATTGGTCACCAGAAAGAGATGTCTTCTGCTTTGTATTCAAGTTTAATAAAGTTCCTAATGACATCTTAACATTTGAACGCAAACCCACCAAGCGTGAAACATTGAGCACAACTATGTCCGTGTTTGATCCATTCGGACTGCTAGCGAATTTCACTGTGTGTGCAAAAATCATAATGCAGATAGTTTGGAAAGCCGGTATTTATTGGGATGAGGAACTCCCAGATAAAATATACAAAAAATGGAAAAACTGGTTAGAGCAGTTGTTAAATGTTGAACAGTTTATAATACCGAGATGTTATTTTTCTAATAGTCAAGTGCAAGCCGCGGATCTGCACATATTTTGTGATGCCAGTGAGGAATCGATGGCCGTGGTAGCTTATTGGCGATACAAGATGTTAAATGATGTACATCTGTCTTTCGTCGCTGGACGAACATCATGTGCTCCAACACGATTTCATACTATACCAAAGTTGGAACTTCAGGCAGCAGTGATGGCGGTGCGACTAAAGGATTCCATTGTTAAATGTCACAACATCCTTGTTAACAAAATTACATTTTGGAGTGATTCACATACTGTTATTAGATGGATAAGATCGGACCATCGCGTTTACAAACAGTTTGTGGCTAATCGAGTGGCCGAAATATTAGACACTACAAGTATAGACAAATGGCGCTGGTGTCCAGGCGAAATGAATCCGGCAGACGATGCGACTCGTGCTAAGTTTCCACTTAAGTATAATCCTGAGAGTCGATGGAAAAACGGGCCAGAATTTCTGCTACATGTTGACAGCGAGTGGCGAGATGAATCGCTAATGAGAAACAAAGTCGATAAAAGCTGTGATGAGCTTCGTTCCAAGCATTTTGCTCTACTTATGAACCAAGTAAGTAAACCCGTTATAGATATTAATCGGTTTTCGAGTTTCTTCAGATTCAGGCGGACGATGGCATGGGTCTTTCGATTTAAACACAACATGAATCAAACGCTACTGCACGAACCAAAGACAACTGGCGAAATCTCATTGGAAGAACAAAGTGAAGCGGAAACTTACATCCTTAAGTGTGTTCAGCATGAAGTATTTCCTATTGAGCGAGCTTGCCTGTCCAGCGGTCGTGATATTCCGAAGGACAGCTGTCTTAGGATGCTAAACCCGTATCTGGATGACTTGGGAGTTATGCGAGTTAAAGGTCGTATTGAAAACGCTGCCTCCATTTCCTTTGATACAAGACGACCCATTATTCTACCTCGGAATCATCTGTTTACACGGCTGGCAGTTGAAAGTTACCATCGTAAATATGGACACGCCAACACATCTACTGTAATCAACGAAATAAGACTGCCATATTGGATTCCATCGATTAGGTCTTTGGTTCGCACCGTGGAATCTCAATGTACGCTTTGCAGGATCCGAAAAGCGAAGCCAGTTCAACCACAAATGGGTAACTTACCTGCTGATCGAGTGACCCCTTATGTTCGACCGTTTAGCTATACGGTGCTTGATTTTTTTGGACCGATCACTGTGACCATAGGCAGGCAACGTCAGAAACGATGGGTGGCTCTATTTACGTGTCTCACTATTCGAGCCGTGCATCTTGAGATTGCAGCCGATTTATCTAGTGATGCCTGTCTACTCTGCATTCGGAATTTCATTAATAGACGAGGAGTGCCGTTGCTGATTAGAAGCGACAATGGCACAAATTTTGTGTGTGGGTTTAAATAAGGAATTGCTTGGCATCAAGGATTTTCTAGACCAAAGCCATGTCATTGCTGGACAATCTGCACTTGGTATCAAATGGAGATTTAACACACCTTCAGATCCATGCGCTGGGGGAGCGTGGGAACGATTAGTGCAATCGGTTAAAAAGGTTTTTTTTGTCATGCTGAAGGAATATGCGCCGCGGTTGGAGACATTCTACAGTTTGCTGTTAGAAGCTGAATGCATAGTCAACTCGAGGCCATTAACACACCTGCCAGTTACTCCGGATGAACCGGAGCCACTTACACCGAATCATTTTTTGCTGGGCTGTACTAATTCGACACAGACTCCAGCTCCCTTTCAACCGAGAATGCTGTGCTTAAGGAAGCAGTGGCGCATTCTACAAAATTTAAAGAACTGCTTCTGGAAGCAATGGATACGCGAATATCTACCGGAACTCACAAGACGCACAAAGTGGTGTCTACCGAGTAATCCAGTTGCGGTTGGTTGTCTTGTGTTAGTTTGCGACGACAATGCTCCTCGGTCGCAGTGGAGGCGTGGCCGAATTCATAACTTGTATTATGGCAAAGATGGAGTTGCCAGATCAGCTGATGTAAAAACGAATGGTGGACTTTTGAAAAGGCCGGTATCTAAACTAGCGTTGTTGGACGTAGCGGCGACTAAAGACGATGATGGTGAGTCTCCCCCTCCAGGGTCACGTCACGGGGGTGGGGATGTCGTTATTTACCCTATGGCTAAAGGCATGGACGAAACAGTTGGCAACTCGAACGATTGAGGTGAAAATATAGAATTGAGAAAAAATAAAAGATAGAGACAACTATACAGGAATGTTTTTTTTAAAGTATATAATGTAATGTAGCTTAACGTTTTAATGTACTGTAACGCGCTAGATTTCATGTAGTTACTATATAAAACCCCAATTTGGGAATAATTGTCTTTGTTCTTTGTTGTGCGCGCCTAGGGAGTTAAAACAACGAGTAAGCTCTTAAATTGTATTTTATTGTATTAAAATTAATAACTTAATCTTTAGATAATAAACGCAACTTTACCGAATAGTTGGAGTTTATTTATTTCTCTGGCACAACAGGAAGAAACCACAGGGGCCACCACATAAAGTACTAATAAAAAAAAGAAAACAAATGAACAAAGACAATTATTTTTAACAAAAACTAATTTATTCATCACGAATTTATTCGGTCAAAAAAGAGTAAAATTTTACTTAAACTGGAAAAGGGGCCACTGTGATGAATTTTCAAAAAGTGGACGCCAAACGGCAACGCTAGGCCGTGTTAGTTACAAAAGAGAAATAAATAAACAGATAAACAAACGAAATGATACTAGAAGTATGCGTGTTTCTCTTCTGTTGCGATATTTTATTATTACAGGGCAAATATGGAAATGGTTGGTCTATGAAAGTTCGATCATGCTTATGGTATGAGTATGGACGAAAGAGAAAGGTAGTTCTACCTAAAGAGAGGAATCTGCGCTTTTGCAAGTCAATGATGAGATTGGCAAGGACAATCTTGAGATTTGTTTAATTCGTATTATATGTATTTTTTTTTATAATAAACAGGTTTGTGCCCTTAAATCTAACGCCGTAGGTGAGGACGGAATCTATTTGCGTTTCATTAAAATAATACTTCCCCATTTAATTAGTTCACTAACATATGTGTTTAATTTCTGCATCACCTCTTCAACTTTTCCGGACTGTTGGAAAAAGGCAAAGGTCATACCTGTTCCCAAAAAGAATAACCCCATATTAGTAACCGATTTTCGTCCAATAAGTATCTTGCCTTGTTTATCAAAAATTTTTGAAAAAATTCTTGCGAAACAGATTTCCAATCATCTTGACCGTTTTAATTTGTTGTCGCCAGTACAATCAGGTTTCCGTCATAGCCATAGCTGTTCTACAGCTATGATCAAAGTGCTTAACGATATTTGAATACAATATGATAAGGAATATCTTTCACTGCTTTGCTTATTGGATTTTTCGAAAGCCTTCGATATGGTCAGTCATGAGGTTGTTTGCACAAAATTGAAACTGTACTTTGGTTTGAGTGATTCCGCTGTGTGTCTGATTAGGAACTATCTTACTAACCGTGTTCAAAGGGTAGTTGCTAATCTAAAATACTCCCAACCTAAAAATATACTCTCTGGAGTTCCCCAAGGTTCAGTTTTGGGTCCAATCCTTTTTTGTCTTTTTATTAATGATCTACCACAAGTGTGTCGATATATATCTGTACATTTGTATGCTGATGATGCGCAAATATACCTATCTAGACCGTCTGGGTTGGTGCAAGACCTAGTGGACAGATTTAATTTAGACTTGTCATTCATTGCTAAATGGTCTGCAGATAATGGACTGATTTTAAATCCAAAAAAGAGCCAGTTAATATTAATCTCGAAGAAACTATTTAATGTTGAAGAATTGCCGCCCATTTTCCTCAATTCCATGAGGCTTACCTTATCTGACACCGTTGTAAGTCTTGGATATAAATTAAATCGGTCCCTCCCCGCCACTGATCATGTCAATTCTATTATAGCGCGTGTTTATGGAGGATTGCGAAAGCTGTGGATGTTATCTAGTTTCACACCTTTTAATACCAAAGTGAGGTTGATAAAATCACTTCTTCTGCCGATCTTTGATTACGCTATAGTTATCTATTGTAAACTAGATTCCGATACTCAGCACAAATTACTTGTAGCTTTTAACGATATGGTTCGTTATGCCTTTGGAGTTAGAAGATGCGACCATATATCTCATTACCATATGCATGTCCTTGGATGTTCATTTGTAAGTTTTTGGGAAATTAGATGCTGCGTATTTTTACACAAATTAATACATGATCGATCACCCCCGTATTTATTTGAAAAATCTAAATTTGTTCAGTCACCAAGAACTTTTAATCTTATTACGCCTAGCTCTTAGTATCTGAATTCGTCCCGCCTCTTTTTTGTTCATGTGTCCAGACTGTGGAATTCACTGCCTACAACCATCAAGCAAGTAATAGGAGCCCAGCAATTTAAAAGTGCTTTATTTGCACACTTTTCGTCATTGTGATTTATTCTTGTAGTTTTCTTTTTATTTCTTCTTTCGTTTCAGCTTTCTCTCTCCCCCTTCATCTCCCACTTTCCCGTCTATTTAACTCCTTCCTCTGTATTTCTTATATCTTTTAATTTAACTTAAGATTTTTTTTTTAACTATTAATTTAATTTAAACATTCTTTTAATTGTGCTCCTAATTTTACAAAATTAATTAAATATGCATATTCTTGTGAGCTTTTTTGTACTATAAAAGACTTTTGTTCTTATTTGTACCTTGCCAAATAAAATTGAAATTGAATTGAATTGAATTGAACACGCGCTAAAGAGGTTATGACTACTCTTATGGTGTAGTTTGAAGTACACAGCGCGGGCGTTAAGGAAATTGGGATAGAGAAGATAGGAGATTCCGATGCACATTGGTTTAAAATGTCTGCAAATTGCACCGAGGGAGAAAGACCGAGCTGGGCAAGGCATTCCACATTCGTGTTGTACGGCTTATGAAAGAATCTATATTTCATAGTACGACCAAAAGTAGGCTGGAGGGTAAACTGATGGGCATTCCTGGCTTGTCGAGTATTGCGGTTGAATTGTTGAAGGGGTGGAATGCAGCTGGCGATTTCGCTTGAGCACTGTTTATGGAACACAAAATGCAGTTTCAGTTTATTCTTTTCGTGAGAATTTAGAATAGTTATACGAATTCTTAATGATACGAATGCACGTCTAACATGCAAAGTGAGCGACTCCCGAACAATTTAATTAGAAATAATGTATAACACACGAATTTTGATTGTTTTTACTGGGGCAGAGAAAAAATGCGTCTATTCACTCTCGAACATCGAGCTACAAGTCATTTAGGTTGCTGAAGGGTTTGGCTAGTCGTAATTGGACAGATGCACATTTATATGCAGATGATGTCCAATTACGACTAGCCGATGGGAGGTCATTTATGAACATGCAGAAGATATTGACCCTTGAGGCATTCCGTGCTTAATTTCTTTTGAATCGCTGATTCCAGGTTGCATTTAATTCATCGATTTTGCACAGAAATTGTCTCTGCATTTTGGAGACATCCATAGTAGATCCAAACTACAATGATTTTGCTTGTTTATTGAGATGTTCCTCCAAAATGATGGCAAAAAAGCAGCATTGCAATCACTCGAGGTGTTTTTGCAGGTGAAGCTGATTTTTGTTGTGTAGACGTTGATGGCAGGCCTTTTGTTGAGGTCGCTCTTGGTCGTACGATAGGAGCAGACATTTTAAAAGAATTGCAATTCAATGGAATTGAAACCGATTATTTCAATTTGCTTCCAATGCTTCCCATACTATTTATATAAAAACAACCTGTAATGTACGTAATTAATTTATCCCATGTTTGAATTTGCTCTCTAATAAAGATCCATGAGGAAGACAGTAACGTAAAAAACGTAAGCTTTAAGTTCCTACATGAAACAAAGTTTAAGTTAAAGGAAAACTGAAAGTTAAATGAGCTAAGTGGAATTCTCGTTCAGATGGCGGAGCGGGTGTAAAAGGCAGGTTTTAGAAGAAGGAGACACAGTCGATTTGCAACAGTGATTGGTTAAAGTTAGAGATAGTTATAGCTTGTGAGAATAAATAAGTGCAATAAATACAGTGTATTAAGTGATTGCTTTGAATCGTTGAAGAATTGTTTAAGTTGTATTGTTCTGATACTTAATAAGTGAAGTATTAGAAAAGTCGATAAAAGTGTAATAAAAGTAAATTTATTAGAAAGGTTTAACAGAATAATGTTTTATGTTTTCAAATCCCAGCCTGAATTTAACAATATATTACAGAGCTCACCCTGCTATACCAACCAGTTTACCTAACCTAACCTAAGGATCCATTGGGTAAAGGTATATATGTATGTATATATTATTCAATTAATGCAATTTTATATAAAACAAACTCACCATTTTTTTCGAATACTGATGACATCTGACTGTTAGTTGGTCGATCAAATTTGTATCCATTCCGCGAAATAGCGTAAGGTTTCTGGAGTTGCGTTCGATTCTGCAAGTGATACGTCTCAAAAATATTCTGTTTATTTATATTCACAGGCTGATATATTGAGATTACGTTTTGTTTAAGATTATTATCGCTCCTTGTAGATGCACTTTCACTGTTTTGCTTCAAGTTATATATTTTCAGATTATTACTGCTTTTAATATTATGTCTGTTGCTTTCAGATGTTTCTTGCCTCGGACTTGGGTCTGGTTCATTTGTGTTACTGTTATTTCCACCTGTGCTTCCGTTATTGTCGCTAGTGCTATCATTGTTACTACTGTGACCACTGCCAAATTTATTTGTGGTCTCATTTCCATTAATATTTGTAATGTCATTGTTGGTATGACTTATGTTACAGTTAATAAGTTTGGGTCCCTCGAGCCACACCAGTCCAATAAACAACCAAACGAGATTGTTTTTAAACATTCGCTTATAATTGAGATTTTGTAAGACTGGCGGTATAGCTTTGACAGTACTCATAGACCCGAGTAAGTTGTTTTCACTGTCATCATAGTGATTCCGATGGATGCACCAGTCTCTTGTTATATGCCTTGAAGACTTCATTACGTCATTGGATAGCTCTATAATATTAATTGGATGAGTACGATTTTCGTGCACACCATTGTCCTTGGTAGTTTTCTCTTTACAAAATGAAGAGGTCCACAACGTAGTTTGTCCGAAACTAGATTTTGAATCCGTTATAAAAATCCAGTAGACGTGGAAATGAATGTGGATACACTCACTATAGCGAAAACAAAAAATACAGACAATTTCGGTAGAGCAGCAACTGTATCTAAATGATCTTTTCCATATCAGGTAATTGCAGTTCCTTACATATTTATTCCAGATTAAGTTATTTTTCCGTTTACGCCGTTTATGATTGCCAGTCGTTTTCCAACAACAAACAGTGGAGGACAACGAGGCCAACGGTATGAAAGGTGTGGTGGGTTGGCACGTTAAGCAATCTCTAAAACAACTATAACAGGCACTCATTAATTTCGTCTTGGTTATATAAGTGCCTGCTTTTGGCCTTTTCCACGAAGAAAATATTTGTCGCAGAATGGGAGAAACGAGTGTATTGTCACAATGAATTATGTAATATAAGAAATGTATTGTTTTTTCCTCTACTGGACGAAAGTATCCCTGATCTTTTACATACGAGATGCAATTATAGTAATGTTGATGATAATCTCGATGATGCTGCTTATTGCAACTGTAGATTTTATTAATATAGTAAAACTGGTAATAAAAGCTATTGTCGTTTAGTTGTTGCTGGTGATATAGCTTTTGTTTGTATGTATTTAAAGCACTTAGTGATAATTCATATTTTTTATTAATTGAACTATATTTGTCTTTTCGAAAATCAGCCGTGTTTGCGTTAGCCAGGATACATACTATTAGTTTGTTTATTTGTTTGAAAACTCTCTGGTGTTGTTGATACTGTTTTTGTAAGAACTTTCCTTCGTCGCCTAGTCCATGACCAGATATCAGCTGGTATGATTGGTTGCATATTGCTGATTCCAACTGCTTAATATAATTATGGAAGAAATTTGTAATAATCATAAAAGCATTGTGTAACAATAGTTGGACTGCAATCACAATAATAACAAATTTTACAAATGTAATTGCTACCATAAAAATTACTAGTTTATGGGTGAATTTTGCTGACTTATTAAAATCAAAATATTTACGAACAAATATATACCGCTGCTTTTTCAAATTCCAACCGGTAGTGGTAACTTCAGGTAGTAAAATCACAAGTTAATGAAACTTAATTGGTTCGTTTGACGTTTCCTGCTTATCTCCGAAATCTGCGAGCTTTATCGGCCAATATAAAATGTTTGCGATTGTTTTTTTATAACCATCATACTTCTGAGCACTAACTTGATTTCTTTGAGTATTAGAAAGAGAAACAATTCAAAGTAAAATCAAAAATGATGCTACAATTAAGCGTGCACATCTTTTCTTTCATTATCGATTGGTAGATGTGTTTGTTGTTGTTTTATTTGTTTCCACTTACAAAGTTTTGTTTATCGTTCGAAAGCAATCGTATACTTTCCAGCATCATTACAAATGTTAATTCTGAGAATTACAAAGCCTTATTATGAGCTCACTCACGCGCATACACGAGTACTTATACACTGAACGATCGGCGTATTTTTTCCATGATTATTGTTTTTTTTTCATAGCAGTGAAGTAAATTTAACTTAAACTTTACTGCGGAGGAATGTTCATATGAATAGGATAAGCACTGAATTAAAAAATTCCATCATATTAGGAATTTCTGTAGTTGTCTTTTTCACTTCAATTGATTAAAGCCAAGCATTAATTAACATTTAAGTTACTAATAGTACACTTATGAGGGAAACAATATTATATTGTTTCAATATATTTTCGTGTATAGTTTCTTTAGGAGGACACGACTTATGACGAATATGTTTAAAAGCTTGTATATTTTTGTTATAATACTTAGGCACTTTATGTGTTATTCACTCATCCTGTGCTAAACGTTCAACTGTGGAAAAAAAGAAGATAATTATAGTAAAAATATCCTCCATTCGCTTAAATGTCAATACTTAAATAATACTGGTGCATAAACTCACTGAGTAGAACACTAGTCCCCATGAACATACCTGAGTTCTCCCACAAATTTTAAAATATACACTTTTATCAGAAAATCCCAATTCTTTTATCTATGAATATGTGTAAAAAACGGGCTGCGTATTTATGTTTATAAGGAAATTTCCGTCATTGTAAGTTAGTAAATTCGAACGTGGACACTAAATTATGTTTATGAACTATTATGTCTAGTTATTTTTAGTCATGTTCGAAAATCACTATTTTTTTTTATTTGAGGCACTTTTGAGCAATCTCAATTTCTTCTCAGATTTGCACATACTTTCAGTAACGCCAATGTTTATGACACACAGCTGGTGGTTACGAATTGTTAATGGTTGGAAGGTTTGCATTTTTAGCTGGGTATTTAATTTTACTCGTATGGAAACGAGTTTTAATAATAAATTATTTTGAAATGCCTTATTATAAATGTGTGAAAATCAATTGAAAAGGATTTCCAATGCAAGTAAAAAAAAACAATTTTTTTGCGGCCAACTCAATACACACAATAACCAATAAAATTAAGAATTTTTGTTCGATTTGTCAGAAAAATTTTAAAAGCCCATTAGAAAACGACACGAGCTAGTGTTCCTTAAACATCGATGGTTTAATATTTCGATAGTATCGATAGTTTTATATACATACGTTTTATAACGACGGGGTTGTCAATTTGTCCATAATTTATTAATAAGAAAGCAAACCATCTTGATCATGAGAAGTTCTAGGGAGAACTTCCGAATGATGCTTACGCTATAAGTGATCGGATAGATTACTCGTGTTACCATAGTGCTTGTACTCCTTTTGTCAAAAAGTACACTTAACAATATTATTGTCACCTTCAACATATTTAAAAAAACCGGCCAAGTGCGAGTGTCACTCGCGCACCGAAGGTTCCGTATTTGGCTAAAGTCCAACACATCAGATATTATTTGAAATCTGTATCATTCAATCTTTCCCCTCTTTATGAATTTATCACAATTTAGTTTAATTTAATTACTTAATATTTTTACTCTCAAAAATTACTCGCACATGAATCTCATTTTCTAATTATTACCTAGTACCCAACCCACGCCAATTTTCCATTCTGTATGCGACCTGTCCCAATTAAAAACGATTGACTAAAAATATATTACTTTTATTTTGTTCTGTACTCCCCAAAAAAATGTATTATACTCCCCAACGAAATTAGCAAACGGGAACCCTGGTGGTATACCACCAGTGACTCTCTTCTGTCTTTGATGGGGTCAATTGTGCACAACTGCGTAGTAGAGATTAAAACTTATGAGAGCAACGTATTTTACATGGTAGAATTATCTTTTTGAAAATATCTTGTAAACTATTACTTTTCGGCAAAACAGTATTCAGCACATATATAGATATGAACATGATCTACAAAAACGAAATTTATGTATTTTTTTGTGAATCAAGAAATAAACCGTTTTTTTGGGCGAATGAAAATATTTTTTTCACCAGATTACTAATAATGCCAGAGTTTTGTTATTGTTTGCTGTTTTTTTATTACAGCACCATAAACCAGATGCATATCTAGACAAGACCGATGTCTATACACTAAAAAATATTAGAATACCGAAGCATCTGAGGTCAAGAAATGTTTTAAAAGAACTATCTTTTGTTCAGTACAAAAGAAGTACTTCTTTATACGTAGAAAAGTAGTACTCCTACTAACGAATTACTTCTTTTACGTACATGTTTCGCATGTTTTATGAGTACTTCTACGTTTGCTTTGTATACGCTCATATATGCGTTTCGATAGTATCGATAGTTTTTTTTGAACAATCGATATTTAAGGAACACTAACATGAGCCATCATTGTTGCCGGGTCTGGCAATGCCACAAAGTCACAAGTAGGTGGGTCATCGATCTGACAGCAGAAGAAAAGGAAGTTTGACCCACCATTATTCTTTACGCCACTCTTTTGCTCTTTATAACTTGATTTTAACTGTCAAGCAACACGTTGCATTAAGCGATTGTACTTAACCTGGTACTAGTAAAAGTAGAATAAATTGAAATTGTATGAAGTTAAATTTTGTATGAAGAAGCACTAAAAGAAAGTTAACAAAAAAATAAATAAAAAATTCTAATAAATAATAACTTACAGGAAATTAATGCGCGTTAGGCAGAAACGCAAGGGCAAATGTGTTTTCTCTTTTATTTTCAACACGGCGCGCGTGTGAGCTTACAAATTGAGTTGCAAGGATACAACAATCATCATACAATAAAATGCGTTCCTGTTGACGAAAAAATGCAAAAAAATTAAAACGAAACGTTTTTAGAAGTAATAACTTAAACTTAAATTCTATTCTAAAATTAAACATCTGAATGTGGATTGCCGGGATTCTCCCAGCACAATTTTTAATGGTTTTTTCCGGACTTCTAAATGTGAATTGCCGGGCCTTCCCCAATGTTCAATCATTGCGTTATTTAACTTTAAATTTAATAAAATTTTTACATAAAAATAAGTTTTTTTTTCCCAATTAACGGGTGTTTATTGTACTGTTTCAAACAAAAAACCCTCTGTTTATTTTGCTATATTTGCAAGATTTGGTAAGGGAAAACTTTCAAACTGGTCATGGAAAATTATTTTTAGGAATAGTGGCAACCATGTAATAAACTACAGTTATTTGCAAGTTACATTTTATTCTATTGCCTTAGATATTATCGTAACGTAGTAAAATATGAACTAGTAGTATATGTACCTACACTGATTCTAGGCCAAAGGAAATAACGCCTGATTTTTTTGTTGGAAAAAATCACAGAAAATGTTTTTGTTTTCAATTTTGTTAAAAATAAAGCGGAATTTTGTTTGGAATGCCAGAAATTACGGAACAGATGTGGTAAAAGCACCATAAAGTAAAATGGAAATTTGACCGTGAAACATTATTAAAGAGCATTATTTAAAAACACAAGTGAGAATTAATTACACTCTCAAATATCGAAATAATGCCAAAGAAATTAATAGAATTATTACTAAACCACAATTCATAATAATCAATGGAATATGTATATGGGGCATGCTGCCCTCCTGCAATCCCCTTGCTTGGCTTCACTGTTAAGGAGTTAAAGTATAAGAAATAATTATCGTTCCAGGGATTTTTTCCAAACATGTTCTCTCAGGCGTTCTTTCCATTTTCAGATATGGCAATAACCCCTGAAAACTGTTTGGAAAAAGACCCATAAATACACACAGCGTTTTATTGAAAGTTATGTCGAGATTTTTTGCAGACTCAACAAATTCAATAGGGTTATTATCAAGATAAGTAGGTATGTATTTTTAAAATAAGAGGTATCAATCAGCTTTCTGTAAATAAACAAACAAACAAACAAAACAAAGGAACTTAATAAGCACTCGGGAAGATCATTTACATACATTGACAACATAAGTGGGCTCCTTGTGAAACATCTGAACTGAGTGGAAGGAAGTCTGATGCGGATGTTTTCAAGTTTTTAGACGAGACTAAGATGTTAAATTGATCTCTAAGCCTACACAAGAGAATATTGTGGTTAGCCTTATCGAACGCCTTAGAGAAATCAAGAAGGATAAGACAAGTTGCTTGTGCCCTCTGTTGCATTTATTAAAGCAGTAGTACATCTATTTTTTGAACGTAAACCAGACTGAATAGTGCAAAGTAGAGTTTTTCTTAAGACAAAATTTCGTATTTGATAATTCATTACCTTTTCGAGAACTTTAGAAGGAAACGATAATATCGCAATCGGACTGAATTTGTTTTGGGCCTTTGGGATGGAAACTATTTTCAAGACGAAGTAGGAATTAATTCTTCACGCAAGCTATAAAAACTTTAGAAAATCCTATACTGTAAGTATTTTAAGGATTATCGGAAATACAAATTCTAAATCAATCAGAATTTGTTTCCCTTTTACCGCTTGTTGAAATATAATGTTCACTAGGACTGTCGTGCTCATATCAGCACAAAGGGGTAAACATGAACTGCTGCTGTGCAGTCACTTCTATTGGAATAAATGCCTACGCCTGGTATGAATCTCGAAAGTGTCAAGTTTAGTACAGGTGATCTGAAGAGAAGAGACCAATTCACTTTTAAACTCACAAATTTTCTAGTGCAATAAATCGACGCTTAATTACTAATTGTATCGAATCGCATGAGAATTTGTGACTCTGCTTTCGATGTATGAAGAGAAGGGGAATGAAGTTGTTCTGGGAACAAGCGAGGAACGAATCAATCACAAGATAGAAGGATAGGCGAGAGGTTTAAAAATAAAGACAGTTGTTTTTTATAATTTTTCCACTTTAAAAATCGTGTGTTTTATTTGTTTTTAAAGAGCTACGATACACTAATACTTTCAGAACAGAACAACCTACGAGCCGAGCATCGTGTGAATAATTTGGAGCAGGACGCAAATGGTCAAATACAAATATGTTTGCAATTATACATGCAACACTTATGTACTCGTATATCCTGATATGGTTTACGAACTAAGCTATCATTTATCTGCCCTGTAAAGAAAAGTATGGTCACTTAAAATCACCTCGACCTACTTGGCTTATCAGCTAGAAAATACTTAAGCTAATAGATTGTCTAGTTCCTTCATGAAGCTGGGTACACTACACGCGGAACAAAGATGTAAGCGTTCACAAACCTATTTTATTCAAGAATGTCATAAGACACGATTCACCTACCCTTCCCATCATATTTCCATGGCTCGTCTCGCTCGCCCTGAATTTGGGAATACGTATCAGAAAATATGCATTTCCTTCTATAAGAAAACATGTACCTCAATAATGAACCATCACTCACTTCAACTTTCAATCTAATGAGTAAGTCTTAGGTCTTACTAATCAATTGAGACATATAGCAAATGCAAAATAGTTACAAAAAGCTATACAATTAAATTTAAGTGCATAAACTTTCGATTTTACCCAAATCTGATTTTGAATTAGTACTCGCCAGCAATATGAATGTGCCTAGAAAGTGTGTGCGAAAAAATAAAAAATTAAATGCGAATACTATGTTAAAACACATGTTTGCTAAATATTTTTAATGCATTTTATTTAATCTCATGGAAAAGTAGGTATTTAATAACATAAAAAAAATTGTATATACTAAAATTTAAAGTGGTACTAGTATATTTACATATATATATATAATGTATGTATGTATATAATAATACATATTATGTATATATACATGCATATATAGATTTATTCGCATACATACCTATGTATGAAATAAATTTGCACATGTCTAGGAATATTTAAATGAAAACATGTATATAATTTGTTTATCTACTTGATCATGTAATATCATGTATGTAATATCATGTTTATGAATACCAAACAAACGTACATGCATATGCACTTAATGTACGGCAATACAAATATATATGTTCAAGGTAAGCACCAAGCACGTGGTTTGTATGTTTTACTATAGCGGCCTACGTCATATTCCATATTAATGATTTGCATAATCGCACTACACGAAAGGACCAAAACAATAATACCATTTTTTTAACAATAGCACTTGCAGATAATATTTTTCAATTGAATCCTGCTGACACTTGCTTTATTCAAACGACAATATACAGAAATTGTCTCACTGAATTTACCCCAATTCATGTTTTAAAATAAAATACATAGATTTGAATAGCTTGAATTAAGTAAAAGTATGCTTGAGGCGGTATTTATAATTCCGAAATATTATCCATACCATTAAATGCAATAATAAACGTATACATATAAAAAAAAACTTCTTTCAAACAACAATTTTTGCGTGTTTTTTGTATTATTATTATTAACAGGACGAACTCAATATAAGACCGTACCGAAAGTTTCTGAAAAGCTTTAGGTATATGAATTGAATCGTAATCAACTGAATGCCGACTGAATCGAAACGTATTTCACCACTACTATGCTAAGAAGTAGGTATGTATATGGAAACAGCAAAAAAAAATTAACACTCACCCTTTTGAAACATGAATGAAAGAGTATAAACAGCAAAACTAATATCTAATTTTACTTCACCGTATTTTCCCAAAGAGAAATAAACCGAATAGAATAGGCATCTTGTTGAAAGAGAAATAAAGAGATGAAAATGCTTATGTTTTACATACAAAAGAACTTTGCAGCTCGTCCTTTTATGGTGAAAAGAAACAATAATTATTATTATAATAGAAATAGATATAAAAACATCTATAACTTTAAACTTAAATGAATTAGCTTTCTATTACTGAATATTTTTTGGATTGTATTATTTTGTAGCTAGAGGTAGGAATGTACTCGATTGCTGTGAGCAGAGTGTTATTGAAAACAAATACTATATTGTGTTTTAGAGGCATTTTCTTCGTTGTGGAGGATTTTTATTATTATTTACATTTCCCCTCTATTAGTGACCTATAAGTTAGGGGAACATGTACGATGAGAAATCCTAGGCCGAGGTTTTTTTAAATCCCCTGTATTAAATCTTTAGTATGGATCCTATTTGCGGTTCTTAAACTCAAGAGGCGAATAGGTACGAGTATCTCTCGAAATCTATAACAATATTAAAGTAGTATGCGAGAGTTCTCAGTCTAGTTTTATCTAAATGCTTCTGCAATTCATGCATCAAAATAATACGCGAATTAAGGGTTGTAATCGAGTCGTTCAGTTACAGTGAAAGCTAGAGAATAAAAATATTTCGCAATTTTGCGCTATTGCTAATCCCTCGTTCGGCTACGAAACGAAATGTCGAAATTATATTGCGTCAAGTTGGGGTATGTCTCATGCTTTAATCGGATAACTTCAGTAGGTACTTCATTTTCGGACATAATTCTGTACAATTCTGTACCTAGATTAACTTGTTTCTAAGAGCAAAACAAACAGCATTCTCGACAAAAGCAAAAGCTTTGGTTGTTTTTACCTAAATTAAATTGAACTACTTCGTAAGTAATGTTCTAAAGTATGAATATGTGAATAATCTATGTTGCTTTCGTTAAAGATAAATGTCGTGTTTTTTTTTTTTTTGTTGTGTTGGGAATTCGCTGGAAGTAAAAAATCATCGAAAGACATTGCAGAGCTATACGCGAGGGATGCTTCTGCAATAGTGATGGACTTTAACTCATCTAAAAAAACTCCCGGGGGACTGGCATAAGCCATCCCGAAAAAACATTGCACCTAGTCGTACGACTAATCAGCAAGTTATATTTTGAATAGTTTAATGAATTTAAAGAGATAAATCCGCCGTTTGTCGGATTTTTAAATTTGTTTTGTTTGAAATCAATACCTAATTTCTTAGCCCTAGCCAAATCTTACAGATCAAGAGGTTTAATCCGTCTCAGTCTCCTGATTACATTGTCATTATTTAAAAGTTCTGTTATTTCTGTGTTTACGTGGTTGAGAAGCCGATTTCTATGCCTCCGAGCAACCTTCTTAACCTCATCTTCAACCATTTCAACATTTAGATCCCTATGCAGATCGGCGTTGCGTATGTACCAAGGTGCATTAACTATGTTCCTTAGTACTTTATTTTGGAAAACCTGAATTTTTTGTAAGTTTGTTTGGCATGTGCATGTCCACAATTGGAGCCCGTAGGTCCATACTGGTTTTAGAACTTGCTTGTATAGCAATAACTTATTGTAGTTGGACAGGGATGAGTATCTCCCAATAAGCCAATACAATTTACTGTATCGCATGTTCAACTCATCTTTTTTTTCTTAACGTGCGCTTTCCAACGCAGTTTAGCGTCTAGAGTCATGCCTAGATATTTAGCTGTGTTAGAAAATTCTACTACATGGTTGTTAATGTAGACTGGAATGTGTGGTACGTTTTTATACGTAAAATTAATATGGACTGACTTAAGGTCATTTAATCTAATCTGCCATTTCTTAGTCCATTCTGAAATATTGTTTATTGCCGTCTGAAGCTTTTTTGTTGCTATTTCGACAGTTGCTCCCACAGCAAGGACGGCTGGGTCATCTGCAAAAGTAGCTATGGTGGTTTCTACACTTTCAGGCAAATCGCTAGTGAAGAGTAGGTATAAAACTGGACCTAGCACACCTCCTTGCGGTACACCAGCTTTAATCTCTCTTAGACCCGTTTTCTGATACTACTCATAGCGATTTAAGTTCCACTTAAAATCTTATGTCACAGTTTATGACAAGGAAAAAGTAGCCCATAAGGTATTTAAGTAGAACTTAAATCGCTATGAGTAGTATCAGCAAACGGGCCTTAATGTTGAACACTCTGTATCTTGCTTAATTCTGAAGAATCGATCTGATATATGTAGGATTTCCCGAGCAGAAATAAAAAACACAACTGGTAAATTCAAACTCATTTTCTTTATTTTGACTTTCTTCGCTTATACACTGTTGAAGTGTTAACTCTCTGAGTACTTGGTGGTGACTGACTAGATTATTTGCTGGTTTACAAAAAGGAAAAGGGCAAAGAAAACAGCTCTTGTTCGTTCGTTCGTCTTTGTTCGTTACCGTTCTTCGTCGTATGTTCTGTCTGTCCTGTTAGTTGTTGCTGGTAATTTTAGGCTAAGCGGTTCGTCTTGCGTTGTGTTGTGTGGCGTGGTTTCGTAGGGTGTCGCTTGAAGGTTTGGTTTCGAATCCCACATCCGGCTATACTGATATTCCATTCGCCTCGAATGAAGGTGCCCATTTCTTCATGTATTCCGCCACCGTAGTTGTCATCTTGGGTCCCTCAGTACCTCCAACCTTTTCTACCTCGTATCGTCCTTTTTTCATTTTCCTTACGACTTTGTATGGTCCGAGAAACTTGGGTCTGAGTTTCATTCCCGAACCGAATTGGGTACGCTTAATGGCGACCAACTCGTTCAGGTCGTACTCTCGCTCGGCTACCCTCGCCTTATCGTAGCTCCTCTTATTTTCCTGCTGAATTTCCAAAATATTGTCGCGGACCTCTCTCCGCACCTCCTCACGTTCGGTTTCTAATTCGTCGACAGCCGCATCTTCCAACAGTTCTCGAAGATCTGGATAGTCTGCTCTTCGCATCTAACCCCGTTTTTTTTTTTTTTTTTTTTTTTTTTAAACCTTCTGACTATGCCTAAGCATTAAAGGCACGTCGACCAAAAAAAAGATCTATTGTGCCATAGGGCCAGAATATTGTTTAGTCTAGCAGGTCCTCTACTTTCCTGATAAAGTTAATTAAGCTGCCAGCAGATGACTTCTTCATCTCTTCAGGGCTGAGAAGCTCCCTGTAGAAGATAGTTCTTCTGATTCCACATAGGGCTGGACACATGCATATTATGTGCTCAGCTGTTTCGTCTTCTTCAAGACATAACCGACAGAGTGAGGAGTCAGTTAAATTTATTTTATTTAGGTGATATCGTAGGTGGTGATGCCCTGTGAGGAAACCAGTGAGATTTTTGATATCATGCCTGTTTAGATTTAAAATTTTATTGGCATCTTTATTGAACGGCTGTATAGCACGCTTGGCCTGTCTTAGACCTGGGATGCTCTCCCAATATGAGATACATTTTGTGTGTTCCCATCTTTTGATGGCTAGATTTATAGACGATTTGGGAGCATAACAGAAGGGTTCAGGTCCTGTGAAAGGAGTTGCAGAGCCCAATCTGGCCATTTCGTCGGCTTTCTCGTTTCCCTCAAAACCCTCATGGCCCGGAATCCACCATAATTTGGTTTTATTCCTGAGGCCAAGCGTTCGAAGGGCGTTGAAACAGCTTAGTACCGATTTGGAGTCAATAATATGCGAGCTTAGGGCGTTAATAGCTGCTTGACTGTCCGTGAATATATGGATGTGAATGCCTTTAATACCAGTGTTGTATATGTGACTGGCACACTCTTGGATGGCTTGGAGTTCAGCCTGGAACACGCTTGGATTTGCCCCCATCGGTATTGAGACATTATGGTTAGGTCCGTGGAACCCAGCTCCCACTCCTGTTTCCATTTTGGAACCATCCGTATACCACTTTAGGCCATTTTGGCAAGTAGGTGGGCTATTACTCGCCCATGCTTCTCTACTTGGGATCTCTGTAGAGAACCGCTTATCGAAGCATAAGGTTTTTGGGAGGCGGTCTGTTACCGCGCAGATCATGTCAAGTTCTGGAATTTCAGAGAACAATTCATTTAACTCAGGACGTTCACTGAGACTTGTTTCTTTCATTTGGATCAAACTTGCCGAACTGCGGATCGCCACTTTATTTATGTAAATGTGGAGAGGTGTTAGTCCTATCAAGGCTTCTATAGCCGCGGTAGGACAGGTACGCATGGCTCCGGATATACCGAGACATGCAAGTCGTTGTACCCTGTTTAGTTTAGCAATGGCGGTCTTTTGTTTTGTTTTAGTCCACCATACTACAGAAGCGTATGTAACGATGGGCCTGATCATCATTGTGTAGATCCATTGGGTTATCTTTGGAGAGATACCCCAAGTTTTGCCATACATGCGACGGCATGCCCATAAAGCGTTTGTTGCTTTTGTGATTTTGTTTTTAATGTGGGAGTTCCAATTTAGTGTTTTGTCCAGGATTACTCCCAGATACTTAACTTCGTTTGAATACTCAATGATCGTATCATTTATTGAAATTTGACCTAAGTTTATATTTCTTCTTTTGGTAAAGGGAACTATGACAGCCTTACTGGGGTTAATGGATAAACCTTCTTTGGTACACCAGTCTAGGACTGTCTTAAGGGCATTTTGCATACTTCTTGTAATTTTGTTTTCATCTTTGCCCGTAACGATGATGACCAAGTCATCGGCGTAACCTATTGTGTCAAAGCCTAAGTTGCTTAGTTTGTAAAGCAGTTCGTCAATGACAAGTGACCACAAAAGGGGTGACAGAACACCTCCTTGTGGGCAGCCTTTTATTGCTGATACTGATACTGAGATTGGTCCTGACGAAGCAGTTATTTTGCGACCTTCTAGCATCGCTCTGACCCATTTGATGGTAGGTTGGTCTATGTTCCTATGGTACAGAGCATTTGATATGGAGTCATATCCAGTGTTGTCAAAAGCACCCTCAATGTCCAGGAAGGCGCACAGTGCGATTTCTTTGCCTTTGTGAGCATTATTTATCCGCGTTGTTAAATTGATTAAAGCACCTTCCGTTGATTTGTCTTTCTGGTACGCATATTGACAGGGGTGTAGAGGCATGCTGTTAGTCAAGCATTCTCTAATATGAACGTCAATTATTCTTTCCATTGTTTTGAGGAAAAACGATGTCAAGCTTATGGGACGATATGATTTAGGCAGTTCGCTAGGTTTGTCACCTGGTTTGGGGATAAATACCACGTTTACCTCCCTCCAAGTTTGTGGTATGTAACCCCAGTTGAAACTGAACCTAAATAAGGCAATCATGGTGGGTAGGAGAAAATCCAGTCCTTTTTGTATAAGGGCTGGAAAGATACCGTCTATGCCTGGTGCCTTGTATGGTTTAAATGAGTTTATGGCCCATTTAACCTTATCCGGACAGAATAGTTTGCCGGATAAGCTGTTAATTCTTCTGATGTTGTTTGGAGAAGAAATTTCCGGTAGATGTTCATTTGTGTGGTCAATGCTTTGGGACCCTGGGAAGTGAACTTTGAGCAAAGTCGACAAGGTTTCTTCTCTGTCACATGTGATTGTGCCATCCGCTTTGATGAGCAGACCCATGCAGTTAGAAGGATCTTTCGAAAGGGCTTTTTGAAGGCGAGCAACAGCAGGAAGTTCTTCAAGCTTCTCACAGTTTTCGCGCCAGGATGCTCTTTTAGATCTTCGCAACTCTAGGTTGTATGTAGTTAATAGAGATCGATATTGATCCCATACGCCGGTGCGTTTCGCTTTGTTGAAAAGCTTTCTCACCCTTTTCCGTATAGTTTCTAGGTTTTCATTCCACCAAGGAACGCACCTTTTGTTTACTATACGTTTTGTTTTACAGCTATTTTTAAAAGAGGAGATAATGATGTCATTTAGCTGACATTGTACAGCATCCGCATCACTTGGTATTTGTGGCGGAGGAGGTAGCAGATCCGATTTGATCGCTAGGTTTTCTTTATAAGTTCTCCAGTTAGTTAGTTTATTATTGTATCTGACCGACACGTGCTCATTGGTGCACCTCACCTTGAACATGATATGCATGTGATCTGATAGGGTTGGTTCATCTGACACGTGCCAGTCTTCTACAATATTTTGTATAAAAGGAGATGAGAGAGTAAGGTCTAAAACTTCTTCTCTTATGCTATTTCTAAAGGTGGGCTTATTGCCCCTGTTTAGCACAACTAGGTTTTTACTATATAAAAATTCTAAAAGTGACTCACCTCGTTTGTTAGTGTCGCTGCTGCCCCATATAACATGATGAGCGTTAGCGTCACATCCGATCAGAAGGTGTACTCTCTGATTGTGGCAGTATTGTACTAGCTCCTGTATTGGTGTGGGTGGTACTTCTTCATCGTCTCCAGCGAAGTACGCCGATGCGCATACAAACTTATGCATGTCTCGGCCGTTGTGGCGTTCAATCATAACTGCCACCAAGTCTCTAGTTCTAAAACCTGGAATGAGAGAGAATTTTATATCTTTCGCGACAGAGAGAGCTGCCCTAGGTCTAAAATTCCCTTTGGCAAAGATAAGTTCTCTGGATCTACTATTTAGTCCAAAAATTTTACCTGTAGTTGCCCATGGTTCCTGGATTATTCCAAGAGCGATGTTCCTTTCAGCGCATCTTTGGCTATAGGTGTCCGAGGCACCCATAGCGCGGTGCAGGTTTGCCTGCAGCACGTTTAAGGAGGTCGTCATCTTTTCCTTCCGTACTCCGGGTTCCGTACCCTGTAAGGCTTGTTATCGCCTCTGCGCCGTACGGTTCCCTGTTGAGAGAGACCTTCTTGTCTGCCTCTCGGATTCTTTGAGTGCCTCCGTTGATGCCTTTCTTTGTGTCTGTCAGCAGCCAGCATCGGTCTAAACCGATTTTGACTGGTGACACCACTAACCGTTTCGGTATTTTTCGGGGCCGAGTCTAGCGGAGGATTTGCCGTCAGACACGCTGCTCTGGCAGCAGCACTAGTGCTAGCTACCGCATCTGTAGCATGTGTGTTTGACACCGACTTGCTCGTTGTGGCGGTGTCGTCTTTTTTAGACGCCTGGGTTGCAGACTTGTCTGCACTTTTAAGTATAAGTTTGATCTGTCCAAAACGGAACGAGACCAAACCTTTAAGCTCTACAAGCCGCCTCATGATGTTTTCATTTATTGCAAAGACCATGTGAGCGATATCTTTATCGTCCGATCTTTGCAGAACTCTCCACGTTCTGGTGTTCAGTTCTTTGTTCTGGCCATCTAAAATTGCCAGTATCCTCTCATTGGCTACTCCGGTACTCTGTGGGAAGAAACCTCTTATGATGTGTGGCTTTGGAAAATTTTCTTCGCCTACAAGCATCACATCTAGCCCACATTTCTCTTTTAGCTTTGAGAAGTTGTTTTTCATCCACTCTGCAGTGGTGTTATCAGAGCACACGATCATAAGCCAACCAGCTTTGAAAGTTGCGCCACGGAACGCTGGCTTAGTGTTTTCGTCGCGTAATTCGATCGTGATATCCATTATTTTCTCCTGTAACTGAACCATTTGTTCGTTACTGAGAGGGTTACGATCCAGATCTGCAGGTACTACCCCCAGTCTGACATAGCTTGTCATATCTCTATAGGAGACTTTGTCGACTGTTGAGTTCCCTGTTCGAGCTCGCTTAGCTTCGGACTGAGGTGGTGTGTTGTCCTCGGATCTCATGCGTTTCACTTCGGACCCTTTCGCGTCATCTGTCGACTTTGCATATATACGGGCTTGCTCGATGGAGCTACCCTGCTTCAGCGCTCGCTTAAAACGGCGTTGCTCAGATGGCGTAAATCTGACGCGTTTGGACTCATTCTGTGCCGGTTTGCCAGAAGTCTCAGGCGCGCCCATGTTATCAGGATGCAGTTCATCCGATAGTATACTGATGTTGTATACTGTACTGGATTCTGAGATGGAGTCGCTTAGAAGTGACGAGTTCTCTTCTAGGTTCGTCATCTCAGAATCTATAATTTGTGACCCTTCCCGAGTGGCAGGTGTCAAGTCTGTTAAGACAGGGTGTTCTAAAACATCCCTAGTTGATGATGCAATTATAGAGGCATCATTCTCTAGATTGTTTTTTTCTTTTGTATGGTCAATTGTTCCCACGAGTAGTCGGGATATATAGGTCGCCCGTGGTCTACCCGTATAACCACAGGAGGGCTAATTTTGAAATCGGAGGTCACCAGTTATCCGAAGTTCGCAAACTATCGACTAAGCACCCTTATAGCCATGCATCCCTCGTCGTTTGCTGTTCCAACTTGGATTAGGGATTTGTTCAGAGAGGTTTACTCCCCTCCCCTGCTCCTTTATCCGGGCTTGGGACCGGCAAGTTACTCATGTAACCAGGCGGAGTTTAGCGTCCTTTGGTTTCGGGACTCATCTGGAGAAAAACTCGAGAATCTTTGTCCTTACTCAGCCCCTAAAACTCGGCAAGTTCGACGCTCATGAAAGGGGATCTAACCCCGTTAGTATCTGGAATGGACTATGCTTGGTGCTTCTCGGAGGAGTACTATTTAAAACCTGCTGTACTTTTCCGACATGCCTATACCAGTTCTCCGCGCTGTCTAGACAAGCTTTAGTCAACATCGGGATGATCGTCCGATTTATTCTCTCTACCTGGTCGTTTCCCCTGGGAACTCCCGTCGCTATCACTAGGTGCTGTATGTTCTCCTGCTCGCAATACTGGCTGAACGCCGTAGAGGTGAAGGCGGTTCCCCGGTCTGACACGATCCTCTTTGGGTTGCCAAAGGTCATAGCTTGTTTACTCTATAACCTCGTTGGCTCCTGTGCTTTTCGTCGGATACAGCCAGGTGAATTTAGAAAAAGCGTCTACTACCACACGTATATGGTTGTATTGCTTGTGGGTCTGTTGCATTGACCCGACATGGTCGATGTGATATGTTCCTATTGGCCTGTCTTCCTTATCAATGGGCGTCAGGAATCCCTCTTTGCGTCCGGCCTTGGACTCGGCGACGATGCATTTAACGCAGCTCCTTACGACGTTGGCGACCTTCCTAGTCAAATCTGGGATATAGAACGTTTTTTCGATTAAGTCCTTGGTCTTCTTCACCGAAAAGTGGCCTTGTTGGTGCGCCATCCCAATAATCTCTTGTTCCATCTGAGACGGAATGACGATGAGCTGCTTGATCGGGTCCTTGTGTAGCATCCCAGCGCTCAAATAGTAATCTTCGTACGCGTCCCTCGCTAGGATCTGGATAACAGCTTTTATCCAGGTATCCCCTTTCTGTGCTTCGCCTATGCGGTGGTTCAACGGCTCTTCGACCAGAAGACAGGACATTCGGCTCAACGCATCTACATGCTTCAACTTCGAACCTGAGCGGTGTTCGATTTCATAATCGAACTCCTGCAGGAACATCGCCCACCTTGATACTCGTAGCGGGACATCCTTCTTCCTCATTGTCATGGTAAATGCGTTGCAATCAGTTACTATCCGGAACTTCGTGCCCAATAAATAGATCCTCCACTTCTTTAACGCTTCTACAATCGCTAACACCTCCAGTTCATAAGAGTGGTACTTTTCCTCCGCCGCTGACGTTTTCCTGCTCATGTACTGTACCGGGTGATATTGCCAATCACCTTCATCCTTTTGTAGCAAGACTGCTCCATAGCCATGCATGCTGGCGTCAGTATGTACCTCGGTTGGTGCCTTGGGATCATAAAGACTCAGTACTGGTGCGCTGACTAAGGCTCTCTTTAGCTGTACAAAAGCCAACAGCTCTTCGATGTCCATCTTAAACTTGGCGTCCTTCTTCAACAAAACTGACAATGGTATGGCAACGAGTGCAAATCCTTCTATGAATCTCCTAAAGTAGGATGTCAGACCCAAAAAACGTTGGAGCGCTTTCTTGTCTGCCGGTACCGGAAACTCATTCACCGCTTTGGTCTTTTCCACGGACGGACTTATAGTGTTCTCTTCCACTACGTATCCGAGGAACTCTATCTTCCTTTGCAGAAACTGGCATTTCTCCCACTTAATACGTAGACCGTACTCCGATGCAGTTTTCAATACCGCCTCCAATTTCCGAATGCCTTCCCTTTCATCCTTCGAGGGAATGATAATGTCATCCATATAGGACACTATCGTCCCATCTGGTACCAGATCTCTCAACACTGCGTAGATATATCGACAAAACACAGCGGGCGAATTAGATATTCCAAAGGGTACATAAAGAAATTCGAATTGGCCATTGTGGGTGACGAAGGAGGTATACTTCCTAGAACTCGCTTCGACTGGCACGTGAAGAAAGCCGTTCTCCAAATCCAAAGTTGTAAAAATACTCGCACCCTGCAACTTCTCGATCACGTCATCGATCAGCGCCATCGGAAAGTTGTCGCGTAAAATCTTCTCGTTCAGCTTTCTATAGTCACAGCAAAGTCGTTTGGTTCCGTTTCTTTTCTGTACAAGCACGATCGGCGACGCATATTCTGACGAGCTGGGTTGTATTATTCCATCCCGAAGCCACTCTGCTACCTGTTCTTCCACAACCCTTTGGTCCGCGTAGGATAGTCGTCTCGGCCTTTGAAATACGGGTACCTCATTCGTCAAAATTAGCTTCATCTCGACTGGGGACTTCCTGTTTCTCCTCGGGACGTAATTGTTTATTACTTCCGTTAGCTCCTTTTTATCTTTAGGGTTCAGATGATCCAAGTTAATGCTCATTTCACTCTCGAACTCCTCTTCCGCTGCCATGCATAACGCATCGAATTCTCCTTGAAGCTCGCATACTTTCAGCTCACTGCCACCTCCCACACTACTGCAAGTGTCTGCCAGGCTTTCGCCAAATCCAACACCGGTTTGGTGTTCTTCCCCTGCGACTCCATCGCTTTCGCTGGATTGCTGCTTCCGCTTCTCTTTAAACACGGCTCCCTCTGAGGTTATCTCGACGTCAACGTCCTTCAACACATCGTTCCCTATTACTGCCGAATAGTAAATGTCCGGCTCGCTAACTATATGGAACGTTACCTCGAAGCTGACTCCATCCACTTCGACGTCTACTTTCAAATTGCCTAAAGTCAGAACCCGGTTCTGTCCCAACCCTAGCAATGACCTTCTCCCTGCACCTAGTTCGATAAATGGCAACGTCATTAAGACATCGTACCGCAAAAGACTTACATCGCTACCTGTATCGAATAATGCCGATACATTCTGGTTCTTAATCCCGATGTCCTTAAAAATCCGATTACAATTCACCGCTAGGTTAACTCGAGCTTCAGGGATCCAGTTCGCATCCTCCGTTGTTGCGGTATGGACACGTCTGGGATCTCCTCTTGCTCGCTGCTGACTCGGCCCAGGTTGGCCTCCACTCCCACACTCAAACGACCTATGGCCTTCCTGTCCACACCTGAAACACTTGTATGTTCTCACCTTGCAGTGACGGGCGATATGTGTTTGGTCTCCGCACTTAAAACACTTCCGCTCGCTTTTCTCCTGCTTCACTATCAGCGCACTCGAAGATAGTTTTTGGCTTCCACCAGCGTATGATGACGACTGAGGTTGGCCGCGAACTCTTTCGTAAACCACCATATACTCCTTCAGCTCGCTTACCGTTCGGGCCTGGTATAGCAGCGATTTGTTGATCTTCGAATCTGGTAAACCTTCCGCAAAGTACGAAATTAAACTCGCATCATCCAGGTTGATGGACTTCCCTATTTCCATAAGGCTATACAGGTACTCCCGGCAGGTTTCAGATGACTTCTTACGGCGATTCTTCAAAAGGTTGTGCACCTCCGCTGACGACAACTTCGCGCTAAACTCACTCAAGAGCGCTGTCTTCAACAGCTCCCAATTCGATATGTTCGTTTGGCTACGAATAAAGAGTTTGGCCGCTCCCTTCAACAGCTGTTTCCCTTAAAAATGTTTCTGCAGACTATTCCACCGCACCGTCGCTGCGCATTCTTCGAATGCTGATATCCATTCCATGACGTCAGATTGATTGGTACCATCAAATGTTGAGAGCGAATCTTCGATGTCGCGAAGTGTGAATGTGCTTCTTACACCCTCCTCACCCAGAGCCGAATCTGCATCCGAGTCACCTGCGCTGCTTGCCATCTCGCGGGTTAAGCCTAAATGCTCCAGAAGCCTATCTTGGAGAATCTCCTTACGTCCTGTCGTTATCAAGTTAAGTTCGGTCAGTTTTTGTCTAAGTCCGTCTACTGTCAGAGCTAGTACATCGGCTAAATTCATATTAACTTAATTTAAAAATTTACGACAAGATTATAATTAAGATATTTACGTTTTATAGAAAAATATACCAGCAATTATAAAAATAATTAAAAAAAAAAATACCTCACCAAGCAATCAACAATACTATGCATTTTACGCTGTCTGGATTGATGACGTCTCTGGTTTCCACTTCGTCTTCTTCACCTTCGTAGGGTTTCTGATCGTTGGAGGGAACAACAGCGATACGGTTGACTACGTTGACTGCTATACTTGTTCTTTGTCACACGTTATCGCCTTCTTGAGTGTTCACCCTTTTTTTTTTATTTTTGTCTCTTTGCACACAGGCAACCAATTTCGTTCGCACACGGGTCGGGGTAAGAATAGACCTGAGGTAAGGTATGCCTGTCGTAAGAGGCGACTAAAATCCATTCGTGTTCCGTGTTCAACCCTGAATGATGCTGAGGTAATACATCCGATAAAGCATTGTTAACGGAACACACTAGAAGGAGGTTAACTGCGAAACCCAATAAGCAGCTTCCCAACCAGATGGGCGGAGAAGGAGGGCTTGGCTGAAAAGGTCAAAGGAACCCCTATGAACTCTCTGCGACAAGACGAGCAAGCACCGTCTTACAAGTAAGTGCTCCCCACCCACAAGGTGGCAACGAGGGATACACAAGGTGAAAGTTGCAGTTTCTTCACCATAAAGGGACTGCACGCACATATTTTTATATCACAGTGTAATGCTATAAAACTAGTATTATATTAAAATAAATGGTAAGAATAACCCTAAAACATTAAGACTGAGCCCAGTAAGGTCTTAATTATGGCATACTGGAAAAAGAATTGGAATGACAACTATGAGGGCTGACGTTTTTAGTATTCTGTTACCTGAGTAAGCAAGAGTGAAATTTTGCGGAAATGGCTTTCAGGCTAATGCTGCAAGCGCCCCCGTCCCGTTAAAACCCTGGCAGGCCTCAAAGAACGCTCAATATTTCGTCGCCATTAAGTTGGTGGTGTAGGTACAGATGTAACATTCCTGTTTAGCACCGATCTGGCTCTGGCACACGACCCCATAAGGGCTTGTGTCAACCCTCGCATGGCCTCACTGCTCGCATAGATAACCATAAGGTGACTGCACATCCGAATATTGATAACGGCTTTGAGTGGGGACCCAATAGACATGATTACAACCAACCAAAAAAACACCAACGAAGAAAATGGGGAGAACTATGTGAACCCCTTCCAGAGAAGTTCTGCCTTGCAGAGATCGCCCATTGTTAAGGCGTCCACGCCTCAAATGTATATGGAGGAAGGTGTGGCTCCCCCAATGCGTCCAGCTTCGGAACCGCAATTAATCACCCAGCCAACCACCCAGACAGTCTTCCATAAACTGGGAGAACAGATAAAAACGCTGGTGGAAATGCTAGAAGATGGCAAGAGGCGCTCCATCCACCAACCAATGAGAGACGCCATCGAAAGCATTAAGGCACTCTACGAGCTCTCGGCAATTGAGATGCATGATGACATGGCCAAGGAAGTCATAAGAAAAAATAATAGCTCACAGACTTCACCATGGCTTAAAGCGGCAGTTGTGGATTCAAAAAGGAGAACGGAACCCAACGGCGAAACACCGAGCTCAAAACGTCGACAGAAGCCGCCACTAGCCACTGGGAGCAAGGTAACCCGGAGCAAAGCCGACAACAAGAATACCGGCAAAGTCGAAAAAGGTGCTAACGTCAAGTCTCTAAAGGCTGACAAGACCGTGAATAACGGACAGACGGTAACCGAAGATAAAAAGGAGTGGTCAAAAGTCGTTACCAAAAAGAAGGCGGAACCCAAAAAGACAATAGTTACCAAGGAGAATATGCGACCCGATGCAATTGTGGTAGCAGCTAAGGGAGAGCTATCGTATGCGGAGATATTACGCAAGGTTAAGGCTGATCCCAAGCTTTGCAACTTGGGGGAGTCGGTAACAAGAATAAGACGTACCCAAAAAGGTGACCTCCTGTTCGAACTAAAGAAGCAAGGGGAGAAAACCGAGCAGTTCAAGGGGATACTCGGGGAAACTCTCGGCGCCAACGCGGAGGTCCGGACACTGACCCACCGATCCACGATAGAAATCAAGGATATCGACGAGGTCACCACTAAGGGAGATATCTGCGAGGCCATAAAGTCGCAGTTCCAGCTGAAAGAGGTATGTGAAGCAGATGTCCTGAACTTAAGGAAGGCCTACGGAGGCACGCAAGTCGCGACGATCGGGTTGCCAGTAGACAGCGCAAATAAGATGCGTAAGTCGGGCAGGATTAAGATTGGGTGGGTAAACTGCCGCATACGAGTGCGTTTAGTGCTAACTAAATGCTTTAGGTGCCTAGAATTCGGGCACACGGCGCGTCACTGCAAGAGCGAGTATGACCGATCCAAGCAGTGTAGAAGATGTGGGGAAGAAGGTCACATTGCCAAGGCTTGTGCAAAGAAACCTCTATGTTTCTGGTGCAAGTCGGACAAGCCTGATAACGCTGGACACGTGGCTGGTAGTGGCCAGTGTCCAGTATTCAAGAAGGCCCTGACGAACAAAGTATGATGAAGGTCGTCCAGATAAACCTTAACCACTGTGCGGCCGCGCAGGACTTGCTGGTGCAGATGACAAGGGAACAAAAAGTAGATATTGCCCTAGTTAGTGAGCCCTACAAATCTTTGGATGGTTGTAGCTGGATAGACGATATCTCAAAGAAGACAGCGATATGGACCTGTGGAAGCCACGCCATGCAAAAAGTCGGTGGGCCAGCGGAATACTTCGTTACCGCTAGGATAAACGGCATCCACTTCTATAGTTGCTACGCACCCCCTAGCCTAACACTTAGGGCTTATCTGAAGCTGCTGGATGACATTGTAGCTGACGCGCGAGGAAAACACCCAATTATAATTGCTGGCGATTTCAATGCATGGGCTACAGAATGGGGCAGCAGGATAACGGACGCAAGGGGTCGAGCTCTACTAGAAGCATTCGCAACACTAGATGTGAGTTTGGCGAACAATGGCGCAAAAAACACATTTCGGAAAGCAGGCAAGGGGTCTATCATAGATATCACCTTTATGAGTAACTCACTCCTGCGCAAAACAAAATGGCAAGTAAGCGAAGAATATACGCACAGCGATCACCAGGCGATCATATTTAGCTTGAACAAAGACAAGCCCAGGCAGCCCCCCAAACTAACAGGGCCAAAGTGGAAAGACACCCACTTTGACAAAGATACGTTCGAGGTAATGATGAATACCGAACTTGCATTCAGCAGCGAAACATCGGAGACACTGTCACAACAATTGACGCAAACAATTACCACAGCGTGTGATGCAGCAATGCCTAGAAGAACTGCCAGTAAAAGAGGGGCCCCGTGTTATTGGTGGAACGACGAAGTTAAAACGCTCAGAGCAGCTTGCCTCCGGGCTAGACGCAGATCCCAGCGATGCAGGGGAAGGCCAGAGTTTCAAGAAAGGCTATCTATCTTCAGATTAGCAAGGCGAGATCTCGAAAAGGCCATCAAAGAGAGCAAGGCAAGATGCTTTAAACAACTCTGCGATGGGGCAGACCTAGACCCCTGGGGTATGGCATATAGGATGGTGATGAAGAAACTTAAGGGCAGTAGGTCCCCACAAATATCCTGCCCAATAATGCTAAAGACAATAGTTGAGCACTTATTCCCATATAGGCCGTCAACTTTGATCATCACCACAAGAGACACAAGTTCGGAACGCATCCCTGCAATCACGCCGAAGGAACTATACGAAGCGTGCAGGAAGATAGGCGACAACAAAGCGCCCGGACCCGATGGCATCCCGAATGTGGCGGTTAAAGCGGCCGTTCGAAAACGACCGGAGCTTTTTATTGCAACGATGCAACGGTGTCTGGAGGAAGGGGTATTCCCGAGGTCGTGGAAACTCCAGCACCTGGTTTTACTGCCAAAGGGGAAAAAACCACCAGAGGAACCGTTCTCATACCGGCCAATATGCCTATTAGATACAATGGGAAAAATCTTAGAACGGATCATATACTGCAGACTACTCGAGGTGGCAGAGGATAAAGGAGCTTTGTCTGATGACCAGTATGGATTCAGAAAATCGCGTTCTACCATCGATGCCATTAAGGCGGTAGTAGATACAGCGGCTGAAGCAATACGGGGAAAAAGATGGAGAGGAGGGACGAAGCAATATTGCGCGGTTGTGACCCTTGATGTTAAAAATGCCTTCAATTCGGCAAGCTGGTCATGCATTAGGAGATCCTTGGTCAGAATGGAAACGCCGTACTACCTGCTGAATATAGTAGATAACTACCTTACCGACAGGAAGTTAAGGTACCATACTGACGATGGCGTTAAGTACTACAACATCACCGCGGGAGTACCACAAGGGTCGGTTCTTGGACCGGTGGAACATAATGTACGACGGGGTTCTCCGATTAACGCTGCCACAAGGAGTTAAGGTTATAGGCTTTGCTGACGATATCGCTGTGGTTACTGTGGCCAAACATATCCACGAGATAGAGTCCGCTACGGATGAAGCAGTAGCCAGAATCAAGAATTGGCTAGAGTCTGCAGGGCTAGAACTAGCTGACCACAAGACCGAAGCTGTGTTGATAACCAGCCGAAAGACTGTGGAATATGCATCTTTCCGTGTTGGAAACCAACTAATTAGATCAAAGGAGTCACTAATGTACCTAGGAGTAATGCTCGACAACAAGTTAAGCTTTAAAACGCACATCCAGTACGCCAGCAAAAGGGCGTCACAGATGCAAGCAGCTCTTTCCCGGATTATGCCAAATATCGGTGGCCCTGGATACGCAAGAAGGATTCTGTTATCCAGGGTGGTCAGCTCAATACTGATATACGCTGCACCGGTCTGGGCAGGGGCTCTTACAATTAAGGAAACAAGAAGGAAGCTCTTGTCAGCATACAGGCTCTGCGCAATAAGAACAATAAGCGGATTCCGAACAATTTCGGACGAAGCAGCCTGCGTTATTGCGGGAATGATTCCCATCGACATTCTCGCCAACGAAATGCAAAGGATCTACCTTAGGCTAACCGTCAATAGGCAAGAGTCCATCATAAAGAAAAGGATAAAAGAAGAAGAAAGGGCAACATCTCTAGCACTGTGGCAAGTCCGGTGGGATAACACGGCAAAAGGCAGATGGACCCACAAACTGATCCCAAACATCGAGGTCTGGACAAGAAGAAAAAGCGGGGACTGCAACTACCACCTCACGCAGTTCCTGTCCGGGCACGGCGGCTATCGAAGTTATCTTCACAGATTCGGCCACGATAGCTCGCCTCTATGCCCCGAATGCCCAGATGAAGAAGAGGATACGGAGCACGTAATGTTCCACTGCAGAAGATTTTCAGGAGGAAGGGTGAACTTACCCATTCCACAGCTTCTCATAGAGCGTATGATGAGCTCAGAAGACGACTGGCTGGAAATATGTTCATACATAACGAGCGTACAAAACGAGCTAAGAAGAGCCGAAAGACAAAGAAGGGTCGAAGTGGCAAACGTTGACGATTTAGCATGAGTTGCTAACCAGCCCCGCGAAGTAATACCTAACGGCAGTCCCGCGGGGAGAGTGGTAGAAGAGTACATGGGTGTGGTTTAGTACGTAAGGCGCGAGGCACTGGAGAAACATATCCCGCGATAATATAATTTCAACAACACTTTATCATCTTTTAATTAGGGTATTGATTTTGATCACTTTTCTTAGAATTTAATCTACTCCAAGTCAGCAACGAATCACTTTGAGGGTTTTTTTTTCTGCAACCAGCCAAAACTGTAATCACGATTTTGCTTATGCGTGCTGCACTCACACTCTTGATGGTTTTCGGGTTCGTGACGAGACGACGAAATGTTCTCCGCACTTGCGCGACACTATGAAAATTATAATTAGGTATGGCTTTTGTGTTAATGCACCGAATACTGTCTTTTGCCAATCTAATTCGTCGGCTGAATGCTATCTTGTTCTAAAGGCCATTTTTTACGAAATTGAGTTAGGTATGCAGTCTTCATAATTTTGGGATGCTCTTTCGTTTGGCGCAAACCATTTTGTTCTATCTCTTTTAGTTTTCAAGCTACAGAGAACTGTTTTGTTCAATAGGAGACTTTTTTAACGATTTGCCACGTCACTTTTGTTCAATAAACCTCTTTTCATCTTTTTTGTATTATATTGAACAATTTCTGGTACATTTTTAAAAAAAGATTTTATAATTTCTTTCTTGTTCAATATCCACTATTTTGAATGTTTTGTTCAATATGCGTTTGTACTTCCTTCATTTCTATTTTGTTCAATATCCAATTAATTTTAGTTTTTGTTCAATATCCAACCGTATACTTTCATTCTCTTTTGTTCAATATCAAACGAGATCACCGTTGTTGCATTTGATTTCCGACTTTCAGCTTGCCTCTCCCTCGTTGGATGCGATAGACAACGTCGTTGATGCGCTTTACGATAGTGTAGGGCCCTTCCTAACGGCATAGGTCGTATGTCTACAGACTACATAGTACCCAAACACGACTTCCATAAAAACTTCTCTGTTAGATTCCCCTCTAGATCAGAATGGGAGGAGAATGCGGTCGTTAATGAATTCGACATACCCATCTTGACAGATGGTTCCAAGATGGACTGTGGAGTAGTAGCAGGCATTTTCTCAACAGAATTAGGCCCATTTTATTCACTCGAAGTTGAACACAACTTGGGGATTTTTATATGGGAAACTTCCCAAGTTGTGTTCAACTTCGAGTGAATAAAATGGGCCTTAAACATCTCTAAAAGTCTTCGCCTACTCAACGTAGCCAGTGTATTTCAAGCGGAAGTAACTACTTGCAATTAAGGAGGCGTGTAGACTGCTCCACAATATTGCGACTCCCAAAAGAAAAATATGCATCTTCGTCGACAGTCAGACCGCGATTAAGGCTGTCGGTTCAACTAAGCCAACGTCCAAGCTCGTTGTGGAATGCAGGGAGACACTGTCCAGGGCTTGTCATCGCTTTGATATCACTCGCGTCTGGGTTCCCGGCCATAGGAACATCGAAGGGAATGAGAAAGCCGATGAACTTGCCAGATTTGGCGCAGCTCTGTGCGTGTCTCATGCGGAGCAAGTCTTCCCTCCGCTGGGATATGTTAAGAGAGAAATCCTTCTGCACTTCACCTCATGGGCTGAGACTAGGTGGTTGAACCTGACGAACTGCGTCATTTCAAGGAAGATCTGGCCAACCTACGATGATGCCAGAACAAGCGTATAGATACTGACAGACTAACGGCAATCAGTACGGGTCATTAGCCTATAGGAACTCACGCAGCCAAGCTTGGTATCCCCCACAATACCCATTGCCGTAGCTGTGCTGACACAAACAAGAGTGAAACAGTGTTCCATCTTTTTTGTGAGTGTCCGGCCCTAGCCAAAACCAGACGCAGTGCACTAGGTCATCCCTTTTTTGATGACCTTTCGGCCATCCAAAGCATCTATTTTTATAAGATCATCAAATTTCTCAACTCCACAGGCTGGTTTTGAGCTCTCTTAACTTCCTTCACCCCCTTTCATTTCAGGTTCCGCTAGTTGTGGTTTCAAAACGGCGCACAATGCACTACTTGTGTTTTTCCTCGTCGGGAAATACAGCCACCTAAACCAATCAACCAATCAGGGCCCTTCCCAGTCTTGTTGCAACTTAGGCGATAAACCTTTTCTACGATGAGGGTTATATAGCCATACCAGGGCCCATGTTCTGTAATTATCACATCGATATATTTATCACTAAAACGATATAAATTGAAAAACATGTTACTATGTTTTCGATGCGAAAATTTATCGCATGAGTTACAGAACATGGACACAGATCTCTTTCCTGGAATCCTGTAGTTGTCGTTTTACTATCGTACCTCGTTTTCATGCGGTCACTGGCTATCTAAATCTTATCCCTAGTGTCGCGATGCACGTCCCTGATGATATCCCTGAGTTATTTAACATATTCCTCCTCATTCTTGGGCTCTTCGCAAGGATATCCAAACATCAACTCGCTAGGTAGGCGGACTGTTCGACCAAATAAGATTTTAGATGGAGTACGTCCTGTGGTGTTATGCACTGCACCTCGATAAGCCAATAAAAACATGGGAATCTGCTTATCCAAGTCTCTCTGGTCCTCTTCAACGACCTTAGAGAGGTGTTCATTCAGTGCTCTGTTGAAGCGCTCCACCATCCCATCTGATTGTGGATGAAGTGGTGTTGTCCTTGTCTTGTGAATCCCGAGTAACTGGCACACTCCTTGGAAAATGTTCGACTCAAAGTTTCGTCCTTGGTCCGAATGCAGTTCCATCGGTACACCGAATCTGCTTACCCAGTTGTAGACAATTTGCTCCACCACGGTTTTAGCTTCTTGATTTGGGATAGCAAATGCTTCAGGCCACTTACTGAAATAGTCCATAACAACGAGGATGTAACGATTTCCATTGTTTGTTTCAGGAAACGGTCCCGCAATTGTTTGATGGGGCCTTTGCTGGCCGCACATGTTACGCATTTCCTGCACCAATTTTCAACATCCTCCCTTGAATGGATCCAGTTAAAGCGTTCTCGCACTTTTTCGAGCGTTTTATTGATTCCCAAGTGGCCCCCAGACACTCCATCATGTAATTCCCTCAGCACTTCCATGACTTTTGACCTGGGTACAACAAGCTGCATTACGAACGACTTTCCACCCGGACTTTCCCATCTTCTTTTTAGAATGCCATCTTTCACATGAAGGGAGTCCCACTGCGCCCAGTATGCCTTCAGCTCGGGGCTCCTATTGGATATCTCCTGCAAGTCTGGTTTTCCCTCATGCTCCTTCCAGGCGATAATCGGTTCGATATCCGGATCTTCCCTTTGAGCCTCCCGTATTTCCCGCACACTCCAGCCACCAATGGGCATAGAAGAATGCATATCTTTTTAACTTTTTCATAAAATAAAGATTTGAATTAAGAAACAAATAAATCTTTTTACTTACACGTGATTTTGATTCGCTCCAAAAGAAAACATTGGTAGGTACATTATGTGTTTTGGTTGTTTCTTTAAAATTTTCAAACAATAGGACTATTTTTTGTTCTATATAACATAATCAACTTCAACTTCAAAAAACTTTTTGTTTTTTTCTATGTTGTTCAATATTGAGTTTTTCTGTTCAATATCCGACAATTTTACCAACTTATTGTTATTCCATATAACTTTGTTCAATATCCAAAATGACTTCCTTGTTGATTTTATTTTATAACTAATTCAAAATAAAAGAAAAACAAATTCTGCGACTTGTTTTAAAAACAAAATTGTCAAGGCTTTCAGAAAAAAATCAATACCAATCAAAAATTTTCTGATATAAACAAAAATTTTCAATCTGAACTTTAAAAATCGATTTGCCAACATTTTGAAAAATGGACATTGAACCAGATAGCATTCAGCCGACGAATTATCTATCCCACTTCTGACACCACTTTGTAGGATTTCCCGAGCAGAAATAAAAAACACAACTGGTAAATTCAAATTCACTTTCTTTATTTTGACTTTCTTCGCTTATACACTGTTGAAGTGTTAACTCTCTGAGTACTTGGTGGTGACTGACTAGATTATTTGCTGGTTTACAAAAAGGAAAAGGGCAAAGAAAATAGATCTTGTTCGTTCGTTCGTCTTTGTTCGTTACCGTTCTTCGTCGTATGTTCTGTCTGTCCTGTTAGTTGTTGCTGGTAATTTTAGGCTAAGCGGTTCGTCTTGCGTTGTGTTGTGTGGCGTGGTTTCGTAGGGTGTCGCTTGAAGGTTTGGTTTCGAATCCCACATATATAAGACTCAAGAATACTCAAGTCGAATACTGCTTCGGCAGTTGCTTTTGTAGTTTGTGTATCAGTCCTTTGTGCCAGACTTTATCGAAAGCTTGTGCTATATCAAGAAATACTGTAGAGCACACATTTTTCTCTTCAAATGCTTTTTCGATTTTATCTGTGATTCTATGCACCTGATCAATTGTAGAGTGCTTGTTTCTAATCCCAAATTGATGATTTGGAAGTAGCGATTTTTCATCAATAATTTTTTGCAAACGTTTTGTCAGCATTTTTTCGAATAGCTTGGACAACATATGAGGCTACTTCGCTAGGTGGTTTACATGGTTTTGGTATCATTATTACCTCCGCGACCTTGGCACATATCTTAATTTAAATGCAGCATTTATAATCTGCGCTAGTTTTTTTTAAACCTTTTCGAGGAAATTGTTTTAAAATGTCCCCTGTGATTAAATCGAACCCTGGGGCTTTTTTTATGTTTATGCCTTCTTTGATTTCTTTGGCAAGTTCTTTAGCTGTTACCGGTCGAATAGGTCTGTCTTCTTAGCACGTTTCTTTGTTTCCTTGATAATCTTTATCTTCATAAGGTTTGAAGACGTTCTCAAGGTACTCTGCAAAAGCATTTGCTTTTTCTTGACTGCTTTTTGCCCATTTACCTTCTCTGGTTTTTACTGGCGGAATGTGAGCTATTGGCCTGTTCATTTTCTTTGCTGCCTTCCAGAGCGAGTAGTCGGTACTAGCATCATTTGTAAGACTCGTAAGATACGTTTTTAAAGACTCGTTATTAAATTCTCTTATAGATTTTCTGAGCTTATTATTTAAGTTGTTCAGTGTGGTTTTGTCTCGTGGCGCCTTTGTCTGTTGCCAGCGTTTTCTAGCTTTTCTCTTTTCTGTAATAATTTGACATATTTCACGCGGATAAGAGTTTTATTTAATCTTGTTTGTTCTTTGGGGAGTTGCAGCCCATGCAGCTATTTGTATATCCAGTGCAAATATTTGCACTGCTTCTTCTAGTTGATCTTCTGTTTGAATAGCTGATGATAATTGGATATATTCTTCCAACTTCTGCCTGAAGTGGTTCCAATCAGTCAGTTTATTAACTAGTTTAGGGCTATGTTCTTTTATTATTATTCTATCGCCAAGTGTAAGAAGTATTGAGGAATGATCTGATTGAAGATCAGGGCCTTCTTCTATATTTATTTTATTTGAGGATATATTTTTGGATATAAAGAAGTCTACAAGATCTGGGGTTTTATTCCTATCTATAGGCTAGTAGGTAGGTTTCCCCGTTGAGTGATATTTGCCGCCGACTTCTTTAATAGTTTCATATAATTCTCTGCCTCTAGTGTTTGTTAATCTAGATCCCCAATATTTATTCTTGGCATTAAAATCCCCTCCCGCGATTAATCGATTGTGAGATATGCGGAAAAGACTTTTAAAATCATATTCCTTTAGTCTATTGCTAGGAGAGCAGTATACTGCTGCAACAGATATTTGCCCATTACTCGTTTCTACACTTATGGAAATTCCTTGGATGGCACATGATTGGAATTTTGCTTCTATATGGTGTTTTATTGTATTCTTTATTAACACTGCAGCCCCACCTTTTGCACAGTTATGAGGATGTGTGGAGTGATATAATTCATATCCTTGCAGTTTAAAATTGGTTATCAATTTCAAGTGTGTCTCTGAAATGAGACATATATCTATCTGGTGTATGTCAAGAGCCACTTTCATCTCGTCCTTGCGACTCTCGATACCATTAGCATTCCATTCAAGAATTTTTATTCTATCCATCATGTTTGTCTTTTTGGCACAGCTTTTTTGTTGCTGTTCTGTCTCTCTAACAACGACATTCTATCTAATATCGTTTTAGGTATTCGATTTTTCCATAAAGCCAATCCTGTTTAGGATTTGTTTCATGAGATTTTCCATTCCAGTGTTTGGCTCTACTTTGGTCAACGACCATAACACGCTGGAAAATCGGTTCTCGTCAGATCACCGAAATCAAACAGAGTTGGGTGCGGTTAGTACTTAGATGGGGGACCACTTTGAGAACACCGCGGGTCGTTGGCGGTTACACCAGGCTGAAGATGATTGCATTGTGCCGCATGCGTTGGACTACTTGCTTGAGGGTCAGGTGGAGACACTGGACAATCAGGCGGTGATCAGACGCAAGCAAAACATTACAACATCATTGGCGCTGGGATTGGCTGGCAGAAGAATGAAAGATCTTGGGACATCATTGGGTGGAGGAGACCAAGTCGATGAAACAGATTTTTCAACTGATGCTAGCGGTAACACTAGGCTGAAGATGATTGCATTGTGCCGCATGCGTTGGACTACTTGCTTTGAGGGTCAGGTGGAGACACTGGACAATCAGGCGGGTGATCAGACGCATGAAAAACATTACAACATCATTGGCACTGGGATTGGCTGGCAGAAGAATGAAAAATCTTGGGACATTCACTGGGTGGAGACCCAGTCGATGAAACAGAATTTTCACAGATGCTTAGCGGTAACACTAGGAATCGAACCCAGGAAAGAACTCTGGAGAAAATCCAGAGAGTCCAGCTGGGTAAAAGATTTACAGTGGTAGAGAGACGAAAAGAGACCCGTCAATGGTGGTCTGATTCGAATATCTCTCGAAATATATATATATTGGCTCTACTTTCCGTCTTATCGTTGTATCTGCTTGGTTATTTATTGATGCTGCCTCAGCATATGTCATTTTTGGACCCGCTGTATTTTGTTTCGGGACCTTTTCGATTATCTTTTCGTCTTTAGGCTTTTCTTTCTGTGGGCTCTTTTGTGAGTCCTATTTGACTTTTTGCTCTTCCTTATTTAAGCTTTTTTTTTGTTTCTTTAGCTTTTTGACCCTTGGATTTCTTTTGCAACTAAACAACCTCTGTAACTAGCAGGATGGTTTTCATTGCAGTTTACACATTTAGGGTGTTCATTTTCTTTCTTCCTACATTCCTTGGTGTGGTGACTTCCTGCACATTTCACACATCTTGGATTTGAGCTGCAGTATCTATGTGTGTGCCCATATCTTTGACAATTTTTGCATTGGGGTACTTGTTTCGATTTACGTAGGGTATGAATCTCAACTTGCATCCCAAGTATATTTTTAATTTCATATACCTTTTTCTTATCTTCGTCATGCTCAAAACTGAGTGTAAACATTGGTAGTGGTACTAAATTTAAGCATATTTACAACTTCCAAGATTTTAAAGCCTCGGTCTTTTAGCTCTTTTTTTATGCTTTCCGGTGAGCATGAATAATGCAGTCTTTTCACTACAACCTTCAAAGGCCTGGTCTGCTTATTCTCATAAGAATACCACTGCACCTTTTTTTGGTTTAGTATTTTAGTGAGGCTTCTGTATCCCTCTTCTTCAACCACATTGATTTTGATGTCATTTTTGTTTATTAGCGCTGTAGTAACGGGTGATTTTTTAGCTGGTTTGGTTTTGGCAACACTGGTTTTGACAGCTGACGTGTGTTTAGTACCTTGTGTCACTGTCAAACAGCTTCAGTTTGGTTTGCAATTTAACCATGGATCGTCTTACAAATGAACAACGCTTGCAAATTATTGAATTTTACTATCAAAATTCGTGCTCGGTTCGAAATGTTCATTTTCGCTTTTTTATCGAAAAATTGTGTTCAGCGATGAGGCTCATTTTTGGTTGAATGGGTACGTAAATAAGCAAAATTGCCGCATTTGGAGTGAAGATCAGCCAGAAGCATTGCAACAGCTACCAATGCATCCCGAAAAAGCCACTGTTTGGTGCGGTTTATGGGCCGGCGGCATTATTGGGCCATATTTCTTCAAAGATGATGCGAATCGCAGCGTTACTGTCAATGGTGAACGCTACCAAGCGATGATAACAAACTTTTTTTTGCCCGAAATGGAAGTTCTTGACTTGCATGATATGTGGTTTCAACAAGACGGTGCCACATGCCACACAGCACGCGAAACAATGGCGCAATTGCGAGGCGAGTTTGGTGAACAGTTAATTTCACGTTTCGGGCCGGTCAATTGGCCGCCTAGATCGTGCGATTTGATACCATTAGATTATTTTTTGTGGGGGTATGTCAAGGCTAATGTGTATAGGGACAAGCCCGCTTCGATTGACGCACTGGAAGCCAACATCCATGCATTCATTCGTGAGATACCGGCCGATATGTGTGAAAGGGTATGCCAAAATTGGACTCAGCGGATGGGCTACCTGAGACGCAGCCGCGGTCAACATTTGCAGGAAATTATCTTTAAACATTAAATTGCAAGGTTCAAACTATCGATTCAAATAAATATTTCATTCATTTTTTCGAATTTTTTGTGTTTTTTTTTTTTTTTTTAAAGTTCTAAACCTCTTAAAAAATCACCCGTTAGCTTTAATTTTATTTTCCTCCAATACTTTGGCCAAGCTTTCCTCTTCGTCAGTCGAGAACTCGACAGGTTGGACATTCACTTTTTTTTGGTTTTTGAATTCTTCCTTTAACAATTGCAACTCTTGCTTAAGATTATATATTTCCTTAAGCAGTGTCTCATTGAGTCTCAATGTCGTGTTATTTTAGCCTTTTGCTACTCACAATCGTAGCATCTCAGTATAAGTTTTGACATATTCGAAAAGATATGCGTTTTATCTTGCGTTAATAGCTCCAAAAAGTAGATATTCTTTGTAATCAAAGAAGAATGAAAACATGCTTAATTGTGAGAGCAGTCTCCACCAACTCAACGATGTTGGAATCAGCTTGCCACCAATGGTTCTGCATTGATTATTTGTTCGTGGTAGTATGGGCTTGTGAATAGGCATATATTTTTTTCCGTAAATAAGCTCAACTCTCAGCGGAATACGAAGAGCTTCCCGTCTGGAAATTGCTACGCTGTAGACAATTGCCACCTTCTACAAAATCTCGTGAAGAGTTAAAAAAAAAATTTAAATTAAAATGCGAATATTGCCCAACTATTATAAAATAAATAATAATAAAACAACAACTATGTGGATACAAAAAATAAAAGAAAACAAACAGTGCGCGATTAAATAAAAATATTAATAACATAAATAGTTGGCGCAACAGGACCTTAGGCCTAGCTTCTCACAACCATTTGTTTTACGCATTTTTGGAACGAATAGAAGGGATCTACAATTCTGTGCGAGTCCAAAGCCAATTGAGAAGCTGTTTCAAAACAGTTATACTCTCGGATGTTTGTCGGACGTTCGCGAGAACCAATAAGTTGCAATTTTTTTTTTTTTTTTTTTTGGGATTCGAACCTGGACGTCTAGCTTAATAGTCCAGCTCATATTTTTCATTGACGTCATCTTTAAAATCTGAACAGCTCTTTCGACAAATTCAATTAGATTAAATGTTTGGTTTTAGTAGTTATGTGTGTGGAGGAATATTTTATTTTTTTGTGGTGGACGGAGGACACCGCCTTACAAAGGAGGACGGCTGGCAAGCCTAACTCTGAACCTAATCTGAATGTCTTGGTAGTAGTAGCAGTGCGTTGCGTTTCGTATCAAGAAGATAACTTTTAAGAAACTGTGTTTCGTTTGTTTAAAAATTTGAAAAACAAATTCACCTAAATAAAATTGGAAAATTAAAAAACATAAGCTATGCAAATTTATTTACAATTTGTTTTTAGAATAATGTATTCCTTACTTTCGTTAGGCCTCGTTTTGAACGAGAAAAAAAATTAAGCGACATCAGCTTAGTAGCTATACCTAGTGTTGAAGACGGTTAACATGGGGCTTTGTATATGTTTACACTTCAAAATAAATGAACAGTAAATTACTCTCGAGTAGTTAAAACGTCTACGCTCAAGCATCAGGGCTGCCAGGTATTGAAATACTTCGATAGACCAATTTAAACAAAATTTTAGCCCTAAATGGGAGCCAAAAATCGTCCAATCACAAAATTTTTCTTTTCATACTTTTATAAAAAATGAACACACTCCTATACAAAATAAAGCAATAAGGGTCACTTGCACCATACTGATCCCTTTTCTAAAGTCGTGCACAAACATTAAACATTAAAACAAATTGTCAAATACTCTGCAGTATCAATCATTAAAATCCAAAAAATAATAAGTACCAAAATGAAGATATTGTAAAGATTCCATTGATAGTGATTTTTAAAACGGAGAAACATTCGAAAGGATGTATGAATACTTTCAGCTGTCGCAACATAACTCATCGAGTTCGCATTGAATTCACAACAAAAGTTTAATTTATGTCTTTGATGTTTGCTCCGTTTTTTTTTTATTTTTAATGTCCAACAATACTTGTTCAGCTCTGGGTCGCTTTATGACATAACCGCTATCGATTTTATCAATAATCCATTTTACCGATTTTGTTACTTCCGTAGAAGTCCAATTTATTTGACAATTGAACATCTTTTTGCGTTGGTAATATTGCCAAAATTAATATAATCTTATGCTACTCTTTCAGATGGAATTTTTAATTGGAATTGGCAAAGTCTATTTACTCGTTCAAGTATATTTAGTTATTCAGTAACTTGGTGCAAGTGGCCCTAAGAGAAATATAGCTGTTTATTTGAATAGTAAAAATCGATGAAATCTGTGAATAAAAGTAGTGGCAATTGTAGATTTCGTTAATGGAATATTAAGGGCGGGAAAAGCGCTATGGAAAAAAAAAACTCGATCAGTGTAACAAATGCTTGGATTTAATTAAGATAGGGCTGTCATACTTAATTCAGTGTTTGGAATTTGGTACGAAAATAGAAAAATTTGTGATAACAAGGTCAATCTGGAAAGTCTGTCAAGCACACGCAGGTGGTGCTGCCATGTTAATCTTTTAGCCGGCGCGGTCACGTATGGTAGGTACATGTACCTACCGTCTTTGAAAATTATTTTTTAAATCCCTGGAATCAAAATATAGAAAAGTTTTTGTTTCAAAATAAAATGCCGGCTAATAGAAAGGCCCGCTAAAAGAATCCCGGGTATAGTTTCGACTTGAGTTTAGATTTTCACATTTTCACCCATCAAAAAAATAAACAAAACGTAATTAATATTAACGGCTAAGCATATCGCAAGCATTCGAATACCAACAATAAACCAAATAATTTGGAGCCTTACGTTCAATTGAACACTTGAAATCTGAAATTAAATCATGGAATCCAAACAAATTGCTTCCACAGTATATTGCGTTATTAGTTTCTTTTTATGTGTATAGTCATATTATACATCTATTTCCAAATTTGCTTTGGCACATTAACACGGTTCTCTTTTTTTTAATATGCATTAGCACTTGCAATTTTACTTTTCCTGTGTTCCATCATTTAACACTGTTCAGTTCTATGAAACAACAGAATTCGAATCATATTTGCTAATAATATCATAAGGTGCTAAATGAATGAAACACCCACCAGGCCTGGGGCCCTACTCTGTATTTCGTTCCGAAAGTCATTTCTATTCGAAAGTGCTTTTATGCATTGTCATTCCAAAAGTAGTAAATTTCTTTCCACTTTAGAAATAGAGAGTACGAAATATTCGTTTTCGAAAATTTTCACTTTCGGAACGAAATACAGAGTAGGGCCCCTGGTAGAAAATCTGATAAGTTCAGTGTTTCGCTATATCCCCCTAAATTTACACATAGGTACCAAAGTGTAATTTGTGTTAAGCTTGCACGTTGTTGTAAAAAAACCATAGAACTAACTAAAGTTGGCGAAAAGAAAAGAGACATGTCTTCATATAACGAATGCTTATGTTAAAACCTACGTGAAGTTAGCCCGCACTTTTTCTAGAATGAAAAACGTGAATTGCAGTTCGATAGACATTCGTTTGTAGTTGTTTGTAGTGAAATTTTTTTCGTTTGTAGTTCAACCGTTAGAAAGTTAGAAGCATTAGAAAAAAATTTCAGCCCGCACTTTTGGCTTTTTGAAATAAAAACTAGTCAGTTGCATTCGAAATCGTTTGCAGTTGTTTGTAGTGAAATTCTTTTTTAACAGAAATGTCTTATTTCCGAGATATAAGGACATTTGTGTTTGCACCTGTAACTCCGAATTTACAAAAGAGAGAAATAATTTAAAACCACTGATGCATAAAGCATATCCTAACTTAAATAACTGCATTTAAAATTTCTGAATTCACTTAAGCGTTACTTAATAAAAAGCAATCAAAGTCAAAAAACGCATCCCTTTAGAGTTGCATCCCTATATGGGCTTTCCAACAACAACAAAACAACGGTAAACACATTTTCGCAAAGCACTCATCTGTGCCCATCGACATGAGTCACTACCTGTCAATTAGCAACAACAACCAATCAATGAACCCCGATTTTATCCAACAATTTTTTCTATTCCTTCGAATAACATTAAAACAATTTATAACAACAAAAATGCAATTTATGCAAAGCCTGTATTCCTGACTATCTAATCCAATTCAAATTTTGTGATTTTATCACAAAGAAAAAAAATTAGATGAAACTTAAGCGAACACTACTTCGTCATATAAACTCATATCCATATTTCAGTTATTAAGCAACTCAAAATAGTGAAATCTATTTTTTTCTAATGCTTTCTGTTAGATGTATCCAATGGAGCAAAAAAAAATTACCTCTTATCAATAGATAAAGATTTATTGAAAATTTAAGAAAATGGTTGAAATCGTCTTCGCAGACTGATTTAAGGGGACGGATATTTCAAATGCTGGACAACTACAAACGACAGAAACTAGTTCGTTGTTAGAAAGCATGTATGCTCTATCTAATAAAACCTTAAATGTCGAAATTGACCAAACCAATAAGAATTTATAAGCAATTTAAGCAGGCGATATAAGACCGCGTTATCTTCGAAACGGTACATTGCCGAGTGATGAAATTTCCTATTTCAACAGTTTTCCACCTCACCAATCTAATAAAATAAAAATTGTGTCAATCGGCCTAACGGTTTGTGATTTATATGCAATTTAAGCGAAATCGCAGCTTAATTTTTTTTGTGAAGTTAGCCCGCACTTTTTCTAGAATGAAAAACTGAGTTTGCAGTTCGATAGGCATTCGTTTGTAGTTGTTTGTTGTGAAATTTTTTTCGTTTGTAGTTCAACCGTTAGAAAGTTAGAACCATTTGAAAAAAAAAATGTCAATCCCTTAAAACCTTGTTATCTCCGAAACCGTGGCAAGTAGAGCGATGAAATTTTCTGTGTCGAAAGTGTTTGCCATTATTAATCTAATAGAATTCAAATTATACCAATCGGCTTAACGGTTTATGATTTATTTGAAATTTAAGCAACATTTGGGCTTCTAACTTAAGGTCCCCATAACTCAAAAACTGTTGAACTACAAACGATGAAACTTTGCATTTCTATTCTCTGAACCCTTTTTTACCTATGATATCAAATAGAAGACAGCCCGCATTACTGGACACTTTTTATTCGCAATTTAAGGGGAGCCTATAATGGTCTAAATTGACCCATTTTTAAGCGATCCGATATTTCCACTCCTAACGAGCTATGAAGGGTGAAATATGTTTTTTTCTAATGCAACAACCCACCCTCTTCTAAGAAAGTGATGCAAAATCGTTTTCCAATGAACTGCAATGGAAATATCGGATCGCTTAAAAATGGGTCAATTTAGACCATTATAGGCTCCCCTTAAATTGCGAATAAAAAGTGTCCAGTAATGCGGGCTGTCTTCTATTTGATATCATAGGTAAAAAAGGGTTCAGAGAATAGAAATGCAAAGTTTCATCGTTTGTAGTTCAACAGTTTTTGAGTTATGGGGACCTTAAGTTAGAAGCCCAAATGTTGCTTAAATTTCAAATAAATCATAAACCGTTAGGCCGATTGGTATAATTTGAATTCTATTAGATTAATAATGGCAAACACTTTCGACACAGAAAATTTCATCGCTCTACTTGCCACGGTTTCGGAGATAACAAGGTTTTAAGGGATTGACATTTTTTTTTTCAAATGGTTCTAACTTTCTAACGGTTGAACTACAAACGAAAAAAATTTCACTACAAACAACTACAAACGAATGCCTATCGAACTGCAAACTCAGTTTTTCATTCTAGAAAAAGTGCGGGCTAACTTCACAAAAAAAATTAAGCTGCGATTTCGCTTAAATTGCATATAAATCACAAACCGTTAGGCCGATTGACACAATTTTTATTTTATTAGATTGGTGAGGTGGAAAACTGTTGAAATAGGAAATTTCATCACTCGGCAATGTACCGTTTCGAAGATAACGCGGTCTTATATCGCCTGCTTAAATTGCTTATAAATTCTTATTGGTTTGGTCAATTTCGACATTTAAGGTTTTATTAGATAGAGCATACATGCTTTCTAACAACCAACTAGTTTCTGTCGTTTGTAGTTGTCCAGCATTTGAAATATCCGTCCCCTTAAATCAGTCTGCGAAGACGATTTCAACCATTTTCTTAAATTTTCAATAAATCTTTATCTATTGATAAGAGGTAATTTTTTTTTGCTCCATTGGATACATCTAACAGAAAGCATTAGAAAAAAATAGATTTCACTATTTTGAGTTGCTTAATAACTGAAATATGGATATGAGTTTATATGACGAAGTAGTGTTCGCTTAAGTTTCATCTAATTTTTTTTCTTTGTGATAAAATCACAAAATTTGAATTGGATTAGATAGTCAGGAATACAGGCTTTGCATAAATTGCATTTTTGTTGTTATAAATTGTTTCAAAGGGGTTAGGTTTTAATGTTATTCGAAGGAATAGAAAAAATTGTTGGATAAAATCGGGGTTCATTGATTGGTTGTTGTTGCTAATTGACAGGTAGTGACTCATGTCGATGGGCACAGATGAGTGCTTTGCGAAAATGTGTTTACCGTTGTTTTGTTGTTGTTGGAAAGCCCATATAGGGATGCAACTCTAAAGGGATGCGTTTTTTGACTTTGATTGCTTTTTATTAAGTAACGCTTAAGTGAATTCAGAAATTTTAAATGCAGTTATTTAAGTTAGGATATGCTTTATGCATCAGTGGTTTTAAATTATTTCTCTCTTTTGTAAATTCGGAGTTACAGGTGCAAACACAAATGTCCTTATATCTCGGAAATAAGACATTTCTGTTAAAAAAGAATTTCACTACAAACAACTACAAACGATTTCGAATGCAACTGGCTAGTTTTTATTTCAAAAAGCCAAAAGTGCGGGCTGAAATTTTTTTCTAATGCTTCTAAATTTCTAACGGTTGAACTACAAACGAAAAAAATTTCACTACAAACAACTACAAACGAATGTCTATCGAACTGCAATTCACGTTTTTCATTCTAGAAAAAGTGCGGGCTAACTTCACGTAGGTTATGTTAAACTCAAAGAAAAATGTTACAATGATGCATAAGTGCAGTTAAAGATAGAAGTAAATATGTATGTAGATGTAGAACTGAAAGAGCATCTCAATTAGCCGTTTGGAATCGGCATAACATTGTAGATCCCCTCCATTCGTTCTAAAAATGAAAAACTCAAACAGAACGTTGTGAGAACTTAGGCCCAGGGTCCCTACAGACCAGCTGCACCAATTTTTGTTATTATTATTATTCGGCCTTACTAATAATCAATCACTAATGTCGACAACTAGTTAGATGTCAGCTTTAGGAAAAATGTACAGCATTTGTGAAATTTTAACAATAATCAATTAGACCTCCACATTTACTAGTCCGACAACTTTCTTGGAATCTATTACATTTGTTGGCATTACAGAATTCAAATTTCATAATTTGTTTTCGTGAAAAACGAGGTCAATGGTCTCTTTCACAAGGAGGGTTTAATTCTAAAAGAAGGAATACATAAATTGCAATTAAATTTGCCCAACACATATTTTTCCAATGCTCTTTGATACTTATTATAAGCAAAAAACAAAACGCAAAATAGGAAATGCACAAAATATCCGCTGATCTGTCAAATATCATATGCAAATCAGTAATGCCCTATCGTTCGATCGGACACAATTTGCAGTACTTTTATAGTACCTACGCTTTCCATTGTTTTCTAGTACCACCTCGCGATTTCTTTATGAGTGCATTTGTGTCGTAATAATATCTCTTTCAAATTATTCAATAAACGAAGCACAGTATATTTAAATGGTTTCATTTATTCGTAGGCTGACGATGCAAATCAAAACTTATTAGTGGTCTAAACATAACAATTGCGTCGCTAGCAAGTGAATATTTTTGAAAATAGAAATAATAGCTGGCTCATTCATTTACGAATAAATCAAAATCGCACGAAGGATGCGTGTTAAGAAGCTTCCGGTTTTGATAATAGCTTATATATTACTTAATTCGGGAAACTCAGAAACCGACAAAAGTTGAAATTCGAACTGAAAAATATAAAACGCAATTTTTATGCACACATATTTTCGTACTACCTGTTAGGATGTTACTCCTCCAGAAGTTAATAAACTTGTTATTTTGCATGTTTGTTGCTGAATGCTGAATGCTGATAATTCTATTTTTATAACTATATTTTCCGTGAAGTGAACCTTTTCACACCAACCATTGTCTCATTAGAGATCCTCATTCTCGGTAAACAAACTCCTTTTGCACAGAGTTTTAATGGGGTTTGAATGCAACAAAATATCTACCTGATTAGCCTGAGGTACTGAGAATTGATGAAAAATTGTATGAGCCGTCCAAACTTAGGTAAGAAGATATTTTTTTCTGTTTGCGACGACTGTCAAGAAAGTCTTGGAAATATCCCAAACTTATATTAAATTAATTTCGTTGCTCGCAAACTATTTACAAAGGAAAACCAATCAAAAAGCAAGAACTAGCGGTTAAAAAAGATAAAACAGAGAAAAATATATGCTTCGTTTGCATTTGTATTGCCATGAATAAAATTAGAAAACATTCACAATTAACTAAAATTAATTAATAATTATAAATACTCAGGCTGAACAACATCGTATTAAATTCTCTCCTATTACGAAATTTACTACCGTGATTTTGGATGGTTGGGCAACACTAGTCTTCAAAATGACATAAGGGAGGATTTATTTAGCTAATGCCCGAGATAAATATGGCTTTCTCAACACTAACATTTAACCCTACAGTTAGCGATAGTCTGGCAACTATATTTGTTTATTGGTAAAGGGATTCTGGAAAGTGTGGAGTCTTTTCGCAAAGTGCAAGACTAAAGTTGATTATTGGTAAGGCCGATTATGTACAACTGCATTAGGGTTGCCAAGACATGCTAATACTCCAATTAATTTTTCTACAATTATTGTCAAAAATTAATTTAGTAATTGTTTGTTATTAAAATATTTCCACAGTTACTGGCGGGTGTACAGTACACACACACACACATACAAACAGCAATATCCACGTTTGGGTAAATGGTTCGAAGACCTTCGGTTCGTAACCATTTCAACGAACTGACTGAACTTTTTCGCTCCCCATTTTTAATTTTCTCCATTACGTAATAAGAGAAAGATATTGTACAAAATTTCGAACTCGAGATATTATTCAATTCCGATATTACGATGATAGAGGAACTCAAAAAAGTGAGTCGCAAAATTCTGTCCGTCTGTCTGTCCGTCCTTCCACAGGCCTGCAGCCTAAACGGTTACCCGGATTTCGTTGAAACTTCGGATTTGGAGTTTGTGGGCTTAAAGTTCGGGATCGTTGTTCTTTTTACAAAGTAACCTCAATATTAGTATGAGTAGATTTGTTAGGGACTGGAGAGTATCTAGTGAGCCATCTATGTCTGATCATCGGATTATTACCTTTGATTTAGATAACACTCGTATCGCATGTAACCCAGTTAGAAATCCAAGAAAGACAAACTGGGATCTCTTTGAATCTCTTGAAAATAATTTGGAGCAGGTACATACTAGGAGAGCTCCAGCTTATCATCTAGAACTTGAACACATAGTAGAGGGCATAACATCAGCTATCACAGGTGCGTTCGAAACTAGCTGCCCAATAAGCAGAAGTGCAGAGAAGAATAAGGTTCCATGGTGGAGCAACAATCTGTCAAGACTTCGGTCGAAAACACGGAAACTGTTTAACACAGCGAGACGGACTGGAGACTGGCAGCGCTACCGCATGGCACTGACTTCATACAACAAAGAAATAAGGAAAGCAAAACGAGAAAGCTTTAGGAAATTCTGTTAGACAATTATTGTGCATACTCCTGTTGCGGCCAGGTAGCATAAAGCACTAGCAAAATCAGAAGGGATCTCAATGTCTCTCAGAAAACCGGATGGCAGCATTACAGAAAATGAGCAACAGAGGGAACGACTTCTATTAGAAACTTATTTCCCTGGTAGTCATCGGCGCAGGCTCATAAGTCCACAGGCCAAAAGTCCACAATGGACTTTTTACCCACTTAGGTGGGTTATAAGTCCACAATTGATTTGGATTCCGGGTTGGTGCAAGGTTCTTCTTATTACTCAAATTTTGTTGGCGTTATTGCACTTTGTGGGAGTGAAATAAGACCAACTGTTGGAAGTTATCCTTTTTACACTATTTAAGAGCGAAATAAGGTACATTTTTAGAAGTTGGTCTTATTTCACGGCATCTATCAAACATTCCCATACTTTTGGAGTTGTTAAAACAACTCTTTTTGTCATATGGATAATTGTGGACTTTTCCATTTTAAAATTGTGAACCTGTGGCCCAAATTATTGTGAACTTTTGGCTCATCTACTTACTTACTTAACGGGCTCCCGACCCGTGGAGAGTCTCTGCCTGAGACACTGCAGCCTTCCATCCTCTACGATCCCGGGCACGCTGCTTCCAGTTGTCCAGACCAAGCGCTCTGGCATCCGCGATGGCTTGGTCTTTGAACCGGAGGTTCGGTCTTCCTTGTCTTCTCGAACCTGGTGGCTGGGATTCGAAGATCCTCTTAGCTGGAGCATTATTGTCCATTCGCTCGATGTGGCCGAGCCAATGTAGTCGACGTATTTTGGCTTTTTGGACTACATCCACATCTTGATACAGCTCATAGAGTTCGCGGTTATATCTTCTCCTCCATTCGCCCTCCTCGCACACAGGACCAAAAATTCGCCGAAGAATTTTTCTTTCGAAGGAACCCAGTATTAGCTCTCCCTTCCTGCTTATCGTCCAGCACTCGGCGCCGTAGAGCAGAACTGGCAGTATAAGGGTTTTTTAAAGCATACATTTCGTCCCTCGAGTTAGGAGTTTTGAACCCAATTGTTTTGCCAAACCGAAGTAGCAGCGGTTTTCTAGGGTAATTCTCCGCCGGATCTCCACTAGGATGTCATTCGTGGAGTTCATGTTTACTCCGAGGTAGATGAACTCCTTAACTACCTCGAAATTGTTGCTATCAATAGTGACGTTTTGTCCTAGGCGGTGGACAGATGTTTGTTTGTTTGTTGATAGCATGTACTTAGTCTTGTCCTCATTTACTTCAAGACCAACAGATTTCGCCTGTTCTTCAATCGCCGTGAAAGCTTCTATCACGGAGCGCTGTGACCGACCGATGATGTCAATATCGTCCGCATACCCCAGCAGTTGGACGGATCTGTTGAAGATAGTGCCTTCCGTGTTGACACCTGCCCTACGCACTATCTGCTCCAGTACGAGATTGAAGAAGTCGCATGATAGCGCGTCCCCTTGCCGAAATCCGGTGCATGTTTGGAATAGTTCGGACGAGCTGTTTCCAAATTGCACGTTGCAACGCGTGTTTTCGAGTGTCACGCGACACAACTGAATCAATTTTGACGGAATTCCGAATTCGGCCATCGCCATATACAGCTCATGACGATGTATACTATCATACGCGGCCTTGAAGTCGATGAATAGATGGTGTGTCTCGACTTGAAATTCGTTGGTCTTTTCCAGGATTTGCCTCAGTGTGAAAATTTGGTCTATAGTCGATCTGCCGGGCCGGAAGCCACACTGGTACGTGCCGATTAGTGTGTTGCAGAACGGTTTAAGACGTTCACACAGTACGTTGGATAGGATCTTATACGCGACATTTAGCAGGGATATGCCTCGATAGTTCTTGCAAGACATAGGATCGCCTTTTTTGTAGATAGGGCATATGGAGCTGATAGTCCAGTCATCGGGCATGTTTTCTTCCATCCATACTTGGTTGATGATTTGGTGCATGCGCCCTACCAAAACATCACCTCCGTATTTAAAGAGCTCCGCTGGCAAGCCATCCGAGCCTGCGGCTTTGTTGTTCTTAAGCTTTTTTATAGCTAAGCCAACCTCTTCTATACTGGGTGCAGGAACAGGTTCTTCATTAGCTGGACACGGGTTATCTTCTTGCCCTACCACTCTCTCAACATGATGCCCATTAAGCAACTGCTGGAAATGCTGCTTAAATACATCTACTATTCCCTGCGCTTCGGTGACTAGGTTTCCTTCGCTGTCTCGAAGAGCCTGTGTTCCGGTTTTGAAGCCAGCAGCCAGTTGCTTGGCTTTCTTATAGAACCTCCGGATGTTGTTGCGATCACGAGACTCTTCGATCTCCTTGAGCTGGGATACTGCGTAGGCTCTCTTCTTTCTACGCAGGGTCTTTTTCTCCTCCCTTCTCCTGGCTCGATACTCTTCCTTAGCTGCCCTTGTTTTGCGCTGCAGCATTTTCTTGTGTGCATCTTCTGTCACCTTTTTCCTGTACACGCATTCATCATCATACCACGGGCTCTTTCTCTGGGGTGGCTGGTACCCTACAGTGGTTTCGGCTACCTCCTTGATGATGTCGCGAGACTGGCACCACTGATTGTTAGCGTCTGTGGAAGGCGAGTGCATAGTGGAGAGTTTCATGCTCAGGCGCTCTCTGTAGGCTCTGGCTACTCCAGGTGTGCTAAGGCGTCCAACGTCAAATTGATTTGTGGACTTATAACCCACCTAGATGAGTTAAAAGTCCATTGTGGGGTTTTGGCCTGTGGACTTATGACCCTGCACCTAGTCATTTGGGTACAGACAATAGGAGAACGACCAATATTCAAAGACCTCGGAAATGGGATTGGAAAATAGCAACCGAAATTTTCTCCAGAGGGCGACTAGAATGGGCAATTGATTCCTTTCAGCCTTATAAATCACCGGGGGTGGACGGAATTACGCCAGTCCTACTACAAAAAGGTCAAGGTAAATTGCTTCCACATTTGGCAAGAAGTTTAAAAAGCAGTGTGGCACTGGGCTACATACCAAACCAGTGGAGACGAGCGAAGGTAGTGTTCATTCCGAAAGTGGGAAAAAAGGACCCAAGTCTACCGAAGTCCTATAGACCAATCAGTCTTACTTCGTTTCTTCTTAAAATGATGGAAAAGGCTGTGGACAACTACTTAAGTGAAGATGTACCAAGTACATCGCCTCTTCATCATCGCCAGTATGCAGATCTACGGAGACTGCTCTGTACCAGCTTACTGAGATTATTGAAAGCGCTCTTGAAGCGAAAGAGATAGTCTTGTGTGCCTTCTTGGACATTGAGGGAGCATTCGATAACACATCGCACGATGCAATTATTCGAGCTCTTGATAGAAAAGGAGTAAATAACACAGTATCAAGATGGATGTATGAACTCCTGAGCACAAGATCAGCAAAGACTCACACATCAGAAGGTATCAAGGTTAACACAGCAAGAGGCTGTCCGCCAGGAGGACTTCTAACTCCCCTAATGTGGAGTCTTGTAGTGGACGAGTTACTTGAGAAATTGACGAACCAGGGCATCAATTGCCAAGCATATGCTGTTGACATAGTAATTATTGCCAGGGGTAAATTTGAGGGAACCCTATGTGACATTATACAAAGGGGACTCGAAATAACTCGGGATTGATGCGTAACGGCTAGGCTTAACCTTAATCCGGCAAAAACAACAATAGTACCATTCACGACGATAAGAAAACTTGAACGACTAAGGCCGATAAGGCTATCAGGTACAACACTGACAACAGCAAATGAAGTTAAATATCTGGGACTAAACCTAGACAGTAATATCGTCTGGAAAATACACACAGAAGAGATAAACAGGAAAGCAACGCGTGCTTTAATGATTTGCCGAAGCCTAGCTGGCAAATCCTGGGGATGTAGCCCGACCATCCTCATATGGATGTATATTGCTATTGTGAGACCAATGATCACGTATGGAGCGATTGCATGGGCAAAGAGAACCAGTCTATCAACTACAAGGAAGACACTCAATAAAGTGCTAAGACTGGCATGCCTATGTATTACAGGGGCTATGAGAACTTGCCCAACCGCAGCTATGGAAGTGCTATTGGAACTAACTCCATTGGACCTTATGGTTGAGGAATGTGCAATTAAAATGATCCTAAGAATGACCAAGGAAGGAATAGGAAGACGAAAGTGCATCACACTGAGACAGTTTGACGTACTACTCAAAAAAACAACCACTATTGGCCTTTCCTAGAGACGACATCGTCAAAAGATTTGATTTTCAAAAGAACTTTGTTACTAAGCTCAGCAATAAGAAGAACAGGAGCAATGAATCCACAATTCACAGACTGAGCAATCACACAACAAAGTGGTACACAGATGGGTCGAGAACTGAGGAGGGAACTGGGGCGGGAGTTTTTGGGCCTGGACCCTGGAACCAAATATTCTGAACCAATGGGCAAAAGTACCAGCATCTTTCAGGCTGAAATCTATGCCATAGACAGGTGTGTCGAAATTAACCTCGACAGAAACAGAGTCAACTGTGATACAGCTATAATGTCAGACAGCCAAGCTGCTATTATGGCACTTAATTCCTACATCATTAAATCCTAACTTGTATGGGAATGCCTACAAAAACTGAGGCCCATTTTATTCACTCGAAGTTGAACACAACTTGGGAAGTTTCCCATATAAAAATCCCCAAGTTGTGTTCAACTTCGAGTGAATAAAATGGGCCTTAATGAACTTGGTAGGAGAAACAGTATAACCCTCTGCTGGGTGCCTGGCCACGTAGGAATAGAGGGGAATGAAATAGCCGACTCCCTAGCAAGGAAGGGAGCATCAGAAACTTTCATAGGTCCTGAACCATTCTGCGGAATATGGGATCACACCCTCAAAGAAGAATTTAGGAAACTAGAGACAGAAAACAGGGCAAGAACCTGGTATAACACTCGGGGCATGGGGCAGGCCAAGAAACTTCTTTGACAATACAGCCGGAAAAGATTCCAAGCTTGCATCGGCATGAGCAAAAATAACCTTCGTATCCTAACGGGGCACTGTAGACTCAAGGAACACCTCAGGAAACTGGGTATATCTGAAGAAGGTCTCTGCAGATTCTGCGATGAGTCCAGTGAAATCCCAGAACACTTGCTGGGATCATATGGGGCACTGACCCACAAAAGACTGAAATACTTGGGCAAGAACCAACTATCTGATGAGGAAATACAGTCACTAGAGCCAGCTCTCATCCATAGATTCTTAAAGGAAACTTGACTGGAGAGAGTGCTATAGGACTGATTTCTTCCGCCAAGGAGAAAGAAGAGTACTAAAACCTCTAAAATGATTTCGAAAGGAATTATACGATGAGGGGAACTCTTTTGAGGGAATAAACCACTCTGAGGCGTAAGCAGGGGGTACAATATATCAAAGGGTCGCAGTACAATAACCCCTCTCTGTTATGTCCGTTCGTATAACAAATAAAACGCCACTCTCTTCGTTGACTGCCAGTTTATTACTTTGAGCTCCAATGCTCGCTTAACTATTTCTAACTTAAATCTACGGTACAGTCTTATATATTAGATAACAAAAGAGAGTGTAGCAGTTATAGACTCTGTTGGAAAGAAAACAATAGGCCAACAGTCTGTCTCACAATTCAGTATACAACACTTCTTTCCCCTAAAAAAAAATAATTTTTACATTATAGGCAATTAACATTAAATCAAGTTTTTTTTTTTTTTTTTAGTTAATTTATTTGCCTACTTTTTGCTTTCATTTTAAGCCTTTTCGATCGTCTTAAAATATCAGAATTTTCATCCAAATCGGTTATTCTTCGTCTTTTCTTTGTGTTTTTATTCTTTATCCTATCTTCATTACAAAAGACTATAGGTTTATTAGCGAAAGTAACACTTTTCCCATATCCCTTTTTTAGTTGGTTTACATGAGCATTTCTAAAAGTCTGATTTACCTTAATACTAAAAACATATGTGCTTAATTTCTTAATAATAGTAGCAGGAAGCCATTTGGCACCTCAATTGAAATTATTTAAATATAAAACCTGTTCACCCTCTACGAATTCAATAAAATTTGACTTATTTCTTTTTATATGAACACAATGTTTTTTTTTATCATATACCATTTGCCTATGTAGCTCCCCCTTGAAATTATCTACCTTAGCATGTCTTACTTTTTTAACAAGATAATCCATAATGTTCTCGTTTTATATGAAAAAATTGCGGACGACGGTGAGCAATTGGTAACAGTACAGGGTGTATTACGATATTTAAACAAAAAATTTTCAATGTGCTCTTTCATAGTAGCTTCCGAAATATTACCATCTTGAAACATTTTGTTGAGCCCTTTTTTAAAAGTCTGCACGGCTCTTTCAGCAAGTCCGTTTGATTGTGGGTGATATGGCGGACTATGCATAAGCTCTATTCCATTAGCATCACAAAAATTTTTAAATAAACTGGAAGAAAATGGTGGGCCGTTATCGGTTACTATTTTGGAGGGGAAACCAAATATTGCAAAATTGGATCGTAGTTTCGATATTACATTTTGCGCATCTGTTTTTTGCATTACAAAAACTTCTAGCCACTTAGAAAAATCATCTATCAAAATTAAAAATGTCCGTCCCTGTAAATAGGCAAAATCTAAATGAATTCTTTCATATGGTAAACTTGTTGCCTTCCACGATGCCAAAGGAACATTTTTTGTCTGATTTTGATGTACCAAGCAAATTCTGCATTGCTTAACACAGTTTTCAATGTCTTTGTCCAAGTTACTCCACCAAACGTATGATCTGGCAAGAGTCTTCATTCTAACTATGCCTACATGACCTTCATGAACCAATTCAAGCACCTTATGTTGCAATCTATCCGGGATAATCAACCTGTTCCCAAAAAATAAACACCCCTCCTCATATTCCAACTCATTTTTTTTCCAAAAAACTTCGAGGAATCCTACCACAATTGTCCTTCCATCCCCGTTCCATCCACTCGACAACTAATTGTAGCACTTTATCCTTTTTCGTGTATTTGGCAACTACGGCAATATTTAACGGAAAATTATCCTTATCCACAATTTTTCCGATAATACCTGCCTCAACCATAGACTCGTTTGTCAACGGAAGCCTTGATAACGCATCTGCATTGGCCAATAGTCTTCCTTTTCTATACGTAATCGTATAATCATACATTCCCATGAAAATAACCCACCTTTGAAGCCTAGCTGCTGCCACTGGTGGCGTACATTTGGATGGGTTAAAAATTTCTCTCAAGGGTTGATGGTCGCTTACTATCGTGAAATGTCTGCCATACACATATTTATGAAATTTTTAATAGCAAACACAATAGCCAAAGCTTCACGATGCAGCTGGGAGTAGTTCCTTTGAGCTTTACTCAAGGTCGTACTCGCAAACAGCACCGGTTTTTCCACACCATCAACAAGATGTGACAAAACTGCCCCAACTCCATAGGGACTCGCATCACACGCAATAACTATAGGCAATTTTTCATCATAATGGTTTTTAAGCTTTTGTAACATGTCGTTATATTTGAGAGTAGTGGGTTTTACCGGAGACGCCAGCGACTTCAAAATTTTATACAGCTCGCCGCCACCTAGCGTTATAAAATAATCCACCTTGGTTTGATCGTCTTCAATTTTGTTTAACCTCAGTAAAAGTTCCATTCTGTCTACCCATAACTCAAAATCATCTCCAGGCGTATACGTTTCTACCTGTCCAATCATTGGACGTTGAGTTTCCATAGCTATTTCCTTTTTAATTACGGCTTCCACGTTTATGTCACCTTCCAACATCAATTATGCTTCTCGAATAATACGTTAATATAATATTATAAAATTATATTCACTACTGGACTTAAAAAATCAACAGTTTATCCTCGTCGCCATTCTGTTACGTCCGTTCGTATAACAAATAAAACGCCACTCTCTTCGTTGACTGCCAGTTTATTACTTTGAGCTCCAATGCTCGCTTAACTATTTCTAACTTAAATCTACGGTACATAGTCTTATATATTAGATAACAAAAGAGAGTGTAGCGGTTATAGACTCTGTTGGAAAGAAAACAATAGGCCAACAGTCTGTCTCACAATTCAGTATACAACACTCTCAAATAATAAATAACCTCAATATTAATGGTACTTCCCATATAACATTTTCGTACTAGTTTGATTTAATCGAAAATGGCTATAACGATTTTAACCAAAATTGATATTTAAGCTTAAGTAGGTGAGATTACCAAGACTGCGTACCCAGTTTTTGGCTAAAAGTCCGAACAACAGTACTTTTGAAATTTCGACATATCTCGAAAACGGTCTATACGATTGTAACAAAAATTAAATTCTAAGGTAATGAGGTCATTTATAACTTAATAGCGAACTCAGTTTTTCTCTATATTATCGTACAATGGTTTTTTAAAAAAGGGCATTTTTTTATAAATTTAGTTTTTATCAGTTTACCGGAAAACGGCGATAACGATTTTGACCAAAATCCGATGTTTTCAAAAATGGATGTTTTCAAAACTATTGTGCCCTCAATTTTCAATTCGAAGCACCGAAAACGCAAATTTTAAAAACTGCTCATATCTTGAAAACCCCATCTTTGATTTCGATAAAACTTTAAAAACGAAGCAATGCTTATACATCCTGAACAATAACTTATAATCGGTTTTCAACTAAATAGTTAACCAATTTTATTTTTCAAACTAAAAACTGCTACCTATATTTGGTACTGTTTTTTCTGGCTAATTTTACAAAAACCGCTCTAAACATTTTGATCGAAATACATATTTAGGATAATAAAACAGCGTTAATTAAGATCCCATACTTAGTTATTCTCAAAAAAAAATCGAATAAACAAGTATTACAAAACTTGTTTATTCGATTTTTTTCAAAAATTACTACTAAAAATCCGATCTGTGTTTGTACATCCTTTTAAAACTCAATACCACACTTCCATTAATAATGCAATAACGGCAGCGCAAAACTAATTTTTATCAAATATTACTCACTTTTTCTTTTCAACCATATGAATATGCACCTTAAAATAATTCCAACCACTTGGTGCCTTACTCAATCAGAAACTCCCACGACGTTTCCATCGGTATATTCGCTTTATAACTTCTAATGCAAATTCAAAAACAAACCTCTTATATCTTACATGCATATCTATGTAAAGATATCGGTCTAATACGAACCCTACTTCCAATCATAGACACCATAAGCCAGCGTTACTAAAATATTCCAGTCAAAAATACAAACATGCCCCTGCAGATCAGAAAACAGATACTCCGACTACACTTTGCTTTGCACCTACTCAAAAATCGTATAAACTGTAAGAGAATAAAATAGTACAGTAGGTGATTATAACTCTATCTCTCTGACCAGAACATGTGTGATAACTGACAATTGCCTGTTACTCTACTGAGAGCTTCAACTTTTAAAATCTCACATCGTTATTTGTTAATACTGCCAATCAGATGAATAATAACGTTAATTTTATTTAACACTATTCCTTCTGCTGTATTTTATGAACTGTTAATTTTATCTAGCATTGCTTGTGTGCCCATCAGCAGGGTTCTCCCTGTTCTACCAATCTACCAAACCAATCTAACTGTTGATCAACGAGAAAGTTTCATTCGACCCTGTCGTGCACTTTTTTAAGAATTATGAAGGATGACTATGAATAGGTAATGGCTAACCGGTCAAATGGTTAGTGTCAGCCAAGGATTTACGCTAACGTCTCAATCGTTTGTCGTGATCCATTAGTCTGAGGTAGGAGTAAACCTTTAAATCCAACCTAGTTCCAGTGGTGGTGTGAGCAGATAGCAAACCGTACCCAAGGATGAAAGGCTGGGGTTAAAGGGACCTCCACGAGACAGTAGTTTCCCCCTCAAGCCGAAGGAGCACCAGCCATAATACTCCTTCCGGCAGTCAACCATCTACGTCATCCAAATCTTCGACAACAGTAGGGGTTGAGGATACCAGCCATAGTATCCAAAAGCCTCTTGAAGTCGAGGTATAATAGGGCTGTCTTCATTCTTGCAAAGATTGCAAAGAATGAGGAGACTGGTATGTCTCAAAAGCTTAAAGCTTAAGCTCATCCCAGTCAAGGATATCCTCACGAGACCCAGGGCACGCATTTGGTTAGCCGTCATGAAGATACATTCTGAGAGTCTTCTGAAGTGCCTCAAGATGCAAAACCCGCAAATACCCATGGACGACTGGGCGGTCACTAAGCCAAAAGCTCCCCAAAAAAACCGCTTGTCCTACCTGCTTTTTTTTTATCCGAGGGTAGGTGAAAATCTGCCAAAGACACTATGAGAATAGCAAGCGCGTTCTCATAGTAGTGTCAGATTTTTACTGACTAAAAACACCACCCTTCTAAAGATTGTTAGGTGCTGCAACTAAGATATAACTTATCAAGCAATTTTTCTATCATGAAATAACAACTTTTTACAGGTCACTTTCCAGTGAAAGATCCTGCGTGTTCCGCAAATTAGACGCGATTAATCTTATCTTGCCAAGTCGAACGGTTTCGTTCTTTGTAGTCGGCGCAATAAATTGCTCTCGTCCAAGATTTGTCGGACTGTATTGTTGATATGTCCGATTAGTCGGTTTCTATGCTTTCGAGCGAAGCTTCTAGTTTCAGCTTCGATTGTTGGAATTCCGAGATCCCTATGGATATCGTCGTTTCTAATATACCATGGTGCTTGTACAATTTCTCTAAGCACTTTATTTTGAAAAGTTTGTAGAATATTGGCATTTGTTTTCTTGGTACAACCCCAAAGTTGTATACCGTAGGTCCACACCGGCTTTAGCACTTGCTTGTATAAAAGCAGTTTGTTCTCAGTACTGAGCTATGAATGTTTTCCGAGTAACAAGTACATTTCTCTATATTTGATATCGAGTTCTTTACGTTTCATTTTCACGTGCGAATTCCATTTCAGCTTTGCGTCGAGTGTCATTCCCAGGTATTTGGCCTCGTTTGCAAAGGGTTGTAGCGTATCCCTGCCATATATATGCTGTCAGTACAAAAATTAATTATTGTTTTCCAAATTCATTCCCAAAAAAAAAAAAAAAAAATGTAACCGACGTTGCTCAAATTGCTTCGACATGGCGCATACGACCGGAAAAGCCGCTGTACTTGTATTACAGCGCCAACAAATTCACTTTTAGAAGTACTCCCTTTTTTTTTCTCCACGGACAGAGATATAAAAACCCATGTGCTACCGCCCACGATCTTTTCTTTTGTCTGGTGTGTGAGCGGCTAGTTGTTAATTGCACGTAAATTTAGCAGTGTGCCGAAAGTGCCGAAATTATAGAGTTAAATCCCTAATCGTAATCAATTTAATGAACTTTTACCAAGTGCGATTACGGAAAAGGTAAAAATCCAAACAATACTCATCCAATTGGAGAGGTAAGAAATTGAAGCGAACTTTCGTATCGTTTACGTGTAATTATAACTTCGTCTATTTCGTGTTTCACAGGCCTCGTTTGCCGATTGGGAAAAATTGTTCCTTGAAACAGCCCAGTTCGGTAAACCTATATGAAAAAGCGCTCCACACCAGTAAAGACGTTTGGCCAGATAGTGCGGCGTCACAATCCAGTGGCGCATTTATTGCCGCTCTTTAACCGAAGCACGTCGGAGCAAAATTACACGTGGATCACTCTACCACCATCGCCGATCGTGCCTAGACCGATTAACGTACACGCCTCTCTTCCACCAACATCATCATCGTCCTACTTTGCTATCCATCAGCCGTTCGACCTCACCGTTACCAAGCGATATCGACCTACAGAAGTGCATGAAACGCGGAGCTGGATTGTCTAACATCTCTGCCACACGATCAAGCGGGAAATTTCCATTCTAGACACACAGCACCCGTGCAAAGCAGTGTCGTCATAGTCAGTCGCTATCTTCACCACCCCTCGGCCATACGCAACGTTCTCAGTGACAGCCGCTCGATCGATTGCCTAGCTACTAAAACGGCGAGAGGGCTGCTCGATACTGCCTGGACAAACCAAAGAGGTCATCCGTGGAATTGGTTATTCCGTCGGCTTTTTTGGTCATAGGCGCGTGAATGAAACTATCAATTAGTTCATTGTTTTCCCGACGTTTCGGCAGGGATTGCTGCCTTCTTCAGGGTATCTTTATTGTGAAACATTTATAATTATTAAAAAATACAAGAGAGGAGATAGTGTGGAACTTACAATATTTAAAAAAAGTTATAACTGCTAAAACAAAGATGATATTTACTTTAGCACAACGATTAAAACAAAAAAGAAAAAACAAATTTATAAACAACAAAACTGACACACTTAAGGTGTAACACTTCAGTTGAAGTTTAGTCTAGTATTAGGTTTTTCCGTCGACTAGAGACCGGTCGGAAATTAAGTCAAGAAACGGTGGAAAAACGGCACTAGCCAACCATTCCCTTCATGCTAGCCACAACCCAGACCTTGACAACGCAACTGTGCTCCAGACGGAGAGACATACCTCGAAACGGTATACTCTTGAGACGCTACTCATAATTAACAACATGAACAGAAAACAGGACATCCAAAATATATCTGCTATATATAGGTCTCTAGTCGACGGAAAAACCTAATACTAGACTAAACTTCCACTGAAGTGTTACACCTTAAGTGTGTCAGTTTTGTGGTTTATAAATTTGTTTTTGTTTTAATCGTTGTGCTAAAGTAAATATCATCTTTGTTTTTGCAGTTATAACTTTTTTTAAATATTGTAATTTCCACACTATCTCCTATCTTGAATTTTTTTAATAATTATAAATGTTTCACAATAAAGATACCCTGAAGAAGGCAGCAATCCCTGCCGAAACGTCGGGAAAACAATGAACTAATTGATAGTTTCATTCACGCGCCTATGACCAAAAAAGCCGACGGAATAACCAATTCCACGGATGACCTCTTTGGCTTGTCCAGGCAGTATCGAGCAGCCCTCTCGCCGTTTTAGTAGCTAGGCAATCGATCGAGCGGCTGTCACTGAGAACGTTGCGTATGGCCGAGGGGTGGTGAAGATAGCGACTGACTATGATGACACTGCTTTGCACGGGTGCTGTGTGTCTAGAATGGAAATTTCCCGCTTGATCGTGTGGCAGAGATGTTAGACAATCCAGCTCCGCGTTTCATGCACTTCTGTAGGTCGATATCGCTTGGTAACGGTGAGGTCGAACTGCTGATGGATAGCAAAGTAGGACGATGATGATGTTGGTGGAAGAGAGGCGTGTACGTTAATCGGTCTAGGCACGATCGGCGATGGTGGTAGAGTGATCCACGTGTAATTTTGCTCCGACGTGCTTCGGTTAAAGAGCGGCAATAAATGCGCCACTGGATTGTGACGCCGCACTATCTGGCCAAACGTCTTTACTGGTGTGGAGCGCTTTTTTATATAGGTTTACCGAACTGGGCTGTTTCAAGGAACAATTTTTCCCAATCGGCAAACGGGGCCTGTGAAACACGAAATAGCCGAAGTTATAATTACACGTAAACGATACGAAAGTTCGCTTCAATTTCTTACCTCTCCAATTGGATGAGTATTGTTTGGATTTTTACCTTTTCCGTAATCGCACTTGGTAAAAGTTCATTAAATTGATTACGATTAGGGATTTAACTCTATAATTTCGGCACTTTCGGCACACTGCTAAATTTGTTGGCGCTGTAATACAAGTACAGCGGCTTTTCCGGTCGTATGCGCCATGTCGAAGCAATTTGAGCAACGTCGGTTACATTTTTTTTTTTTTTTTTTGGGAATGAATTTGGAAAACAATAATTAATTTTTGTACTGACAGCATATATATGGCAGGGATACGCTACAACCCTTTGCAAACGAGGCCAAATACCTGGGAATGACACTCGACGCAAAGCTGAAATGGAATTCGCACGTGAAAATGAAACGTAAAGAACTCGATATCAAATATAGAGAAATGTACTTGTTACTCGGAAAACATTCATAGCTCAGTACTGAGAACAAACTGCTTTTATACAAGCAAGTGCTAAAGCCGGTGTGGACCTACGGTATACAACTTTGGGGTTGTACCAAGAAAACAAATGCCAATATTCTACAAACTTTTCAAAATAAAGTGCTTAGAGAAATTGTACAAGCACCATGGTATATTAGAAACGACGATATGCATAGGGATCTCGGAATTCCAACAATCGAAGCTGAAACTAGAAGCTTCGCTCGAAAGCATAGAAACCGACTAATCGGACATATCAACAATACAGTCCGACAAATCTTGGACGAGAGCAATTTATTGCGCCGACTACAAAGAACGAAACCGTTCGACTTGGCAAGATAAGATTAATCGCGTCTAATTTGCGGAACACGCAGGATCTTTCACTGGAAAGTGACCTGTAAAAAGTTGTTATTTCATGATAGAAAAATTGCTTGATAAGTTATATCTTAGTTGCAGCACCTAACAATCTTTAGAAGGGTGGTGTTTTTAGTCAGTAAAAATCTGACACTACTATGAGAACGCGCTTGCTATTCTCATAGTGTCTTTGGCAGATTTTCACCTACCCTCGGATAAAAAAAAAGCAGGTAGGACAAGCGGTTTTTTTGGGGAGCTTTTGGCTTAGTGACCGCCCAGTCGTCCATGGGTATTTGCGGGTTTTGCATCTTGAGGCACTTCAGAAGACTCTCAAAATGTATCTTCATGACGGCTAACCAAATGCGTGCCCTGGGTCTCGTGAGGATATCCTTGACTGGGATGAGCTTAAGCTTTAAGCTTTTGAGACATACCAGTCTCCTCATTCTTTGCAATCTTTGCAAGAATGAAGACAGCCCTATTATACCTCGACTTCAAGAGGCTTTTGGATACAATGGCTGGTATCCTCAACCCCTACTGTTGTCGAAGATTTGGATGACGTAGATGGTTGACTGCCGGAAGGAGTACTATGGCTGGTGCTCCTTCGGCTTGAGGGGGAAACTACTGTCTCGTGGAGGTCCCTTTAACCCCAGCCTTTCATCCTTGGGTACGGTTTGCTATCTGCTCACACCACCACTGGAATTAGGTTGGATTTAAAGGTTTACTCCTACCTCAGACTAATGGATCACGACAAACGATTGAGATGTTAGCGTAAATCCTTGGCTGACACTAACCATTTGACCGGTTAGCCATTACCTATTCATATTCATCCTTCATAATTCTTAAAAAAGTGCACGACAGGGTCGAATGAAACTTTCTCGTTGATCAACAGTTAGATTGGTTTGGTAGATTGGTAGAACAGGGAGAACCCTGCTGATGGGCACACAAGCAATGCTAGATAAAATTAACAGTTCATAAAATACAGCAGAAGGAATAGTGTTAAATAAAATTCACGTTATTATTCATCTGATTGGCAGTATTAACAAATAACGATGTGAGATTTTAAAAGTTGAAGCTCTCAGTAGAGTAACAGGCAATTGTCAGTTTTTTTTTTTTTTTTTTTTTTTTTTTTATAATAAACACGCGCTAAAGAGGTTATGACTACTCTTATAGTGTAGTTTGAAGTACACAGCGCGGGCGTTAAGGAAGCTGGGATAGAGAAGATAGGAGATTCCGATGCACATTGGTTTTAAATGTCTGCAATTGAACCGAGGGGGAAAGACAGAGCCGGGCAAGGCGTTCCACATTCGCGTGGTACGGCTTTTGAAGGAATCTCTATATTTCATAGTACGACCGAAAATAGGCTGAAGGGTAAACTGATGGGCATTCCTGGCTTGGCGAGTATTGCGGTTGAATTGTTGAAGGGGTGGAATGCAGCTGGCGATTTCACTTGAGCACTGTTTATAGAAATAGCGATAAAACAATGAAAGACATGTTACATTTCTGCGATGTTCGAGCGAATTTATAGAATTCGCTATATTTGTGTCTCCAATTAGTTTTAAAGCACGATTCTGTATCCTATCCAGCAGGTGCAGTGAGGTTTTGGGCGCACCAGACCGAATATGAGAGTTATACTCAAGTTTGGGGCGAATGAACGCCTTGTATATGGTAGCCAGATCAGAAGGGGTAAAATATTTCTTGCACCGTTTGAGGAAACCTAGACATTTCGCAGCGTTCTTGGCGACTTCGTGTATGTGGTCATTCCAACGAAGTTTGTCATGGACACACATACCGAGAATGGAAAGTCTTTCGGTTTCGGCGATGCAAGTGCCATTCATGGATAATGGCTGAGGATTCTGGTTTCGCTTTAATGACAGCAGACAGCATTGTGTTTTGGAAGCATTAAATTCCACTCTATTGGCTAAACCCCATTTTATAATGCTGTCGAGATCGGAATTTAATGAGCTTAACATACGTTGCCGTTCCAGTTCTACGGCCGAAGAGCAGGGACGTGAGTCTTGGAATGAATATGAGAAGCTGAGGGTGCTGTCATCGGCGAAGGAGTGGATTGGATTAGAAGTTACAGACAGGAGATCATTTATGAAAATGAGAAAGAGGGTTTATATGGTGAATTTCAGACTTGAAGCCATCCAATACAACTTGAATTGAACGGCCAGAGAGGTAGTTTCTAATCCATTGAAGAAGAGACGCATCGATCCCATATGCACGAATTACGAGCGTGAGCGATTTAATTAAAACACGGTAATACTAATATTCTCCAAGTACAATAATGTATGTTTTTATTTGAATTAATGGTTACGTTTTATTGTTTACAAGCGTACAGCGATTAATAGAACAAAGTTAATGATTGAATTCCCGATAGCGACTGCTTCACCTTTTCTCTCGCAGTTCTCTTTATTAATTTCGCTATGGGAAAGAATGCTTTACATTTAGATATTTTCTTAGAACTAGCCCAGGTGTATGTTAATTCTAGGAACTGGTGTACTGGTACATCGGTGATCGGTGGGAAAGAATTATTCCTCACTGTTGTTCGGGGTGTTGGTTTGATGTTCGGGGATCGTAACTCCTCCCTGCCCAGAGTGAAGTGTAGGCCACATAAGCTGGATGGGTTGTGCGGCCGAAACTGATCCTTGCTGAGGAGTGTGTTGATGCTGATGTTGATATAGGATATTGTGTTTGTTTCTAATAAAAAAGCTGATTATTAGAATGGATACAAGTATGAATGTGATTCCTGTAATGATCCAAGAATAAATGTTATTAAAATTATTTTCAATGAGTAGTGGTGGATTTTTTTCCAAGTTCCCAATAACTGTGTCCGTCAAGTTGTCCAGATGTATCTCGGTAGTAGAATTGTTTATCTGAATGAAAAGTGTAGATATAATTTCGGTGGAGTCCCAAAATTGGGTTGTCTCAGTTGAGTACGTTATTCCATTAATTTCAATGGTACAGTTATCGAATTTAATAACTGCCGTCCCTTTTATAGTTCTTGCTTTACTGTTTATATCGCATGTTGTGTTAAGTGTAGTAAAGTTCTTGTTTATTATGCACAAATGGTTTGGTTCCAAAAGTATGACCTCGTCTTCTATTTCGATCGGCATTAGGGTACAAAATGCTTCGGTGTTAAAAATAATGTTAGGGATACATCTATCTGTTTCGATTGTTCTAATAGTGTTCTTAGGACAGTAATATACTTGTTCCACTTTAGTGCAGGGTTCGTTCAAATATTGGTACCAGAATGTATTAAGCAGTAGGTAAGGAGCTTGGAGTTTTATGCTAAATGATTTGTTTACCGGGATTTCCTTTATGTGATAAAAGGAGAATTGGTCGGGTAGGAACGTTGGGATTTTGATGACAAATATGATATTGGAGTGGTTATAATATGCATGTAGTTCAAGTAGCTGGTATATATTCTCGTCTGAAAAGATCTCAACATTTTGAAGCTGAAGCTGTTTATAAATGTAACTCATCTCACCTGGGTGTAGAATATGTTTGGATATGATTGCCAGTTTAGCTAAAGTTATTGATTCTGAAACCTCCTTTAAATGCTCATTCAACAGGTCTATATCATAAACGATTTGGTTAAGGTATTGGTTTATTATAATTAGCGAATCTAATTTATCAATTTTTCCCTGGAGTTTATTAATAGAATTTTCGATGGTACCTTGTTGATTATTTATGTGTTTTGAAATGTTACTAAATCGTTCGATCATTTTTTGATTAATTGTTATCTGATGTGCCAATTTAGTATCTAAATTATATTGGTTAAATTTAAAAGCTTCAAGTTGTTTGTTAATTTGAACATAGTCTTCGTTGTCCATATTGCCGGTTATTGCTTTAATAAGTGTTCCCAACCCGTTAATAGCTCCCCTTTTTACTTTATATTTGGGTTTAAGCAAATCTAAATTGTTCAATAATTTTTCGTATTTTCGGTCCAATATGGCCAATAATGACTTGTGTTCTGGAGTTTGAGTTCTAATTTTCAATGTATTTATGTTTCTGCCAATAAGTGCGACACTGGACTCATATTCGGTCATATTGACAATGTGTATCAACTTCGTGTACCCACTGAATATACGAGCATTACCTATTTTTAATGGTAAAAGTCCTTGACTGTTGCTGAGATCATGAATTTCTAGCTTCTGTCCAGTGGAAATCCAGATGAACCTGCAAATTTTCTTTTGGTTTTAATTTTTTGTTTATGAACTTTTCTTTTAGAGGAATCTATTGTAATTTTATTATTTTGAACAACCCTATGCTCTTGAAATCTTGGGGCTAACTTATTTCTTCTATCCTCTAACTCATAGATGTGCTCATTTACATTAAAATCTGGTGGATCTTTACGAGTTTCGTTACGTTTGTTTATGTTTTTTTCTTTTTGCGTCAAGCTACGTTCATGAACTAGTTTGGTTAAAGCTTCGTAATCTCTAATGTGTTCCCTAAGATAATCCTGCGTGGTTTTTGTACCTTTAGAGTTTGGAAATGGTGTAGACTTATGATAGTGTCCTGTCAATAACTCGAATGGTGTCATTTTAGTAGTGGAATGTATGGAATTATTATAGGTAATAACTGCCTCATCTACCGTTTCACCTATGGTTTTATGTTTGTTTTGGCTTTTAATTATCCGCACAAGCTCTGTTAATGTCGAATGGAATCTTTCGACTGGAGAATTTCCTGTAGAACTTTTAGCACATATTGTATGTAGTTCAATACCGTAAAGGTCTAAGAACTCTTTGAATATGGTTGAAACAAATTCGGATCCATTATCCGATACTAGTTTTTTTGGAATACCATGATGTGAAAAGAAGTGCTTCATGGATTTTATTAAGTTTATGCTGTTTCTTGCGGTTAATAGATAGACGCTTGCAAATTTGTTAAATTTGTCTATAATTGTGAGAAAGTTTTCCTTGTGTATAGAATATATGTCTATATGGACTATTTGTAAGGGTTTAGATGGTGTCTCTGTTATTTCGAATTGTATCTGTTCCCTGTTTCGATCGTATTTATTTAGTTGACAGATATTGCAATTGTTTATAATTCGGGTGATAACGTTTTTCATGTTAGGGAAATACGATTCTCTTCTCAAGTGTTCATATGTTTCAGTTATTCCTCTATGGTTTGAGTTTGTATGGTAAACCCTAACGATTTCTTCCTGTTTGTCGACGTTTGTAATGTCTTTGAGCTTGATATGACAGCGAACTAGCTTATAATTTCCATTACTGAAATACTTTGAATATACCCGTTGAATTGCTGAAAATGTTTCGTCATCCGTTGTAATTGCTGTTAGTCTATTTTTATTAATATAGTTCTCAAAAATATTAATTACAGTGTCTTCGTTATTATCTAGTCTACAGATAGTATGTCTTTTCTTTGTTTTAAATATGATTTCGAATTTAGAACTAGATTTCTTGCAGTTGTGATTTACGTCTAAAATTATTTGATTGGAAAATTCGTTTAGTGGTCTTTCAGATATTGGAATCCCGTCACCTATGTTTTCGTCATCAGAATGAATGGTAGATTATATTATCTGAATCATCAACGTTATTCTGTATAGACATATTGTCTAAATTTTCTGTGTCTTCTGTGGATTCGTTTATGTTCAACTCTACTCGTGACAGAGCGTCGGCGTTTGCATTACTCGTCCCTTTTTTATAAATTACTTCGTAATCGAACTCTTCAAGACGTAATCTCCAACGAACCAGTTTAGAGTTGGGTTCTTTAAGTGAAAATAGCCATGTAAGTGGCTTATGATCCGTAATTATTTTAAACTTTCTCCCAAAAATATAAGGGCGAAAGTATTTCGTGGCCCATATTATGGCCAATAGTTCCTTCTCTATTGTACTGTAATTTTGTTCGGTTTTTGACAAGGTGCGACTTGCGTAACAAATCGGTTTGTCCGATCCGATTGGTCCCTGGGATAACACTGCTCCAATTGCAACATTACTAGCATCCGTAGTAACATTGAATGGTTTGTCGAAATCCGGGTATTGTAATATTGGGTCATTGCATAAAAGAGACTTACATGTTTCAAAGCAATTCAAGTATCTGTTATCCAGTTTTATACCTTTATCTTTTCGAAGACATTCTGTTAGTGGTTTTGTTAAACTCGAGAAGTTTCTAATAAACTTCCTGTAGTACCCGAGTAATCCGAGGAATGATTTGATCTGTTTTCGGGTTTTCGGAATGGGATAGTCTTTAATTGCTTTTAGTTTTTCGGGATTTGGTTTCACACCTTCAGAAGTAACGATGTGACCAAGAAAAGCGACTTCTTTATGTAAAAATTCGGATTTATCTGGTTGTATTTTGAGATTTGCGTTTCTCAGTTTTTCAAAGACTTTAGATAGATTTTCGATATGTTCCTGCAAAGAGGTAGAATAGACGATTATATCGTCCATATAAACAAGGCATATTTTACCTTGTAGATCTTGTAAGACATTATCCATAACCCTTTGAAAGGTTGCCGGGGCGTTTTTCAACTCGAACGGCATTCGGACGTATTCAAAGTGTCCATTTTCGACACTAAACGCTGTCTTTGGGATATCTTCTGGGTTTACTTCAATTTGGTGAAAACCAGAAGCAAGATCTAGCGTACTAAAGTACAAACATTTGCCTAGTTTATCAAGAATCTCTGTAATGTTCGGAATAGGGTATCTGTCTTCTACTGTTTTTTCATTGAGTTTACGGTAGTCTATGACAAGCCGCCACTTCTGTTTTCCTGTTGCGTCCTTTTTCTTGGGTACGATCCAAATTGGTGACGACCACGGTGAAAAGCTTGGACGTATTATTCCCTGACTCAACATATCTGTTATTTGGCTTTGTATTTCTTCCTTATGTACATAAGGATATCGGTAAGACTTGCTGTGTATTGGTACATCGTCTTTTGTATTTATTTTATGCTTGATAAGATTTGTAAACGATAGATTCTCACCGATCCTAAAAAACGTATCTTTGTATTGTTTACAGAGTTTCTGCAAAGCCTTCTTTTCCTCAACATTTAAGTGATTCGTTCTTATTAAATCATTAATATCATCCTTCTCGTAATTATCAGAATAATTACTAATAGAAAAGTTGTGAACTTCTGCAAAGTGTTCATTATTAAAAGATTGTACTTTTATTGGTTGTTCAATGACAAATTTTTGTGGTATTTCAGATAGATTGATTACTTCGATAAATGAATACCATTCCTGCGCTTCGTATATACCTTCAGGAATTGACAGGTTTTCATTAATTTGAACGGGCTTTATGTATATACTTCCCTTTTTTATGTCTACTGGTAAATGAGCAACTATCTTGCTATGCGCTGGAACAATATAAGGCTTTGACATAAAATTTGGTTTATATTTCAAAGGTATTTGAGCAAACTTGGTTTCTAAGACAGAGTTAGGAATATCTATTTTCATTTGTAGTTCCTTCATTAAATCTATTCCTATCAAGCCATCAAAGTACTGATGGAATCTAAATATTATAAATTTGAGTGGCTTTTGGGTGTTTAATTCTTTAATTTCATTAACTTGACCTTCCTTATCTACTATATGGGTTCCAAATACAGTTTTTATTTCAATTGGCTTAATCCTAATAGTCTGTGTTTTGTTAATTATTTCCGGATTTATAAACGATCTACTACTTCCTGTGTCTATTAAAAATTTAAGAGGTTGATCATTTAAGCTTATTATATGAATATAAGGTAATGCAGATGAATTGAAATTATTCATATCTATATAACCTATTGGTGTACCGAGGCTTACATGCGAAAATTTTCGTCATTTACTTCGATAATTTCATCCAGGTCTTGATGTGCATCAAGACTTTGGATATAGTTGTTGGGGTTTCTGTGGGTACTATTTTCTTCCACATTGTACAATTCTGCTCTAGGATGATTATGGATCTCCGCCCGTGTGAAATTATTATTAAATCGTCTGTTACCGGTATTGTTACTTGTACGACTATTCCCACTATATGTGTCCATTGGTTCTGGACCTCTTGAGTAACCATGTTGGCTTATTTGCCGACTTTGGGGTTTGGGAAGGGATATAGGGGGTAATTGTTGCGGAAAAGATTGTTGGACCCTAGGATGTGTAAAATTAGATTGTTTCAATTTATCTTGTTTGAAATTATGCCGTTGGAAATTCTGTCTTTGATTGAATGATTGTTGAGGCTGAGAGTTGTACTGTTGATATCGCGGTTGTTGAGGATAATAGTTCTTATGTGGATTATAATATTGGCTTTTATTATTTGGGAAATATTGCTTTGTGTAAGGAACATGTTGTGTGTTCCTCACATAGTACGTATTTTGCTCTTCCAAGCAAAAATTTAGAGCTATTGCGAGGGTTTTTGGCCTCATGGCTCTTATAGTTGAGCCTAATGGCTCTTTTAGCCCGGTTAGAAATGTGTTGAGGCACATTTCTTCATAGAGAACATATTTTGAATTTATTACCGACTGTTCCTTCTCATGCACCCGAATGTGGTTTATCATGGTTGAGAAGATTTCGATAACGTGTGAATAGAATGCCTCGACGGTATTCTCGTTTTGTTTGAGGGTGTGCAAGTCGCGGATTAGGCTGGTCTCGTTTCTTTTATCCGAGTAGTGTGTGATTAAATTTTGTTTAATACTTTCCCATTTAATGGGAGTGCCGTACATGTTTAAAATTTCATTGGCTTCGCCAATAATTTTATTTCTAATTGCTCGTAGTATAATTTTACCGTACGTAGTACCATCAAGACCCTGTATAAGACCCAGAATTTCTTCCACATTTTGAATGAAATCATAGAGAGTTCTTTGATTTCCTTCAAATGTGGGAAGGTCTTTAATTGGGTCTGGTACTCTTAGAGAGTTTAACACACCGTCAATACCGACGCTACTTTGAGTTGCCCCAGTGCCTATGGCATTTGTATTTGGGGGAAGGTTCATTTTTATATGATCGAATGAGATAGGTTGTATTACTTCGATTTTTATTTCACTATATTGCTTAATTATTTCGGAGGTGGCAGAATCAGCACTAGCTGATCTTTTATGAGTGTGAGTGCTATACGGGAGATTCGAACTACTTGAACTAGTTTTTGCGTGTTTTCTTCTGGGGGAAGGATGTGGTGAAGTCATGGAAGCTTAATATAATTGGATACAATATTTTTCACTTACCCTACAAGTACAATGAATATCTTCATGATATATACTGCCATAAGTATAGAGGTATCTTCAAGGTAGAAAGTGCTTATTGAATCCAGATGTCCTTCTTTGATGTCCGTTTGGATAGAGGTATCTTCAAGGTAGAAAGTGCTTATTGAATCCAGATGTCCTTCTTTGATGTCCGTTTGGATAAAAATATTCCTTTAACTAGCACACTTTTTCTTTATTTAAATGTCTTTACTTGTTTTAATTAGTTATTTTTATTCTTTCACTTTCTTGTCGCTTAGTTTAGTTATTGTTATTGTGAATCGATATTCGCTCGATTCACTATTATAGTTATTGTATTATTAGTATTCAATTTGTATTCACAAATATTCAATTATTTCGATTTTTCATTTTTTTTTTTTTTTTTGTTTTATTCACTGGTTTTTCCGACTGCGCCAATTACGAGCGTGAGCGATTTAATTAAAACACGGTAATACTAATATTCTCCAAGTACAATAATGTATGTTTTTATTTGAATTAATGGTTACGTTTTATTGTTTACAAGCGTACAGCGATTAATAGAACAAAGTATAATGATTGAATTCCCGATAGCGACTGCTTCACCTTTTCTCTCGCAGTTCTCTTTATTAATTTCGCTATGGGAAAGAATGCTTTACATTTAGATATTTTCTTAGAACTAGCCCAGGTGTACGTTAATTCTAGGAACTGGTGTACTGGTACATCGGTGATCGGTGGGAAAGAATTATTCCTCACTGTTGTTCGGGGTGTTGGTTTGATGTTCGGGGATCGTAACTCACGCATTTTCGACAAAAGAGCTTGGTGCCAAACTCTGTCAAATGCCTTTGAAATATCAAGCGCAACAATCTTCGTTTCACCAGAGTGATGTAGAGATTGGTTCCACTTTTCGGTGAGATAAGCCATCAAATCACCAGTGGATCTGTTGCCACGAAAACCGTACTGCCGGTCATTAATGAGTTTTCGTGATTTAAGATATTTCATGAGCTGACGATTTATCAGCGTTTCCATGACCTTAGAAAGAATGGATGTAAGTGCTATGGGTCGGTAGTTGGTGGGAGAAGAAGATTCGCCTTTTTTGGGGACGGGCTGGACAAATGCAGTTTTCCACCTTCTCGGGAAGAGTCCAGAAGAATAGGACAGATGGAAAAGCTTACGCAGTGGTTTTGCCAGCGTGGAAGAACACCTCTTCAGAACAATTGGGGAAATACAATCTGGACCAGCGGATTTATTTATGTTGAGATCATTAAGTACTCTTGCCACTGTACGAGTGCGAAAATGGATTTGTCCCATGGTGCATTCGACGCTCTCAAGTACAGGTAGAGGCAAAGCGCAATCTGGGAGCATTGAGCTGGCTGCAAAATGTGCAGCAAGCAGATTCGCTTTGTCTAAAGAGTTGACAGCTGGAATGTCATTGTAAATGAGCGTTGGGATCGAAGATGAGACCGAATTCTTTATATTTTTTACAAAAGACCAAAAGTTTTTACTACCCTTGGGACATTGTAGTATTTTTTGCCTCAACTTTTGGTCATACGAGAATTTAACACGCTTGATAATTGTATTGCAGTCATTTCTAGCTCGCTTGAACTTTTTATCTTTTTAATTTTAGTTATCACACATGTTCTGGTCAGAGAGATAGAGTTATAATCACCTACTGTACTATTTTATTCTCTTACAGTTTATACGATTTTTGAGTAGGTGCAAAGCAAAGTGTAGTCGGAGTATCTGTTTTCTGATCTGCAGGGGCATGTTTGTATTTTTGACTGGAATATTTTAGTAACGCTGGCTTATGGTGTCTATGATTGGAAGTAGGGTTCGTATTAGACCGATATCTTTACATAGATTATGCATGTAAGATATAAGAGGTTTGTTTTTGAATTTGCATTAGAAGTTATAAAGCGAATATACCGATGGAAACGTCGTGGGAGTTTCTGATTGAGTAAGGCACCAAGTGGTTGGAATTATTTTAAGGTGCATATTCATATGGTTGAAAAGAAAAAGTGAGTAATATTTGATAAAAATTAGTTTTGCGCTGCCGTTATTGCATTATTAATGGAAGTGTGGTATTGAGTTTTAAAAGGATGTACAAACACAGATCGGATTTTTAGTAGTAATTTTTGAAAAAAATCGAATAAACAAGTTTTGTAATACTTGTTTATTAGATTTTTTTTTTTGAGAATAACTAAGTATGGGATCTTAATTAACGCTGTTTTATTATCCTAAATATGTATTTCGATCAAAATGTTTAGAGCGGTTTTTGTAAAATTAGCCAGAAAAAACAGTACCAAATATAGCAGTTTTTAGTTTGAAAAATAAAATTGGTTAACTATTTAGTTGAAAACCGATTATAAGTTATTGTTCAGGATGTATAAGCATTGCTTCGTTTTTAAAGTTTTATCGAAATCAAAGATGGGGTTTTCAAGATATGAGCAGTTTTTAAAATTTGCGTTTTCGGTGCTTCGAATTGAAAATTGAGGGCACAATAGTTTTGAAAACATCCATTTTTGAAAACATCGGATTTTGGTCAAAATCGTTATCGCCGTTTTCCGGTAAACTGATAAAAACTAAATTTATAAAAAAATGCCCTTTTTTAAAAAACCATTGTACGATAATATAGAGAAAAACTGAGTTCGCTATTAAGTTATAAATGACCTCATTACCTTAGAATTTAATTTTTGTTACAATCGTATAGACCGTTTTCGAGATATGTCGAAATTTCAAAAGTACTGTTGTTCGGACTTTTAGCCAAAAACTGGGTACGCAGTCTTGGTAATCTCACCTACTTAAGCTTAAATATCAATTTTGGTTAAAATCGTTATAGCCGTTTTCGATTAAATCAAACTAGTACGAAAATGTTATATGGGAAGTACCATTAATATTGAGGTTATTTATTATTTGAGAGTGTTGTATACTGAATTGTGAGACAGACTGTTGGCCTATTGTTTTCTTTCCAACAGAGTCTATAACCGCTACACTCTCTTTTGTTATCTAATATATAAGACTATGTACCGTAGATTTAAGTTAGAAATAGTTAAGCGAGCATTGGAGCTCAAAGTAATAAACTGGCAGTCAACGAAGAGAGTGGCGTTTTATTTGTTATACGAACGGACGTAACAGAATGGCGACGAGGATAAACTGTTGATTTTTTAAGTCCAGTAGTGAATATAATTTTATAATATTATATTAACGTATTATTCGAGAAGCATAATTGATGTTGGAAGGTGACATAAACGTGGAAGCCGTAATTAAAAAGGAAATAGCTATGGAAACTCAACGTCCAATGATTGGACAGGTAGAAACGTATACGCCTGGAGATGATTTTGAGTTATGGGTAGACAGAATGGAACTTTTACTGAGGTTAAACAAAATTGAAGACGATCAAACCAAGGTGGATTATTTTATAACGCTAGGTGGCGGCGAGCTGTATAAAATTTTGAAGTCGCTGGCGTCTCCGGTAAAACCCACTACTCTCAAATATAACGACATGTTACAAAAGCTTAAAAACCATTTTAAGCCAAAGAAAAATGTGATTGCTGAGCGGTACAAATTATTTCTTAGAAATCAACAACCACACGAATCGATTTCGGATTATCTTATTTCAATTAAATTAATAGCACAGGAGTGTGATTTTGGTGACTTTCTGGAACACGCGTTGAGAGACAAATTAGTATGTGGTCTACGGAATGACAAACTTCGAACAATTTTGTTAAGTGAGGACAATCTAACTTTGGAGAAAGCAAAAAAATAAAGCGCTGACATTCGAGATGGCAGAAAAGGAAGTGCGAGACATGGGCTCCAGTAATCAAGGACGAATCGGGAGAATTGAAGGCGTTCGAGAAAAAGAAGTATGGCGGCGAGGAGATGTTCGGGGAAAAAAGGCTGTGGTTGCAGGTAAATCGTTCGAAAGAAATCGTAATCTGTCTAGGAGTTGGTCTAAAAGTAGACGAACTGGAAGTGAATCTAGTGGGCGGTGCTTCCGATGTTCCAAAAGTCCACACAAAGCTAAAGAATGCAGGGTTATTATTTGCTATAACTGCTCTGGTCAAGGGCATTACGCTTCTGCATGCACAAAAGCGAAAAAACATAAACATAGTTACAAAGCAAACCATGTGGATGAGTCGGACGATGAAGATGCTGTAAATGATTTAAATAATTTAAGGTTAGGGCATATTTATAGTATTTATAAGCATGGAAAACCATTATATGTGCATGTTAGAATTAATGGGAAAAATATCAAAATGGAGCTAGATACTGGCGCATGTTCTACTATTATCAATCATAACGATTTTTTAAAGCTAGGACTGAAATGTCGAAAAGAAAAGGAAAATATGAAAGACTTGCATGTTATAACGGGGGAACGGGTAAAAGTTGTTGGTGTAATCAGTATGAATGTTAAATTACATGAAATTTTTGTAGAGAATTTAGATCTCACGGTTGTTGAATCGATAAGTTCGTTTGTGCCACTTTTAGGACGTAATTGGTTAGAAGTGTTGATCCCAAATTGGAAAAAATCGATTTTTGGGGAAAATGTGGGCCAATTACATTCGGTTGAAAATTTGAGGGAGATTGAGTATTGTAAACAAATGTTTCCGAATATTTTTGATATGAAGTTAAATACTCCGATGAGTGATTTTGAGGCGGACATATTTATTAGAGAAGATAGTAAGCCAATTTTCTTTAAACCCTATACGGTGCCATACGGTTTAAGATCCAAAGTCGAACAGGAATTAGACAATTTAGTGAATTCGGGGATTATCAAGCAAGTGATGTCAAGCAAGTGGGCCTCGCCTATAGTAGCGGTTGCAAAATCGGATGGTGGTGTGGCGAACCAGCAAATGATCTACGAACAACCTCTCAGCACAGTAGTCAACTACTTAGCACAGTAGTCAACTTCGCAGCACAGTAGTCAACACAGAAGCCATCTTGGTTTGGCACTGCCATCTTTTCTTTTTTTGTTACTTCTTGACAGCGACGGCGAGCAAACGTGGTTTTTAGGCGATCACGTTTTTCCTTTTTCCTGTAAACCAAATTCCTTTTTCAAATACTTAATTAAATAAATAGTTTGTAATTTATATCGTTTATTAATTACTGCGTTGGTACAATTACCACATTGGTGACCCCGCGAAAGAATTAGTTGCGCTCTATATTTTTTTTGGTTGAAAAAGACTCGCCGTCGCTGCGTCGTGCATCGCTGAGTCGAGCTTCGTTCCAGTAGCCACCACAATGGACACAAACGGCAAGCCGGAAGAAGCACCAACAGCAGATGAAGAGCCATGCACAAGCCGTGCTCCACCGAACTCGAACACAACCTCGCACCAGCCACATGTCGCAGGCCTCTCCATCGCAGCGCGATTACCACAATTTTGGCGCGACCGCCCGTCGCTGTGGTTCGCTCAAGTGGAAGCTATCCTCGCCCCATCAAGGCCTTCCGATGACATGAAATACCAATATGTTATCGCCAATTTGGAGCGGCGAGATCTCGAACAAGTTACAGACATTCTACTTTCGCCTCCAACGTCAGACAAATACAGTGCAGTGAAAGCAAGGCTCATGCAGGTATACGAGGAAAGCCAAGAACGACGACTTCAGCGTTTGGTCGAAGGTATTGACCTTGGAGACGCACAACCGTCTCAGTTACTTCGGCGCATCCGGGACCTCTCCGGGTCATCAGGCACACCAGACGCTGTGCTCCAAGTGTTGTGGCTGTCAAAATTACCATCCCACGTGAGAGCTGTGCTTTCTGCGGTCACGGGCGATTTAAACAATCTCGCCCAAATCGCCGATAAAGTAATCGACCACTGCCACTCATTACCAACGGTAGCGGCAATCCACCAGTCGCCCTCAAGATCAAATCAAACATCAGTCGTTACCAACGAAGTTCTGCTCGATATACAACACAGACTAGCCGCACTCGAAGGAGGATTACGATCCCGTCAGCAGTACAAAAGAAGCAGCTCAAGCATTCGCGCACGTCGACCAAGCAGAGACAATTCGAGAAACAACGGGATCTGTTGGTTCCACCGACGCTACGGCTCTCGAGCACGTAACTGTTCGCAACCTTGCACATTCACGCAGGGAAACGGCAGTCAGCAACACTAGTGGAGGCGTCTGCTGTTGCTGGTAAGTCTTACCGCCTTTTTATTATGGACAAAGCTACTGGTCATTCGTTTTTAGTTGACAGCGGAGCTGCCATTTCAGTTTTGGCTGTCAAACCCAACAGCAAATTACAAGAGCAGCCATATGCATTGTATGCAGTCAATCGCACGCGTATCAGCACGTACGGGACAATCACATTGGAATTAGATTTGGGGCTGCGACGCGCATTTAGATGGACGTTTGTTCGAGCAGCTGTGCCACAGTCCATCTTAGGAGCGGACTTTCTCCAACATTTCCGCCTGCTCCTGGACATACATGGGCGTCGCCTCATCGATCAAGTAACGAACATCCGTACCCCAGCAGCACTCATGTCCACGGACTACACAGTTATAGACTCCATCGACCACAACCATAAGTACGCAGACCTCCTCAAGCAGTACAGAGAAATAACCCTTCCATTTTCGTCTCAACGTCAACCTACACACAACGTTCGTCATTACCTCGAGACCTCGGGACCGCCACTCTCCTGCCGCGCGAGGCCTATTCCACCAAAATTCTACGCCCTCGCCAAAATCGAGTTTCAACGCATGCTGGACGCGGGAATTTGTCGCCCATCGTGTAGCCCGTGGGCCAGCCCGCTGCACATCGTGGTGAAGAAGAACGGAGGCATACGCCCATGCGGTGATTACCGCCGCCTTAACTCCATCACGCTGCCGGACCGGTACCCGCTGCCACGCCTGACGGACTTTCAAAACATCATGCCGGGCAAATCGATATTTAGTAGAATAGACCTCGCCCGTGCATACCACCAAATTCCGATGGCTCCAGAGGATATACCGAAAACGGCCATCATCACGCCATTTGGGATGTACGAGTTTACCCGTATGACGTTCGGGCTGCGTAATGCAGCGCAAACTCAACAGCGTTTCGTCAATTCCGTTTTTGGCGATTTGAATTACGCCTTTACTTACATTGACGATATGCTAATAGCATCAAAATCGCCTGAAGAGCACCACAAACACATAGAAGAAATCTTTCGTCGCCTGCAGACCAACGGCATCACCATAAATATGGAAAAATGTGAGTTCGGCAAAAACGCACTCGAGTTCCTGGGATACCATGTCGACAGGACCGGCATACGACCACCAGAAGACACCATCAAGGCTATCTCCGAGTTCCCACAACCAACCACTGTGTGTGAGCTCCGTCGCTTTTTGGGAGCACTCAATTTTTTTCGTCAGTGTCTGCCCCACGCAGCTGCAGAACAAGCGCCGCTGTCGCAGATGCTCCATGGTGCTAAAAAGAAGGAATGCTCGCCCCTCTCATGGTCTACAACAGCACAAGCCGCTTTCCAACGTTGCCGCAAAGCGCTTGCGGAGGCCGCTTCGCTCGCTCATCCGTTGCCCGATGCAGAACTACACCTCATGTGCGACGCATCGAACACTTCAACTGGTGCAGTGTTACTTCAAGTTATCGATGGTAAAACCGAACCACTCGGATATTTTTCGAGGACTTTAACGCCTGCGCAACAGAAATACAGCACTTACGATCGAGAATTGTTGGCTATTAAGCAGGCAATCGAACACTTCCGCCGCTTCGTCGAGGGTCGACCGTTTGTAATCTTCACCGACCACAAGCCGCTGACGTTTGCTTTTCAAAACACATCAACACCAAGCGAAACACCCCGTCGTCAACGCCACTTGGACTACATCGCCCAGTTTTCGACTGATATTCGCCATGTCAAGGGCGCGGACAACGCAGCTGCCGACGCTCTCTCTCGAATCGCGGCGATCGCAACTCCCACGGCTTTGGACTACACCGCCATCGCAAAGTTGCAAGGCAACGACCCAGAGTTGCAGAAGTTAAAAACGGTGAGTCAGAAACTTTCGTTTATTGACATTGTCCTTCCAGAATCACATACACCGATCACGTGTGAAACGTCAGCTGGGCGTGCTCGACCATACATACCACCGGCATTCAGACGCGCAGCCTATGAAACCGTCCACAACCTCAGTCATCCTGGAACACGAGCCTCACGAAAATCAGTCGCGCTTCGGTTTTTCTGGCCATCGATGAACTCAGACATCGGTAGATGGGTACGTGCCTGTCCCGCCTGCCAGAGAAGCAAAATCCATAGACATACTACGCCACCGTTCGGAAAGTTTCCATCCGCTGAAAGGTTCGAGCACGTCCACATGGACATCGTGGGTCCGCTACCTAGTTGCTCTGGTTTCAGATACCTCGTTACGTGCATTGACCGTGCAACACGCTGGCCAGAGGCAATACCCATCGAAGACATCACCGCAGCAACAGTGGCCGACGTATTTTTCCAGCACTGGGTTGCGCGCTTTGGCTGCCCACTTCGGCTGACTACCGACCAAGGAAGGCAGTTCGAATCTGCGCTGTTTCAAAGGTTTTCTCAACTCCTCGGATGCCACCGCATCCACACTACTGCCTACCACCCACAGGCAAATGGGATAGTCGAGCGATGGCACCGCACATTGAAGACAGCGCTCACCACTCACTTACCCGAGAACTGGCTGCAAGCACTGCCAGCCGTGCTACTGGGACTCCGTACGATGGTGAACGAGTCCGGCACTTCGCCCGCGCAGTTGGCGTATGGTGCGGAACTTCGACTGCCAGGGGACTTTCTGGCGGCACCCAGCAACATTCAGGAGCCCATCGCCTTTCTGCAAGAGCTGAGGGAGGCACTTCAGCGAACATCACCTACTCTTGCCACACACCAGACGAAGTCAATTTTTGTACCCAAGGATCTCGGTACTGCCTCCCACGTCTATGTGCGCATCGACAGTACCCATCGACCGTTGCAACCTGCTTATACCGGACCATACCCAGTCCTAGATCGTCGGCCACAAGCCTACAAACTGGCTATGCCGAGTAAGGATGCGTATGTTTCCGTTCAACGCTTGAAACCAGCTTACCAGCTTGTGGATCAAGAAACATCGCCACCGCCAGCTACGCCAGTGCATCGTACAAGCAGCCCAGACCGAAATACTCCGGTTATCACTAAACGTTCCGGGCGGACCATCAAAGTTCCTGTTCGCTTCACTACCTCTTAAGGGGGGAGTACTGTGGCGAACCAGCAAATGATCTACGAACAACCTCTCAGCACAGTAGTCAACTACTTAGCACAGTAGTCAACTTCGCAGCACAGTAGTCAACACAGAAGCCATCTTGGTTTGGCACTGCCATCTTTTCTTTTTTTGTTACTTCTTGACAGCGACGGCGAGCAAACGTGGTTTTTAGGCGATCACGTTTTTCCTTTTTCCTGTAAACCAAATTCCTTTTTCAAATACTTAATTAAATAAATAGTTTGTAATTTATATCGTTTATTAATTACTGCGTTGGTACAATTCCCACAGTGGCATCCGACTTTGCGTTGATTGTAAGGTTACAATTAATAGGTATATTGACAAACACCACTATCCGTTACCGAGAATGGATGACATTTTCGCTAAGTTAGGAAAATGTTCCTATTTTTGTGTACTTGACTTGACTGGGACCTATCAGCAAGTAAAAATATCTGAGGCGTCGAAACCATTACTTACAATTAATACACATAAAGGGTTGTATGAATTTCAAAGACTAACATTCGGTGTTAGCAGTGCACCGTCCATATTTCAGTCCATAATGGACAGGATTCTTGCAGGAATTTCGCACGTTCAGTGTTATTGACGATATTATTATCGGGGGTGAACCTTTTGAAGATTGCAAGAATAATTTGTTTTCGGTTTTAGAAAGATTAAGTACTTACAACGTCCGCGTTAACGAAAACAAATGCAAGTTCTTCGAAAAAAGTTTCAAGTATCTGGGGCACATTATTTGTAATGAAGGGATTAAACCCAATCCGGAAAAGGTAAAAGCGATTACCGACGCACCTATACCCGAAAACTTACAACTACTGCAGTCATATTTGGGACTTATTAATTTTTATAGTAAATTTATCCCAAATATGTCAACGAAGTTTAAAAATCTATATGAGCTATTAAAAAAAGAAAATAATTTTAATTGGACAGACGAAGGTCAGAAAAAATTTGAAGATAGTAAGGGTTATTTATATAATAGCAATCTCTTCATTATGATGAAAAATTGCCTATAGTTATTGCGTGTGATGCGAGTCCCTATGGAGTTGGGGCAGTTTTGTCACATCTTGTTGATGGTGTGGAAAAACCGGTGCTGTTTGCGAGTACGACCTTGAGTAAAGCTCAAAGGAACTACTCCCAGCTGCATCGTGAAGCTTTGGCTATTGTGTTTGCTATTAAAAATTTCATAAATATGTGTATGGCAGACATTTCACGATAGTAAGCGACCATCAACCCTTGAGAGAAATTTTTAACCCATCCAAATGTACGCCACCAGTGGCAGCAGCTAGGCTTCAAAGGTGGGTTATTTTCATGGGAATGTATGATTATACGATTACGTATAGAAAAGGAAGACTATTGGCCAATGCAGATGCGTTATCAAGGCTTCCGTTGACAAACGAGTCTATGGTTGAGGCAGGTATTATCGGAAAAATTGTGGATAAGGATAATTTTCCGTTAAATATTGCCGTAGTTGCCAAATACACGAAAAAGGATAAAGTGCTACAATTAGTTGTCGAGTGGATGGAACGGGGATGGAAGGACAATTGTGGTAGGATTCCTCGAAGTTTTTTGGAAAAAAAAAAAATGAGTTGGAATATGAGGAGGGGTGTTTATTTTTTGGGAACAGGTTGATTATCCCGGATAGATTGCAACATAAGGTGCTTGAATTGGTTCATGAAGGTCATGTAGGCATAGTTAGAATGAAGACTCTTGCCAGATCATACGTTTGGCGGAGTAACTTGGACAAAGACATTGAAAACTGTGTTAAGCAATGCAGAATTTGCTTGGTACATCAAAATCAGACAAAAAATGTTCCTTTGGCACCGTGGAAGGCAACAAGTTTACCATATGAAAGAATTCATTTAGATTTTGCCTATTTACAGGGACGGACATTTTTAATTTTAATAGATGATTTTTCTAAGTGGCTAGAAGTTTTTGTAATGCAAAAAACAGATGCGCAAAATGTAATATCGAAACTACGATCCAATTTTGCGATATTTGGTTTCCCCTCCAAAATAGTAACCGATAACGGCCCACCATTTTCTTCCAGTTTATTTAAAAATTTTTGTGATGCCTATAATGTAAAAATTATTTTTTTTTAGGGGAAAGAAGTGTTGTATACTGAATTGTGAGACAGACTGTTGGCTTATTGTTTTCTTTCCAACAGAGCCTATAACCGCTACACTCTCTTTTGTTATCTAATATATAAAACTATGTACCGTAGATTTAAGTTAGAAATAGTTAAGCGAGCATTGGAGCTCAAAGTAATAAACTGGCAGTCAAAGAAGAGAGTGGCGTTTTATTTGTTATACGAACGGACATAACAGAGAGGGGTTATTGTACTGCGACCCTTTGATCTATTGTACCCCCTGCTTACGCCTCAGAGTGGTTTATTCCCTTAAAAGAGTTCCCCACATCGTATAATTCCTTTCGAAATCATTTTAGAGGTTTTAGTACTCTTCTTTCTCCTTGGCGGAAGAAATCAGTCCTATAGCACTCTCTCCAGTCAAGTTTCCTTTAAGAATCTAAGGATAAGAGCTGGCTCTAGTGACTGTATTTCTTCATCAGATAGTTGGTTCTTGCCCAAGTATTTCAGTCTTTTGTGGGTCAGTGCCCCATATGATCCCAGCAAGTGTTCTGGGATTTCACTGGACTCATCGCAGAATCTGCAGAGACCTTCTTCAGATATACACAGTTTCCTGAGGTGTTCCTTGAGTCTACAGTGCCCCGTTAGGATACGAAGGTTATTTTTGCTCATGCCGATGCAAGCTTGGAATCTTTTCCGGCTGTATTGTCAAAGAAGTTTCTTGGCCTGCCCCATGCCCTGAGTGTAATGCCAGGTTCTTGCCCTGTTTTCTTTCTCTAGTTTCCTAAATTCTTCTTTGAGGGTGTGATCCCATATTCCGCAGAATGGTTCAGGACCTATGAAAGTTTCTGATGCTCCCTTCCTTGCTAGGGAGTCGGCTATTTCATTCCCCTCTATTCCTACGTGGCCAGGCACCCATCAGAGGGTTATACTGTTTCTCCTACCAAGTTCATTAAGTTTTTGTAGGCATTCCCATACAAGTTAGGATTTAATGATGTAGGAATTAAGTGCCATAATAGCAGCTTGGCTGTCTGACATTATAGCTGTATCACAGTTGACTCTGTTTCTGTCGAGGTTAATTTCGACACACCTGTCTATGGCATAGATTTCAGCCTGAAAGATGCTGGTACTTTTGCCCATTGGTTCAGAATATTTGGTTCCAGGGTCCAGGCCCAAAAACTCCCGCCCCAGTTCCCTCCTCAGTTCTCGACCCATCTGTGTACCACTTTGTTGTGTGATTGCTCAGTCTGTGAATTGTGGATTCATTGCTCCTGTTCTTCTTATTGCTGAGCTTAGTAACAAAGTTCTTTTGAAAATCAAATCTTTTGACGATGTCGTCTCTAGGAAAGGCCAATAGTGGTTGTTTTTTTGAGTAGTACGTCAAACTGTCTCAGTGTGATGCACTTTCGTCTTCCTATTCATTCCTTGGCCATTCTTAGGATCATTTTAATTGCACATTCCTCAACCATAAGGTCCAATGGAGTTAGTTCCAATAGCACTTCCATAGCTGCGGTTGGGCAAGTTCTCATAGCCCCTGTAATACATAGGCATGCCAGTCTTAGCACTTTATTGAGTGTCTTCCTTGTGGTTGATAGACTGGTTCTCTTTGCCCATGCAATCGCTCCATACGTGATCATTGGTCTCACAATAGCAATATACATCCATATGAGGATGGTCGGGCTACATCCCCAGGATTTGCCAGCTAGGCTTCGGCAAATCATTAAAGCACGCGTTGCTTTCCTGTTTATCTCTTCTGTGTGTATTTTCCAGACGATATTACTGTCTAGGTTTAGTCCCAGATATTTAACTTCATTTGCTGTTGTCAGTGTTGTACCTGATAGCCTTATCGGCCTTAGTCGTTCAAGTTTTCTTATCCTCGTGAATGGTACTATTATTGTTTTTGCCGGATTAAGGTTAAGCCTAGCCGTTACGCATCAATCCCGAGTTATTTCGAGTCCCCTTTGTATAATGTCACATAGGGTTCCCTCAAATTTACCCCTGGCAATAATTACTATGTCAACAGCATATGCTTGGCAATTGATGCCCTGGTTCGTCAATTTCTCAAGTAACTCGTCCACTACAAGACTCCACATTAGGGGAGTTAGAAGTCCTCCTGGCGGACAGCCTCTTGCTGTGTTAACATTGATAATACCTTCTGATGTGTGAGTCTTTGCTGATCTTGTGCTCAGGAGTTCATACATCCATCTTGATACTGTGTTATTTACTCCTTTTCTATCAAGAGCTCGAATAATTGCATCGTGCGATGTGTTATCGAATGCTCCCTCAATGTCCAAGAAGGCACACAAGACTATCTCTTTCGCTTCAAGAGCGCTTTCAATAATCTCAGTAAGCTGGTACAGAGCAGTCTCCGTAGATCTGCATACTGGCGATGATGAAGAGGCGATGTACTTGGTACATCTTCACTTAAGTAGTTGTCCACAGCCTTTTCCATCATTTTAAGAAGAAACGAAGTAAGACTGATTGGTCTATAGGACTTCGGTAGACTTGGGTCCTTTTTTCCCACTTTCGGAATGAACACTACCTTCGCTCGTCTCCACTGGTTTGGTATGTAGCCCAGTGCCACACTGCTTTTTAAACTTCTTGCCAAATGTGGAAGCAATTTACCTTGACCTTTTTGTAGTAGGACTGGCGTAATTCCGTCCACCCCCGGTGATTTATAAGGCTGAAAGGAATCAATTGCCCATTCTAGTCGCCCTCTGGAGAAAATTTCGGTTGCTATTTTCCAATCCTATTTCCGAGGTCTTTGAATATTGGTCGTTCTCCTATTGTCTGTACCCAAATGACTAGGCGCAGGGTCATAAGTCCACAGGCCAAAAGCCCACAATGGACTTTTGACTCATCTATGTGGGTTATAAGTCCACAAATCAATTTGACGTTGGACGCCTTAGCACACCTGGAGTAGCCAGAGCCTACAGAGAGCGCCTGAGCATGAAACTCTCCACTATGCACTCGCCTTCCACAGACGCCAACAAGCAGTGGTGCCAATCTCGCGACATCATCAAGGAGGTAGCCGAAACCACTGTAGGGTACCAGCCACCCCAGAGAAAGAGCCCGTGGTATGATGATGAATGCGTGTACAGGAAAAAGGTGACAGAAGATGCACACAAGAAAATGCTGCAGCGCAAAACAAGGGCAGCTAGGGAAGAGTATCGAGCCAGGAGAAGGGAGGAGAAAAAGACCCTGCGTAGAAAGAAGAGAGCCTACGCAGTATCCCAGCTCAAGGAGATCGAAGAGTCTCGTGATCGCAACAACATCCGGAGGTTCTATAAGAAAGCCAAGCAACTGGCTGCTGGCTTCAAAACCGGAACACAGGCTCTTCGAGACAGCGAAGGAAACCTAGTCACCGAAGCGCAGGGAATAGTAGATGTATTTAAGCAGCATTTCCAGCAGTTGCTTAATGGGCATCATGTTGAGAGAGTGGTAGGGCAAGAAGATAACCCGCGTCCAGCTAATGAAGAACCTGTTTCGGCACCCAGTATAGAAGAGGTTGGCTTAGCTATAAAAAAGCTTAAGAACAACAAAGCCGCAGGTTCGGATGGCTTGCCAGCGGAGCTCTTTAAATACGGAGGTGATGTTTTGGTAGGGCGCATGCACCAAATCATCAACCAAGTATGGATGGAAGAAAACATGCCCGATGACTGGACTATCAGCTCCATATGCCCTATCTACAAAAAAGGCGATCCTATGTCTTGCAAGAACTATCGAGGCATATCCCTGCTAAATGTCGCGTATAAGATCCTATCCAACGTACTGTGTGAACGTCTTAAACCGTTCTGCAACACACTAATCGGCACGTACCAGTGTAGCTTCCGGCCCGGCAGATCGACTATAGACCAAATTTTCACACTGAGGCAAATCCTGGAAAAGACCAACGAATTTCAAGTCGAGACACACCATCTATTCATCGACTTCAAGGCCGCGTATGATAGTATACATCGTCATGAGCTGTATATGGCGATGGCCGAATTCGGAATTCCGTCAAAATTGATTCAGTTGTGTCGCGTGACACTCGAAAACACGCGTTGCAACGTGCAATTTGGAAACAGCTCGTCCGAACTATTCCAAACATGCACCGGATTTCGGCAAGGGGACGCGCTATCATGCGACTTCTTCAATCTCGTACTGGAGCAGATAGTGCGTAGGGCAGGTGTCAACACGGAAGGCACTATCTTCAACAGATCCGTCCAACTGCTGGGGTATGCGGACGATATTGACATCATCGGTCGGTCACAGCGCTCCGTGATAGAAGCTTTCACGGCGATTGAAGAACAGGCGAAATCTGTTGGTCTTGAAGTAAATGAGGACAAGACTAAGTACATGCTATCAACAAACAAACAAACATCTGCCCCCGCCTAGGACAAAACGTCACTATTGATAGCAACAATTTCGAGGTAGTTAAGGAGTTCATCTACCTCGGAGTAAACATGAACTCCACGAATGACATCCTAGTGGAGATCCGGCGGAGAATTACCTTAGGAAACCGCTGCTACTTCGGTTTGGCAAAACAATTGGGCTCAAAACTCCTAACTCGAGGGACGAAATGTATGCTTTAAAAAACCCTTATACTGCCAGTTCTGCTCTACGGCGCCGAGTGCTGGACGATAAGCAGGAAGGGAGAGCTAATACTGGGTTCCTTCGAAAGAAAAATTCTTCGGCGAATTTTTGGTCCTGTGTGCGAGGAGGGCGAATGGAGGAGAAGATATAACCGCGAACTCTATGAGCTGTATCAAGATGTGGATGTAGTCCAAAAAGCCAAAATACGTCGACTACATTGGCTCGGCCACATCGAGCGAATGGACAATAATGCTCCAGCTAAGAGGATCTTCGAATCCCAGCCCCCAGGTTCGAGAAGACAAGGAAGACCGAACCTCCGGTTCAAAGACCAAGCCATCGCGGATGCCAGAGCGCTTGGTCTGGACAACTGGAAGCAGCGTGCCCGGGATCGTAGAGGATGGAAGGCTGCAGTGTCTCAGGCAGAGACTCTCCACGGGTCGGGAGCCCGTTAAGTAAGTAAGTAGATGAGCCAAAAGTTCACAAGAATTTGGGCCACAGGTTCACAATTTTAAAATGGAAAAGTCCACAATTATCCACATGACAAAAAGAGTTGTTTTAACAACTCCAAAAGTATGGGAATGTTTGATAGATGTTCGTTTATCTTTAGGTTTAGCACCCTTTGAAGAACTCATTTTCTCTACTAGTTTAAATGTTTACGAAAGTGTTGAATACAATAATTCAATGTGATGAACAAAAAAAAATATAAATTTATAAAAGCAAATATATAGAATGTAAACGTAAATTCATAAATGATACAGGTGAGATCAGTAAGATTAAAGAAGGTGAAAGTTGGTTTGTCTAAAAAAAAAACATAGGTATGTAGTTCTGATAACGTACTTAACGATCCTACTATGAAATCATTTCTGTAGATCTCTTTTAAGCTGAAAAATACTATGCAAGAAAAATTATAAATGTAAACAGTCTATGGCAAATTGAAGCTAACTAAAAATGTATTAAAATATATCAACGACTCATAAACTGCTTACTCTTGCCAAATTTGTTTAAGTATATAGCATGTAGTAACATTCTATCTCGTTCAACTGAATTTCGCAACTGTATAAGTGCTACTTTATATTATGTATCAGGCAACTGAGATAGTTCATGCTAAACCAGATGTTTTCTACGAAGAGTAACCTGATTCACTGGACATTAAGTCCTTTATACGACTTCAAAACTTCTTCGTGAAACTATCAATCGAAACATTAAAGTTTTTCTATACGGAGCATACAGTAAGTGTTCAAAGGTTGGAAAGAATAAAAAGAATTGGAAAAATATCTAATTGACGAGAGTGTCGGATTAAATCAAAATTAGGGTCTGTATTATAAGTTATTGAACAAAACAGTATTTGGGATATTAGTCTATTGACTGATAAGGCCAAGTCGTTGGGCGCCATGTTTGTGAAGAGAGCCTGGTTCTCTATTCTTAAACATAGAGGTGGTAATTTCATTAGGTATAGCAGGTGGGTGGCACGCTAGCAAAACACTCGGCTTAGCTCGCCGTAATGGTCGGGGATCTTGCTGCATATTCCTCCCACACAAAACAAAATTTATTAACAAATCGTGCCAAAATAAAAATAAAAAAAAACTAAATTAAAGATACTCCAAAAAAAAAGAGTAAAGAGTTTACTGCATGCTCTGCTACGGAAGGATTAGGTATTACTAGCGCTGGGTGAACTTGCACAAGACACTGGGGAATAACGTGATGCCTATAACCTAAGTTCCTTCAACTACATCCATCTGTCGTGATGGCGCCGATATTATGTCCACCACTGCGGAATAGCCCCCTGTATGACACCACTACTAGCGTCACACCATGTCATCAACATCCCGCTCAATCAAATAAAAGAAAACTTGTTGACGACCCCATGACCTTCCCCACGTTCCACCTTCTCCTATATCCCACCGATCTCACCTTTGTAACTCACTTATTTAGCACATGATGACTCTTCCGACAACTCGAAATTAAATACTAAGAGTACGTTTTAACTTCATTGTGGATACACGCAATATCATTTAATAATCAAAATATTATAAAGTCAGTGCAATTTCAAATTCTATAACAATCCATTTACGATTAGTATTCCCTCTTGACTTACACACTAACAAAATTTTGAATCTTTTCTAATTCTCCTCGACGTAAATGTGCACATGTACCTCCCAGGATCACAATCGATCAATCTATCAAACTAATAGCTACGACTAATTATTATAAGGGGGATACTAATTCAAAAATTTAACTAATAGTTGTTATTATGTAAATATCAATTAATTATTAATTCTAATATTATGTATATATTATTTAAGTCTTTAAGGTCTTTTGTTTTTATCTGTTTCATTTAGCTTTAAGGTGTTATAACTTTTTTTAAATATTATAAGTTCCACACTATCTCCTATCTTGTATTTTTTTAATAATTATAAATGTTTCACAATAAAGATACCCTGAAGAAGGCAGCAATCCCTGCCGAAACGTCGGGAAAACAATGAACTAATTGATAGTTTCATTCACACGCCTATGACCAAAAAAGCCGACGGAATAACCAATTCCACGAATTACACATAAACACTAAATTGGTCAAGAACTCTATCTACAATATTCACTTCGGACGGCTTGCCGAATCAACAATCATGAGAAACTACTACCAACACATCAAATATAAATATGGAGAAGATGTCGGCAATAACTTGAAACAATATAGTAACGCTCAAAGGAAGTTAGCACAACGGAAAACAAATTTAAGATTTCTTTTAGCATGTAGAGAATATGGCTTTACACCCAATCATATTCAACATTCCACCAACAACACTAAACTCCTTTTCTCTAGTAAATCAATCGGTCTCTATGAGAAAATAGAGAATAAATTCCACCAGAAAATTCTTAGCCTGGAAATCTCGGAGACTTTTCACAAGGTACAACAAACGATCAATGTACGAAGAATTAACTACCAATGCATAAAAAATTGCTTAACATCTGACGAATATAAACAATTTATCACCAAACAAAACCAAGTTTTCAAAGACATTTACATCAAAAAAGAACAAAGTAATGCACACAAACTAGATCGTCTTAGACAAGCTCTATGGCGAACATACAACATCAGAATGCACGAAAAATGGTTTGTTAACAAAAGTGATGTAGAATTTCCGCTCGAGATCAGATGGCTGCTCTCAATGGGCAAAAAATTCGCCTTGCCGGTTGACAAACAAACTTTTCCACTGTTCCAACTAATTGCGGATGGGGAAGAAGTAATAAGAACGGTTAAAGACGAAATAGAGCAAGAAATCATGAGAGCCAAATACTGCAATATGCTTCACTCTTTTCAACGTCATCACCAAAATGATAAGTTTTCTATATTATGTACTCAAGGTACAAAAAGAAACTATCAATTTCATGAAGAAAAACAAAAACATTCTCATAATACCAGCTGACAAAGGAAACGTCACCGTCGCAGTGAACAAAACGGAATATGAATAGAAGATAACGGAACCATTGGGAGACAGATCCGTATATAGACTAGTGAGAAATAACCCAACAGCAGTATTGCAAACCAAAAACAACAACATTGTCAAATGGCTGCACCGTAACAACAAAATTACAGAGAGGGAGAAGGCAAAAATGACAACATACACAGCACAGATACCTTCGATTTATGGTTTACCAAAAATTCACAAGCCCAACACACCGCTTCGTCCAATTACGTCATCGACAAGAGTCCCATGCTACCAACTCGCCAAATACGTAGGCAGAATTTTACAGTGTGCGACGATGAATTCGACATACACTGTTAAGAATTCATATGAATTTGTTGAAAAATCGAGAGTTGTTCAATTAGAAGAAACAGACGTTTTAGTTTCATATGACGTTGTTTCACTCTACACTAACATCCCCGTCCAACTCGCAATTGCGGTCATCAAAAAGAAATGGGATTCAATAAGTGAAAATACCAGCTTGAGCCAATCCAAGTTTCTCGAAATCCTTGATTTTTGTATTAAGGAAAACAACTTTTTACAGTACAAGGAGAGCTTGTATAAACAAATCTTTGGTATGCCGATGGGCAACCCACTCTCGCCCACAATTGCTGATCTGGTAATGGAAAACTTATTAGATGAATGCTTCAAAATGACTTCAAAGCCCAAATTCATCGCAAAATATGTCGACGATATATTCGTTGTCATTGACCAACAGCACATTGACAACATGCTGAGTTGCCTCAATGGACTGCATGCTAAAATCCAATTCACTGTTGAGATGTAGAAAAACAGTTCCATAGCGTTTTTGGATGTTCTAATCCGTCGCGACCAACATCATCTTTCATTTAACTGGTATCAGAAAGTTACGGCATCTGGAAGACTCATCAACTTTAAGTCCAACCAAGCAAAGCACATCATAAGAAACACTGCTTCAAATCTTGTTCACAAGTTCACATCTTATAAATGAACGGAAAGTCACAAAAATTCATAAGGACAATAATTACCCAGATGGTTTCATACGAAACATAATATTGAACCATAAACGCAAAGTTCCACGGAATAAAGGAACAGAGGACACAGTGGCGGTTTACAGAAGTGTTGTCTATGTTCCCAGACTCGCCGAGAACTTCAAACAGATGATCAGCAACAGTTCCAAGGAGCTTCATGTAGCTTTCTAGTCGAATCAGACTCTAGCATCCTCGTTCTCTAAACTTGAACCCAAAATTGAGAAGCAAAAAAGTACTGACGTAGTGTATAAAATCAACTGCTTTGGTAATGACAATGAAAACTGTAACCTCTGCTACATCGGTACAACAAAACAGTTCCTGTCCCAAAGAATGTCCAACCACCGGTCGGACATTAAGTCAAGAAACGGTGGAAAAACGGCACTAGCCAACCATTCCCTTCAGGCTAACCACAACCCAAACCCAGACTTTGACAACGCAACTGTGCTCCAGACGGAGAGACATACCTCGAAACGGTATACTCTTGAGACGCTACACATAATTAACAACAGGAATAACATGAACAGAAAACAGGGCATCCAAAATATATCTGCTATATATAGCTCTCTAGTCGACGGAAAAACCTAATACTAGACTAAACTTCAACTGAAGTGTTACACCTTAAGTGTGTCAGTTTTGTGATTTATAAATTTGTTTTTTTGTTTTAATCGTTGTGCTAAAGTAAATATCATCTTTGTTTTTGCAGTTATAACTTTTTTTAAATATTGTAAGTTCCACACTATCTCCTATCTTGTATTTTTTTTAATAATTATAAATGTTTCACAATAAAGATACCCTGAAGAAGGCAGCAATCCCTGCCGAAACGTCGGGAAAACAATGAACTAATTGATAGTTTCATTCACACGCCTATGACCAAAAAAGCCGACGGAATAGCCAATTCCACGAATTACACATAAACACTAAATTGGTCAAGAACTCTATCTACAAAGAGGTCATCTCATCGTGCGGGCAGTAAATTAGGTTAAGTTAGTTAAGATTTAGTTGTAATTTGCAAATTTTTTTTATATCGGTAGCGTTAAGTAAGACCCACAATCCCAGGTAATACCAATTTCATGAATATGCAAAATAATCATTCACTCATAAATACATATATTTCCTATAGCATGCAAGATAAACAATCAACGATATCCACAAGAAATCTACATGACCATATACAACGACGATTTGTGCGCACAAACCGGAGTTCCGGTTTCAATTGCCTCAAATTGAAATACTTATTCCCTGAATTAATCATATATCGCCATGGCCATTGAGGGGCAATGCCCTACCTTGAAACCATAATGCCCTACCTTAAAAATACCAAAAACTAATTTAAATTATTATAATTAAAATGTTTGTTCATAGTTTGAAATAAAAAAAATTGTAGCGATAGGTAGGTACCTATCTAAACTTTTCCGAACATACCACAGTTTGGGACAGGCAACGAGAGGCATTCAAAGATACATAATGAACTTTTTGCATCTGTGGCGACCATAGGATGTAGCACTGCAGTGTACGAATCTACGTTTTCAACTTCAACTCCAATCAATAAGCTTCAAAAGCTGTCAATGGGTCACGAGAAAATGGCTGGTATGTTATTTCTGGCCTTTGAAAAAAAAAAGAACAAAATCAGTTGATCTGAACGAAGTTCTTCGCATTTTTAATAACATGACGAATCGTAGAATTCAGCTGTTGTAAATATTTTTTATTAGTATGTTAATTGTTATAGTAAGTTTGCAGAAACAATATGATCTAAATGATATTTGTGGTCGTATCTATTTACTCGTATTATTACCTCACTCTCACTCATATCTGAATCCAAATCTGGAAGTTCAACCATCTTGTTGGCTTGTTCTTCATCATTGAGGATTTAAAAGTTCTTAGATCCATGCTCATGATCTGTCACAGAAATTATTTGTCTACGAATAGCTATTGAATGTACATCACTGACCATTGAGGTCAATGATATACAATATACATCGGTGATTGATTTAGGAGTCCGTGCTTCGAGGGTAGATTAATTATGATAAATTTTTTCTTCCGCTCTACTTGTAACCAATGTTGCCCTACCTCAAATTCGACCCTAGCTACAGCCCTGTATATCGCGGAGGCATCGTCTTAGTTTTTTTTTGATTTGTTTTCTCGGATGCAATCATTTCTGGATTACTTGCCTAATAATCCAATGGCCAAGCAAAACGTTGAAATGACCTTTGTACAATCATAATTTGAAGAGTCCTCCGATAGCTATATGATTTCAGTTTAATTTAGGATGAAACATACGAGATAAGCATTTCTTTTCTGTTATCTAGTATTATTATTTTCTTTTTCTTTTCTTAATGAATAAATATTGTGAACCTTCAAAGTGATTTCGATAGTCTAAATTATTTAAAAATGATTTGGTGAAATTAAAATTTGTCGAGAGGTGCAACGGGAAACCATAAAATGGATTAACCACGCGTAATATAGGCACTTGAGGGGCTACTGTATAATTCGTATTCCGGCGCATGGTAGTCATGGAGACCCTGACTCTAAGTCATAGTCAACGGGCGGGTATAGCCGAGGATGCAGTATCGGATGTGCAAGGTCAATTACACCAGACCAGGCCTTTTTTTTCCTTCTTATCTCCTCCTCCTCTTTCTTTACCTTATTCTCTTTCTTTTCCTCCTAAACGTTCTCTCTCCAGAGCAATCTAAGTATGGTTTAATTACATATGATAGCAAAACTATCATGTAACTCTTTCGGACAGGTGTAGTAGATGGCTTCTCTTCAATAGTAAAATCGGGTCGAATTTGAAGCAATTACTGGTAGGTGGTTATTCTTCATAGGGTATGAAGGGTTTGGTGTTGAGACGAGGTAAACGACCTCATGGTTCGACCAGCAGTTGGCACGCTTGCGGTTGCACAGCATCAGCTCGTCGGTGGGGTGGGATCTTGCTGCTTTAATCTACCATAGCTTTCAAATAATTAACGTTCCAATAAAAAAAAGGTTGAGTTTTGGTAAAATACGGTTAATAAGACCACGAAAGTAGGATTGCGGAATATGAATAGGAATGGAAGAGATTGCAGAATAGAGAAACGTTATAGGCAAAAAAAAAAAAAAAAAAAAAAAAAGGGGTATATGAACATACACATCAGTGAATAGTGACGTCGTAGATCTTTTTACGTCCAGGCGAACCCTCCCCTTGCAAGTGGCAATGCCAGATACACCGTGGCTAAACCGATGCCTTTGTATATGTGGAATAGCCCCTAAAGATACCTCCTTTTATTTCACGTCCCCTACACATCACTCACGATTAAACTGCCCAATTTACCACGTCATAATCACGACCTAACTTCGAATAAGGAAATATACCAATATTATTTCACACATTAGGAAGCTTATTCATTTATTTTGAAATTCATTTATAATATTCATAATTCGTATCGCAACTTCAAATCTCGATCGATTAAAATCGTTGCCACCTTAGGAAATATAATTGTGATTCATGTGTTATGTGTAATTTATTTGAATGTATCTATGCTAGTTAATAAAAAAAAAACAACTTCAAATCTCGATCGATTAAAATCGTTGCCACCTTAGGAAATATAATTGTGATTCATGTGTTATGTGTAATTTATTTGAATGTATCTATGTTAGTTAATAAAAAAAAACAATATTTTGGTTGATGTCGTTCTAATTCTTCAAGGTATACGTTATACTATAAGTTTTATTGGAAAATCTTTTTATATTGGTTTGCGTTACGTTAAGTTAAGATGTCGTATATCTATATAAATATAATAAAACTGTAGCCGTTTTCATATGTTCGCGGTTGGCGTGAAAACTACTGTACAGATTTTGATGAAACTTTTTTTGAAATGTTATTTAAGATTTTGAGAAACACATAGGCTATTCCTTTCATTGTCAAGCCTATTTTTTTGGAGCGATTTTGACCAAAATGTGTTTTTTTTCCTGACTTTACTGCCTTTAAGTCACCATTACTCAAACAATTCTTAATCAATGCAAACAAAATAAAATCCTTAGGAGAGCCAACACTTTCACAGTTATTTCAAGCCATCAATCAGCTTTCTATGTACTCTAGAAGCTGAGCTACAACCTAAAATCTAACACGAAAAAAATAAATTTATTTTCTCAAATCGAACTTTATCAGCAACCGCGGTTCTTGATCGTTGTTCTGCTTTGGGGTGGTTGGGTGGCGCACATCGCACAAGCACGTTCATGTAAAAAAAAAACTACGTGGTGTTTTCTCCGAATTAAGTGAAACGAAAGAGAAGTATGCGACGTGAATGTGTATGTAAAATGTAATCAACACCGACAATGTGTTTCTGAGGAAATGCGCAAGTGGCTGATGACGTGCGCTGATGGACGTACAATCGTACATTATGGTGGTGTATATAGAAATTGAGTTCAAGGTTTTTTTTATTTATTTATTTATATATTTATTTATTGATTTATTTATTTATTTATTTATTTATTTATTTATTTATGTATTTATTTATTTATTTATTTATTTATTTATTTTATTTATTTATTTATTAAGTTATTTATTAAATAATTAATTTATTTATTTAATTAATTATTTATTTATCTAAACATTTTGTACACACAATTTATTTATTCAGTTATTAAAATCATTATTAGTTAATTAAACAAATATTATATCCCCCTGGCAATTCCCTTATATTTTAAGTATAATCGTATCTAGTCACTTTTTTTTGTTTTTCCTTTCTTTTATATAAAATCCTATATAAGTCAAATTAAATGAAGGTTTTAATAATAGTTTTTCCTTCAAATGTATTCTAAAAATTCAAAAATAATTCAAAAATGTTTATAAAATTTTTCAGTTGTAAGATATGGTTAAATATCAAATCTCTGAGCAAGCAAAAATTGTAAAAAAAAAAAAAAAAGCCTTTATCTAAGAAAATAAAATATCTATCTATCTATCTATCTAAGGTTTTTTTTTGAAGTTATTACTTCTTTAGGCGCGTTGGACACTTTTAGATGGGAAGAAATCAATGAATTTGGGTTACTTCTAAAACGACACCGCGTCATCGACACCCGATAGGTGGCGCTGTTGTCCATTTTCTGAGAAACTCAGCCGATCTCAATGAAACTTTGTATGTGTGCATGGTTGGATGCAGCAAGAAAGTTAGGATAGTTTTGGACCCGATAGGTGGCGCTGTTGTTGATTTTTTTGAGAAACTCAGCCGATCTCAATGAAAATTTGTTTGTGTGCATGGTTGTATGCAGCTAGAAAGATAGGATAGTTTTGGACCCGATAGGTGGCGCTGTTGTCGATTTTTTTTGAGAAACTCAGCCGATCTCAATGAAACTTTGTTTGTGTGCATGGTTGTATGCAGCTAGAAAGATAGAATAGTTTTGGACCCGGTAGGTGGCGCTGTTGTCGATTTTTTGAGAAACTCAATCGATCTCAATGAAACTTTGTTTGTATGCATGGTTTAATGCAGCTAGAAAGATAGGATATTTTTTGATCCGATTGGTGGCGCTGTTGTCGATTTTTTTGTTAGCTGTTTTTACTCCCAAAACAGTTTTAAATATTTCCTGTGCAGTAATATTCCTGACAATTCGAAAAATATACACGTAAATGTTCAAGTAATAACTTCTGTCTGCACTCCCGGAGTGCCTGATATTTTTTTTGTTTTGTTTTAACGGTTGTTATAGTACCTACGGTGAAGGTATTACCTACCTTACAGTAAAGAATTGAAGAATTCAAGAAGTAAAGACGATATAGGTGAATTATGTTGTTTGATTTATTGTTGGTGTGGGTACAAATTTGTGTATGATCCAGGCAACAGAACTTCAAATACATATTGTATTTCAAGAAGCTTTGTAAAAAAATTATCATAAAAAGTATAATTATCTCATGTAGGTATTGAAACTTAACTATTAGTATCTCTTTTATTGGAAATTACACAGTCTCACGTCGCGTACGAAGTTGCGGGCACAGCTAGTATACTAATAAGATCAGGGATTTAAGCCAAAGAAATTTAAATTGTTTGTACTCACAGTTATTTGTTGCGTGTGTTGCTCCGAAGTTTGTGCACAAATTTCAGCAGTCGCAGCAGGTACCTTTAAAACTTTAGGTTATGTTTTAGAAGTTATCACTCATTTAATCAAAATTTTCTGTGGCTTTTGACACGATAGGTAGGGAAAAGGTAAGTAATATTTTTATGCATTTAAAAGATAGGGAAATTATTCTAATTTTAAATTAGCAAAATAGTTGGTAAGTATTCACATAATCACAATTTCAAATCACTTGTTTTAGGTTTTTTTTTTTTGTATTTCTTAATATGATTTTTTTTTTTTTTTCTTTTTTTGTGTTTTCAGGCAAAAATGTTTTTTTTTGATAGGTATTTAGGTATTTAACATTTCACTGTCGATAATTGGGATGTGAATATGAACGTATGTTGTTGGGTGTATGTTGAGATGAAATGCTGATGAATTCTTTAGAGGGTTTGTGGGTTATGTTGAATCTATGAATGTTGGTAAATGGTGTTCTTTTATGCACGGAAATCTGGAGTTTTGACAAAGATGTATGTAGGGCAAAGTTTCTTGTTCCTTAATTTGTAGGTTGGGTTGCTGTGAGCTGGAGTGGTGAGGGGTAGGACACAGTTGTGGCTTGTGGCACATATACGATTCGCATATGGTTAGTACGGAGCACGCCGGGCTCTCAAAGCGGAAACCACGGATGTTTGGCGGATTTGTTCGTGGTGTGGTATATCTTTCATACCACTTTAAGCACACGATAGTCCTATAGGGGCAACCGGGTTTCGCTAATTAGAGACAAGATTTTAAAAAGAGTAATGTAAATGAAAGTGCCGAGATTTACCTTTTGATGATGTCGTAAAACACGCGCATCGATCGAGTAATCCACGATTATTCCGTACAAAAATAGCGCATCCACAATTTATTTAAGCGGCAGCTTAGGTGTCAGAGTTTTGGCTGACTCCAGAAATGAATATTTTTGCAAATCTCTATATAGAATACAAGGAAACGAAATAATTTAAAAAAAGGCAATCAGGGAAACAGTAGTAGTAGGTACTTACAGCAGCAGTTCACCACGACCAGTTCGTTTGGAAGTCAGCAAGTAAAAGAGAGATTAGAACTCTCGCTTGCTGCAACGTAAATTTTATTTACAGTTACGGGAACGATTAATGGTCGGTGAACTGATTCCACACTACCAATATCCGGTTTGTGAAATGGTTCATAGGAGTGGCGGTTAATTTCAAAATATGAAGATGCAATTGAATCACGAAATGTTCGTGTAGGAGATACGCCACAAATTTGCGTTTAGTATTTCTCTTTATTATGGTACGAAAATTTAGTTTGTAGTTAGTTAATGCAGCAGGAAAGATCCCCCCCTTTTTCCGACGAGACATAGCCCGGCTTCTGCAAGCGTGCCAATCCCCTGCTAAAAGGGAAAAATACCACAATACATCTCCCCTCACTTCTACAACTTGGCGCCCAACGTGGGGCATGCATGCCATGCACCTACGCTTCAGTACCTATATTTGAGCATACCAAAGCAGCACACATCACCTAGCTAATTAGTTGCAACATCGAGTTTCCTTGCAGACACTCGTAAAACGCTGCAAATATTTGTAACATTTACAGGATATATTTTTTTTTCTACGTTGTTCTATAAGTGTATAGTTCTATATAAGTACGTCAGAACCATTAATCGTTAGCAGAACACTAGGAGTCCATTCTCAAGTGTTTATACATCACAACGATTTGTTGCACTAGTAGGCTACATGATTTTTGTGTCGACGTGCTTGTGATTCTCATATCTGGAAGTTCACCTGTGAGACTTTAGAGGCGAGTTGAAATCACCTACTCTCTAAATAGCGCCTTTTTTTTTATAATTAACACGCGCTAAAGAGGTTATGACTACTCTTATGTAACGAGTTTAGTTCAACAGCCTTTTAAATGTGCCTGTCCCTTCTCCCATTTCATTTAATTTTCTATTTTTTCTATATTACGCAAATTAATTCATTTTGAGATTCCCTGATCACCTCATATCGACAAAGTAAATACATTTTAAATCAGACTTGCTACATCAAAATCACATACCATTTATTATTATTCGTACCCACAAAACAATTCCCAAAACAAAATGAGTGAGAAGCATAATAACGGGGCTATTCCCAAGCAAAAGCTGTAGCTGTGAGGGTAGAGAGGTCGCAAATCTTGCTGATGTGGCAAACCCGGCTAAGGGCTGGTTCAGGCGACAGCACAGTACAAATAAAAGAAAAATCAATAACTGAACATTTGAAGTAAAATTTAGAGTTATCCGTGGTCAGAGGCAGAAGAATCTTTATCTGGATATGAAGTCTTAAATGATAACTTATGACTCCTTGGCCACCCACCCCATCCATGTAGATATATTGGCCGATCGTTTTTGGTATATCTACCCTATATTTTAGCTACATCTTTTCCTGCAACCTACGCCATTCCTGGGTTATTAAAAAATCAAATCAAACCATAATGTTTATAAATACAAACATTTAGATTTTAATTATTTTAGTTAAATGAAACATGGGTAATCTATATAAATTAATTATTTGCAATAAAAAACGTTTGAATGAAAAATTGAGGGAGAACAAAATGTAATTAAAAACAAAAAAAAAATGTATTTACCTTTAATAATCCAACGACGTCCGTGCGCACGAAAATCTTGTTCTGTTTTAGCTAAACTCGTTATTTTGGTATTATAAACTAATTTTTCAAACAATAGAAAATATTAATTAAAGTAATTAAAAACAATTATGAAAATTATGAAAAGAAGAAATTATTAACAATATAAAAATGATAGTTATGATTTGAATTAGTGAAATTAAAGAGAAACAAATAGAGTTGAATAAACTAATTACTATTCACGCAAATATAAATAATTGTTATTGTTATTATAAATTTTTTTATAGTTATTCTTTTAGGTTAAATTCTTTTAGGTTAGATTGTTTTAGGTTAGATTGTTTTCTGTTAGATTCTTTTCTCTTTTCTTTATCCCCTTTTTAATTTTTTCTTCAGATTGGAATTAGATGGATGAATGTTTTGTGTATTGCAAGCTGCAAGACCGAGATTTCGGGCCTGTGCCCCGCTCCTATTTTTGTGCTTAGCTCCCGGAATATAAAAGAAATCCTTGAAATATCTAACACTTTTCTTGAAATAATAATTTCTATAGTTTAACCCTTCTTCTTTTTTTTTTCCTATCTCAATATTTCAGCTTTGCTTTTATTTTTTTTTTTTTTTTTTTCTTATTTCTCAAATTTATTTTATTTGGTTGACACACAGAACTTGAATGATAAATTTTTCCTACTACATACGGTTTATTATTAAAAATTTAAGGTATACAAAAAAAAAAACAAAAATAATAAGTACAGTGGAAATTTAGAAAGTGTTCTTTTTTATCCTGTATGAAAATACTAGTACATATACCCTTAGGTTACATGGGAACCGCCGTTACACATTCCCCCCCTTTAATGAGTGAATTTTGATTCATATAATCGAAATTTACGTTGGGCACGAACATATTAAATTTTTCAGACTAAATTAACTTTAATCTAGTTTAATTTAATCGTGCATTTATTTTTATGTCCGCAAATCTTTGCCATGAAATTTACCTACAACTAACTTGCCATCTAAATCCTCGAGTTCATATATATTTTTGCTTAGAACTCTTCTAATTTTACACTTGATAAATTTATAAAAAAATTTGCTATTTAAGTTTTTGAATTTATTACTTACAACAAAGTTTTTTCTAAAGACTATCTGACCTGGCGAATATTGAATATCCCGTGAGCTAAGATTATAAACTTTATTATGCTTCTCATGAGCCTTATCTAATTTTTCTTTAATTTTTTCATGAATAATTTGTAATTTAGATGAATGTGGTAGTATCTCAATGTTATCTCCCTGAAGCAAATTTAGTTTTCTAATGATAGAGTACATCGATCCGTGTGTTATCATTTGAGTGCCGAACAAAACATAATAAGGGGATGTTCCGATGGATTCATGCACAGTGCATCTTAACGCACTTCCAATCTGTGAGAAATGCTGATCCCACTCCTTATGACAGTCCTGTTTAATGTAAGCTCTGATGGCCGTAACAATAGATCTGTTGACCCTTTCAGAAGCGTTCGCTTGAGGAGAATAAATAGGAGTCCTTAAATGATTTATTCCATAGCTTTTTAAAATTTTTACAAATAACTTTGAAACAAATTGACTACCATTATCCGAAAATAAACTTTCAGGTACGCCAAAAATTGTGAAGACGCTTTCTTCCAAAAATTTTATAACATTATTTGATGTAGCTTTTCGCATTGCTTTGAGCATAATAAATTTAGAAAATTGATCTAGAACTATAAAAATAAAACAATTACCAGAAGTTGAACGAGGATAAGGACCCAAGAAGTCTACATAAATTCGTTGATACGGACGGTCAACCTGAATTTGGTTACCCATGAGAGGTCGCTGAACGCTATTGCATGATTTGGTTTGTTTGCAAGTGTCACAGTTGTTAACGAATAATTTAACCTGATTTGCCATTTTGAGCCAGAAAAAAAATTGACGCAATTTAAATAATGTTTTTACAAATCCACTGTGTGATGCATTAGGGGGATTATGAGCAGATGAAATGAGATTTTTAGTTAAACTCTGTGGAATCCAAAGCTTCCAAATTAGTTTATCGTATTCAGGATCACCAGAACGTGGTTCCATGCGTTTATAAACATAATCATCGGCTACATGAAGATCTGATAACTTATGTTGGTTCTCAGCGATTATACTAATTAGTTTCTTGTATTCATCAGACTTAAATTCATGTGAATTCAAATCAATACTTAACATATCTGAACCATATGAGTCAATCTCGTCAGCCGAATATACTCTTGATAAGACATCAGGTACCACATTCTGACTTCCTTTCCGATGTTCGATCGTGAAATCGAAACCTTGAAGCCTTAGACTCCACCGAGCTAACCTACCGCTCAAATCTTTCTGATTCATGAACCATTTAAGTGCTGAATGATCAGTGACGATTTTAAATGGAAAGCCTTCTACGTACTCTCGAAATTTTTTTACACTCAGAACTGCAGCGTAGCATTCCAATTCTGTGATAGCATAATTTTTTTGTGCAGAATTTAATTTCTGAGACATATAGGCAATCGGTTTCTCTATTTCATTATCGTCGATTTGATACAATACACTACCAACCCCTGATGTACTTGCATCACACTGAATAACGAATGGCTTTGAATAGTCAGGATGAAATAGCATTGAAGCATTAGAAAGAGCAATCTTTAGCTCATTGAAACTTGCTTCAGCGTCTTTCGTCCAACAGAATTTTCGATTTTGTTTTAGGCATTCTGTTATTGGAGCACTTATGGTAGCGAAGTTGGGAATAAAGCGACGATACCAACTTGTCATTCCGATAAATCGCCTAATTTGCTTAGTGGTTTTTGGCGTAGGAAAATCTTTTACAGCAGCGACCTTACTAGGATCTGTTTTCAATCCCCCGTTTCCAACAATATAACCCAAATAACGTAATTCCTTAAAGCAAAACTTACTTTTGGCTACATTAATCGTAAGACCAGCGTTAGTTAAGCAATCAGCTACTTTTTCCAGAAGAAAAGCATGAGAATTAAAATCAGATGACATCACCAGCAAGTCGTCCAGATATACAAACACATTTTCTCGGATATCCGATGAAATCACTTTGTCCATCAGTCGACACATACGCTGTGGAGCATTGCATAACCCAAAAGGCATGACCTTAAATTGATATAATGGACGTCCTGGAACCGTAAATGCAGTTTTCTCCCTAGAGCTGTTTTCTAAAGGTATTTGCCAAAAGGCGTCTTTTAAATCGATACTGGATATGTACCTTGTTTCCTGGATCCTGCTTAAAATACCACCAATATTTGGTAAAGGATAAGCATCTTTTTTCGTAACAGCATTTACTTTTCTGGAATCTAGGCATAATCGATTTTTACCTGGCTTTCGGATTAGAACAACGGGGGAATTCCAAGCACTATTACTTTCCTCAATGACATCCATTTCAAGCATACGGTCAAGCTCCTCGAACATTAGTGTTTGGATAGCCGGCGACACCGGATAATGTCTTTGTTTAATGGGATTTGTATCCCCGACATCAATTATATGATTTTCTAGCGTAGTTTTTCCTAGTCCTTTTTCAAGAAATGAAGGGAATTTTAATTTAATGAAATTTAATCGAAAATTTTGATCATGTGTTAAACTATGTAGATTTGGATCCGAAATATCGATTTCCGCAATTTGAGTAAAAATTGTGGGGGCCAAATTGAACGCTTTCCAGAAATTTACTCCTAAATATAAATCTTGTTTTAAATTTGGAACAATGTACAGAGTAATCAATTTTGTTTCATTTTTGTATGTGATAGGAACTAAAATTTTACCCAAAATATTGTGAGAATTACCATCAAAAAAAAGCCTTTATCTAAGAAAATAAAATATCTATCTATCTATCTATCTAAGGTTTTTTTTTGAAGTTATTACTTCTTTAGGCGCGTTGGACACTTTTAGATGGGAAGAAATCAATGAATTTGGGTTACTTCTAAAACGACACCGCGTCATCGACACCCGATAGGTGGCGCTGTTGTCCATTTTCTGAGAAACTCAGCCGATCTCAATGAAACTTTGTATGTGTGCATGGTTGGATGCAGCAAGAAAGTTAGGATAGTTTTGGACCCGATAGGTGGCGCTGTTGTTGATTTTTTTGAGAAACTCAGCCGATCTCAATGAAAATTTGTTTGTGTGCATGGTTGTATGCAGCTAGAAAGATAGGATAGTTTTGGACCCGATAGGTGGCGCTGTTGTCGATTTTTTTTGAGAAACTCAGCCGATCTCAATGAAACTTTGTTTGTGTGCATGGTTGTATGCAGCTAGAAAGATAGAATAGTTTTGGACCCGGTAGGTGGCGCTGTTGTCGATTTTTTGAGAAACTCAATCGATCTCAATGAAACTTTGTTTGTATGCATGGTTTAATGCAGCTAGAAAGATAGGATATTTTTTGATCCGATTGGTGGCGCTGTTGTCGATTTTTTTGTTAGCTGTTTTTACTCCCAAAACAGTTTTAAATATTTCCTGTGCAGTAATATTCCTGACAATTCGAAAAATATACACGTAAATGTTCAAGTAATAACTTCTGTCTGCACTCCCGGAGTGCCTGATATTTTTTTTGTTTTGTTTTAACGGTTGTTATAGTACCTACGGTGAAGGTATTACCTACCTTACAGTAAAGAATTGAAGAATTCAAGAAGTAAAGACGATATAGGTGAATTATGTTGTTTGATTTATTGTTGGTGTGGGTACAAATTTGTGTATGATCCAGGCAACAGAACTTCAAATACATATTGTATTTCAAGAAGCTTTGTAAAAAAATTATCATAAAAAGTATAATTATCTCATGTAGGTATTGAAACTTAACTATTAGTATCTCTTTTATTGGAAATTACACAGTCTCACGTCGCGTACGAAGTTGCGGGCACAGCTAGTATACTAATAAGATCAGGGATTTAAGCCAAAGAAATTTAAATTGTTTGTACTCACAGTTATTTGTTGCGTGTGTTGCTCCGAAGTTTGTGCACAAATTTCAGCAGTCGCAGCAGGTACCTTTAAAACTTTAGGTTATGTTTTAGAAGTTATCACTCATTTAATCAAAATTTTCTGTGGCTTTTGACACGATAGGTAGGGAAAAGGTAAGTAATATTTTTATGCATTTAAAAGATAGGGAAATTATTCTAATTTTAAATTAGCAAAATAGTTGGTAAGTATTCACATAATCACAATTTCAAATCACTTGTTTTAGGTTTTTTTTTTTTGTATTTCTTAATATGATTTTTTTTTTTTTTCTTTTTTTGTGTTTTCAGGCAAAAATGTTTTTTTTTGATAGGTATTTAGGTATTTAACATTTCACTGTCGATAATTGGGATGTGAATATGAACGTATGTTGTTGGGTGTATGTTGAGATGAAATGCTGATGAATTCTTTAGAGGGTTTGTGGGTTATGTTGAATCTATGAATGTTGGTAAATGGTGTTCTTTTATGCACGGAAATCTGGAGTTTTGACAAAGATGTATGTAGGGCAAAGTTTCTTGTTCCTTAATTTGTAGGTTGGGTTGCTGTGAGCTGGAGTGGTGAGGGGTAGGACACAGTTGTGGCTTGTGGCACATATACGATTCGCATATGGTTAGTACGGAGCACGCCGGGCTCTCAAAGCGGAAACCACGGATGTTTGGCGGATTTGTTCGTGGTGTGGTATATCTTTCATACCACTTTAAGCACACGATAGTCCTATAGGGGCAACCGGGTTTCGCTAATTAGAGACAAGATTTTAAAAAGAGTAATGTAAATGAAAGTGCCGAGATTTACCTTTTGATGATGTCGTAAAACACGCGCATCGATCGAGTAATCCACGATTATTCCGTACAAAAATAGCGCATCCACAATTTATTTAAGCGGCAGCTTAGGTGTCAGAGTTTTGGCTGACTCCAGAAATGAATATTTTTGCAAATCTCTATATAGAATACAAGGAAACGAAATAATTTAAAAAAAGGCAATCAGGGAAACAGTAGTAGTAGGTACTTACAGCAGCAGTTCACCACGACCAGTTCGTTTGGAAGTCAGCAAGTAAAAGAGAGATTAGAACTCTCGCTTGCTGCAACGTAAATTTTATTTACAGTTACGGGAACGATTAATGGTCGGTGAACTGATTCCACACTACCAATATCCGGTTTGTGAAATGGTTCATAGGAGTGGCGGTTAATTTCAAAATATGAAGATGCAATTGAATCACGAAATGTTCGTGTAGGAGATACGCCACAAATTTGCGTTTAGTATTTCTCTTTATTATGGTACGAAAATTTAGTTTGTAGTTAGTTAATGCAGCAGGAAAGATCCCCCCCTTTTTCCGACGAGACATAGCCCGGCTTCTGCAAGCGTGCCAATCCCCTGCTAAAAGGGAAAAATACCACAATACATCTCCCCTCACTTCTACAACTTGGCGCCCAACGTGGGGCATGCATGCCATGCACCTACGCTTCAGTACCTATATTTGAGCATACCAAAGCAGCACACATCACCTAGCTAATTAGTTGCAACATCGAGTTTCCTTGCAGACACTCGTAAAACGCTGCAAATATTTGTAACATTTACAGGATATATTTTTTTTTCTACGTTGTTCTATAAGTGTATAGTTCTATATAAGTACGTCAGAACCATTAATCGTTAGCAGAACACTAGGAGTCCATTCTCAAGTGTTTATACATCACAACGATTTGTTGCACTAGTAGGCTACATGATTTTTGTGTCGACGTGCTTGTGATTCTCATATCTGGAAGTTCACCTGTGAGACTTTAGAGGCGAGTTGAAATCACCTACTCTCTAAATAGCGCCTTTTTTTTTATAATTAACACGCGCTAAAGAGGTTATGACTACTCTTATGTAACGAGTTTAGTTCAACAGCCTTTTAAATGTGCCTGTCCCTTCTCCCATTTCATTTAATTTTCTATTTTTTCTATATTACGCAAATTAATTCATTTTGAGATTCCCTGATCACCTCATATCGACAAAGTAAATACATTTTAAATCAGACTTGCTACATCAAAATCACATACCATTTATTATTATTCGTACCCACAAAACAATTCCCAAAACAAAATGAGTGAGAAGCATAATAACGGGGCTATTCCCAAGCAAAAGCTGTAGCTGTGAGGGTAGAGAGGTCGCAAATCTTGCTGATGTGGCAAACCCGGCTAAGGGCTGGTTCAGGCGACAGCACAGTACAAATAAAAGAAAAATCAATAACTGAACATTTGAAGTAAAATTTAGAGTTATCCGTGGTCAGAGGCAGAAGAATCTTTATCTGGATATGAAGTCTTAAATGATAACTTATGACTCCTTGGCCACCCACCCCATCCATGTAGATATATTGGCCGATCGTTTTTGGTATATCTACCCTATATTTTAGCTACATCTTTTCCTGCAACCTACGCCATTCCTGGGTTATTAAAAAATCAAATCAAACCATAATGTTTATAAATACAAACATTTAGATTTTAATTATTTTAGTTAAATGAAACATGGGTAATCTATATAAATTAATTATTTGCAATAAAAAACGTTTGAATGAAAAATTGAGGGAGAACAAAATGTAATTAAAAACAAAAAAAAAATGTATTTACCTTTAATAATCCAACGACGTCCGTGCGCACGAAAATCTTGTTCTGTTTTAGCTAAACTCGTTATTTTGGTATTATAAACTAATTTTTCAAACAATAGAAAATATTAATTAAAGTAATTAAAAACAATTATGAAAATTATGAAAAGAAGAAATTATTAACAATATAAAAATGATAGTTATGATTTGAATTAGTGAAATTAAAGAGAAACAAATAGAGTTGAATAAACTAATTACTATTCACGCAAATATAAATAATTGTTATTGTTATTATAAATTTTTTTATAGTTATTCTTTTAGGTTAAATTCTTTTAGGTTAGATTGTTTTAGGTTAGATTGTTTTCTGTTAGATTCTTTTCTCTTTTCTTTATCCCCTTTTTAATTTTTTCTTCAGATTGGAATTAGATGGATGAATGTTTTGTGTATTGCAAGCTGCAAGACCGAGATTTCGGGCCTGTGCCCCGCTCCTATTTTTGTGCTTAGCTCCCGGAATATAAAAGAAATCCTTGAAATATCTAACACTTTTCTTGAAATAATAATTTCTATAGTTTAACCCTTCTTCTTTTTTTTTTCCTATCTCAATATTTCAGCTTTGCTTTTATTTTTTTTTTTTTTTTTTTCTTATTTCTCAAATTTATTTTATTTGGTTGACACACAGAACTTGAATGATAAATTTTTCCTACTACATACGGTTTATTATTAAAAATTTAAGGTATACAAAAAAAAAAACAAAAATAATAAGTACAGTGGAAATTTAGAAAGTGTTCTTTTTTATCCTGTATGAAAATACTAGTACATATACCCTTAGGTTACATGGGAACCGCCGTTACACATTCCCCCCCTTTAATGAGTGAATTTTGATTCATATAATCGAAATTTACGTTGGGCACGAACATATTAAATTTTTCAGACTAAATTAACTTTAATCTAGTTTAATTTAATCGTGCATTTATTTTTATGTCCGCAAATCTTTGCCATGAAATTTACCTACAACTAACTTGCCATCTAAATCCTCGAGTTCATATATATTTTTGCTTAGAACTCTTCTAATTTTACACTTGATAAATTTATAAAAAAATTTGCTATTTAAGTTTTTGAATTTATTACTTACAACAAAGTTTTTTCTAAAGACTATCTGACCTGGCGAATATTGAATATCCCGTGAGCTAAGATTATAAACTTTATTATGCTTCTCATGAGCCTTATCTAATTTTTCTTTAATTTTTTCATGAATAATTTGTAATTTAGATGAATGTGGTAGTATCTCAATGTTATCTCCCTGAAGCAAATTTAGTTTTCTAATGATAGAGTACATCGATCCGTGTGTTATCATTTGAGTGCCGAACAAAACATAATAAGGGGATGTTCCGATGGATTCATGCACAGTGCATCTTAACGCACTTCCAATCTGTGAGAAATGCTGATCCCACTCCTTATGACAGTCCTGTTTAATGTAAGCTCTGATGGCCGTAACAATAGATCTGTTGACCCTTTCAGAAGCGTTCGCTTGAGGAGAATAAATAGGAGTCCTTAAATGATTTATTCCATAGCTTTTTAAAATTTTTACAAATAACTTTGAAACAAATTGACTACCATTATCCGAAAATAAACTTTCAGGTACGCCAAAAATTGTGAAGACGCTTTCTTCCAAAAATTTTATAACATTATTTGATGTAGCTTTTCGCATTGCTTTGAGCATAATAAATTTAGAAAATTGATCTAGAACTATAAAAATAAAACAATTACCAGAAGTTGAACGAGGATAAGGACCCAAGAAGTCTACATAAATTCGTTGATACGGACGGTCAACCTGAATTTGGTTACCCATGAGAGGTCGCTGAACGCTATTGCATGATTTGGTTTGTTTGCAAGTGTCACAGTTGTTAACGAATAATTTAACCTGATTTGCCATTTTGAGCCAGAAAAAAAATTGACGCAATTTAAATAATGTTTTTACAAATCCACTGTGTGATGCATTAGGGGGATTATGAGCAGATGAAATGAGATTTTTAGTTAAACTCTGTGGAATCCAAAGCTTCCAAATTAGTTTATCGTATTCAGGATCACCAGAACGTGGTTCCATGCGTTTATAAACATAATCATCGGCTACATGAAGATCTGATAACTTATGTTGGTTCTCAGCGATTATACTAATTAGTTTCTTGTATTCATCAGACTTAAATTCATGTGAATTCAAATCAATACTTAACATATCTGAACCATATGAGTCAATCTCGTCAGCCGAATATACTCTTGATAAGACATCAGGTACCACATTCTGACTTCCTTTCCGATGTTCGATCGTGAAATCGAAACCTTGAAGCCTTAGACTCCACCGAGCTAACCTACCGCTCAAATCTTTCTGATTCATGAACCATTTAAGTGCTGAATGATCAGTGACGATTTTAAATGGAAAGCCTTCTACGTACTCTCGAAATTTTTTTACACTCAGAACTGCAGCGTAGCATTCCAATTCTGTGATAGCATAATTTTTTTGTGCAGAATTTAATTTCTGAGACATATAGGCAATCGGTTTCTCTATTTCATTATCGTCGATTTGATACAATACACTACCAACCCCTGATGTACTTGCATCACACTGAATAACGAATGGCTTTGAATAGTCAGGATGAAATAGCATTGAAGCATTAGAAAGAGCAATCTTTAGCTCATTGAAACTTGCTTCAGCGTCTTTCGTCCAACAGAATTTTCGATTTTGTTTTAGGCATTCTGTTATTGGAGCACTTATGGTAGCGAAGTTGGGAATAAAGCGACGATACCAACTTGTCATTCCGATAAATCGCCTAATTTGCTTAGTGGTTTTTGGCGTAGGAAAATCTTTTACAGCAGCGACCTTACTAGGATCTGTTTTCAATCCCCCGTTTCCAACAATATAACCCAAATAACGTAATTCCTTAAAGCAAAACTTACTTTTGGCTACATTAATCGTAAGACCAGCGTTAGTTAAGCAATCAGCTACTTTTTCCAGAAGAAAAGCATGAGAATTAAAATCAGATGACATCACCAGCAAGTCGTCCAGATATACAAACACATTTTCTCGGATATCCGATGAAATCACTTTGTCCATCAGTCGACACATACGCTGTGGAGCATTGCATAACCCAAAAGGCATGACCTTAAATTGATATAATGGACGTCCTGGAACCGTAAATGCAGTTTTCTCCCTAGAGCTGTTTTCTAAAGGTATTTGCCAAAAGGCGTCTTTTAAATCGATACTGGATATGTACCTTGTTTCCTGGATCCTGCTTAAAATACCACCAATATTTGGTAAAGGATAAGCATCTTTTTTCGTAACAGCATTTACTTTTCTGGAATCTAGGCATAATCGATTTTTACCTGGCTTTCGGATTAGAACAACGGGGGAATTCCAAGCACTATTACTTTCCTCAATGACATCCATTTCAAGCATACGGTCAAGCTCCTCGAACATTAGTGTTTGGATAGCCGGCGACACCGGATAATGTCTTTGTTTAATGGGATTTGTATCCCCGACATCAATTATATGATTTTCTAGCGTAGTTTTTCCTAGTCCTTTTTCAAGAAATGAAGGGAATTTTAATTTAATGAAATTTAATCGAAAATTTTGATCATGTGTTAAACTATGTAGATTTGGATCCGAAATATCGATTTCCGCAATTTGAGTAAAAATTGTGGGGGCCAAATTGAACGCTTTCCAGAAATTTACTCCTAAATATAAATCTTGTTTTAAATTTGGAACAATGTACAGAGTAATCAATTTTGTTTCATTTTTGTATGTGATAGGAACTAAAATTTTACCCAAAATATTGTGAGAATTACCATCAGCTGTCTTAATTTTTGAAGGTTATTTTGTTAATTTTAATATTAAAATTTTTGATGATATCCAAACCATTATTTCCCAGACAAGTGATACTCGCACCACTATCTAAAAGTCCCATCAATTCATTACCAAAAATTTTGACTCGTGCGTATGGTCTGGGGTCATCACAATTATTTAATAAACTAGACGAAAGCAGTTTCTTTTCGGATTTCAAATTTTTGTAAAATTGTCTACATCGAATTGTTGATCTGTTCTTCTTAACCGAAGTTGAGAATATCCTAGATCTTGCTAATTCATAATCGCGAAGTCGTTCGTGATATGGTTTCATTGGAAATTTAATTTGCGAATCAATATTTGATTTTGGAGTTTGAAAAATTTTAATTGGATTTTTTGATAAAAAAATTATTTGTTCGCCAGGAGTCTGAGGTAACTTGAATGCAAAATTCCGGCTTACTTTGCATTCATCCGCTTGTTTCCCGACAGACAAACGGAACAGTTAGGTTTTATAACGCCCTTTTTCCCGCAACCCCAACAAAACTTCTCCCATTTTTCAGATTTGCATTCAATATAGGAATGACCAATTTGATCACAATTCCAACAAATTAATTTAGAAACATTTTGAAATGATTTATTGAAAGCGGATAATTCATGATCTTCACTATCAGTCACTGTTTCGATCTCATTTACATTAAACGTTTGCAAATAGCTGGGCTTAAAAAAATTTTCGGAACTTTTAACTAGATCTCGTAGTTCAGTTAGGCCCAATTTATTCACTCGAAGTTGAACACAACTTGGGAAGTTTCCCATATAAAAATCCCCAAGTTGTGTTCAACTTCGAGTGAATAAAATGGGCCTTATAGTTCTTGGACTATGAAACCATATCATATGAAGATGTTTACGACACAAGTTTTTCTTCATTATTTCGACAAGTCGTATTTCAGGCAAAGGGTTTAGCATTTGGTAGTTCAACTTACATATTTCTTGGCTAAAATCCATAAAATTTTCTCCTGGTTTTTGATTACGATCTATGATTTGACGATATAAGTCATCATCATCCAACGAATGGGTGAACTCAGCACGCAACGCTATGCATATGTCTTTCCATGTGAAATTTGAGTTTCGGCGATAAAAATGCCAATACCATGTACTAGCTTTTCCAGCAAGAAGTCTATGAAATGATTCCAGAAGGTAATTTAAGAAATATTCTCCTCTCTTCATTAATACTTTCACTCGAAACAAAAATTCATCAACAGATAGCCCATTTGCTCCACCATCAAATTTAAAATCCCACTTTGAAATTGGATCCTTGAATGATTCAATATGGGGTTTGTCTTTGTAATTTCGTGAATTGTAGATTTCACTTTCTTCATCACTGGAAAAATCTACTAATTTCGGCGGAAAATTGGAAGCATGCGGTTCCACGTTATTACTGAAAGTGCTTTGCAGAATAGGGACTTCTGGCTTATTTGCTGGCTTCTTATTAATAATCATTTGGAGCTGACGGAAAGATTTTTCCAAAATATCTTCCTCATTTTCGACCACTGACGGTGAGACACTTTCAAGCAATTCGTCTAATTCAGCAATTTCTTTAGTACAAAGATTAATTAAATAATCTGTTTTACTAGATAAATTTGGGTATGAAATTTCTAAAAGTCTCAATCGGTTTAGAAAATGTTTTAATATTGACAATAATTTAGAAATTTCCTTAGCAGTGGCTACAGTTTTTGAAGTTTTTATAAATTCGCCTAATTGGGTTGTTATTCCTGCAAGTTCCGAAGTTATGGTCTTATCTATTTTAGGATATCGATCAGGGAACTTGTTTTCTTTTTGTTCTATTTCTAAAATAAACTTTAAGCTGTCAAGAGCATCTAGTGCCAGGGGGACAAGATTTCTAAGAGTGTACTCATATTTGAGCATGTCCTCCGATAAATGATTCGGATTAATTCCAGAAACAAACATTATGATAAGTATGTAATCGAAGACAATTAACAAAAATGGTAAAGCAAGAGAAAAGTATCTAAGATCTGTGATATTAAAAAAAATCAGATAAATAAAAGAATAAAAGTGTACTAGCTAATGATAAAAATTGTAATTAATTTAATATGTAATTAATGTTGTTTATTCTCCTCTATGTTAAATAAAATGCGTTCAGTATAAACCCAGAAATATATTTGGCGTAAGTGCATCGAGATGCAACAGTTTTCCAGATAAATTTCCTCCTAAAAAGACCAATAAAACGAAAAAAGAAAGTTTTTATTCGGATAAATTGATGCATATGTCTTAAACCTGTTAAAAATCATAAGTTCTATCAATTTACCAGAATATCGAGAAAAAATAATATGTTACTAGCAGTCTGTGGTAATGTAAATAAATGTATCTAAATCAAATCTAGTAATTAATCACACAGAGTACATAATACACGCTTCATACAATGAAACAGATGTTCAACTTAGGATATAACTTATTAGAGACTTTTATGTTACATGTCACTAGGCAGAACATTTATTTCGAATAATAAATTTTACTGTTTAATAGAAGTAATCGAAATAAGTTTAAAAAAATTTTAAAGTTGGGCGCCATTTTGTAGCTGTGAGGGTAGAGAGGTCGCAAATCTTGCTGATGTGGCAAACCCGGCTAAGGGCTGGTTCAGGCGACAGCACAGTACAAATAAAAGAAAAATCAATAACTGAACATTTGAAGTAAAATTTAGAGTTATCCGTGGTCAGAGGCGGAAGAATCTTTATCTGGATATGAAGTCTTAAATGATAACTTATGACTCCTTAGCCACCCACCCCATCCATGTAGATATATTGGCCGATCGTTTTTGGTATATCTACCCTATATTTTAGTTACATCTTTTCCTGCAACCTACGCCATTCCTGGGTTATTAAAAAATCAAATCAAACCAGAATGTTTATAAATACAAACATTTAGATTTTAAATATTTTAGTTAAATGAAACATGGGTAATCTATATAAATTAATTATTTGCAATAAAAAACGTTTGAATGAAAAATTGAGGGAGAACAAAATGTAATTAAAAACAAAAAAAAAATTTATTTACCTTTAATAAACCAACGACGTCCGTGCGCACGAAAATCTTGTTCTGTTTTAGCTAAACTCGTTATTTTGGTATTATAAACTAATTTTTCAAACAATAGAAAATATTAATTAAAGTAATTAAAAACAATTATGAAAAGAAGAAATTATTAACAATATAAAAATGATAGTTATGATTTGAATTAGTGAAATTAAAGAGAAACAAATAGAGTTGAATAAACTAATTACTATTCACGCAAATATAAATAATTGTTATTGTTATTATAAATTTTTTTATAGTTATTCTTTTAGGTTAAATTCTTTTAGGTTAGATTGTTTTAGGTTAGATTGTTTTCAGTTAGATTCTTTTCTCTTTTCTTTATCCCCTTTTTAATTTTTTCTTCAGATTGGAATTAGATGGATGAATGTTTTGTGTATTGCAAGCTGCAAGACCGAGATTTCGGGCCTGTGCCCCGCTCCTATTTTTGTGCTTAGCTCCCGGAATATAAAAGAAATCCTTGAAATATCTAACACTTTTCTTGAAATAATAATTTCTATAGTTTAACCCTTCTTCTTTTTTTTTTCCTATCTCAATATTTCAGCTTTGCTTTTATTTATTTTTTTTTTTTTTCTTATTTCTCAAATTTATTTTATTTGGTTGACACACAGAACTTGAATGATAAATTTTTCCTACTACATACGGTTTATTATTAAAAATTTAAGGTATACAAAAAAAAAAAACAAAAATAATAAGTACAGTGGAAATTTAGAAAGTGTTCTTTTTTATCCTGTATGAAAATACTAGTACATATAGATACCCTTAGGTTACATGGGAACCGCCGTTACACATTCCCCCCCTTTAATGAGTGAATTTTGATTCATATAATCGAAATTTACGTTGGGCACGAACATATTAAATTTTTCAGACTAAATTAACTTTAATCTAGTTTAATTTAATCGTGCATTTATTTTTATGTCCGCAAATCTTTGCCATGAAATTTACCTACAACTAACTTGCCATCTAAATCCTCGAGTTCATATATATTTTTGCTTAGAACTCTTCTAATTTTACACTTGATAAATTTATAAAAAAATTTGCTATTTAAGTTTTTGAATTTATTACTTACAACAAAGTTTTTTCTAAAGACTATCTGACCTGGCGAATATTGAATATCCCGTGACCTAAGATTATAAACTTTATTATGCTTCTCATGAGCCTTATCTAATTTTTCTTTAATTTTTTCATGAATAATTTGTAATTTAGATGAATGTGGTAGTATCTCAATGTTATCTCCCTAAAGCAAATTTAGTTTTCTAATGATAGAGTACATCGATCCGTGTGTTATCATTTGAGTGCCGAACAAAACATAATAAGGGGATGTTCCGATGGATTCATGCACAGTGCATCTTAACGCACTTCCAATCTGTGCCAAATGCTGATCCCACTCCTTATGACAGTCCTGTTTAATGTAAGCTCTGATGGCCGTAACAATAGATCTGTTGACCCTTTCAGAAGCGTACGCTTGAGGAGAATAAATAGGAGTCCTTAAATGATTTATTCCATAGCTTTTTAAAATTTTTACAAATAACTTTGAAACAAATTGACTACCATTATCCGAAAATAAACTTTCAGGTACGCCAAAAATTGTGAAGACGCTTTCTTCCAAAAATTTTATAACATTATTTGATGTAGCTTTTCGCATTGCTTTGAGCATAATAAATTTAGAAAATTGATCTAGAACTATAAAAATAAAACAATTAGCAGAAGTTGAACGAGGATAAGGACCCAAGAAGTCTACATAAATTCGTTGATACGGACGGTCAACCTGAATTTGGTTACCCATGAGAGGTCGCTGAACGCTATTGCATGATTTGGTTTGTTTGCAAGTGTCACAGTTGTTAACGAATAATTTAACCTGATTTGCCATTTTGAGCCAGAAAAAAAATTGACGCAATTTAAATAATGTTTTTACAAATCCACTGTGTGATGCATTAGGGGGATTATGAGCAGATGAAATGAGATTTTTAGTTATACTCTGTGGAATCCAAAGCTTCCAAATTAGTTTATCGTATTCAGGATCACCAGAACGTGGTTCCATGCGTTTATAAACATAATCATCGGCTACATGAAGATCTGGTAACTTATGTTGGTTCTCAGCGATTATACTAATTAGTTTCTTGTATTCATCAGACTTAAATTCATGTGAATTCAAATCAATACTTAACATATCTGAACCATATGAGTCAATCTCGTCAGCCGAATATACTCTTGATAAGACATCAGGTACCACATTCTGACTTCCTTTCCGATGTTCGATCGTGAAATCGAAACCTTGAAGCCTTAGACTCCACCGAGCTAACCTACCGCTCAAATCTTTCTGATTCATGAACCATTTAAGTGCTGAATGATCAGTGACGATTTTAAATGGAAAGCCTTCTACGTACTCTCGAAATTTTTTTACACTCAGAACTGCAGCGTAGCATTCCAATTCTGTGATAGCATAATTTTTTTGTGCAGAATTTAATTTCTGAGACATATAGGCAATCGGTTTCTCTATTTCATTATCGTCGATTTGATACAATACACTACCAACCCCTGATGTACTTGCATCACACTGAATAACGAATGGCTTTGAATAGTCAGGATGAAATAGCATTGAAGCATTAGAAAGAGCAATCTTTAGCTCATTGAAACTTGCTTCAGCGTCTTTCGTCCAACAGAATTTTCGATTTTGTTTTAGGCATTCTGTTATTGGAGCACTTATGGTAGCGAAGTTGGGAATAAAGCGACGATACCAACTTGTCATTCCGATAAATCGCCTAATTTGCTTAGTGGTTTTTGGCGTAGGAAAATCTTTTACAGCAGCGACCTTACTAGGATCTGTTTTCAATCCCCCGTTTCCAACAATATAACCCAAATAACGTAATTCCTTAAAGCAAAACTTACTTTTGGCTACATTAATCGTAAGACCAGCGTTAGTTAAGCAATCAGCTACTTTTTCCAGAAGAAAAGCATGAGAATTAAAATCAGATGACATCACCAGCAAGTCGTCCAGATATACAAACACATTTTCTCGGATATCCGATGAAATCACTTTGTCCATCAGTCGACACATACGCTGTGGAGCATTGCATAACCCAAAAGGCATGACCTTAAATTGATATAATGGACGTCCTGGAACCGTAAATGCAGTTTTCTCCCTAGAGCTGTTTTCTAAAGGTATTTGCCAAAAGGCGTCTTTTAAATCGATACTGGATATGTACCTTGTTTCCTGGATCCTGCTTAAAATACCACCAATATTTGGTAAAGGATAAGCATCTTTTTTCGTAACAGCATTTACTTTTCTGGAATCTAGGCATAATCGATTTTTACCTGGCTTTCGGATTAGAACAACGGGGGAATTCCAAGCACTATTACTTTCCTCAATGACATCCATTTCAAGCATACGGTCAAGCTCCTCGAACATTAGTGTTTGGATAGCCGGCGACACCGGATAATGTCTTTGTTTAATGGGATTTGTATCCCCGACATCAATTATATGATTTTCTAGCGTAGTTTTTCCTAGTCCTTTTTCAAGAAATGAAGGGAATTTTAATTTAATGAAATTTAATCGAAAATTTTGATCATGTGTTAAACTATGTAGATTTGGATCCGAAATATCGATTTCCGCAATTTGAGTAAAAATTGTGGGGGCCAAATTGAACGCTTTCCAGAAATTTACCCCTAAATATAAATCTTGTTTTAAATTTGGAACAATGTACAGAGTAATCAATTTTGTTTCATTTTTGTATGTGATAGGAACTAAAATTTTACCCAAAATATTGTGAGAATTACCATCAGCTGTCTTAATTTTTGAAGGTTATTTTGTTAATTTTAATATTAAAATTTTTGATGATATCCAAACCATTATTTCCCAGACAAGTGATACTCGCACCACTATCTAAAAGTCCCATCAATTCATTACCAAAAATTTTGACTCGTGCGTATGGTCTGGGGTCATCACAATTATTTAATAAACTAGACGAAAGCAGTTTCTTTTCGGATTTCAAATTTTTGTAAAATTGTCTACATCGAATTGTTGATCTGTTCTTCTTAACCAAAGTTGAGAATATCCTAGATCTTGCTAATTCATAATCGCGAAGTCGTTCGTGATATGGTTTCATTGGAAATTTAATTTGCGAATCAATATTTGATTTTGGAGTTTGAAAAATTTTAATTGGATTTTTTGATAAAAAATTTATTTGTTCGCCAGGAGTCTGAGGTAACTTGAATGCAAAATTCCGGCTTACTTTGCATTCATCCGCTTGTTTCCCGACAGACAAACGGAACAGTTAGGTTTTATAACGCCCTTTTTCCCGCAACCCCAACAAAACTTCTCCCATTTTTCAGATTTGCATTCAATATAGGAATGACCAATTTGATCACAATTCCAACAAATTAATTTAGAAACATTTTGAAATGATTTATTGAAAGCGGATAATTCATGATCTTCACTATCAGTCACTGTTTCGATCTCATTTACATTAAACGTTTGCAAATAGCTGGGCTTAAAAAAATTTTCGGAACTTTTAACTAGATCTCGTAGTTCAGTTAGGCCCAATTTATTCACTCGAAGTTGAACACAACTTGGGAAGTTTCCCATATAAAAATCCCCAAGTTGTGTTCAACTTCGAGTGAATAAAATGGGCCTTATAGTTCTTGGACTATGAAACCATATCATATGAAGATGTTTACGACACAAGTTTTTCTTCATTATTTCGACAAGTCGTATTTCAGGCAAAGGGTTTAGCATTTGGTAGTTCAACTTACATATTTCTTGGCTAAAATCCATAAAATTTTCTCCTGGTTTTTGATTACGATCTATGATTTGACGATATAAGTCATCATCATCCAACGAATGGGTGAACTCAGCACGCAACGCTATGCATATGTCTTTCCATGTGAAATTTGAGTTTCGGCGATAAAAATGCCAATACCATGTACTAGCTTTTCCAGCAAGAAGTCTATGAAATGATTCCAGAAGGTAATTTAAGAAATATTCTCCTCTCTTCATTAATACTTTCACTCGAAACAAAAATTCATCAACAGATAGCCCATTTGCTCCACCATCAAATTTAAAATCCCACTTTGAAATTGGATCCTTGAATGATTCAATATGGGGTTTGTCTTTGTAATTTCGTGAATTGTAGATTTCACTTTCTTCATCACTGGAAAAATCTACTAATTTCGGCGGAAAATTGGAAGCATGCGGTTCCACGTTATTACTGAAAGTGCTTTGCAGAATAGGGACTTCTGGCTTATTTGCTGGCTTCTTATTAATAATCATTTGGAGCTGACGGAAAGATTTTTCCAAAATATCTTCCTCATTTTCGACCACTGACGGTGAGACACTTTCAAGCAATTCGTCTAATTCAGCAATTTCTTTAGTACAAAGATTAATTAAATAATCTGTTTTACTAGATAAATTTGGGTATGAAATTTCTAAAAGTCTCAATCGGTTTAGAAAATGTTTTAATATTGACAATAATTTAGAAATTTCCTTAGCAGTGGCTACAGTTTTTGAAGTTTTTATAAATTCGCCTAATTGGGTTGTTATTCCTGCAAGTTCCGAAGTTATGGTCTTATCTATTTTAGGATATCGATCAGGGAACTTGTTTTCTTTTTGTTCTATTTCTAAAATAAACTTTAAGCTGTCAAGAGCATCTAGTGCCAGGGGGACAAGATTTCTAAGAGTGTACTCATATTTGAGCATGTCCTCCGATAAATGATTCGGATTAATTCCAGAAACAAACATTATGATAAGTATGTAATCGAAGACAATTAACAAAAATGGTAAAGCAAGAGAAAAGTATCTAAGATCTGTGATATTAAAAAAAATCAGATAAATAAAAGAATAAAAGTGTACTAGCTAATGATAAAAATTGTAATTAATTTAATATGTAATTAATGTTGTTTATTCTCCTCTATGTTAAATAAAATGCGTTCAGTATAAACCCAGAAATATATTTGGCGTAAGTGCATCGAGATGCAACAGTTTTCCAGATAAATTTCCTCCTAAAAAGACCAATAAAACGAAAAAAGAAAGTTTTTATTCGGATAAATTGATGCATATGTCTTAAACCTGTTAAAAATCATAAGTTCTATCAATTTACCAGAATATCGAGAAAAAATAATATGTTACTAGCAGTCTGTGGTAATGTAAATAAATGTATCTAAATCAAATCTAGTAATTAATCACAAAGAGTACATAATACACGCTTCATACAATGAAACAGATGTTCAACTTAGGATATAACTTATCAGAGACTTTTATGTTACATGTCACTAGGCAGAACATTTATTTCGAATAATAAATTTTACTGTTTAATAGAAGTAATCGAAATAAGTTTAAAAAAATTTTAAAGTTGGGCGCCATTTTGTAGCTGTGAGGGTAGAGAGGTCGCAAATCTTGCTGATGTGGCAAACCCGGCTAAGGGCTGGTTCAGGCGACAGCACAGTACAAATAAAAGAAAAATCAATAACTGAACATTTGAAGTAAAATTTAGAGTTATCCGTGGTCAGAGGCGGAAGAATCTTTATCTGGATATGAAGTCTTAAATGATAACTTATGACTCCTTAGCCACCCACCCCATCCATGTAGATATATTGGCCGATCGTTTTTGGTATATCTACCCTATATTTTAGTTACATCTTTTCCTGCAACCTACGCCATTCCTGGGTTATTAAAAAATCAAATCAAACCAGAATGTTTATAAATACAAACATTTAGATTTTAAATATTTTAGTTAAATGAAACATGGGTAATCTATATAAATTAATTATTTGCAATAAAAAACGTTTGAATGAAAAATTGAGGGAGAACAAAATGTAATTAAAAACAAAAAAAAATTTATTTACCTTTAATAAACCAACGACGTCCGTGCGCACGAAAATCTTGTTCTGTTTTAGCTAAACTCGTTATTTTGGTATTATAAACTAATTTTTCAAACAATAGAAAATATTAATTAAAGTAATTAAAAACAATTATGAAAAGAAGAAATTATTAACAATATAAAAATGATAGTTATGATTTGAATTAGTGAAATTAAAGAGAAACAAATAGAGTTGAATAAACTAATTACTATTCACGCAAATATAAATAATTGTTATTGTTATTATAAATTTTTTTATAGTTATTCTTTTAGGTTAAATTCTTTTAGGTTAGATTGTTTTAGGTTAGATTGTTTTCAGTTAGATTCTTTTCTCTTTTCTTTATCCCCTTTTTAATTTTTTCTTCAGATTGGAATTAGATGGATGAATGTTTTGTGTATTGCAAGCTGCAAGACCGAGATTTCGGGCCTGTGCCCCGCTCCTATTTTTGTGCTTAGCTCCCGGAATATAAAAGAAATCCTTGAAATATCTAACACTTTTCTTGAAATAATAATTTCTATAGTTTAACCCTTCTTCTTTTTTTTTTCCTATCTCAATATTTCAGCTTTGCTTTTATTTATTTTTTTTTTTTTTCTTATTTCTCAAATTTATTTTATTTGGTTGACACACAGAACTTGAATGATAAATTTTTCCTACTACATACGGTTTATTATTAAAAATTTAAGGTATACAAAAAAAAAAAAACAAAAATAATAAGTACAGTGGAAATTTAGAAAGTGTTCTTTTTTATCCTGTATGAAAATACTAGTACATATAGATACCCTTAGGTTACATGGGAACCGCCGTTACACATTCCCCCCCTTTAATGAGTGAATTTTGATTCATATAATCGAAATTTACGTTGGGCACGAACATATTAAATTTTTCAGACTAAATTAACTTTAATCTAGTTTAATTTAATCGTGCATTTATTTTTATGTCCGCAAATCTTTGCCATGAAATTTACCTACAACTAACTTGCCATCTAAATCCTCGAGTTCATATATATTTTTGCTTAGAACTCTTCTAATTTTACATTTGATAAATTTATAAAAAAATTTGCTATTTAAGTTTTTGAATTTATTACTTACAACAAAGTTTTTTCTAAAGACTATCTGACCTGGCGAATATTGAATATCCCGTGACCTAAGATTATAAACTTTATTATGCTTCTCATGAGCCTTATCTAATTTTTCTTTAATTTTTTCATGAATAATTTGTAATTTAGATGAATGTGGTAGTATCTCAATGTTATCTCCCTAAAGCAAATTTAGTTTTCTAATGATAGAGTACATCGATCCGTGTGTTATCATTTGAGTGCCGAACAAAACATAATAAGGGGATGTTCCGATGGATTCATGCACAGTGCATCTTAACGCACTTCCAATCTGTGCCAAATGCTGATCCCACTCCTTATGACAGTCCTGTTTAATGTAAGCTCTGATGGCCGTAACAATAGATCTGTTGACCCTTTCAGAAGCGTTCGCTTGAGGAGAATAAATAGGAGTCCTTAAATGATTTATTCCATAGCTTTTTAAAATTTTTACAAATAACTTTGAAACAAATTGACTACCATTATCCGAAAATAAACTTTCAGGTACGCCAAAAATTGTGAAGACGCTTTCTTCCAAAAATTTTATAACATTATTTGATGTAGCTTTTCGCATTGCTTTGAGCATAATAAATTTAGAAAATTGATCTAGAACTATAAAAATAAAACAATTACCAGAAGTTGAACGAGGATAAGGACCCAAGAAGTCTACATAAATTCGTTGATACGGACGGTCAACCTGAATTTGGTTACCCATGAGAGGTCGCTGAACGCTATTGCATGATTTGGTTTGTTTGCAAGTGTCACAGTTGTTAACGAATAATTTAACCTGATTTGCCATTTTGAGCCAGAAAAAAAATTGACGCAATTTAAATAATGTTTTTACAAATCCACTGTGTGATGCATTAGGGGGATTATGAGCAGATGAAATGAGATTTTTAGTTAAACTCTGTGGAATCCAAAGCTTCCAAATTAGTTTATCGTATTCAGGATCACCAGAACGTGGTTCCATGCGTTTATAAACATAATCATCGGCTACATGAAGATCTGGTAACTTATGTTGGTTCTCAGCGATTATACTAATTAGTTTCTTGTATTCATCAGACTTAAATTCATGTGAATTCAAATCAATACTTAACATATCTGAACCATATGAGTCAATCTCGTCAGCCGAATATACTCTTGATAAGACATCAGGTACCACATTCTGACTTCCTTTCCGATGTTCGATCGTGAAATCGAAACCTTGAAGCCTTAGACTCCACCGAGCTAACCTACCGCTCAAATCTTTCTGATTCATGAACCATTTAAGTGCTGAATGATCAGTGACGATTTTAAATGGAAAGCCTTCTACGTACTCTCGAAATTTTTTTACACTCAGAACTGCAGCGTAGCATTCCAATTCTGTGATAGCATAATTTTTTTGTGCAGAATTTAATTTCTGAGACATATAGGCAATCGGTTTCTCTATTTCATTATCGTCGATTTGATACAATACACTACCAACCCCTGATGTACTTGCATCACACTGAATAACGAATGGCTTTGAATAGTCAGGATGAAATAGCATTGAAGCATTAGAAAGAGCAATCTTTAGCTCATTGAAACTTGCTTCAGCGTCTTTCGTCCAACAGAATTTTCGATTTTGTTTTAGGCATTCTGTTATTGGAGCACTTATGGTAGCGAAGTTGGGAATAAAGCGACGATACCAACTTGTCATTCCGATAAATCGCCTAATTTGCTTAGTGGTTTTTGGCGTAGGAAAATCTTTTACAGCAGCGACCTTACTAGGATCTGTTTTCAATCCCCCGTTTCCAACAATATAACCCAAATAACGTAATTCCTTAAAGCAAAACTTACTTTTGGCTACATTAATCGTAAGACCAGCGTTAGTTAAGCAATCAGCTACTTTTTCCAGAAGAAAAGCATGAGAATTAAAATCAGATGACATCACCAGCAAGTCGTCCAGATATACAAACACATTTTCTCGGATATCCGATGAAATCACTTTGTCCATCAGTCGACACATACGCTGTGGAGCATTGCATAACCCAAAAGGCATGACCTTAAATTGATATAATGGACGTCCTGGAACCGTAAATGCAGTTTTCTCCCTAGAGCTGTTTTCTAAAGGTATTTGCCAAAAGGCGTCTTTTAAATCGATACTGGATATGTACCTTGTTTCCTGGATCCTGCTTAAAATACCACCAATATTTGGTAAAGGATAAGCATCTTTTTTCGTAACAGCATTTACTTTTCTGGAATCTAGGCATAATCGATTTTTACCTGGCTTTCGGATTAGAACAACGGGGGAATTCCAAGCACTATTACTTTCCTCAATGACATCCATTTCAAGCATACGGTCAAGCTCCTCGAACATTAGTGTTTGGATAGCCGGCGACACCGGATAATGTCTTTGTTTAATGGGATTTGTATCCCCGACATCAATTATATGATTTTCTAGCGTAGTTTTTCCTAGTCCTTTTTCAAGAAATGAAGGGAATTTTAATTTAATGAAATTTAATCGAAAATTTTGATCATGTGTTAAACTATGTAGATTTGGATCCGAAATATCGATTTCCGCAATTTGAGTAAAAATTGTGGGGGCCAAATTGAACGCTTTCCAGAAATTTACCCCTAAATATAAATCTTGTTTTAAATTTGGAACAATGTACAGAGTAATCAATTTTGTTTCATTTTTGTATGTGATAGGAACTAAAATTTTACCCAAAATATTGTGAGAATTACCATCAGCTGTCTTAATTTTTGAAGGTTATTTTGTTAATTTTAATATTAAAATTTTTGATGATATCCAAACCATTATTTCCCAGACAAGTGATACTCGCACCACTATCTAAAAGTCCCATCAATTCATTACCAAAAATTTTGACTCGTGCGTATGGTCTGGGGTCATCACAATTATTTAATAAACTAGACGAAAGCAGTTTCTTTTCGGATTTCAAATTTTTGTAAAATTGTCTACATCGAATTGTTGATCTGTTCTTCTTAACCGAAGTTGAGAATATCCTAGATCTTGCTAATTCATAATCGCGAAGTCGTTCGTGATATGGTTTCATTGGAAATTTAATTTGCGAATCAATATTTGATTTTGGAGTTTGAAAAATTTTAATTGGATTTTTTGATAAAAAATTTATTTGTTCGCCAGGAGTCTGAGGTAACTTGAATGCAAAATTCCGGCTTACTTTGCATTCATCCGCTTGTTTCCCGACAGACAAACGGAACAGTTAGGTTTTATAACGCCCTTTTTCCCGCAACCCCAACAAAACTTCTCCCATTTTTCAGATTTGCATTCAATATAGGAATGACCAATTTGATCACAATTCCAACAAATTAATTTAGAAACATTTTGAAATGATTTATTGAAAGCGGATAATTCATGATCTTCACTATCAGTCACTGTTTCGATCTCATTTACATTAAACGTTTGCAAATAGCTGGGCTTAAAAAAATTTTCGGAACTTTTAACTAGATCTCGTAGTTCAGTTAGGCCCAATTTATTCACTCGAAGTTGAACACGACTTGGGAAGTTTCCCATATAAAAATCCCCAAGTTGTGTTCAACTTCGAGTGAATAAAATGGGCCTTATAGTTCTTGGACTATGAAACCATATCATATGAAGATGTTTACGACACAAGTTTTTCTTCATTATTTCGACAAGTCGTATTTCAGGCAAAGGGTTTAGCATTTGGTAGTTCAACTTACATATTTCTTGGCTAAAATCCATAAAATTTTCTCCTGGTTTTTGATTACGATCTATGATTTGACGATATAAGTCATCATCATCCAACGAATGGGTGAACTCAGCACGCAACGCTATGCATATGTCTTTCCATGTGAAATTTGAGTTTCGGCGATAAAAATGCCAATACCATGTACTAGCTTTTCCAGCAAGAAGTCTATGAAATGATTCCAGAAGGTAATTTAAGAAATATTCTCCTCTCTTCATTAATACTTTCACTCGAAACAAAAATTCATCAACAGATAGCCCATTTGCTCCACCATCAAATTTAAAATCCCACTTTGAAATTGGATCCTTGAATGATTCAATATGGGGTTTGTCTTTGTAATTTCGTGAATTGTAGATTTCACTTTCTTCATCACTGGAAAAATCTACTAATTTCGGCGGAAAATTGGAAGCATGCGGTTCCACGTTATTACTGAAAGTGCTTTGCAGAATAGGGACTTCTGGCTTATTTGCTGGCTTCTTATTAATAATCATTTGGAGCTGACGGAAAGATTTTTCCAAAATATCTTCCTCATTTTCGACCACTGACGGTGAGACACTTTCAAGCAATTCGTCTAATTCAGCAATTTCTTTAGTACAAAGATTAATTAAATAATCTGTTTTACTAGATAAATTTGGGTATGAAATTTCTAAAAGTCTCAATCGGTTTAGAAAATGTTTTAATATTGACAATAATTTAGAAATTTCCTTAGCAGTGGCTACAGTTTTTGAAGTTTTTATAAATTCGCCTAATTGGGTTGTTATTCCTGCAAGTTCCGAAGTTATGGTCTTATCTATTTTAGGATATCGATCAGGGAACTTGTTTTCTTTTTGTTCTATTTCTAAAATAAACTTTAAGCTGTCAAGAGCATCTAGTGCCAGGGGGACAAGATTTCTAAGAGTGTACTCATATTTGAGCATGTCCTCCGATAAATGATTCGGATTAATTCCAGAAACAAACATTATGATAAGTATGTAATCGAAGACAATTAACAAAAATGGTAAAGCAAGAGAAAAGTATCTAAGATCTGTGATATTAAAAAAAATCAGATAAATAAAAGAATAAAAGTGTACTAGCTAATGATAAAAATTGTAATTAATTTAATATGTAATTAATGTTGTTTATTCTCCTCTATGTTAAATAAAATGCGTTCAGTATAAACCCAGAAATATATTTGGCGTAAGTGCATCGAGATGCAACAGTTTTCCAGATAAATTTCCTCCTAAAAAGACCAATAAAACGAAAAAAGAAAGTTTTTATTCGGATAAATTGATGCATATGTCTTAAACCTGTTAAAAATCATAAGTTCTATCAATTTACCAGAATATCGAGAAAAAATAATATGTTACTAGCAGTCTGTGGTAATGTAAATAAATGTATCTAAATCAAATCTAGTAATTAATCACACAGAGTACATAATACACGCTTCATACAATGAAACAGATGTTCAACTTAGGATATAACTTATTAGAGACTTTTATGTTACATGTCACTAGGCAGAACATTTATTTCGAATAATAAATTTTACTGTTTAATAGAAGTAATCGAAATAAGTTTAAAAAAATTTTAAAGTTGGGCGCCATTTTGTAGCTGTGAGGGTAGAGAGGTCGCAAATCTTGCTGATGTGGCAAACCCGGCTAAGGGCTGGTTCAGGCGACAGCACAGTACAAATAAAAGAAAAATCAATAACTGAACATTTGAAGTAAAATTTAGAGTTATCCGTGGTCAGAGGCGGAAGAATCTTTATCTGGATATGAAGTCTTAAATGATAACTTATGACTCCTTAGCCACCCACCCCATCCATGTAGATATATTGGCCGATCGTTTTTGGTATATCTACCCTATATTTTAGTTACATCTTTTCCTGCAACCTACGCCATTCCTGGGTTATTAAAAAATCAAATCAAACCAGAATGTTTATAAATACAAACATTTAGATTTTAAATATTTTAGTTAAATGAAACATGGGTAATCTATATAAATTAATTATTTGCAATAAAAAACGTTTGAATGAAAAATTGAGGGAGAACAAAATGTAATTAAAAACAAAAAAAAAATGTATTTACCTTTAATAAACCAACGACGTCCGTGCGCACGAAAATCTTGTTCTGTTTTAGCTAAACTCGTTATTTTGGTATTATAAACTAATTTTTCAAACAATAGAAAATATTAATTAAAGTAATTAAAAACAATTATGAAAAGAAGAAATTATTAACAATATAAAAATGATAGTTATGATTTGAATTAGTGAAATTAAAGAGAAACAAATAGAGTTGAATAAACTAATTACTATTCACGCAAATATAAATAATTGTTATTGTTATTATAAATTTTTTTATAGTTATTCTTTTAGGTTAAATTCTTTTAGGTTATATTGTTTTAGGTTAGATTGTTTTCAGTTAGATTCTTTTCTCTTTTCTTTATCGCCTTTTTAATTTTTTCTTCAGATTGGAATTAGATGGATGAATGTTTTGTGTATTGCAAGCTGCAAGACCGAGATTTCGGGCCTGTGCCCCGCTCCTATTTTTGTGCTTAGCTCCCGGAATATAAAAGAAATCCTTGAAATATCTAACACTTTTCTTGAAATAATAATTTCTATAGTTTAACCCTTCTTCTTTTTTTTTTCCTATCTCAATATTTCAGCTTTGCTTTTATTTATTTTTTTTTTTTTTTTCTTATTTCTCAAATTTATTTTATTTGGTTGACACACAGAACTTGAATGATAAATTTTTCCTACTACATACGGTTTATTATTAAAAATTTAAGGTATACAAAAAAAAAAACAAAAATAATAAGTACAGTGGAAATTTAGAAAGTGTTCTTTTTTATCCTGTATGAAAATACTAGTACATATAGATACCCTTAGGTTACATGGGAACCGCCGTTACACATTCCCCCCCTTTAATGAGTGAATTTTGATTCATATAATCGAAATTTACGTTGGGCACGAACATATTAAATTTTTCAGACTAAATTAACTTTAATCTAGTTTAATTTAATCGTGCATTTATTTTTATGTCCGCAAATCTTTGCCATGAAATTTACCTACAACTAACTTGCCATCTAAATCCTCGAGTTCATATATATTTTTGCTTAGAACTCTTCTAATTTTACACTTGATAAATTTATAAAAAAATTTGCTATTTAAGTTTTTGAATTTATTACTTACAACAAAGTTTTTTCTAAAGACTATCTGACCTGGCGAATATTGAATATCCCGTGACCTAAGATTATAAACTTTATTATGCTTCTCATGAGCCTTATCTAATTTTTCTTTAATTTTTTCATGAATAATTTGTAATTTAGATGAATGTGGTAGTATCTCAATGTTATCTCCCTAAAGCAAATTTAGTTTTCTAATGATAGAGTACATCGATCCGTGTGTTATCATTTGAGTGCCGAACAAAACATAATAAGGGGATGTTCCGATGGATTCATGCACAGTGCATCTTAACGCACTTCCAATCTGTGCCAAATGCTGATCCCACTCCTTATGACAGTCCTGTTTAATGTAAGCTCTGATGGCCGTAACAATAGATCTGTTGACCCTTTCAGAAGCGTTCGCTTGAGGAGAATAAATAGGAGTCCTTAAATGATTTATTCCATAGCTTTTTAAAATTTTTACAAATAACTTTGAAACAAATTGACTACCATTATCCGAAAATAAACTTTCAGGTACGCCAAAAATTGTGAAGACGCTTTCTTCCAAAAATTTTATAACATTATTTGATGTAGCTTTTCGCATTGCTTTGAGCATAATAAATTTAGAAAATTGATCTAGAACTATAAAAATAAAACAATTACCAGAAGTTGAACGAGGATAAGGACCCAAGAAGTCTACATAAATTCGTTGATACGGACGGTCAACCTGAATTTGGTTACCCATGAGAGGTCGCTGAACGCTATTGCATGATTTGGTTTGTTTGCAAGTGTCACAGTTGTTAACGAATAATTTAACCTGATTTGCCATTTTGAGCCAGAAAAAAAATTGACGCAATTTAAATAATGTTTTTACAAATCCACTGTGTGATGCATTAGGGGGATTATGAGCAGATGAAATGAGATTTTTAGTTAAACTCTGTGGAATCCAAAGCTTCCAAATTAGTTTATCGTATTCAGGATCACCAGAACGTGGTTCCATGCGTTTATAAACATAATCATCGGCTACATGAAGATCTGGTAACTTATGTTGGTTCTCAGCGATTATACTAATTAGTTTCTTGTATTCATCAGACTTAAATTCATGTGAATTCAAATCAATACTTAACATATCTGAACCATATGAGTCAATCTCGTCAGCCGAATATACTCTTGATAAGACATCAGGTACCACATTCTGACTTCCTTTCCGATGTTCGATCGTGAAATCGAAACCTTGAAGCCTTAGACTCCACCGAGCTAACCTACCGCTCAAATCTTTCTGATTCATGAACCATTTAAGTGCTGAATGATCAGTGACGATTTTAAATGGAAAGCCTTCTACGTACTCTCGAAATTTTTTTACACTCAGAACTGCAGCGTAGCATTCCAATTCTGTGATAGCATAATTTTTTTGTGCAGAATTTAATTTCTGAGACATATAGGCAATCGGTTTCTCTATTTCATTATCGTCGATTTGATACAATACACTACCAACCCCTGATGTACTTGCATCACACTGAATAACGAATGGCTTTGAATAGTCAGGATGAAATAGCATTGAAGCATTAGAAAGAGCAATCTTTAGCTCATTGAAACTTGCTTCAGCGTCTTTCGTCCAACAGAATTTTCGATTTTGTTTTAGGCATTCTGTTATTGGAGCACTTATGGTAGCGAAGTTGGGAATAAAGCGACGATACCAACTTGTCATTCCGATAAATCGCCTAATTTGCTTAGTGGTTTTTGGCGTAGGAAAATCTTTTACAGCAGCGACCTTACTAGGATCTGTTTTCAATCCCCCGTTTCCAACAATATAACCCAAATAACGTAATTCCTTAAAGCAAAACTTACTTTTGGCTACATTAATCGTAAGACCAGCGTTAGTTAAGCAATCAGCTACTTTTTCCAGAAGAAAAGCATGAGAATTAAAATCAGATGACATCACCAGCAAGTCGTCCAGATATACAAACACATTTTCTCGGATATCCGATGAAATCACTTTGTCCATCAGTCGACACATACGCTGTGGAGCATTGCATAACCCAAAAGGCATGACCTTAAATTGATATAATGGACGTCCTGGAACCGTAAATGCAGTTTTCTCCCTAGAGCTGTTTTCTAAAGGTATTTGCCAAAAGGCGTCTTTTAAATCGATACTGGATATGTACCTTGTTTCCTGGATCCTGCTTAAAATACCACCAATATTTGGTAAAGGATAAGCATCTTTTTTCGTAACAGCATTTACTTTTCTGGAATCTAGGCATAATCGATTTTTACCTGGCTTTCGGATTAGAACAACGGGGGAATTCCAAGCACTATTACTTTCCTCAATGACATCCATTTCAAGCATACGGTCAAGCTCCTCGAACATTAGTGTTTGGATAGCCGGCGACACCGGATAATGTCTTTGTTTAATGGGATTTGTATCCCCGACATCAATTATATGATTTTCTAGCGTAGTTTTTCCTAGTCCTTTTTCAAGAAATGAAGGGAATTTTAATTTAATGAAATTTAATCGAAAATTTTGATCATGTGTTAAACTATGTAGATTTGGATCCGAAATATCGATTTCCGCAATTTGAGTAAAAATTGTGGGGGCCAAATTGAACGCTTTCCAGAAATTTACTCCTAAATATAAATCTTGTTTTAAATTTGGAACAATGTACAGAGTAATCAATTTTGTTTCATTTTTGTATGTGATAGGAACTAAAATTTTACCCAAAATATTGTGAGAATTACCATCAGCTGTCTTAATTTTTGAAGGTTATTTTGTTAATTTTAATATTAAAATTTTTGATGATATCCAAACCATTATTTCCCAGACAAGTGATACTCGCACCACTATCTAAAAGTCCCATCAATTCATTACCAAAAATTTTGACTCGTGCGTATGGTCTGGGGTCATCACAATTATTTAATAAACTAGACGAAAGCAGTTTCTTTTCGGATTTCAAATTTTTGTAAAATTGTCTACATCGAATTGTTGATCTGTTCTTCTTAACCGAAGTTGAGAATATCCTAGATCTTGCTAATTCATAATCGCGAAGTCGTTCGTGATATGGTTTCATTGGAAATTTAATTTGCGAATCAATATTTGATTTTGGAGTTTGAAAAATTTTAATTGGATTTTTTGATAAAAAATTTATTTGTTCGCCAGGAGTCTGAGGTAACTTGAATGCAAAATTCCGGCTTACTTTGCATTCATCCGCTTGTTTCCCGACAGACAAACGGAACAGTTAGGTTTTATAACGCCCTTTTTCCCGCAACCCCAACAAAACTTCTCCCATTTTTCAGATTTGCATTCAATATAGGAATGACCAATTTGATCACAATTCCAACAAATTAATTTAGAAACATTTTGAAATGATTTATTGAAAGCGGATAATTCATGATCTTCACTATCAGTCACTGTTTCGATCTCATTTACATTAAACGTTTGCAAATAGCTGGGCTTAAAAAAATTTTCGGAACTTTTAACTAGATCTCGTAGTTCAGTTAGGCCCAATTTATTCACTCGAAGTTGAACACAACTTGGGAAGTTTCCCATATAAAAATCCCCAAGTTGTGTTCAACTTCGAGTGAATAAAATGGGCCTTATAGTTCTTGGACTATGAAACCATATCATATGAAGATGTTTACGACACAAGTTTTTCTTCATTATTTCGACAAGTCGTATTTCAGGCAAAGGGTTTAGCATTTGGTAGTTCAACTTACATATTTCTTGGCTAAAATCCATAAAATTTTCTCCTGGTTTTTGATTACGATCTATGATTTGACGATATAAGTCATCATCATCCAACGAATGGGTGAACTCAGCACGCAACGCTATGCATATGTCTTTCCATGTGAAATTTGAGTTTCGGCGATAAAAATGCCAATACCATGTACTAGCTTTTCCAGCAAGAAGTCTATGAAATGATTCCAGAAGGTACCTAATTTAAGAAATATTCTCCTCTCTTCATTAATACTTTCACTCGAAACAAAAATTCATCAACAGATAGCCCATTTGCTCCACCATCAAATTTAAAATCCCACTTTGAAATTGGATCCTTGAATGATTCAATATGGGGTTTGTCTTTGTAATTTCGTGAATTGTAGATTTCACTTTCTTCATCACTGGAAAAATCTACTAATTTCGGCGGAAAATTGGAAGCATGCGGTTCCACGTTATTACTGAAAGTGCTTTGCAGAATAGGGACTTCTGGCTTATTTGCTGGCTTCTTATTAATAATCATTTGGAGCTGACGGAAAGATTTTTCCAAAATATCTTCCTCATTTTCGACCACTGACGGTGAGACACTTTCAAGCAATTCGTCTAATTCAGCAATTTCTTTAGTACAAAGATTAATTAAATAATCTGTTTTACTAGATAAATTTGGGTATGAAATTTCTAAAAGTCTCAATCGGTTTAGAAAATGTTTTAATATTGACAATAATTTAGAAATTTCCTTAGCAGTGGCTACAGTTTTTGAAGTTTTTATAAATTCGCCTAATTGGGTTGTTATTCCTGCAAGTTCCGAAGTTATGGTCTTATCTATTTTAGGATATCGATCAGGGAACTTGTTTTCTTTTTGTTCTATTTCTAAAATAAACTTTAAGCTGTCAAGAGCATCTAGTGCCAGGGGGACAAGATTTCTAAGAGTGTACTCATATTTGAGCATGTCCTCCGATAAATGATTCGGATTAATTCCAGAAACAAACATTATGATAAGTATGTAATCGAAGACAATTAACAAAAATGGTAAAGCAAGAGAAAAGTATCTAAGATCTGTGATATTAAAAAAAATCAGATAAATAAAAGAATAAAAGTGTACTAGCTAATGATAAAAATTGTAATTAATTTAATATGTAATTAATGTTGTTTATTCTCCTCTATGTTAAATAAAATGCGTTCAGTATAAACCCAGAAATATATTTGGCGTAAGTGCATCGAGATGCAACAGTTTTCCAGATAAATTTCCTCCTAAAAAGACCAATAAAACGAAAAAAGAAAGTTTTTATTCGGATAAATTGATGCATATGTCTTAAACCTGTTAAAAATCATAAGTTCTATCAATTTACCAGAATATCGAGAAAAAATAATATGTTACTAGCAGTCTGTGGTAATGTAAATAAATGTATCTAAATCAAATCTAGTAATTAATCACACAGAGTACATAATACACGCTTCATACAATGAAACAGATGTTCAACTTAGGATATAACTTATTAGAGACTTTTATGTTACATGTCACTAGGCAGAACATTTATTTCGAATAATAAATTTTACTGTTTAATAGAAGTAATCGAAATAAGTTTAAAAAAATTTTAAAGTTGGGCGCCATTTTGTAGCTGTGAGGGTAGAGAGGTCGCAAATCTTGCTGATGTGGCAAACCCGGCTAAGGGCTGGTTCAGGCGACAGCACAGTACAAATAAAAGAAAAATCAATAACTGAACATTTGAAGTAAAATTTAGAGTTATCCGTGGTCAGAGGCGGAAGAATCTTTATCTGGATATGAAGTCTTAAATGATAACTTATGACTCCTTAGCCACCCACCCCATCCATGTAGATATATTGGCCGATCGTTTTTGGTATATCTACCCTATATTTTAGTTACATCTTTTCCTGCAACCTACGCCATTCCTGGGTTATTAAAAAATCAAATCAAACCAGAATGTTTATAAATACAAACATTTAGATTTTAAATATTTTAGTTAAATGAAACATGGGTAATCTATATAAATTAATTATTTGCAATAAAAAACGTTTGAATGAAAAATTGAGGGAGAACAAAATGTAATTAAAAACAAAAAAAAAATGTATTTACCTTTAATAATCCAACGACGTCCGTGCGCACGAAAATCTTGTTCTGTTTTAGCTAAACTCGTTATTTTGGTATTATAAACTAATTTTTCAAACAATAGAAAATATTAATTAAAGTAATTAAAAACAATTATGAAAATTATGAAAAGAAGAAATTATTAACAATATAAAAATGATAGTTATGATTTGAATTAGTGAAATTAAAGAGAAACAAATAGAGTTGAATAAACTAATTACTATTCACGCAAATATAAATAATTGTTATTGTTATTATAAATTTTTTTATAGTTATTCTTTTAGGTTAAATTCTTTTAGGTTAGATTGTTTTAGGTTAGATTGTTTTCAGTTAGATTCTTTTCTCTTTTCTTTATCCCCTTTTTAATTTTTTCTTCAGATTGGAATTAGATGGATGAATGTTTTGTGTATTGCAAGCTGCAAGACCGAGATTTCGGGCCTGTGCCCCGCTCCTATTTTTGTGCTTAGCTCCCGGAATATAAAAGAAATCCTTGAAATATCTAACACTTTTCTTGAAATAATAATTTCTATAGTTTAACCCTTCTTCTTTTTTTTTCCTATCTCAATATTTCAGCTTTGCTTTTATTTTTTTTTTTTTTTTTTCTTATTTCTCAAATTTATTTTATTTGGTTGACACACAGAACTTGAATGATAAATTTTTCCTACTACATACGGTTTATTATTAAAAATTTAAGGTATACAAAAAAAAAAAACAAAAATAATAAGTACAGTGGAAATTTAGAAAGTTTTTTTTTTTTTTTTTTTTTTTTTTTTTTTGATCCGAGGGTAGGTGAAAATCTTCCAAAGACACTATGAGAATAGCAAGCGCGTTCTCATAGTAGTGTCAGATTTTTACTGACTAAAAACACCACCCTTCTAAAGATTGTTAGGTGCTGCAACTAAGATATAACTTATCAAGCAATTTTTCTATCATGAAATAACAACTTTTTACAGGTCACTTTCCAGTGAAAGATCCTGCGTGTTCCGCAAATTAGACGCGATTAATCTTATCTTGCCAAGTCGAACGGTTTCGTTCTTTGTAGTCGGCGCAATAAATTGCTCTCGTCCAAGATTTGTCGGACTGTATTGTTGATATGTCCGATTAGTCGGTTTCTATGCTTTCGAGCGAAGCTTCTAGTTTCAGCTTCGATTGTTGGAATTCCGAGATCCCTATGGATATCGTCGTTTCTAATATACCATGGTGCTTGTACAATTTCTCTAAGCACTTTATTTTGAAAAGTTTGTAGAATATTGGCATTTGTTTTCTTGGTACAACCCCAAAGTTGTATACCGTAGGTCCACACCGGCTTTAGCACTTGCTTGTATAAAAGCAGTTTGTTCTCAGTACTGAGCTATGAATGTTTTCCGAGTAACAAGTACATTTCTCTATATTTGATATCGAGTTCTTTACGTTTCATTTTCACGTGCGAATTCCATTTCAGCTTTGCGTCGAGTGTCATTCCCAGATATTTGGCCTCGTTTGCAAAGGGTATTCGGGCCAAGTTTAGAAAAATTGGCAAGTCATTAGTTTTCTTATAAGTGAAATTCACGTGAACAGATTTAGTTTCGTTGAGGGCGATCCGCCAGTTCCTTGTCCATTCATTTACCTTATTCACTGCGGCTTGCAGTTTTGTAGTCGCTTCTTCGATTGTATTACCTACAGCTACGATAGCTGTGTCGTCGGCGAACGTAGCAAGGGTAGTGCCATCTTCCCTTGGTATATCGCGAGTATATAACAAATAGAGAAGCGGACCAAGGACGCTTCCTTGCGGTACCCCGGCCGAAATTTCTTTTAGCTCCGAGTATTCATTTCCATTTCTAACCCGGAAGAGTCTATTCCCGAGATATGATTCTAGAATATCATATAGGCTTGCGGGGAGAACTTGTCGTAATTTAAATTTCAAGCCGTCGTGCCACACCTTATCAAAGGCTTGTGAGACGTCAAGGAATACACTTGAGCAAATCTTTTTTTCTTCAAATGCTTTCTCGATTACGTCAGTAGTTCTATGTACTTGGTCAATCGTCGAATGCTTGGTTCTGAACCCAAACTGGTGGTCAGGGATAAGATTATTGTCTTCAATAACCGGCTGTAGGCGCCTAAACAATATTCTTTCGAAGACTTTGGAAATGACCGGAAGAAGGGAAATCGGTCTATACGATTTTACTTCATTTGGCGGTTTTCCTGGTTTTAAAACCATTATGACCTCCGCGACTTTCCATTGACTCGGCACGTGTTTTAGTCTGAGCGCAGCATTTATGATATGAAGGAGCTTAATTAATGCTTTCCTTGGAAGAGCTTTGAGAACTTCTCCGGTGATCAAATCATAACCAGGAGCTTTCTTAGGTTTTAGGGATTCGATTTCACGTTTTAGTTCGCTTGGCGTTGCTCTTGAGAGTGTTGAATCGTCAGGTTGTAATTCCGTCCTATTAGTATTGTCGTAGATCGCTTGGCCATCGTACGGTTTAAAGGTTTCTTCTAGATGAGCGGCAAAAACGTCCGCTTTTTGCTTATCTTCCCTTGCCCATTCATTTTGATTTATTCTAATTGGCGGCGCGGGGATTTTGGGCCTTTTGGTGCCTTTTACAGCTTTCCAAAGTGAATAATTGGAATCTTTTTTCGCTGTTAAACTTTCAAGGTAAGAACCTATCGCACGATTTTTAAAATCCTTAATGACTGTCTTCAACAAATTGCACAAATAATTCAAATGTGCTTTATGTTGCGGAGCGCGACTCTGTTGCCATTTCTTGCGCGCCTTCCTTTTTTCGTTGACCAATTCTTTTATTTCGGGAGGATATCGTAGCCCGTATTTGACCGGCGTTTTCCTTGGATTAGGCGTATTATTCCAGGAGGCGAGCTGTACGATCTCGACGAAGCGATCAACTTCAACTTCAAGTTCATAGGGTGTCGTAAGTGGAACACTCAGTTGAACATTCTCTTCTATTTCGTTCCTAAAGCCTTCCCAGTTAGTGTTTCTACCAGTTAATCTCGCTGGCTCTAGGTTATTGACTAGTTTTACACTCAATGTTAATATAACCGGTGAGTGGTCAGATGATAGATCAAAGCTCTCTTCAACTTTAATGTGGTGGGTAGGTATTCCTTTCACGACGAAGAAATCTATCAGATCAGGTAGTTTTGAAGTATCAGTTGGCCAGTAGGTCGGTTTGCCCGTCGAGAGGAAATCGCAACTGTATTCCATACCTGCCCCATAGAGCATTCTACCTTTTCGCGAGATGTATCTGGAGCCCCAGAACGTGTGCTTCGCATTAAAATCGCCGCCAATAATGAAGTTTGGTTTGAGCGATTTAAGCAGGTTAGTGAAATCACTTTTTTCAAGCGCGGAACGCGGTGGACAGTAGATAGATGAAATTCTAAGAGTACGCTGACTATTTTTAACTCGAATCGTGCACAGTTGCATAGTTTCAAGCTCTATCTTCAGGTCTTCGTATTGTTCAATGCAGTCTTTAATAAGCAATGATGATCCACCTCTGGCGTTCCCCGATGGGTGACAAGCGTGGAAATCATTATATCCTTTTATTTTTAAATTCGATCCCTTTTTCACGTGAGTTTCAGAAATCAAGCAAATGTCAATATCTTTCTCGCGTATGAATATTTCCAATTCGCCGAGTTTTTGTAAAAGCCCGTTTGCATTCCAAGTGCATATTTTTAACATTGGTTTTTCATTCATGTTATTTTTGAAGCACGCGTTTTCCGTGAATTATTTTCGAGCTTAACCAAGCGATCGAGAATAATTTTATTTATTTTGCTTTGTTCTTCAAGTTTCTCGAGAATAACTGAGAAAACATGAGAAACAGGGTCCGGCGAAGTTTCAACGTTTTTCGCTCCTTCGAATGCCGCGGCCTGAGCGTAGGTCTGTACTCTGGCTGTCCGAGGGCCACTATTCGATGGCTTTCCTGGTGGTAACTTTTCAGTAGCGTTTTTTTTGACAACAGAGGTCGAGGGCCTTTCAATTGTCTCTCTTTCTCTGACAATGCTACGCTTTTGAACCGGAGGTTTTATATTGCCTACAACCTCCTGGGCGGTCCTACGCTTTACCTTGGTAAGCGGCTTTGTTTTTTTATTTTGGCTTTTGAGTAGCGCATCTCTCCGTTTTTGCAACTCCTTAGCTACTTCACAGCCTCTATAATTTGCCGGGTGCTTTCCCTTACAGTTAGCACAGGTAGCGGAGGATTGTTTGTTTGCTCCACAGTCTTGGGAGAAATGACTTCCGGCGCATTTTACACATCGCGGCTCTTTTTTGCAATACATTTGCGTATGATTGAATTCTTGGCAACGTTTGCACTGTGGAATCGTTTTCAAATTTCTGCGCATGGGCTCGATTTTTACCACAATATTAAGTATGGTTTTAATTCGGTAGATATCTTCGATATTATCAGACCTATTGAAGGTAAGCATAAAGAGCGGAAGTCCACGCCTTATCAGAATGTCCTTATCTTCTTCCGTTTTTTGCTTCTCTTTCTTGATGATATTTACGGCATCAAGAATTTTAAACCCTTTGGAACGGAGGTCGTTTATAACCTCTTCTTTGGTGCATGAGGGGTGGAGTCCCCTCGCTACAACACGATGTGGCCTTTCTGACTTTATTTCAAAAGTATACCACTGGATCTTCTCGGTATTTAGCTTTTGGGACACTGCCCGGTAGTCTTCGTGGTTAACGACGTTAATTTTCCACGCATTATTCCTCAAAGATGTTACCTTAAATTCCGATGTTATCGTTCCTTTAAGGAGGCTGTGAAACTTATTATACTCCGTTATCCCAACGACGTTTATTGGAGGCGGTGGACGAATTTGCCCTCGGAGTTGTTTTTCTTGCGGTACTTTACGCGTTTGTTCTCTTAGAGGCTCGACTTCAGGCGAAGAACCGGCTCTCCTTTTCTTACTAGGTCTTTTCTTAGGGACCCGATTCGTTTCGCGTGCTAGCTCTTCTTCGTCAGTGTGGTATTCCTGACTAGGCAAGCGTGGTGGAGTACATTCTCGTTCTTTCTGAGAATTAGTGTTCCTTAAAACATTATTTTCTTCTTTTAACAGTTCTATCTCTTTCTTCAGAGTTTGAAAGAGTAGATCCATTTCCTTAAGCTTGATTCGGAGTGTTTTAATTTCTTCCTCAGAGCTTATATCTTTCACTGAGTCCCGTTTTTCACGCGCTGGCGCTCCCGGCGGACTTCTTTTCCCGGGGTTGTTCGATCTTGATGGAGGCGATCGAGATACCCTTGAACTTTTAATAAAAGGGTTAATGGACTGCAATAAGCGGCTCTCCCCAGAATCCGTAGAGCCGACCTCCGAAGAGGGTGGATTTTCCAGTAAAGCTGGACTGCCACCTGGGGTAATTAATCTTTTCGTTTTGTTCATTGCATTTTTTGTATACACTATACGCTCGGTATACGGAGGTTGGATTTTAGTCGCCTCTTACGACAGGCATGCCTACCTCGGGTAAATTCTAACCCCTACCCGAAGGGGGCAATTTAGAAAGTGTTCTTTTTTATCCTGTATGAAAATACTAGTACATATACCCTTAGGTTACATGGGAACCACCGTTACAAAGCGCAATGCAGCTTTTGACGACAATAGGCATTCGATGCAAACTCGTAATCGGAATATTGCTCCAAATACTGCTATCACTCTCCCTCGTACAGGGAATAATAGAAGTGCTGTACAGCACTCTCCACCGCAAAGAAACTCTTACGCTCCCAATAGTGTAGATTTTCTTTCTCTCAGCCACGAACAAGTTCCTCATAGAAATACCAATAACAACGAGTTATTGAATAATACTCTTCTTCCGACTGTAACTGCTCATACGTCAGGGCTTGCCCCCAGAAATGGTTTATTTACAAATGCAACAACTTGCACAGTAACTACAACGACTACCGCTACTTCTGCTCTCCCAATTATGTTACATTCGGCTGATGTCGCAGCTGGAAATAATGGTTTGGCTATGGAGAACACTGCTCCAATTCAGAGATCTTCTGCAGAGGCGACTACAGTTTATCAGAACTCGAACCAACAGCATTCAACAAGTCATCTGCATTCACATTATAAAGTATAGTTGATGCAAGTTTAACGGACATTCAGAACGCACTTTCTAGGAATTTACCATCCTTAATAGTGTTACATTCAGGCTGGGATTCGTAAAGATAAAACACTATTCCGTTTAACTTCTTTAATAAAATTCACTTTTATTACACTTTTATCGACTATTCTAATATTTCACTTATTAAGTACCAGAACACTATTACTTAAACAATTCTTCAACGTTTCAAACCAATCACTTAATTTACTCTATTACTTTTCACTTATTTATCTTCACAAACTATTACTATCTCGAACTTTAACCAATCACTTTTATAAATCAACTGTCCCGCCCTCTTCTAAAAGCTGTCCTTTTATACCCGCTCCGCCATCTGACGAGAACTTTCTAGCTAATTCTAAGTGGTTCTAGAACAAGGTTCAGTGGTGACAGATTCCAGTCTCCAATTGGAAGTGACACTTGAGTGGAACTTGTTTTGTGACTTTAAGGCCTGGTTTCACCAAACTGTCTAAGGCCTGGTTTCACCAAACTGTGACTAAGGGCTTGTTTCACCACTTAAGTTACACGATACCTTCCACGCCACAATATCCCCCTCTTAAACTTGTTCGTCCCGAACAAACTCGTTAACATTTTCACCATTATAACGATGAAGACGATCCACATGAACGACTTTCAGCTTGCCTCTTCCTCGTTGGATGCGATAGACAACGTCGTTGATGCGCTTTACGATTGTATAGGGCCCTTCCCAGTCTTGTTGCAACTTAGGCGATAAACCTTTCCTTCGATGAGGGTTGTATAGCCATACCAGATCTCCTTCCTGGAATCCTGTAGTTGTCGTTTTAGTATCGTACCTCGTTTTCATGCGGTCACTGGCTATCTTAATCTTATCCCTAGTGTCTCGATGCACGTCCCTGATGATATCCCTGAGGTCTGTAACGTATTCCTCCTCATTCTTGGGCTCTTCGCATGGATATCCAAACATCAACTCGCTAGGTAGGCGGACTGTTCGACCAAATAACATTTCAGATGGAGTATGTCCTGTGGTGTTATGCACTGCTCCTCGATAAGCCAATAAAAACATGGGAATCTGCTTATCCCAGTCTCTCTGGTCTTCGCCAACGACCTTAGAGAGGTGTTCATTCAGTGTCCTGTTGAAGCGCTCCACCATCCCATCTGATTGTGGATGAAGCGGGGTTGTCCTTGTCTTGTGAATCCCGAGTAACTGGCACACTCCTTGGAAAATCTTCGACTCGAAGTTCCGTCCTTGGTCTGAATGCAGTTCCATTGGTACACCGAATCTGCTTACCCAGTTATTGACGATTTGCTCCACCACGGTTTTAGCTTCTTGATTTGGGATAGCAAATGCTTCAGGCCACTTACTGAAATAGTCCATTACAACGAGGATGTAACGATTTCCATTGTTTGTTTCAGGAAACGGTCCCGCAATATCAACTGCTATCCTTTCGAAAGGGGCTCCAACATTGTATTGATGCATTTTGCCACGGACTTTCAGTCTAGGACCTTTGCTGGCCGCACATGTAACGCATTTCCTGCACCAAGTTTCAACGTCCTCCCTTGAATGAATCCAGTAAAAGCGTTCCCGCACTTTTTCGAGCGTTTTATTGATTCCCAAGTGGCCTCCAGACACTCCATCATGCAATTCCCTGAGCACTTCCTTAACCTTTGACCTGGGTACAACAAGCTGCATTACGAACGACTTTCCATCCGGGCTTTCCCATCTTCTTTTTAGAATGCCGTCTTGTACGTGAAGGGAGTCCCACTGCGCCCAGTATGACTTCAGCTCGGGGCTCCTATTGGATATCTCCTGCCAGTCTGGTTTTCCCTCATGCTCCTTCCAGGCGATAATCGGTTCGATATCCGGATCTTCCCTTTGAGCCTCCCGTATTTCCCGCGCACTCCAGCCACCAATGGGCATAGCTCTCACCCTTTGAACGGACGCGACATCTTTTTCCTCGTGTCGTAAGCAATGTTTGCAATTTGCTTTGCACGGTCGACGGGAGAGAGCGTCTGCATTAGAGTGAAGACTTCCCTTTCGATGTTGTATTTCGTAGTCGTACATCTGCAGCCGTTCGATCCACCTTGCGACTTGGCCTTCAGGATTCTTAAAGTGCAGCAGCCACTTTAAAGATGCGTGGTCTGTGCGGAGGATGAATTTCCGCCCATAAAGGTACTTATGGAAATGTTTTGTCGCCAATACCAAAGCAAGGAGTTCGCGCCTGGTAACACAGTAGTTCCTTTCTGGCTTTGAGAGAACTTTGCTGAAGTAGGAAACTACTTTCTCTTGGCCATCGTGCACCTGGGAAAGGACGGCTCCAATTCCCACATTACTAGCGTCTGCATCCACAATAAATGTTTTCCCAGGGGTGGGGTACGCTAGTATGGGGGCGTTGCACAACTGTTGCTTAAGTTCCTTGAAGCTGTTTTCGCACTCACCTGACCATTTGAATTGTTTGCCTTTTTCTGTCAGTTGATGCAAGCTCTTTGCGATCCTGGCAAAGTCCTTAACAAATCGTCTGTAATAGGTCGCAAGTCCCAGGAAGCTTCTCAGTTGATGTTTGTCTTTGGGAACCGGCCAGTTTTTCACTGCATCGACCTTCTCCGGATCAGTCTTGACTCCTTTGGAAGAGATGATGTGCCCGAGGTACTTCACTTCTGGTCTAAATAGCGAACACTTCTTCGGGTTAAGTTTTAGTTGCGCACTTCGTAGCCTTTGGAACACCTCCTTAAGGTTATCTCGATGTTCGTTAAATGTTTTTCCTACTACGATGACATCGTCCAGGTAGACCAAGCAGGTTTTCCACGTTAGTCCCAGCAAAACGCGCTCCATTAGACGTTCAAAGGTAGCCGGAGCATTGCACAGTCCAAATGGCATTACTGTAAACTGCCAAAGCCCGTTTCCTGCTGTGAATGCTGTTTTCTCGCGGTCTTCTGGATGGATCTGCACTTGCCAGTAGCCACTCTTCAGATCGAGAGTCGAAAACCATTTGGCTCCGGATAGTGTGTCCAGGGTGTCGTCAATTCTTGGAAGGGGGTAGCTATCCTTCTTGGTGACGTTGTTGAGTTGGCGATAGTCCACGCAGAATCTCGTACTTCCGTCTTTCTTCTTGACCAGGACGACCGGCGATGCCCACGGACTTTTTGAGCTTTCAATCAGTCCCTCCTTTTCCATCGTCGAAACTATTTCTGCAACCTCCGTCTGCTTAGCCAATGGTAGTCGTCGGGGAGGCTGACGAATCGGTCTCGTATCTCCGGTGTCGATTCGGTGTTCTACGAGATGTGTTCGGCCATACTCGCTGTTCTGCGAAGCAAATATATCAGCGAACTCGTTGATTAAACTACCTGCCATGGACCGCTGCTCCTGATCCAGCTCGCACTCTCCGAGTATATTCTTTTTCATCTCCGATATCTCCGTAGGTCTAACCGCTTTCACATCACTTGCATTGGACAATTTTGTGACCGCAGTAATCGGTACGCACTTTCCAATCACTTCCCCTTGCTTTAGTTTCACGCTTTTGTTTTCCACATTGAGGACACGAACGGGAACCAAGTTGTTTTTAGGTTCAACCAGCATCTTTCCGACGATATACCTCTGATAATAATTTTCTGCATCTGGCTCGACTAGGTAGAATCGGTGGCTCCCAGGGTCGCCTTCCAGCTTTGTCCAAATAACTGTTTCTGACGAAGGTGGTAGTATTTCGTCCTCACTTACAACTGTCCGTAGAGCTGCGACGTTCTCGTTCCCGTAAACCATCGGAATCTCGACGTTCTTGTACTTTATAACTTGCAAACCGATGTCGAGTACTATATCATGCGTCTTCATAAAGTCGATTCCGATGATGCATTCGTCACATATATCAGCCACTAAGAATGCATGGGAGAAGACTATTCCTGCAAGGTTTATCGTCAAGAGTACCTCACCATACACCTTTGCTGTTGCTCCAGTTGCTGTTTTCAGACAGTAGCTGCTGGTGTTGTGCAGCCATGCTTGGCGAACGATGTCCCTTCTGACTATGGAAGCGGTGGCACCTGTATCGATTGTGGCGACACACTTTTTCTGGCCGATATGGGCTTCCACTGTCAGACTCCTATTACATCGTTTGGTCTGGGAAACCTGAATTGTGGTCCTGGGGGCGTCGATTCCAGATGTTCCATCCGCCGAAAACTCAAACGCCTCCTCGTTCCTAGCTCTGCAATGTGGACAACTGCCCTGTCTACGTTCGGCTCTGCACTGTCGTTGTAGATGTCCAATTTTGTTGCAGTTCCAGCAACGGATCGGTCCCCTTCGAGAACTGTTACGGTCGACTACTTCTGTTCTCTGGCACGGGCATTCAACGGATGTCATTTCTCTCACGCGGTGAAATCCTTGAGATGCTTGGTCAGCAGCTCTCATGGTTAAGGCAAATGCCAGTGCCTCAGGAAGAGTTCTCTTTCCAGCCATTCGTAGAGCCATCTGCAGTTGTCTGTCCTCTATGGCTTGTGTAAATGCCTCAATAGCCATTTCGTTGATGACATCCTCGCCGGCATTGGGATAAGACAAGTGCGCAAGCCGTTCAATATCAGCTTGCAACTGCTGAAGTGTTTCTCCCCTCTTCTGGATTCTACTGCGCAGTTGTACTCTATACACTTGCTGCATGTGGTCGTCACCAAATCGCATCTCAATAGCCTTCACTAAAGCCACGTAGTCGCGTTGTTTTTCTTCGGAGATAGTTTGAAGCAATTCTGCAGCTGTACCTCGTAATGCGAGCGTTAATGCAATCGACTTATCTTCTTCGTCCCATCCATTGGTCGTTGCAGCTGCTTCGAACTGTTTCTTATAAATTGGCCATGATGTTTGACCATCAAAAACGGGTGGTTGCATCTCCTTCCTTCTTGGACAGTCAGCAGAATATTCCCGAGCCTTCTGTTTCTTGACTATTTCGAGCTCTTTAGTTATATTCTTGATGTTTGTTCCGAGCTCTTTAGCTATGTTCTCGATGTTTGTCTCGTGTTTTTGAAACGTTTTGTTAATTTCCTCAAACTTTGTTTCATGTTCGTTTAATTTTTCATCAATCGCGTCGATTTTTACATCTAGAACATTCTTAAATTCTTCTACTGCATCTTTTTGTGCGGCGACAATGGAATTTGTCTGTTCTTCAAGAGAATTCTTCTGTGCTTCGAGAGAATTCTTCTGTTCTTCTAGAGAATTTTTCTGTTCTTCTAGAGAATTCTTCTGTTCTGCGAACTTAGATTCCATAGAATTTTTCTGTTCTTCGAGAGAATTCTTCTGTTGTTCTAGAGAATTCTTTTGTTCTGCGAACTTCAATTCCATGGAATTTTTCTGTTCCTCCATCTTGACAAGAAGCAATTCCATCATAGCGCTAATATCAACGCTTGTACTTACTTGTTCTTCTGCCACGTCGAATAGCATGGTTTTTGGATCTTCTCCCTCGTTTTGGACAGCTTCCTGCAGACGAAGTATGAGGTCACATTTCCCTCCAGCTGTGGAGAGATTCCGCTTTTCTAGTTCACTTTTTAATTGGGGTATGCTTAGATGTAGCAATACACGACCCATTTTGTTTGTCTCTTGTAATTTAGAAAATCACAAATTCACTTTTTTTTTTTTTTTTTTTTTTTGTTGTAACGACACTTAGCACAGAATAAGTTTTATCCCACTTCTGACACCAATGTTACATTCAGGCTGGGATTCGTAAAGATAAAACACTTTTCCGTTTAACTTCTTTAATAAAATTCACTTTTATTACACTTTTATCGACTATTCTTATATTTCACTTATTAAGTACCAGAACACTATTACTTAAACAATTCTTCAACGTTTCAAACCAATCACTTAATTTACTCTATTACTTTTCACTTATTTATCTTCACAAACTATTACTATCTCGAACTTTAACCAATCACTTTTATAAATCAACTGTCCCGCCCTCTTCTAAAAGCTGTCCTTTTATACCCGCTCCGCCATCTGACGAGAACTTTCTAGCTAATTCTAAGTGGTTCTAGAACAAGGTTCAGTGGTGACAGATTCCAGTCTCCAATTGGAAGTGACACTTGAGTGGAACTTGTTTTGTGACTTTAAGGCCTGGTTTCACCAAACTGTCTAAGGCCTGGTTTCACCAAACTGTGACTAAGGGCTTGTTTCACCACTTAAGTTACACGATACCTTCCACGCCACAATAGGGTATTAAGGCCAAGTTTAGAAAAATTGGCAAGTCATTAAATTTCTTATAGGTGAGATTCACGTGAACAGGTTTAGTTTCGTTGAGGGCGATCCGCCAGTTCCTTGTCCATTCATTTACCTTATTCACTGCGGCTTGCAGTTTTGTAGTCGCTTCTTCGATTGTATTACCTACAGCTAGGATAGCTGTGTCGTCGGCGAACGTAGCAAGGGTAGTGCCATCTTCCCTTGGAATATCGCGAGTATATAACAAATAGAGAAGCGGACCAAGGACGCTTCCTTGCGGTATCCCGGCCGAAATTTCTTTTAGCTCCGAGTATTCGTTTCCATTTCTAACACGGAAGAGTCTATTCCCGAGATTTGATTCTAGAATATCATATAGGCTTGCGCCACACCATATCAAAGGCTTGTGAGACATCAAGGAATACGCTTGAGCAAATCTTTTTTTCTTGAAATGCTTTCTCGATTACGTCAGTAGTTTGTAACGTGCAGCTGTAATGGGAAAAATAGAAATACCTCCGCTTAAAATCGCAAAATGCAAAAAAAAAAAGAATAATTGCATGGCCACCCTGCATTGTCGAATGCGTTCAAAGAGACAAAATGTTTGTCAAATGTTTTAGGTAGTTTCGTGTTCAAATCGTAGAGGTCGATAGCGATCATATTTTCCTCCCGAGCATGTAAGCTATTTCCGCTTTGCTTGGCTCTCTTTTTTTATCTAACCTTCGAACGAGTGTGACGTCTCTACACGGTAAAGCCGAAACATTGAAAGATTTTTTTTTTTTTCATTAATTAATTTGAATTTTATTAGCCTTCATTCAATTGTGTTATCCATCCAAGTATGGTACTTGCTAGAACTTAAGCCGACATACTTGCAAGACTTCCAATTGTGCAACCCAGGTAATAATTGATAATTTGACCAATAGGTGTTTCATTCAATTGGTTTCAGACATTTTTTCTACCTCCTGAACGACCGCAATAGACGGTAAAGGGCAGATAAAGCTTCCAATCTCCTCAGCTGATTTTGGTTGGAAGCAAATATCCCTCACCACTGTCGCGATAAAGAGGTAAATATCGTCCCGGCTACTTAGCAGCTACTCTACCAAGCAAGCCTGTGACCAACACGCAATCACGTGCCATTTCGTCTGCATGTCCCCGCGGAAGAAATCCGAAGAGCTGCATTAATTCCGGACATAATTTCCCTGCGCACGGCGCCGCTCCACCGCAACCCAACAATCAAGAAATTTCTTATCAAGAGAAGACGCATGCATAATACCAGCGATTAAAAGCATCCATCTTCCACAATATCAAGCTCAACTCAACCCTGCTCAGCACACCTTGGCGAGAGACGAATTCCCATCATATTCGACAAATCGCACACACATCAGCGCTGTCGCTAGCAGATCATTCAGTCTACCATATGTATCAAAAGTACCTTTTTTTTGCGTGTTACGTATTGCTTACATTATCGCGGTAATCAGTAAAAAGCTGGAAAATAAGCGATAAACAATAGTTTCGGTGACGTCTGATGCACAAAGAAAATTATGAATAAGAGACATGCGATTAAAACTTAAAAGAAATTACACCTTAAAACTAAATGAAACAGATAAAAACAAAAGACCTATAAGACTTAAATAATATATACATAATATTAGAATTAATAATTAATTGATATTTACATAATAACAACTATTAGTTAAATTTTTGAATTAGTATCCCCCTTATAAAAATTAGTCGTAGCTATTAGTTTGATAGATTGATCGATTGTGATCCTGGGAGGTACATGTGCACATTAACGTCGAGGAGAATTAGAAAAGATTCAAAATTTTGTTAGTGTGTAAGTCAAGAGGGAATACTAATCGTAAATGGATTGTTATAGAATTTGAAATTGCACTGACTTTATAATATTTTGATTATTAAATGATATTGCGTGTATCCACAATGAAGTTAAAACGTAGATACTCTTAGTATTTAATTTCGAGTTGTCGGAAGAGTCATCATGTGCTAAATAAGTGAGTTACAAAGGTGAGATCGGTGGGATATAGGAGAAGGTGGAACGTGGGGAAGGTCATGGGGTCGTCAACAAGTTTTATTTTATTTGTTTGAGCGGGATGTTGATGACATGGTGTGACGCTAGTAGTAGTGTCATACAGGGGGGTATTCCGCAGTGGTGGACATAATATCGGCGCCATCGCGACAGATGGATGTAGTTGAAGGAACTTAGGTTATAGGCATCACGTTATTCCCCAGTGTCTTGTTCACCCAGCGCTAGTAATACCTAATCCTTCCGTAGCAGAGCATGCAGTAAACTCTTTACTCTTTTTTTTTTTTGAGTATCTTTAATTTAGTTTTTTTTTTATTTTTATTTTGGCACGATTTGTTAATAAATTTTTTTTTGTGTGGGAGGAATATGCAGCAAGATCCCCGACCATTACGGCGAGCTAAGCCGAGTGTTTTGCTAGCGTGCCACCCAGCTGCTATACCTAATGAAATTACCACCTCTATGTTTAAGAATATACAACCAGGCTCTCTTCACAAACATGGCGCCCAACGACTTGGCCTTATCAGTCAATAGACTGATATCCCAAATACTGTTTTGTTCAATAACTTATAATACAGACCCTAATTTTGATTTTATTCGACACTCTCGCCAATTAGATATTTTTCCAATTCTTTTTATTCTTTCCAACCTTTGAACACTTACTGTATGCTCCGTATAGAAAAACTTTAATGTTTCGATTGATAGTTTCACGAAGAAGTTTTGAAGTCGTATAAAGGACTTAATGTCCAGTGATTCAGGTTACTCTTCGTAGAAAACATCTGGTTTAGCATGAACTATCTCAGCTGCCTGATACATAATATAAAGTAGCACTTATACAGTTGTGAAATTCAGTTGAACGAGATAGAATGTTACTACATGCTATATACTTAAACAAATTTGGCAAGAGTAAGCAGTTTATGAGTCATTGATATATTTTAATACATTTTTAGTTAGCTTCAATTTGCCATAGACTGTTTACATTTATAATTTTTCTTGCATAGTATTTTTCAGCTTAAAAGAGATCTACAGAAATGATTTCATAGTAGGATCGTTAAGTACGTTATCAGAACTACATACCTCTGTTTTTTTTGTAGACAAACCAACTTTCACCTTCTTTAATCTTACCGATCTCACCTGTATCATTTATGAATTTACGTTTACATTCTATATATTTGCTTTTCTAAATTTATATCTTTTTTTGTTCATCACATTGAATTATTGTATTCAACACTTTCGTAAACATTTAAACTAGTAGAGAAAATGAGTTCTTCAAAGGGTGCTAAACCTAAAGATAAACGAACTTCTGCTTTTGATACAAGTCGTGGTATGATGACTCGATCGCTATCCCACAGACAGCCTAATTTTGATAAATCGCGTGATGCTTTTCCCGGTAATGAAACTAGGCAGGCGATTCTACATTCGCCTCCAGTTCCCGCTAATAATGTTAGAAGTCCCCTTTCTGATATTGAACGCCGACATATTGAGAATACTCAAAATCCGGTTGTTACTGAATCCAGTGATTTTCCGCTTCTAATACCTACGTTGATTAGAAATACACCGATCACGTCCGCAAATACGCCTCAAACAACGGCTCCTATTTATAATAATCCCCCACTGATACCAGAGAATCGTAGAGAAAATATGCCTACTGCTTCAGCGATTTTTGTCACACCTAGTAAGCAAACGTCATTCAGCACGCAAGTTAAATCTATCGTAGATGCGAGTGTTGGAGCAAGTCAAGCTTTTATGTTACGATCACTCATGGAATCTATGAAACAATGCGTACAAGAATCCGTTCGTGACGCACTTGCAACAAGTTCAAATGAGCGGCAACCTAATTCCGACAACGCTTTACCGAACAACAATCCTCAAAACTTGAGAGATGAAAATGGTCGACATTCCCTTGCAGAACAAAATCATCTCAATGGTGAATATTCGCTAAATGTGACCAATGATAGGAATTCATATCATAATGATCATGATTACCCTCAGGTTAATAACCGACATCCATCAGCTCCTTACCGTTGTGATGATCGGATGCAGCCAAACATAGATCGAAAAGTCGATATAGATCGTTGGGGTTTAAAATTTGACGGTACGTCCAAGTCTATGTCGGTTCATGATTTCCTGTTTAGAGTTGAAATAATCAAAAGTAACCACAATTTTTCATGGGCAGATGTTTTAAAAAGCTTTCATGTCTTGCTTTCTGGTGTTGCACAGGAATGGTTCTGGCAATACCTTCGCACTAATCCCAGACCTGATTGGGCAGAAGTAAGAAGGGCTTTATACAAGCAGTTTCAGACTCACGATAATAATAATAATATTTGGCGCAACAGGTCTGTAGGGACCCAGGGCCTAGCTTCTCGCAACCATTCGTTTTGTGTGAGTTTTTAATTTTTGGAACGAATGGAAGGGATCTACAATTTTATGCCGGTTCCAAACGGGCCGATTGAGAAGCTCTTTCATGACAGTTATACTCTCGGATGTTTGTCAGACGTTCGCGAGAGGTGGCACAGTGAAAAAACCCTTAGTTGGAATTTGGGTTTTTGCGGGATTCGAACCTGGACCCCTCGCTTAGTAGTCCAACACACTAACCATTAGGCCACTGCGACCACTTCAGACTCACGATAGTGACGTAGAAATTATCCAGCAAATTACTGAACCACGACAACATCCGCAAGAAAATTTCGATGATTACTATAATGCTATTATTTATTTAAAAAATCAGTTACGACGACCAATGTCTGAGCGTCAGTTGCTACACATAATGAAGTCGAGGATTAATAACCGATTATTGAATCTTGTGTATCCTATGCCACTTTATTCTCTTGATAACTTTCGAGATGAGTGCGGAAAAGCCGAAAAATTGTTTCATTCTCGGGATCAATCTCGATATGTGAGAATACATAATGTTCATGAGGTGGAATATGAGAGCATTCCAAGTGAGCTAACCTCATCAGTTGATCAACTTGACGTATCGGCATTGAGGTATTCTGACAATAACAATGTCAGTGGACTTAACAACAGAAACCAGAACAACTTTCGTTGTTTCAATTGTAAAATGTCTGGTCATAACTTTATGTACTGTCCATCTCCAGTCAGGAGTTTATTTTGTATAATTCTGTTACTAAGGAAATGGACATTTACTTAGTACCGATCGATTTTTGGCTTAAATTCAATATAATGCCAAGTATAGTGAGCGAATTAGAAAAGCCAAACGAATCGACCAAACCAAAACATGAACTTACTGAGGAACAATCACTTGCCTTATCGGCAGTTGTTGTCAAGAAGTTTCCTTCGTTTTGTGAGCTGGGACTCGGAAAGACCATGTTAGAAACGCACAGAATAGACACGGGTACGGCCGATCCGGTCAAACAACGACATTACCCGGTCTCACCAGTCATTCAACAGTTGATGTACTAGGAATTGGATCGTATGCTTTCGTTGGGAGTGATTGAAGAAAGCAATAGCGAATGGAGTTCGCCCATTGTGCTAATCCGAAAACCGGGCAAGAACCGTTTATGCATCAATCAAAGTAATTGTGGTGAGGTGAAGACGTTCTTTCTCTGTGCTCTTCTGTTCTTGTGTTCTACGCAATCTCTTTAATAACCTGATAAATACAATAGACATTACAGACAGTAATACAATGCCTTGCATTTGTGCAATTTGTAATAATAAAGTGGAAAGAAACAATTGCAAAGTGAACTGTGGCGATTGTTTATCAATTTTCCATGCTAGCTGCGTTAATATTAATGTTAGTGACGTGGATTATCTAGAAAAAAGCGGTACTCCCTTTCGCTGTGCTGCGTGTACTACTCTTCGCCGTAAATCGCTGCGCTCCTCTCCCTTGCCAACTGCACCACCCACCAAAATAACAACCGCGTATATTACTACTACCTACACTGCAACCACCACCACAGCTAGCGCTGCTACTGTGCCCACCACCATACCCTCTGCCTCATCCATTCTCAAACCATCACCAGCCTGTTCCAGCGCAATTCACATACAGCATCACGATCGCGAGCACCAGCAGAATCAGCTTCTGAGCGAAGACAATAAATCGATCTCTTTGGAAGCTATTTTCAACGAAATTGTGGAGCTAAAGAAGGTGAATATTGACTTTCTGTCTGCCCTGCATGCGCTAAAAGAGGAGAAGAACGAAATGCAAAAGAGAATTGATTTGCTGCAGTTTAGAGTTAATTCGCTTGAGCAACAACAACGAGAGAATACAGTGGAGATTGTTGGGCTACCGGATATAAACAAGTCAAATGCAATAGATAAAGCTCTTAAGCTTTTCTCGGATGGACTTGGTGAAAATATAACAGAAGAACAAATAGACAGTTTTTACATAAAGAAAATCAGAAGCAATAAGTCGAAAGTGTCTTCATCTACTGGAATAAACTCAACAGGTGTTGATGTTCTGTGTGTGAAATTTTGTTCGCACAACACCAAACTTAAGCTGATGCAGAAAAAAGTGGAGAAAAGGCGCTTATCAACAAACCTTTTTGGAAATAATTACAGCAACAAACCTATATATATAAATAATAGTTTATCTTTTCACACCCGAGAACTCCGTAAAGCTGCTGAGATCGTGAAAAAATCCAAAGGCTACAAGTTTTTATGGTTACAAAACTCTGAACTTTTAATGAGGAAAAAGGAAGGTGATAAAATTTTTAAAATTAATTGCTTAGAAGACTTAAATAATCTTTAAATTAAATGCCGTTTGATAGTTTCCATAATTTTGATCCTGATGATAATGTAGTATCTTTTTGTAATTTTGATAGGGATTTATTGCCAAGCGTTTTTCAAAGTAGTCATACATATCCAAAGAGTTTTTTTATTATTCATCAAAACATTCGCAGTCTACGTGCTAACTTCGATTTATTGTTGGTCCATATTGAATCGTGTTCATATAAGCCTGATTTTATTTTTGTTTCTGAAATATGGATATTTGATGAAGAGAAAAGTAATTATAAAATACCGGGCTATGAATTTTTCCCCACTTGTAACAGTTCCTATTCTGCTGGTGGTGTTGGGGTTTTTCTTAAAAATAAATATATTGGCTGTGATATTGTTAATACAAATTTGGAAACCGCGGATATTATAAAAGTTACATTTAACCTAAATAATGAAAAGCACTGTTTTTTGTGCACCTATAGGCTTCATGATGGTAGTAGAGATGTCTTTCTTGAAGAACTTAACACTTTGTTGTTGGATGAAAAATCGAAAAACCTTGTTTTTCTTGGTGACATTAATATTGATCTTCTTTCGAAAACTCACTTCGTGGACAACTATTTAATGCTTTTAGCTGCTAATGGTTTGGAATGCTGTATAATGGAGCCCACCAGAATTGGTGATAATTCAATTACATGCATTGATCATATTTTTTGCAGGGGTAGTTTATCTCGGAATATTAGATTAGTGAGTTCAATAGCCGATTTAGGAATCACGGATCACTGTATGACTAGCCTTCATTATTTGGATTTTGTGGATGAAGATAAAGGTTATGCAGACTATGTGCATGTTAACAAAATTGATTTTGCAAAGCTCAACTTGCTTTTGCGCTTTGAATCTTGGGACAGTGCCTACAGTGAAAATGATCCTTCTATTGCATATGATAATTTCTTAAAAAAATTGAGTACTTTACTTAAGAGTTGTAGTATTAATTCGGTTAAAACTAACAATAAATCCAAACGTCTGAAAGAGTGGATGACAGGACGCCTATTGGGCAAAGTAAATGAAAAAAACAAGTTTCGTCAAAAATGTAAGAAAAATCCAAATAACATTCAATTAAAAGCTGAGTACAAAAAAATATGCAAAATTTTATCTAAAGAAATTAATGCCTGTAAAGAAAATTATTATTTTAACGAGCTTGACAAAAACAAAGGTAATGTTAAAGGTGAATGGAGAGTAATAAACAAAATCCTAAATCGTAGTTCTCAATCTGTGAAGCCCTTCGTAATTGAAGAGGATAATATCAGGATTACTAATACTACTGAAATAGCAAATCGTTTTAATGACTTTTTCATTTCAATAGCTAATAATGTATCTACAGAAGTTTTTGGACACAATGAGAGTTTTGACAGTGCAGGAGGTATCGTAAAAGACCGATTTCTAAGTAATAGCTTATTTTTCGATCCTATTTCGTCTGGCGAACTACTTAGCATCATCAAAGCGCTTAAAAATTCCAGCTCCGTTACTTACGATGGTTTCTCCAGCATAATTTTCAAAAAATTTTCTTACAATATTGTCGACGTGCTCGCTCATATTTTTAACAAAAGCGTATTTGGTGGAATTTTCCCAAGCGCGCTTAAAATTGCTGAAGTCATTCCTCTCCATAAAAAGTCTAACCCTTGCGATCTAAATAATTACAGACCAATATCTCTGTTATCTGTTTGCTCAAAAATGTTCGAGAAGGCAATCAAAACTAGAATTTTAGCGTTTTTAAATAAAAATAATTTTTTTTGTGAATCTCAATTTGGATTTCGTGCTGGTAGATCAACAGAAGATGCATTGCTGAAATTTTGTAGTGAGATATACGAAAACATAAACAAAAATTTGCATACGGCTGGACTTTTCATTGACTTAACCAAAGCTTTTGACTTAGTTGATCACAAAATCCTATTGTCGAAATTATATAATGCAGGTATGCGTGGTTTTTTCTACAACTGGCTAGCTTCTTATTTAAAGGATAGGAAGCAAAAAGTTAAAATAAATGGCTGTTTTAGTGAACTACGTAACATAATTCTTGGTGTTCCGCAAGGTTCACTGGGTCCATTGATGTTTTTGATTTTCATCAATTCTATATTTAAACAGAATTTTAAGGGCATAATTTTAAGCAAAGGCTGTTAGCTGATGACAAAGCCTTCTCCTATGGTTGCGATTCTCTGCTCAACCTAATTTCTGACATCAACATAGACTTGGATACTCTAAGGCGCTGGTTTTCTGTTCATAAAATGGTATTGAGCAACAAAACTAAACTAATGTACTTTAGTCTAATGAAGGCTGCTCGGTTCATTGCTTTCAGGTGAATTTTGTCCAGTCCTTCAAATACCTTGGAGTAATACTTGACAGAAAGATGAACTGGTCCGATCACACTACCGCACTGAAAAAGTACCTATTGTGTTGCACTAGGCAATTTTATATTCTTAATTTGTACTGCTCTCAAAAATTACTAACTAGGATCTACTACGGTATTGTTCACTCAAAGCTTCAGTATGGGATAACTTGTTGGGGAGGGGCTTATTTTAACAAGATCAAACCGCTTCTTATTTTACAAAAACATGTTGTGCGTATTATCTGTAAGAAAAAACGGTTTCACAATAGTTTCGTTTTGTTCCAGGAACTAAAAGTTCTTCTACTAAGGCATCTCTACTATTTTAAAGTACTCCAACTATTTTTTATTAGGAGTGGCTATCTCACAGTTAGAAGAAACTCGCTACATAACTTGCGTGTAAATTCCAACAATCTGGTCAATATCCCCGCTTATAATAAAATACACTTTAAACACTTTTTTACAGTAGTAGCTCCGTCAATTTTTAACAAATTACCCTTCTCTATTAGAAGTATAAGAAAATTGTCTCCATTCCTACACAAAGTAAAATCTTGGCTTTTTAATCTTGATCACACTCAAATTGAACACATATTATCATCAATTCTTTAAACCTACAATAACAAAAAAAAAAAAAAAAAAAAAAAAAAAAAAAACTTTTGCTTTTCAAACTCCAAAAACAAAATTCCCTTCTTCTAATCGTTTTCACCCTACACACAATTTTAACACAAATGAGATTTTATATGTTTAAAGGGACACTCGCCACTAGCGCAAGCTTTTAAGCTTATCTAAAGAGTGCCTTCAACCTAATTTTTGCTGGGTCTTACTTTATTTTGAAGAACGCTTCATTAATTAATTTATAATATTAGTAATAATAATACAGGATTCTCTATTGTATGTAGATAATGTTAATCATTTCTATTATAATTATAAACTAATAATAATTTCTCTGAATTGTTCTTTACATGCTTAACATATCTTATACATTATATTGTACCTAGCAAGAAGAATTAATAAAAATAATAATAAATAATAAAAATGCTTAGATTTTCGAAAAGTCAATCAACTCTCAGCGAAGGATGCGTATCCTTTACCTCACATAGAGGGTTTGCTAAGCCGTCTGCGGGATACACACTACATAAGTAGTGTGGATCTCAAGGACGCTTTTTGGCAAATTCCTCTCGATGAGAAGTCAAGGGAAAAGACCGCATTCACGGTGCCGGGTAGGCCACTTTACCAGTTCACGGTCATGCCCTTTGGACTGTGTAACGCAGCCCAAAGGATGTGCCGTCTAATGGACAGAGTGATACCGCCTGAGCTCCGTGAGTGTGTGTTTGTGTACCTGGATGATCTCCTGGTGATTTCGAGAGATTTCAGTGAACATCTTCACATTCTTGAAAAGGTAGCTGACTGCTTGAAAAGAGCAAATCTTACGATCAACGTATCCAAATCGAACTTCTGTTTTAAGGAGTTGAAGTATCTTGGTTATGTTATTGGACAAGGACACATAAAGCCTGATCAGACTAAAGTTTCGGCTATAATGGACTTTCCTTTGCCAAAGTCACAAAAACACGTCCGACGGTTTTTGGGTTTATGTGGCTGGTATCGAAGATTCATTCGAAACTTCGCAGCGATATCAGCACCCTTGTCCGATACATTACGCAAGGGAAAATCCTTCTCAATTTCAGAGGAAGCAAAAACGGCGTTTGAGGCTTTGAAAACAGCTGTAGTTTCAGCTCCTCTATTGAGCAATCCCAACTTTTCTGAGCGATTTTATGTACAATGTGATGCTTCGAGTTTCGGCGTAGGTGGAGTGTTATGAGGACAGGAATGAAAAGCCGATTGCTTTCTATTCGCAAAAGTTGAATTCTTGCCAGCGTAACTACAGCGTGACCGAGCAGGAATGCTTGGCTGCTGTACTAGCTGTAAAACGATTTCGCCCATATATTGAAGGACTTCCGTTTACTGTAATAACGGACCACGCAAGTCTGAAATGGCTAATGGAACTAAAAGATCTTAGCGGTAGACTTGCGAGGTGGTCCCTGAAGTTACAAGCATTCCAATTCGACATCCAGCACAGAAAAGGCTCACAAAATATTGTACCTGACACCTTATCGCGCACTTTCATAGAGGAATTTTCACAGTATGCTAACCCAAGCCCGGTTGTTGATTTAAATGCCGATGAGTTCAGATCTAAAGAGTATCTCGATTTAATCGACACCATATCCAGAAACATTGAACAATTACCTGATCTAAAGATAACTGATAACTTGGTATTCAAGCGAGCGTTTGCTAGAAATAAGGAACCAGTGAACACTAGTTTGGAGTGGAGATTGTGGGTACCAATAGAACTAACAGATTCATTGATTCGAATGGCTCACGATCACCCAAACGCATCTCATGGGGGCATTGTAAAGACATTAGAACGTCTGAGAGATAATTATTACTGGCCAAACATGACGACACAAGTCAGAGAATTTGTACGTGACTGTGAAAAGTGTAAGGCAAATAAAGCTCCCAATATGACTCTTAGACCTCCAATGGGCAAGCAGTTGGAAATCGAAAAACCTTTCCAAAAACTCTATGTAGATTTTATGGGACCTAATATTAGATCCAAGAGTGGAAATCTGTATTTGTTAGTGGTACTTGACCACATGTCAAAGTACGTGTTTTTAAAACCACTACGTAAGGCATGTTCGAAATCGGTAATCGAGTTTTTGAAATGTGGAGTCTTCCACAAATGTGGAGTACCTGAATACGTCTTATCAGATAACGGTAAACAATTTGTGTCGAAAGACTTCCAGAAATTTTTAACTACCTTTGGAGTAAAGCACATAATGTAATGTTCAGTTTTTAAACGAAGAATATTATACCTTACAAAATTTATTTTTTTTTGGTTTTGCGCTTCCAATCGATTTTTCTTTTTTTTTGCCTCACGGTAACCCTGTTCGATCCCGCACAATTCACCATCGTCTCTTACATACTCTTTTGTAAGCAAAAGAGGAGGAGCCTCCATGCACATTCAATACATTGATTTGTATGCTTGCAGTGTGTATGGTAGCGAGAGGGAAATTTGTGTGGATGGAATGGTGGTGGGTTTTGGTCATCTTCGTGGCGAAAGAGAAATTCGATGGGCGGATCGGTAGTGGGATATTTGTGTGAAGAGATGACTTCCTTGTGTGTTGGTAGTGTCGAACAACTGAGTAAGGGAATTTCTGTGTTGTTGGTGCGGAATTGTGCGAAAGTTGTTTTCGAGCAAAAGACCCCCATATGCTCTGTGTGAAAGAGAGTTCGAGAACATTCTGTTTTCGAACAAAAAGTGCATAGCCGTACCGTGGAAATGGTTCGTAAATAACTTGTTTACGAGTAAAAACGCCTAGCGGCACTTAAATTTGCTCATGGTCTTATGGGTGGCGTGTTATTGGTAGGATGTCGAGACGCTTGTTTACGAGCTACTTGGTTGATAGTTGGCTGGGGTAATTTTGTGTTGGCTGAGGAAGAATTTGTCTTTGGTAGGGAGTCGAATTTGGGAAGGAGTCGAAAGCAGTCGTGGTGGCCTCAAGTGCCTTTGTGCGCGGTAAAAGTTATTTTTGATTGTGCAACGAGCACGCCGCAACACCTTAGTTTTGGTGACGGGAAAGTTTTTTTTATTAAATTATACGCGTAGTTAACGTAATTAAATCTTACGATTCGCGTGCCCGTGGCGTTGCGTCGACCCTGAAGGGAATAATTTGTGGATTAAGTTTAAACGCCGATAAGCCGGAAGAAAACTCTAAATAAATTCAGTGGTGATACGTGAATTCGTTCAAACCCAGTAAAACGATACCCCCCTCTATTCAGAAGGGAAATCTATGACTTCTCCGTGCTAGTGCTGACCACAAAAACTTATTTCGGTGCTCCGTGACCATCGTCAAAGTGCTTACCACCCCCACAAGTGCCACCCCATATTGTGCTCGTGATCCCCGGCTTCGTCGTTCGACCGTGGGCAATCCGAAGAACTCCAGAACTCACTGACTCCCCCACTGGCGTAAAAATCTGGCCACGCCAGCGGCGCACTAAAATTTGCCAAAAAGACAAAGTTATAAATTAATAAAAGATCCTGATAACATCATTCAGTGAAATTGTCTATGACAATTAATATCCGCACATGGTGCAAGTAAAAAGGGCCCACAGAAGAGGTCAAAAATTGTGATGAGGGCCCAAAGAAGAGGTCATACTGATGTCCCCCCCCCCCCCCCCCCCCCCGAAACCAGAAGGAACGAACAAAAGCGTAGCCCGGATTCCCAGGAATATTTAGTCTTAAGTATCCTTGTGACTTTTCTTTTATATAGTAGAGTAGTATTATACTTATATTATTAAACACATGGTATTTAGTTGGGACTTAATCCCTTCCCATGAGTTTTTAGAAAGATCTAGAGCACGTTTTATTTTTGCCTTATACTGAGTTACTGTATTACGACAGATCCCAGGGGTAGGAAATTGAACTGAACATCGGGTAGAGTTTTTTTTTTGTATTCCGACCTTTGATATCCTTTATAGGATACGATAACAGATCGCTTCTAACAATACGCCAGCGCTGCCGTAGGTTAGGGTGATAGGGTATAACTCATTTTCTTTCTTCTTACGCTTCACTCTTGGTTGTAGTCGATTTGAGACACACCATGCACTTTTCTCCACCTGCTGTCGTTCTTTCTTTAAGAAAGTAAGATTCTTTTATTAATAATTACATCCTTTTTTTTTGGTTATAATTTAACAATACGTGCCAGAAAATTTTAGATTAATTAAGTTTAGGAAACCACCGCTGCAGACATGCGGACATTTGTCAAATATAGCTTCTTTATATTAAGAATAAATATTGTTGATTATGAATAAGTGAATTTAGTTGTTTGGTTATCATGTGGTAATAAATTTCAGGTACGCACGAGTAAGCTGATGCATCTAGGGGTCACTAATTCCTTTTACGTGACCATGGTAGGGAGGGGATAGTCCCAGGAAGATTCTAATGACACCTTGAATTCTTCAACTGGGCTATGAGCATCCTAGCGATGAATGGCAACACCAACCACGACAGACACCAGGTGTGTCTTCACCATTCGAGGTGATTTTTAGTTTATTTTACTTTTTTTTTTATGCACGCAACTACAATGTTTATAGTCTCGTAGTGTGAATATTGTTCTGATGAGAGCAAGAACCCCCCCATCCGGCGAGCCAGTCAGTGCAACGCTGGGCGTGCATACCCCGCTCGAAATCGAAACAATTTTGCCGCATAACACTTCCTTTTTTTTTTGAGAATACCTCTGGTATTGTGCCAAGAGGCCCGACACATTCGCAGCATACTACACGCGACGTTACAATAACCACAGCCTTGCATTCCCGCAAGCAAATGCGTCTGAGCGAGTAAACCGCTCCATTCTATCTGCTGTAAGAATGTATCTCACAAACGACCAAAGAGAATGGGATGAACACATATCCAAAATTCAGCTATCCTTGAATACTTCGTACCACCAATCAATTGGAGCTAATCCTTTTTTTTTGTATTTTTGGAACTAATATGATCCTACACGGTAGTGCGTACAATCTTCTGCATAAACTCAACCTGCTGAACGATAGCGAAAGTAGCGAACTTAAAAAATCTGAGAAGCTAGAGATTATTCGAAATAAGATAAAAGCAAACCTTAAACTAGCGTTCGACAAAAATGAGAAATCATATAATTTACGAAGTTGCTTAAGAAAGTTTAATGCGGGTGACGAAGTTTTCCGCCGTAACTTTGTTCTAAGTGATGCGAACAAAAAACTTAGTGCAAAGTTATGTGCGAAATTTGTGAAATGTAGAATACTTCGACCTATCGGGAAGTGTATGTACGAAGTGGAGAACATGCTTGGAAAACGAATAGGCATCTTTCACGCAAAAGATTTAAAACAGTAGCAGATTTTTGTTCTATGATTAATCGTGTTATAGACCAAAACCCATTGCCCTGTAACGTGCAGCTGTAATGGGAAAAATAGAAATACCTCCGCTTAAAATCGCAAAATGCAAAAAAAAAAAATAATAATAATTGCATGGCCACCCTGCATTGTCGAATGCGTTCAAAGAGACAAAATGTTCGTCAAATGTCATTGACAATGTGCGGTCATAGTGAATAGACGTGTTTTTATTGATCTGTCCAGCTGTATTACGCTAAACGGCACTTAACTGCGAAATCCATAAGTTGTGTTATCGGAATAATTGAACCTATAATAACTCTAATTTAAATTAACCGGAATAAATCAGTGCACATACTATCTGCTAGTTATTGTTTTCCATTAAGCAAATTGATAATCACGAGTCAATAATGTCAAATGCATCAACATCAAGCATTATAACGCGAACCAAATCACAAAAAGACTCTCTCTCTTCTCAAACCGGCTCTCACTCACCATCTACTGGAGGCGGAAATAAGGGAATGATTACCATTAAAGACATGCAGGTGCATTTGGCTAAACAATCCGCATCTTTACAACATAGCTTTGCTCAAGAAATTGACAAAATGCGATCTGAATTTGTCATCAAAATTGCAGAAGTTAAAGAAAGCTGGGCTCAACGTTTCGAGAGTTTAAATAATGCAATCTCTACCATAATAGCCCGTGTTGATCGAATTGAAGAAAACACCTCTGCAACGGCTCATATGCACAGTGCTGAGATGCTCGCTCTTCATAACAAAGTAAATATGTTGGAGAGAAAAGAAGTAGCTTGTGATGCTGTACTCTTCGGCGTTCCGGTACTCCCTGAGGAAAATCTCCAAAAAATCTTTAATGATCTTTGTAAAACAATTAAATGCAACCCGCCTCAAATTTCTAGTATTTTTCGAGCGAAAAGGCGAAGCAACATAAACAACAATTCCTCACTGGTCACTCCACCATCCATCGTTTTAAAATTCAATTCCGCGCATGAAAGAAACTCTGTTCTCGTAGCTGCACCGAATTACCGTAAAACCAATAACAAAGTGCTAAAACTGTGTGATATTGGTATTTCATCCAACGACAGCTGTTACTTGAACGAGAGCTTAACCAAACACTCACGTTTTCTTTTACGAAGTGCATTGGGCTTAAAGAGGAAAAAACTATTGTTCTCTGTTTACACCAAAGCTGGAATTGTTTATGCTAAGAAAACGGGTAATGGGAAAAGCTTTTCTATCGAAAGATCTGACGATCTCCATTCCATTGCTGCTGATGCTGCTGTTCCTGCTGGTGCTGCTGCGACTCATCATTAAACTCACTGTATTGTATATTGTATTATTATTATATTACTACATAATTATTATTGAAAATCTCTTTCCTTCTTCCTTTCTTTTCTATTGTCCTCTATTATTCTCTTTTCTATTATTTTCCTTTCTTTGTTTTTCTTTTCGTTTTTTTTATTTTTTTTTTATTTGTTTTGGTTAAATATGAGTAGAGTATCCAATTACAGTGTGAATAAAAGATCAACGCACACAATGCTTAATGTTCTTTCGAATTGTCGTGATAGTTTCAAGGTTTGTCAATTAAATGCTCGTAGTCTTAGCCAGTATAAATTAGATTACCTTAAATACTTATTTACAAATTCTGGAGTTGATGTTGTTTGTGTTTGTGAGACTTGGTTTAAGCGTGATATGCCTGATACCCTGTGTGATATACCTAATTATGTAATCTCCAGAAATGATAGAGTTACGTGTACCTGGGGAGGTGGAATAGCAATATACTGCAGATCTTCTCTTAAATGTAAAATTATTAGCAAATCGGTAAATTTGGATAATGAATTCTTGATTGTTGAGGTCCATGATGATTGTACTAATTGTTTGATTGCTTGTGCATATATTCCATACCGGAGTTGTTCTCTTCAGCCGTTCTTCTCTAATCTTTCACTATTTTCACCTCGCTATGAACATGTTATAGTCTGTGGTGACTTCAATGCAGATTTGCTTCGAAATGATTCCAGAGCCTTCCAAATAAAAGATTCCGCATCTTCTTTAGGACTTCAAATAGTTAATGTCAATTATCCAACGCGATTTGCTAAAGATTGTACTCCTAGCCTTCTCGATCTGGTAATTGTGTCGGATCAATCGTCTGTTATTTTGTTTGACCAGCTTTCACTCGATTTAATATCTGATCATGACCTTCTGTTTTGTACATACAATATTAATTTTAATCACTGTGCTGTTCCTTTGACTTTTACATTTAAGGATTTTAAGTCAGTAAATACCGAAAACCTCCAAAACGCTGCATTTTCTGCCCCTTGGGATGGCTGCCGTTCAATTTCCGACCCTGATGGTAAGTTAAACTATTTTCAAGAAGTGGTTACTGAGCTATACAATCAATATGTACCTGTCAAAACAGTTAGTGTTCGCAATAACGTCTGTCCTTGGTTCACAAATGAAGTTGTCACCACCATCAAAGCTCGTAATAAGCTCTACAGCAAATGGAGACACAGTCCCTCTACACTACATTAAATTGGCTCGCCTACAAAGCAGTACGTAATCTATCGACTCTGGCAATACGAAACTCCAAAAGAAACTACTATTCTTCTAAACTGAATACGTCTCTTCCTTCTAAAAAGCTGTGGAGTAATCTGAGAGAAATTGGTATTTCTAATGCTAAAACCAATTTAAACTGTAAAATTGATCCTGATGTGCTAAATAATTGCTTTCTCGATAACAGTGCTGAGGAGATAACTATAAATATTAATGGAAATCTTAATTCGCCCTTACATACTGAAAGTGGTTTCGAAATTCAAACAGTAAGCGAAAATGATGTTGTCAAATGTGTTGCAGCTATCAAATCAAATGCTATCGGTGAAGATGGGGTACCACTTCGATTTATAAAACTAATTCTACCCTATGTGTTATCCCACTTGACCCACATTATAAACCACTGCATTACTACGTCAACTTTCCCCAAATTATGGAAAATTGCTCGAGTTGTGCCAGTAGCAAAAAAAAACTACCCCGACATGTGCTGCTGATTTCAGGCCAATTAGTATTTTGCCGTGCTTGTCAAAGGTCTTTGAGAGGCTCATAGAAATACAGGTTATCGAACACTTAACTCTTAATAGCCTTCTGTATGCGAGGCAATCTGGTTTTCGCTCTAGCCATAGTTGTTCTACAGAAATGGTTAATATATTGGAAGATATAAGGAAAGAATTCGATAAAGGTTGTATAACGCTTCTCTGTTTGCTTGATTTCTAAAGGGCTTTTGACAAAGTAAACCACAAAATGCTTTGCTGGAAATTGAAAAATCTCTTTGGTTTTGGCAACAGTGCAGTCCGACTTTTTGAAAGCTTTCTTTCCAATAGATTTCAGAAAGTTGTAAGTTCTGGTGCCTCATCATCTCTTTTACCAGTGAAGCAGGGTGTACCACAAGGATCAATCCTTGGTCCCATCATTTTTTGTTTATTTATTAATGACTTGCCATCTGTATGTAAGCATACCGCAGTTCATCTTTATGCTGATGACGTTCAGCTCTACTTATCCAAGCCATCCAATTATACAGACCAACTAGTAAACAACCTAAATGAGGACCTCTCCCGTATTTATTCCTGGTCTTTAGCTAATGGATTACTCTTAAATCCAGACAAGTCGCAGGTTATTCCTTTATCAAGCAAAAAACTTGAAATAAACACTCTGCCTGTTATCGTACTCTCTAATAATAAGCTAAAAGTTGTTCAAACTGCTACTAGCCTGGGATTTGTTATCAACTCCAACTTAACAGGATACGACCATATCAACTATGTAATAAGAAGAATTTATGGATGTCTTCGAAAGTTGTGGATAAGTGCAAATTTTACACCAGCTACCACCAGGCGGAAACTGGTAATAAGTCTTATCCAGTGGCGTCTCGTCAGGGTGTGCAAGGTGTGCATTGCACACCCTGATCTAACCAAAAAAATCACTCATCGAACACTCAAATAATAATAACACACATAAATATGATGTGCACAATTACACTTTACACATCCCATAAAACCTTCATCACACAGCCTACTATAATAATACTCATATTCATCCTTCCTAATTTGTCTTTCAAAATTCCTTCATCGTTGAGAGAAACAAAGAGAAAACAATAAACTCGCACGAAATCTGGCTGTGCACGTATTCATCAAATAAGTTCATCCAACTCCAAACTATATACCTTCCTTCAGCTACAAGAATTCATCCCCATCGTCATTCGTCACCCGCACGCCGTACCTGCTAATGTCGCTTTACTTTGATGAACTTGTAGTGAACTCGTGCACTCGCTTTCTGTGCACACGGAATATTCATTATTTTGTTTTGTTTTGTTCTGTTTCCGTAAAGCGTCATAATTCAAATAGACATGCAATACATCGACGCTCGTGCAAAAAAAAAGCAGTGCACGACAGTCGATGAATGAATGAACGAATTTTGCTTTTCGTTTAGGTACTAGTAGGTATAAGTGGCTGCAGTTTCGTGCGGTGCTTTTGCTTTTTTTTTTCTATTATTAACTTGAACAATGGAATTTTTTTATTGTTTTTTTTTTTTATTTTAATTAAGAAAACAATAAATAACTCCGTATTTTTATAAAATATATAATTTTAAAAAATTGCACACCCATCTAAGTAATTCACGCGACGCCGCTGGTCTTATCCTACCCTTAATTACATATGCTGAGGTTGTATACTGTAACGTCGATTCTTTATCCCAGCGCAAGCTTCAAGTTGCATATAACGACACTGTACGATATATTCATGGACTACGCAGATATGATCATATTTCACAACAGGCGCAAAGCCTTTTAGGCACAACTCTTAAACATTTTATTGACGCCAGAAATTGTATATTTTTACATACCATAATGACAACTAAGACTCCCATGTTTTTTTATGAAAAACTTAGTTTTTCTCGTTCCCCGAGAACCTTTTCTTTGATTCCATCACGCTTATTTTTTATTTAAGCCTTCAAATTATGGAACTCTCTACCCATAAATATTCGAACCATCTCCAATGCCACTCGCTTCAAGAGGGCAGTGTTTCTTTATTTTTCTCTCCTACCCTAATCTCTAATTTTCAATCTTTAAAGTTCTACTTCATTTCTCTCTCCTACCTTCTATACATTCTATTCCCTTTTATTTTTCTATTTTTATATTTGACCTTCTTTTCTATTTCTTATACTGTTAAAATACTATTTTTTTCTTTAATTTAACTAAGACTTATAATTTCTTATTGTCTTAACTCTATGTACTATAAAAGATATTTATCTTAATGTACTTTAAAATTTATATATTAATAATAAATTGAATTGAATTGATAGTTTTAGGTAGTTTCGTGTTCAAAGCGTAGAGGTCGATAGCGATCATATTTTCCTCCCGAGCATGTAAGCTATTTCCGCTTTGCTTGGCTCTCTTTTTTTATCTAACCTTCGAACGAGCGTGACGTCTCTACATGGTAAAGCCGAAACATTGAAAGATTTTTTTTTTTCATTAATTAATTTGAATTTTATTAGCCTTCATTCAATTGTGTTATCCATCCAAGTATGGTACTTGCTAGAACTTAAGCCGACATACTTGCAAGACTTCCAATTGTGCAACCCAGGTAATAATTGATAATTTGACCAATAGGTGTTTCATTCAATTGGTTTCAGACATTTTTTCTACCTCCTGAACGGCCGCAATAGGCGGTAAAGGGCAGATAAAGCTTCCAATCTCCTCAGCTGATTTTGGTTGGAAGCAAATATCCCTCACCACTGTCGCGATCAAGAGGTAAATATCGTCCCGGCTACTTAGCAGCTACTCTACCAAGCAAGCCTGTGACCAACACGCAATCACGTGCCATTTCGTCTGCATGTCCCCGCGGAAGAAATCCGAAGAGCTGCATTAATTCCGGACATAATTTCCCTGCGCACGGCGCCGCTCCACCGCAACCCAACAATCAAGAAATTTCTTATCAAGAGAAGACGCATGCATAATACCAGCGATTAAAAGCATCCATCTTCCACAATATCAAGCTCAACTCAACCCTGCTCAGCACACCTTGGCGAGAGACGAATTCCCATCATATTCGACAAATCGCACACACATCAGCGCTGTCGCTAGCAGATCATTCAGTCTACCTGCGCGACCACGACAGAGTATTTACCCATATGTATCAAAAGTACCTTTTTTTTGCGTGTTACGTATTGCTTACATTATCGCGGTAATCAGTAAAAAGCTGGAAAATAAGCGATAAACAATAGTTTCGGTGACGTCTGATGCACAAAGAAAATTATGAATAAGAGACATGCGATTAAAACTTAAAAGAAATGACACCTTAAAACTAAATGAAACAGATAAAAACAAAAGACCTTAAAGACTTAAATAATATATACATAATATTAGAATTAATAATTAATTGATATTTACATAATAACAACTATTAGTTAAATTTTTGAATTAGTATCCCCCTTATAAAAATTAGTCGTAGCTATTAGTTTGATAGATTGATCGATTGTGATCCTGGGAGGTACATGTGCACATTAACGTCGAGGAGAATTAGAAAAGATTCAAAATTTTGTTAGTGTGTAAGTCAAGAGGGAATACTAATCGTAAATGGATTGTTATAGAATTTGAAATTGCACTGACTTTATAATATTTTGATTATTAAATGATATTGCGTGTATCCACAATGAAGTTAAAACGTACTCTTACCCCCGTATTACTAAACGACGAGCAGCGGCGAGTTAGCACTAACACACATGTTAGCTTCAAATTCCTATTAATAAACGTGTGTTTGGTTTCACTGACATTTAAAAACGAGCGGATAACTTAACTCACCGAATTCGGCGTATAGAGAGCGGATAACTTTTTAACTCAGAGAGGGTGAGGGACTTTACAAAATCTCGAATCCTTTTCGGTGATACGAATACCAAAAGTTAAGGTTTTTGTTTATCTTGGGTTTGCAAATTTGTGTAGATAAATTTGGGTCCACATTTTGAATAATAATTATGTATAAAATATATCCTGGGAACATAAATAATTTTCAAATGACAAGACATCAATATTTGAATGACGCTTGACATCTGTACATTCTACAAGAGAGAATCTGAGAGAGAATCGGTGAATTTCTGAGCGCAACAACCGATTGAAAAACGAAATATGACAGATGTACTAGAATGTTTAGTACAATTCCATGTAGTGCTGCCGTGCGTTAGGTGATAAAGAGCGAATAGCTAATATGTAGATGGAATATGTTTATTAATAAGAAAAGTTAACAAACGGATAGGGTCACTATCCGTCTGCCAGCTAAAACACGTGCTAGAGAGCGGATAGCGTTTTTTTATTAATACGGGGGTTAGTATTTAATTTCGAGTTGTCGGAAGAGTTATCATGTGCTAAATAAGTGAGTTACAAAGGTGAGATCGGTGGGATATAGGAGAAGGTGGAACGTGGGGAAGGTCATGGGGTCGTCAACAAGTTTTCTTTTATTTGATTGAGCGGGATGTTGATGACATGGTGTGACGCTAGTAGTGGTGTCATACAGGGGGGTATTCCGCAGTGGTGGACATAATATCGGCGCCATCACGACAGATGGATGTAGTTGAAGGAACTTAGGTCATAGGCATCACGTTATTCCCCAGTGTCTTGTGCAAGTTCACCCAGCGCTAGTAATACCTAATCCTTCCGTAGCAGAGCATGCAGTAAACTCTTTACTCTTTTTTTTTTTGAGTATCTTTAATTTAGTTTTTTTTTATTTTTATTTTGGCACGATTTGTTAATAAATTTTGTTTTGTGTGGGAGGAATATGCAGCAAGATCCCCGACCATTACGGCGAGCTAAGCCGAGTGTTTTGCTAGCGTGCCACCCAGCTGCTATACCTAATGAAATTACCACCTCTATGTTTAAGAATAGACAACCAGGCTCTCCTCACAAGTTCTATGTACTTGGTCAATCGTCGAATGCTTGGTTCTGAACCCAAACTGGTGGTCAGAGATAAGATTATTGTCTTCAATAACCGGTTGTAGGCGCCTAAGCAATGTTCTCTCGAAGACTTTGGAAATGCTGCTCATTAACGAAGAGTGCCTAGGGGCACTTGAAGCGGCTGACTTTAAGCTAAGGTTTGGCATAAGGCTCGCCAAGCTAAAGATTTTCCGTTCGATAGGACCTGAAGACGACACGGATGACGTCGTCGCTGTTAAAAACTTGTTGGAGGACCTGGCGATCGCTAACAATACACAATAATCATTATGCTGAAAGTCATCCCAACGAATCTCCAGCACTCGAAATGTGCATCGGAGAATCTTTTGGTCTTCCTCAGAGCGGAAGACATTGACATTGGCATATTTCAAAAAATACCACAATATTTTAATAGACCCTGGGTTCCAAAGAAAACATCGTTCCGTTATAATAATATAATATAGTACTTTAATTCAGTTAAAACAATGGAATGGACAAGAATTCAAGCGAAGTTAATTAGATGAAAGGAAAATAAGAACTGACTTATTAAAGTATATTAGAATGAGAAGTAAACTAAAAGCTTTTAAATATGGCTACGCACTACGTAGCTACTAATACAATAATATATATTTTTGTACATAGAATTATAGTTGTGTACAGCTTCGGCTTCAATTTTCAACATCCTCCGGCCCACGGTTGGTTTTTTTTTTTTTTTTTAATTATATCCCACGCCCAGTTGGCTGACACTGCGACCTGAAAGATCTATTGTATCAATTGGGGAGAGGTTATTCTAAGAGACTAGTGACCTCCCCGATGAAGGTCAATAAGTCCTTAGTAGCAGATTGCGCTATGTCTGCTGGCGAACGAGTCTCTCGATTAAAGACACGTTTTCTTAACCAATGAGGAGCCGGGCATTCACAGAGGATGTGTTCGGAGGATTCGACATCCTCCAGACAGAATCTGCATTCTGTTTCCGGACATAGGTTCATTTTGTTGAGGTGATATCTAAGGCCACAGTGACCTGTGAGAAAGCCCGCAAGCTTTCTTATATTATCCTTGCTGAGTCCAAGGATTTCTTTGTATGAGTAAGGCCTAATTAAACGTTTGGATTGTCTTAGACCTGGGACATGTTCCTATAGCATGGATTTCCGCCTGAAAAACCGTTGGACACATTCCCATGGGTATCGAGATTTTGGTGTTGGGTCCAAAGACACCAGCTGCAACTCCGGAATCCATTTTTGATCCGTCGGTATACCATACTAAGGTTTTTGGGTTGAGTGTCGGAACACCATTAGTCCACGAGGCACGTTCAAGTATTTCTACATCGTAAAGCTTCCCGAAACTGTACTCCCTAACCATAGTGTCCGGGAGTGAGCAGAACATGTTCAAGTTTGGGATAAGGTTAAGTATTTTCAGATGTCCCACATGGTTAACTGATTTAAACCTATATTCTAGCTGCATTTTGATGGCACATCTAGCTGCAATCTTCATAATGAAGTACGGCAAAGGTGAGAGCCCAATAATGGCCTCAAGTGATGTTATTTATTTATTTATTTATTTATTTATTAATTTTAACGTACAATCTATTGTCAAAGTGACAAGTGTTGAGTGTACAAGTAATCTACCAAATAAATTTGCACAAATTTGTTGATGGGGAATAACATAAAGAAAACAATGGCAACAATTAATTACAATTATTTTAAACGACAATGAGAAAAAAAAGAAATAGACACCAGACATTCAATAAACAATATTTATAAAAAAAAAACTATTTATGACTGAATAGTCTAAGGACAACAACCATTTCTTAACACCTTTCAAAAATACATTTTTATCCCTAACACACCTAACAATATCTGGAAGTGAATTAAACAAACGGGGTGCGGTGGCACAGTAAAATCTTTTAAAGCATGCTTTATAAATTGTAGGAACAATTACCAAATTTCTAGTATTGACCCGCAAACTATAGTTATCTACGTTTCTTACAAAATAAAAACCCGAGTTTTCGAAAAATATTTTTAAGACTTTGTAGCAGTAAAGATGTCTTAGCGGAAGAATTTCAAGGTTTCTGAACAACAAAAGACTTGGAGTTCTGCGATTTACTTTACATACAATCCGTATTGCATGTTTTTGTTTTACCAATAGTGGTTCCGTTTTATTAAAATATGCACCACCCCAACAAGAAATACCATATTGCAGCTTAGATTTTAAAAGACCATTGTAAACGAGTTCAATGATTGATTGTGGACAATATAGACTAAGGTGATACAGTTGTCTTACCACCCTATTAAGGTATTGTTTAAGATAAAGTGTATGATTATTCCAACAAAGCTTATTATCTAACACTATACCTAAATATTTAAAATTGCCAACACACTCCACCCTGAAACAATCAGTGGAACAAGATTTAAAGTTGTTGAATGCTATAAAATTATCATTAAGATTGGTAAAACAAAATTGTTTGCAACTTGGAGAGTGATAATAAATCGGCAAATCATCGCAGATATTACGTTTAATATCAAATATCATAAATTTGGTTTTATCACTGATTACGAGTTTGTGTTTTATGAACCATTTTCTCAATAAATCGAGGTCATAGTTCACATCCGCAAAAATATTGAACAAACTAGCATTTGAGTATGAAAGAGCAGTATCGTCAGCAAACGCTGTAACTTTACCTTTGAAAGGTTGGACAAACAATGAGTTGACATATATCAGGAACAAAATAGGACCCAAAACTGAACCTTGTGGAACACCAAGTTCAATGTAATTCGGAGCGCTGAAAATATTTTTGATCTTGACCATTTGGCTTCGGTTTTTCAAATAAGAGGCAAACCAATCGTATGTATTACCTCTAAACCCTATATTAAAAAGTTTGTCGAGTAATATTGTGTGATCCACCATGTCAAAAGCTTTAGTGATATCAATAAACAGGGAAGCCGGTATTTCTGATAAATTTAGACTGTTGTACAATTCGCCAGTTAATTTTAACAGTGCCGTCTCAGTAGACCTTCCATTCCTAAAACCAAATTGACAATCACTAAGGAAATGTATTCTATCTAGAAACGACAACATTCTTGATTTAATACCTTTCTCAAACACTTTTGAAAAAATCGATAGCAGAGAAATAGGGCGATAGTTGTTTAAATTAGTATTATCACCTTTTTTGTGTAGTGGCATTACTACTGCTGTTTTTAGAGAATAAGGAAAAATACCTAGCTGAATACTCTTATTAAATATAAAACATAGAACATCAGAAATTTGAAACGAAATTTTTTTTAAAATAGAGCTTGATATATTATCAAAAGAAGTAGAGTTTGATGTTTTAAGAGAACAAATTATTTTATGAATTTCCAGAGCAGTGAATGGTTCACAGTAAAAACTTTCAGTTTGTCTATCCATATCATTGCATGTACCAAAACTAAGATTATTGTGTGTTGAGCTCAGGCAAGAACTAATATTACAAAAATAATTATTAAACAAGTTGGCAATTTCCAAAGGGTCAGAGACGGATGAGTTGTTGACATTCAAAACTATATCCACTTCAGAAGCTTTTCTATTGAGAATTTCATCAACAATTCGCCATTCCTTCCTGGAATCACCAAGACTTGCTAATAATTAACTGCGGAAATAATTATCTCTACGCAGAGGGATTTCCACCTTAAGTTCATTACTTAGCTTTTCGAAGTACGTTTTGAGCCTTATATTATGTGGGTGTTTTCTCACACGAACACAGAATTTTTTTTTTTTTTTTTTTTTTTTCAATTTCAATTTCAATTTTATTTGGCAAGGTACAAATAAGAACAAAAGTCTTTTATAGTACATGTAAGCTCATAAGAAAATATTTAAGCACATTAAATTAATTTGTAAAAATAAGGAGCGCAATTAAAACATTAAGTGAAAGTATATAAGTTCAATTTAAAGAATTAAATTTAGATCTTAAATTAAATTAAAAGATATTATAATAAAATAGAGGAAAGAAGGAAAGGAAAAAGATAGAAAGATGAAGTAAATAGACAAATAGAAGAATAGATTACAATGATGTAAAGTGTGCAAATAGTGCACTTTTAAATTTATTAGCTCCTATTATTTGTTTAGTGGTGGTAGGCAGTGAATTCCACAGTCTAGTAGCATGAACAAAAAAGAGGCGAGACGAGTTCAAGTATTTACAGGAGGGCGTGATTAGATTAAAAGTCCTCGGCGATTGAACAAATTTTAACCTTTCAAACAAATACAGTGGTGATTGATTATGTATTAACTTATGTAAAAACATACAGCATCTTATTTCCCAAAAATTAAAAAAATGAACACCCAAGGACATGCTTATGGTAATGAGATATATGCTCATATCTTCTTACTTCAAAGGCATATCGAACCGTATCATTAAAAGCGACAAGTAATTTACGCTGGGAGTTCGAATCTAATTTACAATAGATAACTACAGCAAAATCAAATATCGGCAAAAGAAGAGACTTTATTAACCTCAATTTGGTGTTAATAGGTGTAAAACTAGAGAACAGCCAGAGCTTTCGTAATCCTGCATAAATACGAGCTATAATGTAGTTAACATGATCAGTGGCGGAAAGGTCACGATTTAGTTTATATCCAAGACTTACCACTGTTTCAGAAAAAGTGAGCCTCATGGAATTGAGAAAAATAGGCGGGACCTCTTCAATACTATACTGTTGCTTTGAAATCAAAATTAACTGACTCTTTTTTGGATTTAAAATCAGACCATTATCTAGAGACCATTTTGCAATGGAAGATAAGTCGGAGTTAAATCTAGCCACAAGATCTTCCACCAACCCAGGAGGTCGAGAAAGATATATCTGCACGTCATCGGCATACAGATGTACAGATGTATTTCGACACACATGTGGCAAATCGTTAATAAAGAGACAGAAAAGGATTGGGCCAAGAACTGAACCTTGAGGAACTCCAGAAAGTATCTTTTTTGGTCGAGAGTATTTAAGATTTGCAATAACCCTTTGAATGCGATTTGAAAGATAATTCCTAATCAAGCACACTGAGGAATCACTCAAGCCGAAATAATGTTTTAATTTTGTGCAAAGAACGCCATGACTGACCATGTCGAAGGCCTTCGAGAAGTCTAGTAAGCACAGCAGTGAAAGATATTCCTTATCATATTGGATTCTAAAAAGAGAGCTTATTTTTTTTTCGAATTTTTTTCAGGAGTGATAGAGTCATCCATGGCTTCAGACATTTATTTTTGCTGTTTACACTATTTATGTACTTGCTATTTGAAATGTGAAAATGTAGCTTATTAAGAAATAAATCGAATCCAATGGATGGATCACTTGCGATAAAAACATCTTCCCAAAACTCAAAATTCAAACGGCTTCTAAGAATACCAAAATTGATTTTTTCATATGTTTGACACTCAGTTACTTTAGTTCGCGACACATTACAACCAAGTTGAATACATGTTAGGTTGTGGTCAGTAAGTTTCAGGTCATATGACGCAGTCTTAAGCTCTATTAAATTACTACGGTGAACCCTTGCAAATATGTGGTCCAAGCACGAACTTAAGCGAGTAGGTTGATTCAATAAGGAGTCGAAACCGAACGCAGACAAGGTCGACAAAAATAAATCAACATCTGATGAGTCAGATAAAATATTAATATTAAAATCACCGAGCAAAATAATATTTTTGCACGATTGCGACTCCAGAAACACAGAAAATTCCTCAGTAAAAGTTTTTGCTGTACATTTGTGCAATCTATACACACATATAAAACAATAGCAAATACTAGAAATTTCGCAACTGAAACCAATTATATCAGCACTCTTTAAATTATATTTTTTAATTTGTTTGCCTACTATGCCACTGTTAAAGAATACACCAACACCGCCAGCAGCATACAAATTATTACATGTTGCATCAAATAAATAGTTAGGAATATTAAAATCAGAAATTTCATTTTCAAATATCCAGACTTCAGAAACAAAAATTAGATCTGGTAAATGATCTAGGGATGACAAATGGGATAAAAATGAATCGAAATTCATTCTAAGACTTCGAATGTTTTGATGAATTACTGAAAACCCAGAATATTGTTTATTGATTGAATGATCTATACAATAGCAATTGGAATGTTCAGATAAAGAAGTGTTATTTATATTATTATTACCAATAATTATTGAAGAAGATATACAAACATTATTATTTAAATTGTGATTTAGATTATTCATATTACAAAAAAAAACAAGGAAGCAAAAAACAGTAGAAAAGTTAATTAATAACACCCTGAGTTTGTAAATCTTCAAACGAACTTATTTTTAATACTTTTTCACCTTCTTTAATTCTGATCAGTACAGATGAATTTCTTACCCAAACGAACTTGCATTTGTTATTACGTTTGAGTTCTTTTGCTTTATTAAGAAGAGATCGTGTAAAGCCAGTAAGACAATCATTCATGAAGATTTTCCTATTGCTGCTTTGTTTTCCATCTCCACAGTTGTTGCTTTGTCCACCAAAGATTTCTTTTGATATTTTGTCTCTATTTGCTCTCATTTTTGCCATAACATTGTTCTTCCGTGAAAGCGATGAAAACGTCAAACGCACAATATTTGCCGATTTGCCTTTGCTAATTTCTTTCGTGCGTTTGACAAAGCACGAGATGATTTCTTCTGGGACGCTCTTTTCCCCCAATGTAGTAAACAAGTGCTCCACTTTTTCTCTTGCATTGGACGTGGTTACATCAGGTAGGCCGACAATGTCTACAACGCACTGCTTCTCTTTCTGCTCCAGAACATTGATTTTATTCTCCAACATCTCCACTTTTTTGCAAAGAGATGCGTTGTTTTCTTGGAGATTTTGAATTTGCACCAGTGCCTCGGTATTTACACGCTTAAGCTGCATAATTTCCATATATAGCATATGCAGAGTAATTTTATGTTCATCCGCATTTTTGTCATCATGGATGGACAATGTTGTTGTTGGATTAACGTTGCTTTTCTTTATTTGAGGGAGAGTAGATGTTACACTCTTAGATGCATTAGCACTAGCAGCAGCAGAAATATTCACAGGAGAATCGATGAGAATAGATTTTCTCCGTAAAGTAGCACAGTTAATACATTTAAAATTTTGATTGCTCTTTTCATAAAAGTCAATCTCTTTTTTTTTCAATTTTGGCGCACTTTGCGTGGATATATTCACTGCAGTTTGTACACTGGATATTTAGTTCATGCCTTTCAACTTTTAATTTACATAAGCCGCACTTCATTTTTATTGCACTTTTGATCAGTTGTATGTTTAAGGAAATAATACTTAGTAAAATAAGTTAAACAACTTTATGTATTTTTTCTATTTTTGAATTATTTGATGAGCTTTCTCAATGTGTGTCTCCCCATCAACACTCAAAGAGATATTGAATTTTTAGATATTTAACTTCGTTGGAATAGTTTAAAGTAGTTCCGTTCAGGATAAGGGGTCCTAAATTGACAATTCTCCTTCTGGTGAAAGGAACTAGAATAGTTTTGCTAGGATTGATAGATAAACCTTCCGTAGTGCACCATTCTGAAACATGTAGTAGAGCACTCCTCATTCTACTATTAACGGTAGCGCAATGCTTACCCCTAATGATAATTGCCAAGTCGTCGGCATATCCGATGGCGTCATAACCTAGATTATGTAACTTGACTAATAGACTGTCTATGACCAGTGACCATAGCAATGGGGATAGTACACCTCCTTGAGGGCATCCTTTGACTGCTGTCACTGACACAGCCACTCCTCCTGACGAGGATGTTATTACTCGATTTTCCAGCATGGCTCGGATCCAGCGATTCGTCGAGTCTTCGATACCCTTACAACTGATTGCCCTAGCAATCGAGTCGTATCCGCACCCTCAACATCTAAGAATGCTCCTAGGGCAATTTCCTTGTGGCTAAAGGCGTCTATCTTTTTGACGAGATGGTGAAGAGCACCTTCAGTGGATTTGCCTTTTCTGTACGCAAACTGATTTGAGTGTAGAGGATTAGATATTAATATCTGACCTCTGATATGAACATCAATTAATCTTTCCATAGTTTTAAGAACAAAGGATGTTAGACTGATAGGTCTATATGATTTAGGTAGCTCGCTTGGCCTGTTGCCATTTTTGGGAATGAATATTACGTTCACTTGTCTCCAAGTGGCAGGAATGTATCCCCAATTGTAACTAGCCCTAAATAAGGTTGTAACTGCTGGCAGTATGACATCAATCACCCTCTGAATAAGGGCTGGGAAAATGCCGTCACCACCAAGTGCTTTAAAAGGTTTGAAGGAACCAACTGCCCAACTGACCTTATCTGGACTGAAAATCTTACCAGATAGACTATTTACTCGTCTAGAAACAGAGATCCTGGGATCAATGTCGTATGAGTGTTCGTGCGATTCACGGATAGACGAGCCCGGGAAATGAACCTGAAGTAAGGTTTTGATTGTTTCCGTACGGTCCGTCGTGTAGGTTCCATCCGCTTTCTTAAGTAGGCCTACACAGTTAGAATGATCTCTTCTTAGAGCCTTGTGGATGCGAGCTGCCACTGGCATATCTAATATGTCTTCACAGCATTTTTTCCAGGAGGCCCTTTTAGATCGTCTTAATTCTAAGTTGTAATCTGTGAGAGCGGATCTGGGGTGGAATCGGCTAAGGTGATAGTTGATAGTTGACAATCAAAATCATAGCATTACGTCCACGTAAGGTGATTATCAAATTGACAATCGCTTTTTTGCGATCAATTTCATGTGACACCTATTTAGGTGTCGTTTTCATACATTTTAGTCATTCTCATTGGTATGCACCTCGGCTTCGACTTCGACTCCAAATAAATTAAATACGTTCGTGAAAAAAGAATATGGGTACTAGGTATATTAAAAAAATTAAATTAAAAAAGTGAAATTTTAAAATTCGTGAAGAGCAATGTTTACTTCATTGAAACTTTTCTACAGAAATGAAGAAAATAATTATATCAAAGTCCTGCTATTAAGCTATTAATTAAGAACAAACCTGAGAAATAAAACAAATAGGTAGGTATCTTGGAACTTCCAAACGCGATGTAAGAATGCATTATCTATAAATATTCATTGTTGATTGGTGGCATTTATTATTGAGTATTTTAGATTTTTGGAAATCTTTCGCTTATCGAAAAAAAGCGTTTGTGTTTGTTTTGAGACTACCTGATTTACCAACTTTAGTAAGGTCAACGCATGTTCCACCCATCCTTCAATTGGCTGCAAATTTAAATCAATTAAATCTTCTTGCATTTTGCAGTTAAAGGGTTGATGGAACTAATAATACCTACCTATCATGATTATAAGGCCAATGGAAAATGAAAACATATTCTTCAATCGGAAGCATACCTAAACGTGCTTCCCTAAAAAAAATAAACAAATTTATTGCACTTTGTGAACATTATTATTACTATTCTCAAATTCACTTAGGTACAATTTTCACAATAAAGAAGAAACACTTCGAATATGTAGGTATCATCTGCACGAAATGACAGCGTCGGCAAGGAAGTGACGTTTAAAACTCTAAGTGCTGCCAATAATCAATCATTTTTTAGTGATCGCTTTACACAGAGCAAAGAAGAGCTGATAATCAAAAACGACAATCAAAAATGCGACAATCAACTATCACCTTAGCCGATTCCAGCCCTGTATTCGTCCCACATTTTACTTATTTTCGCTCGATTGAAGAGTTTTCTAACCTTCCTTCTGAGTTTGGTTAGTCTGTCATTCCACCAGGGAACCTTACGGTTGCTCAGACTGGTTTTGCTGACACAACTACCATGGTAGGAGGTTATCAACACGTTGTTGAGCTGGTAAGCCGCCTCATCAATGTCCCCTATGGATTCGATTTGAGAGACAAGTCAAGTCCAGTGACGTTAAATGGTAAAGAGAATACGATACGGTCACGAGGCAGTGGTGCAAATGGTTGAGTTGCTGGTTTTGCCCGAAGAACTTTGCAAATGGAGCAACTCTTAATGACTTCCTTGATCAACCGTCGCCCCTTAATGATCCAGAATGAAGCACGAAGGCGAGATAAAACAGCAGACACTCCCCCATGGAAGAGTTTTTCGTGTATGTCCGCCACAATAAGCTTTGTTATGTGAGATGATTTTGGCATAATGATTGGATGTGCCTCGATCACTGAAGCCATCAAATGAAGTCGTCCTCCCACCCGCAGGTATTCGTTTTTTGAATCTAAAATGGGACAAAGGGAAATTAGTTTAGAGTTCAAAGATATATCCTTATTTTGATTGAGTGCAGCGATTTCAGTGCCGAAATGCAACCGTTGTACTTGGTGAATCCAATATTTTTCAGCTTCGTTGATTTCTTCACCCGTAAGTAAGTCCGTGCGTCGCTGTTTTTTGAAGGCGCCGATGGCACGGAAGAAATATGCAGTTACTCGCAAAAGACGTTTCCAATCGCTGAATTTTGTAGGGTCGAGAATTAACTCCTTTGATGGAACAAATTCCTCTTTTTCTCCTTCCGCCTCGACGAGCAGCGACATCGTTGTCATTATGGTGACAGTGCTATTATCTGGAAGAATTGCTGGAGATGCATTGAACCACTTTGCATAATTTCGATCGCTTGATCCCGAACATTCCGTGCAGATTCCTCGTCATCTACACTCGCAACAAGATCATCAACGTAGAAGCTTCTACGTAAGATTTCAACTGTTTGCGGGTATAGCTTCTCGGCTTCGTTCAATATATGTTGTATTGCTTTTCCCAACAAGTTGGGACTGCTAGCAACTCCAAATGTCACCCTTGTCATGCGGTACGCCTACAATGAAAAATCTGTTCGAGCTTCGTCAGCAACAAATGGAGATTTAAACCAAAAAAAGCGGTGACTATTACGGTCAGGTGTCCTCAAAACGATTTGCAAAAAGGCCTTTTCGATATCGGCCGTCAAACCAATTTTTCCGCAGCGAAAATTTAACAGCACGATCAAAATATCTGTCAACAAATTTTCACCGACTTCCAGATGATCATTAAGCGAAAGATGATTGCATGCATGCGCCGAAGCATTGAAAACAATGCGCAATTTAGTCGTGTCTTTGTCATCTCTATAGACTGGTCTATGTGGCATGTAATACACGCGATCTTCGTTTGACAAATGTTCGTCCACACGTTCAGCTACACCGCTTTCAATCATCTCCTGCATCGCCTTTTCATAATCTCTTAATTTACCCGACGTTCTTAATTTGCGGACCAAAGCATACATCTGATAAAGGGATCCAACTCGATTGTCATGAAGCTTTCTACCAACATCCCTCCAAGGCAACGATGCCTCGCAACGATCTCCATTCTTACGAATGCATGCACTTAAATTAGGACTTACTTTTTTATCATTAGTTATACCCAAAGTTTCCAGCTGCCAGAAATTTGTAAGCTCCTCGCATGCACAAACGTTCAATGATATTACTCGTGCAAAATTAACTGTGGAAACACAATCTGAGGTGACAGGAGAACAACCTTGCAAAGTCCAGCCCAAAATTGTACCAACTGCAGTTAAATTAGGTGTAATTCTTTTGTGTTCTCCAGTGGCGAACAACCAATAATTATCCGCTCCAATTAAAACGCTAATTCCATCCTCTGGTTCTAAATTATTAATTCGGACATCGGCTAACAACAAGTCTTTTATTGAATCTATACTTTGATCTGGGGCTGCAAGCACGTCTACACAAATTTCCGGAACTTCCATCATCTCTAATACAACATAATTATTATTATATTGACTTCTTAATATCAAACTCACTTTATTGCAAAGAACACCTGGATTCGGTTCTTTACTTCCAAACGGTATGATTCTTAATGTGTGAGAGCTGATGATAGGCAAATTCAGTTTTCGCGCGATGGTTGATTTAATGAAAGACATTTGGCTGCCCCCGTCCATCACAATTCTCACATACATTGACTGACTGGAATTCTGTTTTGAGGCAAATGCACATGCAGTCTGTAGGTACACATTACCTAACCGTTGAGGCTTGCGATTGCTTTCACAGTGTGCAGCATATAAATTTAATGATTGCTGCGGCGAAGTTGTTGTTTCTGTTTCCGTTGAACTTTGTGTGGACGTTGTGTAAGTTGTCGCGTGTGGTACTCCATATGTACTCTTCTGTTTACTGTACTGTGGATCACACATTGACGTTCCATGCTTACCACTTCATAATTTGCACACAAGGTTGAATCGTTTTTTGCATACCTTTGAATAATGGCCTTTCCGCAAACATCTGTAACACCTTCCGTCCTCCTTTAACATTCGTTTCTTTTCCAGCATTGATTTCGACCCTTTGCACTCAGTAGCATAATGCCCAGAAGCTTTACAAAAAAAAAACAATTATTGCTGTCATTTATACCAGCGGCAAATATTCCGATGGCGGTTTTAATTGGCCTATGCTTAGAATTTTGATGCGTCTGATTTTTCGAAGAGATTTGTTTCGCCTCATTTGCTTTTTCAAGGTATTCAACCTCGCTCTTCAAAAATTTTAATAAGTATTTCACCTGCCTTTCGCCAACTTCCTTAGTTGAGAAGAATTCAGTTGTCGCCGAAGAATTGTCATCGACATCTGCCTCCGCCGGTTCTTTGAGTTCAGTTGGAAGGTTGTCATAATATCGATGGAAATCGACTCTCAAATCGCTGGGTATACATCTGAGCAATACACCTTTGAGCATAACATAGTAATTGGATGACGGAATACCAAGGGCAGCTAGTGACCGAGTAGATGACAAAACAGAATTATAAAGACCTCTTAAGGCTACAACATCAACTCTGGAATGCACTGACTGAATCGACAGCAAGCTTTGCATTGTATGGTCAACTATCTTTTCGGTATTTCCATATTCTTCTTAAAGCAGAGCAATCGCCGTGTCATAATTTACTTTGGTGGGAGTAAGACCTGAAAGTGTGTTGGCCGCTTTTCCAGTCAGTGCTACTTCTAGGTAGTTGAACTTGTCAACTGTTGTTAGCGTTACGTTATCATGTACTAGCGTTTTATATTGTTCCCAGAACGGTATCCACTCTTTGAAGTCGCCAGAAAATTTCTTTGGCTGCAGCTTTTGCAACTGAACTGCCGCTACTTTATTAACAGATGACGTCATTGAGCTATTGCCGGGATCATTAGCAGAAATATTGTTCGTTAACTGCTTCTGATATTGCCTTACTTTATTTAACCTTTGCTGGAGACGCGTGATCGTTGCAATGGCTTTATCGGCGTAATCTGCAACAGATTTAGCTTCCCTTACAAAATCTTCTTTCCTAGTAGACGCACTTACTGCTGCATTGGCGATTCGTAGACTTTCATGTGCTGCAGACAAGCGATCCAAAAAAACCGCCAGCTCCTCCTCAACGTTATCCAAGTTGTCCATATTTTCGCGTATTTTTCCGTCATTTGAGTTTAGGAACTCGCTCTCATTATTAACAAGTTTAGTGACTTGTCCACGGTAGGTAGCGCGACTTGCCAATTCCATAATTAACCGGTTGACTATATACTTGAAAATTATTTAAACCTTTTTTATACGTTCGTGTCTTGTTCCCGGGTTTCGGCACCAATTTTAAAAAATACCACAATATTTTAATAGACCCTGGGTTCCAAAGAAAACACCGTTCCGTTATAATAATATAATATAGTACTTTAATTCAGTTTAAGTTAAAACAATGGAATGGACAAGAATTCAAGCGAAGTTAATTAGATGAAAGGAAAATAAGAACTGACTTATTAAAGTATATTATAATGAGAAGTAAACTAAAAGCTTTTAAATATGGCTACGCACTACGTAGCTACTAATACAATAATATATATTTTTGTACATAGAATTATAGTTGTGTACAGCTTCGGCTTCAATTTTCAACAGCATATTACAGGAGCCCTGGGTCAAGAAGTCTACCATACTGGGCCTCTCAGACTACAACTACAACCTTTATTATAAAAGAGACATCGGTAAGCCTAGAACATGCATTTTAGCAAAAAAATACATTAACGCTTTCCTTTGTCCCAATTTTAGTTCCTACCCCCTTCGGGTAGGGGTTAGAATTTACCCGAGGTAGGCATGCCTGTCGTAAGAGGCGACTAAAATCCAACCTCCGTACACCGAGCGTGTAGTGTATACAAAAAATGCAATGAACAAAACGAAAAGATTAATTACCCCAGGTGGCAGTCTAGCTTTACTGGAAAATCCACCCTCTTCGGAGGTCGGCTCTACGGATTCTGGGGAGAGCCGCTTATTGCAGTCCATTAACCCTTTTATTAAAAGTTCAAGGGTATCTCGATCGCCTCCATCAAGATCAAAAAACCCCGGGAAAATAAGTCCGCCGGGAGCGCCAGCGCGTGAAAAACGGGACTCAGTTAAAGATATAAGTTCTGAGGAAGAAATTAAAACACTCCGAATCAAGCTCAAGGAAATAGATCTACTCTATCAAGCTCTTAAGAAAGAGATAGAACTGTTTAAGGAAGAAAATAATGTTCTAAGGAACACTCATTCTCAGAAAGAACGCGAATGTTCTCCAACAAGCTTGCCTATTCAGGAATACCACACTGACGAAGAAGAGCTAGCACGAGAAACGAATCGGGTCCCTAAGAAAAGACCTAGTAAGAAAAGGAGAGCCGGTTCTTCGCCTGAAGTCGAGCCTCTAAGAGAACAAACGCGTAAAGTACCGCAAGAAAAACAACTCCGAGGGCAAATTCGTCCACCGCCTCCAATAAACGTCGTTGGGGTAACGGAGTATAATAAGTTACACAGCCTCCTTAAAGGAACGATAACATCGGAATTTAAGGTTACATCTTTGAGGAATAATGCGTGGAAAATTAACGTCGTTAACCACGAAGACTACCGGGCAGTGTCCCAAAAGCTAAACACCGAGAAGATCCAGTGGTATACTTTTGAAATAAAGTTAGAAGGGCCACATCGTGTTGTAGCGAGGGGACTCCACCCCTCATGCACCAAAGAAGAGGTTATAAATGACCAAAGGGTTTAAAATTCTTGATGCCGTAAATATCATTAAGAAAGAGAAGCAAAAAACGGAAGAAGATAAGGACATCCTGGTAAGGCGTGGACTTCCGCTCTTTATGCTTACCTTCGATAGGTCTGATAAAATCGAAGATATCTACCGAATTAAAACCATAATTAATATTGTGGTAAAAATCGAGCCCATGCGCAGAAATTTGAAAACAATTCCACAGTGCAAACGTTACCAAGAATTCAATCATACGCAAATGTATTGCAAAAAAGAGACGCGATGTGTAAAATGCGCCGGAAGTCACTTCTCCCAAGACTGTGGAGCAAATAAACAATCCTCCGCTACCTGTGCTAATTGTAAGGGAAAGCATCCGGCGAATTATAGAGGCTGTGAAGTAGCTAAGGAGTTGCAAAAACGGAGAGATGTGCTCCTCAAAACGCAAAATAGAAAAACAAAGCCGCTTACCAAGACAAAGGGTAGGACCGCCCAGGAGGTTGTAGGCAATATAAAACCTCCGGTTCAAAAGCGTAACATTGTCAGAGAAAGAGAGACAATAGAAATTGCCTCGACCTCTGTTGTCAAAAGAACTGCTACTGAAAAGGGGTGATTTAACCCGATAATTAACTCACAAATGGAAAATGAAAAAAACGAGACGATTTTTAGGTAGAAATTTTAGGATGTAGATAGCTTTATTACTTTTATTTATAAGTTTATAAATGTATTACAACTTCGCGGATGAAATATGGAAATGCTTAACCACCGGCGCACAAGAAAAAGAGATTGACACAAACTCGAGCACGAGTTTTTATACCGAGCCGCCAAAGTGACATTTCGTTGTTGTGTCGAGCGCCCTCTCGGTGTGAATTAAAAGTTAGGTGGCGTTTACATTTGGGTTATAATTTTGATTTGGTGTGAACATTACCGGCCGCCTTGCCGCGAAGCGATAAAATAAAGCAAACTAAGTATGCAGCACGTAACTAAAGATGACTCTAAATAATTCACAAAATACTTTACACTTTAGTACAATTTTCAATTTTGTTTTAGATACAAGAAATATAACTTAAATCTATGAAGATACAATGTAATAATTAGGAATGCATTTATTCAATGAAGAAAGAAAAAAATTTTTTTTTTTTTGTTGACAGTAAGTTAGTATCCACCTTTATCATTTTAGTGGAATAGATCATTAATGCGCGGACGGCGTTTCGTAGTATGAGATAACCAGTGGGCCATTGCTCAATTCCCATATTTAGACCATTGGTAGGACACACAATTTTACAACTGGGCGAGTTACATCTCCATATTGGGTTTTAACGGTCGCCACTCTAACTTTCCCATCTGACCCAGGAGTGACCTTGATGACGCGTCCTAGACGCCATTCAGTGGACGGTAGATTTTCATTTTTGATGACGACGAGGTCGTTAACCTGTACGTCTGATTGAGGAAATTGCCATTTATAGCGCTTGTGGAGTTCCTTGAGGTATTCCTCTTTCCATCGCTGACAAAAGATTTTATGTAAGATCTTTAGTTTCTCCCAACGATTGATATAAGAAAGGGTTGCACTGAAGGCTTCAGGCTCGGGTGGGCCTAGCAACGGGCCACCTCGTAAAAAGTGTCCAGGAGTGAGCGCGAGCAAATCGGTCGGATCTTCCGACATAGGAGATAGAGGTCGGGAATTAAGGCACGCCTCAATACGGGCCAACAGTGTCGCAAATTCTTCGAATGTAAACTTGTAGGAAGAGGCAGTTTTCTTAAAATGGGACTTGAAACTTTTCACACCGGCCTCCCACAAGCCGCCCATGTGTGGAGCGCCGGGAGGAATAAAATTCCAAACAAATCCTTGTGGTCCATAGAAGTCAGATGTGGCCTTGGCTGCGGTAGTGAGTAGAGCCTGATAATCCTTACGGAGAGCGGTATTTGCACCGATAAAATTGGTGCCGTGATCGGAGAAAACTTCTTTAGGAAGTCCCCGTCTGGCGACAAATCGGGCAAAAGTCGCTAAAAAGACCTGCGTCGATAGATCACTTGCTGCTTCAAGGTGTATTGCCTTTGTCGAAAAGCATACAAAGACACAGCAGTATCCTTTCGTAAGACGGCAATTGCGCCCGCTAAAACTTCGTATGTCAAAAGGGCCAGCAAAATCAATACCGGTGTAGGTAAACGGGGGAGAATAGGTGCAGCGCTCTGTCGGAAGCGCCGCCATGATCTGTTTTCGCGTTTGCTTTTTGTGTATCGTACAAGTTTTACACAGGTTAATACGAGCCTTAATTAGGTTTTTCAGCTTTGGGATCCAGTATTCCTGCCTAACTAGACGCATAACAAGTGCGTTACCTCCGTGTAAGGTTAGTTCATGGAGATATGCAATCAAGAGAGCGGAATATTTTGAGGTATATGGGAGAATTATTGGGTGTCGTTCATTGAACGAGAGAGAGGAATTTACTAATCTCCCATTGCTACGGATCACATTTTGCGTATCTAGATACGGGTTTAGGGCTAACAAGGGACTGCGTCTATGAACAACATTTCCCGTTGACAACAGGTTGTATTCTTGAGGGAATTGCGATTGTTGAGCTAGTTGAATGAGTCTAGTTTTAACAAAGCGTACTTCATTCTGGGAGATATCATAGGAGTTGATAGATGAGCTTGATGTCGATTGCCTGTACCGATGAGTGTGATTGAAAAATCTAAAGACATAACAAATCACCCTTAGAGCACGAGAGAAGGAGGAGAAGCGTTCAAGAAGATCTTCGCTACAGTTAACAACTAGGGATTGGATTGGTCTCGATTCAAGGACATCGTCTTGTACATCGGCGGGAACACTGGCCAACCATTGAGACTCAGGCAATTGTAGCCAAGGCGGGCCGTTCCACCAGAGCGTATTGGTTTCAAGTTCATATGGATCAAGTCCCCGAGTGGCCAGGTCTGAGGGATTGTCTGCCGATTTGACATGTCTCCACTTGAGATCGCTTACATTGTCTAAGATAATTGCTGTTCGATTGGCAACGAACGTTTTCCAAGTACGAGGAGGTTTGTCTAACCAGGCAAGAACGATAGACGAATCCGTCCACAGAAAGACTTGATAAGAGCTGACTTGTAGGTTCGCTAAGTACGACTTTACTAATTTGGAAAGCAAAACCGCTCCGCACAGTTCTATACGAGGTAAAGATATCGTTTTTACGGGAGCGGTGGTTGTTATCGAGTACCCGTAGATATAATGTAGCGGCATAAGCTCGTTCGGACGAGTCACAGAACCCGTGAAACTGGACTTGAAAAGAGGGATGGTAGTTAATCCATCTTGGTATTTTAAAGGACTGAATGTGGGGTAAAGTTGTGATGAAAGTTTGCCATTTTTTGCACAAGGACGGAGTCAAATGGTCATCCCACTCAATGCCGGCAGCCCACACTGTTTGCATAAAGATTTTGGCGGTTACCACAATGGGTGCCAACCAACCTGCGGGATCAAAAAGACGTGCTATCTGGGAAAAAACTTCGCGTTTGGTCGGGGTACTGCAGGTTTCTTGTACTCTCGTGGAGAAATAAAAGTAGTCGCCTTTTGCATTCCACCGAACTCCTCGCGTCTTGACCGAGCTGTCATCATTGAAATTTAAGAAATGTTCATTGAGGACGTGTTCTGGTGGGAGGTGGTTTAACAAATCAGGAACATTGGAGATCCACTTTCGAAGAGAGAACCCAGCTGATGTCAAGGCGGCAATCAGTTCATTTTGGGATTTTCGGGCTGTCGAAAGATCGTGAGCACCAGATAGGACGTCATCTACGTAAAAGTCCGATCGAAGGATTTGGGAAGCTAGGGGAAAATTGTCTTGAACATCATCTGCCAGTTGAAGCAGGGTTCCAAGTGCCAAATAAGGGGCGCAGTTAACTCCGAAGATGACCGTACGTTATTCGTAATCCTCTATCGGTGAATTAGGGGCGTCGCGAAAAAGAATTCTTTGAAAACAGGTGTCATTGGGATTTACCAAAATTTGGCGGTACATTTTCTCAATGTCGCTATTGAAAACAAATTTGAAAAGTCTCCACCTCACCATGAGTGTGGTAAGATCTTGTTGAAGGGCCGGCCCTGGATAAAGAATATCATTCAAACTTTTTCCGTTGCTCGAAGCACTCGATGCATTAAACACCACACGTAGCTTGGTAGATACGCTTTCAGGCTTAATAACCGCATGGTGTGGAAGATAGAAGGATGATGCAAACTCAGTGCTGACTGCCTTCGGAGGATGGACCTTGCGCATGTGATTTAATGAGAGATACTCGGAAATAACTTTGGAATACTCAGTTTGTGAGTTTGGGTGTTTTGCTAACGAATTTTCGCCACGTAGATACTGATTCAATGCGTTGCGTCTCGAGAAGCCAAGTTGATTATATGGCGCAACCCCTTTGTGGAAAGGTAACCGGACCACATACCTTCCGTCATGTTGCCTGGTAGTGGTACTCCGGTATAATTCCTCGCAGTATTGATCACTGGCAGAGGCTTGGAAACCTATGTTCGGTATCTCTTCGAGTTCCCAAAATTGTTTGAGTTGATTGTCAAGATTTGATTCCTTGACCTCAGAAATAAAAGTGTTAAACGTATTTATTCTAAACGGTAGTGGTCCAGATAAAATCCACCCAAAGATTGTGTTCTGTGCGACAAGAGAGTTGGAAATAGTTGTAAGCCCCTGACGAATAATGAGTGGGTATATATCGGCGCCGATCAAGAAGTCGATTTGAGAAGAAGTGTTGAAAGTAGGGTCAGCTAATTTGAGATCCCCTAACTGTCTAGGATCGAGTGGTTCAAAGGATGATATGGGAAGATTACCAGTCAAATCCTTAAGGACAATTGCTTGAACTGCAATCGGTTCACTTGGGGTCTCTTTGTTGGTAAGCAAAAATGAAGCAAGCTTTCTAGACGTTGCTGCTTGGGCAGAGCCAATACCCGAAATAAGGGCCTTAATTTGTTGCACGGGAAGCCCAAGACGAGACTGAACTGCTGCGGAAATGAAGGAAACTTCGGAACCGGGATCAACAAGAGCACGCACGGTAAAAGACGATTTTTGATGAATGATTTTGACCAAAGCCGTCGCTAAGAGAACGTTTTTTTTGCTAGTTGTATAGTGTGACCGATGGCTGGTCGAAGGTAATGCTGCTGATGAAGTGGACTGTATATTTGGTATGGATTGAGTCGTGAATTGACTGTAGGTATTGTCAACGGAGGAGGACGGTCCCGCCAAGTTGATACTATCTTCTGCGGTAGGATTAAAACCTGTGTGTAATAGTGAATGGTGACGACAGTTACAAATGTTGCACGTATGTTTACTTTTGCAATCATTGCTGATATGAGTGACCCCTAAGCAGTTGTTGCAATAACCGCTGCAATTAATAAATGCAAGACGGGCTTGTATGGTCATTTGTAGAAACTGAGGACAGACACGAATTGGGTGATGTTCGCCACATAATTTGCATACAAAAGTATACGATTTCGAATGATAGGTATTAACCTGCCTATGGTTTGGATTGTTTTCCTGGAAATGGTTAAACGATTTTTTACCATGTGTCTGCTTATTTGTGGACATCACATCTGATATCGACTCGAGAATGTGAAACCGAGAACTAAGAAAGTTATCCATTTGTTTCCATGTAGGAACCTCTGTGGGAGTTTGAATCGATTGTTCCCAATATGCTAATGTTGATTGCGGTAAACGGTTTGAACAAGCATAAATCAGAATCGGATCCCAGTTTTCAATTTGTATATTATGCGACCGCAGAACTGCAAGGCTGTCATTGATTGCACTTTGCAATAACTTGATTGCCTTAGCAGACTCATGATGAACGTATGGTAAGTTAAAAAGTACCTTGACTTGATTATTGATTAGAATTCGTTTGTTCTCGTAAGTGCTTTGCAAAGCGGCCCACGCTAACTCAAAACTGTAGTTAATGAGCGGAAATTTACTAACAATATTGAACGCTTCACCATTAGTTTTTGCTCGCAGGTGAAATAGCTTTTGAACTTGTCCCAATTTAGGATGTTGTTTATAAACGGCGTCAAACATGTCCCTGAATGAGGGCCACGACAGATAGTCGCCTTCGAATACCTCCGAATCACAAGGCGGTACCTTAATACATTGAGTTGTATCTGAAGACGGTTGACTATCTATCCGACTAAAACTACTAACCGAAGGTTGACTTAGTTTGGATAGGTTCTCCAAAATACAACCTAAACATGAGACGTATGTTTCATTGGAAGCAATGTATTTAGCCTCGATTGTTGGAAGATCGAGCTCCTCAGACGGGATGGTGTTATCACGAACACACGCTGCGTATGAACCTTTAACATCTGCCCACAACTCACTCAATTCTAATTTACGCGCCTCCAATGTAGCTATTGAATGCTTATTTTCTGGTATGTCCTTGCATGCGGCATAAAACTTCACCAATTGGTCAGCCGCGAAAACAAAGTCTGACAACTGTGTCATAATGTGGAAATCAGAGCGTTGCGTACCGTACCGGTGAAAAACAACAATTTATGATACTTTATAAGTACTTAAATACTATTGGAAATTGAGCAATGGCAAGACTGTTAATCGTCGAAGTATTATATATTTTTTTTAGCACACACGGCTACACAATGACTACTAACAACTGTCAAATGGCAGAACACGCAATGGTGTTATGAAATTTACGTTAAATTAACTACGATAAATGCATGTAAATTATTACACTCACCTTTTACAATTATGTAAATGGATATAATTATTCGGCAAGTTAATGCTGCGGATGAAATGTGGCTGCTGAGCTGCGTTTCTTCGCTGATGCGGCTGTTGACGAGGTGGTTGGTGCGGTTGCGGTAGGACGTGTGCGTTGATGATGACGATGTTGTGTTGAGGAACCGGGCGATGAAGCTAACGATGGTGATGAAGCTGATGATGGTGATGAAGCTGAGGATGGATAAAGCTGACAATGGTTGCTTTGGTATGATGATGATGGGATTGGCGATGAAGCTGCCAATGGTTGCTGTGGTGTCTCTGATAGCGTTGCTGATGCAGATGATGACGATGAGAGTGGCGATTAAGTTGCCAATGGTGGTGTTGCGGATGGTGATGACGAGGACGAGACTGGCGATAACGATGCCGCTCGTGCTGACTCGGATGGTGATGCTGAGGACGAGATTGGCGATAACGATGCCGCTCGTGCTGATTCGGATGGTGATGCTGATGACGAGATTGGCGATAACGATGCCGCTCGTGCTGATTCGGATGGTGATGCTGATGACGATGGGATTGGCTTGGAGCTGCCAATGATTGTTGTGGTGCTGACGGTGAGGATGAGATTGGCGATTGAGCTGTCGATCGTGCTGATAAAAATTTGGATTGGCTTTATAGGCCAAACGGTGTAGGTGGTGATGTCGATTAAATTGGCGATTAAGCTGCCGAATGTGCTGTTGAGGTTGGTGATGGCGACGATAAAACTGGATAAAATCCGAAAGTCGACGACTATAACCTCCGCACACGTGGATGATTTTGCGAAATGCAAAAATGGCTGCCGAAAATCCGGCTCTATTGGACGAAATGTTGGGGTGATTTAACCCGATAATTAACTCACAAATGGAAAATGAAAAAAACGAGACGATTTTTAGGTAGAAATTTTAGGATGTAGATAGCTTTATTACTTTTATTTATAAGTTTATAAATGTATTACAACTTCGCGGATAAAATATGGAAATGCTTAACCACCGGCGCACAAGAAAAAGAGATTGACACAAACTCGAGCACGAGTTTTTATACCGAGCCGCCAAAGTGACATTTCGTTGTTGTGTCAAGCGCCCTCTCGGTGTGAATTAGAAGTTAGGTGGCGTTTACATTTGGGTTACAATTTTGATTTGGTGTGAACAGCTACCATCCGGAAAGCCATCGAATAGTGGCCCTCGAATAGCCAGAGTGCAGACCTATGCTCAGGCCGCGGCATTCGAAGGAACAAAAAACGTTGAAACTTCGCCGGACCCTGTTTCTCATGTTTTCTCAGTTATTCTCGAGAAACTTGAAGAACAATGCAAAATAAATATAATTATTCTCGATCGCTTGGTTAAGCTCGAAAATAATTCACGGAAAACGCGTGCTTCAAAAACAAAAACTCGGTGAATTGGAAATATTCATACGCGAGAAAGATATTGACATTTGCTTGATTTCTGAAACTCACGTGAAAAAGGGATCGAATTTTTTTTTTTTTTTTTTTTTATAATTAACACGCACTAAAGAGGTTATGACTACTCTTATGGTGTAGTTTGAAGTACACAGCGCGGGCGTTAGGGAAATTGGGATAGAGAAGATAGGAGATTCCGATGCACATTGGTTTTAAATGTCTGCAAATTGAACCGAGGGGGAAAGACAGAGCCGGGCAAGGCGTTCCACATTCGCGTGGTACGGCTTATGAAGGAATCTCTATATTTCATAGTACGACCGAAAATAGGCTGAAGGGTAAACTGATGGGCATTCCTGGCTTGGCGAGTATTGCGGTTGAATTGTTGAAGGGGTGGAATGCAACTGGCGATTTCGCTTGAGCACTGTTTGTAGAAATAGCGATAAAACAATGAAAGACATGTTACATTTCTGCGATGTTCGAGCGAATTTATAGAATTCGCTATATTTGTGTCTCCAATGAGTTTTAAAGCACGATTCTGTATCCTATCCAGCAGGTGCAGTGAGGTCTTGGGCGCACCAGACCAGATATGAGAGTTATACTCAAGTTTGGGGCGAATGAACGCCTTGTATATGGCAGCCAGATCAGAAGGGGTAAAATATTTCTTGCACCGTTTGAGGAAACCTAGACATTTCGCAGCGTTCTTGGCGACTTCGTGTATGTGGTCATTCCAACGGAGTTTGTCATGGACACACATACCGAGAATGGAAAGTCTTTCGGTTTCGGCGATGCAAGTGCCATTCATGGATAATGGCTGAGGATTATGGTTTCGCTTTAATGACAGCAGACAGCATTGTGTTTTAGAAGCATTAAATTCCACTCTATTGGCTGAACCCCATTTTATAATGCTGTCGAGATCGGAATTTAATGAGCTTAACATACGTTGCCGTTCCAGTTCTACGGCCGAAGAGCAGGGACGTGAGTCCTGGAATGAATATGAGAAGCTGAGGGTGCTGTCATCGGCGAAGGAGTGGATTGTATTAGATGTTGCAGACAGGAGATCATTTATGAAAATGAGAAAGAGAGTCGGAGACAAAACGGAGCCTTGGGGAACACCAGCATTTATATGGTGGATTTCAGACTTGAAGCCATCCAATACAACTTGAATTGAACGGCCAGAGAGGTAGTTTCTAATCCATTGAAGAAGAGACGCATCGATCCCATATGCACGCATTTTCGACAAAAGAGCTTGGTGCCAAACTCTGTCAAATGCCTTTGAAATATCAAGCGCAACAATCTTCGTTTCACCAGAGTGATGTAGAGATTGGTTCCACTTTTCGGTGAGATAAGCCATCAAATCACCAGTGGATCTGTTGCCACGAAAACCGTACTGCCGGTCATTAATGAGTTTTCGTGATTCAAGATATTTCATGAGCTGACGAATTATCAGCGTTTCCATGACCTTAGAAAGAATGGATGTAAGTGCTATGGGTCGGTAGTTGGTGGGAGAAGAAGATTCGCCTTTTTTGGGGACGGGCTGGACAAATGCTGTTTTCCACCTTCTCGGGAAGAGTCCAGAAGAATAGGACAGATGGAAAAGCTTACGCAGTGGTTTTGCCAGCGTGGAAGAACACCTCTTCAGAACAATTGGGGAAATACAATCTGGACCAGCGGATTTATTTATGTTGAGATCATTAAGTACTCTTGCCACTGTACGAGTGCGAAAATGGATTTGTCCCATGGTGTATTCGACGCTCTCAAGTACAGGTAGAGGCAAAGCGCAATCTGGGAGCATTGAGCTGGCTGCAAAATGTGCAGCAAGCAGATTCGCTTTGTCTAAAGAGTTGACAGCTGGAATGTCATTGTAAATGAGCGTTGGGATCGAAGATGAGACCGAATTCTTTATATTTTTTACAAAAGACCAAAAGTTTTTACTACCCTTGGGACATTGTAGTATTTTTTGCCTCAACTTTTGGTCATACGAGAATTTAACACGCTTGATAATTGTATTGCAGTCATTTCTGGCTCGCTTGAACTTTTTTCGGTTTTCCTCAGATGGGTTGGCCTTATATGACCGAAAACTTAACTCCTTTTGTCTGATAGCCTCTTTACAGCTCGAGTCGTACCACGCATTTTCTTTCGGTATGATACTTTTTATCCTGTTAGGAATAAAGGATTTCATACCTAAGGTGATAATACTAGACACCATATCAGCGGCGGCATCCACGTCGTTATCGAGGAAGCATAACGACCAGTTAAAACTCTTAAAGAAGTTGTTAAGTCCGCTCAATAAATTTAAAAATAAAAGGCTATAATGATTTCCACGCTTGTCACCCATCGGGAAACGCCAGAGGTGGATCATCATTGCTTATTAAAGACTGCATTGAACAATACGAAGATCTGAAGATAGAGCTTGAAACTATGCAACTGTGCACGATTCGAGTTAAAAATAGTCAGCGTACTCTTAGAATTTCATCTATCTACTGTACACCGCGTTCCGCGCATGAAAAAAGTGATTATACTAACCTGCTTAAATCACTCAAACCAAATTTCATTATTGGCGGCGATTTTAATGCGAAGCACACGTTCTGCGGCTCCAGATACATCTCGCGAAAAGGTCAACTGATACTTCAAAATTACCAGATCTGATAGTTTTTTTCGTCGTGAAAGGAATACCTACCAACCACTTTAAAGTTGAAGAGAGCTTTGATCTGTCATCTGACCACTCACCGGTTATTTTAACATTTAGTGTAAAATTAGCCAATAACCTAGAGCCAGCGAGATTAACTGGTAGAAACACTAACTGGGAAGGCTTTAGGCAGGACCGTCTTTACCTTGGTTGGGGCCCTTGGGCACACAAGAATTTGGGGCCCTTTTGGAAAGTAAAAAAAGCGAATTATCATAACATTTTGTTAATAAGTGTGACCAATTATTATAGGTAATCATTAATCAAATACAGTATAATATAATATGTCATTAATGATATTAGAATGCTGCTGGTTTTTTGGTTATGATTACGATAACGGTTTCTTTCGGGATTTCTGTTGAGCAAAATCTTCTATTATATCCTTAAAGTAAATTTTTTGAAGGATATCACTTTCTATTCACATGACAAATTACTCAATCGTTCTTGTAACATTGTTGTTCGCAATTCATTTTTTATTCTCTTGAGCTGCGAAAATGACATCGTGTTTCAGCACGGATCGTATCGTACGCGTACCCATGCAAAAGTCTTAGTGGAAAAATCAGCATTCAACATTTTTTGATTTTTTTTTTGTCCGTAAATTTCAAGTTCGAAAGTATTTTTTTTCAAAAACTATTAACAGTAATAGGTCGGTTTAAAACATTTTTTTTTTTGCACTCTATACTTTTTTTTGTCTGCGCAGTGGCTTATTGGTTAGTGTGTTGGACTACTAAGCGAGGGGCCCCATGTTCGAATCCCGCAAAAAAAAACCCAAATTCCAACTCAGGGTTTTTTCACTGCGCCACCTCTCGCGAACGTCTGACAAACATCCGAGAGTATAACTGTCTTGAAAGACAATCTCAATCGGCCGTTTGGAATCGGCATAAAATTGTAGATCCCTTCCATTCCTTCCAAAAATTATAAACTCACACAAAACGAATGGTTGCTAGAAGATAGCCCCAGGGTCCCTACAGACCTGTTGCGCCAACTATGGGCAAAATTAGGCACCGAATTTTTATCTTTTGCTCTCGAATAACACGTATCCACTATCAATTTCAATCACAGAATGCAGTGAAGCGATAAAGTTTACCTACCTACCATTTCGTTGTCTTTACGCATGCACATATAGGCGTTCTATATCACTTGAAACCAAATTACATGAAAAAACTGATTTCTTACGGCATCAAGTGATTCTTAAAGATTATGCCTGCTGCTGCTACAGTATGAGAATCGCATATAGCCATATCTCTATACTTCTTCCCACTCCACCGACTTCCATTATTCGGCAATTATATTTTGATTTGCTTTTGCTGTGTCATAAACTCACATGGTAACATGACCAACCGTAAAAGGCATAAGGCAGGAAAGCTCTTTGCCTACACAAATGAATGGAGCGAAGTGAAAGGTGCAAGAAAAAACAAGAGCTTTATTCTCAACGCTTATTTTGAAAGCTCCTTGTCTGGCAAGGAAAAAATAGGAACAAAATTTTTGTACAGGCATAAGACATCTGTATATTTATTCTCTGTGCTGAAAGTTTCATACATCATTCGGGGATTCCCCCAAACAAAAATGTTTTGAGAATAAATGTAGGTATGAGAGAAATTGTCGGTACTTCGGGGCCCCCTGAGAATGGGGGCCCTGGGCACGGGCCCCGTGTGCCCTTATGGTGAAGACGGTATTGGCTTTAGGAACGAAATAGAAGAGAATGTTGAACTGAGTGTTCCACTTACGACACCCTATGAACTTGAGATTGAAGTTGATCGCTTCGTCGAGATCGTACAGCACGCCTCCTGGAATAATACGCCTAATCCAAGGAAAACGCCGGCCAAATACGGGCTATGATATCCTCCCGAAATAAAAGAATTGGTCAACGAAAAAAGGAAGGCGCGTAAGAAATGGCAACAGAGTCGCGCTTCGCAACATAAAGCACATTTGAGTTATTTGTCCAATTTGTTGAAGACAGTTTTTAAGGATTTTAAAAATCGTGCGATAGGTTCCTACCTTGAAAGTTTAACAGCGAAAAAAGATTCCAATTATTCACTTTGGAAAGCTGTAAAAGGCACCAAAAGGCCCAAAATCCCCGCGCCGCCAATTAGAATAAATCGAAATGAATGGGACGTTTTTACCGCTCATCTAGAAGAAACTTTTAAGCCGTACGATGGCCAAGCGATCCACGACAATACTAATAGGGCGGAATCACAATCTGACGATTCAACACTCACTAGTGCAACGCTAAGTGAACTAAAACGTGAAATCGAATCCCTAAAACATAAGAAAGCTCCTGGTTATGATTTGATCACCGGAGAAGTTCTGAAAGTTCTACCAAGGAAAGCATTAATTAAGCTTCTTCATATAATAAATGCCGCGCTCAGACTAAAACACGTGCCGAGTCAATGGAAAGTCGCGGAGGTCATAATGGTTTTAAAACCAGGAAAACCGCCAAATGAAGTAAAATCGTATAGACCGATTTCCCTTCTACCAGTCATTTCCAAAGTCTTCCAGAGAATATTGCTTAGGCGCCTACAGCCGATTATAGAAGACAATAATCTTATCCCTGACCACCAGTTTGGGTTCAGAACCAAGCATTCGACGATTGACCAAGTACATAGAACTACTGACGTAATCGAGAAAGCATTTGAAGAAAAAAGATTTATTCAAGCGTATTCCTTGACGTCTCACAAGCCCTTGATAAGGTGTGGCACGACGGCTTGAAATTTAAATTACGACAAGTTCTTCCCGCAAGCCTATATGATATTCTAGAATCATATCCCGGGAATAGACTCTTCCGGGCTAGAAATGGAAACGAATACTCGGAGCTAAAAGAAATTTCGGCAGGGGTACCGCAAGGAAGCGTCCTTGGCCCGCTTCTCTATTTTTTATATACTCGCGATATACCAAGGGAAGATGGCACTACCCTTGCTACGTTCGCCGACGACACAGCTATCCTAGCTGTAGGTAATACAATCGAAGAAGCGACTACAAAACTGCAAGCCGCAGTGAATAAGGTAAATGAATGGACAAGGAACTGGCGGATCGCCCTCAACGAAACTAAATCTGTCCATGTGAATTTCACCTATAAGAAAACTAATGACTTGCCAATTTTTCTAAACTTGGCCCGAATACCCTTTGCAAACGAGGCCAAATACCTGGGAGTGACACTCGACGCAAAGCTGAAATGGAGTTCGCACGTGAAAATGAAACGTAAAGAACTCGATATCAAATAATAGAGAAATGTAATGGTTACTCGGAAAACATTCCCAGCTCAGTACTGAGAACAAACTGCTTTTATACAAGCAAGTGCTAAAGCCGGTGTGGACCTACGGTATACAACTTTGGGGTTGTACCAAGAAAACAAATGTCAATATTCTACAAACTTTTCAAAATAAAGTGCTTAGAGAAATTGTACAAGCACCATGGTATATTAGAAACGACGATATCCATAGGGATCTCGGAGTTCCAACAATCGAAGCTGAAACTAGAAGCTTCGCGAGAAAGCATAGAAACCGACTAATCGGACATATTAACAATACAGTCGGACAAATCTTGGACGAGAGCAATTTATTGCGCCGACTAAAAAGAACGAAACCGTTCGACTTGGTAAGATAAGATTAACCGCGTCTAATTTGCGGAACACGCAGGATCTTTCATTGGAAAGTAACCTGTCAAAAGTTGTTATTTAATGAAAATTGCTTGATAAGTTATATCTTAGTTGCAATATCTAATAATCTTTAGAAGGGTGGTGTTTTTAGTCAGTAAAAATCTGACACTACTATGAGAACAAGCTTGCTATTCTCATAGTGTCTTTGGAAGATTTTCACCTACCCTCGGATAAAAAAAAAAAAAATAAAAAAAAAAAATTTAGTTCGGGTGACCTAACCGTTGTTAAGGTAGAACACACCCAGGGTCCCACTACCTTCCTGTCATCCGCTTATACGGCACACGACAGGCCATCCCCTCCAGAAGAAGTGCAGCAGCTCACTGCAGCGATACAGGCGAGGCAAGGTAACCTGCTCATTAGCTGTGATGCTGTGGAAATCAATGAACGAGGTGAGTCTTTATTTGATTTTCTTTTAACTGTGGATCTATGTGTATGTAATGTAGGTAGCACTCCTACCTTTGTTTTTCCAAGTACGGAAAACTTTAATGGGTGGGAAGAAGTGTTAGACATTAGACATTACGCTCAAAACAAACAGCGATAACTTTAGGTTTGAGAATTGGAGAGTCTCCAACCTAAAGTCCTTCTCGGACCACGAATGGATACTCTTCAATCTTAGTATCAAGGTAGATACTCCAGTCCTATATAGAAACCCAAAGAGAATTGACTGGAAGAAATTTGGTCAGGTCTTAAAATCTAAACTCCCCAATATCCCACACCTAGAAATTGACTCAGGTGCGGAACTTTCAAACCTCGACAGTGTAGAGTGCCTGATCAAGTAAAATTTTATTTCAAAAATAGATCATAGCAGAAAAGTGTGCTTACACCATTAATGCAAAAACTTTGACAGTTCATGCTCTGTTAGCAGATTCAGCAGTTCTTACCACACAGCTATTGAAACATTGGTGATGGCAGCGTTACCAGTGGTTATATAAAGCAGAAACTGATTTACGCGCTCTCTTTTTTAATTGTCGAACTCTTGAATAAAAGATCTCCGGACAGCCGTAAGAAGTAGCTAAGACATAAGCAAAAGTTATATAAGCCAAAACTATTTTTTTTTTGCACTATAAAATAAATTTATAAATCTAAACGTGTGGACCTAATTTAGCCTGAATCAAGGAGATATCCTAATGCTTTATTGGGAAATTTTAATCATCCATCAACAAGGCACCCCACGCGGTTTCATGTATACATAAAATCCAGCTTTCAATTTTCCTAATATACCGCAAAATTTATACAAGAAAGCACATGGTATACGGTGGCGAAGTTCGGCATCATTATCACCCTGTCCGTACATAAGTACCTACATACGCTAAATTTGGGATTTTCGGTGAAATTACATATATTTGCAACAAGTCATCATACCCATGATATATGTATTTGGCAAACCTGCTATATATCACAAAGCCTAGTGGATAGCGGATCCCAAGATCAAATGCTGCATGTAACAAATAGGAACGAACCAGAAGTGAAACCAACAACTTGCCAGTTTCCGTGCTGCACCCGGTAGAAGAAGAGGTACTAAAGAAACTACGGTTTTCTTTACCATTGTTGATAAAATAATGCTATTTTTTTGTTAATATTTAGTGTTTAAAATCCATTTTTCTTAATTTTGCTAAGCCTAACGTATACTTAATCAATTCGTTAATTCTAACGTGCCTTAATTCATCGAGTTTGGTGTTATATATATAAAAACAAAAGGTGTACGTATATAAAATTTCTTAAAAAAATTAATAATATATGTTTCGATATTGTCATATAGATCTTTAAAATTGTGGTGAAATTGTAATGTTCTATGATAAGATCCGAAGTTCAAATTCTTTTTCGTATAGGTAATATATAATTATTGCCGTTGATATAACCATATATCAGCCCGCGTGCATAGTCGATAGTGGGAGCGGGGGTGGTAACCTTGGTCTGGAGAACAGTCGGATTGTAAACAAAGAAATTTCATTTAAGAAAATTTATTATTTGGAGTGACTTATTGGTGGCGAAAAGTTTACTAAACTAAAGTAGAAGTAAATATACAGCGCAGTAACTCGAGTGCAGCTAGTATTTTCTGTTTTGTGGCTAAAAAGTGATTTTTGTGGTTTTGATGTTCTGTGAAATTCTTCAAGACAAAACTGTTTGTGTGACAGCAGATCTAAAAGCTTGTAAGTACAAAGCAAATTTTAAATTATATTGCATAATTTAGGGAGTATTGAGTTGGGGTATTTATATAATTGAAAAGTTTTCCAACATAAATACAAAAATTGCCTAAGAATATGCAACGAACTCCTAAGAAAAACCAAACGACAGTAGAGGCGACAAATATGGAGACATTACAGCCAAAAAATAATACGAAAAGAAGATTGACTGAAATTTCACCTGAAAATTCAAGAACAATAAGACCACAAAGCCCACAGAAACTAGTTGGAAGCATGACCATTATGGATCTCATGGGAACGATGCAGTACGCTATGGCAAATCTTTTAGATGAAAAGCTTAGCCAAATACCATCTAAAAAAGATTTCGAAGATTTAGCGTCGCAAATGACTAACCTATCATCAAATCTAAGTGATTTAGCAGCAGAAAATCTCAATCTTAAGGAACAAATTAAACATATGTCTGGGGAGAGAGAAAAGGATAGGCAAACTATTACCTGGCTAGAGGACCAAATAAAAAACAAAAATATAATTTTTAAAGGCCTTGATGCCAAAATCCAAATGCCTGTAGCGGTGAAACATATTTGCGAAAATATAATAAAAATTCCTACCCCAGTGGATGTGCGTTCGACCAAGAAAATCTACGAAAAAGATGGAAAAATGACGGTGATCGCTGAATTTGGGTCTGCGGAAATCGTTGATGATATCTTTAAACTAACCAGAAATCTAGCTGGCACATCCTATATACTGGAGAGAGATTTAAACTCACTGAAGCAGGAACGAAAAAAGGCAATGCTCTCACTTAGGAGAAGAATTCTATTAGTCAGCAGTCGACACAGGGTGAACGTTCTTAACGATAGGATGAGAATCAATGGAAAATGGTTTGCATGGAACAAAAACTATGAGCTAGTATGCGGTCAGCAAAAGGGCGAAAGCATTCTCAAAGGACTTTATAATGGCGATATAGATTCTGTTGCCTGCGGTTTTTATGAGGTTTTGGAAGAATGTTTACCTAGTAACCAAAAAAACTAAGCAAAGAAATTTATAATACACAAAATAATAATGAAGATTTTAAAATATTAGCCTATAATATACATGGTCTAGAAAATAAAAGTCTATTCACAGAATTTTTTAACTATATATTGTCATGCGAAATATTTATTTTAATAGAAACACACATAATGAAATTAGAGAAAATAGAACAATTCAAAAAATACTTTCAAAAAGATTTTCACACAAACTGGAAACCAGGGTCTCGAAGCAGTCAGTTTGGAAGAGCGATTGGTGGATGTTTGTATGGTGTTAAGAGAAATCTGGTTGAGAGGGGCACGAATATAAAGAATTTGATGGTGTGGAGACCATACAAATAATCACAAACGAAAGAACAATAACACTTCTTCCTTTGTACCTGAGAGGCGTGAATTGGCGAAATGATCTTTACGCCGTGAAAAGTTTCCTTTTAGATAATAGCGTTATTAATCCAGTAGTTATCGGAGATATGAACGTTAGACTGGGTGAATTACAACAAGACATAGAAGACGTATATAAATCATTTTTTCATGCGGGACTTGACATTCAAAAGATACCATTGTGAATTCAAAAGGAAAGGAGTTTATGGAGTTCTGTGAAGATAACGGTTTAATCATTTTAAATGGAAGAACCAAAGGTGACGAAGAAGGCAACTTCACACTTGTCAATAATATAGGAAACTCAGTGAATGATATTTGTGCTATATCGCAAGATCTCTTAATGTGTGTGGATAAATTCAATGTAGAAGAAGAGATATGGTCGGATCACATGCCAATAAAGTTGACCCTTAGAAATATTGGTACCACAATCAGGTCAAACAACTTTAACCTATTACCAAAATTATTGTGGAACGACCGGAAAAAGGCTGAGTATCAAAATAAACTGAATTGCAAATTGCATAACTTAAAACTTGAGAAGGAAACAATTGAAATTAAAGACCTAACACAAATAATTAAGAATTCAACAAAAGAACAGGTTAATACCTCAAAGCTTCTTAAACCGAAAAACAAATGGTACACTTATGAGTGCGAAGCAGCCAGAAGGAAAAGTTATAAACTACTCAACATTTTTCGCAAAACAGAAAACCAGGAGGCGAAAGAAAGTTATTTAAAAGCTCAAAAAGATTACAAGCTAGTCTGCAGAAGGCATAAAACTGAGTATTGCATTCAACTTGACCTTAAAATTAGCAGAGTAAAAGACAGCAATGAGTGGTGGAAATTGGCAAAAGAGATACGCAACCAAGATCAACAAATGTGCCCCCAAATTTCCGCTTCTGAGTTTAGAGCATATTACAGTTCACTCCTTAACCCAAATGAAACAGCAAACCCTATTATCAAGCATTGGACAGGGCTATTACTACAGATGATATTTTAAATATTCTGAAAAGAGTAAAACTAAATAAGGCGCCAGGGGAAGACAGGATTACCTATGAATTTTTCATAAATGCAACAGAAGAGTTCCTGGAACAACTTGCAATTGGCTTCAATCGGATCCTAAATGAGTGCAAAATAGAAGAAGCTTTCAATAAAACAATAATTTTTCCTATATATAAAAAGGGGGATATAAATCAACCAAGCAACTACAGGGGCATATCCTTCATGAATTGTGTTGCAAAGATTATGATGGGAATCCTCAACGAGAGAATGTACGCATGGGTTGAAGAAAATGATATCTTGACATAATTTCAGGCGGGATTTAGGAAAAAGTACTCGACTGTTGACAACATTTATAATCTAGCATCAATCGTTCACCTGAAGCTAGCAGAAAAAAAGAAAGTATATGCTTTTTTTGTTGATTTGAAAGCAGCTTTCGACAAAATCTCAAGAAAATTACTTATATATAAACTACATGGAATGGGAGTTTCGACTAAATTCGTTAATTTATTAGAAGCTATATACGCCAATACGCAATCTGCAGTCTGGACCGGAAAAGAACTCTCCGAATATTTTGATACCCTTTTTGGAGTCAAGCAAGGATGCTTATTATCGCCGTTGCTCTTTGCGCTGTATATAAATGATTTACACGAATCTTTAGAAGGAGGGCTTTATATCGGATCGCTTAACATAAGATTGCTTCTGTATGCAGATGATATGGTCATTTTGGCGGATAATGTCAATGTTTTACAGCAGATGATAACGCGCCTGGAAACTTACTGCGAACTATGGGGGTTAGAAGTTAACCTATCTAAATCAGAGATTATGGTATTTAGAAATGGGGGAAGGCTATCTTGTCAAGAAAATTGGAAACTTAATGGAGAGCAAATACGAATAGTTTCTAACTATACATACTTAGGAGTTGTATTAACACCGAAGATGTCGTTTTCAAGGCATGTAGAGAAGAGAAACAGTGCGGCCAAGAACAGCATAAACTCAACATGGCAGTGCTTTCTATCAAAAAGAAACATCAGTCTGGGTGCAAAGTGGAAATTGTTTCAGGCAGTTTGTAGAGCAATCCAAACTTATGGTGCACAGGTCTGGGGTTTCGGTATGTTCCAAGAAGTAGATAAACTTCAACGCTATTTTTTGAAACGAATCTTAAAACTACCCGCATTTACTCCAAACTACGCATTGTCATTAGAGACGGGAGCAGAAGATGGACACTATTATACCCTTGATCTACACCTCCGATATATAACAAAAGCAATGTTCGAGTACAGTGAAAGAAGACTACCAAATCAGCTTACAAAAATGCTCTTGAGGAAGAAACTGTTCTGGGTAAGAGAGGTAAACAATCTTGGACATAGGTTCGGACTGCATTGGGATGAGAGCGATACTTCTCAAAGTGAATGGATCCAAAAAAACATTGATCTAATGCGGATGCTGAAATTAGAAAACCATCAACAAAACATAAGAAGGTCATCGGAAAGCAGCACACGGGTATATAAACATCTAGATCATTCAAGAGGACCAATCTACATCACCGACGGGTTCGATCTTAGCAAAATCACTTGGATTTTTAAGGCAAGATGTGACCTTATTAATTTAAACGGGAATAGGTTTGGACAGAACGAAACTTCATTATGTACTGTATGCAACTTGAGGGAAGAAGAGAACGTCCATCACTTCTTAGGCAGATGTCCAGGTTTAAGAGAATTCCGTTTAAGTGTCTTTGGGAGAACCAGATTAACATACGATGAAGTAATCTGTATACTAAATGGAGAGAACTGCCACGATTTCGATAACCTGCACAATTACATCACTGTAGCCTTACCATACAGAAATGCACTAGTGAGAGAATTCAACCAATAAAATTTTCTTAAAAATTCAGCATAAAACTGTATTAAACTGTTAAAATTAATGTTAAATTTAACTACTCGACAGACGACTTTTGTCATTGTCGTAAGTTTTGTATTTTGAACATAATAACTGAATTCAAAATTAATTTAAGGAAAAAATTAAAAAAATTGTAAACGTTTTGTTATGTTGAAATAAAAACATTTTACTACTACTTACTAGTCGATAGTGTGTATTTATATATGTATATATATATAGTGTACTATAGTACCATTAGAGAGAACGCATCAACGTATATGCTTCAACGTTATCACCGTCTCCTGGAACGAGTTTATGTGGCCACATCAACATCGAGTAAAATTTTTGATTTTAATTTCTTTTGCATAATTAGATATAGATATATACATATATAAACCCATACGCCATTTTTTTTTGCTTCTAATAACGTCGTGCAATATTACAAAAAAAAAAAAAACATTTGATTTATCCCTTGAATTTACATTAATAGAACATTCACTTTCTCATACATACCTACATTTCTCTTAAATCTATCGAATTTTACTGTATATAAAACATAATATTATAAGATAAGATAATGAATTTAAAAACATAAAACTATAATACATATTCTTAACCTATCTTAATAAACTGTCTTTATGAATATAAAAAAAATATGATTCAATTTTCATTTAGTGATTCGGTTATGTTTTGTTAAGAGCGATTTCCTAGGGTGAGATTCAGGTTGGTGTTAGCATGCACATGCAATTAAATTCGATGCGCTAGTCTATCTAGTGCGTCTTGAAACAATAAAGGGACTATCCTTTTAAAATATACAAAGGGTAGGATAGTCATGGTGCATTGGGGTATCCAGTATACTTAGATGTAATTAGTGGGCGGGACCCTAGAAGGTGGCGAAACATCTAGCCATCACACAGAAAGAGATGAAGTGATATGAGGACATAGTTACACCCGACCTTATCGCATCGATGCACAATTTAATTCACACACACTTTAATTTTTCGGTAGTCACAATTGATCACATCTTTGGTATGTAGAATCATTGTAGTCATCCTCTTAAATTTTCTTCGAGACACAGATTTTTTGTAAGAAGAGCAATAGCAGCAAGATCCCCCCCCAATGCCGTCGAGCTAAGGCCGTGCATAGCTTGCGTGTCTCATCGCTGCGTATGGATGCAGAGCTCCAAACATCTTGCTACTGCTTTTATCCACTAGCTCAAAGTCTTCTTTACAACAGGAAAGGTATCAAAGTCGTTGTGTATGCGGATGACGTGGTCGTTCTAGTATCAGGAATGTTTCCTAACGTGATTAGTGAAATTATGGAAAGGGCTCTGGGTAAGATTAGCGGTTGGGCTACAAGTTGTGGTCTTAGCGTTAACCCAAGTAAAACTGAACTGATGCTTTTCACTACCAAAACCGAAATACCAACCTTCTCACTTCCCCGCTTAACCAAAATCTTCCTTTATCCACCAGCGCTAAATACCTTGGAGTAATGCTTGACCCCAAACTCAACTGGAAGTTGAATATCGAACACCGAGTGCGGAAGGCAAGCACAGCTTTCTACACTTGTAATAAAAACTTCGGCAAGAAGTGGGGGCTTCAACCAAAGATGGTTCGCTGGATGTACACAGCGGTGGTACGCCCCATCCTCACTTACGAATCACTGGTATGGTGGCCCGCCTTAAGCAGAGCCTATAACGTCCTTAAATTAAATAGAGTCCAAAGAACAGCTGGAATTGGAATCACAGGAGCCCTGCGATCAAGTCCGATCGTTGCCCTCAATATCATTCTCAACTTCCTGCCAGTGGATTTGCATATAAAAAACATTGCCGCATGTAGCGCTGTTAGACTGAAGGAATCTAAGTGTTGGTCCGAAAAGCCTTACGGCCATACCAGCATCCCTTCTTTCCCATCCTAACGGCATAGGTCGTATGTCTACAGACTACATAGTACCCAAACACGACTTCCATAAAAAACTTCTCTGTTAGATTCCCTTCTAGATCAGAATGGGAGGAGAATGCGGTGGTTCCAAGATGGACTGTGGAGTAGGAGCAGGCATTTTCTCTACAGAATTGAACATCTCTAAAAGTCTTCGCCTACCCAACGTAGCCAGTGCATTTTAAGCAGAAGTACTTGCAATTAAGGAGGCGTGGAGACTGCTCCACAATATTGCGAATCAAAAAAGAAAAATAGGCATCTTCGTCGACAGTCAGGCCGCGATTAAGGCTGTCGGTTCAACTAAGCCAACGTCCAAGCTTGTTGTGGAATGCAGGGAGATACTGACCAGGGCTTGCCATCGGTTTGATGTCACTCTCGTCTGAGTTCCCGACCATAGGAACATCGAAGGGAATGAGAAAGCCGATGAACTTGCCAGATTTGGCTTAGCTCTGTGCGTGTCTCATGCGGAGGAAGTCTTCCCTCCGCCGGGATATGTAAAGAGAGTGTTCTGTACCACACATACACCAAACATCAAAGCGTTTACCCTATTAGTCTACCAGCTGATACATATCTAATCTTTACTGCTATCTTATCATATTTTCATTATTTAATTTTCTCTTAAATCTCTAATGTTCTTGCTATTGTCTATGCTTATCAATCTACCATTACCATATGTACGCTCAGTTCATTTGCATAATCTACTGTAATGTTACGTTCTCTCAATTTCTCATTTTTGCTCTATGTAAAAAATACAGTTCACTTATCTTGACTGCCTTTGTAATTTCGTTACGTGGCTCTGCCTATTTTGCTGTTGACCACAGGGAGTGTAACATCCAATCAATAAATTCAAATCAATTGTCGTGTAATTATCGTTTTTTTTTTTTTGTAATTAATTTACTTGCCGGTTACATTTCGTCACATTTTTGGTCCTTCTGATCGCGGAAAAATTAAAGATTTACCAATCCATATAAATATGGTAAAGGACTTATGGTATGGTTTTTTTAATGAACAATTATTTTTTTTTCGTGTGAACTGATCGGAATCACGTGTTGAAAAGTTCCCTCTAACCCTTACTGTATTAACTCATTTAAAAAAAATACAAACTTTAACTGCGCGTGGTGACCATCAACCTCAACTTATCATAAAAATGAACTCAATAAAGACAATACGTGGCCACGCCAAAGGTGGGCTGACTCGCGCGGTATCATTCGCTGAAAGCATAGACGACCGCGTGTCTTTAGAACTTCTTGAACTACGCTTGCAAAAACTTGAAGAAGATTGGAAAGAATTCGTTTCTATGCAAAGGAAACTTTTAGAGTCTGCCGAGGAAGATGAATTCGCGAATTTAGAATCCGAATTTTCTGAATACGAGTCGAAGTATTTTTTGGCTCAGTCTTCCATTACCAAAGTGATTTGTTAGAAAAAAATCTGAAATACCATCCGTTGGCGTCGTTCAATCAGATGTCGATAAATTGGCAAGTTAGCAAGCATCCTTACTCGAAAATCTGAACTCTACCCAATTCGCTTCGATTTTACTTTCCAAAATCGATATCCATCCATTCTCCGGTGAATATAAAGAATGGCCTAGTTTCAGAGATCTGTTTCAGGGCACTATCGACTCAAATCCAAAAATATTTACAGCGCAAATGTTCCGTTACCTTAAATCGTATTTACGCGGTAAGGCTGCTGATTTACTGCGGGATATTACCATCTCGGAAGCTATTTATTTGGATGCATGGGATCGTTCCTATCAATACCCAGCATGAACACGTGCAGCGTTCTTAATCTCCGTAAAATCACCGACTCGGCTGATGAAACTATTCGGGGCTTGAACGCATTAGGATCTACCAATCACGACCCATGGATCATTTATCTCTTGCTGCAAAAGCTCGATCATAACACGCGAGCTAGGGATGACTCCACCGTTGAACAACTACTGTCGTTTTTAGAGCTCCGATGTGATGCTTTAGAATCGTGTCAGACTCTCTCTCATTCTAATAACTCTCGTGCTAAAAATTCTAAGACTATACAATCGCATTTTACGGAATCCAAACTTATTTGTCACAAATGCAAATCCGACCATACCTTAAGCAAGTGTAATAATTTTTTGTCATTCGATATCAAAATTCGTCGCGAATTCTTTAAAGAACAATCCCTCTGTTTTAATTGCTTACGGCCTGGACATTCCGCAAACAGATGCCGGTCTTATTTCCGTTGTAGAATTTGCAATTCGCGACATCACTCGCTCGTTCACCCCCAACCGCAATCGTCAAATTATATTGTTCCCGAATCATCGTCTACTCCATCCACCAGTTCGCCATCCACCAATTCACCATCCACCAGCTCGCCACCAACCAATTCTCTACCAACAACACAACCATCATTCTCGCTTTGTTCATCGATACCAGCTAACGGCAATTCGTTTAACCCTTCTCGCTTTACCCAAACGTTATTGCCTACAGCTATTGCTCGTGCTTATGACACGGTGTCTCCACCTGCAATTTTCTTAGCATGAAAATTTTCATGAAAGGACAGATTGCACGTGGAGACCACAAATTTCATGAAAAAACCAATTTCATGAAAAGTATTTCACAGCTCCTTTCATGGTATTGATTTCATGAAAGGGGCTGAAATTTCTGTGCAGTTTGACACTTGTTTTTCATTTTCACGATGGCTGAGTGGCGAATGGTCGCTTCTAGGTTGTCTGGGTTGTAGCGCTGAAACTAGGTATTTGAATAAAAACGAGACAAGTATAGTCATTACAAGGATATGGTAAATGGGAACAGAGAATGGATGTAGGTAGGATCTAGGATGTAGTCACATGGGCATTATAGTTTTGCATGCCGATCAAGACAGATCTTATTTGCTCTTGGAAATAGCTGGTTATTATTTCTTGTTTTTTTTTTTTCCAGCGGTGGCTGAGTGGGAATGAGTTCGTGTTGTATGAGTTTATTTTTGGGTCATCGAACCTTTTACCAATTTTTTTAAAGCTATGTTTACACGATTGCCAGATGTGCGAAAATTTAAACAAGGAAAAAAACATTTCCAGATAGTTTTACAAGCATCATAAAACAGAAAATGGAAAATATGCATAGCTACAACGAAAAGGGATAAGAAAGGATCATAAACATTTATAGATCCTTTTAGAAGAACACACATGACGAAACAAAGAGTAATTAAGATGGATCGTAAACATTCACAGTTCCTTGTAGAAGAAACTTGTCAATATGCATTCTGCAAAAATTCCGAAACTCGTCATCTTCCCACAGAACATCTTTCAACAAATGTTCCTCTAAATTGTGCATTTCCCTTTTTTCCAGAAATGGATTTACCCAAAACCTTCGTTTTCTTTTCTCAGCTCGTTTCCGCAATTCTTCTAATTCCTTCATGGCCCTAAATGCGAGAACGCAACGATGTGCTCTGCTCAACGACATTTCAACGAATGAAATTTCATGATACGAAATGCCCACCCTTCATTTCATTTCATATTGTCGTTCTTTCAACGCGACCAAACACGGTGTCTCCACCTGCAAATTTTCTTTCATGAAATCTGTCAAATTGGGTCGCGTTGAAAGAACGAAAATATGAAATGAAATGTAGGGTGGGCATTTCATATCATGAAATTTCATTCGTTGAAATGTCGTTGAGCAGAGCACATCGTTGCGTTCTCGCAAGAGGCCATGAAGGAATTAAGGTAAGATTAGACTGTATGCCAAGTGGTCTTAAAATGACAATTTCTGACAGTTCTCCTGTCAAAATATGGTCATACAGTGTAATGGGCATATCTCATATGCTCTAATGACCTGAATGCCACAAACGATCAGGCTGATTTTGACAGATAAAAATGCCAAAATAGCATATAGTGTAATGGGACAATAAGCACGAATGCCAGCATAAAGCCCTATATGCCCATATGCACTTTTTCGAAATTTCGTTATGGCATTGCTGGCATTTTTTATTTTTGATGGAACAAGTATTATTTTGTTGTCATCGGTGTTTGATGAGTTCGTAGGATTGGGATTTGTTTTCTTTATCTTTTTTTGTGGATTATTGAATCTATATCATTTGCGTAAATTATTTAATTGTCTTCATCGCATTTTTTTTAAGTTTAATTAGTGGTCTTGTTCTTGTCCCTCATTGTGGTTGTGTGTATACTTTTTTCCTGTTGTGAAATTTTGTTTGTGTAAAAATTGTTTGCTTTCTGTTTGTTTTGTGCTAAATAAATTTCCAACTTCAACTTTTTTGATTTGTTTTTCTCTACATCATTACCCTTCTACAACATTGGGTAATAAATAGGTTAGGTTAGGTTAGGTTGAGTGGGATTGTGAGTTCATCACAAAAAGACCAGGCACCATAGTGGGCCCATCGCCATCCCCAGGGAACCGTTACGGTTAAAAACCTAAACCAAATCGCCCAAACAATCAATTTCCCTGCAGAATTTAATAATGGTCCCAATATTGTTTGAGGAACCAACCTCCTCTAAGTGATTGAAGAAGTACCTGCCAAGGTGCTTCCTTCTACTCCGAGCGATTGCTTGACACTCACATAAAATGTGGTAGATGTCTTCCGTGACTTGTAGGTCCTCACAATACCTGCATATGTCCGAGTTAGCTAGTCCTAGTCTCATGGCATGCTTCCTTAGAAGGCAATGTCCAGAGAGTATTCCTACTGTTAACCTAAGTTTGGTTCTGCTGAAGTTGAGTAATTCTTCAGATTTTTTCCGGTTTAAAGTGGGCCACAGTGCCTTTGAGACCCTGTGACCATCTAGCTGTGACCATCTTGTGGCTGCTAAATGGGAAGTTTTTTCAAAAGCAACCCTTCTAGCCACGGCCATTGGTGGTCTTATGTCCTCAATCATGGTGTTAGGTGGGAGCTCTGCTCCTTCCTTGGCCAGAGCGTCGGCCTTTTCATTACCTTCAATATTACGATGCCCAGGTACCCAACATAATCTGACACGGTTCTGCGAACATAATGCCTTGAGCATTGTGCGGCAATTCCTTACTAGTTCAGATTTAGCGGTATGTGACTCTAGCGCTTTAAGCGCAGCCTGACTATCAATGTAGATGGCGATATTCTTATTGGATATCGATCTCATCTCAAGTGTCTCCGCAGCTTTGAGTACTGCTAGAATCTCCGCCTGGAACACACTGCATGTGTCCGGAAGTCTCAGGGCCAGATGTAAGTCCAGTTCATTGGAGAATACACCAGACCCTGTGCCCTCACTGGTTTTGGAGCCGTCAGTATATATCGAGGTCTCATTTACCCTCGACACCAAGTTCCTATACCAATCCTCTCTGTCAGGGTACAACACATCATACGGTGTGTCAAAATCTAGTGTACCAAGACCTTCATCCGACTTTTCCGGTATTTCGGAGAATGATTCCTTCAAAATACTGCTATGTCCTATCCTACTGTTCTTAAAGAGCCCAATATTAGTGAGCCGTAGCGCACTATTTCCTGCAATTGATTTTATTTGTAGGTCCAGTGGCAAAAGATTCATAAACGCCTCCAGTGCAGCCGTTGGTGTGGTACGTAAAGCACCCGTAACGGCAATGCAGGCTGTTCTTTGTACCTTGGTCAACATATCCCGTACATACTTCTTGTTTGTGGCTTTCCACCAGACAAGAGCCCCATATGTAATTATGGGTCTTACTACCATTTTGTATAGCCAATATAAGATTGACGGCTTCATGCCCCATTTCTTTCCTGCTGTTCTCCTGCATATGAAGAGAGCATTATAAGCTTTGCGGACTCTTTCCTGAACGTTAAGTTTCCAATTTAGTTTCCTGTCTAATACCGTGCCAAGATATTTTGCGCTCTCCGAGAGGGAGAGCTCCACTCCATCAAGTCTGGGCAGGTTGAAGGGTGGTATCTTGTATTTTGTACTAAATAGTACAAGTTCGGTTTTCTCCGGGTTGACTCGTAGTCCACACCCTTCGGCCCATAATCTAAGCCTATTGAGGGCTGTTTCCATAAGTTCACTCATCGTGTTCAGGAATTTTCCTTGAACAATGATAACTACGTCATCAGCGTATGCGATGACTTTGAAACCTGCATTGTTTAATTCTTTAAGTATGTCATCCATCACCAGCACCCAAAGGAGGGGAGAGATAACCCCTCCTTGTGGGGTGCCTCTGGTAACAGATTTTCTTATCGAACTGTTTCCGAGAGTGGAATTGATATTTCTCGTCGAGAGCATTTCGCATAGCCAGTTGGTGATGCGTTGCTCGACATTTATCTTTTCCAAGGCACTTTTGATTGCATCTTTCCTGACGTTATTAAAGGCACCCTCAATGTCCAAAAAGGCAGCTAATGCGAATTCTTTAAGGTGAAGGCTGCCTTCTATTTTGCCTATTACCTCGTGTAGAGCCGTTTCTACCGATTTACCTTTCAAGTATGCATGCTGAGCATTACATAGAGTTCCGTTGCAACACTTGCTCCTTATGTGGATATCGAAAAGTCTTTCAAGTGTTTTGAGGAGAAATGACGACAGACTAATAGGTCTGAAGTCTTTCGCTGAAGTATGACTTGGTTTACCAGCTTTGGGTATAAATACCACTCGTACTTCTCTCCACGCCCTGGGTACATAGCCTAATCGCAGGCAGTGTGTAAACAGATTTCCGATCATATTCGTAACTATTTCTGGCGCCCTTTGAAGCATAGCCGGTAGGATGCCATCGGGGCCAGGTGCTTTGAAAGGAGCGAAGGACTTAATGGCCCATCGCAGTTTCTTCCCAGTGATGACATTGTCAACAACCCTTACGTCTAATCCCGAACCAATGCCATATCCATTAGGTAATGGAGTTATTGGCGCGCTACTTCCTGGAAAGTGTGCTTCCACTAGTGATTCCAGAACTTCCTCGCTGCTCTCGGCCCACGAACCGTCCGATTTCTTAATAAAACCAGGGACGGCCGCGTCCTTAGCTAACATTTTGCGAAGTCTGGATGCCTCGCTAGTATCTGTGATCGCCTCACAGAAAAGCTTCCAAGATTTTCTTTTGGATTGCCTGATCAAGTATTTAAACTCTCTCTTACTTTCTATGTACAGATCCCATGTAACGTCGTCCCCCACAACTTTGGCCCTATTGTAGAAATGTCTAACTTGCCTTCTTTTGGAGCTTAACTCCTTGTTCCACCATTGAGGCTGGGACCTTTTGGTTGTCTTTTTGAGCGGGCAAACTTGTTCGTAAGCCTTGTTCATTATCCTTTCTAAGTTATCAACTTCCTTGTCTAAGTCTAGCGACGTTTCAATGAATGGTATTTCATTTCCTAGCTGATGCCTAACTATAGATTCGTACCTATTCCAGTCAGCTTTCCTGGGGTTACGATAGGTGTTCGTAGCCTTACTGTGGAAGCCTATCTGAAAGCGAATCCACTTATGATCCGAAAGGGATGCCTCTTCTAATACCCTCCATTTCTCAATTGTGAGGGAATCAGTACAAGATGCAAGAGTAATATCGAGCACCTCTTGCCTGTTCCGTACCACAAATGTTGGGGTATTGCCTTTGTTGCATATAGTGAGTTTAGTCGATAAGATAAAATCAAAAAGACACTCACCTCTAGCATTTATGTCACTGCTTCCCCATTGCGAATGATGCGCATTAGCATCGCATCCTATGACGAAGAGCCATTTGTCTCTGGTCAGCAGCTGCCTTAGGTTATCGGGTGGCACCGACGTCGACTCATACGGGAGATAAGCCGATACCAGGCACACCGGTTTGCCCTTCTCTCTCTCGCAAGATATTGCGGTTAGATCTCCGTCACTGAAATTATTCAAAAGAAATGCCCTTATATTGTTTTTAAGTAGGATACAAGTCCTAATTTTACCTTCATTAGCTTTGAAGTAAAGCGTATAATCCCTTATGGAGAGCCCCTGGATCCTGTTGTTCGTGTTGATCCAGGGCTCTTGTATCAGTACGGCTGCAACGTCATGCTTGATTACATAGCTGATCAAGCACGCCGTCGCAGCCTTACTGTGATGCAGGTTTATTTGCATCGTCTCCATCTTGGGGTTCTTCCACCTCGGCTCCCTTGGTCATGACTTTTACCATGACCTTCCCCATGCTGTAGCGCACCATCCCCTTTGTCTTTTCGAGGGATGGGAGCGATTCCTTGCTAAGGCTCAGCAGGAAGTGCTGGCCAAATTGCCTTCTGGGTCCTGTCTTTAGGACTTTCCAGGTGTCGGCCTTTAGTTCCCTATTCTGCATGTGGAGAAGGCCGAGTAGTTTGTCGGGATATGTGTACGGCAGCGGTACCCATACCCATGCCTTGGGCGGAGAGTACTTAGCCAACTCCGCCACGGTTACGCATTTTAGTTTGGCCCCGCTCCATACCTCGCCAATCCCCAGCACAAACTCCCTGAGGAAGCCAACCGAAACCTTGTTTCCACAAGCTACAACCTTGCGACCGCTATCCCATCCAGCGCCGTCAAAGAGAAGGTCACCACACTCTGCGGAAGACATTTTCTTCCACAAAGCGTCCTGAAACTTCTCCTCGACAGTTAACCACTGTTCCATGGTCAGGCGGCCGCTCGGTTCCTGCTCGTTGATGATGGCGATAAGGAGCTCGTCTTTCGCGTCGTAAACCGGGTGCACCACGGGCGAAGTACCAGCCTTCACCTTTTTTGCTGCACTCGGCTCAACGACATCGTCGGATCTGCTCCTCTTGCTCAGGAGGGTTTCTCTGACTTCCCCAGACACGGCCCCCTCTCCATCCTTTTTGCCCTGTTTTTCACTGGCTGGTGCTAGTCCACTAGTGGACGCTTGAGCTTCTACCCTAACCTCGACCGCCGCGGTTGCCGATTTTTTGGCAGCCTCAGCGGTCATTGTTACCTTGGCCCGTTCAAGTTGTGTCCTATCCCAGGCGCTTAAAGAACTGACGTCACACCCCCTGAACTGCTCAATTTTGCGCTTCGCACTCTCGACCTTTCGTCGGGCATTGCGCGTCAGAAGCTTGTTCAGCTGGTGTGCGTTTTTGTTCGACCCTTATTGCGCGACTGTGGGGGATTTGGAAGCAGCAGAGTGCCTGCCTACTGCGCCTCCAGTCCCTTTAGTCGGCTTATTACCCTTAGGGATATCAACGAGAGTACCAGCCACCTCGTTGCTATCCCTATTTACTAAGGCGAGTGTACCAGCCAACTCGCCTTTGCCCTGTTCTGTTTTGGTGGGAGTACAAGCCGTCCCACCGCAAACTCTATCTACCGAAGTGAGAGTACCAGCCACCTCACTTCCCGCTACGTTAGCGTCAGTGAGTGTGCAGTCCGCATCCTCACTGTCGCTAGCTAGCAATACCTCCTCAAGTTCCCTCTCCAGGCCGGAGATGGATGACTGTGGTTCAGATTCATAAGAATCATCTCCCAGTTCCATCGCCGGCGTTGTGGAGTCTGTTCCCTCCCTTTCTGGAATAATAATTCCTTTCTTTGTGTTTTTTAATTTATTTTTTAAGTTTTTATGCATATTGGTCCCACGAGTAAGGCCGGAAAAAACAAGGTCGACCCAGGCAGCGCCGCCATACCTGGGCAGGGCTAAATACAACAGACCCTCGCCAAGGCGTCTGAGGGAGCTCGTACGCGACTGGTTTTACCCCCAGCCTTTCATCCTTGGGTACGGTTTGCTATCTGCTCACGCCACCACTGGAATTAGGTTGGATTTAAAGGTTTACTCCTACCTCAAACTAAATGGATCACGACAAACGATTGAGACGTTAGTGTAAATCCTTGGCTGACACTAACCGTTTGACTGGTTAGCCATTTTCAGGCGGGCGCCCACGTGAAGGACTAGGAATGAGGATTTGTGCCCAAGCCATTTGTAATAAATAACAAATGCCTTAAATGACAATCGAGGCAAATATGACCGTATTGGTAATTTTAGTCATATAGTCTAATATAGAGTTTTGATAATTGTGGCATTTTGTTTATTTGACAGCTAATCTGGTCATTTGACTTTTGGCATTCATATGCTTAATTGGCATACAGTCTAATCTTAGCTTTAGAAGAATTGCGGAAACGAGCTGAGAAAAGAAAACGAAGTTTCGGTATTATTTTCTTTGCATTTTTGTGTAGATTGGAAAATGTGTGAATGCAATAATTCCAAATATGTACGTGGACAAAGAAGTCGATATAGGAACGAAAAGGTTCTAGGAAACCCTTTCCTTTTTTAAGTATTCTTATACAAGTAATAATTGTAAATGTTTACGATCCTTTCTAATAATTTTCCGCTTGTGAAAATATCTATAAATGTTTATGATCCATCTTAATTACTCTTTGTTTCGTCATTTGTGTTCTTCTGTTTATGATACTTCTAAAAGGATCTATAAATGTTTATGATCCTTTCTAATCCCTTTTCGTTGTAGCTATGCATATTTCCCATTTTCTGTTTTATGATGTTTGTAAAACTATATGGAAATGTTTATTTCCTTGTTTAAATTTTCGCACATCTGGCAATCGTGTAAACATATAGCTTTAAAAAAATTGGTAAAAGGTTCGATGACCCAAAAATAAACTCATACAACACGAATAATTGTGAGAAATTTATATTATATTTATTTGTTTAGATACCAAATGTTTTCAAATTTAAAAATCATCAGCGTCGAACTGGATGTCAGCATCAGCTAAGGCTGTGTAAAGCTTGTCACTCTCAATACTTCTCGCTGACGAAGAAAACGACGAGTAACTCTGTGGCATGGCTCTAGACTGTAGGGACCGCACTATTTTCCTGGTAGTTAATACCTGGATTTCTCCCATTGTTTCTGCTGCTTCCAACGGTGTTAACTGCTGCAACTGCAGAGCAATACATTTTGCAAATAAAGAATAAACGTTTGGTTCTTCTTCACCTTTTTTAAATTGGACAATTGCAACCATGCATTTCTTTTAAGGTCCAACCTTTTGTAGTCTCTACTTTTATAGACTATAAACACTCGAATTTTTCATAACTGTTTATAAATTTGAGCACTTCTTCTACTCGCCACTCAGCCATCGCGGGAAAAAAACAAGAAATAATAACCAACTATTTCCAAGAGCAAATAAGATCTGCCTTGATCGACATGCAAAACTATAATGCCCATGTGACTACATCCTACCTACATCCATTCTCTGTTCCCATTTACCATATCCTTGTAATGACTATACTTGTCTCGTTTTTATTCAAATATCTAGTTTCGGCGCTACAACCTACAAGCGACCATTCGCCACTCAGCCATCGTGAAAATGAAAAACAAGTGTCAAACTGCACAGAAATTTCAGCCCCTTTCATGAAATCAATACCATGAAAGGAGCTGTGAAATACTTTTCATGAAATTGGTTTTTTCATGAAATTTGTGGTCTCCACGTGCAATCTGTCATTTCATGAAAATTTTCATGAAAGAAAATTTGCAGGTGGAGACACCGTGAAATGTGAGAGATTTCATGAAAGAAAATTTGCAGGTGGAGACACCGTGTGATAAACAAAAAAATTTCAAACTGTTCGGTTGTTGTTAGACTCAGGTTCACAAGTGTCTTTCATAACCGAAACCACTGTCCAGCGCTTGGGTCTTATTCGAAAACCTGCTCGTATTCCTGTATTAAGAGTTGGGTCAACACCTGCTGGTGTCACAAATGGAATTGTAAGTCTGTAATTAATATCTCGCTATACTCAAGAGTTCGTACACGTTCATTGCTATGTTGTCTCCAAACTTACATCCTTATTACCTGCATCTGTCTATGAGATCTCCGACAGTAAAACATTCTCTTCGTTCAGATTAGCAGACCCTAATTTTAATATGCCTGGGCATATTGACGTCCTAATCGGTGCTGACAAGGCTTTCAGCATCTTCAATGGCTCAGCAATTCAGAGTGAATAAGGAAGCCCAGATCTTATTCCCACCATATTTGGCTGGGTTGTGTGTGGCAACATGGACAGCATCACATCTTCCAACTGCTACAGTGCAGATTCTTACTGTACTCAATTGGATACTGAAAACTCCTTTGATCTCGAGCGTTTTTGGCAACTTGAAGAAGTCGATGAAAGACCAAGACTGTCAGTTGATGATCAACGTGCAGAAGACATTTTCGTCACTCGCGTCTACCTGACGGCAGCTACGTAGTTCAGCTGCCATTTAAAACGGACGAAAAAATGATTTCGGCAATAGTTTCTACTTAGCATTAAATCGACTTCAATCCACTGAACGCAGAATTGCTTCAAACCAATATTTGTGGGATGAATACGTTCGCTTCATGGAAGAATACATGAAGTTAGGGCACATGGAAGAGATACCTACCAGTGAATTGGCTACGGCTTCAAACCAATGCCACTATCAGCCCCACCATGCTGTTCTAAAAGAAGTCAGCACTACTACAAAGGTGCGAGTAGTCTTTGATTACTCAGCAAAGTCTTCCGACAACCAATCCCTAAATGAGACTCTTCTCATAGGTCAGAGCTATCAGCGAGACCTTTTTGCTATCTGTATCCGTTTTCGCCGTCATCTTTATACCATATCTGGGGACATAGAAAAAATGTTTCGCCAGATACGAGTTTCGGATAAACATACAAATTACCAACGAATTTTATGGAGAAATTCTAATGAACAAGCGGTTAGGCATTACCGTCTCTTGACAGTGACTTATGGCACCACATGCGCTCCATTTTTGGCGGTTCGAACTTTGTACCAATTAGCAATTGACCTACAGCTAACTTATCCCAGCGCTTCGGATGTATTATTAAACAACTTCTACATGGACGATGTCATGACGGGCGCAGATTCCATTGAAGAAGTTTCCTCCCTACGGTTAGAACTGGTAAATTTACTCAAATCGGGCGGTTTTTATCTACGTAAATGGACGACCAATTGCTGGCCATTACTTATCTCCTTACCAGTAGAACAACGTGAACTCTCTCCAGTAGAGTTCGAAGAATTCTCAACGGTCAAACTGCTTGGTATGCAATGGTGTCCATCCAAAGACAGTTTCTTCTTCAAGGTAAATTTAACAAGCTCTATTGTCTATACCAAACGCCGTATATTATCGGAGTCTTCGCGGATTTTCGACCCCATTGGATTTCTATCTCCCGTCATCGTTGGTATCAAAATACTTTTCCAAGACTTATGGAGAGAAGAGATAAAGTGGGATGAAGATGTCCCTAAGGATATTGCCGAAAGATGGAAATTGATTCGTAGCGAACTTCATCTACTTAAATCTATTGCAATTCCTAGAATTTTATGGAGCAATAAATTCAGTTTCGAACTACATGCGTTTTGTGACGCTTCACTGGATGCATACTCTGCTGTGGTATATTGCCGCAGTGTAAATATGGATGGGCTGGTATACGTTTCTTTGGTAGCAGCCAAAACAAGGGTTGCTCCTATAAAAGTATTTTCCCTCCCTCGGCTTGAGCTTTGTGGAGCTACTCTTCTTATTCGCCTCGTTAATAAACTTAAGCTATCTTTACAGGTGAACGACATTAAAGTTTTTGCATGGATAGATTCTTCGATAGTCTTACATTGGCTTTCTGCACCGCCCAAAAAGTGGCCAGTGTTCGTGGCAAACCGGACGTCCGAGATTCTGACTTCAATTCCTCGCTCAAGTTGGAACCACGTTCGATCAGCTAACAACCCAGCCGACATCGCAACTCGTGGAGTTCCACCATCTCTTTTATTGGTAAATGAGATGTGGTGGAAAGGACCTCTTTGGCTTCAGGAAGAAATGACTCAATGGCCAATATCAAATCCAAGCATCAAGGACGTTTCTATTCCAGAATTAGAAGAGAGAAGTACTCGAAAGGCTCAGGTATTATTAACAAACATAGATATTAGAACATGTAATATTCTTGAAGACGTTCTAAGGAAATCATCAAATTGGCTAAGATCTGTTCGCGTAGTTGCATTGGTTTTACGCTTCATTTCAAATGTTCGTATTAAAATCGGTCGTCAATACAATTCATTAACAACAAAAGAACTTTGCAATGCCAAAATTGAACTCATAAAATGTGCTCAAAAATCGTTATTCCCTTCGGAAATCAGTGCTCTCGAAACCCATAAACCGTTGTCTAAAAAACAAAAACTGATATCATTAGCCCCTTTCCTTGACTCAAATGGTGTGCCTCGCGTCTCCGGCCGTTTAAATGAATCGAATTTGCCATACAATGGTAAACATCCTCTTATTCTGCATAAATCCCATCCAATATCACAACTCATTGCAGAATATCTCCATAAAAAATATCTTCATGTCGGTGTGTCTCAGTTGTTCGGTCTAATAAAACAAGAATATTTTATACTAGGTTGTAGAAATTAACTTCGCAATCTACGCTTATCTCGCGGAAGAAACCCTAAACTTGTCAAATGTTACATCGCTTTATTTGTATGCTTTGTAACGAAAGGCATACATCTAGAACTTGTAGGTGACCTTTCTACTAACGCCTTCCTGCCAGCCCTCGATCGCTTCATTGCTCGTCGTGGTAAGCCCATTGAAATTTGGAGCGACAACGGCACCAATTTTCATGGCGCCAAGAGATCTCTTGATGAAATGCATGCTTGCCTTCTCAGTCAACAACATCAATCCATCGTTGCCGATCACCTTACCAGTGGCAATTATATCGTGGAAGTTTATACCTCCGTCTGCACCTCACTTTGGGGGATTATGGGAGGCAGGTGTTAAATCTGTCAAGACCCATCTGAAAAGAGTTATTGTCGACCGCACTCTCACTTACGAGGACCTTTACATGTTGCTAACAAAAATTGAGGCATTGCTCAACTCGCGCCCGATGTGGCCAACGTCCGACAGTGAACCCACTGCCCTAACACCTTCACATTTTATGATTGGTGAACCCTATACTGCGGTTCCCCAACCAGAAATTGAATTCACAAAGTCACCAAAAACTAATTGGCATCTTTTACAGATTCTTATGCAGGGTTTCTGGAAGAGATGGCATCAAGAATACCTCACATCATTGCAGCAGCGACCAAGCAAGGTGTTCAGCCAAACATCAAGGAAGACGACATCGTGCTCCTTAGGGAACCCAATTTGCCTCCCTGAAAGTGGATACTTGGCCGTGTTGTAAAAACCCATCCGGGAAAGGGTAACGAAATTCGAGTTGTTACTGTGAAAACAAAGTTCAACGAATATGTTCGACCCATAGTGAAGGTTGTACCACACATACACCAAACATCAAAGCGTTTACCCTATTAGTCTACCAGCTTATCATATTTTCATTATTTAATTTTCTCTTAAATCTCTAATGTTCTTGCTATTGTCTATGCTTATCAATCTACCATTACCATATGTACGCTCAATTCATTTGCATAATCTACTGTAATGTTACGTTCTCTCAATTTCTCATTTTTGCTCTATGTAAAGAATACAGTTCACTTATCTCGACTGCCTTTGTTGCTGGTGACCACAGGGAGTGTAACATCCAATCAATAAATTCAAATCAATTGTCGTGTAATTATCGTTTTCTTTTTTTGTAATTAATTTACTTGCTGGTTACATTTCGTCACAGAGAGAAATCCTGCTGCACCTCACCTCATGGGCTGAGACTAGATGGTTGAACCTGACGAACTGCGTCATTTCAAGGAAGATCTGGCCAACCTACGATGATGCCAGAACAGGCAACCTTTTAGCCAGGACGCGTATAGATGTCGCCAGACTAACGGCAATTGGTACGGGTCATTGGCCTTTAGGAACCCACGCAGCCAAGCTTGGCATCCCCCACAATACCCACTGCCGTAGATGTGATGACACAAACAAGAGTGAAACAGTGTTCCATCTTTTTTGTGAGTGTCCGGCCCTAGCCAAAACCAGATGCAGCTCACTGGGTCAAGCCCTTTTTTGATGACCTTTCGGCCATCCAAGGCATCCATTTCCACAGGATTATCAAATATCTCAACTCCATAGGCTGGTTTTGAGCGCTTTTAACTTCCTTCACCTCCTTTTCATTTCAGGTTCCGTTAGTTGTGGTTTCAAAACGGCGCTCAATGCGCTACTTGTGTTTTTCCCTCGTTATTGCCCAACAGCCACCTAAACCAACCAACCAACCAGGCCCGGATTCATCGAAAGTAGGAGATCCTTAGGGCGAATCCGCCACTGAGTTCCACACATTAATTGCACGTATTTACAAACAGGAAGAGCGCGAGAGTTACGAGCAGTCAACACCGATCGAACACAAAACAAAAAACGAAAACCAAATCAAACAATTTCTTTTAACAAATAATGCACTATATTCATAAGCTTAAATATGACTGTCTGTGAATAAAAATCAACATGTGCTGATATCGTTGGAGTGTTGTTGTACTGCTTAGCTGTTAACGCTGTTGTATCTGTATATGTACTTCTTGTTTGGGCATATAATTCGCGAGAGAGGATTTTTGTTCGAAAACTCCACTCTTTTTTTTACGTTATTGATTGCGTAGTAATACCATGTTCCCACCAAACGAAACCCCGAGGTTTCGTAAAATCTTTCCAAATCTCCGAAGTTTCGCCATATATTTTTGAGGTGCCGAAACCTCGCGATTTCAGCGAAACCTATATGAAATTCCCCTGAGTTCATCCATCCGTGAGAGATTATCAAATCGAACAAGCCTTTAGAGTGAACTTTGGTTTGTTCATTTGAAGATGTCAAAATATTAAACGCCACAAGAATCAAAAAAATTATAAAAGAAGAATTGAATCGAAATCAAAAAAGAAGTAGGTAAATAATATTTTCAAGGGAAATGACCATATATTTTTTTAAATTTAATCTGTTTTTATTAAAGAAAGATGGCAAAACGATACAAAAAGAGAAAGTTGTGGCTGATGGAGGAGGAAGAGGCCCTCATTGAGATCTGGGAAGAATTGGCGAGCTCCGGGGCAATAGAAGGAACAGCCACGTCTATGCTGAAATGGCGGAGAAACTGAAGGATGCTGATTTATTCTTTTTGCCGGATGAAAAATGAAAATCCACAACCTCACAAACCGATACAGGTATGATTGTCTAGCTTATTCTTTTTAATTAAACTTGGGTCTTCTAATCGAATTTTATGCACTTTGATTTACAGAAATGATTAGAAATTTATTGGTCCATCTGGGGGTTCACCATCTAAATGGCACCTATACTATAGGCTCCATCAATTGCTAGGTGGGTTTAAAATGTCCAACGTAGAGCTGTTGGTACAAGACAGCATCTTGGAAAGTAGGCAACATTTAAACATTATTTTATTCGAAACTACTTAATTGCATAATGTATTTTAGGTGAGGAATTCATGAACTCCGAGACGAGCATCATTGAAAGTAAAAAAATATGATGTGATTTATTTTAAATAGTAAAGTGATTTACATATGTTATGTATTTATATTATTCGTAGGTGATGAATTCATGAGCTCCGGGACAAGCTCATCAACAAGTGGAAACGGATGGACTACCACGGCGCTACCTGTAAGCACGTCGACTCCGCGAGCTGCAAAAAAGAGGAAGGGGAGTGAAAATGATATAGATGAGGCAATAAAAAAAACATTGAAAATTATTCAGGAAACTTCAGGAAAAATTGTAGAAATAGAAAAAGAAATAAACGAGCACTTAAAGAGATATTTTAAAAAAATTAAAAAAGTTATAAATAATAATAGATAGTGTTTTCTTACCTGATACGTAGTTGCTGATAGCTTTTCTAATATTTTCAGCGGAAGGGTTGGTGTCGGTTATACGAGAAACATACTCCGGTTGCTCGGGAATTGGAGCTCCCTCTTCTTGTAGCAGCCAATGATTATTTATTTGGTCATTGTGCATACTTAAAAAGTTGTGCAAGACGCAGGAGGACTTCACTATTGTGGAAGTGTTATCTACGTGGTTGTCTAACCCTTTGCCAATTCTTCTGAATCGTGCTTTTAAGTGCCCGAACGCGTTCTTAACAACCCAACTAACATTTCAGTTTCCATAAGCCTCAATAGAGTGTTATGGTCACCTGAAATCAAGAATTAAATTAAATAAATAAGAAAATAAACCAACCAACTTACCTTGCCATGTCCAAAATGTGTTTTGGGTGTATAATGTCATCGTGTCGCAAACGTCAATTGTCGATCTGTTTGTTGCGTATTTGTTCCCTGGTGTTGTAGGTGGTTGTTATCCCGACTAAGGGAATTTTATTTGAAAAATGTCCCATATCATACAAAAAAGAAAGGGAAAACAAATACATAAAAATTTGCTCTCAATTAACGGGTACAAAAACAAAAATTAACCGGTATGGGGCATTAGTGCACCATATCACACCACCCACTCCAGCGGAACCAGTGTATTTTTTCACGAATCATTCGTACGGTGACAAACGCCAGAGGCACATGAAAAGCTGCCATAAAATTAATTTTATAGTGTGCAGTGAATCTCAAGTTTTTTTTATAAAGTCCTTTCGGTGAAAGGCGGTGAAAAACTCAAAATTGATTATCAACATTCAACACACTAAGATTGGTGAAAAATATATCGGGGTAAGTGGATTAAAGAGTCACTAAAAAGTTTTAAGTATTAATAAGTAGTATACCGATAGGCGGCTGCATTGTATCACCGACCCAATTCGAATATTTGAATTATTTTGGCGGTCAGCGGCAATCGCATCTTGAAGCCGCGACCGCCCCAATAGTAAAGTAACGGGTGGAATTTTGAATAATCCACAATTTTTTTTTTTTTTTTTTTTTTTTTTATAATTAGCACGCACTAAAGAGGTTATGACTACTCTTATGGTGTAGTTTGAAGTACACAGCGCGGGCGTTAGGGAAATTGGGATAGAGAAGATAGGAGATTCCGATGCACATTGGTTTTAAATGTCTGCAAATTGAACCGAGGGGGAAAGACAGAGCCGGGCAAGGCGTTCCACATTCGCGTGGTACGGCTTATGAAGGAATCTCTATATTTCATAGTACGACCGAAAATAGGCTGAAGGGTAAACTGATGGGCATTCCTGGCTTGGCGAGTATTGCGGTTGAATTGTTGAAGGGGTGGAATGCAGCTGGCGATTTCACTTGAGCACTGTTTGTAGAAATAGCGATAAAACAATGAAAGACATGTTACATTTCTGCGATGTTCGAGCGAATTTATAGAATTCGCTATATTTGTGTCTCCAATGAGTTTTAAAGCACGATTCTGTATCCTATCCAGCAGGTGCAATGAGGTTTTGGGCGCACCAGACCAGATATGAGAGTTATACTCAAGTTTGGGGCGAATGAACGCCTTGTATATGGCTGCCAGATCAGAAGGGGTAAAATATTTCTTGCACCGTTTGAGGAAACCTAGACATTTCGCAGCGTTCTTGGCGACTTCGTGTATGTGGTCATTCCAACGAAGTTTGTCATGGACACACATACCGAGAATGGAAAGTCTTTCGGTTTCGGCGATGCAAGTGCCATTCATGGATAATGGCTGAGGATTCTGGTTTCGCTTTAATGACAGCAGACAGCATTGTGTTTTGGAAGCATTAAATTCCACTCTATTGGCTAAACCCCATTTTATAATGCTGTCGAGATCGGAATTTAATGAGCTTAACATACGTTGCCGTTCCAGTTCTACGGCCGAAGAGCAGGGACGTGAGTCCTGGAATGAATATGAGAAGCTGAGGGTGCTGTCATCGGCGAAGGAGTGGATTGGATTAGATGTTGCAGACAGGAGATCATTTATGAAAATGAGAAAGAGAGTCGGAGACAAAACGGAGCCTTGGGGAACACCAGCATTTATATGGTGAATTTCAGACTTGAAGCCATCCAATACAACTTGAATTGAACGGCCAGAGAGGTAGTTTCTAATCCATTGAAGAAGAGACGCATCGATCCCATATGCACGCATTTTCGACAAAAGAGCTTGGTGCCAAACTCTGTCAAATGCCTTTGAAATATCAAGCGCAACAATCTTCGTTTCACCAGAGTGATGTAGAGATTGGTTCCACTTTTCGGTGAGATAAGCCATCAAATCACCAGTGGATCTGTTGCCGCGAAAACCGTACTGCCGGTCATTAATGAGTTTTCGTGATTCAAGATATTTCATCAGCTGACGATTTATCAGCGTTTCCATGACCTTAGAAAGAATGGATGTAAGTGCTATGGGTCGGTAGTTGGTGGGAGAAGAAGATTCGCCTTTTTTGGGGACGGGCTGGACAAATGCTGTTTTCCACCTTCTCGGGAAGAGTCCAGAAGAATAGGACAGATGGAAAAGCTTACGCAGTGGTTTTGCCAGCGTGGAAGAACACCTCTTCAGAACGATTGGGGAAATACAATCTGGACCAGCGGATTTATTTATGTTGAGGTCATGAAGTACTCTTGCCACTGTACGAGTGCGAAAATGGATTTGTCCCATGGTGTGTTCGACGCTCTCAAGTACAGGTGGAGGCAAAGCGCAATCTGGGAGCATTGAGCTGGCTGCAAAATGTGCAGCAAGCAGATTGGCTTTGTCTAAAGAGTTGACAGCTGGAATGTCATTGTGAATGAGCGTTGGGATGGAAGGGGAGGCCGAATTCTTTATATTTTTTACAAACGACCAAAAGTTTTTACTACCCTTGGGACATTGTAGTATTTTTTGCCTCAACTTTTGGTCATACGAGAATTTTACACGCTTGATTATGGTATTGCAGTCATTTCTGGCTCGCTTGAACTTTTTTCGGTTTTCCTCAGATGGGTTGGTCTTATATGACCGAAAACTTAACTCCTTTAGTCTGATAGCCTCTTTACAGCTCGAGTCGTACCACGCGTTTTCTTTCGGTATGATACTCTTTATCCTGTTAGGAATAAAGGATTTCATACCTAAGGTGATAATACTAGACACCATATCAGCGGCGGCATCCACGTCGTTATCGAGGAAGCATAACGACCAGTTAAAACTCTTAAAGAAGCTGTTAAGTCCGCTCCAGTTGGCTTTCTCGTATTGCCATACGGTTCTTTTCGGAGATTTTTCTTTAACTGTGTGGTTGGAGTACGAGAAATTAGCTGATATGATGCAGTGGTCCGACGAGCCTAAAGGCGATAATACTTCTAAAGAGTATTTATCAGGGTGGGAGGTAAGAAACAAGTCCAGAGTGTTGGCATTCTGACCGTCAATATCAGGTACGCGTGTTGGCTCATTTACAAGCTGGGTTAATTGGTTTACCTCAGCGAAGATCTGAACATAAATTCCTTCGGGTGTTGTCTGTCCAGTATGTCGAAGCCAGTTAGAATTGTGAATATTGAAATCGCCCGCAATGACAATTTCAGTATTAGGATACAGGGAGACAATTCTTGTAATGGAGTCAGACAGCGCATCAAACTCGTTAAAAGTCGAGTTGCTATCTAGATTAGGGCTTCTGTAGATAAAACAATAGTGAATGATTTGCCTACGGATGTGGAATTTCAGCCATATGAAATTAAATTCCGAATTGGAACATTGGCCATAAGAACCTGGAGTTTGGTAGGCAATATCATCACGTATGTAGATGGCGAGACCGCGGTGAAGAAAGAATAAAGGCACTAAACGATACCCAGGTAGATCAAACTCCGATTTATCAGAATTTACACCCACCCACCTCGCCTCAAATAAAGCGTAACTTAAAACGAAGAAGGTGGTTTGGTTAAAACTGCCCATTGGATTGCCCACGAGTAACTTCACCAGCGCAGGGAGTAGGGGTGACCTTGATTGCCCTTTTACTGCCATACAAGATTGCGCTAATAAAGCGATACGGACCCTAAATCATATAAAGAAAGCTCAATAGAAGCTAATTGATTGATATTAACTAATATTAATTTGATTCTGCTGTAGTTTTAAGATTTTCTTTGGTTGAAAATATTTCCCAATTTTTTTTGTTTGGCGTGAATTTTTTTTGTTGTATTAATTTTGTTGCTAGGTACTATCCATTGGTATACATACATAATTGTAATAGGTTTTCGTTTCCACCATCCCTTCTGTTTTTGGTTTGTGAGGCGATATTTCGCAATTCCTTACGGGATACTTACCTATACAGAGCTCTATCTAGGTAGCGTAATATAACGTAGGAGTTTTTTTTTTGGTAATCGAGAAAAAGAGATTACTATTAGCATCAGGGGAGGACGGTGTAGACCCTAGCCTAATTGTTATAGCCTTTTTCTTATTATTGATTTGATCAATTGTTAATTTTGTTTTATTCGTTCATTTGTTATTAAGTTATAGTACAATTTTCTAGTTAGTTTATTTTTCGTTTTTTTGGTTGGTTCTTTTGTTTATTTACTTAATTATAATTTTTTTGGTTGTTTCTGCTTTGAATAATTAATAAAAATTGGTCGTAAGATTCACGTCACAAATGGGACATGAAGTCTTTTGATTTTTTTTTTGATGTATGATCGAAAGATCATAATAGATTGCTGAGGCAATATTCCAGGGGTGCGGTAAGGTGGGCTTAAGGACCCATATGGCGTAAGGTGGTCTGAGACGGAAGCGTGTGGTCTCATCGGGGAAGTTCCCAATCTGGCCGAGGAACTTCATGGTCGGGAGGGCAATGGCATTGCTGCAACAACATCAGCAGCGCCTCTCAGAGTGGTGGATGTCCGTCCGATTCCGGTACAAATGTCAAGTAAGTACCTGTATTTTTTTTTTTTTGGCATGTTATATGTTTTTGTAATAGGTTCGTGGAGTAGTGAGGACAAGGACCTCCCCGTCGGGCGAGCTAGGCCGTGCAAAGCAAGCATGCCACGCTCCTCACTCTCTGCACTCTCTTTCCCTTTCTTCTTCCTGTCACTTCCTAAGGCCCCATCCACATCCTTGCTTCCTGTCATTTTTTTCACTCCCAGCTCCCTCTATTAATCCTTATTTAGCCTTATTACAAGAGGATTACTTTTAGTTTCCAAAAGAACGCTCTTAAGCTTCGGTAAGGTACGAAAGGCGATCACTTATCGATGGCCTTTTGTCGTTAAAGTCAAAGTAAAGTAAAAGCTTTATAGAGACTCCCACTTTATTAAAGGCTCTTTAAGGCATTGTCTAGAGGCTTAACGAAGGCTCAAACTTCTTTTATAAGCGCGATAAACCAATACGGAATCTTTTGCGAGGACTGTTAGAAGTTTTAAAGAAGAAAACAAATCGGAAAAGTATCTGTAAAGTTTCGGATAGTGCTTCCAATAACATTATTGGAGGTAACTTATACAAGTTTTATAGAAGCCTCATTGTTTGAAGAAAAAAAAGATATCACAAATTTTGTATTTCCATTTTCTTTACCTCTTCCCTCTGATTGCGTTCTAAGAGCCTGGAATGAATACATGAAACAAGGGATAAATCTGTCGAATTAATTAAACTGAAAAAATCAAGGTTTTGTATACTCACACACGGGATTTGAACTGACGACCTCCAGCATCAGAGTCGGACACTCTATCATCTGCACCATCTGTAACATACACGTTATGAAGTTAAAACTTAACCAGTTCAAACTTGTCTCTTTAGAAAAAACAAGCTTCGCTAAAGCCTTCGTTAAAAGTTTCCATAACATTTACAGGAGACACGAACTTTCATCTTTCTCTTTCAATGTTTTACGTTGGGTTCTCTTACGAATGCATTATGTTTGTATTTTGTCGCGCGGCCGATAACTTCGTTCAAACTCAAATTAGAGTCTGTAATAAATCACGTGAGTATTACCTACTTCATTCGTTCGTGGCTATAATTTAGGTAAGTTTGATGTATTTCTATATTCTTTAGAACTTAAATTATGTTGTTCTAGCTTAAATCAAAATCACATGGATCGCATGGCTAATCAAAATAATTACAAATTAATACAGACCCTTGAAAATGGGAATAACATAATTTCTGCTGTGCCGTCAACATGGGAAAATGCTGGAAAATTGATGTGGCCACCACCAGAAAAAATACGCCATAGAAGTCTCAAGAGCTTTAAGAATCAACCAGGAACATTGGCAGATGGGTGGACAGAGTACCCAAGTAAAGTAAAACAGTGTAACATTGGGACATATAGCGAAGCTCTAAGGGAAACTCAAGCTATGTCAAACAAAAGTGACACTAGTGACATGGAGACGGCAACAAACCCGACAACGGGTCGTAGTAAACGGTCAGCTGCTGCAAGAAAATCGTTTAACCCAGATAGTGACAGAGTTAATTTTAACGAAGTAAGTACCAACTTTTTTTTCCGATTTTGTTGTTATAAAGAACCCAATTTAGTTTCTTCAACATCAGCGACTGCAGACAGGGCAAGGAGAATCGTTCGTTTCGATCGAAACGCGGTCCTTGCCAATTTATAATTCGGGTCCTTCAACGCTATTGCACCCAACATTAACCAGTAACCAAACGCTACCTAACGTTTCCCATAATTCATTACTGCAGGAGCAACCACTAGAGTATATTTCCAATGGACAGTCATACATTTATGAAACAAGAAGATAATCCTCAAATAACTTCTTTAGATGAAGAGCCATCAGTTCAGAGTATGCTTTTCACTATGTTAGAGCAAGTGGCAAAATTGACTGCCACTGTAGAGCACGTGGTAAAAACACAAGAAGTTATTTTACAAAAATTCTCTGCGCATCCTGTACCTACTTCTGGAACACCGAGTCAAATGGAAGCGCCGTTCGAAAGGATTGATAGCATTGAAGATTGCCATGAGTTTGAAGACAACCTAAGAAAAGAAGACTTTACTTTAGATATGGTAAGTGCGTCATATGTACTTCTAAATAGGTATTATAGATATTAAATTGCTCTTTCTGGTTGCAGATGAAAGAAATAGACACAGTGTGTGGTGCTAACTGTGGACTTTATGGCGACAACGGTTTTTTACTTTGGTAACGTGGACAGGAATTTCAAGAGGCACTGAAGAAAAGGATTGTTTTCAAAAAATTGAAAGAATTTTTCAGTTTTTTCTCGATTCAGTGAAAAAAATTGACAATAAGTACACCATTAAAATGCTGAAAGATTTTTTCCAAAAATTGATTTCAAACTCAAAGCGGCCGGCGTTATCAACAGCCGAAAAAACAAATTTCTCGAATAAAACTTCGAACTTATACTTCAGTCAAAAATCGAAAGTCCAACTTTGAACGATTGGATTCGTTTTGTGATGAGAATGAAGATGAAGATACCTAATGATCTGAATGTAATGTGGTATTCGATTGGGCGCTCTCAGAGAACTTTTTTTGCTCTCAGAGCAATTTTTATGTTCGTTTGGTACAGGAAAAAGCAATCTTTTTCAGATTTCAGAGCACTTTTGCGAATCTAGATATTTTCTCAGATTTACCAATGCAAGTGCGTTTGAGTTTGACAACTGATGGAGTTTGTTTACATTTTTATGGAATTTTTTCTCCAGCAAAGAAAGGCGTTGCATCGGGTGAATCTATTTTTGTGAATTGTTTATGTATACATTTTTAGAAATCAATCGGGACGGATATTTCTAATGTTTTAATACAAAATTTAAGTAGTGAATGGAAATCGCTTAGAAAAGTGTCCAAGACTATACATATTTAAATCGCACAAATATCAACACAAAAAAGAGCAAGAGACATTTTTATGTTCGATTAGGCACATGAAATCTGAAATCTGAGGGCAAATCTGAAGAAGCCCAAACGAATACCACATAAGTATGTTGGTGTTACGACTTTTGCTATTTTTGTAAACTACGTTTTTCCCCTTTAGATCGATCTCACAAACAACTATACTGATGTAGTACCAAGTTGTTCAAAATAAAAACGTAACAAGAAATTTAATTTTTGTATTAATTTTATTTTTTTTTCATTGATTTGTGTGTATTATTGAAATAAAAAACGTAACAAGAAATGTAATTTTTGTTTAATAATAATTTGTGTTTTTTTTCATTGATTTGTGTGTAATCTCTACCTCTATAATAGAGAACACATTTTTCTGTTTGTCCGCGAAGAGGGAGTAGGTTCGTAACGAAACCTCAACAATACATATATTAATCGATTTGTCGTGAGTAGCGGTATTACAAAGGATGGTTTTTAGTATCCTAAAGTCCGTTATTGGTCCTTCAAACCCATTTTATAAAAGTTTTTAACTAAAAAAAGACCATTTTTTATGGTTTAGACATATATTACTACGAAATGGCCAAACAAATTTGAAAATGAATTTATTCTTCGATTAGTACACTTCCAGGTGAAGAGATTGATGTAACAATCATTATTCTCTGAATTGTATAACAGAAGTTATAAGCAAAAATGTAATTATTTGAGACTTACATATTTCACAGATATGCGTAGGTCATTGCAATCAACAGCCTACCAGTGGAGTGCGGACAGCGTTGCCAACCAATTTTGACGAAAAAAAAGCCTAACTTGAAAAAAAGATGCCTTTTTCAATAAAATAGTGCATAAAATATTTTTTTATGTAAATTGGAACAATAAATCAAAAATTAAACACAAATATAAAAAAAATAACAAAAACTTTTTTTTCGTTTAGAAACACACTGCCGTATTTATTAGATTCGCTTACGAAGCCTCTACGACGTTGTTTAGTTAAACATCGCGTAAAGAATTACGCAGCCTCTACGTGGCTTTCATGAAATTGTGATTTATAAACATTTTTCCGCGGTAATTTCGCTAAACGAGGTTTGTGTCTAAATAGGTAAGAATTTCGATAAACTATTACAGAAAACAAAGAAATCTATTACCTTTTTGCCCTCAAACCGACATCAGCTCTAATTAGATTTGTAAATGAAATCATTTTACACAAATTATCTAAAACAATTCCGAAAAGTCTTCGAATGTACTGCTGAAATATCAAACTGCAATCATATATCTATGTATCTTTCTATATCCATATTCCTATTTCTATTCTACCAACCACCGCCAAATCCAATGGCAGGCCATTTGTAGACATATTCACACACATCCTAAGACATTCCCCACAAGCCACAAAACTGAAGTAGAAGAAATAATTTCACAAACACACAATGTTTTATATATTTTCATTTATTAAATATAATTTCAATCTTATAAATGCATATGAAATGAAATTGCTTTGGCAAAAATTTGCACAGCGTTCGAAATGAATGAACAAACAAAAGTTAATTTCACTTTTTGGTTTTGTTTACAATTCGACGACGACCAAATGACATTTTATGCAAAAACACATTTACGTGAGCTCTACGCAGGCTCTAAACGCAAATTTTCGCGTTTAACTTACGCAGCCCTAAAGCAACGTTGCTTAAGTTCGAAAAATCTTTATAAATAACATTTTCCTGTGTAAGGGCATTTTAGAGGGTGCGTAGAGATAAGCAGACTCTACGATGAGTTTATAAATAAGGCTGACATTCTTTAAGACCGAGCACCGAGGTCCTCTTTTTGCCAAGATTTTTTAAGAATAGGTATTTAAAAAAATAAAAAGTCAGTATACGTTGAATCAAAAAAATATATAACGGGTGATTTTTTAAGAGGTTTAGAAATTTTAAAAAAAAAAAAACACAAAAAATTCGTGAAAAATGAATGAAATATTTATTTGAGTCGATAGTTTGAACCTTGCAATTTAATGTTTAAAGATAATTTCATGCAAATGTTGACCGCGGCTGTGTCTCAGGTAGCCCATCCGCTGAGTCCAATTTTGGCATACTCTTTCACACATATCGGCCGGTATCTCACGAATGAATGCATGGATGTTGGCTTCCAGTGCGTCAATCGAAACGGGCTTGTCCCTATACACATTAGCCTTGACATACCCCCACAAAAAATAATCTAATGGTGTCAAATCGCACGATCTAGGCGGCCAATTGACCGGCCCGAAACGTGAAATTAACTGTTCACCAAACTCGCCTCGCAATTGCGCCATTGTTTCGCGTGCTGTGTGGCATGTGGCACCGTCTTGTTGAAACCACATATCATGCAAGTCAAGAACTTCCATTTCGGGCAAAAAAAAGTTTGTTATCATCGCTCGGTAGCGTTCACCATTGACAGTAACGCTGCGATTCGCATCATCTTTGAAGAAATATGGCCCAATAATGCCGCCGGCCCATAAGCCGCACCAAACAGTGGCTTTTTCGGGATGCATTGGTAGCTGTTGCAATGCTTCTGGCTGATCTTCACTCCAAATGCGGCAATTTTGCTTATTTACGTACCCATTCAACCAAAAATGAGCCTCATCGCTGAACACAATTTTTCGATAAAAAAGCGCGATGAACATTTCGAACCGAGCACGAATTTTGATAGTAAAATTCAATAATTTGCAAGCGTTGTTCATTTGTAAGACGATCCATGGTTAAATTGCCAACCAAACTGAAGCTGTTTGACAGTGACACAAGGTACTAAACACACGTCAGCTGTCAAAACCAGCGTTGCCAAAACCAAACCAGCTAAAAATCACCCGTTACATATATTTGAAATAAAAAAAAAGATGCCTTTTTGGAAATAAAAAAGCCTTAAAGCCTTAGCTAATGAAATAATGCCTAAAAGGCATGAAGAAGCATAGGTTGGCATCGCTGTGCGGACACGTTTATCAATTTTTTTTTCTTCTCTCTTCTTTCTTTGTACTAGACTACTATACTCTGTCCAGGAAAAATTGTCAGTACAGGGAAGATAGGATGTTTGTCTCTCAGTCTGGTTGCAATGACTTACATAAATCGGTCCCTCTTTAAAGCCCTCACAGGGTTGCCAAGGTTTATATGATAATTCGCCATAACTCAGAGAGCAATACTATTAGGGTTACCATCTTCCAATTTAAAACATATCGTTGAATGAATTAAATTACGTATCTTTTTTTTCCGGTAAGATGATAGGATTTTTTTTTTAAGGGTATCCCCCTACACAGAGCGAAAAATGACTATATAGAATCAATAAGATTGCCTTATTGGACCACTTTACTATGAAATCGGATTAAAACTAATAAATAATATGATATTTCCATAGAGAATTCTTAATGATTTAATGAGGAAAATCTTATTAATTTTTTTTAAGAGTTTTTCGTATAGTTTTTACATGCAAAATCATATTAAATAATACTAATAATCGGAAAACCTTTATTACTATTTGGCTTTGAGAAGTCAAACTTCTTAAAAAAAACGCCACAAAGGGAATCTTCTCAAATCTATAAGATTTCTCTTTAAAATTTTAAAGAGATATCACATTAATTATTGTAAGTGGCATTTTCACATTGCATGATATAATAATAATATTCGTTTCTGAGAAGACGAACTTATTAAAAGTGCTTGTCTAAACCTTAATATTCTTTGATCAATAAGAATTCCCTCTTAGAACTAAAATATTTTATAAAAGTGCTGAGCCACGTGTCGCGAAGTGAAGGTTATATAAATGTAATCATTAGTAGATCTGTTTAACCAACCAATTTACATTTCCAGCGGTTTAATTAGATAATGGATATGATGTGGTAAGTCCCATTTCAAGCATTTAAAGTAAATATATAAAGTATAACATTTTTAAATCTTAGATTTCGAAACCCTTCATCCCAAGACAAAATTTTCACAAATGATGTTGTAATTCGAAGTGAAAATTAGAGATAAAAGGAACAAGGAACTGCTAAAATGTGTGAAGAAAGATGTAGATTTAAGAGGTAATCTTTTGTATAAAAATAAATAGGAACATTAACCATTACAAAATTTAATATTTTCTTAGATTTAAGACTACATCACGCTTCTCCTGCTGCATTTAATGTATCAACTTATTCGCTTCCAGAAAGGATACAAGGAACGAATAAGGCTGTCATTCTTTGAAAGGAAGGACAATCTGCGGTCAAGAAATTCAAGAAATTCTGAATACAACATTTTTATAATTTTAAGATAGGTAATTTTAAGATGTACAGTAGAAATCGGTTATAACAATACCTGATATAGCGATGAACCGTATATAACAATATATTTTCAAAGTCCTGGCAAAACTCCGTTTAACTCAAGGTAATTTGCTATCGGTTATAACGATTCCGGATATAACGATGAAATCGGTTATAGCGATGAAAATTTATCATATTTTAGTCTGAAAACTGTTTATAGCGATGGTAAAAAACGTGTTCTTACATGCCTACTGCCTGTTATTTTCATTCTGCTTCTAAATGTGTACATATCGATATTTTGTGTGCACATACTATACATACATACATACATAGTTATAAACAAATTTTTAAATTTCCTGTAGCCACTGCAGTGACTGGTCTGTAGTCTGTAGATGTAATTTCATGGCATGCCCTGTTCGATTTCCATATCTCCAAAGAGTTCAGTACATATTAATTTTTCTTTGAAATTTTCTTTACTCAACTAAATGTGCAAAACAAACACAAATTACTGATTTCTTTCCTCAACAATTTTGTTGAGCATTTGAAGCAATTTTTTTAATAAAGTTTCCTTTTTTCATTATTTTCATTGTACCGGATATAACGATGAATCGGTTATAACGATGAAATTCCGAGGTCCCTTCGATATCGTTATAACCGATTTCTACTACATATAAGTTTCGCAAATAAAGTTTTAATAAGTTTTCCATATATTTTTAAATCGTTTTTCATATACTTTCGATAAGTTTTCCCTATTGATGCTAAGAGGTTTTTCACATACTTTTCAATAAGTTTTCGTATTGTTTCAAAGTGCCGTCATATCAACATTTAATAAGATGTCTTTTAAAAAGAATGTGGCATTCTTATAGAAAATTCACCATCATTTTAATTAGATTTTCTCTATTGTTTTAATATGACTTTCTTTTTGGATGAAAACCATAGAGAAATCTTATAGTTTTTCTTCTATTTTATGTGGTCGTTTTCGCTCTGTGTAGTAGGCCTAATCGCTTAAGTTTGTTTTCCAACGCAAAATATATCACCGTAATCCAATTTATTCATTATAAATATTGTAAAACATAAAACACTAATATCACATTATTTAAATATCAACTAATCCGATGAGTAATTTGTTGTTTCTTTTCTACACTTAGATCCTTTGAAGATTTTGTAGCCATATTTCTCTTTATTTATATTCACAATATAGTAAACTATTCGCTTAGATAGATGCACTATCCGCGATTGAGATAACAACCATTGTTTCCGCCTAATATACTGTGGTGTGGAATGTATCGTGTAACCTAAAATGGTGAAGTGAAAACAACCCCTTAGTCACCGAACAAGTTCCACCCAAGTGTCACTTCCAATTGGAGACTGGAACCTGTCAAGTAAATGTATTTCACCACTGAACCTTGTTCTAGAACCACTTAGAATTAGCTAGAAAGATCTCGTCAGATGGCGGAGCGGGTATAAAAGGACAGCTTTTAGAAGAGGGCGAGACAGTTGATTTATAACAGTGATTGGTTAAAGTTCGAGATAGTAATAGTTTGTGAAGATAAATAAGTGAAAAGTAATAGAGTAAATTAAGTGATTGGTTTGAAACGTTGAAGAATTGTTTAAGTAATAGTGTTCTGGTACTTAATAAGTGAAATATTGGAATAGTCGATAAAAGTGTAATAAAAGTGAATTTTATTAAAGAAGTTAAACGGAATAGTGTTTTATCTATACGAATCCCAGCCTGAATGTAACAATACACAAACAGACAATTAGAAAATTATATAACCACGACGCAATGTAATATACCTCTAAACGAATGGTAAAAGGACTGCACTTGTGCAGCTGTACATACATTTTTTAATCTAGATACCTAGATTACATATTTGTTAAAAAATGATTACCCGTCAGTGCGGATCTTTGCGGAAACAGTAGCAAAAAAAGGATCATAAAATCTTTTCGAGGCATTTTCTTTACTGGGGAGGAGTGACCGGATGTGGTAAAACCCAACGACCAACAATAAATGGTATAGGCTTACCTGCTTCGTCACTTCGATATTTCAGTGTGAAAATTTATTTGATGAAAAAATAGACAAATATGCAAAAATATAACAAAAATTCTAAAATATGCCAAAAATATGCTCTACAAAGTGAAATATGCAATTATACCGTTTATACATGGCATTAAAACATCTGACGAATAAATGTTATTTCTAAAAGACAACAATAAAAATGGGTTTACTGAATATTATTGAATCCTTCAGAAATACAAACAAATTAAAACCGAATGGCAACACCCTATATAAAAATTCGCTCTCAAAAGCACCAAAACCGAAAGTTCATTGACAAAATCCATAGAAAAACCCTAATGACATGCTTGCATTGTAGATTACGGCAACACTCTTCTGATGTGCTTCAGTCACACACACTGCTTATTTTGCTTGGTGATAATAGCAAGTGAACACAAGCCGATCATGCTCATTCTGCATGCGGCTGTGTGGCAGACTGGTTGTGGTGGGCTGTATGCGAGTTTTAGGAAAATTACAACAACAATTCCTTGCTATGACAGTGGTTTGGTTCTTATTTCAGTGGCAATTCTTGTGTTTGAATGCCGTGAGAGTATCTACCGGCACCACTGGTAGAAAAAAAGCTCCTCCATAAGGCCTGTACTGACAATTTTTCCTGGACAGAGTATAGCTATTGTGTAGGTATAGTGTGAGTGTCTGGTTAATATTTTTTTAGATTTTTGAAGTTATTACTTCTTTAGCGTTGGGCACTTTAAGATGGGAAGAAATTAATGAATTAGCGTTACCTTTAAAACGACACAGCGTCATCGTCACCCAGAAACCGACACCCGATAGGTGGCGCTGTTGTCGATTTTCTGAGAAACTCAACCGATCTCAATGAAACTTTGTATGAGTGCATGTTTGTATGCAGCTAGAAAAATAGGATAGTTTTGGACCCGATAGGTGGCGCTGTTGTCGATTTTTTTGAGAAACACAACCGATCTCAATGAAACTTTTTATGTGTGCATGTTTGTATGCAGCTAGAAAGATAGGATAGTTTTGGACCCGATAGGTGGCGCTGTTGTCGATTTTTTTGAGAAACACAACCGATCTCAATGAAACTTTTTATGTGTGCATGTTTGTATGCAACCAGAAAGATAGGATAGTTTTGGACCCGATAGGTGGCGCTGTTGTCATTTTTTTTGAGAAACTCAACCGATTTCAATGAAACTTTGTATGTGTGCATGTTTGTATGCAGCTAGAAAGATAGGATAGTTTTGGACCCGATAGGTGGCGCTGTTGTCGATTTTTTTGAGAAACACAACCGATCTCAATGAAACTTTTTATGTGTGCATGTTTGTATGCAACCAGAAAGATAGGATAGTTTTGGACCCGATAGGTGGCGCTGTTGTCATTTTTTTTGAGAAACTCAACCGATTTCAATGAAACTTTGTATGTGTGCATGTTTCTATGCAGCTAGAAAGATAGGATAGTTTTGGACCCGATAGGTGGCGCTGTTGTCGATTTTTTTGAGAAACACAACCGATCTCAATGAAACTTTGTATGTGTGCATGTTTGTATGCAACCAGAAAGATAAGATAGTTTTGGACCCGATAGGTGGCGCTGTTGTCAATTTTTTTGAGAAATTCAACCGATTTCAATGAAACTTTGTATGTGTGCATGCTTGTATGCAGCTAGAAAGATAGGATAGTTTTGGACCCGATAGGTGGCGCTGTTGTCAATTTTTTTGAGAAACACAACCGATTTCAATGAAACTTTGTATGTATGCATGTTTGTATGCAACCAGAAAGATAGGATAGTTTTGGACCCGATAGGTGGCGCTGTTGTCGATTTTTTTGAGAAACACAACCGATCTCAATGAAACTTTGTATGTGTGCATGTTTGTATGCAAACAGAAAGATAAGATAGTTTTGGACCCGATAGGTGGCGCTGTTGTCAATTTTTTGAGAAATTTAACCGATTTCAATGAAACTTTGTATGTGTGCATGTTTGTATGCAGCTAGAAAGATAGGATAGTTTTGGACCCGATAGGTGGCGCTGTTGTAAATTTTTTTGAGAAACACAACCGGTTTCAATGAAACTTTGTATGTATGCATGTTTGTATGCAACCAGAAAGATAGGATAGTTTTGGACCCGATAGGTGGCGCTGTTGTCAATTTTTTTGAGAAACTCAACCGATTTCAATGAAACTTTGTATGTGTGCATGTTTGTATGCAGCTAGAAAGATAGGATAGTTTTGGACCCGATAGGTGGCGCTGTTGCCGATTTTTTTGAGAAACACAACCGATCTCAATGAAACTTTGTATGTGTGCATGTTTGTATGCAACCAGAAAGATAGGATAGTTTTGGACCCGATAGGTGGCGCTGTTGTCAATTTTATTGAGAAACTCAACCGATTTCAATGAAACTTTGTATGTGTGCATGTTTGTATGTAGCTAGAAAGATAGGATAGTTTTGGACCCGATAGGTGGCGCTGTTGTCGATTTTTTTGAGAAACTCAACCGATCTCAATGAAACTTTGTACGTGTGCATGTTTGTATGCAGCTAGAAAGGTAGGATAGTTTTGGACCCGATAGGTGGCGCTGTTGTCGATTTTTTGAGAAACTCAACCGATCCCAATGAAACTTTGTTTGTGTGCATGGTTGTATGCAGCTAGAAAGATAGGATAGTTTTCGACCCGATAGGTGGCGCTGTTGTCGATTTTTTGAGAAACACAACCGATCTCAATGAAACTTTGTATGTGTGCATGTTTGTATGCAACCAGAAAGATAGGATAGTTTTGGACCCGATAGGTGGCGCTGTTGTCAATTTTTTTGAGAAACACAACCGATTTCAATGATACTTTGTATGTATGCATGCTAGTTAGGATAGTTTTGGACCCGATAGGTGGCGCTGTTGTCAATTTTTTTGAGAAACTCAACCGATTTCAATGAAACTTTGTATGTGTGCATGTTTGTATGCAGCTAGAAAGAAAGGATAGTTTTGGACCCGATAGGTGGCGCTGTTGTCGATTTTTTGAGAAACTCAACCGATCCCAATGAAACTTTGTTTGTGTGCATGGTTGTATGCAGCTAGAAATATAGGATAGTCTTGGACCCGATAGGTGGCACTGTTGTCGATTTTTGTGAGAAACACAACCGATCTCAATGAAACTTTGTATGTGTGCATGTTTGTATGCAACCAGAAAGATAGGATAGTTTTGGACCCGATAGGTGGCGCTGTTGTAAATTTTTTTGAGAAACACAACCGATTTCAATGATACTTTGTATGTATGCATGTTTGTATGCAACCAGAAAGATAGGATAGTTTTGGACCCGATAGGTGGCGCTGTTGTCGATTTTTTTGAGAAACACAACCGATCTCTATGAAACTCTGTATGTGTGCATGTTTGTATGCAACCAGAAAGATAGGATAGTTTTGGACCCGATAGGTGGCGCTGTTGTCAATTTTTTTGAGAAACTCAACCAATTTCAATGAAACTTTATATGTGTGCATGTTTGTATGCAGCTAGAAAGATAGGATAGTTTTGGACCCGATAGGTGGCGCTGTTGTCAATTTTTTTGAGAAACACAACCGATTTCAATGAAATTTTGTATGTATGCATGTTTGTATGCAACCAGAAAGATAGGATAGTTTTGGACCCGATAGGTGGCGCTGTTGTCAATTTTTTTGAGAAACTCAACCGATTTCAATGAAAATTTGTATGTGTGCATGTTTGTATGCAGCTAGAAAGATAGGATAGTTTTGGACCCGATAGGTGGCGCTGTTGTCGATTTTTTTGAGAAACTCAACCGATCTCAATGAAACTTTGTTTATATGCATGGTTGGGCTAAGGTTTCCAATATGCGCACTGAGCAAATTCATTTTTTTTTATTTATTTTATTTAAATTGAGTTATTTTAAGATGTACTATAGAAGAATTTTTCTGCGGAAACTTTTTTCCTATTTTTTTTTTTTTTATTTTTAAAGTTTTAAGTTTTCTCTGAAAAGTGCATGTAAAGAAACTGCACAAATGGACACGTTCACTTTGCATAACGTTTGTGTTGCCGTGGAGGGGGATGTGTGTGTGGGGGGGGGGGGTGAATTTTGGAAAATATTATAGGTAGGTATTGCCATATGTCAAAAAGTTAAAACAATTTTGTCATTTTTGATTATATATAAACTTTAGCTCCAGGCGCCTGCCTGACAATTGTTGGCATACCCTTAACGGAGCGACGAAGTCGCGTGAGCGTCTAAACCCTGCGAAAAAAAGGGTTAAAAGCATGTTAGCGAGCGAAGCGAGCCACGCACCCCATACTTTAAATACACCAGACTTTCTTAAAGGCGCCTGCCTGATAGTTGTCGACATACCCTTAGTGGAGCTGTTGTGCATGTGTATTGAGATTTCGGAAAAAAGGTTTCAAATCTTTGTGCATAAATCACATAAACATGGTTTCATTAAAAAAAAAAATATTAAAATTAAATATAAAAAAAAGTAAAAAAATGAATAAAAAAATTCATTTCCTCAAAAAAACATATTATATTTATATTTTTTAGCCCATTTTAAGATATAAAAAAATAAAAAAAAATGTTTGCTTAGTGCGCATATTGGAAACCCGCCCCCTCTCTTCTCTACCTCTATAAAAGAGAACACATTTTTCTGTTTGTCCGCGAGTAGGGAGTAGGTACGTAACGATACCTCAATAATATATATAGCAATCGATTTGTCGTGAGTAGCGGTATTACATAGGATGGTTTTTAGTATCCTCACTTCATGTTCACATGTATGCATTTATTAAAGGACCCAGCAAAGCGGGTACATCCAGCTAGTAATGGAATAAAAACAAAGTTTGAATGATAAGTTAATCTTACCAGCTTACACTTAATTTCATATAATTTAATTAATTTGGCCGACCTGCGTTTCAGTTGGTTTTGAAGAACATAAAATATATTTAAGTAACTGGACTCTATCGGGAGTTTAAAAAATTTTGCTTTTCTTTCCTTTCAACACAACAAAGTTGAATACCGTCTTTGTTCGAAACCATTATGTTAGTCACACAAGCAATCTCGTTTTCTTTTGTCAAGAACCAGCAATTTTGGGAATCTGTGCTAAGGCTAAAGTGCCTAAGTTTAACCTTAAAATAAAAGACTGCGCTATTCAGCCCCGTCCTTAAACATTCCGGTAAGTTCTCTCCTGCGTTGGGTTGACTCAGAGTAGGTTGGTAACCTTGATTCGGTTTTTCGGTGTCTTCATATTTTGAAAATGTTGTACATTTACTATCTTCAATTATCCGCTTGGCGACTTGAGCTAGTGGACGATTGAACGTTGATGAGAACGTTTTCAAATGGATATGCGCTAAAAGAATCAAGTGTACCAAAAGGCATTACCTCGTCGACCAAATGCACCAAGTTATGCACATTACTGGTGATGTATTGCTCTCCATAAATTTCTGCAAATATCTCAATGTATTGAAGAAGCATCGCATTAGCCAATGGTAACATAGAAGAGTATTGTTTTGAACTACATATCGTTACTGAACAGAATAAAAGCATAAAATGATTATACAGATCAGGTGTTAAAATGTCTTTTAATGCAACGATTCCCACGTAGTGTAAAAATGTTCGATACTCTGTTCCTTTCCAATGCGTTAAGCAGTCTAAACCTCTAACTACACGATGAAATTCTGCAGGCATCTTATATCGATTTAAGTATTCCGACGCTTCGTTAGTTATTTCCGCACGCCATTTGGTCTCGGAGTTTCGAAATGTTCCATCTCTCCAGCCAAATAGAAGGCGTTTCATTATGCCAAGATGAAGTAAGTGCAAGGCATCCCCAACTGGAAATTGTTCAATCATATCAATATTTAATTTTAAAAGTGCAGAAAGTGATTTGTGATGTGATGCAAGTGATTGAATGTGATCTGTACGTTTTTCACATTTTGTTCTGGGAAATATATTGGTGTGACTTATATGACTGTACTCGCCGAGGGTCGTACATTTTAAGCATCCGTGTTGAGCGTTAAAATTAGCCACAAATATAATAAAGTTTTAAAGATACAAATTCATTTAACATTTATAGGTGATATTTTCTTACCTTTTACAAATGCTCTAGCTAGCTGGTGAATCACATACAAAACAACGGATAAGCACTGTGATTTTGTGCGAATTGATACGCCATTGGCCATTATTTCATCCATTTCGTCAACAAATGGCAATAGAAAGGACTCCAAATCATGACATTTTGATTTGCCGCAATATATACCAATAGCCATTGCAGGCACTTCTGGATATTCCGTGATGTTAAACAGGATTGGCCAAAATTCAATTTTTGAGCTTTTAAATAGTGGCAAGCCGTCCATATTTATGTTCACTGAAATTATCAGTGATTCAGCCAGATCCCTGAATAATTCTACGAGGCAATTTTTTATTCCATGATGCCAATATTCCCCATCGCTAAGCGCCACAATGTTTACTGTTTGTGGTGTTTGCAAAAATGTTTGTGGATCTTCTGGCAAAATCTTGGTACCTCTCTTAAAACGCGTGTTTACAATTTTAAGTAAATTTTTTAGTGCCGAGTGATTAATGCTGTACTACATTGCCCGTTTCCTTAAATCCGAGCGAAAGTTCTGATTTTTTTCAACGTCGTCATCATCTTCGCTTGACTCATCTACAGCAAAAGAATCAACGTTTTCCTGATTTTTCGAAGCATGAAAACAATTTTTTTCTGCGGTACCTAATGAACGAAATGATTTATTGTGTTTGCTTTGTCAAAATATATTTGTTTGACATAAATAACAACTCACCCGACTCTAGATGAATGTATGCATATGCAGCCGGAAATGTCATTAGACGATGTCCCTGGTTCTGGTGGAATATCTAGATCGCCACTTGTTAAATTTTCAGTTGTATTTGAGGACAAACCAAAACGCTGCACTGCCTCATTTTGTCAACTTGTCACTGGCACCAAAAAGTAAAGACTGAATACATCAAACTAAATCAATAGCTTATGGAACTCTTGTTATTTTAATATCCTTTATAAGACTTCGCTAGTGTGTTTATAGAAGCCAAAAACAAGTCTTCCATAAAATTTCTATTAATGTTTATTGGAAGTTTTATCCGGGTTGACTCATTGAAACTTGAATAGCTATATTTAATAGAAGCGAAATAGAAACTACAACTTCTTCTTCTTCTTCTTTCTATAACTGCACCTAAAGAAGTTATGACTCTAATGATTCTTAAAAGCTTCATCTTATTTTTCTGTAAGGCTTAAATGAAGTTGCTATATAAGTCAATACTTTTATAAGGAGTCTGCTCCTTCTAAAGGCTCTACAGAAGCTCTAAGGAAGCTTTCGCCTGCCGAACCTTAAACAATTGTGCCTTATGGAAATTGAAAAGTTGGGAACCCTTCGGCATTTTGATAATGCGTAGTTGAAATTTTTTTGTTCGGCGGTTGCCGTTACGCTATATGGGTATGGTTTCATAACCATTTCCGAAAAGCGGAATGCGGAATCCCCAATCAGAACAACGGGAACGTCAATACCATAAGTATTCTTGGAGTTCTCCTTCAGAATAGGGTTTTGGTGTTGTGCTTTTAAGTTGGAACGACTTGGGCTACCGATGTTGACGTAAAGGAATCTATATCTACATATGAACGATTTATGTAAGAATCTCAACAAACATATAAAAATGTATGAACTAGATGAACAATGCAAACCGATAGTACAGTGCAGCGAGAAGAACTGTTGTACCATCCTTTATAATTGTAGTAATCTGTGGCATCTTCGGCAGACGGTTCAACTTCAATATGACAGCCATCTAAAGAATGAAAGTGGTATAATCTTTCCTCTGCGTATAATATTTATCTAACCAATAGCGGCGAAGCATTGTGGAAATCCTAATTTTTCGAAACCACGGACATTTTCGTCTATTATTTGCCTAGTAAGTGGAGAAAAATTTAAATACTTCGGCTATAGGACTTTCCACACTTCTTCACAAAATGATTTTGCAATTTTGCAAACTGATGATTTTCCCACTCCAAACAGATTTGCGATACTTCGGTATTCAGCGGATGATCCTAGAGCGTACACAGCGATAGCCACTCTCTTTGGCAATGGAATACATTTTCTGTAATTTGTATCTCGCTTGGCGATACCTTCGAGCTCATTGCAAAGCAAGTTAAATACTTCTCGCGACATCCGAAAGTTTTCTTTAAAGAAATTATTGTCCTTTTTAGGAACAACCTTCTCCCAGAAAGTGCTTTTACGTGACTGCAAATGAAATTAGTTCAAGTATGGGTTGAAAATCATAATAAGAAACACTACTTGGCCCCGATGGCATCCTGCCGGCTATGCTTCAAAGGGCGCCAGATATAGTATTTACACCAAAAGCGGGTAAACCAAGTCATACTTCAGCGAAAGACTTCAGACCTATTAGTCTGTCGTCATTTCTCCTCAAAACACTTGAAAGGCTTATCGGCATCTATATAAGAAGCAAGTGTTGCAACGGAACTCTATGTAATGCTCAGCACGCATACTTGAAAGGTAATTCGGTAGAAACGGCTTTACACGAGGTAATAGGCAAAATAGAAGGCAGCCTTCACCAGAAAGAATTTGCATTAGCTGCCTTTGGAAAAGATAAATGTCGAGCAACGCATCACCAACTGGCTATGCGAAATGCTCTCGACGAGAAATATCAATTCCACTCTCGGAAACAGTTCGATAAGAAAATCTGTTACCAGAGGCACCCCACAAGGAGGGGTTATCTCTTCCCTCCTTTGGGTGCTGGTCATGGATGACATACTTAAAGAATTAAACAATGCAGGTTTCAAAGTCATCGCATAGGCTGATGACGTGGTTATCATTGTTCAAGGAAAATTCCTAAACACGATGAGTGAACTTTTGGAAACAGCCCTCAATAGGCTTAGAATATGGGCCGAAGGGTGTGGAATACGAGTCAACCCGGAGAATACCGAACTAGTACTATTTAGTACAAACTACAAGATACCACCCTTCAACCTGCACAGACTTGATGGAGTGGAGCTTTCTCTTTCTCTTTTTTTTATTTGGCACGGAAAGAGTCCGCAAGGCTTACAATGATCTCTTCATATGCAGGAGAACAGCAGGAAAAAAATGGGGCATGAAGCCATCAATGTTATATTGGCTATACATAATGGTAGTAAGACCCATAATTACATATGGGGCTCTTGTCTGGTGGAAAGCCACAAACAAGAAGTATGTACGGGATATGTTGACCATAGGGTACAAAGAACAGCCTGCATTGCCGTTATGGGTGCTTTACGTACCACACCAATGGCTGCACTGGAAGCGTTTATGCATCTTTTACCACTGGACATACAAATAAAATCAATTGCAGGAAATAGTGCGTTACGGCTCACTAATATTGGGCTCTTTAAGAACAGTAGGATAGGACATAGCAGTATTTTGAAGGAATCATTTTCCGAAATAGCGGAAAAGGCGGATGAAGGTCTTGGTACACTAGATTGTGACACACCGTATGATGTGTTGTACCCTGACAGAGAGGATTGGTATATTAACTTGGTTTCGATTGTGAACGAGACCTCGATTTATACTGACGGCTCCAAAACCAGCGAGGACACAGGGTCTGGTGTATTCTCCAATGAACTGGACTTACATCTGGCCCTGAGACTTCCGGACACATGCATTGTGTTTCAGGCCGAGATTCTGGCCGTACTCAAAGCTGCGGAGGTACTTCAGATGAGATCGATATCCAATAAGAATATCGCCATCTACATTGCAAGTAAGGCTGCGCTTAAAGCGCTTGAGTCACATACCACTAAATCAGATGTCAGATTATGATGGGTATCTGGGCATTTTATTATTGAAGGTAATGAAAGGGCCGACGCTCTGGCCAAGGAAGGAGCGGAGCTCCCACTTGACACCATAATTGAGGGTATAAGACCACCTATGTCCGTGGCTAGAAGGGTTGGTTTCGAAAAAACTTCCCAGTTAGCAGCCACAAGATGGTCACAGGGTCTCAAAGGCACTGTGGCCCAGTTTAAACCGGAAAAAATCTGAAGAATTAATCAACTTCAGTAGAACAAAGGTAAGATTAACGGTAGGAATACTCTCTGGACACTGCCTTCTAAGGAAGCATGCCATGAGACTAGTGCTAACTAATTCGGACACGTGCAGGTATTGTGAGGACCTACAAGTCACGGAAGACATCTCCCACATTCTATGCGAGTGTCAAGCAATCGCTCGGAGTAGAAGGAAGCACCTTGTCAGGTACTTCTTTAATCACTTAGTGGATGTTGGTTCCTCAAACAATATTGAGACCATAATAAAATTTTGTAGGGAAATTGATTGCTTGGGCGATTTGGTTTAGGTTTTTAACCGTAACGGTTCCTTGGGGATGGCGATGGGCCCACTGTGGTGCCTGGTCTTTTGTGACGATCTCACAACCCCACTCAACCTAACCTAACCTAACTTAACACTACTTACTTTTGCCCAAACTTTTCTTGATTTCTTCCGATTTTGAGCTTTTTTCCGTTTTCTTATTAGATGTAAGAGTTTAAGAACTTGTACATTTAGCATTGTCCTGAATTGATTTCTTTGTACTGCGAAATCGCCTATAAAAGCTGCAATTATTTCCTTAATTTGTTCAGAACTAATTTTTTGTATTATTATTTTGCGTCAACAAGCAGCTGTTTTGACAGCCACTTTAAATTTGACAGTTTATGACTTATGAAATCACTTCAACTCGCTGGGAACGACTTACAAGGTTTCGGTAAAAGTTCATCGAAACCTCGCGATTTCCGTTTGGTGGGAACATGGTATAAGAGAAAGATGTTGTATTAGTACAAATTTCGAACTCGAGATGTTATTCTATTATGACATCACGATGATAGAACAAAAAAAAAAATGTGTCTCGAAATTCCGTCCGTATGCTCCCGAGGGCTACACCCTAAACGGTTCGTCTAATTTGTTTTTGTTTTTTTGCAAGGTAACCTTAATATTAATGGTACTTCCCATATAAAATTTGCATGTCAGTTATATATGTTCGATACTTAGAGAACAATTAATGTTTCAAATATTATTCCGTCCTTAGCTTTCAATTCAAATTACCGAAAACGCTACTTTCGATAAATAGCTCATATCTTGAAAACCCCATTTTCTGTCCACGTGAATTTCACCTATAAGAAAACTAATGACTTGCCAATTTTTCTAAACTTGGCCCGAATACCCTTTGCAACCGAGGCCAAATACCTGGGAATGACACTCGACGCAAAGCTGAAATGGAGTTCGCACGTGAATATGAAACGTAAAGAACTCGATATCAAATATAGAGAAATGTACTGGTTTCTCGGAAAACATTCCCAGCTCAGTACTGAGAATAAACTGCTTTTATACAAGCAAGTGCTAAAGCCGGTGTGGACCTACGGTATACAACTTTTGAGTTGTACCAAGAAAACAAATGTCAATATTCTACAAACTTTTCAAAATAAAGTGCTTAGAAAAAGCACCATGGTATATTAGAAACGACGATATCCATAGGGATCTCGGAATTCCAACAATCGAAGCTGAAACTAGAAGCTTCGCGAGAAAGCATAGAAACCGACTAATCGGACATATCAACAATACAGTCCGACAAATCTTGGACGAGAGCAATTTATTGCGCCGACTACAAAGAACGAAACCGATCGACTTGGCAAGATAAGATTAACCGCGTCTAATTTGCGGAACACGCAGGATCTTTCATTGGAAAGTAACCTGTCAAAAGTTGTTATTTAATGATAGAAACATTTCTTGATAAGTTATATCTTAGTTGCAGTATTTAACAATCTTTAGAAGGGTGGTGTTTTTAGTCAGTTAAAATCTGACACTACTATGAGAACAAGCTTGCTATTCTCATAGTGTCTTTGGAAGATTTTCACCTACCCTCGGATAAAAAAAAAAAAAAAATATCTTGAAAACCCCATTTTCGATCTCGATAAAACGTTAAAAACCAAGTTATGTTTACATCCCCAACAATGACTCAATGACTGAAAATACTCAGTTTTCAGCTAAATAGTTAAGCAATAATTGTATTTTGAACTAAACATTGCAATATTTGCTACTGTTTCGTTTGCTTATGCTGTCGAATGGACGCATTTTAGGAGAGAACATGTAAGATATTTTTGAGCCAGCTAAACGTTTTTATTGGCCCAGATTGGCCTACAAATCTAGTGAAGAAAATTCTGCCTACATACTCAGTTGACAATACGAAGAGTCAAATTTAAAATAAACAGAGTGGCCGCTGCAGAATTCTGAAGAGTCGAAAAAAGGGCCGGTGGGAGAAAAAGTATTGTGATAGGCAACATTTTTAATGTACTTGTTGGAAATTAAGAATTTGTTTAAAAATTAATGAAGGGCCTTTTCCAAATAAAAATTGCAAAACTCAGCAAAGGTATCAAAGTCAACGCATTCGGATTCATAGTCCCGACAAATCTAGTTGACGTTTTACATAAACTAGGTATCCAAACGTCCCCTACTTTTTTCACTCGATAGTAAGTTTGAACGATTCCATTCACTCATTCAGTTTTTCGTTCAACTAATATTTTCTTTCGATAGTAGGTTTGAATGATTACGCTCGTTTAACTTTCCGTTCAACTACTATTATTGTATTAGTAAGTCGAGCCTATACGATTATTTCTCATTCGATAGTTTGAGTGAATGATTTTCGGTTTAGAATGCAGTTTTGAGTTTTTGAATGCGATAAAAGTAGTACCTACGGGGATTGAGGGATATATATTTATAAGAAATGAGTATTCTTTTTTGTCTAATTTCAGTATTTGGTTTGTAGTATTCTAGAATTTTTGTGTTGTTTTTGGGTTGGGTTTCCGCTTTACTTTTTTAACACCTACCAAAAAAACAGACAACAGGCCAAACCACTTGTTTGTGAAATTTTTAGAGTATATTCAAATAAATATGTAAGAAGTATATATATGTATATATTTTGAGAGATAATCCAATCAGACCACCATTGACGGGTCTCTTTTTGTCTCTCTACCACTGTAAATCTTACCCACCTAGACTCTCTGGATTTCTCCAGAGTTCTTCCCTGGGTTCGATTCCTAGTGTTAACGCTAGCATCTGTTTATGTGAGATCTGTTTCATCGACCGGGTCTCCACCCAATGATGTCCCAAGAGCTTCATTCTTCTGCCAGCCAAAGCTGGACATTGACACAGTATATGTGCCGCTGTCTCAGATTCCTCCAGACATCCTTAAGTGATACCCGAAATTACCATGTCCTGTAGACAAAGCCACCACCCATTTCAATGTTCCTCGACTCATGCTTAGAACCCTTCTTTGAGTGGAGACCTGATGGAGACCTGCCACTTAATTGCCATTTTAGCCTGTCTACATTGTTCCACAGTTGACCACCTATTCAGGTGGTCTGCCGTGCTCCATTTGTGAATCAGCTGTTCAACCATTCCTCTACCAATTGAAGCGAATGTTTCTGGTCCCAGCAACTTTTCAGTTGACCCCTGCTTTGCAAGGGAGTCCTCTTTTTCGTTGCCTTCGATCCCTATGTGTCCTCGTACCGAAGTCAGTGTTACTTCATTTTTAGATGAACACTTATTGAGCTTGAATACACATTCCAGTGCCAATGAAGTTGTAATGTCTGTTTGTTCCATGCGTCTGATCACCGCTTGATTGTCCAGTGCTATAAGGATATTTCTTCCCTCCACCTGACTCTCAAGCAAGTAGTCCAACGCATGCAGCAATGCAATCATCTCAGCCTGGTATACGGAAGTGTGTTTCCCGAGGCTAACGTGACGGGCATAATACGCACCCTTGTGATCCCATCCATAGGCATGTTCAGCTCCCTAATCTCGTTTTTGGCGAGTTCCAGGATCTTCCTATGTCCATAGATGGTACCACGATTGTGCCATTTCGCATCTCGATGCAAACGAAGTGCCGTCAGGGCCGCTGTTTTCTTAATAAATAAGTCTAGCGGTAAAATCCCCAGGATCACTTCCAATGCGCTTGTTGGTATTGTCCGTATTGCACCTGTAATTCCTATACATGCCAAGCGTTGAACCCTATCCAGGTGCTTCCTCACAGTTTTCTGGGAGGCTTTCGCCCACCATACAACTGAGGCATATGTGATAATGGGCCTAGTTATCATCGTAGGTATACATCCAGTATGCTGACCTAGGCGAGAGTCCCCACCTCTGTCCACATACACGTTTGCACTGATGTAATACCCTTTTTGCCTTTCTGACCTTCTCCTCAACGTGGTAGTTCCAAGTAAGTCTAGTATTTAGATAGACGCCTAGAGGCCTAACCTTCTTGGCCGTTGTTAGTTCCGATCCGAAAAGTGCTTAGGGCCGAAATTCCAGATTTTTTCTCTTTCTAGTGAAGACTATATTATCTGCGGTGACGTCTATGAATTTGCCTCTGGCCATTATTGCTATGTCATCGGCATATCCCACTGTGTGAATGCCAGTCGGCTCAAGTCTATCGAGAAGAGAGTCCACAGTGATATTCCACAGTGTAGGTGAGAGAACATCTCCTTGTGGGCAACTTCTGCTAACCCTTCCTCTGAGCTTTGAGGTTCAACATATTACCACTAGTGGGTTAACCCTACGTTTTTCCAAGGCTTGTTTCGGATTTCCAAAGCATATTTTATCGAAGGCACCTTCAATGTCCATTATAGTGGTCATCGCAATACCCCCGCTCTTCCTCCGCAACGCGTACTTCTTGATGTAGCGCTGTTTCTGTAGACGTGCCTGCCCTGTAGGCATGCCGTATACTATTTAAAGGATATATCTTAAGCGCAGTACTCTCCATATAGTCCACCACCACCCTTTCCATTGTTTTTAACAGAAAAGATGCCAGGCTAATTGGTCTGAATGACTTTGCCTCCGTGTAATCCTTTTTCCCCGGCTTTGGAAGAAAGACCACATTTGTCTCCCTCCATGTAATCGGGATGTAGCCTATTGCTAGGCATGCAACGTATATATTCCTGAGCCTTGGTAATTACGTCTACTGTAGCGGGTTGAAACATAGATGTCGGTAAAAGCATTAAACAGAAAAAATGAATAACCGGAAGAAAGAGATGGTACTAACAAAAAAGAGAAATGTAAAATGATAGAAGATAGACCACTTAGAACTTGATTGTCATGGCGGACAGACGCCAAGTGAGGAAGATTAATAAATTAAATTAAACACGTTTTCTATACCTTGTAAAGGAATTTATCAAACCTAAACCTAAAATAAAAATTACCTAAATCTAAGAATTACAAGAAGATAAAGTGTTTTAATTACAAGGCAAACAAGAAGCGAAATTGGTGACCCCGCACGCAAACCACGCGGCATCATATTTCATCATATAGTCCGCGAACAGCGCACTCATCTTAAATCAAGTCATCATATCTACGAAGCGGCCAAGGAAACAACAAGTGCACGCATAATAAATTTGTTGGCACAAACACGCGCCAAAAGAGAAATCCTCGGCAAACATAACCTCGACCACGAAAAACCACGCCGACTTCCTACACATTCTGTGCCATCAGCCACCACGATCTTCTTCACACCAGCACACCAGCGATCAGCAGCATACCACCACTGCGAGCAGCACCACAGCATCACGCCCAGCACCAAGCCAATTCGACGAGCACCAAACCACCACGGCCAGCACCACCACTGCTCCAAGCAACAAGAACTGCGTATATATATATGTATGTATTTAAACATTATAAGCATATTGCATAATATCATAAAATATATACGCCATATCTGATGCCTAAGCTTCAAAATCAAATTTTTTGCATTATATAAAATTATAAATAAGAATTATTCTCGCTACACATAGTATATACATACATGCATAGCAATATACTATACATACGCATACGTATACTTTAAAGCCACGTGCTAAACAATCTTACTTTCTAATTACTTTTTACTATTATTTATTATTATTTGAGAGGGGTTATTGTACTGCGACCTTTTGGTCTATTGTACCCCCTGCTTACGCCTCAGAGTGGTTTATTCCCTCAAAAGAGTTCCCCTCATAGTATAATTCCTTTCGAAATCATTCTAGAGGTTTTAGTACTCTTCTTTCTCCTTGGCGGAAGAAATTCGGCCTATAGCACTCTCTCCAGTCCAGTTTCCTTTAAGAATCTAAGGATGAGAGCTGGCTCTAGTGACTGTATTTCCTCATCAGATAGTTGGTACTTGCCCAAGTATTTCAGTCTTTTGTGGGTCAGTGCCCCACATGATCCCAGCAAGTGTTCTGGGATTTCACTGGACTCATCGCAGAATCTGCAGAGACCTTCTTCAGATATACCCAGTTTCCTGAGGTGTTCCTTGAGTCTACAGTGCCCCGTTAGGAAGCCCGTTAGGATACGAAGGTTATTTTTGCTCATGCCGATGCAAGCTTGGAATCTCTTCCGGTTGTATTGCCCCAGAAGTTTCTTGGCCTGCCTCATGCCCTGAGTGTTATGCCAGGTTCTTGCCCTGTTTTCTTTCTCTAGTTTCCTAAATTCTTCTTTGAGGGTGTGATCCCCTATTCCGCAGAATGGTTCAGGACCTATGAAAGTTTCTGATGCTCCCTTTCTTGCTAGGGAGTCGGCCATTTCATTCCCCTCTATTCCTAGATGGCCAGGCACCCAGCAGAGAGTTATTTTGTTCCTCCTACCAAGTTCATTAAGTTTTTGTAGGCATTCCCATACAAGTTTGGATTTAATGATGTAGGAGTTAAGTGCCATAATAGCAGCTTGGCTGTCTGACATTATAGCTATATCACAGTTGACTCTGTTTCTGTCGAGGTTAATTTGGACACACCTGTCTATGGCATAGATTTCAGCCTGAAAGATGCTGGTACTTTTTCCCATTGGTTCAGAATATTTGGTTCCAGGCCCAAATACTCCCGCTCCAGTTCCCTCATCAGTTCTCGACCCATCTGTGTACCACTTTGTTGTGTGATTGCTCAGTCTGTGAATTGTGGATTCATTGCTCCAGTTCTTCTTATTGCTGAGCTTAGTAACAAAGTTCTTTTGAAAATCAAATCTTTTGATGATATCGTCTCTAGGAAAGGCCAATAGTGGTTGTTTTTTGAGTAGTACGTCAAACTGTCTCAGTGTGATGCACTTTCCTCTTCCTATTCCTTCTTTGGCCATTCTTAGGATCGTTTTACTTGCACATTCCTCAACCATAAGGTGCAATGGAGTTAATTCCAATAGCACTTCCATAGCTGCGGTTGGGCAAGTTCTCATAGCCCCTGTAATACACAGGCACGCCAGTCTTTGCACTTTATTGAGTGTCTTCCTTGTGGTGGAAAGACTGGTTCTTTTTGCCCATGCAATCGCTCCATACGTGATCATTGGTCTCACAATAGCAATATACATCCATCTGAGGATGGTCGGGCTACATCCCCAGGATTTGCCAGCTAGGCTCCGGCAAATCATTAAAGCACGCGTTGCTTTCCTGGTTATCTCTTCTGTGTGTTTTTTCCAGATGAGTTTACTGTCTAGGTTTAGTCCCAGATATTTAACTTCATTGACTGTTGTCAGTGTTGTACCTGATAGCCTTATCGGCCTTAGTCGTTCAAGTTTTCTTTTCCTCGTGAATGGTACTATTGTTGTTTTTGCCGGATTAAGGCTAAGCCCAGCCGTTACGCACCAATCTCGAGTTATTTTGAGTCCCCTTTGTATAATGTCACATAGGGTTCCCTCAAATTTACCCCTGGCAATAATTACTATGTCATCAGCATATGCTTGACAATTGATGCCCTGGTTCGTCAATTTCTCAAGTAACTCGTCCACTACAAGACTCCACATTAGGGGGGACAGAACTCCTCCTTGCGGACAGCCTCTTGCTGTGTTAACCTTGATAATACCTTCTGATGTGTGAGTCTCTGCTGATCTTGTGCTCAGGAGTTCATACATCCATCTTGATACTGTGTTATTTACTCCTTTTCTATCAAGAGCTCGAATAATTGCATCATGCGATGTGTTATCGAATGCTCCCTCAATGTCCAAGAAGGCACACAATACTATCTCTTTCGCTTCAAAAGCGCTTTCAATAATCTCAGTTAGCTGGTACAGAGCAGTCTCCGTAGATCTGCCCGCTCTGTAGGCATGCTGACGATGATGAAGAGGCGATGTACTTAGTACATCTTCTCTTAAGTAGTTGTCCACAGCCTTTTCCATCGTTTTAAGAAGAAACGAAGTAAGACTGATTGGTCTATAGGACTTCGGTAGACTTGGGTCCTTTTTTCCCACTTTCGGAATGAACACTACTTTCGCTCGTCTCCACTGGTTTGGTATGTAGCCCAGTGCCAGACTGCTTTTTAGAATTCTTGCCAAATGTGGAAGCAATTTACCTTGCCCTTTTTGTAGTAGGACTGGCGGAATTCCGTCCACACCCGGTGATTTATAAGGCTGAAAGGAGTCAATTGCCCATTCTAGTCGCCCTCTGGAGAAGATTTCGGTTGCTATTTTCCAATCCTCTTTCCGAGGTCTTCGAATATTGGTCGTGCTCCTTTCGTCTGTGCTCGGATGACTGCCAGGGAAATGAGTTTCTAATAGAAGTCGTGCCCTCTGTTGCTCATTTTCTGTAAAGCTGCCATCCGGTTTTCTGAGAGACATTGAGATCCCTTCTGTTTTTGCTAGTGCTTTATGCACTCTGGCCGCAACAGGAGTATGCACAATTGTATCGCAGAATTTCCTAAAGCTTTCTCGTTTAGCTTTCCTTATTTCTTTGTTGTACGAAGTCAGTGCCATGCGGTAGCCCTGCCAGTCTCCAGTCCGTTTCGCTGTGTTAAACAGTTTACGTGTTTTCGACCGAAGTCTTGACAGATTGTTGCTCCACCATGGTACCTTATTCTTCTCTGCACTTCTGCTTATTGGGCAGCTAGTTTCGAACGCACTTGTGATGGCTGATGTTATGCCCTCTACTGTGTGTTCCAATTCTAGATGATAAGCTGGAGCTCTCCTAGTATGTACCTGCTCCAAATTATTTTCGAGAGACGATTCAAAGAGATCCCAGTTTGTCTTTCTTGGATTTCTAACTGGGTTACATGTGATGCGAGTGTTATCTAAATCAAAGGTAATAATCCGATGATCAGACATAGATGGCTCACTAGATACTCTCCAGTCCCTAACAAATCTACTCATACTACGGCTGCCTAATGTGAGGTCTAATACCTCTTGCCTAGTTCGAGTTACAAAGGTGGGGGTATTACCTACATTGCATATTTCAAGAGATGAGCTTAAAATAAATTCCAATAATGACTCACCTCTATTATTAGTGTCGGTACTCCCCCAAATGGTATTGTGAGCATTAGCATCACATCCTATCAGCAACGGCAGTTGGAGCTTGTTTGCATGCTCCACAAGGCGTTGCAGTGCCATTGATACTGCTGGTTCGTCCCCAGCGCAGTAGGCTGATGCGATGATGATGGTGCGGAGTACTCCTCCCAGTTCAAGGGTTACTTGAAGTGGCACCAAATCTCGCGTAGCATGTTCTGCAAGTAAAATAAAACTAAATTTTTTATTAATAAGAATGCAGGCCCTTGGATTAAGTACACGAGTGTCCCAAATTACCTTCGCATTCTGGCATGCCAGTCCTTTGACTGCTCCTCTCAGGATCCACGGCTCCTGAATCAACACAATGCCCAGTCTGTTAGCTGTGAACATCCGTGCTATTACGGCGGATGCCGCTATAGCATGATGGATGTTCACCTGGGCCATTTTCAGATTGGGGGTCATTGCGTAGGTGGGGCTGTTGCCCCATCATCCTCCCGAAGTAGGATGTCCTCGTCCATCTCTACAACCGTCATGTCATGTTCCTCATCAGAGAGCGAGCTCTCCGAGAGGGACATATACTCCTCTAGTGTCTCTCCCTCAGTTACCTGTTCAGCAGGAGGAGGAAGTGATACAGCCTGCTGTGGATCAGGTTGCTCCACTGCGGCTTCTGTACTCTGCAAAGCTGGATTCGAGAGGGTCATTTGCCCCTTACTCTCCTCCGACTTCTTAAGTCCAGACACTGCAACCTTGCCGAACCTATAGCTGAGGGAATTGTTTTGAGCCCTTATGGTGTCATAGGACTGCTGGTCGATACCGAGGCCCAGTACTTGCCCGGTTCCCTCTTTACGTCCATTCAATATCTTCCACGTTTTGATGTTCAGGCCATCGTTTTGCGCTTCGAGGAGTGCCAATGTGGTTTGGTGCTCCTGGTCAGCGCTTCGTGGGAAGTATATTGTAATTGAATGGGCGCGTGGTATTTCCTTCCCGCACATTGCAGTAAGGCCCACTCCCTTCCAATTACTAAGTTTGGGTGCCACTGTCTTCAGCCATTCCACAGTTTGTGGAGTCTCACAGTCGACTAGTAGCATCCCCATCTTGAAATGTATGCCCTTGAACTTGAGCTTATGCTCCCATCCACGGGCCATTTCATCCACTAGAGCATTCTCTAGATCCTTGAGCTCGTCGGTATTCAGCATCTCCCTAGGATAATCGCAAGGGATAACCGCCACCTGCTCGGCCGTCACCGTCATGGCACGACTTCCACCAGCTGCAGCTGATTTTGCAGCCGCTGCATAGCTTTTGCCGTGTGAGACAGCAGCATGCTTAGCAGGCTTTGCCCGCGACCTCTCCAGTTTTTCAACTACCTTTGGCTTCTTCTGCGCATTACCTACAGAAGGTGAGATGGTGCTGCTGCACCTCTTTGCCGCGGGTGTCGGACCAGAACCAGGCTTAGCCTTGTGTTCTTCGGCCTTCTTCCTTGCCTCCTCAGGTGCAAAGCCCTTTTCGAGGTAGCGAAGGTACCATCTAGTGCCTGCACCGCTCAGCCCCTTCCGAAGAGGGTCATCCTTACCACCAGGCTGGCCCGGCGGTGGCATCGGTGGGCATAGGCGCCCTTTCCTTTTAGCCGTAGCTGCCGCAGGTTGTACAGCTTCAGGTATACGAGCTTGGCTCGTTGCCGTCCCCATACTTCCCACAACAGTATTGGCCAAAGGCTGAGAAGCTAGAGCTTGGCTCCCACTTCCCAGTCTGGCAGCTTCAAGGCGTTTAGCCAACAAAGGTGTCGACACTGGAACATTGGATTTGGCAGTATTTTGGCTGGTGCTTGGTTGCACTTGCCTAACACTGCTTCCTCGGCTTGTTCCAGGCTGACAGTTAACCAAGTTGTCACTGAGCCTTTGCTCTACTTGGTAAACCAAACCAGATGCGGTGTCACCCCGCAATCTGTTCAGTTCATTTTTTTGTTTTTGTTTATTTTTATTATTTTTTGGTTTCATATCCCACGAGTAACGCGGGAAAGGGTCGTCCGCCACGCCAGAGCCCCGTATAACGTGGTAAGGCCAAAGTTACTCCCTGAGGTGGCCCGGTATCAGAGAGGCTCCGTTATAATACAGTCGGTTACCCCTGACTGCAAACCGTATCCGATAAGCACGGGTCGCATGACTCTCTCGGATTAGGGGTGGCAGACTTAGTTCACCAACCCTCATCCCCCTTCGACCGAAGAAACCTCACCAGTGACCGGTATACAATAAGGTGCTCCGATGGCTGGTGGTGTTGATCCCGTCGATGGGTTCAGTTGAGTTGGCTTAAGCTCCCGCACCGACGTCAAAGTGACGCCATTCGCCAAGGTGTCTGCGCTTGCGGGAGTACTTTTTACTAACCACGTGTGATCTATTTGCTACCCAATAAGTGTAAACCTCTTTTTCTTCCGAAAAACAACCAAAAACCAAAATCACGTTTAGTATAGCCACCTAGTTAAACATGGTAGATCAGGCGCCAGAAATCCCGCCACAAAATCCCCCTTTAGCGAGAAATCCATTGAATGTTAGGAATCTCGACGCAGGGGAATCCGTTAATGCCGTCGCAATAAAATTACCAGAATTCTGGACAAAGATGCCAGCCGTCTGGTTCATTCAAGTAGAGTCGCAGTTTGCCATCAGAAACATTACGGTTGAGCAATCCAGGTTTCACTATGTCGTTCAGGCATTGCCGCAAGACGTGGCTGCAAGCGTTTACGACATTTTAATAACAGAATCTCTTACCCCTTACACCGATTTAAAAAAAGCTCTCATTGAACGCCACTCGATGAGTGAAGGGAAAAGAATAGAAGCATTGTTGTCAGGGGAGGAAATGGGTGATAGCAAGCCCTCAGACTTTTATCGAAGACTAAAAACGTTAGCAGGGCAATCCACACTCGTAACAGAAGACTTGATTTTAGAATTATGGAAGAGACGCCTTCCAACGTTAGTTCAAGTCTCAGTAAAAGCTAGTTCGAAGTCTAAAACGGAGGAGCTACTCGAAGTTGCAGATGATATCTTCGAGGTATACCAGCAACAGAGGACCTCCACCTTCTCTATCACTTCCCACTCCAACAGAACAAACAATGAACTTTCAAATATCAATCAGGACTTGCAGGCGGAGATTTTAGAAATAAAATCAATGCTCTCGAATTTGAGCTTTACAAACAGGCGTTCTCGAAGCAATAGCAGAACCCAATCTTCCGGTACCTACCCCAGGCGAAATAGATCGCGTTCAACGAATGATAAAATATGCTGGTTTCATTCCAAATTCGGGCAAAAAGCTCGCAAATGCAACAAACCTTGCAATTACAGTCACCCAAACTAAATTCTACTGTCATTATGGCGGCAAATGACAGTGGAAAAGCTAACGCTACAAGTCGTCTTTTCATTAGAGACCCCATTTCAAACATCACATTTTTAATTGATTCCGGCTCCGACGTCTCAGCCTTACCAGCGTCACAATACAAATCCCATAATTCTAAACCCGATCAGTTCATTTCGGCCGCAAATGCTTCCCCCATTAAAACCTTCGGAACCAAATACCTTCGGACTACTCTAGGATTCCGACGTGTTTTCAACCACACCTTTTTAATCGCGTCTGTTACCAAACCAATCATTGGTGCGGACTTTCTGCGCCAAACTGGCTTGATAATAGACGTTAATAGACGTTAAAAATGCAAGGTTAATCGACCCGCTTACCAACTCAAAGGTCAGCGGAACACTTTGTCAAATAGATATTGCAAGTCCTCGTTTTTTCGCCGTAGAGCAGAGATATAATACCATTCTCATGGAATTTCCCTCTTTATTGAAATCACCAGACTTCAACTTTCCGGTGACTCATTCGGTCAGACATCACATTCTAACAAAAGGTCCACTTCCATGCTCACGGCCCAGGCGGCTGAACGCCGGCAAGTTAAAAATTGCAAAAACGGAGTTCGAATATATGTCACAGATCGGCATTTGCACACCATCTTCATCCCCATGCGCCTCTCCTTTGCACATGGCTCCCAAACGAGAAGCCAATGATTGGAGGCCATGTGGCGATTACAGGATGTTGAACGCCATAACAACTCCTGACAGGTATCCCTTACCGCACATACACGACTTTAGCGGCATTCTCCACGGTTGTACAATTTTTTCGAAAATAGATCTGGTACGAGCTTACCACCACATCCCTGTAGCACCGGAGGACGTCCATAAAACGGCCGTTACGACACCATTTGGGCTCTTCGAATTCACGCGAATGCCATTCGGACTGCGTAACGCGGCTCAAACCTTCCAACGTTTTATGCACCAAGTGACAAGGGGCCTTGACTTTGTCTTCGTGTATGTAGACGACATTCTTGTCGCAAGCAAAACGGATAAGGAACATGAACATCACCTCAGGCAATTGTTTCAGCGCTTATGTAGTTACGGCTTACGCATCAAGTCTTCGAAGTGCTCATTTGGTGTTACGGAGCTACAGTTCCTCGGATGCCACATCTCGAAGAATGGAATCCAACCATCACGAGATCGAGTTAACGTTATCGAAAACTTTCCAGAGCCAAAATCGGTTAAAAATGTGCAACGTTTTGTGGGCATGATCAATTATTACCACCGTTTCATACCGAACTTGGCGAGAACGTTTGCGCCTGTCTATGCTCACCTAGCAAACATTTCAAAGTACAAAGCCAAAGTCTTCACTTGGCCGGAAAATTGCCAAGAAGCCTTTGCAAAAGCAAAACAACAACTCGCTAGCGCCACGCTTCTCAGACATCCCAAGGAAAATGCGAAGTTGAGCATTGCAACGGATGCATCCAATACGGACGTAGGGGCGGTAATGCAACAGTTCGGGGAAGAACGATGGGAACCCGTAGCATTTTTTAGCAAAAAGCTATCACCCACACAGTCACGATACTCTGCCTTTGACAGAGAGTTACTGGCCATCTATTTAGCCATTCAGCTTTTCCGAAACTTCGTCGAGGGGCAAGAGTTCTGTATTTATACAGACCATAAACCGCTCACAACAGCCCTTACAACCAAGACAAAACGCAGCCCGAGACAGGAGCGTCAACTGGACTTTATAGCCCAGTTCACAAATGACATCAAATACATTAAAGGTTCTCTCAACGTTGTGGCCGACACCCTCTCACGCCCAGATGCGGATGCAATTGACTTGCTGTTTCCCGGAATGGAAGCGTTGGCAAAAGCACAAGAGGCAGATGGGGAGCTAGTGGGACTCATTCAAAACCCACCCAAGAGCTCCACCATTAAACTTGAGTACATAAAGATACCTGCATATGAAGTCTCCTTATGGTGCGAAACATCCACCGGCAACAATAGGCCATACATTCCTCAACCCAAACGAAAAGCAATTTTCCAATCCATACATGGTCTTGCACATGTAGGAACACGGGCCACTCGAAAGAAGATTTCCAAAATTTATTTCTGGCCCAAAATGAATGCTGACATTGGCTCATGGACAAGAACTTGCGAGCCATGTCACAAAGAAAAGATCCAAAGACACACAAAATCTCCAACTGAACAGATTAAAGTGCCTGCCGGAAGATTTCAACACATTCACATGGATATAGTCGGTCCGCTTCCTCCATCCAAAGAGTACAAATACTTGTTGACGATCGTAGATAGGTTCTCTAGATGGCCAGAGGCATATCCAATGCGAGATATATGTGCCGACACAATCGCAAAAACCTACGTTAATGAGCACGTAGCTAGATTTGGAGTACCAAACACAATAACATCGGACCAGGGTTCGCAGTTCGAGTCCAAACTTTTCAAAGAGCTGACTAAATTATTAGGCACCACACGCATTCACACTACTGCCTACCACCCGCAAGCAAATGGGATGGTGGAAAGGTTCCATCGGTATCTTAAGACCGCTATACGAGCATCCGGAGATAGGGCAAATTGGTCTCAAGCACTTCCTTTAATATTACTAGGAATTAGAACTACTAAAAAAGAAGACTTTGATTTCACTCCGTCGGAACTCCTTTACGGAGAAAACATCAGAATTCCATGGGATTTTTCCGCACCACCCACATTTGACACAGGTGAAGACAATTTCGTTCAGCAATTGCGAGAGTTCTTCACAAAAATTCCAACAACTGCCCTGCAAACGAGAAGAACACAGACTTCCGTACACATTCCAAACATATTAAACACTTGCAAACAGGTTCTAGTGAGAAACGACCGAGTGAAATTCGGATTGGACTCGCCTTATGATGGTCCTTTCAAAGTCATAAGGCGATTAAGAAAACAATTTATATTAGAAAAAGCTGGGAAAACTTTATCGGTGTCAATCGATAGGGTTAAGCCATATTATGACATTTGATTGACAGTGACAGACGGTTTACATCTTTGGGCATACCGGGTTTATATGAACGGATTAAACGAATAGCTACATGAGCGAATTAAACAACCAACTTTCGTTAAGTTTTTTTTTCTACCATATTATAACCTTAGCACAATTACACAAAATTCAATGGATTGCTACGCTAGGAGGGGGGTGATGTAGCGGGTTGAAACATAGATGTCGGTAAAAGCATTAAACAGAAAAAATGAATAACAGGAAGAAAGAGATGGTACTAACAAAAAAAGAGAAATGTAAAATGATAGAAGATAGACCACTTAGAACTTGATTGTCATGGCGGACAGACGCCAAGTGAGGAAGATTAATAAATTAAATTAAACACGTTTTCTATACCTTGTAAAGGAATTTATCAAACCTAAACCTAAAATAAAAATTACCTAAATCTAAGAATTACAAGAAGATAAAGTGTTTTAATTACGAGGCAAACAAGAAGCGAAACTACTCCCCATTGCATTAGACCTGGAAATATACCATCCGGCCCCGCAGTTTTGAAGGGTGAAAATGTTGCTGTCGCATCCTTGACCGCCTCTGGTGTTACAATCCGTTCTGCTTCCGTCCTATCCATCCTGTTCGCTCCTTGTTTCCTTGGAGCCCAGGGCTAATCTGACTTATAGCTTCCTGGAAAGTGTACCTCCATTAGGACCTCATTTGTGTGATCCAGTGTTTCCACCATCTCCCCCTCTCTATTACGAATGAGTCCGATCTTGGAAACCGGATTTCTCGAGACAATCTTTTGAAGAACTGACTTCAGATGTACTCCTAATACCCGAGCAAAAGTCCCTCCATGACTCCCTTTTACGTCGTTGCAGAGTAACATTAAGCTTTTTCTTTTTCGCCTTATATTCATCCCATGCTTCAGGTTCTCCCCTCCTCATGGCGTGATTGAAGGCCTTCCTCACCGCCTTCTTTAGCTTTTCGAGTTCTCGTCACCACCAAGGCGTAGGATCTTGTTTTTCCACTAAAGTAGGTGTGCAAGCCACTCCGTTCGCATCTTCAATAGCTGGCTGCAGATGCTTCAGTTGTGATTCTACGTGTTTTTCGGTATTTCGAGTGCCGTTACATTCAGTTTCTCCCTCAACACGTCACGGTATTTAGTCCTATCTGTGTTCTTCGGAATTCTGATGTATTTCCGATATTTTTTTCTTTTAGATCCATAACGAACATTAAATGAAATGGCTCTGTGATCTGACAATGTAGCCTGATCCATTACCCTTCAATTAAATACTCTGTCAATTATCTAGCTACTGCACAGGGTTATATCGATCACTTCCATTCGCCTCACATCCACGAATGTTGGCTCTGTTCCCCATTTTAAGATAGCTAGATCCTTGCATAATACAAATTCGAATAATGCTTCTCCTCTGTAATCGTTGGTACTGCCCCAAACTGTGTTATGTGCATTGGCATCACAACCAATAATTAAGTCCTGGTACCTGCTCCTACATGCATTCACCAAAGACTCTACCTCTCTTGTAATAAATAATAATAATAATAATAATAATATATTCTTTCTTTATTTCATATCAAGAAACTTAAAAATTAGTACAATGTAATTCAAGTTAAATTAAGCTTTAAGTTTTTTGAAAGAAATAGCTTAGTACAATCTATTGTCTAATAAATGACAAGAGGCGAAAGTACCTATCAGTTATATTAATGAAATACAAAAAATATCTATTGATGGGGAAAACAATAGAAAAAGAACAAGAAAAAAGAAAAATTGGAAATTGCAAATTGTGGAATAAAATAAAAGATTAAATTACATGTAATTATAAAGAGAATATATATAGATATACAGACAATATTTACATCATTGGTGTTAAAAGAGCATCTATTTCCGAATGGTTAAACGAAAAAAGCCATTTCTCTATATTTGTTTAAGTTTCATTTCATACTAGTTTATATTTCAACCGTGTGACCAATATAATTGTCAGGTCGCACGGATCCATTAATACTTTTTTTTATGCATTTATCTGTAAGAGTCCAAGCGTGTGACCAGACGAGACATTGGCAGTTCTCGCTTCTCGGGTTCAGTAAAAAATCGCCATAAACCTATGTTCTCACGCCTGGAGTCATCTTTCACCTCTAAAATAATTTCAATGTTCTTCTTTCACCTCTAAAATAATTTCAATGTTCTTCCAATAAAGCACAGTCGTGCAGTTACTTTCAACGCGGTCAGTTCGGTTCCTTCTTTTTTTTAATTATCAACATTGGCGACCGTGACAGGACACTCGCTAAATAAATTTTAGTGGCCTGCAAGTTTGGAGTGAAATATATAAAAAAGAAAGTGAATATTAATGGCTGAAAGTAAAATGAGCGCGAATGATGAAACTATTGATTTCTTCGCCAACCAACAGGAGCAATTGGGGGAATCAATATGCACGATTGTCAGGAACTACAAAAAGGACAGTCCCTCAAGGAAGACTTTAGATTATCTCAACAAGATAAGGGAAAAACTGGAGTACCAATGGGAAGATTTCGACAGGACGGATACGGAAATCCGCGACAGGTTTCCAGATCAAATTCAACACCCTTATTTTAAAAGGGACTACTATGAATCAGTTCGAAAGGCAGCTGAATTTATGCGTATCGATGTAGTTCGACGCATCGAGGAATTCTCAGAATCGGACGAAGCTCATCAGGAGCATAATACGTCTGTTGAAGTTGGTGCTGCAATGGATCAAGTAAAAGTACCTACAAACCCAACAGGAAAATCACGTGAGTTAGGCGCTGTTCCCAAACCAAAGATGGGGATCTGTGCAGAGCCTACGCCCACAATCAGACATCAACAATCTGTTGTGCCAAGAGCACAAATGAGCAACAAGCAACGACTTGGCCTCTTAATTAATATTTTAAGAAGGTCACTCATCAAAACTGTCGAAGAATCATCAAGACGAAAATGCGAAAGATTCTGCACAATTAAGATAAAAAGTATTGAACAGAATTGGGAGGAAATTATGTGCCTGTATCGCAAGCTGGAGGACGAAACAACTGCTGACGAAGTGCAGGAATATTTCGATTTACAGGAAACAGTGGAGATGACGTTACTCAACTTGTCTGCCGACATATCAGCATTTCAAGAAAAGGACGGTGAACCAAAGCCTTTAAACATAATGATGAAACTTCCAAAATTGAGCTTCCTAAGTTTGATGGGGAATATTTAAACTGGTTGCAATTCCATCACTTATTCAAACAAATGATTCACGACCAACCAATACCGCCTGCACAGAAACTATATTTCTTAAGAGCAAATGTAACTGGAAAGGCACAGGAATTGATTCAAAACTTCAAGCCAACGGACAGTAACTACGAAGTAGCATGGAACGTGCTTGTTGAACGTTTCAACAACAAAAGATTGCTCCTATCTGCTCAATTACATAAACTATTAAACCAGGCAGTTACAAGTGCAACAAGTTCCAGCCTTCGAAGGCTCCACGACAGTACAAAGGAATGCCTGCAAGTGATCGTGAATCTCAACATCGATATTGCAAATTGGGATCCAATTATTGTCCATCTTCTCCTACAAAAACTGGACAGAGAGAGTAGGGAACAGTTTGAGTTTTCGATGAAAGACCCGAGGAGCAGCCCTACCATTGCAGAATTTCTGAAGTTTGTTGAGTCCAGGTTCCAGGTTCTAGAAGCAATCAGCAGTCGAGACGACAGGAGGAAATTCCAGAGTCTAGAGGCCATCTGCAGCAACGAAGACGCAAAGACTCCAGCGGTAATCGTTGCCTCAAAGTCTGAACAGGACCTACCAGTCATTTGCAATTATTGCAATTCAAGTAAGCATGCTATCTATAATTGCACTAAATTTTTATCTCTTTCAGATGTGGACCGTGGAAGGGCTGTTCAAAGACTAATGTTATGCAGGAACTGTTTGAAGAGGGGCCACTTTTCCCAATCATGCCAGTCCCGAAGATGCCAAAAATGCAACATGAACCATAACACGTTGCTTCACCAGCAGAGACGGCAGCAGGCTCCGTCACAACAGCAGCAAGACATCTGCAACTCATCGACACATCAGCCGGGTGAGAAAGGTAACATACGAAATATTGAACAGCAACCAAATCCATCAGTGAACAACGCGTCAGCAGAAATTAACATCAAGAAACGTCAAGTGTTTCTAGCTACGGCTGTGGTCAATGTGATTTCTTCATATGGAACTCGAATCCCATGCAGGGCCCTTCTTGACTCTGGATCGCAGCTGCACTTTGTGACAACATCATTTGTACAACAATTGGGAATCAAGAAGCGTCCAATGGAGACTCCAATTAGCGGGATAGGTGTGCAGGAGTCTAAGACGGAGTTTGTGGCCTCGATATCTTTTGAGTCCAATACATCCGCTTTCAAAGCAACGATTGAGGCAAATTTAATGCCTCGCATAAGTGATTACCAGTGCAGCCACCAAACTGACTTTTCTTTGTGGGAGATTCCCACTCAAATGAGACTAGCAGATCCTTTGTTTTTTAAATCCAACCAAATCGACATGCTCCTGGGAGCTGAGATTTTCTTTGACCTGCTTCTGCCAGGAGAATACCGTGTGTCAAATGATCTGCCAATTCTGCGTAATACAATGTTGGGATGGATTGTAGCTGGAAGTGTTCCAACCTCAAACGCGAACGCACATTGCCACATAGCAACAAAGCCTACATTATCCTCGTTGGATAAGATGGTGCGCTCATTTTGGGAAATCGAAGGTCATGAAGCTCCTGTGAATACTGTCAGCCAGGAAGAACATCAGTGTGAGGAGCATTTTAGAAAGAACACAATCCTAAATCGTGATGGTAAATTCGTTGTGAAATTACCATTTAGGGAGGATCCGAAGATGCTGTTAGGGGACTCATTGCAAATGGCAAGAAGGAGGTTCATTTCATTAGAAAATAAATTGAACAAGGATGATAAACTAAAGGAATCGTACACTAAGTTCATGGAAGAGTATGAAGCATTGGGTCACATGACACCCATTTCCAAAAATGATATTCCTAAGGGACACTATGTAATACCCCATCACTGCGTTATAAAACCCGAAAGCTCATCAACGAAGCTACGGGTAGTTTTTGATGCGTCAGCGAAAACGACGTCCGGCCACTCACTCAATGATTTACTAATGGTGGGTCCAACAGTGCAGCCCGATTTATTTTCAATTGTTCTTAAATTTAGGACACCTAAGTACGTTTTTACAGGGGACATAACTAAGATGTATCGTCAGGTTTTATTAAGTGAGGAAGACCGTGCTTTTCAACTTATCTTTTGGAGGTCAAAACCTGAGAAACCCCTACAGCTGTATCAGTTAAATACCATCACCTATGGGACGGCGTCTGCATCTTTCCTAGCAACTAGATGCCTTGTAAAGCTAGCAGAAGATAAAACCGATAAATTTCACAGAGCCTCGCAAGCCATTAAAAATAACGTGTATGTGGACGACTGCTTGGCAGGTGCAGAAACTATTGAAGATGCTCGCTCTCTGCTCAACGAGATAGTGTGCCTACTCAAAGCAGGTAACTTTGAACTAAAAAAATTTTGTTCAAATAATTCAATGATTTTAGAAGGAGTTCCTGAAGAAGACAAAGAAAAGCTAGTTTTCTTTCATCAATCTGAGGTTATAAGAACACTAGGATTAATATGGGATCCTTCCCAAGATGTCTTTAAATTCAGCTTCAGTGGTGAAAAGATAAATAAACGTAATACTCAAATTACGAAGCGGACGGTTTTGGCAGATCTTGCAAGATTTTTTGACCCGTTAGGCCTAATCGGGCCCGTAATAGTTCTAGGCAAGCTGTTCTTACAAGAGTTGTGGAAAACAAAATTGAGTTGGGATGAAAATCTTCCGATTGAACAAGCTCAGAAATGGATAAGCTACCTTGATCAATTCTCATGCATAAAGGAAGTAAGCATCCCGCGATACGTTCTCCTTCCATCTGCCAGGCTAATTGAACTTCATGCGTTTTCTGACAGCAGTTTAAATGCATTTGGTTCTTGTGTGTACTTGAGATCAACTGATGAAAGCAACCAACATTTTTGGCAGCTTCTTTGCTCCAAATCAAGAGTTGGGCCACTAAAAGCTGTCAGCATTGCTCGTTTGGAATTACAAGCAGCAGTTCTTATGGTAGAACTTGTGGAAAGACTCATCCAAATACTACCAAAGAAAATTGACAAGGTATGTTTTTACACTGACTCAACAACAGTATTAGCATGGATTAAATCACCCTCTTACACATGGGAAACTTATGTTGCAAACAGAGTTGCGAAAATTCAATCAGCTTCAGAATTCCATCAATGGCAATACGTCAAAGGCGAGCTAAACCCAGCTGACTTAGTGTCCAGAGGATCAAACCTTGCAGCGCTTCTCACATCAAGGATATGGTTCAACGGTCCTGAATTTTTACAAGATGGTGAAAATATTTGGGCAAAGGAATACACAATACCCGATCTGGTACCAGAATTGCGTAAAAAAAAATCTGTGTTATCGTTAGCAATTCAAAACGACCTAGGTTTATTCGAAAAAATCAACTACAGGAATTCATTTTTTACATTGAGAAAAATATTTGCCTTTTGCTTTAGATTCTTTTACAATTCCAAAAAACCAAAGGCGTTGAGAATTACTGGTGAGCTAAGCGTTAGAGAACTAGAGGAAGGAACCCGCTGGATACTTGTGCACACTCAAAGAACATCATTTTCGAAGGACTATCGGGCTTTGGAAGAAAGAAAGTTCATACACATAAACTCGACTATATTATCACTCAATCCATATTTTGATGAAAGCACAAAACTCATCCGGGTTGGTGGAAGGTTAGAAAATGCAAGAATTTTGCCAGATGCAAAGCATTAAATTTTAATGCCAAAAAATAATATCATAACTAAAATGCTTTTAACTCAGCTACATCGCAAGAACATGCATGTATCTCACAGAGCACTAATAGCGCTCTCCAGGCAAAAATATTGGATTTTGGGTGTTGGACATGCAGCCCGACAAATAGTCAACAAATGTATCAAATGCTTTAGATCGCAGCCCAAATCAATCAATCAGCTCATGGGAAATATGCCACCGGAAAGGGTCATCCCAACGCGGCCGTTTTATAACTCTGGAGTGGACTTTTGTGGACCAATAAAAACTCATTACAAAGTCAGAGGTAAGAGTCCCACAAAATCATATCTAGCAGTATTTGTTTACTTCTCTACTAAAGCCATACATATTGAGGTGGTAGGAGATTTGTCTGCTGAAGCTTTTATTAATGCATTAAAAAGATTTATATGCAGGCGAGGCCTTTGCCATACAATATTCTGTGACAATGCGACGAATTTTGTCGGTGCAAAAAACGAATTGGCAGAACTATTAAACGCATTTAATGCAGAACGAGTGCAGTCAGCAATTCAATCTGCTTGTCTTGAAGATGGGATAACATGGAAAAACATACCACCTCGTTCCCCTCACTTCGGAGGACTCTGGGAAGCGGCTGTTAAGTCAGCAAAGGCACTCCTCGTTCGTCAACTCGGAGAAGCATCACTAACGTACGAACAATTGCTTACAGTAATCATACAAGTAGAAGCAATATTAAATTCCCGGCCTTTGACCCCTTTATCATCCGACCCCAACGATTTAGAAGCACTAACCCCCGGACATTTTCTAATTGGAAGCCCTCTTACATCCTTAGCCGAGCCAGATGTCACAGAACTTAAAATGAGCAGCCTAAATAAGTTCAGGCAAATACAACACATTCAACAGCATTTCTGGAAAAGGTGGTCGGCGGAATATTTGCATCTGTTGCAGCAAAGAATAAAATGGAAAAGAGAGTCAGACAACCTTAAACCTGACACATTGGTCCTCATCAAGGAAGCCAACATTCCGCCCATGCGCTGGAAATTAGGGCGTGTCGTGGAGACCTTTAGGGGCAGTGACAATAAGGTACGCGTGGCTAATGTAAAATCACAAACTGGAACATACCAACGAGCAATACATAATCTTTGTCCCCTTCCAATTGATGAACCAGACATACAAGCAGAAGTTCCAAATTGCATCAGAAAGAAAAATGCCACGAACTCAAAGGGGATAAATTTTGTCTCAGCCGTTCTCTTAGTGCTTATACTTATACCAACATCTTTATGCCAAACCAGCGAGCAAGTAAATCTTACGAAGCTTGACAACGGTGTTGGTATTTATTTTGAAGACATTGGCACTGTTCAGACAGTAAACACTTATTGGAAGATATTCATTTACTATAATCTTACAACATATTGGCAAGAGCTTGGCGAGTTTAAGTTATACATTCAACGGATGGAAGAAATGTGCACAAAGGATATAGCTCAACAAGTTTATTATGTCCCAATCATTGAAACGCTGCGCAATAGGATCGCAGTGATCGAACATAATAATGAGTTGCTTCACAGTTATCACTCACCAAAATACGAAAGAACCAGAGTTGCAAGATCTCCATTCGATATTGTTGGGACATTAGCGCATAGCTTGTTTGGCATCCTTGATCAAGAAAATGCAGATCAAATACAAAATCAAATTGACGCTGCTTATAAAAATGAGGAACATTTGAATAATCTTTTGAGAAAGCAAAGTTCAATTGCAGATGCTACTTTAAACATTTTAAAGCGCAATCAGGTTGAAATCCATGATCAATTCAAGTCTCTTAATGAATATCTTTCAAAGACAATAGGAATCATCAAAGAAAAACAAAAGGCAAACGATGTGAAACAAAATTTAGGATCCTTGACATCTTACTTGATTTTGGTTCTCACCAATTTCGAGCATGTGCAAGACATTTTGCTAGATGTACTTCTAGATTTAAACCATGCAAAGATCAATCCACAGCTTATAACTCCCAAGCAATTCGACGAACAGCTGCGGTTGGTAAGAAGCAATTTGCCATCTTATTTATCATTGCCGGAAGGGTCAGTTCTAGAAATGTATAGGATGTCATCCGTTAGAGGTCGCAGCTTAAATGATTCTATTGTTTTTGAAATGTTATTACCGTTGACAGATGCGGAAGAATTTCAACTATTCAATCTAATAACTGTTCCTATAATCCACAGAAACGAGACGTATATGGTAACAAAAATTGCTCAATATCTGGCTGTATCATTAGCAAGGGATAGGTACTTTTTGTTGAACGAACTGGAGCTGGGATCGTGCAAACGATTGTTGTCAACGAAACACATATGCAATCGTGTACATCCAACTCTTATCCAAAAAGGGAATTCAAGTTGCTGCGAAATGGCTTTATTGAAGCATAAAGAAAATAGCCTGAATGAATGCACCCTAATGGCAACAACATCAGAAAATCAATGGAAAGGACTGAAGGCGTCTAATAGATGGATTTTTTCTATCACATCGGAAGTGGCTGGGTATCTGATTTGCGGTGGTAAAAGTTACGCGATTACCCTAAACGGAAATGGCCTGCTGCAATTTAACAAAGCTTGTGTGTTACAACTGCCCGATACTATCATTAAAGGTAGGATAGAATTCGAAAATAATATAATGTCATCATTTATTCCCAGTGCAAACGTAAGCAGCTGGAAAATCAATCCAGAAACATCCACAACGGGACCAGACGTACCCTTCGAAGCTAATCACATTGACCAATCTGAATTCGAAGACCTAAAAACAAAAATTGCTGATGTTATTGCGCAATCCAAGGACTTGCAGGATCCCACCGTTATAAACACACATGACTACCACCACTACGGCATGAGTTTCTTCCTGCTAGCTGGCATGATTGGGATTCTCATCGTCTTAGTTTCCCGCACAAGAAGGCCCATTCCAATGCCCAGAAGATCAGTTCCACGTTTCGAGGTCAACGTTTAGAAATAAGTTTAGTTTAGTTTAGAGAGTTAAGAACCCTCAAAAGGGGGGAGTATGTTTAAGTTTCATTTCATACTAGTTTATATTTCAACCGTGTGACCAATATAATTGTCAGGTCGCACGGATCCATTAATACTTTTTTTTATGCATTTATCTGTAAGAGTCCAAGCGTGTGACCAGACGAGACATTGGCAGTTCTCGCTTCTCGGGTTCAGTAAAAAATCGCCATAAACCTATGTTCTCACGCCTGGAGTCATCTTTCACCTCTAAAATAATTTCAATGTTCTTCTTTCACCTCTAAAATAATTTCAATGTTCTTCCAATAAAGCACAGTCGTGCAGTTACTTTCAACGCGGTCAGTTCGGTTCCTTCTTTTTTTTAATTATCAACAATATTATTTAAGAATACTGTTTTCACTCTCTCACACCTAAGGTGTTCTGGTAAATTATTAAACAGACGAGGAGCAGTAACATAATAAAAACGAGAAAAATGTATTTTGTGAATTGTTGGTATATTTACGAAGTTTCTGGTATTGACACGCAAGTTGTGACTATCGTGAACTCTAACTTCATAATAGCCCGAATTATCAAAAAAAATCTTTAAAACTTTGTAGCAGTACATGCGCCTTGAAGGAAGAAGTTCAAAACGTTTGAACAATTCAAAACTAGGGGTTCTGCGATCAACTCCACACATAATTCTTATTCCATGCTTCTGTTTGATAAGTAATGGTTCTATTGTATTGAAATAAGTGCCACCCCAGCAAGAAATTCCATATTGCAGTTTCGATTTAAATATGCCATTATAAACTAATTTTAAAATAGGTAGTTTGCAGTACATGCTAAGGTGGTAAAATTGTCTTACATCTCCATTTAGATACCTTTTCAAATAGGATGCATGGTCCTTCCAACTAAACTTATGGTCCAATATAATGCCTAGGTATTTAAAGCTGTCAACGCGTTCAATTAAAAAGCAACCATCACTGCAGCTTACTTGACTGTCGAATGATATATGATCATATGCATTTCCCAAACAAAATCGAGAACAGCTTGGTGAGTGATAATATAAAGGCAACTCTTCGCATACCACACCCTTGATATTAAATACCATAAATTTTGTTTTGTTACTAATGGTCAGTTTATGAGCATTGAACCATCGTCGTAGTATATCGAGATCGTAATTAACATCGGAGAACATATCAAAAAAGTTATTGTTAGAATACGAAAGAGCAGTATCATCAGCAAATGCCGTGATTTTGCCCAAAAAAGGTTGAATAAATAGCGAGTTCACATAAATTAAAAATAGTATCGGGCCCAATACTGATCCTTGAGGAACACCTATATTTAAGTAACTTTGCGAACTAAAAACATGTTTCACCTTTACCATTTGTTTACGATTTGTTAAATAAGAGCCAAACCAGTCATGAATGATTCCTCTGAATCCTGCATTATATAATTTATCTAGTAATAAAGCATGGTTCACCACATCAAAAGCCTTGGTAATGTCAATAAATAAAGTAGAAGGAAGTTGAGAAGCATTCAAAGTGTTATAAATTTCCCCCTATAGTTTTAATAAAGCGCTTTCAGTGGATCTTGCGCTTCTAAAGCCAAACTGAGAATCACTAAAGAAATGAGTCCTATCTAAGAATGATATTATTTTAGACTTAATTCCGTTTTCAAAGACCTTAGAAAAGACAGATAAGATGGAAATTGGACGATAATTATTTAATGACATTGTATCACCTTTTTTGTGCAGTGGTAATACCACAGCTGTTTTCAAAGCCTCAGGAAAAACACCTTCATGCACACAAAAATTAAAAATAAAGCGGAGAACATCAGCAATATGAAAGGCAATATTTTTCAGTATATAACTTGAAATATTATCAAACGACGACGAATTAGATGTTTTAAGGGACATAATAATTTTATAAATTTCAAGCGAAGTAAATTCTTCAAAGAAAAAGCTTCCTGGTTGAATAACGCTTTGCACTAATCTGTTGTCACAATGAATATCATTTGAAACACCATTACCAGAGCCTATATTAGTAAAAAAATTATTAAATAAATTCGAAACTTCAGTAGGCTCAGACACAGTGATATTGTTGTTGATAATACTTATATCTGAATAAGATTTATTTTTGTTCTTGTTAAGTATTTCATTAACAACTCGCCATTCCTATTTAGGGTTACCAAGGTTTCTTGCTAATCTATTGCTAAAGTAAGTATTTTTACATAGTGGTATTTCGATTTTTACCTCTCTACATAACTTTTCATAGTAATTCTTAAGCCTTTTATTATTCGGATGTTTTTTAATACTTAAGCAAAGTTTTTTTTTTTCTTTGTATTTTGCGTAGTAGAGAGGGAGTCATCCATTGCTGGAGACATTTTAATCTGTTGTTTTTTTACCTTTTGTACTGACTACTATTCACTATAAGAGATTGGAGCTTATCAAGAAATAAATTGAAAGCATCAGAAGGGTCGACGGCAGAGTAAACTTCATCCCAAAACTCAAAATTCAACTTTGACTTTAAAGAGATAAAATCTATTATTTTAATTTCAAAGTTTTCTAAAAGATTTGCCCGAGAAACCTTGCAACTGAGTTGAATACCAGCTAGGCTATGGTCAGTTATTTTTAAAGTCATAGGCAATTGTTTTATAATCAACACAGACATTTCTATGGAATCTTACAAAAATATGGTCTAAGCAAGAGTTTAATCGAGTAGGCTGGTTCATTACAGATTCAAAGCCAAACGAGGAAAGCACAGTTAAAAAATGATCGACATCAGGTGAATCACAAAAGATGTTTATATTAAAATCACCCAACAAAACAGTATTTTTACATTTATGATTATCGAGAAATCGCGAAAACTCAACCAAGAAGGATCCCACTGTACACTTATGCAATCTGTAAATGCAGATAAAACAGTAGTGAGCACCAGAGACTTCGCAATTAACACTGACTAAATCAGCACTATCCAACTTATACTTTTTTATCGTACATCCCATTATGTTTCTATTATAATATAGCCCGACACCGCCAGCAGCATAAGTATCATCACAAGCCGCGTCGAATGCGAAATTTGGAGTAATGTCATATTCAGACTTCTCTTCTTCAAATATCCAAATTTCAGAGAGAAAAATTAGATCTGGTAAATGATCCAAAGATGCGAGGTGAGAGAAAAAAGTATTAACATTTTTTCGCATACTACGAATATTTTGATGAATGACAGAAAAACCGGAAAATTGCTCATTGTTTTGATGGTCTAAAGACAAAAACATTTAACATTATCAGTGGTTAAAGACATACAACTATAATTATGACTTAAATCATTTTGAGGATCTATGGTTGAATTCATACTATTCATGATACAAACAAAAAATTAAATATATTTAGATTAAATTCAAGTTAAAAATATCCTCAAATGAATTGATTCTTATTACTCTATCACCTTCTCTTCTTCTAATAAGCACAGTTGAATCTCTAACCCAAACAAACTTAATTTTGTTTTTGTGTTTTAGTTCATTTGCCATTTTTAATAAAGACCTTGTGTAGCCAGTGAGACTATCGTTGATGTAGATGTTGCTGCTGCTGCTGTTGTTGTTGCTGTTGTTGCTGCTGCTGCTGCCATTGTTGTTATTGTTGTGATGAACACCAAAAGTATTGGAAGAAGTTTTGTTTTTGTTCTCCCGCATTTTCTTCATTACAGCTTTCTTCCGTAATGCAGTTGAGAACTTCACACACACGATGTTAGAAGCAAATTTTTTGTTCTTTCCTTTTATGCTCTTAACAAAGCATGAGTCAATGTCGTTGGAGTTCACGTCTTCACCAACAACAGTAGCAAGTAAGTTGTTGACTCTTTCTTTTACGTTTGAATTGTTAACGTCGGGAATGCCAATAATATCAACTGCACATTGTTTCTCCCTCTGCTCCAGTACATTCAGCTTCGACTCCAAAACATCTACTCTCATATTAAGAGAAGCATTGCAATCTTCAAGAGCTTTGATTTTAGTTAGCGCCTCAGTATTAACTTGCTTAAGCTGAATAATTTCGCTGTACAGCACTTGCAATGTTATTGTTTCTTGACCCGTATTTTTGACGTCATGGGAAGCAAGATATGGGATTACAGCTGATGGATTCTTTATTGCTCTAGACGGACTAGCAGTATCGTTTTTTTTCGGCAATACGGCAAGTAGAGGTAAAAGAAGAAGCACTCTTTGAAGAGACGTGGTTTGCGGATGAGATAATGGGAGCATCTCCCATTATGGACTTTCTTCGCTGAGTGACACAACTATCGCACTTGTACCCTCCTTGACCACCTTTGTCATAAAACTCAATTTCTCTTTTTTCTATTTTGGCGCACTTTCCATGATAATATTCATGACAATTTATGCATTGAATCTTAAGTTCGTGTCTATCGATTTTTAAATTGCACAAACCGCACTTCATCCTGTCACTATTTGTTTTACGAACAAAAAATACTTTTTACTTAGATTATAATTTATAAATAATACTTTTAAGTGGAGCAACTCTCTATGCGTGTATCCCCATCAACACTCAAAGAGAATGTCGGAGGAGGTTCCGGTGAATCGTACGGCAAGTATGCCAAAAGCTCCAGCCCCTGATCCTAAACGTACTGCGGCAAGGTCTGGGGCACATAGATCCGGCAATTTATATGCTTGAACTCCGTGCCTCACCAGGATGCAGGACCTAATTCTTTCGCTGGTTTGCGCATAATGCAAATCAGCCATGCTATTTGGGAGTCCTCTAATCTTTCCTCTAAAGATCCAAGGCTCCTGTATCAGGGCTATATCAAAGGAATCCTCATCAAAACATTTAGTCATCATTGCTGATGCTGCTTTGCTGTGATGAAGGATCGATTGAATCACCCTAAGCTTTTCCCGGTACGGGCCCACCTCCCGCCCGACTTGTTTTGACCCCATATCCATGGTGTCTATCACTTCGTCGCCCTACCGGGTGGCTTTCCAAGTTGAGTCTTTTCCGATGATCCTTGGAACTTCACGAATGCTATGTCCAACCCACAGAAGAGTCTATCTCCTGCTTGTCTAACCAGCATCGCTTCCTCCCTCGGGCACCAGATCGTCAGCTTGGTTCCACCAATTTGTTTGTCATCATATCTTCCACATGAATAACCCTCTATTTAGAAGTGTCCTTCACACAGGAGTTTTGACGACATATTCTGGCTAGGATGACATCCTTGCTCACGGGTTGACCGGGAATAAAAATTATCAACCTTTCCACATCTTCAAGCATAAGAAGCCTGTCTATTTTAAGGTTGATTCCCTCCCATAGGTCGGTCATCTTCCCTAGAGTCTCACATAGCCAACCCTTGGTTTTCTGGTTACCGCATTTTATTGCTATAATCCCTTCCTCCAAGGTTATCTCCTTTACACCGATATCACCTGCATTTGTCAGAAGTAAGTCTAGAGCCCCCAGCAAAGCTCTCCTTCCCAAAGCTTGATTCAGCTTTCGCTTTACCTTGCTAGGTCCAGGTTGCTCGGCCTTGCAAGATTTCTGCTTTTCGGGCTGACTTCTAGTCCGTTTTACATGTTTTCCATCCACATAACCACTGCAGTGTGGTACCTGTGGGCTGACCCCATGTTGAACAGACTGTCCGTCCTCCTTTCCGCCTTCCGTCCCCTTGTTCTCAGTTTCGGGTGGATTCATGGTCCCGGAACACTTGAACCGTTTCCTAGGTCCATCGTCTTCTGGAGAGGTTTCGGTCGACGTCATATTGGCAACCATTTCAGTCAACTCATCGACCGTCCTGTTTATGCCTTCCGCCGAGACAGATTTGGCCAAGGCTAATCTTTGTCTCTTTCGAACTCTCTTCATCCTCTGCCTCAGTTGGTTGTGCAACTTCCGCTCAGAGTCGAGACTTCCTTCCTCTTCCAATTCAGCTTCCACAGTTTCGGCTGACCTCTTGGCACATTTCTGCACCGCATTGTCCACCTCCGCTGAGGATTGGTCTGCTAACTCTTTTGGTTTCCCATTAGAGTCCACCGACCCATCGAGCTTATTCGGGTTCATTCTAGCGTCTTCCAACGCCTTCTCGACTCCTTCTAAGCCTTCCACCTCATTTTCCGAAGGCTTTGTATTTTTATTTATATGGTCCATTTATGTACTCACGGGTAGGGGAGAATTAAACAGTCCGAATAGGCAGAGATCCCCAATACCTATCGATATTCAACTACATTACAACAGAGAATTGAGCTGCCCCTGAGGAGTCTCTATTAGCGGTTCAATTACCCCTGAACACTGTGAACCAGTAGTTTTACCTACCTTATCACAGCTCCCTCGACATTGCAGACATCTTGGAGTTAAGGGTTGATCGATTGATCGGATTGGATCTTAGTTTTTCAATTCGCATTCAGCTCTAACAGAGGAGTTGGGCCACTACCCTGATCTAGCATCCTGTTCCTCTACTTAAGCCGCCCCACCACGACAAGGTGTCCAATCTTCGGATAAAGGTAGATGAACTTACCGACGGATGTAAGAAGTATGGTAGAAAATACTATTCTGACCGCTTTTAACTTACGAGCCCCTTATAGTGTCCAACTATTATTTTATAAACAACTGTATTAACCCAGGTTAGGTTGAGTGGGGCTGTGAGATCATCACAAAAGTCCACGCACCATAGCGGTCCCATCGCCATCTCCAGGGAACCGTTACGGTTAAAAAACTTAACCAAATCGCCCAAACGATCAATTTCCCTACAGAATTTAATTATGGTCGCAATATTGTTTGAGGAAGTGATTAAAGAAGTACCTGCCAAGGTGCTTCCTTCTGCTCCGAGCGATTGCTTGACACTGACGTAGAATGTGGGAGATGTCTTCCGTGTAGGTCCTCACAGTAGCTGCATACATCCGTATTAGATAAGCCCAGTCTCATGACATGCTTCCTTAGAAGACAATGTCCAGAGAGTATTCCTATCGTTAATCTTAGCTTTGTTCTACTGGGATTGATTAATTCTTCAGACTTTTTCCCGTTTTAAGTACCATCTTTTGGCTGCTAAATGGGAAGTTTTTTCGAAAACAACCCTTCTACCCACGACCATAGGTGGTCTTATACTCTCAATCATGGTATTAAGCAGAGACAACACTGAGACCCCCAACTTCGGTCGATTTTTTTTTTTTTTTTTTTCAAAAAAAACGAACAACTTCCGCTGTTTGCAAAGCTGCTGGCAGCGTTCACAGAATTTTATACGTTAAATTTGAAAATGTTCGTTACAACTAAATTTTTTGTGGACAGTGATTTATTTTATAAATAATTGCATATTTATATTTATTTGACATATTTCAGAAAAATACACAATTTTGAAGAATTATAGACAAATAAAAACATTTTTAAGAATCTTTCGTAAGGCAGTAAATATAAATCGAGTAGAAAATGGTGATTATATAATGTATTTAAAAGTCATAATATGTTTTTTGCATTATAATGGAACAATAAGGGTGAATGATTACTTTGTTTGAATAGAAATACAGAATGTTATAAAAAGCTTATATGAAAATGTCCTGAGATAATATTATAGTTACTTATTCACCTAATTTGAGTTGAACTTCTCTTAAAAAAAATCTGTACTTCTGAACACTGTCACAGCTCACAACAGATTCATCACTGTTGTCAAGCTCAATTGACTTAACACATGCGTTATTTGTTTCGATTTCGTGGATTTATTAAAAGTTTGTGTAATGGATTTAAGTACTGAAGAGAACTACATCATAGCTCAGTCCAGAAAGCACGTTCCACCGATCCTTGTGCAGCAAAGGAACGGATTATAACCGCAAAAATTATTTCCCAACAACTTTGATGTCCAGGTGCAAAGCTCCGTAGAGAATGAATCCTACCTATTCTACAAATTATTTTCAAATTATCTAGTTTGAAGCGTATAAACTAGAAAAAGAAGTCAACAATTATGAGGAAGCTGCCAAGTGTTAAAGTTACATGTAAGCTTGGTATATAGAACATAATTCCTCATTAAAACAAAAGAACGCTTACATTTCAGAATCAAAGTGTTGACCTGTGGAACGAGGTCGCCGTACTTACTGATGGCGTACGTGCCCTAGAGAATGAAATAACTCCCGAACAAGAATTTTATGTAAAAATGTTACAACACGTCTCGAATGATGTGCAGCACAAGATTCGTTTGCTTACTGTGAGCCACACAGAAAACAACTTCTAAAAGTGATGCATCAAAGACCAAGTTTATGTTTCAGAGATAATCTATACACTCAAACTATCAACTCGCATACACCAAAACTATTTTCTATTTTGAGATCAGTCTATATAATGAGGTGAGCTTAAAACACTAACGTCCATTGTGTTGGTGATCTACTAACCCTTTCATTATCTTTTTTTTTTTCAAGATGGTTCAATTGAATGCATTAATACCCACGCGTTTTGAATACGCGTAGTTTGATACTGTCTACATCACTTTTCAAACGATATGTTATAAAATGTGTTGAGGCCAATATATCCCATGTATTCACCTTCATATGAAACAGCAAATAGGTTGGGACGCCATCCACCCTCTAGAAGTAAAAACCAACCAACACTCAACTTTCAGTCGCTAGTAATACCTGCATTTACATTGCGTTTAAGTAGCAAACTGTCCTCGAGCGAATTGTCGTCAGAATCAAATACCCCCACCCCGACAGCACCTTTCTTTTTGTCACCCTTACTCAACAACCTTATTGACCTTCTTAACCCTGGATAGCACGAAGTAAATTTTGTTTTAGTTTTCTTGGTTGATTTTGCACTCGGATGTTTTCCATTGTAGTCATTAGAACTGGCACTGGCGCTGGCACTGTCACTTCGGTTTTGAATGCAAAAATTGGTGTAAATTAAAAATTCAGTATAGTGGGTTTTGTCTGATTCGACTACTTTAACTTCTGTCGCTAGACAGTTGTACGCTGTTGCTGGTCGCGCGGCGCATTTGCTGGTGTAGTGCTAATGTTTTATGTCGTCCACAAAAATATACCCGGCCGACCGCCGGCCGCCGTGCCATCCAATCCTCTCACTCTTAGATTGCCAGTTGCCTATGGCATTTCGAAGCGGTCGGTTGTTGTTTTTATAAAAAGCTTTCTTAATTCTGGTACCCCTCATTCAAATACGAAAGAAGAAAGGCTATAAGAAGAAATGTTTTTAAACGTAAATAAAGAAGTATACTTCGCCGAAATATTACAAGCCAGCATTATTTAATTAGTCGTATTTTGCTTAGTAAATTTTTTAAGAAAAACAAAAACAAAAACTAACTAGGAAACTAAAAACACGTGCGTGCACGATATATCTATAATTCCGGCCTTACTCGCTAACACGTTATATGCAAGACAAAGATTACGATTGCATTCTTGAGTAGGAAAATAGTCAGACAGTGTGTATTACGAGCAAGTCGTTGTGGTTATTGCGATTTATAGCCGAAGTGACTGATTCCCTACAACCAGATAAAAAAACATCATAAAAGAGCGGTTGAATAATGGAAAATAATTGAATAGTGCAATTAAACGAGAGTTAATTATTTGCAATCCCTTGATTATAATCTTAACATAATACCTATAGTGAAGTGTGCAAAAATTTGTACACATTTTCTGTGCTCGATTTATTAGCGAAATTTGCGTCGGTTTCGCAAGGTGGTGAGTTTTTTATTCCTCTGAAAATATATTGCGTATCTCGTATGCATGCATCTTAAATCAACACACTCTCGAGTTCATTAAACGCTTAATATATACAGTTTTTTATTTTGGAAACATGCATTTCTCAATGTACTGGCAAGTTCATTCGAAAGTTAGTTTAACTTGTGAAAACGTTTATAACTTCTGAAAACGTATCGGCTCAAATTTTTTATAGCTAAAAGATTGTCAGCTTGCTTATTAAAACTAGCATACCACAGATTGACTTGGAATATGTTTTAAAATATATTAAGTATCTTAATGTTTTCCTATTGACAACAGTCGATAGTTACATTCTTAAATACAAACTCTACTGGCGGAACAATTTGTATACAAACATCTATTTCAATTCTCATTTTAGAATACTTTAGTGTAAAAACCTTTGCAGAACTAGCTAACAGAATCCAAACATTTTGAGTTCTGAAATCCGATTAATATTGGTTGGAATTTTCTGCACATTTCATGCGTACACCAGATAGGATTTAACTCGTAACTTCAGTAAATCCGTGTTATTTTGGTGTATTTTTTTTAAACACAACTTTCTTCTTCTTCATTGACACACAGTTGCCATTTGACATTTATATACAATAATTCTTATGTCCACCTCAGTAGAGAAAGTGAGTTCAGTGCGGTGGATATCGTTTATTCGGATATGAGAGTCCTCCCTGTTTCAATTCTTATGTCAAACTTAACAATTAAAATATAGTAGGTTTGATTAGTTCAAAACATTCCATAAATTGCTTCTGTAATTTACTCAAGTCGTGTTCATTTTCCTCGCATAAAAAAAAAATAAATAGTAGGCGCAACAGGTCTGTAGGGACCCTGGGCCTAGCTTCTAACAACCATTCGTTTTGTGTGAGTTTTTAATTTTTGGAACGAATGGTAGGGATCTACAATTTTATGCCGATTCCAAACGGCCCATTGAGAAGCTCTTTCAAGACAATTATACTCTCGGATGTTTGTCAGACGTTCGCGAGAGGTGGCGCAGTGAAAAAAACCCACAGTTGGAATTTGGGTTTTTGCGGGATTCGAGCTTGGGACCCCCGCTTAGCAGTCCAACACACTAACCACTAAGCCACTGCGACCATTTTCCTCGCATGAGTGTTTCATTTAATGCGATTCATTTGAATACGATCATGTTTTTTAAGATGCTTTTGGCGGACGTATTTCGAAATATTTGTTTACTAAATATTTGCTTGCATCTATTCTTCAAAGAGCTTATTTAAAACACGTATCTGTATACATTATATCCACTCATGAATACAAAATTAAGTCTTTTTTTATGTTAAACGATCTGGTTCTCTTTCCTGTTGTATTGGTGTATTTCACTTCGAATTTGATATAGGTTTCCGAAGTTTTCATTTATTTTTGAGTTTGGTTGTTCTCCTTTGACCTGGTGTTTCATTTTGAATGAAGTCTTTGTTTTGGCTTATTTCGTAATGAACACTACAAGCCCTGAGGCTATGCGGTATAACTTCGTCTACGTTCACGTTGTAATGCAGAGCAGCGAGATTTTGTTTTGAATTTCATTTATTTGTTGCGTTAATTTGAGGTACAAGACACTTCAAGACAACTTAAAACAAAGTAATTATTATGATAGTGAAGAGACACTAAATTATTTTAAATGAATTTCCAAAACTGTTTTCAAAAACATCAATGCGATCAATGACAAAAAAATTAGTTCATTGGTGAAACGCTCAATTGGTTCATTACTGCCATAATTAGTTTTATGGAACTAGCCACGGAGATAAAGTGTCATACGCAGATTGCTTGCGGGACAGTGAAAGATCGCCCACCTTAATAAATAAGGGCATTTAAAGTGGTAGGTACCTAATTAATTTAATCTCTTAGTAACATTCTACGAAAATAATTGCGTCGCTTTTTACGACTAGATAGGTACCTATGTTAAAAAGAAGCCACCAAATTATAAGGGCGAAGTTCCACCTTAGCTTTTTAAGTCTTGTAAAATATTTTTGCACCTTTTCTTATATGAGTGGTTTTGATAGTAAGGATTCCAGATAGTACTACAAAATACAGATCTTTCAGATTGGCAGTGCATAAGGGTTAGAGAATGCATTCTTATTGCGCGTAATAAAACCGAGCACTTTTGTCCAAGTGAGATATAAAACTGACTTGTAGATCTCATAAAACTAAAAGATCCTTGTTGAAATGTACGTTTTAGGAAAAAAAATGATTATTACGGTTTTTAGAATAAATATTGGAACATTCGAAGCTTTGACATTTCATGATGACTGCGGTGTCTTTTATGCAGAGATAAGTGGTATAACCCAAGCGGCGAAGGACCTAAAGAGATAGCACATTGTCGATACACAAATCACTATTTACTCTGCCATGGAGTCAGTCGTAGTGAGAGAGCTGGCTGTGACCTTTTGCTGGGTACCAGGGCATCTACATACGAAGTAATGAACAGGCGGATGAGCTTGCAAGAAACAGGTCGATAATAGATTCATCTTTGGCCCTAAAACCAGTAAGAACTCCGCTAAGCACACTTGAAAGGAAGATTGGCATTGAATCCGGAAGTAGGATAAACCTAGTCTAGAAAGTCATTTACTTTCCCTTAAAAACAGCAGACAGAGGATTTTCAACAGCTACTTCTTCGATGAACTAGAGGATCTGGTGAATAGGGGTCAATGTTAAGAAGAGTCATTTATAAAAAAAGTCTATGAAGATAAACCAACGTGGTTGTATTTCACTAGAATGACTGCGAACTACTAATAATAAGCCAAATAAATTCTAACATGATATCTTTCTCTAGAGGCACACGTTAAAGGTTGTAAAAGACCACGATACATGCACGAATCCTAACATACAATTTTTTTTAATATTACAAGTGTAGGCAAACTGTCAAATGACAAAATTTTATCTATTCCGACAGCAAAGCGAAGAATTGAATGCTTTAGCAAATTTGGATGGTACATCGACTCTGGTGCAAGTATGCACATGACCGTAACATACTGGCGCTTTGTTCAGTAGATGAAGTAATTACAACCGGAAACAAAAAATGCTTCTACGACATTACAGTGGAAGGCCTGCTCTGTCCAGGTTGGCATTTTTTCTAGAAACACTACATTGAAGTCCTCAAACCAGATAACATGAGTTCTGCACAATAAAGGTTTTGATGATCTTTCCTCAGAAAACAAACCCCTGGAAAGCTTTGCTCTTCCGTGTAATATTTAACCGAACTGTGTAAACTGTAGCAAAGGCGAAGTTCATTTTACTTTATGCCAACCTCTTAGCAAATATTGTAAGCCAAGACTTAAGAGTTTTTTGTAGCTTATTAATAGAACCGGAACAGACAGAACCCCCATGTGCTTCATGAAACAGCACTTCATCCGCAAAAAGTCACTGTACGGTTTTCATGCCGGTGGCGTCATTGGAGCTTTTTTTTCGTCAATGAAAATGACCGTCACGATAATTTAAATGGTATTCGCTACAGAAACATGTTGAAACGTTATCATTTGAGCAATTACATTAATCGGACATCAGTGATGTGATTTAGATTTAGATTGTTTTATTTACTTTGAATTTTACACCTTAAGACAAAATATTCTTGCAAATTAGTGAAGACGACAAATTTGAAAGAAGCTACAGAGTAAAGGAATTTTGGAGGGAATACGAATATATAAAGCTAACAAAAAAGAAAACCGGCGAATTGCGAGTGTTACTCGCGCACCAAAGGTTCCGTAAAGTTGGAAATTGCGAAGATTTTTTCCAGATGAGAACACGCTTTAACAATGAAATGACCGAGAAGATGTTCTTACACAACAATCAACAATAGGTCTGTTCCCTAACGATAATGCATTGGAACACATTAGCCAAATTTAGCCAAACTTCGATCCTTTACGCAAAAGCTGGACAGAAAAGAGCAAAAAAGAAAGAACAAAACATTTCCCCTCCATAAAACGAATGCAAATATTAGCCCAAGAAATTTCTTTGGGCTAGTTGGTTATTGCTGACAGATGGTTGTCAAATAGTTCAAATGCTAATTTGAAGCTGACTTTTTTTTTGTTTTCATTTTTATTTTGTGCCTATATAGCATTAAAATTTAAAAGATTTAAGAAGCAAAAGAATTTTAGTTTCTAATATCTGCAATAAAATTAATTCAAATCTTTTTCTTGAATATAAATTTGTGCTTTGTTCTACCGATATTTGAATAGTCTTGCCTAGAAAAAATGAAAATTTTTGGTTCATGTCGTTCCTTTACTTTTTGGTTAATATTCATTTGCGAGAAATGTGACATATTACCTGTATCCATGGCAACTTTTCCAATGGAAAATGGTTAAAAGGACCAAACAGTCTTCGGCCCATATAGCTACGAGCATAATCTACATAAAAGGTTTATATCTATTTTTTTGTAAGTCAGGTGCAGAAAGCTGATAATAAAGAAGGATTTCATTGCGATACCTAACAAAGAAAGGTGGTTGCAATAGTAGTGATGCGATTATATGAGAACACAAGCGCTCTCACTCTAGCCTCTCACTACCAACTCCTACTCTCACCTCCGCGTTGGTGACTGCCGGGTGCCTAACACCTCGACTGGAGATTGGGTATCCAACCCCTGTGGAAGGTCGTTGGTGGCAGTAGACGAGAGAGGGGGGAGCAGAGTGTCTTCTCACTTAGGCACTTCACCTTGTTTCAGTCTTCCAGTCATATCCAAAGTCTTCGAGAGAATATTCCTTAGGCGCCTACTACCGGTTATTGAAGACAATAATCTTATCCCTGACCACCAGTTTGGGTTCAGAACCAAGCATTCGACGATTGACCAAGTACATAGAACTACTGACGTAATCGAGAAAGCATTTGAAGAAAAAAAGATTTACTCAAGCGTATTCCTTGACGTCTCACAAGCCTTTGATAAGGTGTGGCACGACGGCTTGAAATTTAAATTACGACAAGTTCTCCCCGCAAGCCTATATGATATTCTAGAATCATATCTCCGGAATAGACTCTTCCGTGTTAGAAATGGAAACGAATACTCGGAGCTAAAAGAAATTTCGGCCGGGGTACCGCAAGTAAGCGTCCTTGGTCCGCTTCTCTATTTGTTATATACTCGCGATATACCAAGGGAAGATGGCACTACCCTTGCTACGTTCGCCGACGACATAGCTATCCTGGCAGTATGTAATACAATCGAAGAAACGACTACAAAACTGCAAACCGCAGTGAATAAGATAAATGAATGGACAAGGAACTGGCGGATCGCCTTAAATGAAACTAAATCTGTACATGTGAATTTCACGTACAAGAAAACCAATGACTTGCCAATTTTCCTAAATATGGCCCGAATACCTGAGAACAAACTGCTTTTATACAAGCAAGTGCTAAAGCCGGTGTGGATCTACGTTATACAACTTTGGGGTTGTACCAAGAAAACAAATGTCAATATTCTACAAACTTTTCAAAATAAAGTTCTTAGAGAAATTGTACAAGCACCATGGTATATTAGAAACGACGATATCCATAGGGATCTCGGAATTCCAACAATCGAAGCTGAAACTAGAAGCTTAGCGAGAAAGCATAGAAACCGACTAATCGGACATATTAACAATACAGTCCGACAAATCTTGGACGAGAGCAATTTATTGCGCCGACTACAAAGAACGAAACCGTTCGACTTGGCAAGATAAGATTAACCGCGTCTAATTTGCGGAACACGCAGGATCTTTCATTGGAAAGTAACCTGTCAAAAGTTTTTATTTAATGATAGAAAAATTGCTTGATAAGTTATATCTTAGTTGCAGTATCTAACAATCTTTAGAAGGGTGGTGTTCTTAGTCAGTAAAAATCTGACACTACTATGAGAACGCGCTTGCTATTCTCATAGTGTCTTTGGAAGATTTTCACCTACCCTCGGATAAAAAAATAAAAGAAAAAAATCTTGTTTCAGGCGGATGAATTGTCTAGACGGAATCAACGGTGGCATCTACAATTCCAGCCAGGTCGAACTACTAAGTGTAATCCCAATATGAGCTGCTTCAACATTTTTTTTTTTTTATAATTAACACGCGCTAAAGAGGTTATGACTACTCTTATGGTGTAGTTTGAAGTACACAGCGCGGGCGTTAAGGAAATTCGGATAGAGAAGATAGGAGATTCCGGTGCACATTGGATTTAAATGTCTTCAAATTGCACTGAGGGGGAAAGATATCAGGTTAAAAGGGACTTCCAATACTGAGCCAGGTTGTTGGAAAGAGTTGGTGGCAGATGAGCCTTTAATGAGTCAACGGCAGCGCTCATATCCCAAAATGGGCTACTGACATCAGCATATCCGGCCCGCTGTCCTACAGGGTCAAAACAAGGGCCTGCCCTCCAGGTTGGAGGTTGTGCCGGGTAACTTCCCGACCACGGAAAAAACTGATAGTTATGAGAGAGACACAACTAGCCTCATACAACGGTACTCCTCAAATGCTAACAAGACCCGGAACGTCAATGGACACGACATGAGAGTATGTACCTGGAATGTACGAGCGCTCTACACCCCACGTTCTACACAAAAACTTGAGTCTGTCCTAACGCGGTACAAGGCAGATATTGGATCAGGTATGATGAAAATAAAAAATTGCGACATTTATTACAGCTGCCATAAGAGATTGCATGTATTTGGATGCGGATTCGTCGTGGGAAATCGGCAAAAGTTATTAACTTGGAGCGGATAAGTGATCGCCTAGCTGTGATCCGCATCAAAGCTACATTCCAAAACATAAGCCTTATATGTGCACACGTCCCTACCGACGAGGATGAAGACCCTATCAGCCTTATTTATAAACTCTTCGTAGAGTCTGCTTATCTCTACGCACCCTCTAAAATACCCTTACACAGGAAAATGTTATTTATAAAGTTTTTTGAACGTTGCTTTAGGGCTGCGTAAGTTAGGGCTGCGTTTAGAGCCTGCGTGGAGCTCACGTAAATAAGTTTTTGCATCAAATGTCATTTGGTCGTCGTCGAATTGTAAACAAAACCGAAAAGTGAAATTAGTTTTTGTTTATTCATTCATTTCGAATTCTGTGCAAAATTTCTGCCAAACGAAATTCGTTGTCATATGCAATTATAAAATTGAAATTATATTAAATAAACAAAAATATATAAAATATTGTGCATTTGGGATATTATTTCTTCTACTTCAGTTTTGTTGCTTGTGGAGAATGTCTTAGGATGTGTCTGAATATGTCGACAAATGACCTGGCATTGTATTTGGCGGTGGTTGGTAGAATAGAAATAGGAATATGGATATAGGAAGATACATAGATATATGATTGCAGTTTGATATTTCAGCAGTATATTCGAAGACTTTTCGGAATTGTTTTAGATAATTTGTGTAAAATGATTTCATTTACAAAGCTAATCAGAGCTGAAGTCGGTTTCAGGGCAAAAAGGTAATAGATTTCTTTGTTTTCTGTAATAGTTTATCGAATATTCTTACCTATTTAGACACAAACCTCGTTTAGCAAAATTACCGCGGAAAAATGTTTATAAATCACAATTTCATGAAAGCCACGTAGAGGCTGTGTAAATCTTTACACGATGTTTAACTAAACAACGTCGTAGAGGCGTCGTAAGCGAATCAAATAAATACGGCAGTATCTGTTCCGTATCTGAAATGGCCAGAGAATTTCCAAACAAAAATAAAAGTAGTCTACGTGGTTGAAGTGTCGAACGAGTACTGTCGTAACAAAAAGAGTTTCAATTTTCATATGCCATCAGTGAAATTGCGACATTTATTACAGCTGCCATAAGAGATTGCATGTATTTGGATGCGGATTCGTCGTGGGAAATCGGCAAAAGTTATTGACTTGGAGCCGATAAGTGATCGCCTAGCTGTGATCTGCATCAAAGCTACATTCCAAAACATAAGCCTTATATGTGCACACGTCCCTACCGACGAGGATGAAGACCCTATTAGCCTTATTTATAAACTCTTCGTAGAGTCTGCTTATCTCTACGCACCCTCTAAAATGCCCTTACACAGGAAAATGTTATTTATAAAGTTTTTTGAACGTTGCTTTAGGGCTGCGTAAGTTAGGGCTGCGTTTAGAGCCTGCGTAGAGCTCATGTAAATAAGTTTTTGCATCAAATGTCATTTGGTCGTCGTCGAATTGTAAACAAAACCGAAAAGTGAAATTATTTTTTGTTTATTCATTCATTTCGAATGATGTGCAAAATTTCTGCCAAACGAAATTCGTTGTCATATGCAATTATAAGATTGAAATTATATTTAATAAACAAAAATATATAAAATATTGTGCATTTGTGATATTATTTCTCCTACTTCAGTTTTGTTGCTTGTGGAGAATGTCTTAGGATGCGTGTGAATATGTCTACAAATGACCTGGCATTGGATTTGGCGGTGGTTGGTAGAATAGAAATAGGAATATGGATATAGGAAGATACATAGATATATGATTGCAGTTTGATATTTCAGCAGTACATTCGAAGACTTTTCGGAATTGTTTTAGATAATTTGTGTAAAATGATTTCATTTACAAAGCTAATCAGAGCTGATGTCGGTTTCAGGGCAAAAAGGTAATAGATTTCTTTGTTTTCTGTAATAGTTTATCGAATATTCTTACCTATTTAGACACAAACCTCGTTTAGCAAAATTACCGCGGAAAAATGTTTATAAATCACAATTTCATGAAAGCCACGTAGAGGCTGCGTAAATCTTTACACGATGTTTAACTAAACAACGTCGTAGAGGCGTCGTAAGCGAATCAAATAAATACGGCAGTATCTGTTCCGTATCTGAAATGGCCAGAGAATTTCCAAACAAAAATAAAAGTAGTCTACGTGGTTGAAGTGTCGAACGAGTACTGTCGTAACAAAAAGAGTTTCAATTTTCATATGCCATCAGTGCTTATATATGTGTGTGTGGTCGCACATCTGCCTGCTGCAGGTCTCGCTGGTAGCTGCTCGCCGCTATGTGCTGACCGTTGCATGTTCGTATATTATGCTCTGTCGCCTGATCATCGTCGCCGTTGTCTGCCTGTGGTATATCGTATATATAACTCGTCTGTTGCCTGCCTTTCGTTGCCGTTGTTTGCCTGTTGTATATATCGTATATGTGTAACTCGTCTGTTGCCTGCCTTTCGTTGGGGAAGTTTTCTCTTTTGGTTGAATGTTGTTTGCTGTGTTGCTACGGTTAATTTTTTGTTTTGCTTTTCGTCATTACATAAATCCTCGATGTACACTGATTCTCACGCGATCTGAGACATCTCGGCCTCCTCTAAGACCTCGGTTTCTGAATTTTCTTCGGATAAGAGAATGTATACCTTCTGTATGTGCCGCTGCCTGGTAAACGTTCGACCCGTGACCTTATCGAAATGTTGCGTTGTTACCACTCGCATGAGCTTATCTTCGCCTGGATGTAATGCCGTGACTCGTCCCAGACACCAATGAGTTGGTGACAAGTTTTCGTCCTTGAGAGCCACAATGTCACCAATTTTCACGTTCTCCTCTGCCTTTCGCCATTTACTACGTTGCTGGAGCGTCATTATTCCGTCTGCCACCGTTGCCATATGTCCTCTGTCTATCGACGCACCAAATGCCACTCCTTGATGCCATTGATTGGCAATTTCATTGACGAGGGCTCAGGAAGCGCAATGATCGGACCCCCGGTCAGGAAATCGCCTGGTGTTAACGCCAACTTGTCCTCCGGATCATAGTAAAAGGCCACCAAAGGCCTTGAGTTCAAGCAGGCCTCTATACGAATGAGTAACGTGTTTAATTGCTCGTAGCTCATAGTCTGATGACCAACCACTCGTACCAGATGCCTTTTCGCTGACTTCACCGCCGCCTCCCAGATGCCACCTTGATGCGGTGCTGCTGGTGGTATGAAATGCCATTTCGTACCACGATGTGCCAATTGTGCCTTTACGTGTTCGGTGTGCCATGCCTCTAAATCCTCCTGCATCTTAAGATTTGCGCCGTCAAAGTTTTGTGCCATTGTCCGAGTGAAGTTGCTCGCATGGTCCTCGTCGTCCAGTGAATCTGGCGAATGCATTGAGGAATGCCTCTGCCGATAGATCGGTCGCCAACTCGATATGCACTGCCTTCGTTGCCAGACACACAAAAATGACCACGTACGTCTTGGTCGTTGTCCGCGATCGTTTTGCGCCTAAGCGAAGCAGGAATGGTCCACAATAGTCCACGCCAGCGATGAGAAATGGACGATGCCGATTTACGCGATACTTCGGTAGATCAGCCATCCGTTGGTTTGCTGATTTACCTCGTTGCAGGCGACACGTGACACATTTACTGATGTACGATTTCACGAGTGCCCGGCCTCCTATGATCCAATGCGTTTGTCGAATGGTCTGCAGCATCAACTGCACACCACCATGTAGGGTCTCCTATGTACCTTAGCCACAATCATGTACGCCAGCCTGCTTCCCTTCGCCAAGATGATTGGGTGCCTTTTAGTCGCATCCAATTCTGCTCGCCTAATTCGGCCTCCGACCCGTAAAATTCCCTCCTCATCGATGAATGGGTTCAAAGAGCTGAGCTCGTTGCTGGTTGGTAAGTCCTTGGCCTGGTTGCGTACTCCTATCTTATGATCATACCATTGTCTTTGATCCAAGCGTGTCAAGGCCAGCATTGCCTGATGTAGACGTTCAACGCTGCATATGTCCGGTCCACGTTCCTTGCGGTTTGTGGTGCCTAGGTAAAGAATATGTGCCATAATTCTATTTAACCTCGTGAGTGAGTTGGTGCGATCGAGTAAATTAATCGAATGGCCGTCTTGCCGCCTCGTCAACAGTAGATTCGTTCGCCCACGGGCATGTGCCGATACTGGGGCCCTTTGCTCTTGGTGTAAATACTGCAAATCATCCACCGTACATAACGGCTCGCCTGACGTACTGTACAGATCGCCTCGTTGAAGGAATGATGGCCCTGTCCACCAGAGCTCATGAGCCTGTATCTGCCAATCCATCAGTCCCCGACTAGCACAGTCTGCTGGGTTCTGTGCCGAAGGAATATGCCGCCATGCTTCTGGTTCACTATGCTGTTGCACGTAGCTCACCCTGTTCGCCACGTATGGTTTGGGTTTGAACCTAACCGGAAGCTGTCGTAGCCATGCCAGGACGATCGTCGAATCCGTCCAAAGGAAATATCCTGTGGCCGTTCTGTCCATTGCCTCTCGTACTACCTTCATTGTCGTTACCAACAGTTGAGCTTCGCTAAGCTCTAGCCTCGGAATTGACACGGTTTTTACTGGTGCCACTCGTGTCTTTGATGTGATCAATCGGACAGTTACCTCGCCTGCTTCGTCGATGGTGCGTGCATAGATCACAGCTGCATACTTATGTATCGATGCATCGCAGAACCCGTGCAGCGTAGTTTGTTGTCCCGGATGCATGCCGAGATGTATTGGTATCTCCAAGCTCTCTAATTGGAACCAGCCTTGCCGATATAATATGATCCACTCCCTCAGTAGCTCGCCAGAAATCTCCTCGTCCCAACCAATGCCTGCCAACCAAAGCTTCTGCATAAAGATCTTCGCCTTAATGACAACTAGTGCCAACAGTCCTGTCGGGTCATAGAGCTTAGCGATATCGCTAAGGCATTTGCGTTTTGTTCGTGTCACTGCCTCGTCCAGCGTTATGTCGAATGACAATGTGTCGGCCATACTATCCCATTGCAGACCTAGAACAGATGTTTCCATGGGTTACTAGCTAATGAAAACTTACCTAGGGCGCCTTGACCAGTTATTGCTTGTGTAACTGACTCGATGTTGGATCGCCACTTCCGTAGATGCATGTGGCCTTGCTGCAGGATACTATCTACGTTCTTCGCCCGACGAGTCGCCATTGATGAAGTTGGAGCACTTGACAGATAGTCATCGACGTAAAAATCCTCTTCAATGCTACGCCTTGCCTCCGCTGCCTCTGCCTCATGCTTGATGATCGTGCAATTGTCCTGCGCACATTGACATAGAGTACGTATTGCCAAGTAGGGTCCAGACCGGGTGCCATACGTCACCGTGGTAAGTCCACCTTTGATCATCCGGATGTACCAGAACTTGGCGAAACATCTTCTCGATGTCTGCTACCATTGCTACGCGATACATCCTGAACCGTAGAATAATGTTGGCCAATTTGTCCTGAACCGTCGGCCCGCTATGTTGTGTGTCATTAAGCGATACACCGTTGCTAGACTTTGCCGACGCATTGAACACAACCCGAAATTTTGTTGGGACCGCATGATGTGGTATGTAATACGCCTGAGATCCTTCACCTACATCGCCCTCGTGTAATGTCATGTGACCTAATGCCTTGTAGTTACGCATGAATGCGACGTATTTCGCCACTAGTCCGGGATTGGAATGTATCAGCTTTTCGTTCCGATAGAATTGCTGCATAGCCATCCGTCATGAATAACCGAGTTTGGGTTCACCGGGGAGAAATGGTATGTTGACCACGTACCTGCCGTCCTGCCTTCGTCCCACAGTAGCTGCATAATTTCGTTCGCATTCATCTATTGCCTGAATGTTGCCTTCCGGTAGCGATGGTTCCTCTACATGCCAGAATCGTGTAAGCGCCTCCTCCAACCTCTCGTTACCTCGTCAGTGCACCCTGTGCACCAAATTGCAGCGCGAAATCGACCGGACCTGATATGACCCAGCCAAGATGCGTATTCTGCGTATGCGGTTGATTTGCCTCTCCACCAATGAGGCCGTCCTTGATGATTAGACTCCAAACATCTGCCCCTATCAGCAGATCAATTTCGCCTGGATTTCCGAAGTTCGGGTCGGCCAATCTTAATCCTTGCAAATGAGGCCACTGGTCCGTCCGAACCGGATGAGAAGGTACGTCCGCCGTAATTTTCGTCAGCACAAATGCATCAATCCGCATGGAAAAATCTGCCTCGTGTCATAGGCCGTCGCAGATCTCCCGCGCCAGCAACAACCATCTCAAATTTCTGCCTCTTGACCCTTAGCTGCTGCATGCATCGTTCCGTAATGAAGGAAATATGCGACCCTGTATCGTATAGTGCGCGTGCCGTAACGCGATTGCCTTGAATATCTAGTATGTCTGGCTTTGCGGTGGCCAATAGCGTAGTGCGACCATTGTACACAAACGACGCAATAGCCGGCGCCTTTTCTGCCATGCCTAGTCATGCCGAAGCCTGTGGGCGTGATGAAGCAGACCTTGATTCGACGATTGAGCTAGTGATTCGACGTGTTTTTGGTGCGCTCTGTGATTTAGATTTCTGCTACTTACATTCCTTGTCCAGTTTTGAGAGCTTAACCTACCCAAGTGTAATCGATAAGATATCATAAGACAGTGACTTAACAAAAAAAGCATAAGCTTTAAATAAGCATAAAAGTGTAGTTTTATATCCTTTTTATTTATTTTTGTTTTACATTATTTGCTTCTCTACTTTTAAATTTTTACATCTCCCCAAGAGCAATGTATGTGTGCAATCATTGCAGTGATCGTCTCCCTCAAGAAGGTGATTTCGCAGTATGCATGATGTGCACGCGTAAACTCCACTTCGAGTGTACTACGGTTACCGAGAAATCGTGGAGAACCATGGGTGCGAGAAGAGAAACGTGGAAATGTCAAGTCTGCAGAAGTAGAGGAGATGGCCAAAGTACAGAGGCAGCAGGCAGCAGTCAATGTGTTAGTTCCTAATACACGCACACCGGAGGTCCCATCGACTAAAAGAGTGCTACAAGTTACCAGCCCTGATATCAATGATTCGAGCGCAGATAACTCAGCTGTTCTAACAGAGATAAAACTTATGAGAGCTGAAATGAAAGGCTGCGAATTTTTAGGCTCAAAATATAATGAACTGAACGCTAACATAACAAAAAATAATCTTTTAATCGAGAACTTCACTAAAGAATTAGATGAACTCAGAGAAAACTGCAAAAAGAAAGACGAAACAATACAAAACATGCAATCGCAAATCAACCTCATCGAACAGCAAATGTTAAAAAACAATGTAGAAATAAAAAATGTCACACCCACAATACACGAAAATCTTGTTGAAATCGTAAAAGGAATTGGGAAAACTATTCAACATGAGATAAGCGATAACGACATCATTGATATATACAGAACAAAAACAAAAAAACCGGCCTAGTGCGAGTGTCACTCGCGCACCGAAGGTTCCGTATTTGGCTAAAGTCCAACACATCAGATATTATTTGAAATCTATAATATCATTCAATATTTCCCCTTTTCATGAATTCATCACAATTTAGTTTAATTTAATTACTTAATATTTTTACTCTACAAAATTACTCGCACATGAATCTCATTTTCTAATTATTACCTATAGTACCCAACCCACGCCAATTTTCCATTATGTATGCGACCTGTTCCAATTAAAAACTATTGACTAAAAATATATTACTTTTATTTTGTTATGTACTCCCCAAAAAAATGTATTATACTCCCCAACGAAATTAGCAAGCGGGAACCCTGGTGGTCTTCTGTCTTTGATGGGGTCAATTGTGCACAACTGCGTAGTAGAGATTAAAACTTATGAGAGCAACGTATTTTTTGAAAATATCTTGTAAACTATTAACTTTTCAGCAAAACATTATTCAGCACATATATAGATAAGAACATGATCTACAAAAAAGGAATTTATGTATTTTTTTGTGAATCAAGAAATAAACCGTTTTTTGGGCGAAAGAAAATATTTTTTTCACCAGATTACTAATTAATCCAAAACCAATCGATGTATTCCTTCCATTGGTATTTGTCGTTTAACTAGAGGTTATACCGGATGTTGTGTGTAAATTTTAGCCTCCTATGTCAATCGGTTCTTGAGATAGACCTGGTAACAAAATTGGCTTAGTGGGTTCGGACAGACAGACAGACAGACAGACAGACAGACAGACGGAGAGACATCCGAGCGAAACTAATAAGGTTACGTTTTTTCCCTTTGGGTACGGAACCTTAAAAACCGGCCAAGTGCGAGTGTCACTCGCGCACCGAAGGTTCCGTATTTGGCTAAAGTCCAACTCATCAGATATTATTTCAAATCGATAATATCATTCAATCTTTCCACTGTTCATGAATTCATCACAATTTTGTTTAATTTACTTACTTAATATTTTTACTCTCAAAAATTACTCACACATGAATCTCATTGTGTCACATAATATTGTAATATAGTGTACCTATACCAGTGCTACCGAAAGTACTGCAATAGGAGTATTGTAGGTACTCCTTTTTCGTCTGCTGTACTCCCGTACTCCTCAAAGACAAATTGTACTCCTATTATTAATTTCGGATTTAACTATGTATTCTCACATGCCTTGACATTTCAATATCCAGTAAATTGCAAGACTAATTTTACTTTCTGGATGTTTTATTAAGATTTTTTTATTGCCATTGTTGATTTTGTTACATTCGTGTCGTTACAAACAATTGCGGATCCTGTAAATTCATTGAGGATAGAAAGGTAGATGTTAAAACGGTGAAACAAACTAATTGTTGATTGCACTGACGAACACTCATTTTGATAATAAAGTCCTAGGGCGTAGTGTTTCGGCATCAGATTAGACAGTCGCCACCAAAACAACATAGCCGCCATAGGCTGTCTAAAGCGACCTGTCCCAATTGAAAAACTATTGACTAAAAATATATTACTTTTATTTTGTTCTGTACTCCCAAAAAAATGTATTAAACTCCCCAACGAAATTATGAAGCGGCAGCCCTGGTGTATACCACCAGTGAGGGTCAATTGTGCACAACTGCGTAGTAGAGATTAGAACATTTATGAGAGCATCGTATTTTACATGGTAAAATTATCTTTTTTGAAAATATCATGTAACCTATTAACTTTTCGGCAAAACAGTATTCAGCACATATTATATAGCTAAGAATATGATCTACAAAAAAGGAATTTGTGTATTTTTTTTGTGAATCAAGAAATAAACCGTTTTTTGGGCGAATGGAAATATTTTTTTCACCAGATTACTAATTACTCGAAAACCAATATCGATGTATTGCTTCCATTGGTATTTGTCGTTTAACTAGAGGTTATACCGGATGTTGTGTGTAAATTTTAGCCTCCTATTTCAATCGGTTCTTGAGATAGACCTGGTAACAAAATTGGCTTAGTGGGTTCGGACAGACAGACAGACAGACAGACGGAGAGACATCCGAGCGAAACTAATAAGGTTACGTTTTTTCCCTTTGGGTACGGAACCTTAAAAATGTGAAAAAATCCTCGATTATTGCAACATTTACTTCGAGCATTTCTAAAATGCAGTTCCTTAGACAAGCGCGCGCAACACGATCTATTAAACAAAAAGCAATACTTCAGAATATCAACACCAACAATGTCAAATCAACTTCTACTCTGCCTGATAATACTGTATATATCAATAATCAGCTGACAAAACAAAACAAACGCTTGCTCTGGATGGCTAAAGAAAATGCAAAAAAGGGAAATTGGAGATTTGTCTGGGAGAATATGGGAAAAATATTAGCAAAACGAAACGAAAGCACACAGGCAATAACTATAAGATATTGAGAAAATCACACGCATAATAATCGGTATCTATGTCTTACATCTGTTCCAGCAAAGCTAACGCGCTTATATCTGAAGCAAACTGGGATGATGTATTGAAGGAATGTGGTGCAAATAGTCTCTATGAGAAATTAGTTCTCAAATTTGAAGACATATAATCAAAATCGATGTGCCTGAAATCAATAAAAATCAAATATCAAATGTAAAATAAGAGATGATCATTACAGAAAATAAAGAAATCATAGACTCAATACATCCTATGAGACTGAATACAAATGCTATCGAAACAAATTAAATAAAGAAATAATGGTGCAAAAATCAAGTTACTACAAAAGTAAGTTCAATGAAATTAGAGCAGATCCTCGGAAAACATGGAAGTTAATAAATGAAATAATGGGAAGAAATAAACTCAGCGTAGATGAAGCAATAGTAAAGAATTTTTCGAACAAATCTTTGTTTAATATAATATACGAGGGGAGTTCAATATATTCGCGGTATCGACATGAAGGAAAACACGAATTAAATTAAAAATATTTTTATTTTTCAATATAATCTTCTCTTACATTAATGCATTTATTACATCTTGAGATTAACTTTTACCCTCGAAAAAATAGTTTTCATCTTTCTCTCCAAAATGTTCATTTATTGCAGTTTTGAGCTCCTCATCATCGGTAAATCGCTTACCACGAAGGTTTTTTTTTTAATCTGGGAACAAAAATTAATCACTAGGGGCAAGGTCCTGACCATAGGCTGGATGTTGATTTTTTTCGAAACCACAATCCCGTACAACAGCCTTAGAAACCAATGCCGTGTGCACCGGAGCATTGTGAGCGATGTGAGCATTCGAGGCACCCATCTTGCACTGACTTTGGAAATTTTATATAGTCATGAAGAATGGTGTGTATGGTACCAATAGAAAGGTTAATCTTCATAGGTATCGTTTTAACCTTTACTCGGACATCCTCAAGTACAAGTTTCTCGACTTGTGTAATGTTTTCTCCGGTGCAGCCAGTTAGTGGGCAGCCTGAGCGAGGATCGTCTTCAATGCTCTCCCTACCCATTTGAAATAAACTTGACCACTTTTAAACAGTTGACAACGAAGGTGCAGAATATCGAAAAACAGCCACCATCTCTTCGTGAATATTTTTTTTACTTTTTCCTTATTTAGTAAGAAATTTTATCACAGCGCGGTTCTCAATTTTAGTGATCATCGCGACAACAGCCATTTCACCTTCGTTCAACGCAAAATACAAAGCAAACTTATAATCACAGCCAAATGAAATTTTACAGTAAAACACTTGAATAACGGGGCTACTAAAATCACAAAATAATTTTTTCACATCTTTGGAGTATCCCCCCATACCGCGAATATATTGAACTCCCCTCGTATAACTAATGAATGTGCACAAAATTTCCCTCAGCAATCTCAGAAAATAATACATCGATGTGATCTACTACATCGATTCACGACAACTTCACCATTGTCAATACAATATACCCGGAAGAAACCGATTTTGCTGAGGTTTATAACATCATCATGTGTATGGGTGAAAATAAATCTCCTGGAGTGGATGGTATTAGGGTGATTGACATAAAACGACACGCTGCTATTTTTGCCCCCATTTTGTGCAAATTCATAAATTTAAGTCTTGTACAGAGAAAAATTCCTGAAACCCTAAAAACTGCCGTTGTGAGACCAATTTATAAAGGAGGTGTAAAAAGCGATTTAAATAATTATCGTCCAATATCTATATTGCCGGTTATAGAAAAATGCCTGGAAGAAGTGATCGTTGATAGAATGTATAAGTTCATCGATAAATACTCCCTCATTCATGAAAGTCAGTATGGCTTCCAAAAGAGAAAAAGCACTGGTATTTTGCTAGGAGAGTTTGCAAATTGCGTTAATGAGAGCCTAAATAAAAGCCACCATACACTCGTGTTGTTTATGGATTTTAGTAAGGCCTTTGATACGTTAAACCACAAAAAAACTGTTAGAAGCCCTTGAACGTATTGGTATCCGTGGGTTAATGGCGGATTGGCTCAGAGAATATCTACACAACCGGCTATTCTGTGTAAAAGTTAAGGATGAGTATAGCACCAAAAAGCTGGTTCAATACGGGGTGCCACAAGGATCAAAATTAGGCCCAATTCTCTTTACCCTTTACACAAATGAGCTCCTACGTCTTTTTAAAAAAGGCATACCATTTGCGTATGCTGACGATACAGCGATCGTAGTTCGGCATAGATCTTTGGAGGCGGCGACAGAAATTATGCAAGAGGAGTGCAACATCGCCGGTAAAATGGTGCCATGACAATGGCCTAATAATCAACGCCAAAAAAAACTAAGATGATGCACATCCGAAGTCCACATCACCGAGTTACCCAGCAGCAGATATATTTCAAAAATGACGCATGTAACTACTACTACACCCATTGTACCAATCGATGTAGTTAAAACGTATAAATATCTAGGAGTAACTATTGACAGTCACTTTATATGGGATACCCACATCGAAAAAATGCGTTCTGATTTAAAAAAGGCCATTTTTGCTCTGGCCCATCTACAACATCATGCATCGCCGCAAATTCTGAAACAGGTCTATTACGCATTATTTGAGTCCACGTTAAGATATGGAATCCTAACTTGGGGCTCTGCGTCCAAAACTCATATTATGAAGCTTCAAAAACTTCAAAACGCGGCGATCAAACTTATAAATCGGAGAGAAGTTTCTGATGAAAGACGGTTTAAGGTGATGACGGTCCAGCACATATACAAAATGACACTTACACTGGATTATTACGACGACAAGCGGTTTCAGATACCAATTGACCATGCGCTCAACACCAGAAGACGTGCTCTAGGTTTATTCCAAGTTCCGAGAAACAACAACAACTATGGTAAAAGGCAGCTAAAATACAGCGTACCCACAGTCTTGAATAATTTACCCCATGAACTAAGGAATATTAGAAACTTTAAATATAGAAAAAAATATATTAAACTTAATTTTTTGAATTCCATGTCTGAAATCTAACAAGTTAAACATAAAAATAATATGAATTGATTACATAAATTAATCACTAAGCTAAATTATCAGCAAATTCGCTCAATCTAAAAATAACATCTTTTTGAAAACAACCTTCTGCAGAAAAGCCATTAAGGCTTCGCGGGAAATTTATAAAAATTGTTAAGTCTTGAGATATAATAAAAACATAAAAACACAAAACACAAAAACACACAAAACACGCCGAACTGCCTGTTGCCTCCGCCTGGGTCACAGTCGAAGAGCGACACAAAATGGTATGGTGTGCGCCTTGACACTTTCCGCATCGTTTTTTGGATAAACATGCTCGTGTTGCATGACCTGGAGTAAGGCAATTAAAACAACATAAATTAGAACCCTTAAACTACCAAATCGTTCTGCTGCCCAAGTAGAAATTTGTGACTATTATCTTGAATTATAGTCGCCAAACGGGATATTGGACTCAGTTTTGTGTCGATAAGCTCCATTCCAATAAGATGGTAACTATTTGACATTTGTGTTACCATTAATGGCCTCAAAGCTACAAATGTCCTTTAAAGTTACATTTCGACACACATAAAACCTGCGAGGTTGCTGTTTTATGTTTCGACTTAACAACTAGGCGAACTGACAGCGTAGGTAAAGTCTAATTTGTGTCCACCGAAAGTTACCATAGTATTTTGGCGCTTTTATTTGCAAACAATCTTTACACATAAAACAAACTAATGGCTGCTGTAGGTGCAACAGACGAAGTAGGTAGGGCATTTATACTCACACACGTAACATGCTCCCTTGAATGTAGGCGAGCGGTGTGCACGAAGAATATTATATGACATTGAACACCAATCGTAAAAGGGAATATAGGGTGGCATAAAAAAAAATATCGTGAATAGTCAAATGATGAACAATGAATTTATCTAAAAAGATTCGAAATATTGTAATATAGAAACTTCATTATTTAAGAATACTAATCACCCCGATTACAGAATCCGATGAATGGTATGCGGATGGCTTCCGCCAATTTTTTGCACTTTTTGCTATTATAGAATCTGCCGTAAAAATATGCATGAATGTCGGTAACGCTGTTTGATTTTTTTGGGATTATGAAATACGCAGCCCATCCGAACTCCATATAACTTTTAACGTTTCAAATCCGCACCAAAGTCATTGCGGACGCCAACGTAAACAACAATGGAAATTCATAATTAATTCATACACATTTAAGTTTTTTGAATATATTTTTCATTTTTAAGCAGAAAAAGAACAACAACTCGTGCACAATTTGAGAAGATGGTGGAGGCAATGAAAAGAGAGTCGGATATTGCGAAAAATTTGACCAAAAAATCGCCAGATTTGTTGTAGGAATTTCTGTCATGATTTGAACCACTATTTACCCTGTTATAAATGTATGTATATGAAAGACGACGGTTCAACAAGTACTGTGTTTTATTAGAAATTCATATAAACAGTGTTGCCTTATTTCTCAATACTACTAAGTATTGCCAGAAGGGCAAGTACATAAATTTACATAAGTATTTTATAGAACATCTCCTATATATACATATTTTTTTTTTTTTTTTTTTTAGCTTGAACAGTAAATGTTTGGTTTCTTAATTTCTCTACCGTAACGCGTTATGTATCCTGTACGATTAGCTGGTAAGGACCCAGAAGGTTGAATTGAATTTTTGCTTTCCGTTGCAATATTTGATTTCTGTTCGATTTGATCTGAAACCCTCTCAGACGGTTCCGGGACCATCGTGGAATTTTGGCAAGGGTAGGTTCGATCTTGTATAGTGGCTCTATGGTGAGACCGTCTCAAATGATCAGTATTTCTGCGAATAATCTTATTATTTTCATTTCGTATGATATATGAGCGCGGAGAGAAGTGTTTGCTTAATACTATTGCAGGTTCCCAAGTTTTTCCGTCTTTAAACACTACATTGTACCATTATTAAAACTAACTTCTGATCTTTTCTTTCCCCTGTCATGTATTTGTGAATATTTAATTTTCTCCTCATTTGATTTTTCAAAGATCTGTAACGTCAATTTTGGTTTCAATGCTTCTATGCTAACAGGTACTCCTTTGGCAACAAGTGATTTTTTCAAATGAAAAAAATTAAAATAATGTTCATCTTTTCGAAGGTCATGAAAATAATAATTATACCCGTCAGGGCCCTTTAAATTATTTTTTTTTCATATGAAAAATCACTTGTTGCCACTCACACTCCACGACATGTATTTTTTTACGAAATTGGAGACGAATTTCTTGTCTCGATTCATTTATTGGTGTTTTTTTTTTAATTTTTTTCTTTTCAAATTTTTAGCAGTTTTAATCACCCGTATTACTGTCGCCAAACTACATTTTACACATGTTTTTGTCTTAATTTTTGACGCGCAATCATGAGAATTGGATGCTGCTCTGATGATTGCACGTCTATCGGCACTTGATGTGGCGCTATAACTTCCACCTTTTATTTTTTTTTCCGTACTGTTCAACATTCCGCAAATAACCACTTACTACATTTTGACTTCTGTTAATTTTTTTCGCCATGCATCGTTGGTTTAGGCCAAATTCTCGAAATGCCTTTATTTTGCCCTTTTCTTACTCGCTTAAAGATTTTCCGCCACCCATTTTCGTCGTTAACAGATGAACACAATAAGGTTTATTAGCCGAAAAAAAATTAGTACAATTCACCGACGCAACTACACGAAAACTTAATTTTTTGCTTTTGAACCTATTCAAATGAACCAAAAAATGTGTTTGTTTTTATGAATGCATTTAGTCAAGCCACCGTGTGAGAATAACGGTAAGCTTTAAGACAACATTTTTTTCTCTCAAACTAAGCGCATAATGATGCTCTTTCATTACATGTATAAAAAATATGTGTCATTGCAATATATATGAAGAAAGGCTAACAGTTAGGTGAACAAAAAGTTGAACCTATTCAAATGAGCGGCAGTGTACATGTCCTAAATACCTAACTTGTCGTACGTTGTACTGAAGCTTATTCGGATTAAACTTGACACTTATTTCTCTCGCCCGCTTTAAAACCCGTTCTAGGTTCTCATCATGTTCATGTTTTGATTGCCCTCCCACTAAAAGATCGTCAATGTAAACAAAGACACCGGGGAGTGCACCAAAATACTTTGCATTGACCTTTTGGAACTTTTCTGGTGCAACTTTTATGCCAAAAGGTAAAACATTAAATTTATATTCCCCAAATGGAGTACTAAACACCGTTAAATTTGTAGATTCTTCATCCAGCTCAAGCTGCCAAAACCCTTCCTTGAAATCCAGAACGGTAAAGTACTCCATTTCCCTCATAACAGAACAAAACTCTTCAGTTTTCGGTATAAGAAAATGTTCTCTTTTGAGATTCAGATTTCTAATAATGCTCCCAGATTGCGCTTTGCCTCTACCTGTACTTGAGAGCGTCGAATACACCATGGGACAAATCCATTTTCGCACTCGTACAGTGGCAAGAGTACTTAATGATCTCAACATAAATAAATCCGCTGGTCAAGATTGTATTTCCCCAATTGTTCTGAAGAGGTGTTCTTCCACGCTGGCAAAACCACTGCGTAAGCTTTTCCATCTGTCCTATTCTTCTGGACTCTTCCCGAGAAGGTGGAAAACTGCATTTGTCCAGCCCGTCCCCAAAAAAAGCGAATCTTCTTCTCCCACCAACTACCGACCCATAGCACTTACATCCATTCTTTCTAAGGTCATGGAAACGCTGATAAATCGTCAGCTCATGAAATATCTTGAATCACGAAAACTCATTAATGACCGGCAGTACGGTTTTCGTGGCAACAGATCCACTGGTGATTTGATGGCTTATCTCACCGAAAAGTGGAACCAATCGCTACATCGCTCTGGTGAAACGAAGATTGTTGCGCTTGATATTTCAAAGGCATTTGACAGAGTTTGGCACCAAGCTCTTTTATCGAAAATGCGTGCATATGGGATCGATGCGTCTCTTCTTCAATGGATTAGAAACTACCTCTCTGGCCGTTCCATTCAAGTTGTATTGGATGGCTTCAAGTCTGAAATTCACCATATAAATGCTGGTGTTCCCCAAGGCTCCGTTTTGTCTCCGACTCTCTTTCTCATTTTCATAAATGATCTCCTGTCTGCAACCTCTAATCCAATCCACTCCTTCGCCGATGACAGCACCCTCAGCTTCTCATATTCATTCCAGGACTCACGTCCCTGCTCTTCGGCCGTAGAACTGGAACGGCAACGTATGTTAAGCTCATTAAATTCCGATCTCGACAGCATTATAAAATGGGGTTTAGCCAATAGAGTGGAATTTAATGCTTCCAAAACACAATGCTGTCTGTTGTCATTAAAGCGAAACCAGAATCCTCAGCCATTATCCATGAATGGCACTTGCATCGCCGAAACCGAAAGACTTTCCATTCTCGGTATGTGTGTCCATGACAAACTTCGTTGGAATGACCACATTCACGAAGTCGCCAAGAACGCTGCGAAATGTCTAGGTTTCCTAAAGCGGTGCAAGAAATATTTTACCCCTTCTGATCTGGCTGCCATATACAAGGCGTTCATTCGCCCCAAACTTGAGTATAACTCTCATATCTGGTCTGGTGCGCCCAAAACCTCACTGCACCTGCTGGATAGGATACAGAATCGTGATTTAAAACTCATTGGAGACACAAATATAGCGAATTCTATAAATTCGCTCGAACATCGCAGAAATGTAACATGTCTTTCATTGTTTTATCGCTATTTCTATAAACAGTGCTCAAGTGAAATCGCCAGGTGCATTCCACCCCTTCAACAATTCAACCGCAATACTCGCCAAGCCAGGAATGCCCATCAGTTTAACCTTCAGCCTATTTTCGGTCGTACTATGAAATATAGAGATTCCTTCATAAGCCGTACCACGCGAATGTGGAACGCCTTGCCCGGCTCTGTCTTTCCCCCTCGGTTCAATTTGCAGACATTTAAAACCAATGTGCATCGGAATCTCCTATTTTCTCTATCCCAACTTCCTTAACGCCCGCGCTGTGTACTTCAAACTACACCATAAGAGTAGTCATAACCTCTTTAGTGCGTGTTAATTATAAAAAAAAAAAAAAAAAGATTTAACCATTGGGGGTCAAGACAGATACGTAAAGTACCATCTGTTTTTTCAACAATCACCATATTGTGACACCACTCAGTAGGTTTATCGACTTTGGTTATGATATGTTTCTTTTCCATAGCCTCTAGTCTCTTTCAATTTAGCCTTTATGCTAAGTGGAACTCTACGTGGCGGTCGATTGCATGGAATTGCACCAGACTTTAATTCGAGAGAACACCTGTCAGGAAAACGACCTGTTCCAGTAAACACATCTGCGTTCTTGTTTATAAACTTCTGTTTATCATTACTAGTTACCTTTAGTGCGCTGACTCTATTTATTAAGTTAAAATCAATACACGACCTGAGACCCAATATAGGTTTAGACTTAACTTTAGCAACCACAAATCGTATATTCAAACACTTCTCTTTATAAGTTGTCGGTAAAATCACCCACTGTCGTAAGCTTAAAGCCACCATATGCTTCCAGATTCGTCCGAGATGGTTTCAGATCAACTTTCATATTATTAAATATGTTTGTGGGTAGCACATTGACATCAGCACCGCTATCTAATTTGAACTCAATAAAATCGTTACCAACCTTCAAAGTCTCTACCCAAACGGATTCAGTGCTATTAATTTCTTTAACCGTATCAATATAGTAATCTGAACAATCCGTTTCATAACTATCACCAGTCTCTACTATATCCCTTACTTTTACTCGTTTGTCACAAACTGCCTGAAAATGACCCCACTGATTACACGCCAAACATTTTCTGTTATGGGCTGGACAGAATCCAAATTTATGCTTTTTGTTACATTTTTTGCATCTACTATACATATTATTTGTTTCACTATTTTTATTGTTCACATTCGTTTTTCTATAATTTCTACCTCTATCCACTTCACCTTCTTTGATGCTTGAGTTGCCCTCTTCCTTTTTGCGTCTTGTAACATCATTGTACCTTTTGCGACTGATATCATCCACACTGCCCTGCTGACTCTGCATTTGCTTCGCCTGACTCGCCGTTATCTCAGCCACACGACAAAACTCCGTTGCCTTCGCTAAGTCCAAATTGTCGATTTTTAATAGCTGCGATTGAACATTATGATCAGCTATGCCAATCACCACACGATCCCTTAATATAGATTCTTTCTGTGCTCCGAATTCACAACTTTCGACCAGTTTGGCAATATCTGCCATGAAATGATCAAACGGTTCTCCTTCCCGTTGACTTCTGGTGTAAAAAACATACCGTTCATATACCACATTACTTCTTGGATTGCAGTATTTCTCATATGCATTCATAACAGGTAGAATTTTCTTGGCGTCTTCTTCAGCAATGGATAATGTGTTAAAAAGCTCAATTGCTTCTTCTCCAGCACAACTGAGGAATCTTGCGACTTGAATTCCCTCCTCTTCTTTGTCTGTCTTCGTAGCCACTGAATAAATTTGATAGCGTTGTTTAAATTTCGCCCAATTTTCTTTCAAATTTCGATTTAGTTCTAATGGTTTGGGTTTATTAAAATCCATTTTTATTTATTTTAGTGCCACTTTAACTTTTCTAACTTTGCGAAAAATAATTAATTAAGACTGCGCCATGTTATAAATGTATGTATATCAAAGACGACGGTTCAACAAGTACTGTGTTTTATTAGAAATTCATATAAACAGTGTTGCCTTATTTCTCAATACTACTAAGTATTGCCAGAAGGGCAAGTACATAAATTTACATAAGTATTTTATAGAACAACCCAAACAAGCGAGTCGTGACTCGAACCAGGGTATTTAGCGTCCAAATACCTGATTCTCAGTCAAAAACTGGCAGCATCGATAATAGAGTTCGAAAATGATAAGGAAGTGTTGCGAATCGGTAATGTTGTTCTTCCGGCGGATTTGATAATTATATTTATCGCGGATGTGTATGGAGTGTGGATCGAGTCAACTCCCCGGGAGTAAATTTTTGCGGATTCTGTAATCGACATGAATATCTTTTAATGAGTTTTCCTCCTAAAGAATTAATTTTTATTTTAAACAGTCTACTAAAAATTGTTTGCCGTTGTAGCACGACGTCGAATAAAATTTTAATTTTACTTTTACTTTTCGACGTTTCAGTATTTCAGTAGGACAAAAATGAGAATGTTTTTTGATTTTGCTACATAAAATTGCAGCAGATTAAATTGTAAAAAAATGGAAATATGTAGGTACCTACATAAAAAAATATTCCTACTTTTATCAAATGTTATCAATATATTTTAATAAATAGCATGTTACATACATTATGTAATTGTAATAATGCTAGAAATATCATAAGCCTTCTACAAAGATTTATTACACAAATTTTCTTTGGCAAAAAAAAATGTCCCAAATGAACTACAAACGTTATATTTATTAAAGTTATATCTCAGTAACATACCTAAATGTAAAAATATTCACTTTATTATATAGATTTTAGCAAACCAAAATCGCATTACCAAAAGTTAGAAACATCAAACCATTTGCAAATCCCTTTCTTATTATTTTCACCAACCTTTTTTTTACATGTTCTCATTCATTAAAAGAATGAATTATTTAAATTTTACGACACAATAATAATAAACGCACGCAAAACAACATTTCCTAAATGTATGTACCTACATTGTGCATGCACCCTGTGATTCTTCCTAAAGAAATCCATATGGCAGGCAAATGGCCGTCTTCTGATTCTAATTGGGATCCATTATCAGAAAAAAGAAGAAAAATTGTCCCTGGGAAAATAAAAGAAGCTTGAAAATAAAATCGAATATTATAAATACTCAATATTTCTTGAGCGCGTGAGTTTTTGCCACTACAATTTATTGATATTTGTGGTAAAACTGATTTCGTTATATTTTGCATTCGGGTACGATGATATGCATTATTAAATTCGCATAATATTATACCTGCTTTACCATTTTCATAACATTTTGTTCGTTTAGTTACTTTAGCATACCGATTAAAGAGGGAAGGATGTGTTTACGTTTTATATTGGTATCAGTATTTCTATTTCACATTTTCTGTTTCGTGCGAACCAACATTACTTACAAACACATGAAAACAAATTTGACAGCTCACTAAAATTCGGACACATTTCGGTTACAAGTCATAGCCAAAATCCCATTATTTGTGTTTCCCGAAATAGTAATTTTATGAGGTAAAACTAATTCACCACTTTGATCAACGTTCCATCCTGCAGTGCAAACATTACGCACTTTGATACATTATACACACATTACTGTTACGGTAACATGTCTGAAATGTGGGAACAGCGTGCACACTACAACCAACAATTTCTACTTGGGTGGTGGGAGCGCCTCCAACGCCGGACAGCGTCCTATAGTATGCTCCCCATTGCAATAGTAGCAATGACCTTGATCTGCCGTCGGTAAATCTGATCGGGTTAGCCTCGGGGTTCTGCCTGTACTCATGTGTGCCTTCGGGTTTGATGATAATCGCCGACTCGGTTGATTGCCTGTATAAACCGCTCGTTCAGCCATTGCGCACCCCATGTGATCGAGACCACGTGCTCTGCCTTCGATAAATGTTAATCATGTCGATTACAGAATCCGCAAAAATGTATTCCCGGGGACTTTTTCGCAATATCCAACTCTCTTTTCATTGCCTCCACAATCTACTCACATTGTGCACGAGTTGTTGTTATTTTTCTGCTTAAAAATGAAAAATATATTCAAAAACTTAAATGTGTATGAATTAATTATGAATTTCCATTTTTGTTTACGTTGGCGTCCGCAATGACTTTGGTGCGGATTTAAAACGTTAAAAGTTATATGGAGTTCGGATGGGCTGCGTATTTCATAATCCCAAAAAAATCAAACAGCGTTACCGACATTCATGCACATTTTTACGGCGGATTCTATAATAGCAAAAAGTGCAAAAAATTGGCGGAAGCCATCCGCATACGATTCATCGGATTCTGTAATCGGGGTGATTATTTCTTCTACTTCAGTTTTGTTGCTTGTGGGGAATGTCTTAGGATGTGTGTGAATATGTCTACAAGTGGTCTGGCATTGGATTTGGCGGTGGTTGGTAGAATAGAAATAGGAATCAATATGGATATAGGAAACACATAGATATATGATTGAAGTACCTTCGAAGACTTTTCGGAATTGTTTTAGATAATTCGACTTTTTATTGTGTAAAATGATTTCATTTTTTCGAAAATGATAAGGAAGTGTTGCGAATCGGCAATGTTGTTCTTCCGGCGGATTTGATAATTATATTTATCGCGGATGTGAATGGAGTGTGGATCGAGTCAACTCCCCGACATGTATCACGAATGCACAATATTTTATATAATTCTATTTATTAAATTTAATTTCAATCGTTTAATTGCATATGCAAACGAAATTCGTTTGACAGAAATTTTGCACAGCATGCGAAATGAACGAACAAACAAAAATTAATTTCACTTTTTGGTTTTGTTTACAATTCGACGACGACCAAATGACATTTGATGAAAAAACGCATTTACGTAAGCTCTACGCAGCCTCTAAACGCAAATTTTCGCGTTTAACTTACGCAGCCTTAAAGCAACGTTGCTTAAGTTCGGAAAATCTTTATAAATAACATTTTCCTGCGTAAGGGCATTTTAGAGGGTTCGTAGAGATAAGCAGACTTTACGTTGAGTTTATAAATAAGGCTGTGTGTCCGCGTTGGCTGCTCTAACTAGACTCCTGAACTGTCAAAACTGAAACTACTCCTAAACTATTAATGGGGTGCGTTCAGTGTAATGACACTTTGGGTTGTATATTACACATACTGAGGGCCAAACATCGACTCTAGCCATTTTCCTGTTGTAGCTTAATTCAGAGCTCGACTGTCCATCGAGAAGAAGCTGCGGACCGCCCAGAAGAAGAAATTTGACGTTAGACGCCTTAGCACACCTGTAGCCGTCAGAGCCTGCAGGGAGCGCCTGAGAAACTCTCCACTAAGCATTAGCCTACCACAGACGCCAACAATCAGTGGTGCCAGTCTCGCGACATCATCAAGGAGGTAGCCGATGGTGGCTTAGTGGTTAGTGTGTTGGACTACTAAGCGAGGATCCCAGGTTCGAATCCCGCAAAAACCCAAATTCCAACTGAGGGTTTTTTTCACTGCGCCACCTCTCGCGAACGTCTGACAAACATCCGATATTATAATTGTCTTGAAAGAGTTTCTTAATCAGCCGTTTGGAATCGGCATAAAATTTTGGATCCCTCCCATTCGTTCCAAAAATTAAAAACTCACACAAAACAAATGGTTGTGAGAAGCTAGGCCCAGGGTCCCTACAGACCTGTTGCGCCAACTATTTATTTATTTTATTCTCAGAAACTACTGAACGGACTTTGATTAAACCTTTTCTAAAATATTCTTTAAGCTTCTTTGATTAATTTCAAAAATTTCAACAACCGTGTCTAGTAAACAAAAAGGATGGTTCGTTTGGATCCACCTTTCCTTTCGTCAGTTGGAGAAGTATTTGACGCTTCCAATGCTCAGGAAAAAACGCCTCCTGAAGACATGCGTTAAATGTTTCGGAGAACACTCGGGCGTGGTTTGATTTCAATATTTAGGGCTCTATTTGGAACAGAGTATAATCCATTAATGAGTAGGGAGGGACACTCTCTCTACATATGCATTTGCTACTACCGCAAAGCAAAATGCAGAAAAAATCGTACAATAACTGGAAGCAGGTCGAAAGGATAATTTTTGCCTGAATACCACAACACATTTTACCTGAACCACTACATGGGGCTTGTTGCGTACGACGAACGATTGTGGGTTTTTTCATAAAGCATTTTTAAAGGCGGGTCGGAATTACTGTCAGTGTATTAGTATTCTCTCGGTATGAATTAATATGATCAGGTAACCAGCTTTGCTTTAGAATAAATTGTAATATTTGTATTTTTTTACCATTGGTTATTGATTAAATCGTCTTTGTTATGGACATGAAAAATAAATGTTTCATTGTATATCACGAAATTCAACCCTTTTTGCTTTGTTACGACTTCGTTAATAATCATTTTTTACGATTCGAAGTTTTATTGCCAGCACTTTTTAGGTACTATATTTCATAGCAGTTGGTCACACTAAGTACTTAGGTTGGCTGGAGAAGGGATTGTTTACATTTTTTTCGCACGTATTTTTAAAGGCGGGCCGGAATGGGATTGTTATCAGTCGTTCATTAACATCAATTGACGAAAGATAGGGTGTTCCGTTTCAGTGCGTGTGGCAAACAATAAAAAGTAGTGAAATAGTGAATTTGAAGTGCAAGTTTGCATAGTTTAAAAAATCCAAATAAAATAATGGGAAAACATTATTTTAAATGTTTGGCATGTGGGCGAGGGGAGAAAGAAAATGTTGGAGTTAGGTTAGGTTAGGTTAGGTTGAAGTGGCTGCCGGCAAGCCGACACACTTAGACCATTATAAGGTCCCTTGTGATACCACCCCAAGTAGAAATTTGTGACTATTATATTGAACTAGCTGACCCAGCGAACTTCGTTCCGCCCAAATTCGTTAATGTAATGAAAATAATAATTCCGAGAATGAGCAATGCTCATGCTGCTCTATGTAATTCGGTCAATTCGAATTCTTTATTCAAAAGTTTATATTAAATACAATGTTAATAACTGAAGTATTGCATTGTCGATGTGTTTAAATCAAACCGCAATGATTGACGTGTCTCCCAACTTTCCACTTTTTCACTCACACGTGAGCACGTCACATACGATTGACCATTTGAAAAACGTGGGATAATTTATGTCACAAATATTCTGCGATTGTCCTTGCGCCTTATTATTTTTAATAGTGAAAGCGATACGCATGGGAAGTTGAAGGCGCTTGAAAACCAATGGCAAATCATCGGAATCCGCAGAATTTTATAATGGATTGCTTGAATTTTAAGGTCAAAATCTTCGCTTGCATGACATTGGATCAAACTTTCGTTTCAAATTGTATAGCGATGAGCCCCGAACATTCAACGAATTTAAAAATTAAACATTTGAAATAAGTTTGGTTGTATTGGAAGTAGCACTAACCGTTTATCTATCCACGATCCAGTCTAATTTTTTTCAAAGTTCGGTTCCCATACTAAGTTCCATTCCCAATCTCATCCCCTTTAACTTTTATTTTCACGACAAAAAGTAGCATAAATGCCATTTCAATACGAATCCCCCAAGCCTAAAATTGTCAGTCTCTTTTATATATTGGGGTACCCGCCCGGTTTGTGCGTGCCTTTCGTGTGGAACTATCGGATCCAAAACTATCCTATCTTTAAAACTGGAACCAACCATACCCATCCACAAAATTTCATTGAAATCGGTTGAGTTGTTTCGGAGATGGACAACAGCGCCACGTATCGGATAGACCGTCAGCGCACCTACCCAATTCCCACGCAAAATTTTGAAAATAAAATTCTTTCTTAGGTTTCCTATCTGTGTTAAGATCTATACACAATGATGATCAGGCCCATCATAACATACGCTTCTTTAGTATGGCGGACTAAAACAAAAAAAAAAAAGAACGCCATTGCTAAGCTTCAAAGGGTAAAGCGACTTGCATGTCTCGGTATATCCGGAGCCATGCGTAGGCGTACCTATTCTACTGCGACTATAGAAGCCTTAATAGGACTAAGGCCCATTTTATTCACTCGAAGTTGAACACAACTTGGGAAGTTTCCCATATAAAAATCCCCAAGTTGAGTTCAACTTCGAGTCAATAAAATGGGCCTAACACCTCTACACGTATACATAAACAAAGGGCAATTCGCAGCTCGACAAGTTTAATCGAAATGAAAGAGACAATTCTCAGCGACCATCCTGAGTTAAAGGATTTTTTCTCTGAAATTACAGTACTTGGCTTCCAAAGACTTTATGTTTCAAAAAACGGTTCTCTACGGAGATCCCTAGTAGAGAAGCATGGGCGTACAATAGCCCACCTACTTGCCAAAAGTGGTTTACGGATGGTTCCAAAATGGAATCAGGAGTGGATGCTGGGTTCCACGGACCTAACCACTAACAATATACAACACTGGTACTAAAGGCATATACATCCATATATTCACGGACAGTCAAGCAGATATAAACGCCCTTAGCTCGCCTATTATTGCCTCCAAATCAGTACTAAGCTGTTTCAACGGCCTTCAAACGCTCGGACGTAGAACCCTTCTATACTACACACAAAATGTAGCTCATATTGGGAGAATATCCCAGGTCTAAGACAGGCCAAGCGTGCTATTCAGCCGTTCAAAAAAGATGCCAACAGAAATTTAAATCTAAGAAGGCATGATATCGAAAATCTGGCTGGTTTCCTCACAGGACATCACAACCTACGATATCAATTAAGGGCCGATTTTTCAATAGTCAGATAGGCAACCAGATAGGGGTTAACTGTCAGATAAGACATAAATCCATTTTTCAATAGTCGAATAGCAGCTATTCGAAGAATATAACAGCTAACTGTCTCATAAAGATATCTGCCCCTTTGTGAGACGGATAAAATATAAATCTCTAGTTAAAGTCGGCGAACTGTCAAATTGGAAATTCTTATTTTACAAAGTTTTGTTTGGGGGGATTTGTTCCTATTGTAGATATGATATGATATGATTATATAGAAGTAAACTCCTGCAGAACACTTTTACAACTCTCTGGCGTTCACCACTGATCCTCCTTTTATACTTTTTGCATTTCGCATAAAGCATCTATTCGAAATGCTGACTAGCAGGTATGCTAGAAACCAATAAAAAAAGGACAAGGATCATAAACACTTGTAGATTCTTTTACAAGTGTCATAAAAGGAAGAAAAAATAACTAAAAAGATGAACCATTCTAGATCCTTTTACAAGCACCATAAACATAAAAACTACTGGAAGTATACAAAAAGGATAATAAACTATTATACATCCTTTTTCGGACATGCAAATATATAAGACAAAGGGTGATTAGCGAAAACATACAAATTTTTAAATCCTTTCAGAACGATCGTTACTTATTATATAGCATAGACCATAGACAACTACTCTTACATCCATTATTCTTAACAGACGTCAAGCTTTGAACATGACTATCCTCTATGCTTTAACACAGCATATAGTCAATCCATCTGTCTCACTCACACAACTTTACCTTCGAATAGTTATCTAGCTTTTATTTTATGATTGAAAAACTCAAAGTTTATATCCAGCAGATAAAGAGTGAAGTAAATTTAATCGTTAGTTAACAATCAGGCGATTTATCTGACTATTGAAAAATCGGCCCTAAATAAAATTAATTTAACCGACTCCTCACTTTGTCGGTTGTGTCTTGAAGAAGACGAAACAGCTTGGGCACATAATATGTGAGTGTCCAGCCCTATGCGGAATCAGGAGAACTATCTTCTACAGGGAGCTTCTGAGCCCTGAAGAGATGAAGAAGTCATCTGCCAGCAGCTTGATTAACTTTGTTAGAAAAGTGGAGAATCTGCTCGCCTAAACATTATTCTGGCCCTATGGTACAATAGATCTTATAGGTCGACGTGCCCTTCATCGCTCAGGCGTAGGCAGAATGTTTTACATAAATCTTTACTGTAACTCTCTTCTACCGTTGACTCTCTTTCGTGACGTCGTTTGTAGTTTATGTGCATGAAGAACGAAAGAAAAGTATTTCCCGGAATCATAGTTTGTACACAACTGCGTAGTTGAAACTAAATGCAGTAAAATACATTTTTTTTAATTGTTAATATTTAAAAAAAGTAAAAATGCAAAGATAAGCACCCTAAAAATATCTTTTTTTTGACACTTCTTTTGTTAAGATTGGTTGACCGTGTGGACTGCAAAAGGGAGAAACACACTACAGAAATTACAGAAATAATATAGAGGGGATTATAGTCGCCAAACGGGATATTGGACACAGTTTTGTGTCGATAAGCTCCATTCCAATAAGATGGCATTTGTGTTACCATTAATGGCCTCAAAGCTACAAATGTCCTTTAAAGTTACATTTCATTGTTTTATGTTTCCACTTAACAACTAGGCGAACTGACAGCGCAAAGTCTAATTTGTGTCCACCGAGAGTTACCATAGTATTTTGGCGCTTTTATTTGCAAACAATCTTCACACATGAAACAAACTAATGGCTGCTGTGGGTGCAACAGACTGTTACATTCAGACTGGGATTCGTAAAGATAAAACACTATTCCGTTTAACTTTTCTAACATAAAATTCACTTTTATTACACTTTTATCGACTATTCTAATATTTCACTTATTAAGTACCAGAACACTATTACTTGAACAATTCTTCAACGTTTCAAATCAATCACTTAATTTACTCTATTACTTTTCACTTATTTATCTTCACAAACTATTACTATCTCGAACTTTAACCAATCACTGTTATAAATCAACTGTCTCGCCCTCTTCTAAAAGCTGTCCTTTTATACCCGCTCCGCCATCTGACGAGAACTTTCTAGTTAATTCTAAGTGGTTCTAGAACAAGGTTCAGTGGTGACAGATTCCAGTCTCCAATTGGAAGTGACACTTGAGTGGAACTTGTTTTGTGACTTTAAGGCCTGGTTTCACCAAACTGTGACTAAGGCCTGGTTTCACCAACTGTGACTAAGGGCTTGTTTCACCACTTACGTTACACGATACCTTCCACGCCACAATATCCCCCTCTTAAACTTGTTCGTCCCGAACAAACTCGTTAACATTTTCACCATTATAACGATGAAGACGATCCACATGAACGACTTTCAGCTTGCCTCTTCCTCGTTGGATGCGACAGACAACGTCGTTGATGCGCTTTACGATTGTATAGGGCCCTTCCCAGTCTTGTTGCAACTTAGGCGATAAACCTTTCCTTCGATGAGGGTTATAAAGCCATACCAGATCTCCTTCCTGAAATCCTGTAGTTGTCGTTTTAGTATCGTACCTCGTTTTCATGCGGTCACTGGCTATCTTAATCTTATCCCTAGTGTCTCGATGCACGTCCCTGATGATATCCCTGAGGTCTGTAACGTATTCCTCCTCATTCTTGGGCTCTTCGCATGGATATCCAAACATCAACTCGCTAGGTAGGCGGACTGTTCGACCAAATAAGATTTCAGATGGAGTATGTCCTGTGGTGTTATGCACTGCTCCTCGATAAGCCAATAAAAACATGGGAATCTGCTTATCCCAGTCTCTCTGGTCTTCACCAACGACCTTAGAGAGGTGTTCATTCAGTGTCCTGTTGAAGCGCTCCACCATCCCATCTGATTGTGGATGAAGCGGGGTTGTCCTTGTCTTGTGAATCCCGAGTAACTGGCACACTCCTTGGAAAATCTTCGACTCGAAGTTCCGTCCTTGGTCTGAATGCAGTTCCATTGGTACACCGAATCTGCTTACCCAGTTATTGACGATTTGCTCCACCACGGTTTTAGCTTCTTGATTTGGGATAGCAAATGCTTCAGGCCACTTACTGAAATAGTCCATAACAACGAGGATGTAACGATTTCCATTGTTTGTTTCAGGAAACGGTCCCGCAATATCAACTGCTATCCTTTCGAAAGGGGCTCCAACATTGTATTGATGCATTTTCCCACGGACTTTCAGTCTCAGACCTTTGCTGGCCGCACATGTAACGCATTTCCTGCACCAAGTTTCAACGTCCTCCCTTGAATGAATCCAGTAAAAGCGTTCCCGTACTTTTTCGAGCGTTTTATTGATTCCCAAGTGGCCTCCAGACACTCCATCATGCAATTCCCTGAGCACTTCCATAACCTTTGACCTGGGTACAACAAGCTGCATTACGAACGACTTTCCATCCGGGCTTTCCCATCTTCTTTTTAGAATGCCGTCTTGTACTTGAAGGGAGTCCCACTGCGCCCAGTATGCCTTCAGCTCGGGGCTCCTATTGGATATCTACTGCCAGTCTGGTTTTCCCTCATGCTCCTTCCAGGCGATAATCGGTTCGATATCCGGATCTTCCCTTTGAGCCTCCCGTATTTCCCGCGCACTCCAGCCACCAATGGGCATAGCTCTCACCCTTTGAACGGACGCGACATCTTTTTCCTCGTGTCGTAAGCAATGTTTGCAATTTGCTTTGCACGGTCGACGGGAGAGAGCGTCTGCATTAGAGTGAAGACTTCCCTTTCGATGTTGTATTTCGTAGTCGTACATCTGCAGCCGTTCGATCCACCTTGCGACTTGGCCTTCAGGATTCTTAAAGTGCAGTAGCCACTTTAAAGATGAATGGTCTGTGCGGAGGATGAATTTCCGCCCATAAAGGTACTTATGGAAATGTTTTGTCGCCAATACCAAAGCAAGGAGTTCGCGCCTGGTAACACAGTAGTTCCTTTCTGGCTTTGAGAGAACTTTACTGAAGTAGGAAACTACTTTCTCTTGGCCATCGTGCACCTGGGAAAGGACGGCTCCAATTCCCACATTACTAGCGTCTGCATCCACAATAAATGTTTTCCCAGGGGTGGGGTAGGTACGCTAGTATGGGGGCGTTGCACAACTGTTGCTTAAGTTCCTTGAAGCTGTTTTCGCACTCACCTGACCATTTGAATTGTTTGCCTTTTTCTGTCAGTTGATGCAAGCTCTTTGCGATCCTGGCAAAGTCCTTTACAAATCGTCTGTAATAGGTCGCAAGTCCCAGGAAGCTTCTCAGTTGATGTTTGTCTTTGGGTACCGGCCAGTTTTTCACTGCATCGACCTTCTCCGGATCAGTCTTGACTCCTTTGGAAGAGATGATGTGCCCGAGGTACTTCACTTCTGGTCTAAATAAGGAACACTTCTTCGGGTTAAGTTTTAGTTGCGCACTTCGTAGTCTTTGGAACACCTCCTTAAGGTTATCTCGATGTTCGTTAAATGTTTTTCCTACTACGATGACATCGTCCAGGTAGACCAAGCAGGTTTTCCACGTTAGTCCCAGCAGAACGCGCTACATTAGACGTTCAAAGGTAGCTGGAGCATTGCACAGTCCAAATGGCATTACTGTAAACTGCCAAAGCCCGTTTCCTGCTGTGAATGCTGTTTTCTCGCGGTCTTCTGGATGGATCTGCACTTGCCAGTAGCCACTCTTTAGATCGAGAGTCGAAAACCATTTGGCTCCGGATAGTGTGTCCAGGGTGTCGTCAATTCTTGGCAGGGGGTAGCTATCCTTCTTGGTGACGTTGTTGAGTTGGCGATAGTCCACGCAGAATCTCGTACTTCCGTCTTTCTTCTTGACTAGGACGACCGGCGATGCCCACGGACTTTTTGAGCTTTCAATCAGTCCCTCCTTTTCCATCGTCGACACCATTTCTGCAACCTCCGTCTGCTTAGCCAATGGTAGTCGTCGGGGAGGCTGACGAATCGGTCTCGCATCTCCGGTGTCGATTCGGTGTTGTACGAGATGTGTTCGGCCATACTCGCCGTTCTGTGAAGCAAATATATCAGCAAACTCATTGATTAGACTCTCTGCGATGGATCGCTGCTCCTGATCCAGCTCGCACTCTCCGAGTATATTCTTTTTCATTTCCGATATCTCCATAGGTCTAACCGGTTTCACATCACTTGCATTGGACAACTTTGTGACCGCAGTAATCGGTACGCACTTTCCAATCACTTCTCCTTGCTTTAGTTTCACGCTTTTGTGTTCCACATTGAGGACACGAACGGGAACCATGTTGTTTTTGGGTTCAACCAGCATCTTTCCGACAATATAGCTCTGATAATAATTTTCTGGATCTGGCTCGACTAGGTAGAATCGGTGGCTCCCAGGATCACCTTCCAGCTTTGTCCAAATAACTGTCTCTGACGAAGGTGGTAATATTTCGTCCTCACTTACAACTGTCCGTAGAGCTGCGACGTTCTCGTTCCCGTAAACCATCGGAATCTCGACGTTCTTGTACTTTATAACTTGCACACCGATGTCGAGTACTATATCATGCGTCTTCATGAAGTCGATTCCGATGATGCATTCGTCACATATATCAGCCACTAAGAATGCATGGGAGAAGACTATTCCTGCAAGGTTTATCGTCAAGAGTACCTCACCATACACCTTTGCTGTTGCTCCAGTTGCTGTTTTCAGACAGTAGCTGCTGGTGTTGTGCAGCCATGATTGGCGAACGATGTCCCTCCTGACTATGGAAGCGGTGGCACCTGTATCGATTGTGGCGACATACTTTTTCTGGCCGATATGGGCTTCCACTGTCAGACTCCTATTACATCGTTTGGTCTGGGAAACCTGAATTGTGGTCCTGGGGGCGTCGATTCCAGAAACCAGCTTCTGCCCCGCGAGGTTGGTTCTTACTCGTTTCCCGACTGATGGCTTTGTGATGTTCCATCCGCCGAACGCTCAAACGCCTCCTCGTTCCTAGCTCTGCAATGTGGACAACTGCCCTGTCTACGTTCGGCTCTGCACTGTCGTTGTAGATGTCCAATTTTGTTGCAGTTCCAGCAACGGATCGGTCCCCTTCGAGAACTGTTACGGTCGACTACTTCTGTTCTCTGGCACGAGCATTCAACGGATGTCATTTCTCTCACGCGGTGAAATCCTTGAGATGCTTGGTTAGCAGCTCTCATGGTTAAGGCAAATGCCAGTGCCTCAGGAAGAGTTCTCTTTCCAGCCATTCGTAGAGCCATCTGCAGTTGTCTGTCCTCTATGGCTTGTGTAAATGCCTCAATAGCCATTTCATTGATGACATCCTCGCCGGCATTGGGATAAGACAAGTGCGCTAGCCGTTCGATATCAGCTTGCAGTTGCTGGAGTGTTTCTCCCCTCTTCTGGATTCGACTGCGAAGTTGCACTCTATACACTTGCTGCATATGGTCGTCACCGAATCGCATCTCAATAGCCTTCACCAATGCATCGTAGTCGCGTTGTTTTTCTGCTGAGACAGTTTGAAGCAATTCTGCAGCTGTACCTCGTAATGCGAGCGTTAATGCAATCGACTTATCTTCGTCGTCCCATCCATTGGTCGTTGCAGCTGCTTCGAACTGTTTCTTATAAATTGGCCATGATGTTTGACCATCAAAAACGGGTGGTTGCATCTCCTTCCTTCTTGGACAATCAGCAGAATATTCCCGAGCCTTCTGCTTCTTGACTTTTTCGAGTTCTTTAGTTATATTCTCGATGTTTGTGCCTAACTCTCTAGCTATGTTCTTGATGTTTGTTCCGAGTTCTTTGGCTACGTTCTCGATGTTTGTCTCGTGTCTATGAAACGTTTCATTAATTTCCTCGAACTTGGTTTCATGCTGGCTTAATTTCTCATCAACAGCGTCGATTTTTACATCTAGAACATTCTTGAATTCTTCCACGGCGTCTTTTTGTGCGGCGACAATGGAATTTTTCTGTTCTTCTAAAGAATTCTTTTATTCTTCTAGAGAGTTCTTCTGTTCTGCGAACTTAGATTCCATAGAATTCTTCTGTTCTGCATACTTAGATTCCATGGAATCTTTCTGTTCTGCCATCTTGGCAAGAAGTAATTCCATCATTGCGGTAATATCAACGATTGTACTTACTTGTTCTTCTGCCACGTCGAATAGGATGGTTTTTGGATCTTCTCCCTCGTTTTGGACAGCTTCCTGCAGACGAAGTATGAGGTCACTTTTCCCTCCAGCTGTGGAGAGATTCCGCTTTTCTAGTTCACTTTTCAATTGGGGTATGCTTAGTTGTAGCAATATACGACCCATTTTTTTTGTCTCTTGTAATTTAGAAAATCACAAATTCACTCTCTTTTTTTTTTTTTTTTTTTTTTTTTTAAACTTGACTTAGACGCTTAGCACAGAATAAGTTTTATCGAACTTCTGACACCAATGTTACATTCAGGCTGGGATTCGTAAAGATAAAACACTATTCCGTTTAACTTTTCTAACATAAAATTCACTTTTATTACACTTTTATCGACTATTCTAATATTTCACTTATTAAGTACCAGAACACTATTACTTAAACAATTCTTCAACGTTTCAAATCAATCACTTAATTTACTCTATTACTTTTCACTTATTTATCTTCACAAACTATTACTATCTCGAACTTTAACCAATCACTGTTATAAATCAACTGTCTCGCCCTCTTCTAAAAGCTGTCCTTTTATACCCGCTCCGCCATCTGACGAGAACTTTCTAGTTAATTCTAAGTGGTTCTAGAACAAGGTTCAGTGGTGACAGATTCCAGTCTCCAATTGGAAGTGAAACTTGAGTGGAACTTGTTTTGTGACTTTAAGGCCTGGTTTCACCAAACTGTGACTAAGGCCTGGTTTCACCAACTGTGACTAAGGGCTTGTTTCACCACTTAGGTTACACGATACCTTCCACGCCACAAGACGAAGTAGGTAGAGCACTTACAGATGAAGAAATAGAAAAGTATAATATAGATTTAAATAAAATGAAATCCATAAAATTAGGAATAACTAAATTCGAAGAAAATGTATTAATATTTGCAATAAAAATTCCAAAAGAAATAGAAAAAATACAATTAAGAATTATTGTTCCAATTCCAAACAGAAATAAAAAAGAAATAGATTATCCAAATGAGATTGTGTTCAAAAACAATAACTTGACATATCAATATAAAGAACTAAGATCGTTAAACGAGTTAAGCTTCAGTAAACATTTTACTATTCAACATAATTGTAAACTTATAAAGAATAATAATACCGAAATCCTTACACTAGAGACTAGACGATGAAACTATTGTAATTAAAAATGCAAATCAATTGAAAATAAACCAAAATTGTGATGAAAGGAATTTAAATATAACTGGAAACGTATTAATCCATTTCAACAATTGTAACATACAAATTTTAGATCATTATTTTTCAAACTTCAAAGAGATTTTCCAAGAAAGGTTCTACTACCACAGAAATGAACATTTTAAGAATTTCAGCTATAAGATAACATTAGATGATATTGTGCTAGAGAATGAAAGTAATATTAATAAAATAGAAGAATTGCAATATCATAAAAATGTGTCCTATGGAATAAATTTGAGGTTGATTATTATAATAATCATTATAATATTGATTCTCTTGATATTTGGTAAGAAGTGAAGATCTATTAAAGTAAATAATTAAATTCAACAGAATTTCAATCTAAAGGGGGGAGAAGTTATGTATTCACAGTCTCTCCCTAGCGTATTAGATATCCGGCTATCGGATACGTTTCAGTACCTCAACGGTGCAACCAAATAAAATATGTGTACTCAGTTCTCACATAATCAGCACATTCCTGCACGTAGCAGACGGAAACTTGAATATCCGTTTGGTCGTGCAGTGTGCTGAGCAAACATTTTTAAATACAGACAGGAGATCTTGGAAAGTCTCGTTGGGGTTTGGAGTTGAGTTTGATTTTTGCCACCAGACTGGATTTTTATATGGGAAACTTCCCAAGTCACAGTACAACTTCGAGTGAATAAAATGGGCCTTATGTCCCTGCGCCTATTAATAATTGTTTGCCGTTATAGTGCAATATCGAATAAATTTTAATTGTAATTGATTTTGCTAAATAGAACTGCAATGGACTGTAAAACAAGTGGAACTATGAAAACAAACAATATTCCAACTTTATTATTCACACAACTTCAAATGTTATCAACATATTTAAATACATAGCATGTTACATGAAATTTTGTTTGGAAAGAAAATACTCCAATCATTATAACTTATTATAAGTTATATCTCCCGTAACATACCTACTTCCAAAACGTTCACTTGATTAAAGCCCCATTTAGACGATCATTTCAGCTTCAGTTTCAGTTGAGCTATCAGTTAAGCTTTCAGTTAAACTGAAGTGTGCAGTGCATTTAGACATCAGTGCGGTAATCAGTTGAGCTTTCATTTTAATCGAGAGGCACAAAAATACATTGCGAAATGAACGATGAAAGACTAATTGCAATAACAATAAACGTTTACAAATTTATAATTTATTAATAGCCGTATTTTTTTGAGCTTCGATCTCAGCAAAGCAAAGTAAAGTAGGATTTTCAGCACGCAGCTAAAACAACTATTGCGAGTCTCGAAGTGTCAAGTATAGCGTATTTGTTGTAATTTGCGTGCTAAAAATCCTACTTTACTTTGCTTTACTGAGATCGAAGCTAAAAAAAACAGGTCTAATATAAGTTATGAAGTTAGGAAAATATTTAGGTATCATCATTATTTTAATATATAAACATCCAAAGTTTCCGTACACCTTTTTCGTATTTATTATCGTATCGTATATTTCTCGCGAATCTTCTAGTTTCAGCTTCGATTGTTATAATTCCGAGATCCCCATGGATATCGTCGTTTCAAATATACTATGGTGTTTGTACAATTTCTCTAAGCACTTTATTTTGAAAAGTTTGTAGAATATTGAATATTGAAAACAAATTCTTGGTACAACCCCAAAGTTGTATACCGTAGGTCCACACCGGCTTTAGCACTTGCTTGTATAAAAGCAGTTTGTTCTCAGTACTGAGCTGGGAATGTTTTCCGAGTAACCAGTACATTTCTCTATATTTGATATCGAGTTCTTTACGTTTCATTTTCACGTGCGAACTCCATTTCAGCTTTGCGTCGAGTGTCATTCCCAGGTATTTGGCCTCGTTTGCAAAGGGTATTCGGGCCAAGTTTAGAAAAATTGGCAAATCATTAGTTTTCTTATACGTGAAATTCACGTGAACAGATTTAGTTTCGTTGAGGGCGATCCGCCATTTCCTTGTCCATTCATTCACCTTATTCACTGCGGCTTGCAGTTTTGTAGTCGCTTCTTCGATTGTATTGCCTACTGCTAGGATAGCTGTGTCGTCGGCGAACGTAGCAAGGGTAGTGCCATCTTTCCTTGGTATATCGCGAGTATATAACAAATAGAGAAGCGGACCAAGGACGCTTCCTTGCGGTACCCCAGCCGAAATTTCTTTTAGCTCCGAGTATTCGTTTCCATTTCTAACACGGAAGAGTCTATTCCCGAGATATGATTCTAGAATAGCATATAGGCTTGCGGGGAGAACTTGTCGTAATTTAAATTTCAAGCCGTCGTGCCACACCTTTGTGGGAAACGAGCCCCAGTTCCGGTTCTGGTTAGGTTAGGTTACATCCTAAAAGTATGCCATGTTTTTTTTTACGAAATAGGTTGGACTTATGTTTCGTTCAGTGGAAGGGTATTCCTCCTAAGGAAAAAGGGAAATAGCTAAAATTAGAACCAGGTGCACAGTTTCGCCGTAGAATCTTCACCATATTTAAAGAGTAGGTTAATGGACTACCCATCTCAAGTCAAACATTGCTAGAAGGGGATAGCTTGGAGAAACCAGGACGGAGCTATTCCACACGAATGCTCTCAATAGATTTTGAATAATAGACAACTAGACAAGAACAAAAGAAGGCAGAATGAAAAAAAAAAAAAAAAAAAGTGAGGTCGTATGACGATAAAAATCCCGCAAGGGAGACAACCGGCCGGTCTATATAGCGTAGTCACGCTCGTCTTTGACTGACAGTTCTGGTGTGGATTGGTGTCGAAAAGAGTGTTCGGGAGTACACTTTTTACTACCGCTTGTTTTGCTGACAGCATTCAATTTTTTTTGGTAGACGTGCAGTTTCCAGTATTTGGAACTTGTCGCGAGAAAAAAAATAAGTATAAACGAAAAAAAAAAGACACGGAAAAAAAACGGAAACCTCGACATTTTACAATAGATGTATAATAAATCGGGCTACGTAAAACACAAAGAAATCGAAAAAAAAGGTGATACCGGCGAACAGAAAAAAAAGGAAAACAAAATTAAAGTGCTCTGATGGACAAAAAGAAAAAATCCCTTCGTTCCGGAGGTGCCACCCCTTTACTGGTACCCAGCGATTGTTAATTGCAATCAAGATATACCGCCAAAAGTCATATCAGTGCCACCAAGATCCACGACCAATTTATTAGCGCTCGATTGGCAACAGCGGCAACAATAACTTCAACAGGCAAAATACAATAAGCCAACCCAACGACAGCCCCTGTAGTAGAAAGTGCATATGCTAACTAAGCCCACACCCCCTCCCCCCCATAAAGCATTCCATCTCCAGTGGTGAATTCGCAACAAAAAAAAATTATTTATATATAATATACCCGCCGACCGAAGTATTATGCGAATCGACGAAATCTCCCGCCACCCCCACCACCACAAGATACGATCACGGCAACTCCAACAAGATCCATCAGCCAAGTGGTCGTTCGATGTGAACATTACACCCACCAATTTGATGATACAACGAACGCCTCACAACATCTAGGACAACTTCACGCAACATCTACATCTTTACCAACAGCATAACCGCAGCATAACATTGCCAGGCAACATTTGTTGCAACAAATCAATTGGCAATATTATAGTCATCGCCATTCTCGTCAGAAAATTAAAATCGAACTAGAGATAGGAGCTAAGTATTTAACCTTGATAACAGACAGTGTAACAGTTCGCCAACACCTGTATAAGAAATTCCTTCTCTTTATTTTCATTTAGCGCAACCATCAAAAAGCCATCAAAAAGAAATATATAAATCATCGGGCCGGCGGCGAAGATGTGCACATGTTCCCCCTCACCCCTTGGAGTCTATCAACGCCTACAAGTACCATTATTTGTTCGGTAAGTCATTTACGTATTTCTTATGCGGGAAGTGAACTGATTTTAGTTTTTTTTTGTACTTAGCTTTGTTTATTACGACCCTAAAAAAAAATTAAAAAAAAAAATTAGAAAGAACTAAAGAATTAACGTAATTTAAAATTGAAGAAATTGAAACAACTTTTTTTGGTATCAAATAAACATGTATCCCATAAACTTAAAATCATATTCGTAGGAAATTACGTATACGCCCTCGAATCTCGTAGGTAACAACAAATTTTGTTTTATGTGCTTTTTTTATGTTCACGACGGGTGATGACTCTCCGAATTTTTTTTTATTTTCATCTATCCCTATTCTATTTCATCTTGAATTCTGAAGTTTAGTAGTTGAGAATCAGCAAAAAAAAAAGGGTTAACTTTCTTCGAAGTACAAAAAGGTATAGGTTTTAAGAATTTATCCGAATTTTTTTTTTCTTCCATATCTAGATGTTGCACTTAATTTTTGCATATCCAATATATTATATAAGTTTTTTTAGTTATAGGATTATACTGACTTATTTATGAAGGCTTAATAAAGATCAGTCGTTAGACTTATCGAATGAATTTTGTTGTTGTGTTTTGGTAGAAGAAGCGAGTGAAACTCCAAGTGTTTGAATAGGATGTCTCGCAAAGTTTTTTTTTTGGTGGATGTGACGACGTTTGGGGATCCTAGTGAAGGGCCCGTGAGTGAGTACAAATAGAGCGAACTTTAGGGGCTAATGTGAAAGAAAGGTGACACGTTAGCCACGGAGGCATAGTCGTACCAGTGGTATGAAGCTATGCAGGGGTGGGTACACCAAGGGAGCCAACTTCATCTGTGGCTTCTCCCTTTTTTGAAGCGTTGCCGATTGGCTGTCCATAACCTAGGACGAAGACATTTCGCGCCTCCTTTTTTTTTCTTAAATTTTTTACTAGGAATCCCAGCAACCTAAAGGCATGGAAATACGTAACAAACGTCTACGTCACCGTGGCAAGAATCCCCCCGACCGACGAGCTGGCCAGTGCTTACTAGCATGGCTACGCCTAGGTGATGTGGACACCCTTCCTTCTCGGCTGCCCGGACTGACTCAGGGAGTCCTGTGACCTTGGGTCATAGGGGTGGCTGTGGAGAGGGAAGGCTTAAGACCTTGCAGTGAAATTCTTTTTTTTACCTCTTCCGTTACGTCCGCGGCATAGGGGGGGTTAGGGAGGTGCATCGATCCGTGGTTAATCCCTCGGTAGGTGCATTGCCCTCTCCCTCCTCCATTTACAATCGTTACAGGTGGCGCCCAACGTGGGGCCCGAAATGTCTTATTTTTTTCGGTAGTTTCGCGTTTTGGTGTTGTAGTAAATCTCTTCATCTTTGACAATTTTCGACACCTTTTGCAGATTGTTTTTATTTTGCTACGCTTTCGTGATACTCACATCTGGTTGATCATACAAATCGGCCGATAGATGGATTTCAAAAGCTCTATCTAGGTCTGTTGCGATTTTGTTTGATAACTAGTGTGATATTAACGGAGTTAGATCATTTTTTTTTTCTCAATAAGAAGTCAGGCCCGGCGTCAACCAGCAATCCATTACGCGAAGCTGGCTGGAATAATTGCGGGCCAACTTTTATTTTTGTTTTTTCACACGCTTTATTTTGTTGTTGGCACTATGTCCAGTAGTTGGAGACATCATACTATCCCCAACAGCTGTTGCAAGCGCTCAACAGTAAAGCCGTATTGGAATCGCCAAACGATCTAACTCAGTAGCGCAAATTGTGAATTCGTCCTTCCGCAAGTGTCCTACAGCAATGCTCATCCAAGCAACGCATAGATGCATGGGCTGAAATTTACATTTATGCTGCAATACTCAGCTCCTTTCTAGAGCAACTACACATCATCACGCCCATCGTATACTGTACCGTTTATCAGCGGCCGTTGTGCCTTCAAGAAGGGTTGGTACTCTTTGACATCAATTCACATTATCCCCGTTAACCCAGTTACATCCACCAAACATTTAATGAAATCGAATCAATAATATAGTTAGACAGATATTTTTACAAATATTTTTTACAAAAAAAAAAAGAAGAATACCTTGCATAGAAGGTTAGTTTACCCAAGACAGTGAATGAAATATTTTCATCTAACATAAATAAATTCTTTTTCCTTTCCACTTCAGATTTAGTTAGCATTAGTTAGCATTTGTACCCCAGAGAAATTTATGAGAATTTTCCTTTTTACTATTTTTTTTTTGTTATTATCAAGCCCACTGAATTCGAAGATTTAGATATTATCCATCTTCCGCATTTGAAGAATTAGTTTTCCCTTTTACCAGCCTAATATTTTCGTTTCAAAACTCAATTACGACTTCCCAGCCATCTGAAAAGCTATTTCCCAAAAGCCAAAGAAAGCCAGACAGCCAAAAAGTCTTTTCAGCGCAAGTCAGAGGAGATATCTCCAGCGAAGCCTTGGAAACGCCTCACTTTTTGAGGAGAGTTCCAACCTTACCATGCCCAACCTACCAACCGCGAACACCAACCAAGTGGCGCAGGCTACTGACGGAGCGACCTCTGCGGCTGTCGGCGAAAGCCAGCAGGCGAACAGCACCCTTGTGGGAAACACTTCCCAGGCTGCGGCAAATGATCCCCAAAGGCGGGAATGACAGACTCCTGAAGAGTCAATTGACGATGAAAGGCTTACGGATTACATCCGAGATGTAGTTACTGCGACTGTAGGGCTGAACAGAGCTGAAGATTTTCGAGTCCTTAGAGAAGAAATGGCAAGAGACCGTAATTGCCTTCGTGATGAAGTGGCCTCTATTGTTCGGGAAACTTTGGCGGCGGCCACCCCAGAAACTCGGCCCAACCTAATTCCCAATATGCCAAGGCAAAACCCCCCTCCAAGATATTCACCCCAACCGCCACCTCCTCCATACCGTTCGCAAGTTATACCTGCAGGTCAACCACCCGTTCCCGGTCGTAGTGATCACGCTGACGATTTTCTTAGTCGTTTAGACAACCTGAATCTTGATGACGCTTCCCCTGGTCCACGCGGTCAGCGACCTTCTCGGTCCAACTCGCGAGCTCACCCAAGTAGAAATTGCTGGTTGTAGTGTGCACGCTGTTCCCACATTTCAGACATGTTACCGTAACAGTAATGTGTGTATAATGTATCAAAGTGCGTAATGTTTGCACTGCAGGATGTAACGTTGACCAAAGTGGGGAATAAGTTTTACCTCATAAAATTACTATTTTGGGAAACACACATAATGGGATTTTGGCTATGACTTGTAACCCAAATGTGTCCGAATTTTAGTGAGCTGTCAAATTTGTTTTCATGTGTTTGTAAGTTGGTTCGCACGAAACAGAAAATGTGAAATAGAAATACTGATACCAATATAAAACGTAAACACATTCTTCCCTCTTTAATCGGTATGCTAAAGTACCTAAACGAACAAAATGTCATGAAAATGGTAAAGCAGATATAATATTATGCGAATTTAATAATTGCATATCTTCGTACCCGAATGCAAAATATTCAAACGAAAATCAGTTTTACCACAAACATCAATAAGTTGCAGTAGCAAAAACTCATGCGCTCATGAAATATTGAGTATTTATAATATTCGATTTTATTTTCAAGCTTCTTTTCGTTTCCCATGGACAATTTTTTTTTTCTTTTTTCTGATAATGGATCCCAATTAGAATCGGAAGACGGCCATTTGCCTGCCATATGGATTTCTTTAGGAAGAATCACAGGGTGCATGCACAATGTTGTTTTGTGTGCGTTTATTATTATTGTGTCGTAATATTTAAATAATTCATTCTTTTAAATTCTAACTTTTAATGAATGAGAACATGTAAAAAAAAGGTTGGTGAAAATAATAAGAAAGGGATTTGCAAATGTTATGATGTTTCCGCCTCTAACTTTTGGTAATGCGATTTTGGTTTGCTAAAATCTATATAATAAAGTGAACATTTTTACATGTAGGTATGTTACTGAGATATAACTTTAATAAATATAACGTTTGTAGTTCATTTGGGACATTTTTTTGCTAAAGAAAATTTGTGTAACAAATCTTTGTAGAAGGTTTATGATATTTCTAGCATTATTACAATTACATAATGTATGTAACATACTATTTATTAAAATATATTGATAACATTCGATAAAAGTTGGAATATTTTCTTTATGTACACATTTCCATTTTTTACAGTTTAATCTGCTGCAGTTTTATGTAGCCAAATCAAAAAACATTCTCATTTTTGTCCTACTAAAATACTGAAACGTCGAAAAGCAGCGCGGTGCACATAGTAAAAGTAAATTTAAAATTTTATTCGACGTCGTGCTACAACGGCAAACAATTTTAAGTTACACTGTTTAAAATGAAAATTAATTCTTTAGGAGGAAAACTCATTAAAAGATATTAGTATTCTTAAATAATGAAGTCTCTATATTACAATATTTCGATTCTTTTTAGATAAATTCATTGTTCATCATTTGACTATTCACGATATTTTTTTTTATGCCATAAAATAGCAACCTCGCAGGTTTTGTGTGTGTTGAAATGTAACTTTAAAGGACATTTGTAGCTTTGAGGCCATTAATGGTAACACAAATGTCAAATAGTTACCATCTTATTGGAATGGAGCTTATCGACACAAAACTGAGTCCAATATCCCGTTTGGCGACTATAATTCAATATAATAGTCACAAATTTCTACTTGGGCACGACTTTCATAAATGGGGTATTACGTTTGATAACCGCAATATGACAGTGGACGATTTCCTCTTTAGACTGGACCGCCTGAAATTGTGCCACGAAGCCAGCTGGGAGGACATTTCCATGAATTTCCATCAGTTCATCAGAGGCCAAGTTAAAAGCTGGTATTGGGTATATCTGAAGGCCAACCCAACAGTAAACTGGACTACCCTGCGCCTGGCTCTGATTGAACAATTCCGAAGCCTTGAATCAGATTCAGAATTATCTCGAAAGGTGTACGATAGGCACCAGCTGCCTTCGGAATCTTTCGATGATTTTTACACTGCGTTGCAGCAAATAAACAGTCGACTTCGAGTGCCCAAGCCAGACAGTGAGATCATTGAGCTTATTAAGCAAAATGTTAGGACGCGTATCGGGGAATTACTTCTGACCTTTCAGCCCCGTAGTTTACCGGAAATGGCTTACGTGTGTCGGAACACGGAGAAGTATCTCAGTGATCATGACAGCCGCAGACGCAATAATGCATTTGTTTCTGCCTTTAAGAAGGAACGCTGTCTCCGAAGTAGAGGTAGAAAGCTCGGAAGTAGTCGGTGAACATTTCGCCAATGTAGAGGCCTTGCATCCTAGAAGAGAGACCCGCCGGTTTACTTGTTGGAACTGCAAAGCCATTGGTCACTCTTTCTACGACTGCCCTGATCCGCAGAGGCACTTGTTTTGTTTTAAATGTGGCCAGGAAGAAACTACCACTCCCCAGTGCCCTCGTTGTTAGGGAAACGAGATAAGGAGCAGTTTAGCGTCTCGGAGGAATTGCTCGCAGAATCGGAACCCGGACTCCCACTAGATATCGCTCCTAGTAACCCTTTAAAACCTACGACAATCAGGAACAACTTGCCGGATGGTCCGGAGGTAGACCCACTGCCTCCGGTACACATTTTAAAACGAACTACCCCATCTAATTCAACCATGACACTACCCAGACCTACAATTTTCGCCAAACCCCCACCTAAAACGTTACATGAAAAACTTGAACACTATTATAAGGTCAGAAACAGGATTTTCGGCCATCAAGCTACACCCGTTTCCAGACGAATCGAAAAATTGAGAGGCAGATTTAAGGCTAAGCGAAAAACATATAAGGCGATAGAATCCACCACCCTATGTAGCTCGGACGATCCTCGTCCCTATGCGAGAGTCTCTCTTATGGGAGAACCTATGTTAGGATTGCTCGATAGCGGGGCTAGCCTTAGCTGTTTGGGAGAGGGTGGATTGGATTTCTTGAGCAAGCATAACATTTCTCCTTTAAAATTTTCCTCAAAAATCAAAACAACTGATGGGAATTCGCAGGCGATAGTTGGCAAAATCACTGCCGAAATATCCTATAAAGGTGAAACCAAATTTATCGAGCTCCTGATAGTACCCGGTCTGCAGCAACGTCTCTATCTAGGAGTGAATTTCTGGAAGGAATTTAAAATTGCCCCAAATATTATCTCGGAAATATCACAAGAATTAGGTCCTCAACAACATGATACGTGTGCGCATGATTTGACAGTGGAGGAGTCCAGAGCATTGAAACAAGCCGTCAGCCTGTATGCGTATCCTCTTCCTCATATAGAGGGTCTGCTAGGGCGTCTGTCAGAGACACACTTTATTTCAAGTGTGGATCTGAAAGACGCCTTTTGGCAGATGCCGCTACAAGTAGGATCAAGGCAGAAGACGGCGTTTACGGTTCCCGGCAGACCCTTATATCAGTTTAACGTTATGCCCTTTGGCCTTTGCAATGCGCCTCAACGCATGTGCAGATTGATGGACAAAGTGGTACCGCATGAACTGAGAGAAAATGTATTCGTGTATCTGGACGTCTTACTCATAATCTCGCGCACATTTGCGGAACATATCAAAATGCTTAGTGTGGTAGCTAATAAGCTTAGGGACGCCGGACTTTCAATTAATGTACAGAAATCGAAGTTCTGTTTTAAGGAATTAAAGTATCTTGGATACATTGTAGGGGAAGGATGTCTGAAAACAGATCCTTCGAAGATATCCGCTATAAACGACTTTCCTGTTCCCTGCTCTGCTCGCCAGGTAAGGCAATTTTTAGGACTCTGTGAAGGGATCACATCAGCGATCATTTCCATTCATAAATCTCCTCATTCTGAGCCTCGATAATTGAGATCCACCGAACATGCATCGAGCGCCGCATGTGCATACCAAAAAGAGAAACCCAAGAAGTTCCTCGTGACGTATGACAATTCATAAAATCTCTATCGCATATATATGTATATTGTGTGTATCTCATATATAATTGTGGCTCGCCACAATGCCCAGTGAAAAGAAATAAAAAAGAGATACACACTCATACTGAATATATGGCAGCATTACATACATTCTTTTAATGCATTTGCCTCGCCGCTAAGCGATAGCAAATGCAAATGCATTAGATTATGAAGGGGTCGAATTGCACTGTGAATTCCGCCCCAATATGCCAAGTGCATAAACATTTTAAATAATCAGCAATAGTGCTGATATGGTGATATGCGCCAGCAAGGTGTGAGAGCTCAATTATCGAAGGTCAGAAATTCGAGTAGATGCAAAATTGCAACAAATTACAAGAAATATTTTTGTATGCTTGAAAACAAATATTGTGTACAAATAGGCAAGTAATTTTTATAATAAACGTTCTTCTCCTGGAACCTTCAAACGAATCAGACTGTTTCATTTTTAAGAGCAACTCGCTCGGAATAAACAATCGGAGAATTCACCCGCTCTATTAACATAGCGTTCGTCGCTAATAGAGGTAAACGACAGCGTAATAGCTAAAGTTTTGGGTCGAAGATAGGTAGACATTACATGGCGATCCTGCCAGGAGAAGAACCAAAAGGCTCACCATCGCTGAATATAAAAACCCGTCAGCTGCGACACAAGGAGGCCGAGAAGACCATCCTGCCCCATACCTTTTTGGAAGAAAATTCAAAATCATCACAGACCACAGACCTTTAGTATACCTTTACTCCCTAAAAGAACCTTCAAGTAGACTGACTAAGTTTAGACTACTACTGGAAGAATACAACTTCTACATCGAATACACACCCGGAAAAGATAATTGTACAGCTGACGCATTAAGTCGTATAATATTTGACACTGATCAACTCAAACAACTCCACATATGTGGCATCACAAGGTCACAATCAAGTAAAGAAAACTCAAATAAAGTTCCAGAAACCGAAATCGAAGAAAATAATCGCGTTATCACAGAACTACTCAGACCTCCAGACCATGGGAATAAAATTGTATACTCCTAAGAAGGCCCAAGGAAGGCACTACAGGCCGATCGGCATCATTTGGCAAAATGTTGTCGCGGGACGTGCACAGAATCTGCGGACCATTATCTATTGATAAATTATACATTACCAAAGAAGAAATAAAAAAACTCGCAGACGGCCGTCGAGAATATAAAATTCACGAGTTATTAAAAATCTTAGGAGAATTATTCAAAGAAAGTAATGTAAAGGTGCACCTAATTGACAAATGTATTGAAATAACTGATCCTCACAAAATAAAAATAGTACTCAACGATTATCATCTGTTACCAACAAGTGGACATGCCGGCATAAACCGCATGCTTAAAACTATAAAAAGAAAATATTTCTGGACAGGAATGCAAAATGACATAGCCACCTATGTTAAGCGTTGCCCCACTTGCCAGAAGAATAAACATATAACACCTAAAAAACAGCCCATGGAGATAACATCAACAGCCGAATCAAGCTTCGACAAGATCTATCTAGATTTAGTAGGTCCACTAGACGAGTCCGTAAACGGATATAAATACATACTAACCTTACAAGACGAGCTGACTAAATTCACTGAAGCAATTCCAATCGTTAATAAAGAAGCTAGCACAGTAGCCAAAGGACTAGTAGAATGCTTTATCCTTAAATATGGAGTTCCTAAAACAATAGCATCTGACCAGGGAACCGAATTTATTAATAAAATCTTTAAGGATATGTGCAAACTACTAAAAATAGAACAAATACAGTCCACGGCTTACCATCACGAAAGTATAGGAGCATTAGAAAACTCCCATAAAGTTCTCGGAGCATACCTCAGGAGCTACGTGTCGGAAAAACATACAGATTGGTGTACTTGGTTACCTTATTATGTGTTTTGCTATAACACCGCCGTACATGCCGAAACGGGGTATACCCCATTTGAATTAGTATTCGGACGACAATGTACGTTACCATCAAACTTAACCAAACAGGTAGACCCAAGGTACAATTATGAAGATTACGTCATTGAGTTGAGGCAAAGGTTACAAATCGCTCATAGGGACGCTAGAGACATACTCGTCGAAAGGAAAAACGATAGAAAAACTGATTACAATAGAAAAAACAGAAGTAAACAAACTAGTTTCGAAGTAGGTAGTTTCGTCTTACTAAGAAATGAAAATAGACGAAAATTAGATCCCATTTACATAGGACCGTTCGAAGTATTGTCTGAGGAAGGAGTAAATTGTGAAATAAAGTACGAAGGTAAGAGAACTAAAGTTCATAAAAACCGACGTAAGAAATTCTATGTATACATACTAAAGCAATTTGTATTTACTTTTGATTTAAAAAAAAAAAAAAAAAAAAGCATGTGTATATATATATCTATAAAAATCCCGGGATAGGCCATAGATAATTAGGGATAGGCCATAGATAATTAGGGATAGACCATAGATAATTAGGGATGGATAGGCCATAGATAATTAGGGATAGGCCATAGATAATTAGGGATAGGCCATAGATAGTTAGATGTAAGCCATAGTTGATGTAAAACATTCTGTAATATTGTAATATTCTTAAGAAAAATATTAAGATATTTTGTAGTAGAAAAATAACTTTTAACATTTTGTAATACCTAGTTTTAAGAAAATTATTAAGATCTTTTGTAATAGGAAATTAACTATTAAGACATTTCGTAATTTTGTAATACAAATAAGCAATTTTGTAGAAAAAGACAAATGTCGTATTACGAATCAATAAATATGTAAGCCATAAATAAGTATATGTAAAACATTCTGTAACATTCTTAAGAAAAACAGAAAGATATTTTGTAGTAGGAAAGTAACTTTAAAATTCTGTAATATTCTTAAGATAATTATTAAGATCTTTTGTAATAGGAAATTAACTATTAAGACATTTCATAATTTTGTAATATAAATAAGCAATTTTGTAGGAAAAGACAAATGTCGTAAGCATAAAAACTAGCAATAAGAAAGTAAGAATTAAATGAATAACTACCAAGTTTAATTATATTAAGTAATAGGTACTATTACCTAAGAAATGTTTAAATATTTTATGTAGAATTCTGAAACTTTTCAAAAAAAAATGTTAATTTAACAATAGATCACCAAATGTACGAGTGACGCGGAAAAGAAAGAAAACCTCGTGCCCAGAGATTTCCTTTTTTTTCCCCAAGAAGGGTGGTGTGAAGGGATCACATCAGCGATCATTTCCATTCATAAATCTCCTCATTCTGAGCCTCGATAATTGAGATCCACCGAACATGCATCGAGCGCCGCATGTGCATACCAAAAAGAGAAACCCAAGAAGTTCCTCGTGACGTATGACAATTCATAAAATCTCTATCGCATATATATGTATATTGTGTGTATCTCATATATAATTGTGGCTCGCCACAATGCCCAGTGAAAAGAAATAAAAAAGAGATACACACTCATACTGAATATATGGCAGCATTACATACATTCTTTTAATGCATTTGCCTCGCCGCTAAGCGATAGCAAATGCAAATGCATTAGATTATGAAGGGGTCGAATTGCACTGTGAATTCCGCCCCAATATGCCAAGTGCATAAACATTTTAAATAACCAGCAATAGTGCTGATATGGTGATATGCGCCAGCAAGGTGTGAGAGCTCAATTATCGAAGGTCAGAAATTCGAGTAGATGCAAAATTGCAACAAATTACAAGAAATATTTTTGTATGCTTGAAAACAAATATTGTGTATAAATAGGCAAGTAATTTTTATAATAAACGTTCTTCTCCTGGAACCTTCAAACGAATCAGACTGTTTCATTTTTAAGAGCAACTCGCTCGGAATAAACAAATAAACATAGCGTTCGTCGCTAATAGAGGTAAACGACAGCGTAATAGCTAACGTTTTGGGTCGAAGATAGGTAGACATTACAACTCGCTGGGTGGTATAGGAGGTTTGTTAAAGATTTCTCTTCATTAGTCTCTCCTCTTACAGACACCTTAAAAAAGGGGAAGAAATTTTGTTTTGGTGATCGAGCTATCCAAGCTATCAACACTATAAAATCTACTTTGACTTCCGCCCCCATTCTTTCGCATCCAGACTTCGAGAAAGAATTTATTATCCTCTGTGATGCTTCGGCATCGGGCGTTGGATGTGTGTTGTGCCAGGAAGAGTGCTTTAAACCTGGCATCTGATTTAAATTGGGATCTAAATATATTGAGGATCTGGTTCGCCGAACATAAATTGTGCATAAGCTCTAAAACAAAAGTAATGTACTTTAATCTATCTTCCACTAACGCTTCAAATGTAGATTTGTACTATCACGCTCCGGAGTGCACAAAGTACAGTTTCCCAGGTTGCACATGTGCCTCTGGTTCTCTACCAACTTTTTGTAGCATGCTGAGTTGCAGTGAAAATTGTTGATCAATTCAAGTATCTGGGGCTCATTTTTGATCCTAAGATGAGCTTTGCAGATCATACGGAGTCCTTAAAAAAATATTTTCGGTGTACTCTCAGACATTTTTTTTACCTAAGCAATGTTTGTTCAAAACAACTTCTAAAATCTATATATTACGGTATCTTTCATTCAAAACTTCAATATGGTATAACTTGTTGGGGAGGTACACATGCGATTAAAATCAAGCCTCTTCTAATTCTGCAGAAAAGTGTTTTAAGAAAAATTTGCCGAAAACATCGTCGACACCCTAGTTTTCCCTTGTTTCGAGATATATTTATATTGTTTTAAAGTTCTAAAAACTTTCTTTAGGAGATCAGGCAATCTTAATTGCAGATTAGTCTCCGAACATAACCTACGTAGAATGTTGTATCTGTACCTTTTTCTCGTACAACTGCTTTTAGAAGCTTTTATTTGATATCATCTTGTCGTCTTTTTAATAAGCTACCACTATCAATTAGAGCCTCTACTTCCTCTGGAAGACTTGAAAAGTCTTTAAGGCATTGGCTTTTTGACTTTAATTACGCGGAATTAGAATCAGTTCTTTCTAACAATCTGGTATAACTTGAAACTTAAAGTTTCAATATTTGGATTTTTTTTCTTTCTTTTGTTTCTTTGTACTTTTATTTTTATTCTTCCGTATTTTCTTTGAATTATATAATGTAATGGGCACCCCACCCATAGTTAATATTTTTATAATTATACGCATTGAAGTGGCATTTGACACTATTTTTAAATACTTAATGTATATAAAATTAAAAAATGTCACTGCTCATTTATTTCTATAATTCTTGATTTTAAAATACTCTTAAGCTTGTTGAATATTGCATTGCTTTGATTTTATCTGAAATAAATGTATCTATCTATCTAAATCTATATAAGATGGGGAAGGTACAGAACGCCCAATATATTACTACTCCCATAAACTTAATACTGCTCAACGCAACTATAGTGTTACGGAGCGAGAGTGCTTGGCAGCGGTAATGGGGGTTCAAAAATTTAGACCGTACGTAGAAGGTACCACATTCAAAATTGTAACAGATCATACGAGCTTGAGGTGGCTTATGAGTCAGAAGGATCTCAGCGTTCGTTTAGCCCGATGGAGCCTAAAATTACAAGGGTTCGATTTCAGTATTGAGCATCGAAAGGGTACGCAGAACGTTGTGTCGGACGCCCTATCTCGCGCATACGAGATAGATGCTCTGCAACTCGACGAGCCTTTGCTGAAGGATCCCTCCGATGTGCTCCATATCGATCTTAGGTTAGGTTAGGTTAGAGTGGCAGGCCGCCTCAAGTGCAGCCACACTTAGGCCAAATTAGGCCCATTGTGTTACCACAGGATCGAAATCGACTCCTAATCTACCCGTTGAACCAGCCGGAGCTAAGAATGAAGCGATGGAGGCAGTTGATACCTATGTTTGCGAGTTCGCTGAGATTGTCGAAGAAATATTCTCCGAGGTATAGTTTTCTACGGAGTGACAGTGCTGGACACGTACAGAGAAGGTGCAGAATAGTCTCCTCCTCCTCCTATTCCATACAGCTTCTGCAAAAATCATTTGAAGGGAGGCCAATCTGAGAGCATGTCTCCCTACGACGCAGTGTCCCGTGATGACACCTACTAGAGTGCTTATTATGGGTCTTTTCAGTGTAATGAGACTTTTTGAGCGCTTGGAATCCAGCTGAGGCCAGATCTGTTTCGAAGTAGTGCCTTGTCCGGCGAGCTCATCGGCGATGCAATTCCCTGGAATGTCTCTATGGCCCGGCACCCAAATAAGGTGAATTTTGAATTGTTTCGCCATCTCGTTCAGAGATAGTCGGCAATTGAGGGCAGTTGTTGAATTGAAGACGACAGAATCCAGGGATTTAATCGCGGCTTGACTGTCGGTAAAGATGGTAATATCCCTTACAGATATTACATTATACCGAAGCCACGACAGGACCTCTTTGATCGCCATGACCTCCGCCTGAAATACACTACTCCTGGAGGGTATGTCAGTTTCGAAGTTCTTTTCGAATTGAAACTGAGGGAGGGTGTAATCAGTACCTTTTGGAATGCATTCCAATGTATTTATAATAGATGAGTGACCAGTTTGGCGACTGGTCCACAACTGAATTGCTTTCATCCGAGTGGCTGCATTTGCTGCCACTTGTTTGCAATAGCTGTCTAGCGGTAGCAAGTGGAACATTACGTCCATGGCCGCTGTTGGAGTGGTTCTAAGGGCTCCACTTATGCATATGCATGCCGTTCTTTGGACGCGGCTAAGGTGATTATGATGGATGGCCCTTTCGAGGGCAGTCCACCATACAATAACGCCATAAGTGAGTATAGGTCTGATAACGGATACATATAGCCAATATGTAATTCGAGGCTGGAGTCAACATCTGCTTCCAATGGCTTTTTTACAGCAGTACAGAGCCGTGGTGGCTTTCTGAAATCTCCGTAGGATATTGGGTTTCCAGCTCAATTTGCTGTCTAAAACTAGACCTAAATAGCTAGCTGTATTGGTTAGCACCAGGAGTGTGCCGTTTAGTTTTGGCGTACAAAATTGGGAATTTTGTATTTTCTTGTGAAGAGGACCAATTCAGTTTTCTGGGCATTGACCGCCAGACCGCATTTTTTGGTCCATTTAGAGAGCTTAGAGAGGGCATTCTGCATGAGATCTCTAAGCGTGTTGAGGTGTTTTCCTGAGATAGCGATGGCAACGTCATCTGCATAGGCAATTACTTTGCACCCTTCCCCTTCCAGTATTGGTAGTAGTTCATTCACTACTAGGTTCCAAAGAAGAGGTGAGATAACGCATCCTTGAGGCATACCCCTACTAACGAACCTCCGGACCGATGCATCGCCCAGCTTTGAGTTGATAAACCTGTTGGTGAGCAACTGGTTGACCAATTCGCCAATCGATTTCTCAATTCCAAGGCCCGTCAGTGCGCTGAGAATTTCCTCTGCTTCGACGTTGTTAAACGCTCCCTCAATATCCAGGAAAGCAACCAATGTGAATTCTTTACAATCGAGAGATTTCTCAATGGTAGATACAAGTGAGTGAAGGGACGTTTCAACCGATTTCCCTTTGCTATACGCGTGCTGAGACGTTGACAAGAGATTTGAGTTGACACTGCAACGTATGTGGATGTCTATCAGTTTCTCTAAGATTTTTAGCAGAAATGATGACAAAGTAATTGGTCTGAGATCTTTGGGTTTAACGTGTGAGCTTTTACCAGCCTTAGGTATAAGCACCACGTTAACTTCTGTCCACAGCTTAGGAATATGAGCAAAATCCAGGCAACTTTTTAATATTACAGTTACCCAAGGGAGGATTAGGTCAGCGTTCCTCTGAAGTTCGGCCGGTATTATACCATTCGGTCCAGGAGATTTAAATGGCTTAAATCCTTTAATGGCCCAAAGAATTTTGGTCTTGGTAATAAGACTTGAAGAGCTGCTTTCAATTGGTCTTTCAGAGGACCTAGCTGGTATCGAAGCAGCATTGCAGCTATTAGGGAAGTGAGAATCCATTAGTAGATCCAGAGATTCTGCACATGAGGTGGTCCACGATCAATCAGCTCTCTTAAGATGGCTCGCTACCTTAGGAGTGGATGCGAGAATCTTTCTGAGCCTGGAGGCCTCAGAGATTTCTTCCATCTTTTCACAGAAGAGTCTCCAGGAGTTCCGTTGGGCTTTCCTAACTACGGTTTTATAGGATTTGAGGGCTTTTTTTATATAAGTCCCAGTCAGCGGCTTCGCAGGATCGCTTGGCCTGATTGAAGAGCTGCCTACATTTTCGACGCAGAGATAAAATCTCCTGATTCCACCACGGTGGTCTAGGCTTGCCCCGAGGTTTACTTATTGGACAGGAGAAAGACATAGCCCGGTTGACAGTCTTAGTGAGTTCCTCAACCATACTATCCACCTCATTTCTATTAGTAGGGGGAACAGGAGTTCTGTTAATTATGGAAGATTCCACACTGTTCCTATATTTGCTCCAATCCGTTCTCCTGTAATTCCTAAAAACGGGTTGGGCTTGAGGGAGGCAGTTTATGCCGAATTGAATGTATCTATGGTCTGAGAAGGAGTGTTCTTTGGAAACTTTGCAGTTTCTGATATCATGGTAAATGGTATCAGATACCAGCGTTATGTCTAACACCTCTTGTCTGTTATAATAATAATAATAATAATTTTTGGCGCAACAGGTCCGTAGGGACCCTAGGCCTAGCTTCTCGCAACCATTCGTTTTGTGTGAGTTTTAATTTTTGGAACGAATGGAAGGGATCTACAATTTTTTGCCGATTCCAAACGGCTAATTGAGAAGCTCTTTCATGACAGTTATACTCTCGGATGTTTGTCAGACGTTCGCGAGAGGTGGCGCAGTGAAAAAACCCTGAGTTGGAAATTGGGTTTTTGCGGGATTCGAACCTGAACCCCTCGCTTAGTAGTCCAACACACTAACCCACTAAGCCACTGCGACCGACACCTCTTGTCTGTTACTAGTGACAAATGTGGGTTCGGATCCCATATTGCATAAGATTAGTTTAGTACTAATTAAGTAATCAAAAAGTAGCTCACCTCTTTTATTGATATCGGAGCTGCCCCATATAGTGTGATGCGCATTGGCATCACATCCCAGGATTATCGCAGCTTTGGACTTCTCCACATCAGCAATCGCTCTCCCCAGAAGTTCCGCAGGGAGGGGAAGGTCGGACGCCAGATACGCCGAAGTCAACCAGATTTTCCGCAGTCCGACTTCAACGTTTACTGTCGTGGTGTCTCGATCGCTGTAATTAGGAAGAAGGAAAATATTTAGTGTGTTCTTCGCGAGGATGCAGGCTCTTGGTATACCTTCATTTCTCACGTAGAAAAGATTGAAGCCTGGAGTCCTGAGTCCAAGCACCCGATCATTACTGACCCAGGGTTCCTGAATCAGGACAATGTCTTCCGCGCTTTTGGAGATCCGCAGAAGAAGAGAGGCCGAAGCCATTTTTGAGTGATGTAGGTTAATCTGAAGTAACGGCAGCATCATTGCTACAATTACCTCCAGACACCTCCACCACAGTGATGTTAGCCTCATCCGTATCCGATTCGAGAGACACATCAGTTACGGATGGGCTGCCGAGTCCACTGGATAGATCCAAGTCCGACAGTCCAATGCTGTCCATGTCCAGATCCATCCGCAGGGCCGAGTTGCATTTAGAGAGATGCGGGGCCCTCCCAGGAGGGCAGTCATCCGTCCCCACCTTAGCCGCTGTGGTCGGTGTATTACTGACCGATGCGGTTTCGGCAGAGATGGGGAACAGCGATTTTTTCGCGGGATTGCAGCTCACCAACTCCGCTTCCGTTGCCAGACTAGTCAGTTTATTACTAACCTGTTCAACAGTGTCAGCAGAGGAGGGGGGCCGCACTCCCTCCCTGGTAGGGTCCTCCTCATCCGTCTTATAAACCCTAAGGTTTATAGATCCGAAGCCGTAGCTGATTTGTCCATCTGTTGCAGCCAGAGGAGCCAGAGACTCTATGTTGATCACGATAATCGCAGATCTCTTGTCTCCTTTAGGTTCCTCCAGCTTAGCAACCTTCCAGTTACCTGTAGGAAGATGGGGGTTGCTTGCCCGAATAATCTTTAAAATTGTTGTGGGGGTCATATCGATCTTGAAGATCCTAGTTTTAAATCTAGCGAATACTGCAAGATCATTGGCACCATCGCAAGTCAAATCTTTCATCACCACATGTGACATTTGTAAGACTTCAAAGGCCCCAAATACCATACTAAGACCACCTATGGGCAAGGCATTTTTGGTGGAAAGGCCATTTCAAATGATATATATCGACTTTCTTGGCCCCTATCCGCGATCGAAGTCCGGTAAGACGCACATAATCATAGCGTTGGATCAACTCACAAAATTTGTTCTTATTCAACCGTTAGGGAAAGCGACATCGGATACTACGTTAAAGTTCCTTAAGGAACAAATTTTCTGTGTATTCGGGGTACCAGAAACTATCTTGTCCGACAATGGTCGTCAGTTTACCAGCAAAGAGTTTTTCAAGGTCATGCAAGTGTATGGAATAAGTCACGTCAAGACAGCCTAGTATTCGCCACAAGCAAATGCAAGTGAGAGGGTAAATCGGTCAATTCTTGCTGCCATCCGATCCTATATTGACCCGGACCAAAGAAATTGGGACGTCCTACTCCCCTCTATAGCATGTGCCCTACGCACAACAATCCACTCTGCAATAGGGGCATCTCCTTATGAGGCTTTGTTTGGGCAACAGATGGTGGAACACGGTACAGACTATAAACTGTTAGCCAACCTACAATGTCTCAATAATTCCGAGACTAGGGTACTCTCGAAAGCGGAGAGGATGAACATACTTCATTCGTACCTTAAGAAATCCCTCGAAAAGGCACACGTAGGTTATGAAAGTGCTTACAATACTCGATCCAAAAATATAAGGTATGCGGTTGGAGATTTGATTTTCCGAAGGTATTTTGTGCTAAGCGACGCATCAAAGAAAATAAGTGCCAAACTAAGCCCAAAATTCGTAAAATTGCGAGTTCGTCGGGTTGTGGGAAATAATTTGTATGAGTTGGAGGATCTTCAAGGGAAACGCTCAGGCATTTATCATTGCAAGGACTTGAGAAAATGACTATATTGAGGGATGGTTTGGTTATATATTTATTTAAATTTGTTTACTTTTCTCCCTTTGGGCTAGCTCGTCTGTGCATGAGACACTTTTTTTTTTGCATGGGCGTGGGTTTGAATCGCTATTAGTCTAGTTTCCTTTCTTCTTCTTTTAGCTCTTTGGAGAAATAGCTAAACGAATAAGCTTTGTGGTTAGGTTAGGTTACATCCTAAAAGTATGCCTTTTTTTTACGAAATAGGTTGGACTTATGTTTCGTTCAGTGGAAGGGATATTCCTCCTAAGGAAAAAGGGAAATAGCTAAAATTAGAACCAGGTGCACAGTTTCGCCGTAGAAGGGATCTTCACCATATTTAAAGAGTAGGTTAATGGACTACTCATCTCAAGTCAAACATTGCTAGAAGGGGATAGCTTGGAGAAACCAGGACGGAGCTATTCCACACGAATACTCTCAATAGATTTTGAATAACAGACAACTAGACAAGAACAAAAGAAAGCAGAATGAAAAAAAAAAAAAAAAAACGGTGAGGTAGTATGACGATAAAAATCCCGCAAGGGAGACAACCGGCCGGTCTATATAGCGTAGTCACGCTCGTCTTTGATTGACAGTTCTGGTGTGGATTGGCATTCAATTTTTTTTTGGTAGACGTGCAGTTTCCAGTATTTGGAACTTGTCGCGAGAAAAAAAATAAGTATAAACGAAAAAAAAAAGACACGGAAAAAAAACAGAAACCTCGACATTTTACAATAGATGTATAATAAATCGGGCTACGTAAAACACAAAGAAAACAAGAAAAAAAAAGGTGATACCGGCGAACAGAAAAAAAAGGAAAAAAAAAATTAAAGTGCTCTGACGGACTTTGTGCCCCCAAAAATACAAAAAGAAAAAATCCCTTCGTTCCGGAGGTACCCAGCGGTTGTTAATTGCAATCAAGATATACCGCCAAAAGTCATATCAGTGCCACCAAGATCCACGACCAATTTATTAGCGCTCGATTGGCAACAGCGGCAACAACAACTTCAACAGGCAAAATACAATCAGCCAACCCAACGACAGCCCCTGTAGTAGAAAGTGCATATGCTAACTAAGCACACACCCCCTCCCCCCATAAAGCATTCCATCTCCAATGGTGACTTCGCAACAAAAAAAAATAATTATTTATATTTATGTATAATATACCCGCCGACCGAAGTATTAGGCGAATCGACGAAATCTCCCGCCACCCCCACCACCACAAGATACGATCACGGCAACTCCAACAAGATCCATCAGCCAAGTGGTCGTTCGATGTGACCATTACACCCACCAATTTGATGATACAACGAACGCCTCACAACATCTAGGACAACTTCACGCAACATCTACATCTTTACCAACCAACAGCAGCAGCTCCAGCAACATCAATCGAACGCCGAACACTAGCGGCGAAAGCCTCCCGCAGCATAACATTGCCAGGCAACATTTGTTGCAACAAATCAATTGGCAATATTATAGTCATCGCCATTCTCGTCAGAAAATTAAAATCGAACTAGAGATAGGAGCTAAGTATTTAACCTTGATAACAGACAGTGTAACAGTTCGCCAACACCTGTATAAGAAATTCCTTCTCTTTATTTTCATTTAGCGCAACCATCAAAAAGCCATCAAAAAGAAATATATAAATCATCGGGCCGGCGGCGAAGATGTGCACATATTCCCCCTCACCCCTTGTGTACCATTATTTGTTCGGTAAGTCATTTACGTATTCCTTATGCGGGAAGTGAACTGATCTTAGTTTTTTTTTGCACTGAGCTTTGTTTATTATGTCCCTACAAAAAAATTTTTAAAAAAAAGAAGAAAGAACTAAAGAATTGACGTAATTTAAAATTGAAGAAATTGAAACAACTTTTTTGGTATCAAATAAACATGTATCCCATAAACTTAAAATCATATTCGTAGGAAATTACGTAACAACAAATTTTGTTTTATGTGTTTTTTTTATGGTCACGACAGGTGATGACTCTCCGAATTTTTTTTTATTTTCATCTATCCCTATTCTATTTCATCTTGAATTCTGAAGTTTAGTAGTTGAGAATCAGCAAAAAAAAAAAGGTTAACTTTCTTCGAAGTACAAAAAGGTATAGGTTTTAAGAATTTATCCGAATTTTTTTTTCTTCCATATCTAGATGTTGCACTTAATATTTGCATATCCAATATATTATATAAGTTTTTTTACTTATAGGATTATACTGACTTATTTATGAAGGCTTAATAAAGATCAGTCGTTAGACTTATCGAATGAATTTTGTTGTCGTGTTTTGGTAGAAGAAGCGAGTTGACGATAGGGTCAGAATTCCCTTACGATTCTGAAACTCCAAGTGTTTGAATAGGATGTCTCGCTAAGTTTTTTTTTTGGTGGATGTGACGACGTTTGGGGATCCTAGTGAAGGGCCCGTGAGTGAGTACAAATAGAGGAAACTTTAGGGGCTAATGTGAAAGAAAGGTGACACGTTAGCCACGGAGGCATAGTCGTACCAGTGGTATAAAGCTATGCAGGGATGGGTACACCAAGGGAGCCAACTTCATCTGTGGCTTCTCCCTCTTTTGAAGCGTTACCGATTGGCTGTCCATAACCTATGACGAAGACATTTCGCGCGTCCTTTTTTTTTCTTAAATTTTTTTACTAGGAATCCCAGCAACCTAAAGGCATGGAAATACGTAACAAACGTCTACGTCACAGTGGCAAGAATCCCCCCGACCGACGAGCTGGCCAGTGCTTACTAGCATGGCTACGCCTAGGTGATGTGGACACCCTTCCTTCTCGGCTGCCCGGACTGACTCAGGGAGTCCTGTGACCTTGGGTCATAGGGGTGGCTGTGGAGAGGGAAGGCTTAAGACCTTGCAGTGAAATTCTTTTTTTTACCTCTTCCGTTACGTCCACGGCAGAGGGGGATTGGGGAGGTGCATCGATCCGAGGGTAATCCCTCGGTAGGTGCATTGCCCTCTCCCTCCTCCATTTACAATCGTTACACATTATCAAAGGCTTGTGAGACGTCAAGGAATACGCTTGAGCAATTTTTTTTTTTCAAATGCTGTCTCGATTACGTCAGTAGTTCTATGTACTTGGTCAATCGTCGAATGCTTGGTTCTGAACCCAAACTGGTGGTCAGGAATAAGATTATTGACTTCAATAACCGGTTGTAGGCGCCTAAGCAATATTCTCTCAAATACTTTGGAAATGACTGGAAGAAGGGAAATCGGTCTTTACGATTTTACTTCATTTGGCGGTTTTCCTGGTTTTAAAACCATTATGACCTCCGCGACTTTCCATTGACTCGGCACGTGTTTTAGTCTGAGCGCAGCATTTATAATATGAAGGAGCTTAATTAATGCTTTCCTTGGAAGAGCTTTGAGAACTTCTCCGGTGATCAAATCATAACCAGGAGCTTTCTTAGGTTTTAGGGATTCGATTTCACGTTTTAGTTCCCTTAGCGTTGCACTTGTGAGTGTTGATTCGTCAGGTTGTAATTCCGTCCTATTAGTATTGTCGTAGATCGCTTGGCCATCGTACGGTTTAAAGGTTTCTTCTAGATGAGCGGCAAAAACGTCCGCTTTTTCCTTATCTTCCCTTGCCCATTCATTTTGATTAATTATAATTGGCGGCGCCGGGATTTTGGGCCTTTTGGTGCCTTTTACAGCTTTCCAAAGTGAATAATTGGAATCTTTTTTCGCTGTTAAACTTTCAAGGTAAGAACCTATCGCACGATTTTTAAAATCCTTAATAACTGTCTTCAACAAATTGCACAAATAATTCAAATGTGCTTTATGTTGCGGAGCGCGACTCTGTTGCCATTTCTTACGCGCCTTCCTTTTTTCGTTGACCAATTCTTTTATTTCGGGAGGATATCGTAGCCCGTATTTGGCCGGCGTTTTCCTTGGATTAGGCGTATTATTCCAGGAGGCGATCTGTACGATCTCGACGAAGCGATCAACCTCCACCTCAAGTTCATAGGGTGTCGTAAGTGGAACACCCAGTTCAACATTCTCTTCTATTTCGTTCCTAAAGCCTTCCCAGTTAGTTTTTCTACCAGTTAATCTCGCTGGCTCTAGGTTATTGGCTAGTTTTACACTCAATGTTAAAATAACCGGTGAGTGGTCAGATGATAGATCAAAGCTCTCTTCAACTTTATTGGTTAGGTATTCCTTTCACGACGAAGAAATCTATCAGATCAGGTAGTTTTGAAGTATCAGTTGGCCAGTAGGTCGGTTTGCCCGTCGAGTGGAAATCGCAACTGTATTCCATACCTGACCCATAGAGCATTCTACCTTTTTGCGAGATGTATCTGGAGGCCCAGAACGTGTGCTTCGCGTTAAAATCGCCGCCAATAATGAAATTTGGTTTGAGCGATTTAAGCAGGTTAGTATAATCACTTTTTTCAAGCGCGGAACGCGGTGGACAGTAGATAGACGAAATTCTAAAAGTACTCTGACTATTTTTAACTCGAATCGTGCACAGTTGCATAACTTCGAGCTCTATCTTCAGGTCTTCGTATTGTTCAATGCAGTCTTTAATAAGCAATGATGATCCACCTCTGGCGTTTCCTGATGGGTGACAAGTGTGGAAATCATTATAGCCTTTTATTTTTAAATTCGATCCCTTTTACACGTGAGTTTCTTAAATCAAGCAAATGTCAATATCTTTCTCGCGTATGAATATTTCCAATTCGACGAGTTTTTGTAAAAGTCCGTTTGCATTCCAAGTGCATATTTTTAACATTGGTTTTTCGTTCATGTTATTTTTGAAGCACGCGTTTTCCGTGAATTATTTTCAAGCTTAACCAAGCGATCGAGAATAATTTTATTTATTTTGCATTGTTCTTCAAGGTTCTCGAGAATAACTGAGAAAATATGAGAAACAGGGTCCGGCGAAGTTTCAACGTTTTTTGCTCCTTCGAATGCCGCGGCCTGAGCATAGGTCTGCACTCTGGCTATTTGAGGGCCACTATTCGATGGCTTTCCGGACGGTAGCTTTTCAGTAGCAGTTCTTTTGACAACAGAGGTCGAGGGCCTTTCTATTGTCTCTCTTTCTGTTGTCTCTCTTTCTCTGACAATGTTACGCTTTTGAACCGGAGATTTTATATCGCCTACAATCTCCTGGGCGGTCCTACTCTTTGTCTTGGTGAGCGGATTTGTTTTTCTATTTTGCGTTTTGAGGAGCACATCTCTCCGTTTTTGCAACTCTTTAGCTACTTCACAGCCTCTATAATCCGCCGGGTACTTTCCCTTGCAATTAGCACAGGTAGCGGAGGATTGTTTATTTGCTCCACAGTCTTGGGAGAAATGACTTCCGGCGCATTTTACACATCGCGGCTCTTTTTTGCAATACATTTGCGTGTGATTGAATTCTTGGCAACGTTTGCACTGTGGAATTGTTTTCAAATTTCTGCCCTTGCTCGATTTTCACCACAATATTAAGTGTGGTCTTAATTCGGTAGATATCTTCGATATTATCAGACCTACCGAATGTAAGCATAAAGAGCGGAAGTCCACGCCTTACCAGGATGTCCTTATCTTCTTCCGCTTTTTGCTTCTCTTTCTTGATGATATTTACGGCATCAAGAATTTTAAACCCTTTGGAACGGAGGTCGTTTATAACCTCTTCTTTGGTGCATGAGGGGTGGAGTCCCCTCGCTACAACACGATGTGGCCTTTCTGACTTTATTTCAAAAGTATACCACTGGATCTTCTCGGTGTTTAGCTTTTGGGACACTGCCCGGTAGTCTTCGTGGTTAACGACGTTAATTTTCCACGCATTATTCCTCAAAGATGTTACCTTAAATTCCGATGTTATCGTTCCTTTAAGGAGGCTGTGTAACTTATTATAATCCGTTACCCCAACGACGTTTATTGGAGGTGGTGGACGAATTTGCCCTCGGAGTTGTTTTTCTTGCGGTACTTTACGCGTTAGTTCTCTTAGAGGCTCGACTTCAGGCGAAGAACCGGCTCTCCTTTTCTTACTAGGTCGTTTCTTAGGGACCCGATTCATTTCGCGTGCTAGCTCTTCTTCGTCAGTGTGGTATTCCTGACTAGGCAAGCGTGGTGGAGTACATTCGCGTTCTTTCTGAGAATTAGTGTTCCTTAGAACATTATTTTCTTCTTTTAACAGTTCTCTCTCTTTCTTCAGAGTTTGATAGAGTAGATCAATTTCCTTAAGCTTGATTCGGAGTGTTTTAATTTCTCCCTCAGAGCTTATATCTTTCACTGAGTCCCGTTTTTCACGCGCTGGCGCTCCCGGCGGACTTTTTTTTACGGGGTTGATCGATCTTGATGGAGGCGATCGAGATACCCTTGAACTTTTAATAAAAGGGTTAATGGACTGCAATAAGCGGCTCTCCCCAGAATCCGTAGAGCCGACCTCCGAAGAGGGTGGATTTTCCAGTAAAGCTGGACTGCCACCTGGGGTAATTAATCTTTTCGTTTTGTTCATTGCATTTTTTGTATACACTACACGCTCGGTATACGGTGGTTGGATTTTAGTCGTCTCTTACGACAGGCATGCCTACCTCGGGTAAATTCTAACCCCTACCCGAAGGGGATCCTACATCCAAAGTTTCCGTACACCTTTTTCGTATTTATTATGATATGAGAAGAATAAATCTTATGTTATTTGAGGTTCTGTGCCGTAGATGTGCACAAACCAAAAATATGGTGGTAAAATTAAGTTATAAATTCCCCACACAAAACAGGTAATTGAAAGGATTTTGGTGACATTCATTGTCGCCACCATATTACCATAGAAACGTAACTATTCAAATATAAATCATCTTAGATTAGAGCCTGTTTCCGATGGAGCAGCTCATATACGTATTTTTTGTCGATATCTGTATGTCGCTCTTTTCGTTTATAAAAAAAAATATAAATAACGAAAATAATTGTATTACGTTTTTTAGTAGGTATACATACTTATAAAATGTATGGTCGATTGTCGACCACAAACGATACTAGTATCTACTAACTGAATATGCAATTAATTTTGAACTAGAATTCGCCTAGTGGTAGAAATTCCACCAATATATTAACTTGGCTTATACAAAACATATTTAAAAACAAGTTGCAGACAGCATTGCACAATCTTTACAAAAAAAATGTGGTTCTTAAATTTTTCCCTTCGCCTATTTAGATAATAAGATACGGAAAATTTGGCATGCACATTTTAATAAGGGCATATTGGAAAAAAAAAATATATTACGACGCTAATTCACCGCCAACTGCAATTGCAATTACAACGGAACTGAAACGTATTTACACATCAGTATAACTGATAGCTCAACTGATAACTTATGGGAATTCCATCAGTTTCAGTTTCTGTTTCAGTTCTACGCTTCAATTTTTGCATTTAGACATCAGTATAACTGAAAGCTTAACTGATAGTTCAACTGAAACTGAAACTTAAGCCCCATTTAGACGATTATTTCAGTTATAGTTTCAGTTGAGCTATCAGTTAAGCTTTCAGTTAAACTGATGTCTAAATGCAAAAATTCAAGCGTAGAACTGAAACTGAAACTGATGGAATTCCCATAAGTTATCAGTTGAGCTATCAGTTATACTGATGTGTAAATACGTTTCAGTTCCGTTGATGATTTATATTTGAATAGGTACGTTTCTATGGTAATATGGTGGCGACAATGAATGTCACCAAAATCTTTTCAATTACCTGTTTTGTGGAGGGAATTCATAACTTAATTTTATCACCCTATTTTGGGTTTGTGCACATCTACGGCACATAACCTCAAATAACATAAGATTTATTTTTCTCATATCATAATAAATACGAAAAAGGTGTACGGAAACTTTGGATGTTCATATATTAAAATAATGATGATACCTAAATATTTTTCTAACTTCATAACTTATATTAGGCCTGTTTTTTTTAGCCTCCATCTCAGTAAAGCAAAGTAAAGTAGGATTTTTAGCACGCAAATTACAACAAATACGCTATACTTGACACTTCGAGACTCGCAATAGTTGTTTTAGCTGCGTGCTGAAAATCCTACTTTACTTTGCTTTGCTGAGATCGAAGCTAAAAAAAAACACGGCTATTAATAAATGACAAATTTGTAAACGTTTATTGCTATTGCAATTAGTCTTTCATCGTTCATTTCGCAATGTATTTCTTCTGCCTCTCGATTAAAATGAAAGCCCAACTGATTACCGCACTGATGTCTAAATGCACTGCACACATCAGTTCAACTGAAAGCTTAACTCAACTGAAACTGAAACTGAAATGATCGTCTAAATGGGGCTTTATGTAGCTTTTAGCAAACCAGAATAGCAGTACAACGAGTTAGAGGCGAAAATATCTTGAAATTCGCAAAATTCCTTTGTTATTATTTTCACCAAACTTTTATTTTGCATGTTCTCATACTTCAACAATTCAATAGAATTAATCATGTATATATTACAAATTAATAGTAATAAACGCAAAAAAAATAAATTTCCTCAATGAATGTACCTACATTGCGCAAGCACCCTGTGTTTCTTCCTAAAGAAATCCATATTGCAGGCAACTAGCCGTTCTGATTATAATTAGGATCCATTATCAAAAAAAAAAAAAAATAGTCCCTGGGAAAATAAAAGAAGCTTGTAAATAAAATTGAATAGTATAAATACATGATATTTCTTGAGCGCGTGAGTTTTTGCCACTGTGGTAAAACTGATTTTCGTTTGAAAATTTTGCACTCGGATACGAAGATTTATGCAATTATTAAATTCCCATAATATTACCTGCTTACCATTTTCATGACATTTTGTTCGTTTATGTAGGCATCAAAGAGGGAAGGTTATGTGCTTACGTTTTATATTAGTGTCGGTATTTCTATTTCATATTTTCTGTCTGTGCGAACCAACTTACAAGCACATGAATTTGACAGCTTACTAAAATTCGGTCGAATTTCGGTTACAAGCCATACCCAAACACCATTACGTGCCTTTTCCGAAATATAAATAAATATGGTAAAACTCATTCCCCACTTTGGTCAACGTTCCATTCTGCACTGCAAACAGTACGCATTTTGATACATTAAACACCCTTTTACTGTTATGGAAACATTTTCTAAATGTAGGAACAGCGTTACACTATAACCAACAATTTCTACCTAGGATTAGGAGTTTCACGTTCGCGGACAAGACGGCATATGCCGTCCAATTTTGCCATTTTTGCTGGGACAAAGCGGGATATGCCGTCCAACTTTGTTGTACTCTATAACGCAAAGCGGCAACTGCCGTCAAGTTTTTCATTGAATTATTATACTCAATGAAACCTGCTGTCCCAGTAGAAAACAAAACTTTTTGTGAAATGTCCCAGCACACCGCTGGACGATGATCTCAGCGAAAAAAACATAACAAAAGTTATGATTGGTGCATTTTGCAACACCGCTTGCGATTTCAACTGTCCGCGAACGTGTTAAAAACTTTTAAATATGATACAGTAAACTTCGTAAAACTTAAACTTATTCAGATATTGTAAAAATGTAGCAAATGAAAATAATAGCTTAAGACAATGCTAAATAAAGAAATCTATCTGTCTATCTAATTACTGAACCAACATTTTTAAAATATTAAAAACGGAATTGAATTGCATTTAATGAAATATGTATGAAAAATAAATTTTAAAATCACTTCAAAATCAAAAATCTCTAAGCAATTGCCTGCAGATAAGATACGGCCCAATGCCGACACCGGAATGAAAACCGCACACAGACTTTTTGCGGATGAAGTGATGTTAGATGAAGCACACGATGGTACTCACCTGTCCAGTAGCGCATATTTTGTGTATTGCTGTTTAGCCTAAAATGGGCTTTATCGGTGCAAATTGACGTTAACGCTCTTAAAGTTGCGACCAACGAATTGGAATTTCGGTAGTAAGTTTTAATTATTTTTTAATGTTGTTCATTCGTGTACGTCGCCATGCTGAAAATGTTGATTTTACTGAATATGTTGACATTTTGACAGTTCGGTAATCGGTTTAAGGAGGCGTTTACACTGAAAGTTTGAAGTTGTCAAGTCGCTTATGAAAGACCCTTTATAAGTAGACCAAACTAGTTTTGCACATATGTACGAGTAAGTCCAAGCCAAACATGCTCCATTAAAAATTTGCATTGCCCTTGCAGTGAATTCGCGGAGCCCGTTGCTTGTTCCAAAATGTATCAACAAAACTTATCAGAAGTCGGCTTTTATATATCAGTCATCCGATCTGGAAAAAGGCGGCTATAATTTTTTTTTTCGATTTACACTACCACACGGTCTTTCTACCACAGAAAACAATGAATGCAAATTCTGACACCAATATAATATTTAGGCTTGTAGCAACCAACCACCCTAGACGCTAACAATTATTGACATTTGTATTCGTTTACAAGATTCACACTCTTCAAGTGTTAAGGTTTACATGAGGTGCAGAGTGCAAAACATTATTTTTTGGGCTTACATTATTTTAATTCGATATTTCAAATAAATAAGTTCACTGTACTGGGAATACCAGAAATTTTGCATTTTAATCCCAACCAGGAATCATGCCGAATTCACAATGTCGCGTTGACGCGCGCGTGCGTTGACAGATTATGTTCAAAATACAGAGAACACCAAATCACTTAAAATATGTTTTTCACTCGTTTATTTTTGTTTCTTTATTTTATTTACGTTAGTTAATTCGATTTGACCACCTCGCCGGTTCTGGATGAACTGCCATCCCCAGACCGACTCACCCACCGATACGTATATTTTCATAAATATGCTTAGTTGCTGTTTTTCTTGCGTGAGAGTTGAGTTGCATTTACAATTGTGTGAAAAAATACGTATCGGTAGATTCCTTACATATTATGTTACGCTTAAATTCTAACTTGTATATACTTAATACTACGGGAAGTTGGCACATCATCAATTCCCAGCGCGTCGGAAACGAAAAGAGTGCATGTCGTGCAAATACCATTCATTCAAACTTCGCTAGGTAATTTGAACATACTCCCCCCTCTTGAGGGCTTTAAGGCCTCTAAATCCTAAAATTGTGTATCTACTTCGAAACGAGGACCAATTCGTCTGGGTAGAGGAGTAGGGCCCCTTTTCTTGTAGCAGGATAATATTATGAACCCAGCCACGACAACCAGTAATATATAGCTCATAGCATAGTGATGATAATCATGCATATTCACACTGGCTGTCGCTACATCTTTGTTTGAGTCTTTGACTATTTCATTAACTCTGCCTTCTAAATCCCTTATTTCATCATCCCTTATTTCATTGGTGGAAGACATGAGACTGGTCTCAGTTGTGACATTAAGCTTAAATGATTTGGGAATCTCTGCCGAAGGAACAAAAGAATTCCTTAGGGTACTATTCTGAAAAACTCTCCCATTTATTATAACGTTAGGAAGCTTTAAGGTACATGGTCTTAGAAATTCCATCAATCCACTGCCACTTATAGTTAAGTCTTTGGTGGTTCCCTCGCAAATAAGAAGACCAGTTGTCAGATAGAGAAAATATCCAGCTGTTGGAACTCCCAAGGCCGATCCATTTATCAGAACTTAAGGATTTTCTTAAGGAGCAATTGGTTAGGGCTCCCTTAACATGGTTTAATAGAGATATTTCACAGCAATTAATATAGCCCTCATGAATTTTTGTTGGCGATAGTTGGGTGCAAAGATAATTCCACTATTCGATGGCTTTCCGGACGGTAGCTTTTCAGTAGCAGTTCTTTTGACAACAGAGGTCGAGGGCCTTTCTATTGTCTCTCTTTCTGTTGTCTCTCTTTCTCTGACAATGTTACGCTTTTGAACCGGAGATTTTATATCGCCTACAATCTCCTGGGCGGTCCTACTCTTTGTCTTGGTGAGCGGATTTGTTTTTCTATTTTGCGTTTTGAGGAGCACATCTCTCCGTTTTTGCAACTCTTTAGCTACTTCACAGCCTCTATAATCCGCCGGGTACTTTCCCTTGCAATTAGCACAGGTAGCGGAGGATTGTTTATTTGCTCCACAGTCTTGGGAGAAATGACTTCCGGCGCATTTTACACATCGCGGCTCTTTTTTGCAATACATTTGCGTGTGATTGAATTCTTGGCAACGTTTGCACTGTGGAATTGTTTTCAAATTTCTGCCCTTGCTCGATTTTCACCACAATATTAAGTGTGGTCTTAATTCGGTAGATATCTTCGATATTATCAGACCTACCGAATGTAAGCATAAAGAGCGGAAGTCCACGCCTTACCAGGATGTCCTTATCTTCTTCCGCTTTTTGCTTCTCTTTCTTGATGATATTTACGGCATCAAGAATTTTAAACCCTTTGGAACGGAGGTCGTTTATAACCTCTTCTTTGGTGCATGAGGGGTGGAGTCCCCTCGCTACAACACGATGTGGCCTTTCTGACTTTATTTCAAAAGTATACCACTGGATCTTCTCGGTGTTTAGCTTTTGGGACACTGCCCGGTAGTCTTCGTGGTTAACGACGTTAATTTTCCACGCATTATTCCTCAAAGATGTTACCTTAAATTCCGATGTTATCGTTCCTTTAAGGAGGCTGTGTAACTTATTATAATCCGTTACCCCAACGACGTTTATTGGAGGTGGTGGACGAATTTGCCCTCGGAGTTGTTTTTCTTGCGGTACTTTACGCGTTAGTTCTCTTAGAGGCTCGACTTCAGGCGAAGAACCGGCTCTCCTTTTCTTACTAGGTCGTTTCTTAGGGACCCGATTCATTTCGCGTGCTAGCTCTTCTTCGTCAGTGTGGTATTCCTGACTAGGCAAGCGTGGTGGAGTACATTCGCGTTCTTTCTGAGAATTAGTGTTCCTTAGAACATTATTTTCTTCTTTTAACAGTTCTCTCTCTTTCTTCAGAGTTTGATAGAGTAGATCAATTTCCTTAAGCTTGATTCGGAGTGTTTTAATTTCTCCCCCAGAGCTTATATCTTTCACTGAGTCCCGTTTTTCACGCGCTGGCGCTCCCGGCGGACTTTTTTTTACGGGGTTGATCGATCTTGATGGAGGCGATCGAGATACCCTTGAACTTTTAATAAAAGGGTTAATGGACTGCAATAAGCGGCTCTCCCCAGAATCCGTAGAGCCGACCTCCGAAGAGGGTGGATTTTCCAGTAAAGCTGGACTGCCACCTGGGGTAATTAATCTTTTCGTTTTGTTCATTGCATTTTTTGTATACACTACACGCTCGGTATACGGTGGTTGGATTTTAGTCGTCTCTTACGACAGGCATGCCTACCTCGGGTAAATTCTAACCCCTACCCGAAGGGGATCCTACATCCAAAGTTTCCGTACACCTTTTTCGTATTTATTATGATATGAGAAGAATAAATCTTATGTTATTTGAGGTTCTGTGCCGTAGATGTGCACAAACCAAAAATATGGTGGTAAAATTAAGTTATAAATTCCCCACACAAAACAGGTAATTGAAAGGATTTTGGTGACATTCATTGTCGCCACCATATTACCATAGAAACGTAACTATTCAAATATAAATCATCTTAGATTAGAGCCTGTTTCCGATGGAGCAGCTCATATACGTATTTTTTGTCGATATCTGTATGTCGCTCTTTTCGTTTATAAAAAAAAATATAAATAACGAAAATAATTGTATTACGTTTTTTAGTAGGTATACATACTTATAAAATGTATGGTCGATTGTCGACCACAAACGATACTAGTATCTACTAACTGAATATGCAATTAATTTTGAACTAGAATTCGCCTAGTGGTAGAAATTCCACCAATATATTAACTTGGCTTATACAAAACATATTTAAAAACAAGTTGCAGACAGCATTGCACAATCTTTACAAAAAAAATGTGGTTCTTAAATTTTTCCCTTCGCCTATTTAGATAATAAGATACGGAAAATTTGGCATGCACATTTTAATAAGGGCATATTGGAAAAAAAAAATATATTACGACGCTAATTCACCGCCAACTGCAATTGCAATTACAACGGAACTGAAACGTATTTACACATCAGTATAACTGATAGCTCAACTGATAACTTATGGGAATTCCATCAGTTTCAGTTTCTGTTTCAGTTCTACGCTTCAATTTTTGCATTTAGACATCAGTATAACTGAAAGCTTAACTGATAGTTCAACTGAAACTGAAACTTAAGCCCCATTTAGACGATTATTTCAGTTATAGTTTCAGTTGAGCTATCAGTTAAGCTTTCAGTTAAACTGATGTCTAAATGCAAAAATTCAAGCGTAGAACTGAAACTGAAACTGATGGAATTCCCATAAGTTATCAGTTGAGCTATCAGTTATACTGATGTGTAAATACGTTTCAGTTCCGTTGATGATTTATATTTGAATAGGTACGTTTCTATGGTAATATGGTGGCGACAATGAATGTCACCAAAATCTTTTCAATTACCTGTTTTGTGGAGGGAATTCATAACTTAATTTTATCACCCTATTTTGGGTTTGTGCACATCTACGGCACATAACCTCAAATAACATAAGATTTATTTTTCTCATATCATAATAAATACGAAAAAGGTGTACGGAAACTTTGGATGTTCATATATTAAAATAATGATGATACCTAAATATTTTTCTAACTTCATAACTTATATTAGGCCTGTTTTTTTTAGCCTCCATCTCAGTAAAGCAAAGTAAAGTAGGATTTTTAGCACGAAAATTACAACAAATACGCTATACTTGACACTTCGAGACTCGCAATAGTTGTTTTAGCTGCGTGCTGAAAATCCTACTTTACTTTGCTTTGCTGAGATCGAAGCTAAAAAAAAACACGGCTATTAATAAATGACAAATTTGTAAACGTTTATTGCTATTGCAATTAGTCTTTCATCGTTCATTTCGCAATGTATTTCTTCTGCCTCTCGATTAAAATGAAAGCCCAACTGATTACCGCACTGATGTCTAAATGCACTGCACACATCAGTTTAACTGAAAGCTTAACTCAACTGAAACTGAAACTGAAATGATCGTCTAAATGGGGCTTTATGTAGCTTTTAGCAAACCAGAATAGCAGTACAACGAGTTAGAGGCGAAAATATCTTGAAATTCGCAAAATTCCTTTGTTATTATTTTCACCAAACTTTTATTTTGCATGTTCTCATACTTCAACAATTCAATAGAATTAATCATGTATATATTACAAATTAATAGTAATAAACGCAAAAAAAATAAATTTCCTCAATGAATGTACCTACATTGCGCAAGCACCCTGTGTTTCTTCCTAAAGAAATCCATATTGCAGGCAACTAGCCGTTCTGATTATAATTAGGATCCATTATCAAAAAAAAAAAAAAATAGTCCCTGGGAAAATAAAAGAAGCTTGTAAATAAAATTGAATAGTATAAATACATGATATTTCTTGAGCGCGTGAGTTTTTGCCACTGTGGTAAAACTGATTTTCGTTTGAAAATTTTGCACTCGGATACGAAGATTTATGCAATTATTAAATTCCCATAATATTACCTGCTTACCATTTTCATGACATTTTGTTCGTTTATGTAGGCATCAAAGAGGGAAGGTTATGTGCTTACGTTTTATATTAGTGTCGGTATTTCTATTTCATATTTTCTGTCTGTGCGAACCAACTTACAAGCACATGAATTTGACAGCTTACTAAAATTCGGTCGAATTTCGGTTACAAGCCATACCCAAACACCATTACGTGCCTTTTCCGAAATATAAATAAATATGGTAAAACTCATTCCCCACTTTGGTCAACGTTCCATTCTGCACTGCAAACAGTACGCATTTTGATACATTAAACACCCTTTTACTGTTATGGAAACATTTTCTAAATGTAGGAACAGCGTTACACTATAACCAACAATTTCTACCTAGGATTAGGAGTTTCACGTTCGCGGACAAGACGGCATATGCCGTCCAATTTTGCCATTTTTGCTGGGACAAAGCGGGATATGCCGTCCAACTTTGTTGTACTCTATAACGCAAAGCGGCAACTGCCGTCAAGTTTTTCATTGAATTATTATACTCAATGAAACCTGCTGTCCCAGTAGAAAACAAAACTTTTTGTGAAATGTCCCAGCACACCGCTGGACGATGATCTCAGCGAAAAAAACATAACAAAAGTTATGATTGGTGCATTTTGCAACACCGCTTGCGATTTCAACTGTCCGCGAACGTGTTAAAAACTTTTAAATATGATACAGTAAACTTCGTAAAACTTAAACTTATTCAGATATTGTAAAAATGTAGCAAATGAAAATAATAGCTTAAGACAATGCTAAATAAAGAAATCTATCTGTCTATCTAATTACTGAACCAACATTTTTAAAATATTAAAAACGGAATTGAATTGCATTTAATGAAATATGTATGAAAAATAAATTTTAAAATCACTTCAAAATCAAAAATCTCTAAGCAATTGCCTGCAGATAAGATACGGCCCAATGCCGACACCGGAATGAAAACCGCACACAGACTTTTTGCGGATGAAGTGATGTTAGATGAAGCACACGATGGTACTCACCTGTCCAGTAGCGCATATTTTGTGTATTGCTGTTTAGCCTAAAATGGGCTTTATCGGTGCAAATTGACGTTAACGCTCTTAAAGTTGCGACCAACGAATTGGAATTTCGGTAGTAAGTTTTAATTATTTTTTAATGTTGTTCATTCGTGTACGTCGCCATGCTGAAAATGTTGATTTTACTGAATATGTTGACATTTTGACAGTTCGGTAATCGGTTTAAGGAGGCGTTTACACTGAAAGTTTGAAGTTGTCAAGTCGCTTATGAAAGACCCTTTATAAGTAGACCAAACTAGTTTTGCACATATGTACGAGTAAGTCCAAGCCAAACATGCTCCATTAAAAATTTGCATTGCCCTTGCAGTGAATTCACGGAGCCCGTTGCTTGTTCCAAAATGTATCAACAAAACTTATCAGAAGTCGGCTTTTATATATCAGTCATCCGATCTGGAAAAAGGCGGCTATAATTTTTTTTTTCGATTTACACTACCACACGGTCTTTCTACCACAGAAAACAATGAATGCAAATTCTGACACCAATATAATATTTAGGCTTGTAGCAACCAACCACCCTAGACGCTAACAATTATTGACATTTGTATTCGTTTACAAGATTCACACTCTTCAAGTGTTAAGGTTTACATGAGGTGCAGAGTGCAAAACATTATTTTTTGGGCTTACATTATTTTAATTCGATATTTCAAATAAATAAGTTCACTGTACTGGGAATACCAGAAATTTTGCATTTTAATCCCAACCAGGAATCATGCCGAATTCACAATGTCGCGTTGACGCGCGCGTGCGTTGACAGATTATGTTCAAAATACAGAGAACACCAAATCACTTAAAATATGTTTTTCACTCGTTTATTTTTGTTTCTTTATTTTATTTACGTTAGTTAATTCGATTTGACCACCTCGCCGGTTCTGGATGAACTGCCATCCCCAGACCGACTCACCCACCGATACGTATATTTTCATAAATATGCTTAGTTGCTGTTTTTCTTGCGTGAGAGTTGAGTTGCATTTACAATTGTGTGAAAAAATACGTATCGGTGGATTCCTTACATATTATGTTACGCTTAAATTCTAACTTGTATATACTTAATACTACGGGAAGTTGGCACATCATCAATTCCCAGCGCGTCGGAAACGAAAAGAGTGCATGTCGTGCAAATACCATTCATTCAAACTTCGCTAGGTAATTTGAACATACTCCCCCCTCTTGAGGGCTTTAAGGCCTCTAAATCCTAAAATTGTGTATCTACTTCGAAACGAGGACCAATTCGTCTGGGTAGAGGAGTAGGGCCCCTTTTCTTGTAGCAGGATAATATTATGAACCCAGCCACGACAACCAGTAATATATAGCTCATAGCATAGTGATGATAATCATGCATATTCACACTGGCTGTCGCTACATCTTTGTTTGAGTCTTTGACTATTTCATTAACTCTGCCTTCTAAATCCCTTATTTCATCATCCCTTATTTCATTGGTGGAAGACATGAGACTGGTCTCAGTTGTGACATTAAGCTTAAATGATTTGGGAATCTCTGCCGAAGGAACAAAAGAATTCCTTAGGGTACTATTCTGAAAAACTCTCCCATTTATTATAACGTTAGGAAGCTTTAAGGTACATGGTCTTAGAAATTCCATCAATCCACTGCCACTTATAGTTAAGTCTTTGGTGGTTCCCTCGCAAATAAGAAGACCAGTTGTCAGATAGAGAAAATATCCAGCTGTTGGTACTCCCAAGGCCGATCCATTTATCAGAACTTAAGGATTTTCTTAAGGAGCAATTGGTTAGGGCTCCCTTAACATGGTTTAATAGAGATATTTCACAGCAATTAATATAGCCCTCATGAATTTTTGTTGGCGATAGTTGGGTGCAAAGATAATTCCTAGTTGAGAAAGGCTTACATGCGAACAACTCATTTCAGATAATGAGAAATACCTATCTCTGGTTAAAGTGACTGCTAAATAGGGAAGTGATATCTCCACTTCGAGGCTTGAGCCATTTTGAAATATGGGAAACGGAATTAGATTAAAAATTTGGAATTCTTGATTGTCAATCAGCGGAATCATCATATCGAAAATTATAGAATTGTTCAAACTCCGTCCCTTTACCGAGGACACCTTGAACATATCTAATACGGATGCTTTAGGAAGATTGAGATGCAAGGGCAGGTTGTTCCTTATAAGCTGGAGCTGATTAATGAACTGTGTTGGTGAAATAAAATGAGGATTGATTTTAGCATTGTTAAGACTAAGAAGAACATCAAGCAAAATATCTTGAACCCTTTCAAGATTAGTTATTGCTAGAATTAAATACGATGTTAATGCAGAGAAAATTTGTTTTTGATCAATGACCTCTTGATGCTTTTCCACGCGGTTCATAGTATTTTCTAGAATCGTTTTTAAGTTTTCATATTGCTGGTTTAATTGCTGCTTATTTTTTTAAGCAGATTTACGGTGGAGTCTGCGATAGAGGTTTGTCTTTTCAAAAGATTGGAAAGGTGCTCTTCGTCTTGATGCACCAATGCAATTTTGCGTTCGATATCCTTTGCATCATCTTGATCAAGAACCCCAAATAAACTATGTGCTACGTTCCCGACGAAATCGAAGGGAGATCTTTCTACTCGTATCCCTTTGCTGTGCGATTCGTGGTAATTGTGTATGAGATTGTTATTTTGCTCAATTGCTGACACTCTATGTCGAAGTGTAGACACCGTGGGTACGCAATACAGGTAATTTTGCAACTCAGTTGCACATTTTTCATCCATGCGCCCTAGATGAGATTTCACCTCTCCCAATTCTAGCCAATATGATGATAAATTATAAAAAACATAAATGCTCCAAAAGCTATTAATCGTGCTTACAGTGCCAATGTCTTCAAAGTACAGACCCGCAGCCTCATGGAAGTTTGTTATAACAACAGGCTCACTACCAACAGCAGATGCACCAGGTAATAGTAACAAGATGGTAGGCAATGTTGTTAATAAAGTTCGACGGATGGTTTTTCTGTTTCTTAACCTTAATGCCGATTGTTCTTCAAGTTCTTCTTTGATTGAGTCATTGACAGCATGTGAGTCGGGCATAATTTCTTCTTCAATGGGTAAGGGACATAGATTGTGAATTGCTCGCTGGTAGGTCCCCGTCTCGGTTTTTACGCTTGCCACCCGCACCAATCCATCACCTCCCTTAACAACTTCAGTTACACGTCCAAGCCTCCATTTCATTGGAGGTAGGTTCGTGTCCTTCAATAACACCATCGTTCCCACCTTCAGGTTCTTTGATTCAGACCTCCATTTCGATTTTTGTTGAAGAAGGTGGAGATATTCAGACGACCATCTATTCCAAAAATGCTGCTGAATATGCTGAATCTGACGAAATTTATCCAACCGGGAGAACTTCAAAGTGGTAACTTCAGGTTCAGGAAGAGATGTTAGTGGAGCGCCTATAAGAAAATGACCTGGAGTTAATGTCTCCATATCGTTTGGGTCTGATGACATGGGAGTAAGCGGACGAGAATTAAGAATGGCCTCAATTTGGATGACGACTGTTGAAAGTTCCTCATAAGTGAGAGAAGCCTCTCCTAAATGTTTAACCAATAAAGTCTTTGCCGATTTTACTGCGGCCTCCCAAAGACCACCAAAGTGAGGGGATCGAGGTGGTATGGGTTTCCACATGATGCCATCCTTAAGACAAACAGACTGAATTGTCGATTGTATTTTTTCTGAGTTAAATATTTTGATGAGATCTGATAACTGGTTTCTTGCACCAACAAAATTAGTAGCGTTATCGCAAAATATTGTTTGACAAACGCCTCGTCTACCTATGAATCTCTTTAACGCATAAATAAAGGCTTCAGAAGACAAATCTCCTACCACCTCTATGTGTACGGCCTTCGTGGAAAAGCAAACAAATACGGCCAAATATGATTTCGATGGAGTTTTTCCTCGAATCTTATAATGCGTCCGTATCGGTCCACAAAAATCTACACCGGAGCAGTGGAATGGTCGAGAAGGCACAACCCGCTCCCTAGGTAGATCACCCATTAACTGATTAATGGCCTTGGGTTTTGAGCGAAAGCATTTAACACATCTTGAAAGAACCTTGCGAGTTTCGCTTCCTACACTCAGAATCCAATATTGCTGTCTGGATATCGATATAAGTGCTTGGTGGGACACATGAAGATATGTTTGATGAAGGTGTGTTAAAAGTAATGTGGTTATTACATTATTTTTTGGGAGTAATATCTGATTTTTAGCTGTAGAAGGAATTGAAGCGTTTCTGAGCCTTCCGCCCACGCGAATCAACATTGTCGTTTTATCAAAATATGGACTTAACGATGCGATTGTCGAATTGTTGCTGATGGGTTTATCGCGACGTAATGCCCAGTATTCGTTAGGGAATGAGCTTATCTGAATAGATCTAAAAATCCAAATTGTTCCCTTCTGAATCTCCTCAATGGTCAATGAGCCTGCGGTTTTATGTTCTGGACGGTAAGCCTTAAAACTCATGAAAAATCGGTAGGCGGTTGCAAATATTTTTTGCAATGTGTAGAATGAATTTTTGTGGTTAATTGCGGTAAATAGATCGCTTGAAATTGACGTTGTCAAGACGCTTTTTATTCTTCGACGTCCAGGGATCTTGTCAGGAGTTGTATATTTAGCTTGAACTGATGTCCCGGTTTGTTTTAAGAACTCGGGACCATAGAACCAAATCTTTGATCTGACTAGATCAGGCATTCCTAATCCTCGTGATATAAGATCGGCAGGATTCAATTCCCCTTTTATGTAGTGCCATTGATCTACCTTAGAAATGGACTGAATTTTTTCCACACGATTTGCAATGTATGTCTCCCAGGTATAGGAGGGTGCCTTTATCCAAGCTAGAACTGTTGTTGAATCAGTATAGAATTGAAGTTTATTAATTTTTCGAGAGAAGATTGGGGTTATCTTTTGCACCAAATCAATTAATAGAGCAGCCGCTTGCACTTCTAATCTGGCAATGCTGGTTACCTTTAGAGGCGCGACCCGAGATTTGGAGCACAACAGCTGTACAAAAATCTTGCCGCCTTTGTCAATAGACCTCAAATATATACATGCCCCAAAGGCATTCAAACTACTGTCCGAAAATGCGTGCAACTCTAACTTCTCTGCGGACTCGATTAAAGCAAAGCGTGGTATATTTAATTCTTTTAATGAAGAAAATTGAGATAAATAGAGTAACCATCGTGCGGACTGCTCAGCTGGCAAGTTCTCATCCCAAGAAACCTTGGACTTCCATAGTTCTTGCAAAAATATTTTACCGAGTAATATAGCTGGCCCAAGAAGCCCCAATGGATCAAAAAGTTTGGCTAAATCGGACAGAACAGTTCGTTTTGAAACTTGTGCATTACTGCGTGTTTCGAAGTGTTGACAGAATTTGAATTGATCCAACGTGGGTTCCCAGATTAAACCGAGAGTTTTTATTACCTTTGATTGATAAATGGTCATCAATTTTTCTCGATTTTCCTCAGGAATATCATCAAGTATGCGTGAGTCGTTTGCACAAAATTTCATGAGATCAAATCTTCCTTGCTTTAGCAATGCTACAGTTTCTTTGAGGAGCATCTTGGTTTCAGTCATGGTCTCTGCTCCAGTAAGACAATCATCGACATAAATATTGTTTAAAATAGTTGATTCTGCCTTAGAATAGGCCCTTTGAGAATCAGTTGCTAATTTAAGCAAGCATCTTGTTGCTAATTAAGGTGCGGGTCCCATACCATATGTGACTGTATTCAGCTGATATGTTTGCAGTGGAGTGTTAACATCAGTCCTCCATAATATAAGTTGATATGCCCTATCCTTTGGATTGATTAGTATTTGTCTATACATTTTGCTTATGTCACCAGTAAATACGTACTTGTGTAATCGGAAATTGACAATAATCGAGAACAAGTCTGATTGGACTGTCGGGCCAACCATTAGGGCATCATTCAGTGACTGACCTGACGTACTCTTAGCAGAAGCGTCAAAGACTACCCGCAGTTTGGTTGATGAACTCTCGGGTTTGAGTACGCAATGATGTGGAAGAACAAAGTTAGAACTTGGGATATTATCTTCCGATATTGGACTCATATGACCTAAACGTTCATATTCAGCCATGAAGCTAACATAGGATGACTTGAGTTCCATGTTGCGTTCCAGTTTCCTTTCTAACGAGTAAAAGCGTTTCAGAGCCATACCACGAGAGGTGCCGAGTAGCTCAGTCGGTTCGTGTTTAAAAGGAAGTCTTACTACAAATTGACCATCGGCTGTCGTTAAGACATGTTTTTTAAAATGTTCTTCACATTTGAATTCCTCTTCACTTAATATTTTAGACTCACCTTCGAGAGATTCACTTTCCCAAAATAACCTGACAAGTAGTTTGTCTAAAGAGCTGAGTGTTGGTTTGGTTGCTGGATGGCAATACTTCTTGGAGGATGTTCCAATAGCACCACCAGCCAAAAGCCAGCCTAATTTAGTATTTCGTAGCACAGGAAGGTCGTCCGAGACCTTGAACTCTCCTGGTAGAAGAAGTTCGAAAAATATTTCCACTCCAATCAATAAGTCAATGTGGTGAGAACCGGTACAGTTTGGATCGGCGAGAAGAATATTTGCTGGCAATTTCCATTCCTGAACATCTGTTTCAAGGGTCGCCTTATAATCGCTTATTATTGACATTATGCTTGCTTCAATAGTTGACCTATATGATGAGGTCCTCGATTCTATTGAAACATCGATAACAAAGTTGGATCGACCTTCCTTTCCCCCGATCCCACTTATTGGAATGTTCATCCTCCGCTTTTTGTATCCTAACTGATGAGCTAACGAAGAGGTAATGAAATGTAGTTGCGATCCTGAATCTAGCATGGCCCGGCAAGGAATTCGAATACCGGTTGCTGATACCACACTCACTATTGCGGTGGCAAGATATACCTTACGAGTTTGAACACAAATACCTAGCGAAGCATTAGGAAACGAGCCTGATGGCAACTCGTCCCCATGAACAATATGACTATCACACGACTTACCGGATGATGATTGATTATGGGCCGCCAGGTGGAGCAACGTATTGTGTTTTCCGCCACATGATCTGCAGCCTCGCATCCGACACGCTGAAAAAAGATGTCCTGCTTGCAGGCAATTGAAGCACAGTTGAAGCCTGAGAGCTCCTTGGTGCCGGTCTTCCACTGAAAGATTTAAAAATTGCTTACAGTTAAAAATTCTATGATTCTGTGATTTACAATAAAAACAATTGATTACTCCCCTTGTACCCTCTGTCACGGCTACTGCTATCTTCCTTCTCTCATTCGGGTTCACTGCCTCTAGAGTCTGGAATCTTGATTCTACAAATTCCAGTAGTTGGATCAACGTTGGGCTGCTTTTCGGCGATGCAAGCGATTGCTCGAACATCATTATTGTATCTTTATCCATTCGTCCAAGTAACAAGTGAACAATCACAGGATCCCATCCACTTGTATCGTAGCCGAGATTGCTAACCGCCTGCATGACCTCCTTAGTGGTATCTTGTAATCCCTTTAGACTCTTTGAGTTGTCCACAACGTTGGATTGCTGTAACAGCCTGTTTAGTTGTGCGGTTAACAATAATCTTTTATTGTCGAACCTTTCAACTAATGTGTTCCAGGCCACCTCGTAATTGCTGTCCGTGGCGTGAAAATGTTGAATTAGACTGTGAGCATCGCCGGTGACATTGGCTCGTAGGAAGTATAATTTCTGTGCTGGGGCAATCGGCTGTTTGTGTATCATTTGCGTGTAAAGATCGAAGAACTGAGGCCAATTCAAATAACTTCCATCGAATTTGGGTATCTCAATTTTTGGGAGGTTGATTGCTGCGTTGAAGGTGGTCTGAGCTAAGTCACTTGTTTTCACATTCGATTCTTTCTCACTTGGTAGACAAAGAATCCTTGAATCCAATTGATCTTGGAGATCAAAATACAGCTCTATGTCGGCTGCTTCCGCATCGTCCCCGAGTTTCTTATAAGCTGTGGCTACTTCATTCCAATTAAGTAGAAGTGTGTTTGTTTTCAGTTGGAATTGGTGTGGTGAGGTATTGCCTAACTCAACGGAACACCTTGTTAAAGCTGTTTGGAAAATTCTGGCAGTCAGTCTGAATCTGTTAACTGAGGTTAATCGACCGTCGTCATGTGCTATCCTTACTTCATGACTTGGGAGGAATGCTGGTGGCACTGCTGATGGCGCTGCTGTTGTCGCTGTTCGTGGCACTGCTGTTGATGCTGCTGATGGCGCTGCTGATGACGCTGCTTGTGGCGTTGTTGATGGCACTGCTACTGTTGTCGCTGCTTGTGGCACTGCTGTTGATGACGCTGCTTGTGGCGTTGTTGATGGCACTGCTGTTAGTGCTGCTGATGGCGCTTCATGTGGCGTTGTTGATGGCACTGCTGCTGTTGTCGCTGCTTGTGGCACTGCTGATGGCACTGCTGTTGGTGCTGGTGTTGTCGCTGCTTGTGGCACTGCTGTTGGTGCTGCTGCTGTCACTGTTAATGGAGCTGCTCGTGGCTCTGTCTTTGGTTCTGGTGATGCGAATAGCTGTCCTGCTGCTAGGGCCGCTGATGGCTCCTTTCGCTCGGCTATTTCAACATCAGCAAAACGACTGAAGATATCGTTCTTCAGTGATTCATAAATTCTTTTTACCTCGTTGTAGTAGTCCTTGGTGAAGTATTCGTGGTCCATTTCCCTTGAGTACTTGTCCCTAATCTCGCTATCTATCTTATCGAACTCGTCCCAAAGTTGATCTAACGTGCTCCAACGCTGCTGCAAATATTTCATGGTCTTCCTTTCGGAACCATCCTTTTTGTAGTTGCGAGAGAGGACACAGATTTCCTTTCCAATCTTGTCTTGGAATTCAGTGAGTTGCTCCATTCTAAGTACCACAAATTCACTTTTTCTTTATATAAAATTCACACGGGTAATTATCAGGCCACTAAACTTCTTTAGTTGGGTCCTGTCACGGTCGCCAAATGTTCAAAATACAGAGAACACCAAATCACTTAAAAGATGTTTTTCACTCGTTTATTTTTGTTTCTTTATTTTATTTACGTTAGTTAATTCGATTTGACCACATCGCCGGTTCTGGATGAACTGCCATCCCCAGACCGACTCACCCACCGATACGTATATTTTCATCAATATGCTTAGTTGTTGTTTTTCTTGCGTGAGAGTTGAGTTGCATTTACAATTGTGTGAAAAAATACGTATCGGTGGATTCCTTACATATTATGTTACGCTTAAATTCTAACTTATATATACTTAATACTATGGGAAGTTGGCACATCATCAATTCTCACGAAAAGAGTGCATGTCGTGCACATACCATTCATTCAAACTTCGCTAGGTAATTTGAACAGATTATATAGAAACAAAGCGTTCATATGCTGCTACACAAAATACAGCTTCAGGCGTTGAGTCGACTTAAGGTCGTAAATATCGTAAAGTTCAACGCGACGCCTGAGTAGAGCTACTTTCTACTATCACGCGCGTTTGATTAGATGGAGTGGCACAGATCCACAAATTTTTATTTTAAAGAACACTTTTCTATTTTTTCAATGCCGATTAATAAATTTAGTGTGTGTAAATGACGTACTCTATTTTTTTCTTGAGCAATTACTGATTTTTTATGTTTTTCTTTGATAAAAAATATGAATCATTGGTCGTGTATCCACTTTAAGGTTGTTCTTTGCTTGTTATGCTATTATATATGATTTTTTTTCCATTTCGGCGAATACTCTACTCTCTCAACGCGCATTCGCTTCAAAGCAACATTTCGTTTTACAAAATTGTTGCTCGCGCGCTTTGGCACTTAAAATCGAAAAGTTTCGATAAAGCGTGTCAAAGCTCGACGACGCACGCACGCGTTCAACGCGACATTGTGAATTCGGCATCATCGTTGGAATCCTAAAATCTCGCTAAGCGTTCCGCTAGGCAGATTTTTCATCGATTTCGTTTCATCGTAAGGAGCAGGGAATGGGTGACACTGCGCTAGGCGTCCCGTCAGGCAAGTGCTCACCGCGACTCCCCCCCTTACATTTGGCGCCCAACTCCGAAGCCGTACCACGGTCTGTTTACGCAGCACCTACGCTAGTGTCGATAGCTCGATGTACATCGCTATCAACGACACAGGCTGATGCTGTACACAGTCCGGCTACGCAGCACTCATCACTAGTGTCATCAGCTCGATTTTCATCGCTGACACGACACAGGCTGACGCTGTACCAAGGTCTGTCCCACTCATCGCTAGTGTCACCAGCTCGATCGTCATCGCTGTCACGACACAGGCTAACGCTAAACCAAGATCAACGCCACTGTTGACAGGCCGGTTAACATCGCTGTCCACGACACAGAGGCCAAAACAACAGCAACGTTGCAACGATTAATAGATCGAATTAAGACAGGTCTAGGAGAGATGAACCTATTCGCTTATTTAGACGACATAATCATCTGTTCACCTACCTTCGAGGAGCACCTAAACGACCTGCAAAGAATATTCCGCAGACTCAGTGAGTACGGCCTTAAAATCAATCGTCAGAAATGCCGACTCTGCTGCGAAGAGGTCAAATTTCTAGGACACATCCTAACAAGAAATGGAATCAAGACGGATCCAGAGAAAACGGCTGCCATAATCCAAATGAATCCACTACGGAATGCAAAGGAGCTGCTAACGTTCCTTCAAACCTGCTCCTGGTATCGGAGATTCATTCCATTCTCTCAAGTCGCCAACCGGCCGACTCGCAAGATGGGCCATGCAGTTGAAATCGTTCAACCTGAAGATAGACTACATCACAGGGAGAACAAAAACAGTCTTAGACACGTTATCACGCCCACCAGTACAAGCCAGCGACGTATGCTATACTCAAATCGACTTACCCACGCGACGTCCTGATGAGGTACGCAGGGGTCAACTTGGCGACCCAAAACTGAAAACAATCATCAACGCATTTGAGGACAGCATGGGAACAGAGGCTGAACGCTACGTTTCCGAAGGGTACATCATGAATAATGGGATATTATACAAATACGTCGACGACAATGAAGATGAAGCAGCACTAGTGATTCCCGATTGTGAGAAAGACAGCTGATAGGGAATCTACGAGCAATTAATCAAACGCAGGATTAAACGTTAAAATTATTTATTCTGACTATCAAACAATTATGCGAACTGTAAGCGAAGTATTGTTCGATCGCGGCACGACTGCTCTGCTCGGTGGTTGCTACAAAAGTGAAAAGAATGCTTGCACTACTCGTATACTCGGCATACAAAAGTCTCCAAAGAATGCCCAGTTAATTCCTCTCATAGGCGAATACAGTTGAGTTCATCAAAGATAACAAGCACAACTTGCATGCAAATATGATTCCCAATTAACGGAATCTAGTGAGAGCACTGACCATACTTATTATTTGCATCACGATCGAACAATAAGGACAGTCAATAGACAGTCTTCCTCTGACACACATCTCAATTTCTATTGTTCTCATAGTTAACTTTTTTTTCAATTTTTATTTGACTACAAAATGTCGAAATCTTGTGCTAAGTGCAAAGAAAAACTAAATAGATCTGACTGCATTGTGTGTGGATCGTTTTGTGGTCAAAGCTTCCATAAAAATTGTGTAAATGTAACAAGTAAAGAATGTGAATTTATCAAAAACTCTCATAATTTCTTTTGGAAATGTAACAATTGTTCTCAAATTAAACTCTCTAATTTTTTAAGCCGATTCACGGAATTATCTGAGTGTGTTATTGATCTTAAAAGAGAAATATTGAATTTGCAAAAAATGTTTATCTCAACATCAACAGCTCCAAATAATTCTCTTCTTAGCAATCAATCAATATCCCCTCGTGCCTGTGCGGTTAATCCATCTCTTAATCATCAAAATGATAATTGTGTTGCTCTTGTTCCTCCTTCCGTCAACAATGGAATTTCAGAATCACTCAAAATGCACCAACAAACGCTAACTCTCTCGCATCTGTCTCCAAAACCAATATAAAAAACAATAATATAAAAAAGAAGAAAAACAAAACCAACATCAATAATATACCAGGGATGGAAAAGTCGATATAATTGTATCGAATTCGATACAAATGAGTTTGCTCTAGTACAAAAGTACAATTTGCCGTATTTCGATACAATTTATCTATCTGTACCTATCTTTCAAATTCTCTTGCAATTTGTGGTTTTCCTAAAATGGAAAATCAAATCAATTAACGAACTATTTGTATTAAGTTTTACACAAAGCATTGACTGGATTCGAATTCATAGAATTTAGAAACATTAGAACCCAGGACAATATTTTGAATATGAATGTGCAAAATGATATAAACTACTCACTGTTTCCGCCCTGCTTAGCAAGGTCCCTTATTTTGACAGTGCAGAATCTTAGCTGTCACATTGAAACAATGTGAAGTTGCCGCTAATAGTTGTTGCATACTACCGAAAATCCAATTGCAAATCGGCACAAGAAATGATTTCCGTAAAGAAAATCTCCCAAGTCATGAAAATCAGACAAAACTCTTGACAAACACGATCGCACTGTACCCATATTAAAATTGTTAACAAATCCCCCTAGGGAAAATCAATTTCTACGAATTTTCCCAATCCCCGTTTAAAATTTTCCAATTTTCTCACTGTATGAACCTTCCTTAAGGTAAGATTATACTGTATGACAAGTGGTCATAAAATGCCAATTTCTGATAGTTATCCTGTCAAAATATGTTCATACAAAGTATGCTCTAATTGACGGATAAAAATAAAGTCCTATATGCCCGTATACACTTTATTTTGTTGTCATCGGTGTTTGATGAGTTCGTAGAATTGGGATTAATTTTCATTTCCTTTCTCTTTTTTTTTTCGTATTAATGAATTAATGAAGAAAAAACCAATGCGCAACCCCCTTATTTATTTTTCACTACAAAAAATTTACCACAATCAATTTCGAGCAGTGAACACCATAAACAAGTAAAAAAAAATATCTATTATTAATTTTGGTCAATATGGTCTTATATACAGCTTTGATAATTGGTAAATTAATGTGAACGAAATGTTCATTTGACAGCTTATCTGATGGTAATTTGCCTTTTTACATTGATGTATATGCATAATTATTGGCCTACAGTCTAATCAAAGCAAAAATAGCTCAAATCGAACGACCCGTTCCCGAGTTTTGAGCGGCCTTAGGCATGCAACTTTTTTTAAATATATATTTTTTTTAGGTGTGTACCTGTACAGTTTTGTTAATAAAATATTTTGAATTCACTTTCTTATACGCAAAATAGTTTTCAATACAATTGGCTCCATTTCAGTACAATATTACAATAGTTTTCAGTACAAATCTAAAATGGCATTTTCCATCCCTCTAATATACCCTCTCCAGCTGGTATTCCAAATAATTTTTGGGGTACTGAACAACCGAACAACTTGATCGTTATACCAAAAATTCAGTGGATTCATATATCTAAATTCAATAAAGACACTTCGCCTGAATCTATAATTTCATATTTATCGAACAAAGTCAATCTTCCCTCTGAAACATTTAGGTGCTTTAAACTTGTAAAGAAAGACGCCGTGTTAAATGACAAATCATTTGTAAGCTTCAAACTCAGTATACCTGTTGATAAGTTGAATCATGTGATGGAACCTTCCGCTTGGCCTGAATTCGTGAAAGTGAAATTTTTCAAATCATTCCCAAAAAACGAATCAAGCCAAAAGCAGACGCAGCCGATAACATAAATATCAACATTCATACAATAAACAACAAATACACAAAATCTAGTGCATCTCAATTAATGTTGTTTTATCATAATGTGGGTGGCTTAAGAACAAAGATGGAATCAATCCTTCTCTTTTCTTCTTCACAACAGTTTGACATTATTGCTCTTACTGAAACCTGGGCAGTCATTCCGTAACTCAATAATCGTCTGACGATATCGTTTCGACGATAGCTTTGCATCACGTAACATTGAAAATCACTATCGCCTGGACGACATCGTTTCGACGATACAAAATTTGCTTCACGTAACTCAATAATCGACAGACTACTATCGTCAAGACGATAGCGTTTGCGCGATAGCTAAAGAGGTATCGTCTTGCATTTATTTGTGTATAGGTATTTATAGGTAGGTATCTTTTTCATGAATTTTATTGTGAAAAATTGACTTAATCATTTTTTAAATGATTCCCTATTCATTTTATATAATTAGGTGACAATCCACATTTAAAATCACAATTGCTTCAAAATGAAAATAATTACAAATTATACGAAGACGGAGACAATTAAGAGACGCATCCGACCCATTATCTCTTCCAACGGAAATGTAAATACATACATTCATTACAAACTTTATTTTATTCTTATTTATTTACTTCGTAGTTTTGTTCAACGCTATCGTTTATCAAAAGAAGCATTTTTTATGGTTTGAACAATAAACTTGCCCGGCCTCGACACCAAACACAAGAACCGAAATCCTTTAACAAATGTGACTTAGGAAAATTCCCGCCAGATTCCAACTACAGTTTGTGAGCTTCTGGGAAATACTGAAAGCTCGCAAACTTTGTGTAAAATAACGATGGACGACACGATAGTAGAAGAGTTACGTGAAGCAAATTAATGACGAGATCGTTGACTACTATCGCTGAAACGATTATAGTTCTCAGAGTTACGGAATGAGTGCCCTGGCTCTCTGAGAATCATTACAACGCCGAATTGTTCGACAATAAATTATTCAACGTATTTCGTAAAGATCGATGTCGCCTTACAACAGGTTTGAGTCGTGGTGGAGGAGTATTGATTGCTGTGTGCTCGACTTTAGTATGTACACAAATTGGTTTGCCATCATCGTCACTTAAATCGAACTCTCAACTAGATGTGGACCAGCTGATCGTACGCATAAACTTTAATAATTCGAATGAAATATTTATCGTCCTTAGCTATATTCCTCCGAATAGTAGTTTTGAATTATATAACTTACACATGTTTAATTGTTCCGAAATTTTAAATAGTCTCAAAGAAAAACAAAATATAATAATCTTAGGTGATTTTAATTTGCCGTTTATTGATTGGATTTATGATATAGAATAGAGGAAAGTTGTCTGTTGATACTCTGGCTGAGTTCGACCTTATTCAGATAAATAATTGCCTTAATAGTTTAAATCGTGTCCTTGACTTGATATTTGTAGATAAGGAATTTAGTGTCAGTATTGATAGCCCCACTCCATCACCACTTCCAAACTCTGAAAATCACGTTGCTCTTTGCTTGTGCATTAAATTTTATGATTATATAAAACAAAATTCTAAAAGCCAATATGTTTTTAATTTCAACAAATGTAATTTCAATGAAATTTCTAATATACTAAACTCGACTGATTGGATGCCTGTTTTAAGTAGATTTAACTTAAATGACGCGTTTTCAATTTTCATTAATTCCCTTAAAGAAGCAGTTGATCTATTTACTCCAAAAATTTTATCTAGAAATACATCCAAGCCAATCTGGTTTAATAAGAGATTAATCAATATAAAGAATAAAAAAATAAAGCATTCAAATAACATAAACAATCGAAAGATAATTTTGTTCTTTTAGAAAATTATTGTCGCTTTCAAAGCGAATTTGGTTTTTTAAACAAATTTCTTTACAAGCAATATATTTTGAGTATTGAATCTAAACTTAAAAATAATAGTAAGTGTTTCTGGAAGTTCCTTAATGATAAAAAACAGTCTACTGGTGTTCCGAATTCCATTAATTATTTACATGAATCCTCTAACGACCCACAAAAGATATGTAATCTTTTTGCTAATTTCTTTCGTTCCGTTTATAATTCATCAAATTCTATAGATGTTTCCATAGATAATGGTCGCAGCGACATTTTAAATATTGGTGCATTCCAGATTCATATAACTGAAATTCAAACCGAGCTAAAACAATTAATAAATGATAAGCAACCAGGGTTTGACGGTATTGCTCCTATTCTTTTGAATAAGTGTGCTGACTCGGTGGCAATCCCCCTTGAATATATTGTGGCGTGGAAGGTATCGTGTAACCTAAATGGTGAAACGAGCCCTTAGTCACAGTTTGGTGAATCCGGGCCTTATAGCCACAAAACAAGTTCCACTCAAGTGTCACTTCCAATTGGAGACTGGAATCTGTCACGAAGAATTGTTTAAGTAATATTGTTCTGGTACTTAAGAAGTGAAATATTAAAATAGTCGATAAAAGTGTAATAAAAGTGAATTTTGTTAGAAAAGTTTAACGGAATAGTGTTTTATCTTTACGAATCCCAGCCTGAATGTAACATTGGTGTCAGAAGTGGGATAAAACTTATTCTGTGCTAAGTGTCTAAGTGAAGTAAAAAAAGAAAAAAAAAAAGAGTGAATTTGTGATTTTCTAAATTACAAGTGACAAACAAAATGGGTCGTGTATTGCTACATCTAAGCATACCCCAATTGAAAAGTGAACAAGAAAAGCGGAATCTCTCCACAGCTGGAGGGAAAAGTGACCTCATACTTCGTCTGCAGGAAGCTGTCCAAAACGAGGAAGAAGATCCAAAAACCATGCGATTCGACGTGGCAGAAGAACAAGTAAGTACAAGCGTTGATATTAGCGCAATGATGGAATTACTTCTTGCCAAGATGGAAGAACAGAAAGATTCCATGGAATTGAAGTTCGCAGAACAGAAAAATTCTATGGAATCTAAGTTCGCAGATCAGAAGAATTCTCTAGAAGAACAGAAAAATTCTATGGAATTGAAGTTCGCAGAACAGAAGAATTCTATGGAATCTAAGTTCGCAGAACAGAAGAATTCTCTAGAAGAACAGAAAAATTCTCTAGAAGAACAAAATAATTTTTTAGAAGAACAGACAAATTTCATTGTCGCCGCACAAAAAGACGCCGTGGAAGAATTTAAGAATGCTCTAGAAGTAAAAATCGACGAAATTGATGAAAAATTAAACGAGCATGAAACAAAGTTTGAGAAAATTAATGAAATGTTTCATAAACAAGGAACAAACATCCAGAACATAGCTAAAGAACTCGAAAAAGTCAAGAAGCAAAAGGCTCGGGAATATTCTGCTGACTGCCCAAGAAGGAAGGAGATGCAACCACCCGTTTTTGATGGTCAAACATCGTGGCCAATTTATAAAAAAAAAACAGTTCGAAGCAGCAGCAACGACCAATGGATGGGACGACGAGGATAAGTCGATTGCATTAACGCTCGCATTACGAGGTACAGCTGCAGAATTGCTTCAAACTGTCTCAGCAGAAAAACAACGCGACTACGATGCATTGGTGAAGGCTATTGAGATGCGATTCGGTGACGACCATATGCAGCAAGTATATAGAGTGCAACTTCGCAGTCGAATCCAGAAGAGAGGAGAAACACTCCAGCAACTGCAAGCTGATATCGAACGGCTAGCGCACTTGTCTTATCCCAATGCCGGCGAGCATGTCATCAATGAAATGGCTATTGAGGCATTTACACAAGCCATAGAGGACAGACAACTGCAGATGGCTCTACGAATGGCTGGAAAGAGAACTCTTCCTGAGGCACTGGCATTTGCCTTAACCATGAGAGCTGCTGACCAAGCTGTTATAGTATGGTATACATATACATACACATCCACATCATGTACTCAGCTCATGTCAGTTAGGTATATACTAATCTAATGAGTTGTTAATAAATACTCGTTTGAAACGGACGTCTTTTACTGCTAAACACAACATGGTGTCAGATGTTAAAACGTTTAAACTTAAATTAACTAATTAACACCGTGATATTCGAAAAGTACATATGTTTGAAACAGATAGCGACTCAAGTGAAGATTTGGGTGAAGTAGAGCAACAGAAAGTTAAGGAGTTGGAAACTCTAGAAAAGAAAGAAGAATCGTCAATGAATACCGTCATGAGTATACCGCCGCCCCGGGCTATGAACACAAAGGAGAATCAGGTCGAAAATTGGAAAATTTTTAGTGAACAGTGGGAAAATTTTGAGATAGCTGCAGATTTAACAAGCAAAACAGATCCACAACGGGTAGCAATTTTAAAAGCATGCATGGGCGATGAGTGCTTCAGAGTATTATCTCAATTAAAAATTTCAGATGCAAACAAGGGAACGGTAAAAGGTATTCTCGATTCGTTGGAGGCGTACTTTAAACCGAAGGTTAATAAAAGGTACGAGCGATTTTTATTTAATACAGCAAAACAGGAGGAAGATGAAAGCGTTGAAGCGTATGTGTGCCGCTTGAGAGAACTAATAGGGAGCTGTTCATATACAGCAAACCAAGAGGATGATTTTGTGAGCGATCGAATGATACCGGGGATTATCAGCAACGAGATGAGAAAAAAGCTTCTGATGACAGAAGATTTGACATTGGAAAAGGCCATAGAAACATGTAAACTAATTGAACAGACAACGGAAAGAATGAAAAGCATATCAAACGCTGACAAAGAAATCGACCACGAAACACATGAAGCCAATCGAATATATAAACAAAATCAACAGTCTCAGAGATCGTCTACATACACACAAAAACAAGTGTGCAATTACTGTGGTTACTCTCATCAAAGAGGCAAATGTCCAGCATATGGGAAAATATGTAGAAATTGCAACGGAAAAAATCATTTTAGTTCAGTTTGCTCCGCTCATCCCAATACATATGATGACAAACATAAAAACAACAAAATTAGTAATACGGCTGGGAGGAAGGGTAATGTATATGCTGTTGCAGATGATAATAGCACAACGGACGATGAAATTTTGCTTGTGCAATCAATTGACAGTGTAAGTAAAAAAAGTATAGTCAGGAAATACATACAGTGTAACATTATGAGCTACAAGTTGTTTTCGAAGTTAAAGGGACATTTATTGAATAAAAGTAGCGCAAAGTTAAAAAGTTTCAGTGGGCATATATTAAAACCAATCGGCGAAGGGAGATTGACTTGTGTTTTCAACGGTGTGAAATATAACCTTATTTTTCAATTGCTGAACTCTGAATGTGAAGTTATAGTTGGTGCTAAAGATTCTATTGCAATGAATATCATCCAAGTTAACAGAATCAAGTATGTTAATCCCACGGCAGCTGATATTCTAAAGGAATATCAGGATGTTTTTGACGGCGACGGAGAAATAAAAACACCTCTTAAGTTGGAAATCGATGAGAGTATTCACCCAAAACAGCAACAACCCAGACGAATACCCGTAACAGTACGAAACGAACTCAAACGGAAATTAGATGAGTTGGAGAGCCGTAAAATTATAAGCAAGGTAGACCATCACACTCCTTGGATCAGTAACTTAGTTTTGGTAAGGAGAAACAACAAAATTCGTATATGCCTGGATCCAACTGAAGTGAATAAAGCTCTTAAACGTATTAACTATCAAATACCAACAATTGACGAAATGCTACCGAACTTATCAAAAGCCAAAGTTTTCAGCACTTTAGATGCGAAGAACGGATTTTGGCAGGTACCCTTGGATGAAACGAGCAGAGCACTTACTACGTTTTGGACTCCATTCGGCAGATACTGGTGGAATCGAATGCCGTTTGGTATTTCTCCAGCTCCGGAATATTGGCAAAAGATTTTACATGAAATTGTTAATGGGTAAGTTGGAATAGAAGTTATTGCAGACGATATCCTGGTATTCGGGAAAGGCGATACCATCGGCGAAGCAACGGTAGACCACAATAAGAATCTCGCAAGTTTGCTTTCCAGATTAAGAAAACACAATATACAATTAAACCCGGACAAAACGAAACTTTTGATGGAACAGGTACCATTTTTTGGACACGTGCTGACAAACGCAGGTCTAAAAATTGATAGCAGCAAAGTTGAAGCAATTATGAACATGCCGGCACCGAGGAACATTTATTGGTTTATTTACATATCTTTCACGATTTTTACCTAATCTCTCTTCCATTGCAGATCCGTTACGAGAAATCTGTAAAGCCAATCAAACGTGGCAATGGGGACCCGAAGAGACCGCGTTCCGATCTTTAAAGCAGATGATAGTTAAAGCTCCAATATTACAATATTATAACATCGAGGAAAGCGTGACTCTGCAATGTGACGCAAGCCAAAAGGGAATAGGAGCTGTGCTGATGCAGAAAGGACACCCAGTAGCATTTGCATCTCGGACGCTTACAAAAACGGAGCAACAGTATGCACAGATAGAAAAGGAGTGTCTGGCAGTTCTATTTTGCTGCAAACGTTTTGACCAATATCTTTGCGGAAGGCGCAATATTATAGTAGAAAGCGATCATTTACCCTTACAAACGATTTTCAAGAAATCGATTCTCGACACTCCCAGACGGTTGCAGAGAATGAGGCTTAGTCTGCAGAGATATAATTTTAATCTGGTATACAAAAAAGGTAAATTAATGTATATCGCGGATGCCTTATCCAGAGCGGCACTTCAATCTAACAGTGCAGATTCCACTAAAAGGGAAGAGATCTATCGGATGGATGAACTAGAGAGCTTGTTGGCCGAGATTGAAGAAATTAACGTTATCGAAGAAATGAAGAACACCAGTATCACAGAACAGCGCTTGGAAGAAATAAAAGCCGAAACATTGAAAGATCCAAATCTACAAAAGTTAATTCTGATCGTGAGTGAGGGTTGGCCACTAGTCGCCAGTAAACTGGACTTGGAAAGCAGGAACTACTGGACGTATCGAGATGAAATAACAATACAAAATGGAATTATTCTCAAAGGAGACAGGGTGATCATTCCGAAAAGTTTACGGCAATCAATCCTGAAGCGACTGCACTATAGCCATCAAGGAATGGAAGCGTGCATAAAAAAAGCAAGGGACACAGTATTCTGGCCTAATATAAATAATCATATAAAGAACATGTGCTCTGTTTGTGAAATATGTTTGGCAAACAGACCGAATCACGCGAACCTTACCCTGCAATGCCCCACTTTACCTGACCTACCCTTTCAACGAGTTGGTCTCGACATATTCGAATATTCTAAAGGTAACAACAGAAAATACTTTTTAATAACCGTAGACTTCTTTTCAGATTTCTTTGAAGTCGATGAGCTATCCTCGATCAAGACATCTTCTATCATAGAAACCTGCAAGAAAAACTTCAGCAGACATGGAGTCCCACAGGTTGTCACGACAGATGGAGGTACCCCGTTTATTAGTGAAAGCTTTGCACATTTTTCCAAGCAATGGGAATTCAAGCATACCAGAAGTTCTCCTCACCATCAGCAAGGAAATGGCAAGGCGGAATCTGCTGTGAAAATAGCAAAAAACCTGATGAACAAAGCAACGCAGTCTGGAAACTGTTTTTGGAAAATGTTACTAGATCTACGCAACACCGCGAACCATATTGGGTCTAGTCCGGTACAGCGATTGATGTCAAGGAGAACTAGATGCTCAGTTCCGGTGATAGCCGCAAAACTACAACCGGAAGTTCAGCATAATGTTAAGCAGAATATCGTTCATCAACGGCGTGTGGCTAAGAAGTACTTCGACAGGAAAAGTGCTTATTTACCAGAACTAGAAAAGGGACAGGATGTTATGGTACAACTTAAGAAATCCGGAGATAGTAGGTGGTCAAAAGGAACCGTGGTCATTCCCGTGACGGAAAGAGCAGCCATTGTACGAGTAGGAAATACCGATTACTTACGTAACCGCCAACATATACATAGTATTCCAGTCAATTCAGAGCCACAAGTAGAAGAAACAGCACTGGACCAGCAAATGGAACGCAATCACCTATCACCCACCGGATTGCAAGACGAGTCGCAGGAACTTCCAATAGCTCAAAGAAAAAGCAAAAGGAATGTTAAGATTCCAGAGCGCTATCCGCAGTGAGACACAAAGTGTTGTACAAACCCATTGTAATTAGAGTGCGAATTTAACAAGTTTAATGCAATGAATTCTCAATTTTATTTGACGTTACTTTTCACTTCATATTTACAAATATCTCCTTACTATTATATCAATACATATTTCTATATTACTTTACTTTTCAATTTTATTTTACTTTACTTTTCACTTATCATTTACAAATATCTCCTTACTATTATATCAATACATTTCTGAATTTACAATTGTTTAAGAATTTCTAAATTTGGTATTAATGTTATAAAGAAGGGGAGATGTTATAGTATGGTATACATATACATACACATCCACATCATGTACTCAGCTCATGTCAGTTAGGTATATACTAATCTAATGAGTTGTTAATAAATACTCGTTTGAACCGGACGTCTTTTACTGCTAAACACAACACAAGCATCTCAAGGATTTCACCGCGTGAGAGAAATGACATCCGTTGAATGCTCGTGCCAGAGAACAGAAGTAGTCGACCGTAACAGTTCTCGAAGGGGACCGATCCGTTGCTGGAACTGCAACAAAATTGGACATCTACAACGACAGTGCAGAGCCGAACGTAGACAGGGCAGTTGTCCACATTGCAGAGCTAGGAACGAGGAGGCGTTTGAGCGTTCGGCGGATGGAACATCACAAAGCCATCAGTCGGGAAACGAGTAAGAACCAACTTCGCGGGGCAGAAGCTGGTTTCTGGAATCGACGCCCCCAGGACCACAATTCAGGTTTCCCAGACCAAACGATGTAATAGGAGCCTGACAGTGGAAGCCCATATCGGCCAGAAAAAGTATGTGGCTACAATCGATACAGGTGCCACCGCTTCCATAATCAGAAGGGACATCGTTCGCCAATCATGGCTGCACAACACCAGCAGCTACTGTCTGAAAACAGCAACTGGAGCAACAGCAAAGGTGTATGGTGAGGTACTCTTGACGATAAACCTTGCAGGAATAGTCTTCTCCCATGCATTCTTAGTGGCTGATATATGTGACGAATGCATCATCGGAATCGACTTCATGAAGACGCATGATATAGTACTCGACATCGGTTTGCAAGTTATAAAGTACAAGAACGTCGAGATTCCGATGGTTTACGGGAACGAGAACGTCGCAGCTCTACGGACAGTTGTAAGTGAGGACGAAATATTACCACCTTCGTCAGAGACAGTTATTTGGACAAAGCTGGAAGGTGATCCTGGGAGCCACCGATTCTACCTAGTCGAGCCAGATCCAGAAAATTATTATCAGAGCTATATTGTCGGAAAGATGCTGGTTGAACCCAAAAACAACATGGTTCCCGTTCGTGTCCTCAATGTGGAACACAAAAGCGTGAAACTAAAGCAAGGAGAAGTGATTGGAAAGTGCGTACCGATTACTGCGGTCACAAAGTTGTCCAATGCAAGTGATGTGAAACCGGTAGACCTACGGAGATATCGGAAATGAAAAAGAATATACTCGGAGAGTGCGAGCTGGATCAGGAGCAGCGATCCACGGCAGGGAGTCTAATCAATGAGTTTGCTGATATATTTGCTTCACAGAACGGCGAGTATGGCCGAACACATCTCGTACAACACCGAATCGACACCGGAGATGCGAGACCGATTCGTCAGCCTCCCCGACGACTACCATTGGCTAAGCAGAAGGATGTTGCAGAAATGGTGTCGACGATGGAAAAGGAAGGATTGATTGAAAGCTCAAAAAGTCCGTGGGCATCGCCGGTCGTCCTGGTCAAGAAGAAAGACGGAAGTACGAGATTCTGCGTGGACTATCGCCAACTCAACAACGTCACCAAGAAGGATAGCTACCCCCTTCCAAGAATTGACGACACCCTGGACACACTATCCGGAGCCAAATGGTTTTCGACTCTCGATCTGAAGAGTGGCTACTGGCAAGTGCAGATCCATCCAGAAGACCGCGAGAAAACAGCATTCACAGCAGGAAACGGCCTTTGGCAGTTTACAGTAATGCCATTTGGACTGTGCAATGCTCCAGCTACCTTTGAACGTCTAATGGAGCGCGTTCTGCTGGGACTAACGTGGAAAACCTGCTTGGTCTACCTGGACGATGTCATCGTAGTAGGAAAAACATTTAAAGAACATCGAGATAACCTTAAGGAGGTGTTCCAAAGACTACGAAGTGCGCAACTAAAACTTAACCCGAAGAAGTGATCCTTATTTAGACCAGAAGTGAAGTACCTCGGGCACATCATCTCTTCCAAAGGAGTCAAGACTGATCCGGAGAAGGTCGATGCAGTGAAAAACTGGCCGGTACCCAAAGACAAACATCAACTGAGAAGCTTCCTGGGACTTGCGACCTATTACAGACGATTTGTAAAGGACTTTGCCAGGATCGCAAAGAGCTTGCATCAACTAACAGAAAAAGGCAAACAATTCAAATGGTCAGGTGAGTACGAAAAGAGCTTCAAGGAACTTAAACAACAGTTGTGCAACGCCCCCATACTAGCGTACCCCACCCCTGGGAAAACATTTATTGTGGATGCAGACGCTAGTAATGTGGGAATTGGAGCCGTCCTTTCCCAGGTGCACGATGGCCAAGAGAAAGTAGTTTCCTACTTCAGCAAAGTTCTCTCAAAGCCAGAAAGGAACTACTGTGTTACCAGGCGCGAACTCCTTGCTTTGGTATTGGCGACAAAACATTTCCATAAGTACCTTTATGGGCACCCCCTGCAAGGTTGGGGTTAGAATAGCCTTGAGGTAATGTATGCCTGTCGTAAGAGGCGACTAAAATCTAACGTCAGAGGGAGTAGCCTTGATGATGCTATAAGCTATGCTGTCGGGAGTGTATTCTCCTGGTAGGGCCACCCAAGGCAGCCAGGCTTTAGTTGAAGGGTAAAACCAACGGCAAACCCAAATCCAAAAGCGTCTGACCTATAGTAGGCGGCTTCCTGGTCTGCGTCTGTTCCTAGAAGGACGGCAGTTTTAAAACCTGGTAGAAGGTATAAAATACAACAACGAAAAGATGCAATGGAACAAACACATGGAATTATTACCCCAGGTGGCAGACCAGTTACACTGGAAAATCCACCCTCTACGGAGGTCGGTCCCTCGGATTCTGGGGAGGACCAACTATTGCTTCTAAGAGACCCTTTCAGAGCGAAAAATAGTATGCTAAGATCACCACCGATAGCATCAAAGACAACTTCAACAATATTGCCTATAGATCCCACTGAAAAAAGAAAGAAGGTATATCGATCTCCAACTGGATCGCATGTCTCCGGAAAAAGAAGTCCTCCGGTAAATCAGGACTCAGTGAAAACACAATGCTTTGTAAAAGAGAACAACGAATTACGAGCTAAACTTAATGAAATGGAGCGACTCTTCTATGAGCTCAAGAAGGAAGTAGATTCTCTGCGAAAAGAAAACGAGGATCTTAAAAACCTTCGTGTACCGAAAGATCTCGAGACAACGTCGAACTGTCCAGCAACGGAATATTTCACGGACGAAGAAGAACTTGCCCGCGAAACAAATCCGGCCGTTAAAAAACGACCTAACAAAAAGCGTAAGGCTGTAACCTCACCCGAAGTCTTACAGGAAAAATATAAGACCGCTGTAACAAACAAGACAAAAACTCAAGTGAAACCTAGCCCTCCACCCGCAATAAATGTCGTCGGGATAGAAGACTACGGAAAACTTCGTCACCTTCTCAAAAATACGCTGAAGACGAAGTACAATATAATCTCACGCCGAAACAACGTGTGGAAAATCAACGTAGAGGATTCTGATTCTTACCGAGCACTGTCTCTTAAATTAAACACAGAGAATATCCAATGGTTTACTTATGAAAATAAGTACGAAAAACCGATGCGAGTCATCGCTAGGGGACTCCACCCGACCTGCATAAAAGAGGATATTATGGAAGACGTGCAAACACAAGGCCTAAAAATTATTGACGCCGTGAATATTATCAAGAAGGAAAAGCAATGCACGGAAGGAGACAGAGATATCGTTATCAAACGCGGCCTTCCACTATTTATGCTCACCTTTGATAGGAGTGAGAATGTGGAGGATATTTTCAAAATCAAGACAATCCTAAACATAAAGGTCAAAATCGAACCAATGCGTAAGGGAAGGAGAATGGTACCTCAGTGCAAACGTTGCCAAGGTTTTAACCACACGAAGGCATACTGCCAGAAAGAACCACGGTGCGTTAAGTGTGCCGGTAAACATCTCTCGGAAGAGTGCGAAAAAACAAAGCAGGTCCCAGCGGTCTGCGCAAATTGTACGAAAAACCACACAGCGAATTATAGAGGTTGGGAAATCGCGAAAGAATTACAAAAAAGACGCGACACTCTCAAGAAACCGGTACAGCCAGACCCAAGCTTAAATTATCATAAAACCGATAATCCGAAAACCGTTGGGGCAGTCAAAAGGACGAAACCGATACAGGAAAATAAAAACATTGCACAACAGAATATCGCTGGACCAAGTACAAAGCAAAATCCGGCGTTGGCCGATGCGAGATCATACGCGCAAGTCGCGATACATGGAGACCAGTCAAGATCAGATACAACAGATCCGATCCGCCAATTATTAACTGTGATATTAGAAAAACTTGAGCAGCAAAGCAAGATTAATCAAGTTATATTTGACAAATTGAGCCAGCCCGAGTTCAAACCTCGCAAGACTAATAACAAAACATGAATATGATAGAGTTTCTTAAAATACTGACATGGAACGCAAACGGTCTCATAAACAAGATTAACGAACTAGAAATATTTCTACGGAAAAACAATATTGATATATGTTTGATATCGGAAACCCACTTAAAAAAGGGACATGGACCCAAAATAAAAGGTTACAGAGATTATCACGCGCATCATCCTTCGGAAAATGCCAGAGGCGGATCCTCTCTTTACATCAAAGATTGTATCAAGCATTCAACAGACATAAAAATAGAACTTGATTCTATGCAAATAAGTTCAGTCTCCGTAAAAGTAAGCCATTTAGACTATCTTATCAGATCTTGCTACTTCCCACCAGGATATAGACTGGCAGACGACGACCTTGACCACCTGTTTGACTCATCTGGGTTTAATTTTATTATCGGTGGGGACTTTAATGCCAAACATACTTTTTGGGGTTCAAGATGCAACTCAACGAAAGGCAGACTACTGTACAAAGCCAGTATGAAGCGTGGTGTGGACTTTTATTCGACGGGCAAGCCAACATATTGGCCAACTGACAAAAATAAAATCCCTGACCTCGTCGACTTTTTCATTGCAAAAGGGCTAAACAAAACTCTGACGGAAGTCGAAGAATGCTACGATCTATGCTCAGACCACTCAGCAGTCACCCTGAAAATGGGTGGAAGTGTAGCAACAAATGTAGGACCGCCCAGGTTAAGTAGTAACAGAACCAACTGGGACGTTTTCCGAAAAGAGTGCAAAGAAAGTGTCGCTTTAAATGTGCCACTAAAGACACCGCTCGAAATAGAAGATGAAGTTGACAGTCTTGTGGAGGCAATTCAGAGCGCAGCGTGGAAAAACACTCCCTTCCGGAAGACAGCTACACTTAACAATAAAGTCAAATACACGCCTGAAATAGAAGAGCTCATACGAGAAAAGAGGAGAGCGCGTAAGAGATGGCAACAATCCCGCGCACCCCCTGATAAAACTTATCTGAACCATCTTTGCAACAAACTTAAAAATGAGCTACAGAATCTAAGAAATCTGGAAACTTCAACTTACCTAGAAGGCTTGACTGCTGAAAAGAGCACAAACTACTCACTTTGGAAAGCCTTGAAGTCCATAAAGAAACCAAAAATGCACTCGCCACCAATAAGAAAAGATAACGGCGAATGGGCAAAAGGAGACAAAGAGAAAGCGGTTTTATTTGCCGAGCATCTAGAAGAAACATTCAGGCCGTTCGATGGACGACCTTTAAACGAAGAACCGAATGCTAATACGCGATCCGACAACTATAAAGTAAAAGCCGTTTCTCTCTCCGAGCTTAGAATGACAATAAGAAAGTTGAAAAATAACAAAGCTCCAGGATACGATCTAATCACTGGCGAAGTTCTGAAGGAGCTACCGAAAAGAGCACTAGTTAAGCTGCTGTACATTATAAATGCTTCTCTGAGACTTTCATATGTTCCAAGACAATGGAAAGTAGCTGAAGTCATTATGGTTCCGAAGCCAGGGAAGAATACAAATGATAAGAAATCATATAGACCTATTTCGCTACTGCCGATAATATCTAAGGTTTATGAGAAATTTCTGCTAAAACGATTACAACCAGTAATTGAAGAAAGACGCTTGATACCAGATCATCAATTTGGGTTCCGGGTCAAACATTCCACAATCGATCAGGTGTATCGAATAACAAATGAAATTGAAAAAGCCCTTGAATGCAAAAAGATTTGCTCTACCGCTTTTCTCGACGTATCACAAGCCTTCGACAAGGTATGGCATGAAGGCCTAATGTATAAGATAAGGACAATTCTACCGGAAAAATTATACAAAATATTGAAATCCTACCTTGAAAACAGACTCTTTCGTGTTAGACATGAGACTGAATTCTCGGAATTCAAGGAAATCCACGCCGGTATTCCGCAAGGAAGCGTTCTAGGCCCAATATTATTCCTGCTCTACACAAGAGATATACCACAAGATGAAGGGACCATCGTAGCAACGTTCGCAGACGATACGGCTATCCTCGCAATGGATGAGTCAGTCGAATCATCAACTGGAAAACTCCAACGGGCTCTCAATAAAGTATGCGAGTGGACAAAGACTTGGCGAATTGCCCTTAACGAGACCAAGTCGACGCATGTCAATTTCACGTACAAAAGGATAAACAACTTACCTGTTTTTGTTAACTCGGTACAAATACCATACGCAAACGAGGCGAAGTATCTAGGAATGACCCTAGACGCAAAACTTAAGTGGAAGCCACACGTTAAGAAAAAGCGCGACGAGCTCGCAATCAGACTTAGAGAAATGTATTGGCTACTAGGGAAATTTTCGAAGCTAAGCGTATACAACAAACTGCTCCTGTATAAGCAAGTGCTGAAACCTTCTTGGACATATGGTATACAACTTTGGGGTTGTACCAAACCAAGCAATATGGCTATTATACAAACATTCCAAAACAAAACGCTAAGAGCAATCGTGAATGCTCCATGGTATATAAGGAATAGTGATATTCACAGAGATCTAGGAATTGCTACCGTGAGTAACGAAGTAACAAATTTTGCTCGCAAACTTCGTACTCGCATTCATGGTCACTGCAATAACGAAATAATTCGTACTCTGGACGTGACATACCTTGAGCGCCGACTACAAAGAACAAGACCGTTCGACCTAGCGCCATAAGGAAAAACCGCATGTAATGACGGTATTAGTAGGTGCGTTCGCTGGAAAGCTACCTACCAAACGCGATTAACACTACAGAAGCGTAAACTACTTGTTAAGGTAACTTAGTCGTAGTCATCACTAAAATGAAAAAATGAGAGGAACAAATTTCTTACTACTATGAGCGCGCGCGACCGGATCTCATATTGCCTCTCTGAGTGAGGGGTGAGGTTTAGCCCGTAGGCAGACTAGATATATCTGAATCGGGCATAACCAATGGTACGGGCCATTGGTATCTTCTGAAGATTACTCACCTCCAGGCGCAACCAAAAAAAAAAAAAAAAACCTTTATGGGCGGAAATTCATCATCCGCATAGATCATGCATCTTTAAAGTGGCTGCTGCACTTTAAGAATCCTGAAGGCCAAGTCGCAAGGTGGATCGAACGGCTGCAGATGTACGACTACGAAATACAACATCGAAAGGGAAGTCTTCACTCTAATGCAGACGCTCTCTCCCGTCGACCGTGCAAAGCAAATTGCAAACATTGCTTACGACACGAGGAAAAAGATGTCGCGTCTGTTCAAAGGGTGAGAGCTATGCCCATTGGTGGCTGGAGTGCGCGGGAGGCTCAAAGGGAAGATCCGGATATCGAACCGATTATCGCCTGGAAGGAGCATGAGGGAAAACCAGACTGGCAGGAGATATCCAATAGGAGCCCCGAGCTGAAGGCATACTGGGCGCAGTGGGACTCCCTTCACGTACAAGACGGCATTCTAAAAAGAAGATGGGAAAGCCCGGATGGAAAGTCGTTCGTAATGCAGCTTGTTGTACCCAGGTCAAAGGTTATGGAAGTGCTCAGGGAATTGCATGATGGAGTGTCTGGAGGCCACTTGGGAATCAATAAAATGCTCGAAAAAGTGCGGGAACGCTTTTACTGGATTCATTCAAGGGAGGACGTTGAAACTTGGTGCAGGAAATGCGTTACATGTGCGGCCAGCAAAGGTCCGAGATTGAAAGTCCGTGGCAAAATGCATCAATACAATGTTGGAGCCCCTTTCGAAAGGATAGCAGTTGATATTGCGGGACCGTTTCCTGAAACAAACAATGGAAATCGTTACATCCTCGTTGTTATGGACTATTTCAGTAAGTGGCCTGAAGCATTTGCTATCCCAAATCAAGAAGCTAAAACCGTGGTGGAGCAAATCGTCAATAACTGGGTAAGCAGATTCGGTGTACCAATGGAACTGCATTCAGACCAAGGACGGAACTTCGAGTCGAAGATTTTCCAAGGAGTGTGCCAGTTACTCGGGATTCACAAGACAAAGACAACCCCGCTTCATCCACAATCAGCTGGGATGGTAGAGCGCTTCAACAGGACACTGAATGAACACCTCTCTAAGGTCGTTGGCGAAGACCAGAGAGACTGGGATAAGCAGATTCCCATGTTTTTATTGGCTTATCGAGGAGCAGTGCATAACACCACAGGACATACTCCATCTGAAATCCTATTTGGTCGAACAGTCCGCCTACCTAGCGAGTTGATGTTTGGATATCCATACGGAGAGCCCAAGAATGAAGAGGACTACGTTACAGACCTCAGGGATATCATCAGGGACGTGCATCGAGACACTAGGGATAAGATTAAGATAGCCAGTGACCGCATGAAAACGAGGTACGATACTAAAACGACAACTACAGGATTCCAGGAAGGAGATCTGGTATGGCTATATAACCCTCATCGAAGGAAAGGTTTATCGCCTAAGTTGCAACAAGACTGGGAAGGGCCCTATACAATCGTAAAGCGCATCAACGACGTTGTCTATCGCATCCAACGAGGAAGAGGCATGCTGAAAGTCGTTCATGTGGATCGTCTTCATCGTTATAATGGTGACAATGTTAATGAGTTTGTTCGGGACGAACAAGTTTAAGAGGGGGATATTGTGGCGTGGAAGGTATCGTGTAACCTAAATGGTGAAACGAGCCCTTAGTCACAGTTTGGTGAATCCAGGCCTTATAGTCACAAAACAAGTTCCACTCAAGTGTCACTTCCAATTGGAGACTGGAATCTGTCACCACTGAACCTTATTCTAGAACCACTTAGAATTAGCTAGAAAGTTCTCGTCAGATGGCGGAGCGGGTATAAAAGGACAGCTTTTAGGAGAGGGCGAGACAGTTGATTTATAACAGTTATTGGTTAAAGTTCGAGATAGTAATAGTTTGTGAAGATAAATAAGTGAAAAGTAATAGAGTAAATTTAGTGATTGGCTTGAATCGTTGAAGAATTGTTTAAGTAATATTGTTCTGGTACTTAAGAAGTGAAATATTAAAATAGTCGATAAAAGTGTAATAAAAGTGAATTTTGTTAGAAAAGTTTAACGGAATAGTGTTTTATCTTTACGAATCCCTGCCTGAATGTAACAATATCTTTAATCGTTCACTCCGCGAAGGTATTTTCTTGGATTCTTGGAAATATACTTTCTTAACCCCTGTTTTCAAGTCGGGCTCCAAAAATGAGGATACTAATTATCGGCCTATTTGTAAAATTTCAACTATCCCTAAACTCTTTGAAAAGCTTGTGTATAACAAAATAGTAATTTTACTGAAAGAAACCATCTCACCCCTTCAACATGGCTTCATAAGTGCCAGATCGACAACTACAAACCTTGCTGTTTTTAGTAATTACATAGTTGATGCTCTAGAACATAACCTACAATGTGATGTAGGTTAGGTTAGGTTAGGTTGAGTGGGGTTGTGAGTTCATCACAAAAAGACCAGGCACCATAGTGGGCCCATCGCCATCCCCAGGGAACCGTTACGGTTAAAAACCTAAACCAAATCGCCCAAACAATCAATTTCCCTGCAGAAATTAATAATGGTCCCAATATTGTTTGAGGAACCAACCTCCTCTAAGTGATTAAAGAAGTACCTACCAAGGTGCTTCCTTCTACTCCGAGCGATTGCTTGACACTCACATAAAATGTGGAAGATGTCTTCCGTGGCTTGTAGGTCCTCACAATACCTGCATATGTCCGAGCTAGCTAGTCCTAGTCTCATGGCATGCTTCCTTAGAAGGCAATGTCCAGAGAGTATCAACTGAAGTTGATTAATTCTTCAGACTTTTTCCGGTTTAAGGTGGGCCACAGTGCCTTTGAGACCTTGTGACCATCTAGCTGTGACCATCTTGTGGCTGCTAAATGGGAAGTTTTTTCGAAAACGACCCTTCTAGCCACGGCCATTGGTGGTCTTATTCCCTCAATCATGGTGTTAGGTGGGAGCTCCGCTCCTTCCTTGGCCAGAGCGTCGGCCTTTTCATTACCTTCAATATTACGATTGGAGAATACACCAGACCCTGTGCCCTCACTGGTTTTGGAGCCGTCAGTATATATCGAGGTCTCATTTACCCTCGACACCAAGTTCCTATACCAATCCTCTCTGTCAGGGTACAACACATCGTACGGTGTGTCAAAATCTAGTGTACCAAGACCTTCATCCGACTTTTCCGGTATTTCGGAGAATGATTCCTTCAAAATACTGCTATGTCCTATCCTACTGTTCTTAAAGAGCCCAATATTAGTGAGCCGTAGCGCACTATTTCCTGCAATTGATTTTATTTGTAGGTCCAGTGGCAAAAGATCTATAAACGCCTCCAGTGCAGCCGTTGGTGTGGTACGTAAAGCACCCGTAACGGCAATGCAGGCTGTTCTTTGTACCCTGGTCAACATATCCCGTACATACTTCTTGTTTGTGGCTTTCCACCAGACAAGAGCCCCATATGTAATTATGGGTCTTACTACCATTTTGTAAAGCCAATATAAGATTGACGGCTTCATGCCCCATTTCTTTCCTGCTGTTCTCTTGCATATGAAGAGAGCATTATAAACTTTGCGGACTCTTTCCTGTACGTTAAGTTTCCAATTTAGTTTCCTGTCTAATACCGTGCCAAGATATTTTGCGCTCTCCGAGAGAGAGAGCTCCACCCCATCAAGTCTGGGCAGGTTGAAGGGTGGTATCTTGTATTTTGTACTAAATAGTACGAGTTCGGTTTTCTCCGGGTTGACTCGTAGTCCACACCCTTCGGCCCATAATCTAAGCCTATTGAGGGCTGTTTCCATAAGTTCACTCATCGTGTTCAGGAATTTTCCTTGAACAATGATAACTACGTCATCGGCATATGCGATGACTTTGAAACCTGCATTGTTTAATTCTTTAAGTATGTCATCTATGACCAGCACCCAGAGGAGGGGAGAGATAACCCCTCCTTGCGGGGTGCCCCTAGTAACAGATTTTCTTATCGAACTGTTTCCGAGAGTGGAATTGATATTTCTCGTCGAGAGCATTTCGCATAGCCAATTGGTGATGCGTTGCTCGACATTTATCTTTTCCAAGGCGCTTTTGATTGCATCTTTCCTGACGTTATTAAAGGCACCCTCAATATCCAAAAAGGCAGCTAATGCATATTCTTTCTGGTGAAGGCTGCCTTCAATTTTGCCTATTACCTCGTGTAGAGCCGTCTCTACCGATTTACCTTTCAAGTATGCATGCTGAGCATTACATAGAGTTCCGTTGCAACACTTGCTTCTTATATAAATATCGATAAGCCTTTCAAGTGTCTTGAGGAGAAAAGACGACAGACTTATAGGTCTGAAGTCTTTCGCTGAAGTATGACTTGGTTTTCCCGCTTTGGGTATAAATACCACTCGTACTTCTCTCCATGCCCTGGGTACATAGCCTAATCGCAGGCAGTGTGTAAAAAGATTTCCAATCATGTTCGTAACTATACCTGGAGCCCTTTGAATCATAGCCGGCAGGATGCCATCGGGGCCAGGTGCTTTGAACGGAGCGAAGGACTTAATTGCCCATCGCAATTTCTTCCCAGTGATGACATTGTCAACAACCAGTTTCAGTTTCTCTTTGTTTGTCGTGGGGTGCGCATCGTTTAGAAACTTAAACTTTTAAGATGAATTGTTCTGTTTGTTCGCTGAAAATTGATCGCATTAGTACAACAAAAATAGACTGCATTGATTGCAAGAACTTTTTTCATTGTGCCTGTGTAAATATCACTGAAGAAGATGCTAATTATTTTAAATCAAGTGGTAATCCCTATCGCTGTGATAAGTGTGCAGTGCTAAGACGTCGCTCTTTATATGCATCAGTGCCGGTATTTTCTGATCAGAAAAACAGCTGCGCTCCGCCTTCATCTAACGCTATACAGCTAGAACAAAGTAGCAACGCACACAAGACAGCTGATGAGACATCCAAATACAACGTAAACTGCGATAGTGAATGCACTCTACAGATGATATACGCCAAACTTTCAAAGTTAGAGGAAACAAATAATCATTTTCTACAACAACTAAATGAGATGCGAGCAGAAAATATGGCGCTCAAATCAAAAGTAAATAACCTGGAGAGCAAGCTTAACTGGCAACAACAACACCTTCTCATCAATTCCATCGAAATAGAGGGTGTGTCAGATGTCAACAACTCTAATGCTGCTGAGAAAGCAAAACAAATATTCTCCAAAGCATTATCCATCGATGTTCTAGATGACGAAATGGAGAAATGTTACGTCAAAAAAGTGCAAACAAAATCTGCTCAATCTAAATCGAAATCGATTATCTGTGTAAAATTCTCTGATCTTACAACAAAGCAGCGAATAATGCGCGCAAAGAGAGCAAACAAAAGTAATCTCAATACACATTTTACGGGCATCGGTGGTATTGTCAACAGCAACAACAACAGCAGTCGCAGCAGTAACAGCAGCAGCAGAAAATTTAGCGGTTCCAGTATTTACATCAATGATTCACTCACGAAGTATACGTCGGCCCTTCTAATGAAGGCGAAAGAATCAATGAAGCAGAAAGGAGTTAAATATGTTTGGTACAATAACAATCAAATTCTTATAAGAAAGGTTGAGGGGGGAAAGGTCATATCATTGAAATCTTTTAATGATCTTGCACTTATTTAGTGCATTCAATCCTAAATTGCAAATGAATTTTGATAATTTTTTTATAGATGATCTTTCCACCCTTTCTATTCCATATAGTTCCAACTGTGATAATGTATTTACCGACAGTCTCTACTGCCATAACAAACTTTTTATTGTGCACCAGAACATCAGAAGTCTGAGAACTAATTTTTCTGCTCTTGTTGCTCACATTAATGCCTTTGCGTGTGTTCCAGATATTGTTTTTGTGTCTGAAATTTGGATATACAACTTTGAAATTAATGACTACTTTATTCCCGGTTTTAAATTTGTTCCTAATACGAATGAAAATTACGCTGCAGGTGGAGTTGGGTGTTTCGTGAAAGAGAACTGTAAGATTCTTGATATTTTATGTGTTCATTTCGTTAGTGCAGATGTTCTGAGGGTCTCTATTGAAATTAATAATGAAGTGTTTGTTTTTATGTGTGTCTATAGACTGCAAATGTTCAATGTCTCGATGTTTTTAAAAGAATTTTCAGATCTTTTGTCGAAGGAAAAATCGAAAAACTTAATTTTTGTAGGTGATTTTAATATAAACATTATGGATGATAATGAAACCGTTTCTGGTTACCTGTCATTACTAGCATCTCATGGTCTAACTAGCTTTATTAATGAACCCACCAGGACTTTTTCGAATAGCTGTTTAGATCATATCTATGGGCGCTTCAAGAACATTGGTTTTATTAAGTGCGAAAAATGTGTCTTTGATTTAATGATAACTGATCACTCTATGACTGGACTCATAGTTAATGTTTCAAAGGTTTGTAATAATCCAAACACATCCCAAAGAAAAACGATAATTAACTTTTTTAAACTTAAACGCAATCTGTTTTATGAATTCTGGAATGAAGTATATGCTTCTTATGATGCATCTACTGCTTATACTTTATTTATCGACTCTCTTAAGAATCACATTTTAAGTTGTTCCTCGTCTCTGCCCTCCAAAAAATTTGTAAAAAGACTAAAACCTTGGTTATCTAGTTTTTTACTAAACAAAGTTATAGGTAAAAATAAACTCGGATTAAAATGCAAAAAGTATCCTGATAATTTGGACTTAAGAAGGAAATATAAAAATCTATGCGCTGAGCTTAAGAAAGAGATTCCTATTTGCCGCGATAACTTTTACCAATCACAATTTAGATCTGCAAATGGAAATTTAAAGAATGAATGGAGAGTAGTTAACAACATTCTTAACAAAGATAATCTTTCGAAAATACCTTCTATTATACGTGTTGGTGACTCCGAGGTGTCTGACAAACTTGCAATTGCAGATGCATTTAATTGCTATTTTGCAAACATAGGCTGCAATTTACAACCTTGTCCAGTCCAATCAATCTGTTCTCTCTGTCCGGCTATTTGCGAATGCACTGAACCGTTTCAATGTAATAGTTTTGTTTATCAGCCCATAACTCCTCTTGAAATCTTAAAAGTTATTGGAACTTTGACTTCTTCGAATTCTGCTGGAGATGATGGCATCTCGAATTTTATCCTAAAGCAAATTGCTTGTCTCCTTGTGGATGTATTGGCAGATGTTTATAATCGTTGCGTATTTGCAGGTGTTTTCCCTGATGATCTCAAATGTGCAGATGTCATTCCTTTACTTAAAAAGGGTTCTTCCGCTGAAATCAGTAACTATAGGCCCATTTCTCTTCTTCCAGTTTTTAGCAAAATATTTGAAAAATTAATGAAAAATAGGATAGTGAGTTTTTTATCTAATACCAAGTACTTTAATCCAGTTCAGTTTGGTTTTCAAAAAGGAAAGTCGACGGAAGAAGCGTTGTTACAGTTTTGTTCGCAAATAATGTCACACCTAGACGAAAAAAAATACACGGCGGGCTTATTTATTGATATAACTAAAGCTTTTGATATGGTTAACCATAATATTCTGTTAAGAAAACTGGAAAAATGCGGATTCCGTGGCTTCATCCTAAATTGGTTCAGGTCGTATCTTAAAAATAGGTCGCAACAAGTAAGAATTGCTGGAGTTAGGAGCGAAGTCAAGTTCTTTAATCTCGGTGTACCACAAGGCTCTGTTCTGGGTCCCATTTTGTTTTTAGTCTATATTAATTCAGTGTTTGCTCTTAATTTCAAAGGATCACCTACTGCCTTTGCGGATGACATTGGCTTCTCTTATGGTTCAAACAGTCCCTTAGACTTGGTGTCTGATTTAAACTGGGATCTTAATCTCTTGAGACACTGGTTTGCTGAACATCATTTAGTTATTAGCTCTAAAACTAAAATAATGTTTTTCAATTTATCCCAATCGTCTAAGTTTGAAGCCAACGTATACTTTCATGCACCTGAATGCCTAAGATACAAACTGACCAACTGCAATTGCACCTCCGGTCAAACTTACTGTAGTACTCTAAACTGCAGTGACAAATGCTTTCTAATTGAAACAGTAGATAACTTTAAGTACTTGGGACTCTGCCTTGACTCTAGAATGAGTTTTGCGTATCATACTGTATCATTGAAAAAGTATTTACGGTGTACACTTAGATATTTTTATTACTTGCGTAATATATGCTCAACTAAGCTTCTGAAGGTAATATATTATGGAATTTTCCATTCCAAGCTACAATATGGAATTGCTTGTTGGGGCGGTGTGTACCAGAATAAAATTCATCCGCTGCTGATCTTGCAGAAATACATCTTAAGAATAATTTGTCGTAAACCTCGCAGACATCCTAGCTATCCTTTGTTCTGTGACCTGAATATTCTTCCTGTTCGTCATTTATATTGTTTCAAGGTGTTAAAATTGTTTTTCATGATGTCTGGTCATCGCAATTTTCGTGTAATTTCAAATTATGGTTTACGTGTTAACTCCTCTCATATGTTCACTGTTCCCAATTTCCGTACCACTGCATTTCGTAATTTTTTCTCTATTTTGTCTTATCGTTTGTTTAATAAACTCCCGTTGTCTATCAGAGCAATATCAATTCCTGGAACATTTATAAAGCAAGCAAAAATTTGGCTTTTTCGATTCAATTATGCCAGCTTAGAATCAATTATTGTCTGATTTTCTGGTTTTCCTTTTAGTTTTATTATTATTTAATTTTGTGCTCTGTTGAAGTTTCTACTTTTTTCTATTTATTTATTTATTTATTTATTTTGTATCTTTGTATTAATGCTATAGATCTTATATTATGCCTCTGTATGTAGTAGAACCATTAAGTATATATAAGCTTTCCAACTCATCCAATTCATCTAGATTTATCTATAGGGTCACCCCACCCATAAAATGAATTTCTTCTGTATACGCCAATTTAAGGGGCATTCAACACTATTTTTATTACTTTTGTATGTAAAAATAAAAATGCCATTAACTTTTTCTTATATTTTTCCCAGCTATTAAGTATGTAATTGTATAAACTATTAAATTGTTGTTGTACCTTCGAGGATCATAAGAAAATAAATATTATATCTATCTATCTTATATCTATCAACCCTTACGTCTATTCCCGAACCAATGCTATATCCATTAGATAATGGAGTTATTGGCGCGCTACTTCCTGGAAAATGTGCTTCCACTAGTGATTCCAGAACTTCCTCGCTGCTTTCGGCCCACGAACCGTCCGATTTCTTAATAAAGCAAGGGACAGCTGCGTCCTTAGCCAACATTTTGAGAAGTCTGGAAGCCTCGCTAGTATCTGTGATCGCCTCACAGAAGAGCTTCCAAGATTTTCTTTTGGATTGCCTGATCAAGTATTTAAACTCTCTCTTACTTTCTATGTATAGATCCCATGTAATGTCGTCCCCCACAACTTTGGCCCTGTTGTAGAAATGTCTAACTTGCCTTCTTTTGGAGCTTAACTCCTTGTTCCACCACTGAGGCTGAGACCTTTCGGTTGTCTTTCTGAGCGGGCAAACTTGTTCGTAAGCCTTGCTCATTATCCTGCCTAAGTTATCAAGTTCCCTGTCTAAGTCTAATGACGTTTCAATAAATGGTACTTCATTTCCTATCTGATGCCTGACTATGGATTCGTACCTATTCCAGTCAGCTTTCCTGGGGTTTCGATAGGTGATCGTAGCCTTACTGTGGAAGCCTATCTGAAAGCGAATCCACTTATGATCCGAAAGGGATGCCTCTTCTAATACCCTCCATTTCTCAATTGTGAGGGAATCAGTACAAGATGCAAGAGTAATATCGAGCACCTCTTGCCTGTTCCGTACCACAAATGTTGGGGTATTGCCTTTGTTACATATAGTAAGTTTGGTCGATAAGATAAAATCAAAAAGACACTCACCTCTAGCATTGATGTCACTGCTTCCCCATTGCGAATGATGCGCATTAGCATCGCATCCAATGACGAAGAGCCACTTGTCCCTGGTCAGCAGCTGCCTTAAGTTATCGGGTGGCACTGCCGTCGACTCGTACGGCAGATAAGCCGATATCAGGCACACCGGTTTGCCTCCCTCTCTCTCGCAAGAAATTGCGGTTAGATCTCCGTCACTGAAATTATTCAAAAGAAATGCCCTTACATTGTTTTTTAATAGGATACAAGCCCTAATTTTACCTTCGTTGGCTTTGAAGTAAAGCGTGTAATCCCTGATGGAGAGCCCCTGGATCTTGTTGTTCGTGTTGATCCAGGGCTCTTGTATCAGTACGGCTGCAACGTCATGCTTGATCACGTAGCTGACCAAGCATGCCGTCGCGGCCTTACTGTGATGCAGGTTTATTTGCATCGTCTCCATCTTAGGGTTCCTCCACCTCAGCTCCCTTGGTCATGACCTTAATCATGACCTTCCCCATGCTGTAGCGCACCATCCCCTTAGTCTTTTCCAGGGATGGGAGCGATTCCTTGTTAAGGCTCAGCAGGAAGTGCTGGCCAAATTGCCTTCTTGGTCCAGTCTTAAGGACTTTCCAAGTGTCGGCCTGTAGCTCCCTATTCTGCATATGGAGAAGGCCGAGTAGTTTGTCGGGGTATGTGTACGGCAGCGGAACCCATACCCATGCCTTGGGCGGAGAGTACCTAGCCAACTCCGCCACGGTTACGCATTTGAGCTTAGCCCCGCTCCATACCTCGCCAACCCCCAGCACAAACTCTCTTAGGAAGCCAACAGATACCTTATTCCCACAAGCTACAACCTTGCGACCACCGTCCCATCCAGCGCCGTCAAAGAGAAGGTCACCACACTCTACGGAAGACATTTTCTTCCACAAAGCGTCCTGAAACTTCTCCTCGACAGTTAACCACTGTTCCATGGTCAGACGTCCGCTCGGTTCCTGCTCGTTAATGATAGCGACCAGGAGCTCGTCTTTCGCGTCATAAACCGGGTGCACCACGGGCGAAGTACCAGCCTTCACCTTTTTAGCTGCACTCGGCTCAATGACATCGTCGGATCTGCCCCTTTTGCTAAGGAGGGTATCTCTGACCTCCGCAGACACGGCCCCCTCTCCATCCTTTTTGCCCTTTTTCTGTTTGGCTGGTATAAGTCCACTAGTGGACGCTTGAGCCTCTACCCTAGGTACGACCACCGCGGCTGCCGGTTTTTTGGCAGCCTCAGCGGTCATTGTTACCTTGGCCCGTTCTAGTTGAGTCCTATCCCAGGCGCTTAAGGAGCTGACGTCACACCCCCTGAACTGCTCTATTTTGCGCTTCGCACTCTCGACCTTACGTCGGGCATTGCGCATCAAAAGCTTGTTCAGCTGGTGTGCGTTTTTGTTCGTCCCTAGTTTCTCGACTGCGGGGGATCCGGAAGCAGCAGAGTGCCTGCCTACTGCGCCTCCAGTCCCCTTAGTCGGTTTATTGCCCTTAGGGGTATCAACGAGAGTACCAGCCACCTCGTTGCTATCCCTATTTACTAAGGCGAGTGTGCCAGCCAACTCGCCTTTGCCCTGTTCTATTTTGGTGGGAGTACAAGCCGTCCCACCGCAAACTATATCTACCGAAGTGAGAGTACCAGCCACCTCACTTCCTGCTACGTTAGTGTCAGTGAGTGTGCAGTCCGCATCCTCACTGTCACTAGCTAGCAATACCTCCTCTAGCTCCCTCTCCAAGCCGGAGATGGAAGACTGTGGTTCAGATTCATAAGAATCTTCTCCCAGTTCCATCGCCGGCGTTGTGGAGTCTGTCCCCTCCCTTTCTGGAATAATAATTCCTTTTTTTGTATTTTTGAGTTTATTTTTATTTAAGTTTTTGTTCATTATTGGTCCCACGAGTAAGGCCGGAAAAAACAAGGTCGACCCAGGCAGCGCCGCCATACCTGGGCAGGGCAAAATACAACAGACCCTCGCCAAGGCGTCTGAGGGAGCTCGTACGCGACTGGTTTTACCCCCAGCCTTTCATCCTTGGGTACGGTTTGCTATCTGCTCACGCCACCACTGGAATTAGGTTGGATTTAAAGGTTTACTCCTACCTCAAACTAAATGGATCACGACAAACGATTGAGACGTTAGTGTAAATCCTTGGCTGACACTAACCGTTTGACTGGTTAGCCATTTTCAGGCGGGCGCCCACGTGAAGGACTAGAGAATGAGGATTTGTGCCCAAGCCCACAATGTGATGTAATATATACCGATTTTTCAAAGGCGTTTGATAAGGTAAATCACAAAATTCTTCTGAAAGTCTTGGTTTTCATTCGAATTTCTTAAAGTGGCTTAGTTCATATCTTACGTTAAAATAAATAACATCTTATCGGAACCTGTGGTGGTTACTTCTGGAGTTCCCCAGGGAAGCCATTTGGGACCTCTTCTGTTTCTTGTGTTTATTAATGATATTCCCAATTGTCTCAAATATAGTAAATGTTTAATGTATGCAGACGACCTTAAACTATATTTAAGTGTGAAATCAGATTCAGACTGCCAATTTCTTCAGCAAGACCTTAATAATTTACTTGACTGGTGTGCCCGAAACGATCTCCACCTTAATGTTTCCAAGTGCAATAGTTTGACTTTTAGCGGAAAAATTATCTCAATTCCTTTTGACTATAAAATAAATGGGACGACATTAACTAAAGTAAGTGATAAAAAAGATCTTGGGGTAATTTTTGACTCTAAGATGACATTTAACAATCACATTGACTACATTGTTGCTAAGGCCAACTCTATGTTGGGATTTATCTATAGAAACTCTAAAGACTTTACTGACCCTTACACACTTAGATCCCTTTTTTACAGTTATGTGAGATCCATCTTAGAATCCATTCTATCGTGTTCATTCCCTAAGAATCGAAAGAATCCAGAAACGCTTCACAAGAATTGCTATAAAGTCATTACATTGGAATTATGATATGCCTTCTTACAATACGCGATGTTTGCTTTTAGGGATGCAACATCTTGCTGTTCGAAGATCATATTTTGAAATAATGTTTGTTAAAAATATCATTGACTATAAGATCAATTGTCCTTTTTTGTTGTCTCTTATAAGTTTCCATGTACCTGTGCTGTCCCTTTTCATAGGGTAAATTATGGCAATAATGAGCCAATAACACGTTGCTTAAAGCAGGCAAACTCAGTCTATAGGGCTCTTGATTTTAATTTATGTTAAGTAGAGATTGTTTTAAAATTTTTATTTTTTTTTTTTTTTTTTTTTTATCCGAGGGTAGGTGAAAATCTTCCAAAGACACTATGAGAATAACAAGCGCGTTCTCATAGTAGTGTCAGATTTTTACTGACTAAAAACACCACCCTTCTAAAGATTGTTAGATACTGCAACTAAGATATAACTTATCGAGCAATTTTTCTATCATGAAATAACAACTTTTGACAGGTTACTTTCCAATGAAAGATCCTGCGTGTTCCGCAAATTAAACGCGGTTAATCTTATCTTGCCAAGTCGAACGGTTTCGTTCGTTGTAGTCGGCGCAATAAATTGGTCTCGTCCAAGATTTGTCGGACTGTATTGTTGATATGTCCGATTAGTCGGTTTCTATGCTTTTTCGCGAAGATCCCTATGGATATCGTCGTTTCTAATATACCATGGTGCTTGTACAATTTCTCGGTCGGTCGCAGTGGCTTAGTGGTTAGTGTGTTGGACTACTAAGCGAGGGGTTCAGGTTCGAATCCCGCAAAAACCCAATTTCCAACTCAGGGTTTTTTCACTGCGCCACCTCTCGCGAACGTCTGACAAACATCCGAGAGTATAACTGTCATGAAAGAGCTTCTCAATTAGCCGTTTGGAATCGGCATAAAATTGTAGATCCCTTCCATTCGTTCCAAAAATGAAAACTCACACAAAACGAATGGTTGCGAGAAGCTAGGCCTAGGGTCCCTACGGACCTGTTGCGCAAAAAATTATTATTAAATTATTGTACAATTTCTCTAAGCACTTTATTTTGAAAAGTTTGTAAAATATTGGCATTTGTTTTCTTGGTACAACCCCAAAGTTGTATACCGTAGGTCCACACCGGCTTTAGCACTTGCTTGTATAAAAGCAGTTTGTTCTCAGTACTGAGCTGGGAATGTTTTCCGAGTAACCAGTACATTTCTCTATATTTGATATCGAGTTCTTTACGTTTCATTTTCACGTGCGAACTCCATTTCAGCTTTGCGTCGAGTGTCACTCCCAGATATTTGGCCTCGTTTGCAAAGGGTATTCGGGCCAAGTTTAGAAAAATTGGCAAGTCATTAGTTTTCTTATAGGTGAAATTCACGTGAACAGACTTAGTTTCGTTGAGGGCGATCCGCCAGTTCCTTGTCCACTAATTTACCTTATTCACTGCGGCTTGCAGTTTTGTAGTCGCTTCTTCGATTGTATTACCTACAGCTAGGATAGCTGTGTCGTCGGCGAACGTAGCAAGGGTAGTGCCATCTTCCCTTGGAATATCGCGAGTATATAACAAATAGAGAACCGGACCAAGGACGCTTCCTTGCGGTACCCCGGCCGAAATTTCTTTTAGCTCCGAGTATTCGTTTCCATTTCTAACACGGAAGAGTCTATTCCCGAGATATGATTCTAGAATATCATATAGGCTTGCGGGAAGAACTTGTCGTAATTTAAATTTCAAGCCGTCGTGCCACACCTTATCAAAGGCTTGTGAGACGTCAAGGAATACGCTTGAGCAAATCTTTTTTTCTTCAAATGCTTTCTCGATTACGTCAGTAGTTCTATGTACTTGGTCAATCGTCGAATGCTTGGTTCTGAACCCAAACTGGTGGTCAGGGATAAGATTATTGTCTTCAATAACCGGTTGTAGGCGCCTAAGCAATATTCTCTCGAATACTTTGGAAATTACTGGAAGAAGGGAAATCGGTCTATACGATTTTACTTCATTTGGCGGTTTTCCTGGTTTTAAAACCATTATGACCTCCGCGACTTTCCATTGACTCGGCACGTGTTTTAGTCTGAGCGCAGCATTTATAATATGAAGGAGCTTAATTAATGCTTTCCTTGGAAGAGCTTTGAGAACTTCTCCGGTGATCAAATCATAACCAGGAGCTTTCTTAGGTTTTAGGGATTCGATTTCACGTTTTAGTTCCCTTAGCGTTGCACTTGTGAGTGTTGATTCGTCAGGTTGTAATTCCGTCCTATTAGTATTGTCGTAGATCGCTTGGCCATCGTACGGTTTAAAGGTTTCTTCTAGATGAGCGGCAAAAACGTCCGCTTTTTCCTTATCTTCCCTTGCCCATTCATTTTGATTAATTCTAATTGGCGGCGCCGGGATTTTGGGCCTTTTGGTGCCTTTTACAGCTTTCCAAAGTGAATAATTGGAATCTTTTTTCGCTGTTAAACTTTCAAGGTAAGAACCTATAGCACGATTTTTAAAATCCTTAATAACTGTCTTCAACAAATTGCACAAATAATTCAAATGTGGTTTATGTTGCGGAGCGCGACTCTGTTGCCATTTCCTACGCGCCTTCCTTTTTTCGTTGACCAATTCTTTTATTTCGGGAGGATATCGTAGCCCGTATTTGGCCGGCGTTTTCCTTGGATTAGGCGTATTATTCCAGGAGGCGATCTGTACGATCTCGACGAAGCGATCAACCTCCACCTCAAGTTCATAGGGTGTCGTAAGTGGAACACCCAGTTCAACATTCTCTTCTATTTCGTTCCTAAAGCCTTCCCAGTTAGTTTTTCTAACAGTTAATCTCGCTGGCTCTAGGTTATTGACTAGTTTTACACTCAATGTTAATATAACCGGTGAGTGGTCAGATGATAGATCAAAGCTCTCTTCAACTTTAATGTGGTTGGTAGGTATTCCTTTCACGACGAAGAAATCTATCAGATCAGGTAGTTTTGAAATATCAGTTGGCCAGTAGGTCGGTTTGCCCGTTGAGAGGAAATCGTAACTGTATTCCATACCTGCCCCATAGAGCATTCTACCTTTTCGCGAGATGTATCTGGAGCCCCAGAACGTGTGCTTCGCGTTAAAATCGCCGCCAATAATGAAGTTTGGTTTGAGCGATTTAAGCAGGTTAGTAAAATCACTTTTTTCAAGCGCGGAACGCGGTGGACAGTAGATAGATGAAATTCTAAGAGTACGCTGACTATTTTTAACTCGAATCGTGCACAGTTGCATAGTTTCGAGCTCTATCTTCAGGTCTTCGTATTGTTCAATGCAGTCTTTAATAAGCAATGATGATCCACCTCTGGCGTTCCCCGATGGGTGACAAGCGTGGAAATCATTATATCCTTTTATTTTTAAATTCGATCCCTTTTTCACGTGAGTTTCAGAAATCAAGCAAATGTCAATATCTTTCTCTCGTATGAATATTTCCAATTCGCCGAGTTTTTGTAAAAGCCCGTTTGCATTCCAAGTGCATATTTTTAACATTGGTTTTTCATTCATGTTATTTTTGGAGCACGCGTTTTCCGTGAATTATTTTCGAGCTTAACCAAGCGATCGAGAATAATTTTGTTAATTTTGCATTGTTCTTCAAGTTTCTCGAGAATAACTGAGAAAACATGAGAAACAGGGTCCGGCGAAGTTTCAACGTTTTTCGCTACTTCGAATGCCGCGGCCTGAGCGTAGGTCTGCACTCTGGCTGTCCGAGGGCCACTATTCGATGGCTTTCCTGATGGTAACTTTTCAGTAGCGTTTCGTTTGACAACAGAGGTCGAGGGCCTTTCTATTGTCTCTCTTTCTCTGACAATGCTACGCTTTTGAACCGGAGGTTTTATATTGCCTACTACCTCCTGGGCGGTCCTACGCTTTACCTTGGTAAGCGGCTTTGTTTTTTTATTTTGGCTTTTGAGTAGCGCATCTCTCCGTTTTTGCAACTCCTTAGCTACTTCACAGCCTCTATAATTTGCCGGGTGCTTTCCCTTACAGTTAGCACAGGTAGCGGAGGATTGTTTGTTTGCTCCACAGTCTTGGGAGAAATGACTTCCGGCGCATTTTACACATCGCGGCTCTTTTTTGCAATACATTTGCGTATGATTGAATTCTTGGCAACGTTTGCACTGTGGAATTGTTTTCAAATTTCTGCGCATGGGCTCGATTTTTACCACAATATTAAGTATGGTTTTAATTCGGTAGATATCTTCGATATTATCAGACCTATCGAAGGTAAGCATAAAGAGCGGAAGTCCACGCCTTACCAAGATGTCCTTATCTTCTTCCGTTTTTTGCTTCTCTTTCTTGATGATATTTACGGCATCAAGAATTTTAAACCCTTTGGAACGGAGGTCGTTTATAACCTCTTCTTTGGCGCATGAGGGGTGGAGTCCCCTCGCTACAACACGATGTGGCCTTTCTGACTTTATTTCAAAAGTATACCACTGGATCTTCTCGGTGTTTAGCTATTGGGACACTGCCCGGTAGTCTTCGTGGTTAACGACGTTAATTTTCCACGCATTATTCCTCAAAGATGTTACCTTAAATTCCGATGTTATCATTCCTTTAAGGAGGCTTTGTAACTTATTATAATCCGTTACCCCAACGACGTTTATTGGAGGTGGTGGACGAATTTGCCCTCGGAGTTGTTTTTCTTGCGGTACTTTACGCGTTTGTTCTCTTAGAGGCTCGACTTCAGGCGAAGAACCGGCTCTCCTTTTCTTACTAGGTCGTTTCTTAGGGACCCGATTCGTTTCGCGTGCTAGCTCTTCTTCGTCAGTGTGGTATTCCTGACTAGGCAAGCGTGGTGGAGTACATTCGCGTTCTTTCTGAGAATTAGTGTTCCTTAGAACATTATTTTCTTCTTTTAACAGTTCTATCTCTTTCTTCAGAGTTTGATAGAGTAGATCAATTTCCTTAAGCTTGATTCGGAGTGTTTTAATTTCTTCCTCAGAGCTTATATCTTTCACTGAGTCCCGTTTTTCACGCGCTGGCGCTCCCGGCGGACTTCTTTTCCCGGGGTTGTTCGATCTTGATGGAGGCGATCGAGATACCCTTGAACTTTTAATAAAAGGGTTAATGGACTGCAATAAGCGGCTCTCCCCAGAATAAATTGTTAACTGTATTAAACAATTACTCTTTATATATATTTTAATTTAAATTATATTCTTAGTAATCTGTAAGAGATACAAACTTTGTTTGATGAAATAATAATAATTATGTAATGTTTGGTAAGGCAAAGAGAAAAATAAACTTACATAATTTAACAAACTGAAAGCAATCATAATACATGAAATGAAATGAATGAAATACAATAAACTAACTAACTAACAAAAATACGAAATTAAATAAATACGTTTCTCAATATGCCGCCCCTCCTGAAGGACTTCAGGAAGATGCTTCGATAATTCGGATAGGACACGAGCAGCTCCCTGAAAATTGGTACCGTTGTCTGAATGTATCACACTGCATTTGCCACGTCTCGCTACGAATCGCTTAAGAGCAGCCAAAAATGCATCGGTGGTGAGATCGCTGACCATCTCCAGGTGTACCGCCTTGGTTGCCATGCACACAAAAAGGGCGATGTAGCCTTTCACGAACTTTGGATTCCGACCCTTGGACAGCCGAAGAGTTATGGGGCCCGCGTAGTCACAACCTGTGTGAGCAAAGGCAAAGGATGGGTCAACTCTTGAAGACGGTAAATTTCCCATGATTTGAGATGTTGTGGATTGTCTAAGAACAAAGCAAACGGGACATTCGAATACAATTTGACGGATGAGATTTCTGCTACCAAGTATCCAGTATTCTTGTCGAATCAATGCGAAAAGTCCTGATACGCCTACGTGCAAAAACTTGTGATGAGCATCCTTCAGAATAAGCTGGGTAAGGCGGTTATCCTTTGGCAGAATGATTGGATGTTTTGTTGCAAATGGGACGTGCTTGGCAATAGCAATTCTTCCACCGACACGCAGCAGACCTTTGTCATCAAGAAAGGGTGATAACGATGATAGTTTCGATCCCTTTAGAACATGACGACCACCTTTCAATGCGTATATTTCGGTTTTAAACTCACTCTGGGACCAAAGCACGCATGTCTCCTTAGCGAGATGATATTCTTCAAACCTTACATATCCATACGTACGATCACCTCATGGAACTCGACAGTTTCGAACAAAACGAAGGACAAAGGCAATAATTCTAAACAAGGTTAACAAAGATGAAATTTTAGCTGCCAAGCGCTCTACAAAGTGTTCTGTGGAAGAAGAGAAATGGACAACAATTGGCCTTTTCCTTTCTTCAGGGACATTTTCCATCTCGACCGAATGTTTCATCGGCCACTGATCTATGTCCTGTTGCAACCAAACTGGACCCTTCCACCATATATCTAACTCCAATAGCCTTTTAGGTTCGACTCCCCTTGACGCGCAATCTGCAGGGTTCTCCGCGGAACAAACATGTTTCCAAGACGACCGCGGCAATATGTCCAAAATTTCTGCGGTGCGGTTCGCGACGAAAGTGTTCCATCTTTTTGGGGGAGAGGACAACCAGTTCAAGACAATTTTTGAGTCACAAAATGTATAAACGTGCACTGGGTTAACGTCCACCGATGACCGAATAACCTCCACCAATCGTGACAAGAGAAGAGCCCCACACAACTCCAATTTGGGAATAGACAGCTGCTTAACTGGAGCGACGCGAGTCTTAGCTGCAACCAATTGTATCTCAAGAGCACCATCTTCGGAGAAACTCGACTGTAAACTACAGCCGAGTAGGCCTTTTCTGACGCGTCGGAGAATCCTATTAGCTCGAAACGTTGAGAATTTAGTGTAAACCTCTGTTGTGATCCGCACAACCATACCCTAACCATGACCTACTCCAAATCATCGCCTTCTCAATAGCAATCCATTCCATACACCAACCAGAGCGCACAGCTATTAATAGGTCATTTGCTTTGTTTTCATTTGTTCTTCCATTTACCCAAAAACGCCACCCAAGCGCAATGAGTCAAGTGCATACCTACCCAATACGATACACACGTAACCCAACTCCGATTGCGCAGCGGCACGCCGACATATGGCAAAACTGCAGTGGTTGCATATCGGAGGAATACTACGTTGTGCTATCGGGGAAGTAATATTAATTTATGAATGGATGACACTTGACACCAGCGTAAGGCAAATGACACCCAAGATGTCATTTGGGTACCTTTAATGGGAACGGAAAACAATTAAGCAATACCTAAAAATAGCGCGTATGCACATATGGTAATTGGTAAAGCAATGGTGCGTGGAGGGGGAAGATATGAGATGGGTCATGAACAATGATAGTATAAAAGGCAAAGGTTGTGACAAGGAAAGGGCAGAGTTAGTTCATAATCCTAATAGATCGCAGCCATTGCTATAGACAGCGGATCTACTAAATCATTTGAAATATAAAAAATTAATAAAGAACTCAGAGTCGCAGCCACGCTATAGACAGCGGGCTCTGCAGTACAAATAATACGAAAAGCATTTTTATTAACTCTCCGCTTTGCACTCTTCCCTCTCTCTAGAGGAAGCACGGTGTAAAACGCAACATTGGTGGCAGCGGTGGGATTCCCAAGAGGTCCCAACTACCGAACCAAAAAACGAGTCTACCTTGAACTCGATGCGTACTGGGGCTATACACCAGTAAGTCAAGTTTTTGAAATAGTGAGCGTACTGGGGCTATACACCAGCAAAAAAAAAAAAAACGTGAAAGTGTTAAAAGTGTAAAAAGTCCCTGTTAAGAAACACATTGAGTGCAATGAACACCGCACCCAGTGACCTAATCAAAAATGCATACCACAAACAAACCACCGTCAGCACACCAGAAGTAACAATCGCTCGTACGCTGACGCACCAAATAGTATTAAGCAATTTAGGTTATTATAGCATTAAGAACTAGGTTGTTTAGGTTATCATTTTATGTAATTAATTTTAAGTATAAAAGAGGCATTTGGCCCAATAATAAAGGCAATCATATCGATTCGGTCGAACGACAATCATTGTTGTTTTCATTCTACACATTTTCTTGTGAACAAGTTCAAGTGCTTGGCTCACAGCTGCTTCAAGAGAACAAGTTTATGTGCTTGGTATCTCACTGCAATTCAACATTTTGGTGACCCCGACGTTATAAGAAACTTTTCAAAGGATTCCCCAACGCGGAAAACCACGGAAGAGTATTTCACCTCACGGTTGAATAGACTGGAGGCCTTATGGGAGGAGTTCGATGCAAATGACAACAAAATTCGCGCTCTAAAGGCAGTTCCCTTAGAAGACGAGTATTTTGCATCGGACTACTATACCAAGATCAAACAACTATACGACAAGTATAGTCTAATCTTGAGCGAATCGTTGGCACAGCTAAGGCGTAGCAACGACGAAAAGGCGGCAATCGGGAAAAACCCGACAGCAAGGCCAGATGAACCACATTCATCTCCAATCGTAACAAAACAATCTCGGCCACAAGAGGACCAACAGGGGTGGGAGACACTCCAAAGAAGACAGAAGGCCATGATGAATTCTTTAGCCCGCATCATCCAAGGATCGGCCAAAGAAGATGCCCCAACCCAGTGCCTGCAGGCAATGAACAAACTGTGGAGCCAAATCGAGGAAATTCATTACTCGATTTGGGAAACAGGTAATGATCCGGTAGCCGACGGGTATGACATGGATACTTACATCAAGCTGGAGGCAGAGGTTCTACGGAATCAAGCTCTTTTGGGAAAGGCAACATCAACCATGCAGAAGAACAACACGGCATCGCAGATTGTCGCAGATCATCCGGCGATCCAATTGCCTAAAATGACGATACCAAAATTTGACGGAGATCATCTGAAATGGCAGACATTTTCAGACATCTTCCAAAAAATGATTCATGATCAGCCATTACCACCAATCCAAAAAATGTGGTATTTAAAGACAAACGTGTCAGGGGATGCAGAGCGGTTATTGCGACACCTTGAGCTAACTGAAGATAATTACCCTATAGCTTGGAGAACGCTACAAGATCGATTCAGCAATAAAAGGGCCATCACATCAGCACTGATTCAACGACTTACTGGGTTACCTAGTATCACCTCAGAGATGAAGTCAATCAGAGAGTTTCATGACGCCATTCATGAATGCCTAGCAGCACTCAAAACGCTGGGTATCGAGACCGACTCCTGGGACCCACTCCTCATCCACCTATTAATCAAGAAATTAGATCGGCCAAGCCATCTACTATACGAGCAATCATTACGAAACCCACGAGAATTGCAAACTATAGATGAGTTCTTAAAATTTCTGAAATCCCGATTCGAGGCCTTAGAAGCTGTTGGTGGAAAGGACAAAACGAGAGTGGTGACAAGCATGGCCACATCCAATATCGAAGGCTGCAAGGTGTGTGGCATAAGAGGTCATCCGATTTATTATTGTGAAAAATTCCTCGCATTGTCAACATCGGAACGGCTCAAATGGATCCAAAGAAAACGGCTTTGTGTAAATTGCTTCAAAACTGACCACACTTCCAAAACATGCTCTGCACGATGTTGCACCAAATGCTCAGGGAAGCACAATACCTTGTTGCATCTGGAACGTGGAAACACAACAACACAACCGAGCGAAAGGGAGGCTCCGACAACTGTAGCCACGATCCAGCAAGTAAACAATAAGCAAGGTTACGTCCTTCTAGCCACCGCAAGAGTGACCATCACCGCAAGCAATGGACAAAGATGTGAGGTGCGAGCCATGCTGGATTCCGGTTCACAAATAAACTTAATAACTGAGAGACTCATCAAACGCCTCTCTCTGTCACCAACACCATCATCACTCTGCATCGAAGGCATTGGCAGGAGAACACGAAGCTCAAATCAGCGAGTCAACATCGGACTACGATCGACAAGCGGAAACTTTGATTGCAGAGTGGAAGCATTCATACTTCCAAGCATTGTATCACCTCAACCCACTCAAAACCTGGATACCACCAACTGGATCATACCTGAAAACATCAAGTTAGCTGACCCAAACTTCCACCGATCCGACAAAATCGATATTCTACTGGGAGCGGAATTCTATCATCATCTCATGCGACCAGAGAAGATACAAATTGGAGACCGGATGCCAATCCTCCAAAACACCGTACTAGGTTGGGTCGTAGCTGGAAAAATTGGAGACATAACACCCAACACAGCAACATGTGGGATATTCTGCGAAGAAGACTCCACGAATGAACTTATCGAAAAATTCTGGAGGATTGACGATTTCGAAACTACACCAAGACCATTAACATCAACAGAAAGGTACTGTGAAACACATTTTACGCAAACTGTGTCGAAATCTGAAACCAATCGCTTCATCGTACGACTACCCTTTCGGGAAAATGGGACAAACTTAGGTGACTCAAAGAAAACAGCCTTAAATCGATTCCTAGCATTAGAAAGACGACTCAATAAAAACCCAAGCCTAAGAGAGGACTACGTAAGGTTTATGGACGAATATGAATCACTTCAGCATATGCAAGAGATCAAACTGGGATTAATCCAAGGATCACATTTCTTCATACCACACCATTGCGTCTTGAAACCAGACAGTAGCACAACCAAGCTACGTGTGGTGTTTGATGCATCTGCAAAGACGTCATCTGGGTTGTCGCTCAATGACATTCTACACACCGGACCCACCATACAAAGTGAACTATTCTCCATACTCCTTCGATTCCGAATACACAAGTACGTCTTTACAGCCGACATTGAGAAGATGTACAGGCAGATACTCATCCAGGAAGATGATCAAATGTATCAACTCATCATTTGGAGAAGGCAATCAACTGATGAGATCAAGTATTACAAGCTCAAAACCGTAACATACGGCACATCATCAGCACCTTATTTGGCCACCAAATGCTTACAATATTTAGCATTCCAAAATAAGATAACACATCCAGTTGGAGCCCGAATACTTCAAGATGACTTTTATGTCGACGACTGTATCAGCGGAGCAGACAGTATCCCACTGGCAAAGGAAGCCCAAGCCCAAGTCACTTCACTACTTCACAGTGCCGGATTCAAACTGCGCAAATGGTGTGCAAACCATCCAGCATTACTTCAGGATCTCCCAGTGGAGGACCACGAAGTCAACCTCGACTTCAGCGAATCAACACACTGCACAATAAAAACCTTGGGGGTAATTTGGCAACCAAAATCGGACCAATTGTGCGGAAGAGCTCAGTTATCCGACATCTCCATACTCACGAAGCGATCAGTTAGCTCCGACATTGCACGCATCTTTGATCCATTAGGACTCTTTGGCCCGGTGGTTGTTAAAGCAAAAATGTTCATGCAACAACTATGGCACCTGAAGCTGTCGTGGGACGACGAGTTGCCCGAACACCTAAGACAAGAATGGATAGCGTTTAGGAACAACCTGTCAACACTCAATCAGGCCAAGATTTCAAGGCATGTGTTCAACCAAAGAACTCCAATATCCGTACAAATGCACACATTTGTGGATGCATCAGAGCAAGCTTACGGAGCAGCAGTTTATTTACGGTCAGTCTACAAGGATCGAACAACACTCGTAAGATTACTCTGTGCAAAATCACGCATAGCGCCAGTAAAACAACAAACCCTTCCTCGACTTGAATTGTGTGCTGCAGTATTAGGAGCTGAACTCACAAATAGAGTCCGAGAAGACTTGAGACTTCAAGAAACTCCAATTTTCTTCTGGACCGATTCCCAAATTGTATTATCATGGATTAACTCGACTTCCTCATCACTACACACCTTTGTGGCAAATCGAGTGGCAAAAATACAGGAGTGCTCCTTGGCAACCCAATGGCGTCACGTCCCATCCAAGGAAAACCCAGCAGATCTCCTATCTCGCGGAATATCAGCAGTCGGCTTTATGTCATGCAGTATGTGGCTTTACGGACCACTCTTCTTGCACGGAAACGAAGCAGCATGGCCCCAACCCTTCATAAAGGAACAAGATCCACATTCCGAACTGGAAAGAAAGAGAAAGCATGCAGTCGCTTTAGCATCAACACAAAACAGCATAGAGCAGATGATTTACCACATCAATCATCGAAATTCCTTTAATTTCCTTCAGCACACTATTGGCTACGTTCTTCGGTTCATCAAGAGATCCAGAAAAATAGACACCAACAAGGCAAACCATACAGCACTATCGCCTAAGGAACTCAACGAAGCTCTTACGGTCATCATAAGGCAAGTACAAGGATCAGAATTTGGGAAGGAAATCCAAGACCTTAAGAGTCACAAGGGCTTATGCAAATCCAACACAATGATCACCCTAGCACCATTTCTAGACGAAAAGGGTATTCTACGAGTCGGAGGCCGGCTAGAAGCCGCGCCCATTTCCTTCAGTGCAAAACATCCCATACTGATGCCATATAATGAATCAGTAACTAAAATGTTGTTCAAAACAAAACACGACGAGCACAACCATTGTGGACCACAGACACTCCTCTCCATCTTGAGACAACAGTTCTGGCCAATCAAGGGAAAGATCATGGCTCGTCACACAGTGCACAATTGCGTTAAATGCACCAAAGCTAAACCACAATTAATGACTCAAGTAATGGGAAACCTCCCAGCAGATCGCGTCTCACCAACCAGACCATTCATGATCTCCGGTGTTGACTTTTGTGGCCCCCTATGGGTGCACTACAAGGTCAGAGGAAAAAAGCCGCACAAGGTGTACCTAGCAGTCTTCTGCTGCTTTACAACCAAGGCAGTACACTTAGAGATTGTGACTGACCTAACAACGGAAGCATTTATAGGAGCCCTTCGAAGGTTTATCAGCCGACGCGGTCGCATTCAAACACTTTACTGCGATAATGCAACCAACTTCGTGGGAGCAAGAAACCAGCTGCTCGATGTCCTTCATGTTCCAGAAGCAAAGGAGGCCATAATCAAGGCCAGCAGCGACAAGGGTATAGCATTCAAATTCATCCCACCTCGAGCACCTCATTTTGGCGGTCTATGGGAGGCAGCAGTGAAATCCGCAAAGCACCTTCTCATTAAAACAGTTTCACCAGCATCATTGACACACGAAGAATTGGAAACCATAGTCATTGAAATTGAAGGCATTTTGAATTCAAGACCACTCACTCCTCTATCATCGAATCCAAACGACCTAGCTGCACTAACACCTGGCCATTTTCTTATTGGCGAGCCTTTGATTGCTCAGGTCGACAGTGATACCGCTCCAGAGAAAACCAATCTGCTTACCCACTGGAAGGCGATTGGCCATTTGAAGCACGAATTCTGGAAACGATGGTCGACCGAGTACCTGAACGAACTACAATATAGGCACAAATGGAACCAGGAAAAGAACAACATCAAGGTTGGCGACATGGTCATAATCAAGGAGGACAACACGCCCACACTTCAATGGCCAATCGGAAGAGTGACTGAAATCTTCAAAGGTGATGACGACAGGGTTCGAGTAGTCAACGTCAAAACCAGATCAGGAACATGGAAGCGACCAATCCATCGGTTAGCCCCCTTATTCAAGGAACCTGATGATAACGATACGAACACATCTGAAGCTGCAATGACCTCATCCGAACTCGCAACAGATGATACGAAAGATACACCCACAAAACGAAGAAGGACATCATATGTCTCACTAGCGACCACGATCATGCTGTCATTGCTACTACTACCAATAATATGCGCGTCGCCAGTGAACGTAACAAGGTTCAACAATAACACAGCACCATCATGCAATCTTATAAACCCAACCAATAACATGATGTGGAGTCAGCTAAGCAGCAGTAACCAGTGGATATTCGGCACACTCTCAGACACTCAACTAACGGCCGTATGTAAAACAAAAACCATTCAAATTGAGCTTACTGGATCTGGACTTCTCTCACTCGACGATGGCTGCGTCATAAGAAACCATCTATTCACCATCCAGGCACATCAAACGACGACCAGCACATTGGATACCTCTTACATTAGCTTTGGGAACATCTCATCAGTCATCAACCACCAAAAAACACACGCCATTCTTGAATTAATTCCTGCATTCAACAATACATCTATTAAATCCTTGACGACTCTCCAAACTCAACTTGCAGACTTACAACCTCGAGGCTTCCCAGAATTACAGGACACGGTATTCATCAACAGCATTCATCATCATTTAATTAGTTATCTGGCGCTTCTGGTGTCACTTTCCGTCGGATTCACAATCATCTACAAACTGCGCAGTCGAATGACGACATCTACAAGGCCCACACCTGTTCCGCAAACTCGAGCGCAATACAATGTCAGCGAAACATAAGAACATACTTGAATGCAACGCAGTTCAACGCGGGGAGAATGTTAAGAAACACATTGAGTGCAATGAACACCGCACCCAGTGACCTAATCAAAAATGCATACAACAAACAAACCACCGTCAGCACACCAGAAGTAACAATCGCTCGTACGCTGACGCACCAAATAGTATTAAGCAATTTAGGTTATTATAGCATTAAGAACTAGGTTGTTTAGGTTATCATTTTATGTAATTAATTTTAAGTATAAAAGAGGCATTTGGCCCAATAATAAAGGCAATCATATCGATTCGGTCGAACGACAATCATTGTTGTTTTCATTCTACACATTTTCTTGTGAACAAGTTCAAGTGCTTGGCTCACAGCTGCTTCAAGAGAACAAGTTTATGTGCTTGGTATCTCACTGCAATTCAACAGTCCCATAAAAGTAAGACCTGGCGAATTCCTTTCACGGACGCCGGAGGCAAAGTTTGGGCAGTGTATTCTAAAGACCAGGAGACCCCAGCTCTAGGGCGTGAAGCCTGCCTGGCGAGGAAACAACAATAACACCAACTACAACAACAAGAACAGGATCAATAAAACACGCAGTAATAATACAGCACCACCAACAGTTCATCAACAGCAGCAGCAGTATAAGATTATAAGGTATTTCCAATAAGACACTAAGAAAAATAAACATAAATACTTTCACATAAATACCCTTATAAATAATTTCTCCTTGTACACAAAACACACATATCTTTGTCCCATAAAAGTTTTAAAAATTTTCACGAGACAACGAAAATTAACAGTAGAGCTCTTCAAAGCCCTACCGTTTGCAGGAATGAGCCTTCCCACAAATAACCCCGTCCGTCCCAATAGTGATTCTAGGATGGAAGTTAAAATTAGTCTTAACGACATATACAGCATTGTGCCAACTTTCGATGGCAATCCTGCTGAACTTAATAAATTTATTGCCTGCGGCAATACCTTATTCTCATACATTGGTGATGACCGGAACAATTCGCTTTTCCTAGACATAATTAAAACCCGACTGCAGGGACCAGCCTTCGATTTGATTCAGGTCAAATCATTCAATAACTGGTCGGATATGGTCGCGGAATTGGAAGCCCAGTTCAAAGCTACCAAATCTCGGTCCACTATCCAGAACGAATTGACGGCTTTAAGGCAAAAACCAGCAGAATCGGTTAAAGAATTTGGAGATCGAGTTGTATCCAAATTAAACGAATTAGATACTGTTACCTTTAACAGTATCAAGGAGGCGCCCATACGGGAATTTTTGCTGACAGAGAACAAAAATCTGGCTCTACGAATATTTGAAGACGGACTTAAATGTCCCACTTTGAAGATCCTTGTCAAAGCCCAAAACACTAGAGACATAAAAACAGCAGTAAATTACGCTGTTGAACAATCCATCCGTCTAGAACCAGCCCTTCTATTAAGTTCCAAAACCCCAAACACGCGCACAACCGTATCATGCCAAATATGTAACAAGGTTGGACACACGGCTGTCACTTGCTACAGAAACCAAAGGAACGTTCACGCCAATGAACCTCCTCGACCTGTCTGCCAAACGTGCAACAAAATAGGGCACACTTCGGCAAATTGTTTTAAGAATACGAACTTCCCTAATTTCATACCCAATAACATTAAAAAGGAAGTCCAGGTAATTCGGTGCGAATACTGCAACCGACCAAACCATTCTATAAACGAGTGTCGGACTCGTTTATCTCAGGAAAACCGACAAAATTCGAGACAGGGAACCTATCAAAATCCCACAAATCACAGAACCTCTAACCCCAACGTAAGACACCATACGTCCAGGCGTCAACGTAATGCACCTCGTAGTTCGGGAAACGAGAGTGCTCGGGAGGAGACTGTGAACAATCATTCTCGAGCGATAGTTCAGGCTACCGTTCACCAATCCCAGAATTAAATCCCCTCGTTACATTTCAAATGTCCGTATCACTGCGTCCAGAATTTAAGGAACCAGTGATCCGTATTAAATTTCATCCTGGAGCTAAAGCCAAATATTTAACCTTCCTAATTGACAAAGGAGCCGATATAAGCCTAGTCAAAAGAGACAAAATCAGGCCCTGTAGACAGGCAGCAAACACCTGCCAAATATCGACACTAGCTGGGGACTCTCTTCGTACCATAGGAGAAATTCCAGCTACCCTAGAATTTGAAGCAGATAATCAATCAATTTTTCTAGATCATATATTCCACGTTACTCCTTCACGGATAAACCTCAGGTATGATGGAATAATTGGCAATGACTTCCTAAGTAGATTTGAGTGTCACATAAACTACAAAAATAATGAAGTACAAATGAAAATAAATAAAGAAAATATTCACAATAAAATACGCCATGACGAAGTAGCCGTTTGTAGCCCAGCTCATGGGACCCAACCAAACTTTGATAGCGAACTAAAAGTGGACACCGATTGTCTCCGGGCCGGGTTACACTATTCGCAATCACTACTTCCTGAGGCTAAGAAAGACCCAGCACGAAGTAAGACTGAGGCTAAGAAATACCCAGCACGAAATAAGACTGAGGCTAAGAAAGACCCAGCACGAAGTAAGACTGAGGCTAAGAAAGACCCAGCACGAAATAAGACTGAGGCTAAGAAAGACCCAGCACGAAGTAAGACTGAGGCTAAGAAAGACCCAGCACGAAGTAAGACTGAGGCTAAGAAAAACCCAGCACGAAATGAGGCTGAGGCAGTAACAAAAAATTTCAGTATCAAACAGAATGTAGTGACACTCAAACCCCGAACGCAGCAGGTAGTGGACATCCCTGTTCCCCTCAAAACCAATTTTAATATCGTTATCAAAAAACAGATAATAAAGCCAGGAATTTACCTAGGCGAGTCTGTAACCAAACCCACAGATTCTAAAGTTAGAGTCATGATGATGAACACCTCGGACACTGAACAAGAAGTTCGGTACCAGGACATCGATCTCGAGTGGGACAAGTTAGAAAATTTTAACATTATAACAGGTAAAACTCAGGATTTTATTAAAGAAAGGCTAACCAAGTTAGAGTCGGTAATAGACCTTAATCACTGCAATGAGGAGGAAAAGGAGTCTATACTCGAAATTTGCCGACAATACAACGACCTCTTCTATCTAGAAGGTGACCAGCTAACCTTTACCGACACTGTTAAACATCCTATCATAACTGATCCCCATCAACCACCTTTGTTCGTGAAACCTTACAGACTTCCAGAATCACAGAAAAGTGAGATCCACAAACAAGTGAACGAAATGCTGCAAGAAGGTATAATCACTCCCAGCGCTAGTCCATGGAACTCTCCGTTGCTCCTGGTTCCGAAAAAACCGGACAAAGAAGGCAACAAGAGGTGGAGAGTAGTAGTTGATTTCAGACGGTTAAATGAATCGACAGTTGGTGATGCATATCCCCTGCCGAACATTACCGATATCCTGGATCAACTAGGAAAAGCCAAATACTTTAGTACCTTGGACTTGGCCAAAGGATTTCACCAAATCCTCATGGATGATGACGGAAAATGCAAAACTGGTTTCAGCACTCCCTATGGACACTACGAGTACACCCGTATGCCATTTGGTCTTAAGAATGCACCAGCTACTTTCCAGCGACTGATGAACACGGTGTTGATAGGATTACAAGGTTTTGATTGTTTTGTGTATGTCGATGACATAGTCCTATACGGGTATGATCTCGAGGAACACAATAAAAAGTTAATACGAGTCCTAAGCAGATTACAAGAACACAACCTTAAGCTTCAGCCTGACAAGTGTAACTTTTTAAAAAAGGAATTAATGTATCTCGGGCATATTATCACCGAAGACGGTCTTAAACCAGATCCTGAAAAAATAAAAGTGGTTAAAACTTACCCTATACCTAAAAACGTAAAGGGAATTAAATCTTTCCTAGGTTTTGTTGGTTATTATAGAAGATTCATAAATAATTTTTCGACCATAGCCAAACCTTTGACCAAATTACTAAAAAAGGACGTCGAGTTCGAATGGGACGCGTTCGCTGACGAAGCATTCCGCAAACTCAAAAGGTTGCTCATAGAGCCACCACTTCTGGCCTACCCCAACTTCGACCAACCCTTTATAATTACAACAGACGCTAGTGACATCGGTTTAGGAGCCATTCTTTCACAGGGTAAAATAGGAGAGGACAAGCCAATATGTTATGCCAGTCGTACATTAAATGATGCGGAAACCAGATACACAACTACGGAAAAGGAACTTTTAGCCATTACTTACGCAGTAAAGCAATTCCGACCTTATGTGTATGGTACAAAGTTCATTATATGTACCGACCACAAACCGCTCCAATGGCTTATGAATCTGAAAGACCCAACATCAAGGCTAGCTCGTTGGAGGATCCTCTTGGACGAATACGAATACCAAGTTCTGTATAAAGCAGGCAAAAACAACTCCAACGCCGACGCACTAAGTCGCATTCCGAAGTCTGACGCGGAAATCCTTAACGGACAACACGTCTTAGTAACCACACGTGGACAGAAACAAAAACTGGGGGAATCTTCGCAACAACCGCACAATGACCCAGACGAAATCCAGGTTATCTCAAGGTTTCTTCTACAAGAAGAAAGAAAACCAATTTTTAAAGACCAAAGTGTACAATTTAAAGTAATAATACTCCCTTTAATTGAGTCCAGGGATGAAGAAATTCTTAAGGAAAAATTCACTGATTTCTCGAAACCCCAAATAGGTGAAATGGTTTCGCTCCAAACAGACAACAACCAAATGATACATGTAGTGACTCTACCAATACCCTTCAGAACCACTAGAGATAAAATTATTTCTGAAAAATTTTTGGGAGAAATCAAGGAAATAGTAAGTAGAAACGGTCTAAAAAGTGTAGGTTTTTCCACGGCAGTTCTAGGGGCCGAAACACGGCTCATCTTCAAGACCCTCCTCGAGGAAGTTTTTCAAAACTTAGACGTGACCTTACACTTTTTCATCGATGATAGAATCTTTCTAGCCGATCAAGACTCCATAAACAAAGTATTATTTGAATTTCACGATTCACCATTCGGTGGCCACCAAGGAGCCACACGAACATTAAAGAGAATAAAACTTAAATACTTTTGGACTAACATGGCGGAGGATATAAGCACCTACATAAAAAACTGTGCCTCTTGTCAACTCAACAAAAGTATTAAGAATCCCAAAATTCCCATGAAAATCACCACAACAAGTTCCAAACCATTTGAAAGAATCGCTCTAGACTTAGTAGGACCTTTACCTGTGAGCTACAATAATCAAAAGTACCTACTAACCTTTCAGGACGATTTAACAAAATTTTCGGAGGCTTATGCATTACCCAACATGGAAGCCTCAACGGTTGCAAGAATCTTTGTAGAAAATATCGTTTGCCGACATGGCATACCAACTTCACTGCTAACAGACCAGGGTTCAAACTTTTTAAGCACACTCTTTAAAGAAATTTGTACACTCATGAAAATTAAGAAATTAAATACAACTCCCTACCACCCACAAACAAACGGAGCTCTTGAAAGAAGCCATAGAACTTTGGCCGAATATCTTCGTCACTATGTGAACCAAGACGCACTAACTTGGGATACATGGATACCATATGCTATGTTCGTATACAATACTACACCCCATAGTAGCACCGGTTTCACCCCTTATGAGCTTCTTTACGGTTATCCCGCTAACATTCCCAGTACCCTTCAACAAACTCCAAAAACCTCGTACAACTATGATAATTATGCCAATGAACTCCGAGCCAGACTCCAACACGGATATCAAACTGCTAATAAAATCCTCCAACGAAGAAAAGAATGTTCAAAACGGCAATATGATAAAAATAGTCAACCAAAGAATCTTAATTTAGGAGACAAAGTCTTGTTGAGGAAACACGTTAGGAAAAATAAATTCTCTTCCCTATGGGAAGGTCCCTATGAGATCATCAAACTTATCTCTAACGAAAACACCATGATACAAGTAGGCAACAAAAACAAGGTTATCCATAACAACGACATAAAATTATACAATGAATAACATACACAATACACTGATAAGTGATGTATGTTTTGTTCATTTCTTCCAGACCATGGAAACAATAGACTACATACCCAACTCCCAATGGAGCTTGCTCAACATAGTGTCCCAAACCGAAATCTCTCTACGAACCGGACTAGTACATATAGGCATCGGATACCCTAGTAACCTGCGCATCCCAAGCCTAATAATTTCTAACCACCATGCTATTATCGAAGTAAGTCCGGATGATAGTGTGGTAACCCTAATAGACTGTGCCAACTCTAATGGCACATATATAAATGGTGTGAGGCTCGACGGAGACACAGGGGACATCAAGATGGGGGACGTCATCAGTTTTGGACTTCCAGACGAAGATTTCGATCTGCGTCTCTGTCCCGCGTACATCCTAAAACGCCAGCCACAAAGACGCTGGAATAACCCTTTCCCCATGGTCACCCTCGATGATGACCAAACATCCAACGGGTCTTCAGACACCGAAGTATGGGAGCCATTAGAGGACCTAAACAACTTCCATACATATGATGACCAGGTAGACCGGCTGTTGCAGATACTAGAAGAAATTGATGAATTTGAAGAGCTCGAAGATTTTAGGGAGTAAAACTTAGATTAGGACAAATATAATAAAAAAAAAAACAAAAAAAAAAGAAAAAACACACTTTTGCTCGAAACATTACACACACACACACACACACAAGCAACCAATCATATGCGTACCCAGTTGAAAAACTTCACGTTTTACAGAAGATGGACTCACTGATGTTCATTTTGACACTACTATCGTCCACAAATGGAATCCTACACATGACACCGATAGACCATAACCCCGGAATCTACTTCGAACAATGGGGAAAAGCCGAATTGTACTCTAACGAATGGAAACTGGTCATTTACTACGATTTACAAAGGTTAGACGACGCTCTAACACATGCAAATCAGTACGTGGTCGAAATGAATCAACTATGCGCACAACTGCAAGGTAGAGTGAGTTGTGATATATTGTGTAATGGGGCAACCAACGAACTGAACCATTTACTGATGAATGTCTTACAAAAGTATAGTTTAATATCAATGGGTAACAGCAATCGGGAGAAACGTGCACTGATAAGCGCAGTAGGAATACTAAGCAAATCACTGTTTGGAACCCTAAGTGAAGAGGACGCTGATTATTATAACAAACAGATTAAAAAGTTGGAATTGAACGAAAAACATCTACTTTCGTTGGTTAAGAACCAAACTATAATCCTCGAGACTACAGCTAATGTTTTTAATAGATCAGAACTAGGTATGGAAAATCAGCTTCAGGCTATCAATTCCAAACTCGAGACCGTGAGAGAGTTAACAAATAAACTCCACGACTTAGAGTACGAACAACAACTATTCGCAGAAATAGAATCCCTAACCTCACTTATCACGTTGATAATCATGCGTTACCAAAGCACGGTAGATGAAATTATAGACCTCGTTAGCAATGCTAATCATGGCAAACCTCATCCTTCAATAGTTACTCCAGACCAACTCAGAACAGTTTTAACAAAGATCAAACAAGATCTCCCCAGCGGTACAAAAATATCATCCATAGTCACAAACGACATTTTATCCCTTTACCAAATCAGTTCAATCTGTGCGACTTTACGTCAGCAAAAAGTAATCTATGAATTTAGAATTCCTCTACCCTATCTAGAAAACTTTCACATTTACAAAATAATCCCTCTACCTACAAATTACCATAATCGTTTTATATTTATACAACCAACAACGGAATACCTAATAATTGATTATAACAAAGAATACTATAGTAATATTAATGCAAATGACTTGACAAATTGCAAGAGTCAGAAAACTACATTCTTATGTCCAATGGTACACCCTCTGTTTAATTCAAATTCAAAATTGTCTACATGCGAGGTAGAACTATTACGACGATCCGAAACTATACCAACTTCATGCGAGATAAAACAAGCAAATATCTCAACAATATGGTTACAGCTATCTACCCATAACAAATGGCTATTTTCTACAATACACAGCTATGAAATCGATGAGATTTGCAAGGATGACGTAACAACGTACACCCTACAAGGCACAGTTTCAGTCGAAATTTTAGGAAACTGCTACTTGAAATCTAAAGATTTAATCATACGTTCATACAATGAACAAAATACCATTTCACACAATTCTTATATACCACCCCTAAATATTTCAAAATCTTTAGCCAACATTACTCTCCCGGCAATCAGCAAATCTAATCCCCTGGCGTTTATAAAATTCTCAAGCCAAGAAGGATTTAAACTCATTTCAGAGGGAATAAAAAACCTTAAAACAAAAGAAAATGTTCCCCTCTTATCTCTTAACTCCCACGATGTACATCACTACACGTTGATCTACACAATACTATTTCTGGTAGTTACCATCTCTCTATACTGTTTTACTAAGCGCCTACGAACAAAGAAAGAATCATCAAATAATATTCAAGAACTCCATGTTATCAAAGAATCACTCCCGAGCACATCCCAGATCACTTCACAGAATCCTAAAGACGAAGAAGAAAATACCTTCAAAAACCCCTCACCTCATATTTTTGTATTAAAATAAGGGTATGTGTGTATAAAAAAAAAAAAAATACCTATAAAATATATTAAGAAATTTAAAGCAGTTTAAAATTTATTTAGTACCTAAATGATACAGAAATACAATGGTATACTATTAAAATATCAAATTCTTAGGATAAGAAAGCAGGTATACTCTCCCCTGGGAAGTACTGCAAATAAATTAAAACATTATAAGAAAAAAAAACATATTATAATAGAGAAAAAATATATATAGGTATATTAAAATATTAAGTAAATTAAAACATTATAATAGAAAAAATATATATTAAAATATTAAGTAAATTAAAACATTATAATAGAAAAAATATATATTAAAATATTAAGTAAATTAAACCATAGTAAAAAAAAAAACAAAAACAAACATGTAATATATATAGGCAATAAGAAAACAAAAACAAATACCTACATACATAAAACGATAAACCTCTTCAAGGATGAAAATTATTTGTAAATTCCAAGCTACTTCATTCAAATTTTGTAAATTCCTTCCTCGTCACACCCAAGCCTACTAGCAGAAAATTCTACCCTTCAGGTACGAATTTTCTTTTTCCAAGGGGGGTGGGATGTTGTGATCCGCACAACCATACCCTAACCATGACCTACTCCAAATCATCGCCTTCTCAATAGCAATCCATTCCATACACCAACCAGAGCGCACAGCTATTAATAGGTCATTTGCTTTGTTTTCATTTGTTCTTCCATTTACCCAAAAACGCCACCCAAGCGCAATGAGTCAAGTGCATACCTACCCAATACGATACACACGTAACCCAACTCCGATTGCGCAGCGGCACGCCGACATATGGCAAAACTGCAGTGGTTGCATATCGGAGGAATACTACGTTGTGCTATCGGGGAAGTAATATTAATTTATGAATGGATGACACTTGACACCAGCGTAAGGCAAATGACACCCAAGATGTCATTTGGGTACCTTTAATGGGAACGGAAAACAATTAAGCAATACCTAAAAATAGCGCGTATGCACATATGGTAATTGGTAAAGCAATGGTGCGTGGAGGGGGAAGATATGAGATGGGTCATGAACAATGATAGTATAAAAGGCAAAGGTTGTGACAAGGAAAGGGCAGAGTTAGTTCATAATCCTAATAGATCGCAGCCATTGCTATAGACAGCGGATCTACTAAATCATTCGAAATATAAAAAATTAATAAAGAACTCAGAGTCGCAGCCACGCTATAGACAGCGGGCTCTGCAGTACAAATAATACGAAAAGCATTTTTATTAACTCTCCGCTTTGCACTCTTCCCTCTCTCTAGAGGAAGCACGGTGTAAAACGCAACACCTCCTCGAAATTCTAAGTTTCTCAAAATAGGACAGATCACTCCGGTAGGATTTCCATATTGTTGCGATATCATTTGGCAAGGAATCATCCCAACCTATCTTTGCTTCCGCAACCCATAACTCCTGAAACAACATTTTGAACAAAATGGTAGAAGGAGCCAGGAAACCCATAGGGTCAAAAATCTTTGCGACCTCAGATGACAATTTCCGCTTGGTTGGCAACAACAACTGGTCATCTAAGGCAATTTTGAAAGTTGTCACTGTGAGGATTCCAAATCAGCCCAAGAACTTTAGTGCATGGAGATGCACTGTTCACATCCATACAAAGCCTTTCCCCACATTCGGTATCACGTAAGATTTGCCAACAATTTGAGCTCCATTTGCTTAATTCTAAGCCTCCCAATGCCAGCATATCCACTAGCTGCCTTTGCAATTCCAACGTTTTGTCAATGGAATCGGAGCCTGTCAATATATCATCGACATACATTTCCTCCAGAATAACACGAGAAGCGAGCGGAAACTTGATGTGACGATAGTCCAGTGCTAATTGGCGCACCACTTTGATGGACAAATAAGGAGCAGAAGATGTCCCGTATGTTACGGTACATAAGCGATAATGTGCAACTGGGTCTTGAGGAGTTGGTCTCCATACTATTCGCTGGAAGTTTCGGTGCTGCGGATGAACCCAAATTTGGCGAAACATCTTCACGATATCCGCAGAGAAAACATACTTATACAGGCGAAAACGAATCGAAACTTTAATCAAGTTGCGTTGAAGTGGTGTCCCTATATGAAGCATATCATTGAGACTAACGCCATTTGTATCCTTATGTGAACCATTGGTCACAACCGCGTGGTGTGGCAAATAAAACATACTGCCCGATGTTGGTTCTACCTCATGATCTGGGATACGTTCCATATGTCCTAAGTCCTCGTAAGCCTTCATAAATTTGCAGTACTCCACCCGAGGATCCTAATTGCGCGCAAGACGACGCTCCATTGCAAACAACATAGCTAAAGCACCCGAGATAGTGTTGCCAAACGATACGATTTCCTGTCGAAATGGGAGTTCAACCATGTACTTGTGGTCTGAGGATCGAGCAAAGGTTTGAGAGAAACGAGCATCTACTTCGTCTTCTTCGTGAGACAAGGAAAGCCTATGCGGCAGCTCCTCGATTTCCCAAAATGATTTCAACAAGACGTCAAGATCAATCCCTACATGCAGCGATACTATATTGCTTTCGGAAATTTTGCAAGTAACCACCCATCCAAATATTGTTTCATGAGCAACAACGTTTTCACCTCTATCAGTACGATGACCATTTCGAAGAATACTCCAACCCTTATCTGCTCCCATCAGAATATCAACAGGTCCTGGCGTAGCAAAATCTGAATCAGCCAAAGGAAGATGCTCAAGAAATTCTATGTTGCTACAATCGAAGGCAAATGATGGAGTAAGCGAGGTGATTGTCTTCAAAACATAGGCATCAATCTCAATGCTATTGGTGTCAAAACGAGAATTTAAAGTCAAGGTTACAGCACCCTGTGTAACGCCTGCTTCGAACGAAGAGATTCCCGAGATGGGCAGCCGCGCGTGGCGACGACGAAGGCCTAACTTCTTCACCAAGTTGTCGGTCACGAACGAGACTTGCGACCCAGTATCGAGGAGAACACGAGCAAAATGACAACCTCCGCTAGCGTCTAATACCCTTACAATGACAGTGGGTAAAATGCCAGAAGAACGAAAACCATTTTTGATGTGATGACAAACGACAGACGTAGATGCACCTGAGGTGCTAGGACCAGTTTCGGCGGGAGCCTCCTCACGATTATTAGCACGAGCACGATCATTGTCCTCAGGGTGTTCCAAACTGTGATGACGTGCATTACAAATAGAACAGCGAGCCTTAACACGACACCTTACCGTAGAGTGGTTAGTACCCAGGCAATTGTAGCATAACCGTTGATCGCGAGCGAAAATGCGACGGGAACCCTAAGACATAGATAGAAAAACTGTACATTGGGGCAGCGAATGGGGTTCTTATAGACGCGAGCCTTTGGTTCACTGGATTCTAGTGCGTTACATTTATCCTCTAAGAGTTGTATTAGGGATTTGATTGTACACCAACCACGGGTCCCTGCCTTCAGCTTTCAAGGAAGATAACCCTCCGAGCACTTCACCTGAAGAAACGTTAGGCAATTTCAGAAAGCTTTCGATGTAAGCATTTATAATAGACAACTGTTGGTCATATCGACGCTCTAGCTTTTCCCACGCTTCCTCGTAAATACTGTCAGACGTGGTCAAATTATTAAGCAGCTTTAACGGTTCAACACCAAGATAGGACTTCAGATATTGAAATTTACTTGCACCGGACAACCTACTATTGCAGTCTATGTTTCTAAGGAACACGTCCCGAAAACCTGGCCAATCACGATAGTCACCCGAAAACGGCGGTAATTGCAGTACCGGAAGGCTTAAGTCGGAATCAGCCTTTTTATCAGCACTTTGAGAAGCCGACTTGTCCAAAAGTTCAACAAGCAGTACTTGTTGAGTGGCTTGCGTAACGTTCAAGGCTTCATCTTAATAGCCTTAACAAGTGCACATTTAGCCGATAAATATTTGCCTTCAACAACCTCGAAATCTGGTTCAGGATCTACGTACCCTGCATCCGCGTGGAATTGAAAGAGTTCAGTTTGGTTTCGGCAGAAATCTTTCCACGACTCTTCCAAACGCTCTAATCGAATTTCTAGAGTAACCGTTTCAGTATCCGCGGGAATATTTTGCGCGAAATTATGCAAACGAGTAACTGAACCTTTAATGTGTCCACGAGCCTGCTTTAAGACTTCCATATTGTCGAGTAGAAGAAACCGACCGACCACGTGTTTTTTAACTCGTATGCACTAAAATCCTGTACCTAAGCAACAATTTCAGGGTCACAGCAAATTTCCGGGATCAAATACTACAAACGATTAGTCCTAGCAGCATCTAACCTAGGCATCAGCAGGAACAGGCAACGATACAATTAAATATACGTTTTTTTTACCTTTTTTGAGTCCACAGCAAAGTCTAGCAACCACCAGCGAGCGAATAACAACGAGTATAACGAAAGCGAACAAATCCGGTATTGAAGGACCAATTTGATAGGGAATCTACGAGCAATTAATCAAACGCAGGATTAAACGTTCAAATTATTTATTCTGACTATCAAACAATTATGCGAACTGTAAGCGAAGTATTGTTCGATCGCGGCACGACTGCTCTGCTCGGTGGTTGCTACAAAAGTGAAAAGAATGCTTGCACTACTCATATACTCGGCATACAAAAGTCTCCAAAGAATGCCCAGTTAATTCCTCTCATAGGCGAATACAGTTGAGTTCATCAAAGATAACAAGCACAACTTGCATGCAAATATGATTCCCAATTAACGGAATCTAGTGAGAGCACTGACCATACTTATTATTTGCATCACGATCGAACAATAAGGAACTTTATGTAATGTTTGGTAAGGCAAAGAGAAAAATAAACTTACATAATTTAACAAACTGAAAGCAATCATAATACATGAAATGAAATGAATGAAATACAATATCATAACTAACAAAAATACGAAATTAAATAAATACGTTTCTCAACAACAGCATTCTACAAGCTCTGCATAACGCTCCAACGGCTGGTCATTATGGCATCGACAAAACGAAGGCAAGGGTACTGCCTTACTTATTCTGGGAAGGTATCAACTCTCACATAGAAGACTACGTAAGAAAGTGTGTCGACTGCCAGAAATACAAACCCTCCAATCAGAAGCCAGCTGGACTATTTCAGTCAGCACCCGCAAATCAACGATTTGAAGTCATCCCAATTGATCTATTTGGCCCACTACCGCCAAGTAATAATTATTCCTCCGATATGGTATCGCCCGCCGAGTAATTAGCGACAACGGGCCTCAATTCATTTCATCGATCATGCAGTATCTAACTACCTGCCTTGGTATTGAGCAGACCTTAACTCCGGTATATCATCCACAAGCTAACATGGTGGAACGCAAGAACCGTGACCTCAAGACGCAGCTAGCAATCCTCGTGGGGACAGACCATTCTTCATGGAGCAAACGTTTACCCTCGATCCGTTTCTCTATGAACACAGCCGTCTGCCAGACTACAGGACAAACAGCCGCTTACTTGACTTTCGGAAGAGAGTTGAGAATACCGATTCACATATCGCAAAATCTAACGAACATCCTGGACAACGAAAATTTCGTCCCAGATATAACTCCGTATCTACGACAACTGGCCGACGTGGTAGAAGAATCACGTCACGTCGAAATGCAAGCTAAGCAGCAACGCTTGTTATACGCCAATTCAAAACGCAAGGTGCCGCCTACGTATGCAATTGGTGACGCAGTACTAGTCACAACGCACGCCTTGAGCAGCGCAACTAAGGGAATCACATCCAAGTTCGTGCCAAAACGAGACGGGCCGTACATAATTACACGCCGACTGGGAGGGACGACTTTCCAAATTGCACACCCTGACCAATTAGATGTGCCTCTGGGAAGTTACCACGTATCTGCACTAACGCCTTTTAATTCCAGAGCCGATGTCACTAACGTCCGACCTCGACACCCGATTCGAAGAAGAGGACGCCCTAAACAGACGACAACGCAGACTCATCACGATCCTGGCAACTCGCCGAGACGTACTCGTAGCCAGAGGGGGAGATTGTACCAACCAACCTCCCTAGACGCTGCGCCGTGAAATATCCAGTATATGATTTTAACATATTCACCCTAAAATTATACTGCACATTTTTATTGTAATTATAATGTTCATAACACGGTGTCTCCACCTGCAAATTTTCTTTCATGAAATCTCTCACATTTGGTCGCGTTGAAAGAACGACAATATGAAATGAAATGAAGGGTGGGCATTTCATATCATGAAATTTCATTCGTTGAAATGTCGTTGAGCAGAGCACATCGTTTCGTTCTCGCATTAAAGGCCATGAAGGAATTAGAAGAATTGCGGAAACGAGCTGAGAAAAGAAAACGAAGGTTTTGGGTAAATCCATTTCTGGAAAAAAGGGAAATGCACAATTTAGAGGAACATTTGTTGAAAGATGTTCTGTGGGAAGATGACGAGTTTCGGAATTTTTGCAGAATGCATATTGACAAGTTTCTTCTACAAGGAACTGTGAATGTTTACGATCCATCTTAATTACTCTTTGTTTCGTCATTTGTGTTCTTCTAAAAGGATCTATAAATGTTTATGATCCTTTCTTATCCCTTTTCGTTGTAGCTATGCATATTTTCCATTTTCTGTTTTATGATGCTTGTAAAACTATCTGGAAATGTTTTTTTCCTTGTTTCAATTTTCGCACATCTGGCAATCGTGTAAACATAGCTTTAAAAAAATTGGTAAAAGGTTCGATGACCCAAAAATAAACTCATACAACACGAACTCATTCCCACTCAGCCATCGCTGAAAAAAACAAGAAATAATAACCAGCTATTTCCAAGAGCAAATAAGATCTGTCTTGATCGACATGCATAACTATAATGCCCATGTGACTACATCCTAGATTCTACCTACATCCATTCTCTGTTCCCATTTACCATATCCTTGTAATGAATATACTTGTCTCGTTTTTATTCAAATACCTAGTTTCAGCGCTACAACCCAGACAACCTACAAGCGACCATTCGCCACTCAGCCATCGTGAAAATGAAAAACAAGTGTCAAACTGCACAGAAATTTCAGCCCCTTTCATGAAATCAATACCATGAAAGGAGCTGTGAAATACTTTTCATGAAATTGGTTTTTTCATGAAATTTGTGGTCTCCACGTGCAATCTGTCCTTTCATGAAAATTTTCATGCTAAGAAAATTGCAGGTGGAGACACCGTGTAACGCCTCATGATATACTGTATAGAGTTTGTATAAATTTCATTAAATTCAAATGTAACGAACATTTTGTGTAAACAAACTAACAATTATTGACATTTGTATTCGTTTACAAGATTCACACTATTCAAGTGTTAAGATTTACATGAAGTGCAGAGTGCAAAACATTATTTTTTTGGGCTTACATTATTTTAATTCGATATTTCAAATAAATATGTTCACTGTACTGGGAATACCAGAAATTTTGCATTTTAATCCCAACCAGGAATCATCGTTGGAATCCTAAAATCTCGCTAAGCGTTCCGCTAGGCAGATTTTTCATCGATTTCGTTTCATCGTAAGGAGGAGGGAAAGGGTGACACTGAGCTAGGCGTCCCGTCAGGCAAGTGCTCACCGCGACTCCCCTGCGACTTACAGGCTGGGATTTGGCAAGATAGTCCAATACTCTGTTAAATTAAGCTCTAATAACTCACTTTTCGTTCAACTAAAATCAGTCACTTGTTCTTCAGTAGATATTACCTTCGACTTTAATAATGTAACCGATTTCCTATTGCATTTTACATATCATTGTTTAAAAATCTGGAATGGAAATCAACCAATATTAACCAATTCAGTATATGCAAGCATGAGAATCTGTTGCCTTTAAAATATTGCGAATATAAAAACAAATAAATAGTTTGCACAACATATCCAGAGCCGTTTTGGTGACCGTTTTGGGATAAATGGAAGAGATATCAAATTGTATGCCTAGTCCAAACGCCCAATTGAGAAGCTCTTTCATGACAGTAACACTCACAGATGTTTGTCATACGTTCGCGAGCGGTGGCGCTGTGATCGGGGGATCGAGCCTGGTATGCCTCGCTTAGTAGTCAAACACACTAACCACTACATTGCAAATATTTATAAGCACTACGGAATATGTGACTTAAAAGTTATATTTATTTTACCTAAACTAAAGATTAAAGAAATATTAAGCTGATTGATGTGCTTGTATTCTAGTTTAACAACGTCTTGACATGATATTGTTATTTTTAAATATAATATTTCAACTATAATACGAACACAATTTATAAAGTCCTATTAACGAAATGAAAAATAAAATATTTATTTGCAGAAGGATAATTAGATGGCTCGAGTTTTCTTATTTAGTCACTTGCATCAAACAGAAAGTGGCCTGTATATCTAACAAGCAGTATACCCTAGTTCAGCAAACAATGGCACTTATTCCCGAAGGCACTGACTGCTATCAGATTATTGAATGCATGTATAAATGTAAGCACTTCAAAAATAGTAGACGTAGGTTCTTTAAAGGGCAATTTCGATATAGTTTTGAACAAGAAATATTAGTTCTTGAACGAGTAGAGGAATCATGGAGAAGGCGATATTTATTTAACAATAAACGCTGCAATTGTAATATAAAAAAAACAACGTGTAAATCAAACAGCAAATGCGGCTTTGATTGCGAGAAAAATTCAACTCTAACCTGTCTAGTCCCTGACGCGAGTTGTTCCTATAAGAAATTTGCCTCGATGACAGTACATGTATTGCACGGTACATACATATCACCTGTAACGATAATAACAACAGAACGATCTAACTTTAAAAGACAATGGGCAACCATATGTCCGTCATGGATGCCTGATGATGTTTCAACATTACAATCATCGCATTTTCCCATGACATATGATATTTCAGATTGGGCCGCAACTGAAGAACATATGAAGTTGTGCGGTATTTCAAATAATTATTTACAAAAGTATTTGAAACGAAAAATTAATTTGCTTACCTACAAAAAAACACAGCCGCCAATAAATAAACGCAGTGAAACCGTCCATCAAGAGTATATCGATTATTTTTTGGTAATGATGTTCTTTATGGTAGTCAAAGAGGTCGTTCAGTATATAAGTGAAGGTGTTAATCGCATGAGGCACAAATCTCATTTTGTACTTCCGATTTTGATACTTCTGCAACTACTAATGACTGCGCCATCAACAAATTGTATCAGTCCTCATAATCAGACAATAGCAGCAGTGATATTACCTTCCGCCTCTTTTATGTCAGCAGTTGCTTTGGTATCAGACACTGCGCCCACAATTTCATCTGCATCAACAATAACAACTGGATCACCCACGACATCAAGCCGCGAAGAAAATGCAGCTGAGCCAATGGTTCATCAACAACAATCTTCAGCTATTAGCACTCCGATCTCGAACCGTCCGACTGGTGGGAGCAGTATTACGAGTTATATCAGCCACGAAGGGGTAATGCGTCGTCAGATCGGCTTAAGTTTTACAAGCGGTGGATGTCATTCGTGCCAGATGCGCGAGCAGGTGAAAGCCGATAATTTGGAATCAATTAAAAGGCATATTTTATTACGTCTAGAAATGCACAGTTTACCGAATATAACAGCCCCACCTATACCCTATACTATAATTGAGAACTTCTACAAAAACCACAGTCATTTCGAAGACAAAAGGTCGTCTTTTGTTGAAAGCGACAGATCTACTACAGGACGAGGTAGTTCAGAGTACGTTACCCTTTTAGTGTCCGGAATGAATGGTAACGAAGATAAAAACGATACTAACAAAAATAATGACAATAACATACAAGGCGATGACCCAAATATATATTCAGATGATTACAGTCAAGGATTGGATAATGATGATGAAAACGATCTTGCGAACCACACTGATGATGAATTCTTCTCTATTATCAACAGTGTATATGTGTTTCCAACGAGTGAGTACATAACCATTTTATTAGTAAACACTACATTTGAATATAAGTTGGGGTGAATTCGTTTACGAAAGCTAAGGCTTCAAAAACTCCGCACAGCCCTGCATTAATTTGTTACACTTTTTATCAGAGATTAATGAATAAAAGAGATGGTTATCTTTCGTACCTCTATACCCCCAAAACCCATTTGTTTACATTGTTGTTTTTGTAATTTCAACCCCCGTCTGTGAATACGTGTGGCTAACAAAAAAGCATGTTGCTAATGGACGACCGCGAATCATCTTGCTTTTATGAGCATCGCGGTGTTTAATTGTTTTGTGTTACGTTTTGAATTTGTTTAGTTTTTGTGGAGGTGTTGATTAAACTGAAAAAGATAGTGAAATACACATTAGAGAATACCGAATTCTTGCATTAAAGTCCAATTCATGAACTCACATATACTATAATAGAAATAAGCAGGTATGTGTGACTTCATGAATTTTTCCGGAAAACAGCTTGTAGGCAGCCGCCCTTCCACTGGAAAGATATATATCTCTGTATTCCATTATCTTTGCTTTTTATGCTAGAACTGGGATTGAATCGGCTTAGGTTATAGTTGATATACACAATTGGTCATTTGTCGCCACGTGAAGTGATCTATCGAATTTTTGCAACCGCATGCATGTGACGGCTATTAAGGTGTCGTTTCCATACATTTTGTGTCTTTTTCGTGAGCAATGAGCAACCCCACCAAAAATGTTAAGTCTTTTCAAAAAAGTTATAAAAATAAAAAAAATAAAAAATAATTTTAGCGCAATGTCTACCTCAATGGTATTAATATGCGAGAAATGAAGAAAATAATTGCAAAGAAGTCCGATCGGTCAGTATTAACTTAAGAAATAAAGCAAATATTCCGCAGTTTGGTCTTTTGTTGCGTGTGATCGCAAAACATTATTTTAATATTTGTACAAATATTTCATAGTTTCTCCATAATTCCTCATAACATTCTTTAGAGGGAAAACAAATTTTGGAACGCGAACAATTGCAAAGAATATTTTTCAAACGAAACCAACCAACTGCTGACCGAAATGACGTTTCTTTTTGTTGGAATTGTAAGTGCTGCCAAGAACACAAACATTTTTAGCGACAGTCATCTATATCGCTGCCGTGAAATAACGCCGAGCGAAATAACGCCGAATTCTAAATTTCACTTTGTGAAAGCGAAATAACACCGAATTTAAATGTTCGGTCTTATTTCACTTTGCTAAAGTGAAATAAAGCCGAGTCGGCCTTATTTCACTTTGCATTTATAAATACATTCTTAAATTAATATTAATTTTGGAGACAATCGTAATTTGCGCAAATTATGAAATGTGTATGGGGGGGCATGCTGCCCGCCTGCAACCCCCCTGCTTGGGTTTACTGTTGGATTACGGGGTGGGTGCGAGGTTTTCTACTTATATTTTTTGTTGAATTTTTAAATTGTGGTTTTTAGCCTTCGAGATTTTTGTCATTCGAGATTACGTCATGATCCCCATTTGCTTCGGCTTTATTTCACAAACAATGTTCGGCGTTATTTCACTTTGTTAATGTGAAAGCGCAATAACGCCGAGTTCTCCAATTCGGCGTTATTTCTATCGGCGTTATTTCACGGCACCATCTATATCACCTTAGCCAATTCCACCTCTGGATTAACACACTAACCAGAGATTAATGAATAAAAGAGATGGTTATCTTTCGTACGTCTATCCCCCCAAAACCCATTTGATTACATTGTTGTTTTTGTAATTTCAACCCCCGCCTGTGAATACGTGTGGCTAACAAAAAAGCATATTGCTAATGGCCGACCGCGAATCATCTTGCTTTTATGAGCATCGCGGTGTTTAATTCTTTTGTGTTACGTTTTGAATTTGTTTAGTTTTTGTGGAGGTGTTGATTAAACTGAAAAAGATAGTGAAATACACATTAGAGAATGCCGAATTCTTGCATTAAAGTCCAATTCATGAACTCACATATACTATAATAGAAATAAGCAGGTGTGTGTGACTTCATGAATTTTTATGGAAAACAGCTTGTAGGCAACCGCCCTTCCACTGGAAAGATATATATCTCTGTATTCCATTATCTTTGACACTAACAGTCGTATTTTTAAAGTCCCCTTACCACGCCTCTACGATTTTGCTTAGTTAAACATCACGTATAATTCTACGCAGTCCCTACGTGGCTTTACTGTAATTATTATTTACTAGCTGACCCGTGCTCGCCTTGCTTCGCCTGAGTTCCGTTTCTCAAATTCCAAACAAAGCAATTAGCGTTATACAAACCTACTCCGCGAAATTTTCTGATAGAAAAAGAACCATAATGGTTAAGCTTATAAGTTTATTCACACATTTGAGTGTGACTCCCTATCAAACGTGGGTAAAGCTGGGACTGCCACATTCAAATTTCGCCAAACAAACTACATGGGATTTAATTGCTATTAAATCGCTATTTAATTGCTCTATTCTTGATTTTGTCGCTCTTCGGGAAGTGGGAGATTTTGTGGCGGTCCTAGCTTACCGGTAAAGCTGGGACCGCCACATTGATTTTTGAAGGATTTTTTTGCGCTTACCAACCACCGATTTAATCGCTCTGGGGAAATGTATAAATTTTTCCAATCGGACAAGCCGTTCGCCCACAATTTCAAATTTACGTTTTTTTGTAACGGTCAGTTCACAATAAAACTCTATTGATTTTCAAGGAAAAGCAGAAAAATATGAAAAAATTAATAAAAATTTAACCAATAAGAATTTTACCACGCCAAATATCTTAAAAGAAGCGTACACTTGTCGGCTACTATTAGATTGAATCAAATATTTTGTCGCTTTCTAAATGGCCGAAAAACAGTTAGATAGACCTACCAAAAACAAACATATTGAAAAATTAAAAAAATGTATATTCCGTTACAATTCCACCAGGCCAAATATATCAAAAGAAGCGTCTATTCATTACCTATTACCTCATAGAATAAAAACATTTGTCGCTCTTCTCTAACTGTGGAAAAAAGTAAAAAGTTCATTTTACGACCAAAAAAATAAGCTAAAAATACAAAAATTAAAATTTTCGAAAGCTTAAATGTCATATACTACGTTTGAATCCTACTATGCCACATAGTTTTTAGAAGCGTGTATTCATGAGCTATCAACCCAATCAATAAAATAATTTGTCGCTCTTCTCTAAATGTGTCAAAAGCTAACAAGTTCATTTAGCCAAAAAAAATAAATAAATATACCCCTAGTACAAACAAAAAAGTTGTACAATTTGAAAAATCTGATATATCGCGTTTGATTCCTACTATGCCACAAACAAAAAAGTTGGAAAATTTGAAAAATCTGATATATCCCGTTCGAATCCTACTATGCCACATAGCTTATTAGAAGCGTGTATTCATTAGCTATCAACCCAATCAATAAAATAATTTATCGCTCTTCTCTAAATGTCTCAAAAGCTAACAAGTTCATTTAGCCAAAAAAAAATAGATATACCCCTAGTACAAACAAAAAAGTTGGAAAATTTGAAAAATCTGCTATACCCCGTTCGATTCCTACTATGCCACATAGCTTATTAGAAGCGTGTATTCATTAGCTATCAACCCAATCAATAAAATATAATTTGTCGCTCTTCTCTAAATGTGTCAAAAGCTAACAAGTTAATTTAGCCAAAAAAAATAAATATACCCCTAGTGCAAACAAAAAAGTTGGAAAATTTGAAAAATCTGTTAAATCCCGTTCGAATCCTACTACGCCACATAGCTTATTAGAAGCTTGTATTCATTAGCTATCAACCCAATCAATGAAATAATTTGTCGCTCTTCTCTAAATGTCTCAAAAGCTAACAAGTTCATTTAGCCAAAAAAATAAATATACCCCTAGTACAAACAAAAAAGTTGGAAAATTTGAAAAATCTGATATATCCCGTTCGAATCCTACTATGCCACATAGCTTATTAGAAGCGTGTATTCATTAGCTATCAACCCAATCAATAAAATTATATTGTCGCTCTTCTCTAAATGTGTCAAAAGCTAACAAGTTCATTTAGCCAAAAAAATAAATATACCCCTAGTACAAACAAAAAAGTTGGAAAATTTGAAAAATCTGATATATCCCGTTCGAATCCTACTATGCCACATAGCTTATTAGAAGCGTGTATTCATTAGCTATCAACCCAATCAATAAAATAATTTGTCGCTCTTCTCTAAATGTGTCAAAAATCAAAAAGTAAATGTTGCCAAAAAATGGCAAACAAATACAAAAATCACATATACCGTTCAAATTATACTATTTTATTTTTTATAGAAAACTTTAAGAAAGGATTTAACTCTCAATCGCTCGTCAATGGATCAATAATTTATATTAATTGGATTAATTAAACGTTTGTGTCAAAATGACACAAAATTTTTGAAAAAAATATTTGGCAACCCACAACTTATGCAACACATTTGGAATGTCGTAAATCGTTGCCTACCTGAAAGTCTGTAATTACCAGCTGAGTAAAAATGGTTTGGGTACAAGTCATCCCCGGACAATTCCCTCCAGCCAATTTTCCCACCTACCGTTTTCTACATCTGAACTCAGCAACTGACAGCCAACAATCACATCGCTTACCTTTAGTGGACAGTGCTACCATCCAACTAGTATTATATTAAGTGTTAAAGTTTCTCTAAAGTCAGATAGGTACCTAAATGTATCTAATGCTGGTTTGAAGATAATAAAGGTTGGAAATGCTTATTGTTTGTTGTACCTGAATGGAGTTACAAGATTTCAAGACTGTAAATAGCTATATAACTAATTTAAATATGAAGCTAAGACAAGAAGTTTTTTGTGAAAAAATAAATTGAAATCAGCTTCAGAGAATTTAAGAAAATAAAAGTTAAAAACTGGTGCGAATTCTTAACGTTAGAGAATTCAAGAAAATAAAAGAAAAAATTCGTAAAAATATTCATCCATCGTTGTGTATCCGTATTCGTAAGTGAATATAAATTACTATTCATATGAGCGCGAAATATGCGAATTACGAAAAAATCAATTTAACTGTATTGTGGCTTGGAAGGTATCGTGTAACCTAAATGGTGAAACAAGCCCTTAGTCACAGTTTGGTGAAACCAGGCCTTAGTCACAGTTTGATGAAACCAGACCTTATAGTCACAAAACAAGTTCCACTTAAGTGTCACTTCCAATTGGAGACTGGAATATGTCACCACTGAACCTTATTCTAGAACCACTAAGAATTAGCTAGAAAGCTGAGATATATGCGGTTAAAAAAGCAGCACAGACTATCTTATCGATGGGACTACCAGCAATGGAAATAACCATCTGTGTGGACAGTCAAGCAGCACTCAAAGCTATCGGCTCCAATCTTATTAATGCGAAATGTGTTACAGATTGCCTCGTGGCGCTCAGGGCTATACGTCATCACTCAATTCAACTCTGCTGGGTCCCGGGACACGTTGGGGTGGAAGGGAATGAAAAGGCGGACGAATTGGCCAGATACGGCTCTGATATGAACCCTCAACTTGCGGACGGAGGGGTGTTACCGCCTTTCAACACTGCTAAGACTTTTATTGAAGGCGTCATCACTTAACTGGCTAAGGAACAATGGAGCAGCACCATCGGTTGCGTTATAACCCGAAGTCTGTGGCCTGTGATTGACACCAAAAGATCAAAGTTCCTAATCTCCCTTAATAGAAGCCAAATCCGGATGCTCGTCGGCGTTTTAACCGGACACTGCATCATAGGAAACATGGCTAAAAGGCTAGGACTTTTTGCAAATAACTTCTGCAGAAGCTGTATAGACGAGGAAGAAATAGAGTCCGTGGAACATCTTCTATGCCACTGCCCAGCTTTACAGGAACGCCGCTCATCCTGTATGGGAGCTAGGTTCTTCGAAAGTCTGGACGACTTGGCAGGGGTACCCCTATCAGACATAAAACAATTCCTCAACAGATCGAAGTGGTTTTGTTAGCCACATGTCCTTACATGTACAAACAGGGTAATCACAATGGACCTTCATGGCTTCTGGGTGAAATTTGCATCAGTTGCAAAACTGCCCTCCCAACCTAACCTAACCTAACCTAGTGTGCTTTGAATAGGGAGTTCGAAAATAATCCACATCGACTGTACGAAGAAAACATGGATTTTATTTCTAGGGAATAATAGGTTAAACAATTATTTTACAGTGATTAATATTCTTACCGCAGTTTGCACTCCCATTCGCTTCAAAGTTTCCAATGTCAATCAATGACAAGTAGAGAAGTTTGTAAAGAGGCGCGAACGAGAAATTGCGAGTGAGGAGTGCGAACTGAGGTAAGAGTGAGATAACTACATAAAGTATAAATCATAAAGTCTCCTGGTAGATGGCGCTGACAGCAATACAAAGGGGCTCCGTTCGATAGAGTCATTGCAGGGCATTCTGTGACACCTAGCTAGAAAGTTCTCGTCAGATGGCGGAGCGGGTATAAAAGGACAGCTTTTAGAAGAGGGCGAGACAGTTGATTTATAACAGTGATTGGTTAAAGTTCGAGATAGTAATAGTTTGTGAAGATAAATAAGTGAAAAGTAATAGAGTAAATTAAGTGATTGGCCTGAATCGCTGAAGAATTGTTTAAGTAATAGTGTTTTATCTTAACGAATCCCAGCCTGAATGTAACAGTATTTATGAATTGAAAATTGCTGTTTTTGTTTTCTGCCACCATAGTATTACATATATTTAATTATTCTACCATCTAATCTAAAAAAAAGGCTGTGTCTCTATTGTTTTAAAATAGCTAAACTTGCAATTATTTACATCAATTTTCCCGCGAATTATTGAAAATTATTGCACATAAAACAGTCGCGATCCCCAAACCCACGAATGAAAAATTCCTTCGAACTTAACCCTCAACAATTAAACTAATTCGCGGGTACCTGAGACTAAAAAAGTTTTCATGTGAATGAAATGTCAAATCTATGAATATTCGCTTGTGCGCAGTTCGCTCTCATGTGAATATAACTTAACCTGGGGTCTCTTTGCGTAATTTATCAAACGATAGTCGTCGAAACGGTCGCAGTGGCTTAGTGGTTAGTGTGTTGGACTACTAAGCGAGGGGTCCAGGTTCAAATCCCGCAAAAACCCAAATTCCAACTCAGGGTTTTTTTCCCTGCGCCACCTCTCGCGAACGTCTGACAAACATCCGAGAGTATAACTGTCATGAAAGAGCTTCTCAATCGGCCCGTTTGGAACCGGCATAAAATTGTAGATCCCTTCCATTAGTTCCAAAAAAATTGAAAACTCACACAAAACGAATGGTTGCGAGCAGCTAGGCCCTGGGTCCCTACAGACCTGTTGCGCCAACTATTATTATTATTTTTAGTCGTCGAAACGATTGAACAGAACGATATCGTTTTTAGTTTGCTTCATGTTACATCATCGTTGTATCGTTCAATCGAATCGTTCATCGTTTTCATTTTGAACAGTTTGAACATGACTGTAAACAAACTCTGACAGCTAAAAAATCAAAAAAATGTATGGAAATAGGTTTATTTTCTTGAATTTGTTTATTTTTCTGTTTTTTTTTATTGAATGACATGGATTTAGGCATTTAATGCAGATGGAGAGGCAGTAAGGAATAAGGCAAGTGAAATTTTAAGTCAAAGTGTAAGCGTATACGCAGATAGCCAAAAGTGTGTAGGAACCAACCATAGCCCAATGAAATATGCTTAAGTGTGCACAGGTGTGGTAGGGCAGAAGAATTATTGTTTTTCGAAATATAGATTTGTATTTATTAAATCAATCAAAACGCCAATAAATTTCCTGCATTTTTTGGAACTGATGAGAATTTTTATTGCTTAGGATCCAGTTGCAAGAAAAAAAAATACAAAACAAAACTCAACCCATTTCTTTTTTTGCAAGGATTTCATTCTTTCACAACTCGGATAAGAGCGAGTCCTCCAAAGAGAACATAAGTGTGTTTTCCTTTAAATATTTCTTTTCTCCAAAACTGAAATTCCCTATTCAAAACAGAAAATATGGACCAAAAACGATGAAACGATTGCAAAATAGCTGTCGTTCAATCGAATCGTTTCGACGAGGGTATTTGACGCTTGAATTAGTAGCGTGAATCGACAAAAAACGATAATCGTCCAATCGTTTCGACTATTATCATTTTTGGTTGTTACACGAAGTAGAAGTAGCTATGAGACGATAGCGTTCGATCGTTTTGTGCTTAAGGCTGGTACGCTGATCGAGTGAAGTGAAATTTTCACTCCTCTCCAAAAAGTGCTGTGAAATAGAGAGTGAAATATTTTGTTGGAGATTTTAGTTGGAGAAATTTATGCAGGGTGACTGAGCTCAAAAAAAATTTTGTTTTGTGGCAGTTCAAGAAAACAGCTGGAAGAAACAAATAGGAAACTTCACCTTTTGTGAATCATGTGATACCTACAGTAAAATGTATTGACCTATTGGAAGACATTCATCCGTGATCGACCACAATAACAATAAGTTATTGCCATAAAACCAAATTCTGCAACCAGTATGGACCTACGGGCACCAGTTGTGGGTATGACCGCTCCAAACGTATTTCTAAAAAATTAAGGTCTTTCAAAAATATTACAAGGGAACAAAGTCATATTCAATTCACAACGCTGTTCTAGATATTGAATCAGTATAGAAAGAAGTCGAACAAGTTCCAGTTAGCTTAGAAACAACCGAATTATTAAATACAGGCAGTGTAATCAGGAGATTAAGGCGGATAAAACATGTTGATCTATAAAAATTAGCTAAGTCAATATATTTTCTAACAAAAAAGTTCAGATATTCTACAAACGATTGATCTTTCGATTAGTCGAACGGCTAGGCGCAATCACTGTCGGTTGTCAAAAGTCATGACAATTTGTTCATGACAATTTTAACAGTTTTCAATTTGGCAAATAATGTCTGATTTATAAAATAAAAAGGACAGTCGTCAAATTTAAACAATTAACAGTGCAGGGAAATAAAACATATTTTTAAAGATCATCTGCTGGTATTGCTTGAACAAAACTGGGTAGAAAAATATTCTTGAGGCACCCTACTTATGGAAAAGGTCATCCATGCCACCAAATATTTTTACACCTAACATTATTGCACTATATTCAATGAAAAACAATTTTATAAGTGCGAAACACTTATTATTCTCTTAAGGAAACATCTGAAATTCCAATAAATTTCGAAACCGCATCCTACAAATCATTTTTCACGCTGAAATGTCAAAAAATTAATGCGACGGACAATAAAAACCAAGTGAAATAGCTGCGGAGAGATTTTAGTATCGCCACCTACGAATCAGTTTTAGAAGCGATATTTTCCACTCGAACTGCGTACCGTCTAGTGAAATTTTCATTTGGAAAATTCATTTTGACATTTCGCAGTGAAAAATTTGTATGAAAAATTGGATTTCACTTGCACTGCGTACCAGCCTTTACGCGATTAGAGCCCTGGCTTTGTAGCATCTACTCCATATTACAAAATGGTTTCCAAAAGCAAAAAGCCACCACGAACACACATTGACTTATAACATGCTAGGTAGCACTTTTTTCCTACATTAAATTGATACTTTTTCAATTAATTTACATTTTCAGCACAGTGTGGCAACCATAAACTAACTATTAAATAGACCGTCAGCTCCGCCCACTTTAGAGAATTTGCCTACAAGCTGGATTTGTCCTTGAGTGTAGCCCAGTTTGAATTCATGTGTTTGTGCCATGTTAATCAAAGGGGGCACACACATACTTGAAAAAAACCAGCCTACACGTCTGGCTTCAACCAGTGCCTTGATTTTGTGCGGTTTTTGAGGCGATGTCGCTAGGGAACGTTCCGAATCGGATTTGAGTGTGTGAGTGAGCCGCGCGCTGTGACCAACGAGACCGTAGTGCAATAATTTGGCACTTTTTCGAGGACCCTCATACTATTTGTTGCTACTTTTTCCCTTTTTTTAGTATGAAAATTCACTTTGGAAATTTTAGAAACGCAGTGATTTCCAAATGAATTTCTATAAAATATAACGCTGCTGTGTATCAGAACACGATTATAGTGTTAGGAGAGCCAACAATTGTTAAATATTGTGCGAAAATTCTTAAATTGCAGAATAGCTTTAGAAATGACACTTTTTTCTTTTTTTTATTTGTTACTTTTCAGAATTTCGCAACAATCTCCCGGACTGTTAGAGAAAGGTTATAAATTTTAGTTTTAGTTTCACAATACAATATAGACTGTAAAAAGATCACTCTCTCACAACGTTTCTTTTATAAATAAACCCAAAACAACCAAATAACATTAGAATTAGATGTCTTTAAGGTTGTTCTGCGGGTAAGCTAGACAGTACTTTAGATGCAATTCGTTTTCAAATGACAAATTTGAAAATGAAAACCTTTTAGCTTTGATTTTTATTTATAAATAAAAAATTAATTGAATTTTGTTTATAAATTATATCAATATCTACTTTTGAAATCTCCTTCAAATTAGTTTTAAAAAGTCCATACAAAAGGGGCGATGAAAGAAAAGTGTGCCTTTTTCTGACGCTGTTACATAAATTTAGTATTTTGTAGTATTTACACTATTTACGCGTTATTTTTTTAACATATTCATTTTGAAATCACAGTTTTTGAAAACTTTTTTAAGTACTATTCACATGAGCGCGAATTGCGAACAAATGAATTTAATTGTATTTATGAATTGAAAATTGATTTTTATACTATTTACCACCAAAGCCTTAAATTAAATTAATCAAGTCTAATCTAAAAAAAATCGGACTCTCAATCGATTTAAATAGCTCAATTTACAATTATTACAGCAATTGAAAATTCTTGCGGCGAACTGTCACACTTTATTCACAATCCTACATAAGACATTCGCGGATCCACAAACCCACGAATGAAAAAATTCTATCGAATTTAACATTAAACATGCGAATAGTCCAAAAATGTGTATTTTACAAATAATAAAAAGGAACAAAGGAACAAAAAATTGTATTAGTGTCCTCGAAAAAGGTACCAAATTGTCGCACAACGGTCACGCTGTTGTCATTTCTTCTCATCCGACATCCTTCTCGCTACCTAAAAAGGTCGCGTGTGGGAAAGCTCGCCTGGAATTTGCAGGAACAAAGCGATATAAGAACAGGGAAATATTGGAAGTTGTCAGTTCGCGACATCACTCACACATTTATAGAATCCGCCTATACATGAACCCTTTCCGACACCGCCATTGCGGAAAAAACCGCACAAAATCAAGGCACAGATGTCAGGTAGCCTAAGGTGAATTCTCATTTTCATGTCGAGTGCGGGGCTGTGTTTGTAAATAATGGGTTTTCTTAGTTCCAGGTTGTAATTTATTCGCTACATTTTTATATGAAAAGTTGTTCGATTTTCTTATTTCTTGGTATCAAGTGAAATTTGTTATGTAATTGAAGTGCAATGAATGTTTAAAATGTACGATATAAAGAACAGCAATACTTTTATTACATCGATATCAATAAATTTTTGGCATGTTCGCGATAGAATTTCAATTATGTTTCGCAACCTATTTCTCTCCTCCTAGCAAAAACCGACAAGCTAAGTAAGGCTCTAGTTATAGCCATACGTAAAATGCAAAATGTCAGCAAAATTTGTTCCTACGAAAACAATTACAACAAATCAACCACCCCTGATTGAATTCCATCTGAACAAAATTCCTGCCAGATGGAACAGTAAAGAAATGAAATATTTCAGTGGAATGATTTGGCTTTTTGTTGTAGAATTGACTGAGAAGTAGATGAATGAATGAATAAATTATTATTCTAGAAAATTTAAAGGATATTTGTTAATATATTTTTTGTTGATAATCTAGCTTTATAATTCGTAAGCAACATTTAACGACCAAGATTTAATTCAACCGTTAGGTTTAAGTCCTCAAAAGAAGCAAAAGAACTGAGCCTAATACAAAAATGTAAGAACAATTATATGCGAATTTAGTTTTTTTCGGGTATATTCCATAATAAAAAAAATCCTATGTATGTAGATTGCCTTTTATTTATGTGAAGTAAGGCGTGTTTTTTTAGCTTCGAACTTAGCAAAGAAAAGTAAAGTAAGATTTTCAGCACGCAATTACAATAACTACGCTCTACTTGACACTTCGAGGACTCTCAGTAGTTGTTGTAATAAGGTTGTAATTGCGGGCTGAAAACCCTACTTTGCTGAGTTCGAAGCTCAAAAAACACGAATACAATACAACATCACTTTTTGTATTTCAAAAACACATAAAGTGTACTTTTTCTTACGCTTACAAAAACATCAGTGGACATTTTAAAATACAACGTTATAAAACTAAAAAATTAACAGAACAATTTGGATTCTTACGTTCGATTGAATACGCAAAATCTGAAATCGGAGCGAATCGCAGATTCCAATTAAATACCACATTATATTGTCTTTTTGTTAGGAGTTTAATCTTTAATCATAATTATATCCGAGAATAATATATTTTTTTAAAGATATATATAAATAAAATTATCATTTTTACTGTTCCTACGTAACAACAACACATTACAGTGTTCACTCTTATTAAACTACAGAATTCCAAATCATATTTTGATTTTGTACAAATATGGTGCTAAAAAAAAGAATTTGAAAACACCCACCAAGTAATAGAAATTTATGCAATGTTCAGGAATGTTTAAAAATAAATTCTTTAGCCCTAGTGAAAACTTGGGTTTAACTTGCAGGGTAATAAACCTATTTTTGGAACAACTCCCAAAGGTAGCTGAATGAATTTTGCTGTAAAAAATATTTTTCATGTAAAGAACACTAAAAAAAACAGAAATGTGAATGGATGAACATTTTTTGGCACCTAAAATGGATAGAGCACAAGTAAAGCTATCTAAAAAGACATACTCAACATGTATTCCTTTTACATTTATTGTTATAAATTCATTTACAAATTGTTTGTTATTGAAAAAGTGCCACCCGGCGGCCATTAATAACACGTATTCACAGACAGGAAAAATAAGAGAGCGCGAGAGAGGGCTCTCATTCAAAATTTGCGGGGTAAATCCGGGAGACGTAGGAAAGCTGTCAGTCTATTTAATAGTTAGTTTATGACGTTCAGTTAGGGAAAATTGCTGAAGGATAATAACAGACTTTCAGGATTTATGCAAATTGGTAGGCAACGATTTACGACATTCCAAATGTGTTGCATAAGTTGTGGGTTGCCAAATATTTTTTCAAAAATTCTGTATCATTTTGACACAAACGTCTAATTAATTCAATTAATATATATTGATCTTTTGACGAGCGATTGAGAGTTAAATCCTTTCTTAAAGCTTTCTATAAAAAATAAAATAGTGTGATTTGAACGGTATATAGATTTTTGTATCTATCTGTTAGCCATTTTTTGGCAAAATTTACTTTTTGATTTTTTTCACATTTATCGAAGAGCAACTAATTATTTGAGTATAAAGGTCGATAGCCAATGAATACACGCTTCTAATGAGCTATGTGGCATAGTAGGATTCGAACGGGATATATCAGTTTTTTTCAAATTTCCGAACTTTTTTTTTGTACTAGGGGTATCTTTGGCTTTCTTTGGTAATGTGAACTTTTTAACTTTTAACCTATTTATCGAAGAGCAACTAATTATTTGAGTATATAGGTTGATAGCTAATGAATACACGCTTCTAATGAGCTATGTGGCATAGTAGGATTCGAACGGGATATATCAGTTTTTTTTTTTTTTTTTCAAATTTCCGAACTTTTTTCTTGTACTAGGGGTATCTTTGGCTTTCTTTGGCAATGTGAACTTTTTGACTTTTGACAAATTCATCGAAGAGCAACTAATTATTTGAGTATATGGGTTGATAGCCAATGAATACACGCTTCTAATGAGCTATGTGGCATAGTAGGATTCGTACGCGATATATGATCATCACGTTGAACGTGTTGTAGGGTGTACACACGCGAGGTACTCAATTGCCTAATATCACATTTCTTACACGCCGTATATTTACGAACCCAAAGTTAAAGTTATTTAAAACAATACAAAGTTGTTCAATATCAATAGTGTTCCCTACTCAAGGAAAGATCTTAACACTTATCTAAAATCTTTTTAAATGCCTTGCCCTTGCAAGAAGAAAGTTGAACGCAGCGATGCAAAAATCCAATGTGTTTCGTGCAATGTCTACTACCACCTAGATTGTGTCAAACTACACTCTAACGACGCTGCGTATATGAAGAAGACCAATACAGCATATCATTGCACTATATGCAGCAAACAGCGAAGAAATTCTCTGCGCTCTCCACCTCGTGCTCATCTCCCGGCCCAAACACTCGATGGCAGCACAAAACCAGCGCATCAGTCACAGTCAGGCGAACCGGTTTTCACGTCTTCCTCCAATCCATCTCCTCTGCTTCCCGGTAACACAATTTGCTCCACCACCCCAGCGATCATAACGATGGACGTACTCCATAATGACATCGTTGCTCTGAGGGAAACAATCGGCAATGCGTTAGCTCTCATTGGAAACCTGAAAGAAGAAAATGTAATGCTCTCAAAGAAGGTTGATAATTTGCAGCGACTAGTAAACACACTGCAGCAAAAGCCGCTACGAAAATGCATTGACATTGTGGGTATCCCCAATGTGGATAAACAAAATGCACTGCTTTCTACGATTCAGCTGCTGGATGAAGGTTTAGGGGAAAGCATCACTCGTGACGACATCAAATCTTGCTACGTGAAAACAATCAAACGCAAGCCGTCAAACAATGTGCCTGAAATATCGTTTAATGTACATAGTTTGTGTTAAATTTAAAACTGTCGAATGCAAACAGAGAATTATATCTAAGAAACGTACTAAACAACTAACAGCAGGTGTTTTTAGTAACCAATTAAATAAAAAACCTATATATATTAATGAAAGCCTTACGCGATATTTTCGTCAGGTATTTAATAAAGCCAAACAAGTCAAAATAGATAAAAATATCAATATCTATGGATAAAAAATGGTCAAATACTAATGAAAAAGAAAGAAGGAGATAAGATTGTTAAAATTTATTCATTTGAGGATCTTGATAACTTATTGTAACTCTGTTGTTTCTTCGATCTTTAACTATGTTTAACGTAAGAAATAGTATAATTCAAGATCCTACTGATAATTTTTTAATCTCTCCGTTCTGTAATTTCGATAAAGAAATGTTTAACAGTGTCTTTAACAATCATATTTTGAAAAACCATTTTTATCTTATCCATCAAAATATTAGAAGTTTGCGAAAAAATTTTGATTTGTTCGTTGCCCACCTTGAATCTTTTATAAACAAGCCTGATCTAATTTTTATATCGGAAATATGGATCTATGACAGTGAAAAAGACTTTTTTAATATTCCCGGATATAAGTTCTATCCTAATTGTAACAATACTTATGCTGCGGGTGGTGTTGCTGTCTATTGGAATGAAGATTTAGTCTGTGAGTGTGAATCTTTCTCTCTCCCGAGCGCAGATTTGATTAAGGTATCTTGTGCTATAGAAAATCAGAACTTGATTTTTCTTTGTGCCTACAGATTTCATAATAAAAGTAAAGATGTTTTTATAGAGGACCTAGCCCTACTTTTAAGTCAAGAGAATGCCAGTCATTTTTTCTATGGTTGGTGACATTAACCTAGATTTACTTGATGATTCTCCAGACATAGTAAGCTATAAGACCTTAATGTCGGCTAATGGTCTGGAGTCTTATATTAATGTACCAACTAGAATAACTGATTCTTCCGCAACATGCATCGATCATATTTTTGCTCGACTTGATCGCAATACTAGTCTGTCTCTGATTAGCACTGTATCTGACTTTAGAATCACTGATCATTGTATGACATGTCTATTTTTTGAGAAAATAGCGAAAAAGCAACCTAGTCGGCACATACCCATCCAACGGAAAGAGCGTATAAACTATGATAGCCTTAATGCTTGTCTACTTCGTGAGAATTGGACAAGTGTATATAATGAATCCGATCCCTCTACAGCTTTTGATGCTTTTCTTTTGATTTTAAATAGCCATGCTTCGATGTGTACCGAAGTTGTTGATAATAGAAGACTTAAATTAAAAAGGCTCAAGCCTTGGATGACTATGCAGTTACTGAAAAAAATCGATTATAAAAATAAACTTCGCATTAAGTGTAGAAAATTTCGTAACAATGTTAGACTGAAGTATAACTACTTGAAGGTTTGCAAGGAAATTAGAATTCAAGTTCCAATCTGCAAGGAAAATTTTTATATAAATAAATTTACGGCAGCTAAAGGGAATTTAAAAAAGGAGTGGGGTATTATAAACGAGCTTTTTAATAAAAAGGTTTCTTCTGGGTCACCTACATGTATAAAAATTAATAACATTGAGGTTAGCAGTGATGATTCCATTGCAACCACTTTTATTGATTTTTTTATCAATGCTCCCTCAAACATCCTTGCCAAAGCAGGATTTAGTAGTAGTATGGACTGTGATGATATATGTTTTAATAGTGACTCTATACAAGCTAGCAGCTTCTTCTTTGAGCCAATTAATTCTTTTGAAGTGTATAAGGTAATTATTCATCTGAATAATTCTAGTTCATCTTCTCTTAATAGCTACACTATTGCCTTCATAAAACATATATCTTTTAATATTGCCGATGTCTTAGCTCACATTTTTAACAAAAGTATATTTAAAGGCATTTTTCCGTCTAGTTTTAAACTGGCTGAAGTTATACCCATTTTTAAAAAAGGTGATCGTAAAGATATAAATAATTACAGACCCATTTCACTCCTTTCGATATTCTCTAAAATCTTTGAAAAAGTTATCAAAAGCCGGATTATCTGTTTTCTCGAGAGAAGTTCGTTCTTTAGCTCCATTCAATTTGGTTTTAGAGATTGTAAATCAACTGAAGATGCGCTTCTTGATTTTTGCACCAATGTCCATGTTGGTCTAAACCAAAAGAAATTAACTGCTTATTACGAAAGCGTTTGACACTGTGGACCATTATATTCTCGTGACGAAGTTAAGAAAAGCTGGTTTTAGAGGTTTTATTCTTGACTGGTTCGCATCGTATCTTAAAGACAGAAAACAAATGGTAAAAATTGGCGGAACATTTAGTGAATGCCTTGATATTCGCACTGGCGTACCCCAAGCTCAGTTCTTGGACCTGTGTTATTTTTAATTTTTATCAATTCTATTTTTGCTCTACCTTTGAGGGGTAAACTAACTGGCTTTGCAGATGATATTGCATGTGTGTACTCTAGTTCGTCCGTCGTGGATCTGATAGCCGATATCAACCATGATCTTGAATTTCTAAGGCACTGTATTTCGATCCATAAGCTCGTCATTAGTGACAAGACCAAGCTAATGTTTTTTAATCTTCCGTCTTTTGAACTCAATTCCCCGGATTTTGTCTTCCATAGTCGTGACTGTGAAAATATTTGTGTGAGTACTGAAGCATGCAGTTCATGTAATAATGTGCTTACATTTAATATCGATCAACCTTGCTCGACAAAGTGCTTCAGGATTGAGCGGGTTAAGAGTTACAAGTATCTTGGCCTTGTCATTGATGACAAAATGAACTGGAATATGCACACTGCGCTGCTTAAAAAATACCTTTCAACAGCCACTTGCATGTTGTATCATCTGAGACGTTTTTGCCATAAAAATCTACTCGTAACAGTGTATTACGGTCTAGTCCAATCGAAGATGCAATATGGGTTAGTTTGCTGGGGCGGTACCTTTAACTATAACTTACAACCTCTAATAGTGGCACAAAAGCATATTTTAAGAATTATGTGGAGAAAAAGACGCCGAGAGCATAGCTTTCCACTTTTCCTTAATTCTGGCATTCTCCCTTTAAAACATCTTTATTTTTTCAAAGTTCTCAAAGTATTTTTCCTAAGAAGCGGTAACCTCTTAAATCAAGCATCTTCTGCATATGAGTTACGGAGTAGTGAAAGAAGGCTTGTTGTAGTTCCAAGCTACTATACTCACTTGTTTCTAAATTTTTATTCTTCTGTAGCACCACGGCTTTTTAACAAACTACCGTATGAATTAAGAAATACTTCTAGTCTTTTTTCTTTCATCAAAAAAGTTAAAATATGGCTATTCAACTTTGACTTCGAACAAATCAATAATTTAATCAATTTGGTTATTTAATTTTAATATTTTGCTAAAGTTTTGCATCAAACTATATTTAACTCTTTCCACTCTTTTGTATTCTCTCTTTTATTTTTGCTATTGCCTATTCATATCTCTATTTAGCACCCTACAACAATCTTCTTAAAGCCTTGTATTTAAATTTTAAAGTTGTTATGTATCATACATTCGACTCTAGTTTCTATTAACTAAAGAATGTATTTAAATTAATTTAGAATAGAAGTAACAGTACAATGTAATTCCCTTGAAATGTTAACATCCACTAAATATGAAATAAATTACTTACTTACTTACTTACTTACTTACTATGAGTTTGCTCAAATTTTCCATAGGAAAACAAAAGAGTTGGATGCGCGAACTGGATTTCCGAAGAAATGATATTTTTTACTTTTGACATATTTATCGAAGAGCAACTAATTATTTGAGTAGATATATGGGTTACTAGCCAATGAATACACGCTTCTAATGGGCTATGTGGCATAGTAGGATTCGAACGGGTTATATCAGTTTTTTTTCAAATTTCCGAACTTTTTTCTTGTAACGGGTGATTTTTTAGCTGGTTTGGTTTTGGCAACACTGATTTTGACAGCTGACGTGTGTTTAGTACCTTGTGTCACTGCCAAACAGCTTCAGTTTGGTTTGCAATTTAACCATGGATCGTCTTACAAATGAACAACGCTTGCAAATTATTGAATTTTACTATCAAATTTCGTGCTCGGTTCGAAATGTTCATTTTCGCTTTTTTATCGAAAAATTGTGTTCAGCGATGAGGCTCATTTTTGGTTGAATGGGTACGTAAATAAGCAAAATTGCCGCATTTGGAGTGAAGATCAGCCAGAAGCATTGCAACAGCTACCAATGCATCCCGAAAAAGCCACTGTTTGGTGCGGTTTATGGGCCGGCGGCATTATTGGGCCATATTTCTTCAAAGATGATGCGAATAGCAGCGTTACTGTCAATGGTGAACGCTACCTAGCGATGATAACAAACTTTTTTTTGCCCGAAATGGAAGTTCTTGACTTGCATGATATGTGGTTTCAACAAGACGGTGCCACATGCCACACAGCACGCGAAACAATGGCACAATTGCGAGGCGAGTTTGGTGAACAGTTAATTTCACGTTTCGGGCCGGTCAATTGGCCGCCTAGATCGTGCGATTTGACACCATTAGATTATTTTTTGTGGGGGTATGTCAAGGCTAATGTGTATAGGGACAAGCCCGCTTCGATTGACGCACTGGAAGCCAACATCCATGCATTCATTCGTGAGATACCGGCCGATATGTGTGAAAGAGTATGCCAAAATTGGACTCAGCGGATGGGCTACCTGAGACGCAGCCGCGGTCAACATTTGCATGAAATTATCTCTAAACATTAAATTACAAGGTTCAAACTATCGATTCAAATAAATATTTCATTCATTTTTCGAATTTTTTGTGTTTTTTTTTTAAAAAAGTTCTAAACCTCTTAAAAAATCACCCGTTACTAGGGGTATCTTTGGCTTTCTTTGGTGATGTGAACTTTTTAACTTTTGACCTATTTATCGAAGAGCAACTAATTATTTGAGTATATAGGTTGATAGCTAATGAATACACGCTTCTAATGAGCTATGTGGCATAGTAGGATTCGAACGGGATATATCAGTTTTTTCAAATTTCCGAATTTTTTTTTTGTACTAGGGGTATCTTTGGCTTTCTTTGGCAATGTGAACTTTTTGACTTTTGACATATTTATCGAAGAGCAACTAATTATTTGAGTATATGGGTTGATAGCCAATGAATACACGCTTCTAATGAGCTATGTAGTAGGATTCGTACGCGATATATGAGTTTGCTCAAATTTTCCATAGGAAAACAAAAGAGTTGGATGCGCGAACTGGAATTCCGAAGAAATGATATTTTTGACTTTTGACATATTTATCGAAGAGCAACTAATTATTTGAGTATGTGGGTTGATAGCCAATGAATACAAGCTTCTAATGTGCTATGTGGCATAGTAGGATTCGAACGTAATATATCAGTTTTTTTTTTTTTTCAAATTTCCTAACTTTTTTCTTGTATCTATGGCTTTCTTTGGTAATGTGAACTTTTTGACTTTTGACATATTTATCGAAGAGCAACTAATTATTTGAGTATATGGGTTGATAGCCAATGAATACACGCTTCTAATGAGCTATGTAGCATAGTAGGATTCGAACGGGATATATCAGTTTTTTCAAATTTCCGAATTTTTTTTTGTACTAGGGGTATCTTTGGCTTTCTTTGGCAATGTGAACTTTTTGACTTTTGACATATTTATCGAAGAACAACTAATTATTTGAGTATATGGGTTGATAGCCAATGAATACACGCTTCTAATGAGCTATGTGGCATAGTAGGATTCGTACGCGATATATGAGTTTGCTCAAATTTTCCATAGGAAAACAAAAGAGTTGGATGCGCGAACTGGATTTCCGAAGAAATGATATTTTTGACTTTTGACATATTTATCGAAGAGCAACTAATTATTTGAGTATGTGGGTTGATAGCCAATGAATACACGCTTCTAATGTGCTATGTGGCATAGTAGGATACGAACGGGATATATCAGTTTTTTCAAATTTCCGAACTTTTTTTTTGTACTAGGGGTATCTTTGGCTTTCTTCGGTAATGTGAACTTTTTTACTTTTGACCTATTTATCGAAGAGCAACTAATTATTTGAGTATATAGGTTGATAGCTAATGAATACACGCTTCTAATGAGCTATGTGGCATAGTAGGATTCGAACGGGATATATCAGTTTTTTTCAAATTTCCGAACTTTTTTCTTGTACTAGGGGTATCTTTGGCTTTCTTTGGCAATGTGAACTTTTTGACTTTTGACAAATTTATCGAAGAGCAACTAATTATTTGAGTATATGGGTTGATAGCCAATGAATACACGCTTCTAATGAGCTATGTGGCATAGTAGAATTCGTACGCGATATATGACTTTCAACTGTTTCAAAATTTTTATTTTATTATTATTAGCTTACTTTTGTGGTCCGAAAATGAACTTATTTTTTTTTGACACATTTAGAGAAGAGATATGATTTATTTTATTCTATGAGTTGATAGGTAATGAATAGGAGCTTCTTGTGATCTATGTGTCTTAGTTAAATTCGAACGATAACTATTTTTTTTTATTTTTCAAAATTTTTGTTTTTGGTATGTCTATCTTACTTTTTTTTCTCCATTTAGAGAAGAGCAACAAAATATTTGATTTATTGCAGTAGTAGCCTACAAATGTACACTTCTTTTAAGATATGTTGCGCTTTAAAATTCGTATGGGTTAATTTTTTATTAATTTTTTCATAATTTTGTTGGTTTTCCTTGAAAACCAAAAGAGTTTTATAGCGAACTGACCGTTACAAAAAAACGTAAATTTGAAATTGTGTGCGAACGGCTTGTCCGATCAAAAAAAAAAAACAACATTTCCCCAGAGCAATTAAATCAGTGATAGGTATGTGCGAAAAAAATCCTTCAAAAGTCAATGTGGCGGTTCCAGCTTTACCGGTAAGCTAGGACCGCCACAAAATCTCCCACTTCCCGAAGAGCAACTAAATCAGGAATAGAGCAATTAAATAGCAATTAAATAGCAACTAATTCCCATGTACTTTGTTTGGCGAAATTCCAATGTGGCGGTCCCAGCTTTACCCACGTTTTATTTACACAAATCACATACATTACACAAATCATATAAATTACACAAACATATACAAATACATTACACATTTGGGAAAGACGATCTCAGTGGGAGTCGGCTCTGTTGCTGCTACGAGCGTACTCAGGTGGTACACGCACTCATGTTGGTATGGTATATAATTAAGATCTTACTATAAATCCAACCATTTCGCAATCCAAAACAATTGTCTTCAGAAAATTCCATATTATTAAAAATGTTAGTATAATAAAATTGCTCATCTATCAACGAGTCATGGTTCGAATATACTGATTGGAAAAAATTTGCAAAGTTATTATAAATAGTATCAAAAGTATAAGCAAGATGTCCCTCAAAAGAGAGTGCGGCTGGGAAACCATCACTTTTGTTTTTTGAATTAATAAATTTCCAAAATTTGTCGGGCCTAGAACTAATACTATTCTGTATATTATTTACATATATAAGGTATGCATGGTAAAGAGACGTTTTTAACTCATTATTATTGACTCAATATTAATATATTACATGATAATCATTCTTGTTGTGTATTATAAAATAGTTTTTTTTTAATTATTTCATTGCAGTTCCCCGTATGCGACATAACCGTAAAACGGAAATTCTTAACTTTCAATTCAAGAGTAGTGAGCACACTGCTGTATCTCAAGCCTTATTGCATGTCTACGTTCGAGGAAGTGATTGGATCCGAGAGTATGAACCTAGTCTAATCAATGAAAAAAAAGGCATTCTCGATAATATTACGATATCGGTAAACAGAGTTGTTCGTCGAATAAATAGCACTATAGCAACACATACGGTTAAGGTAATGGAATCAAAACATAGAATCTCAAGTGGCATCGGAGAGTGGGTATCTCTGGACATAACCCAACTAGTAGAAGGTTGGGTGCGGAATTCAACATCAAATGAAGGAATTGTGATAAAAGGCTCGGAGGGTTGGATGAAATCGCTTATTATTATCGGAGATTCGTCGAACAATAAAGCATTTGTGAGTATTTTTAGGTACAATTTATTTTCGATTATGATGCACACAGTGAAAGACTCCATTCCGTTATATTTGGTCGCAAGTAGTGCACTGCTTAATAAATTGGTGTAAATTCATTAATTTTGGTGCCAATTTGATAAGCCTGAAGAAATTTTTAAAATTTTTTGTGTATTTGTCAAAATATGCCGGTATAAAAAGTACGGGAGAAGGTGTAACGTTAAAAAATTTTTGAATTTCACCCACCAACTAGATAGAAGGTATCCGGATGTGTTATAAAAATTTTCGACCGGGACCAGAGTTATCCGCGCCATCTTGGCACGTAAAAAAAAAATCAAACCTGAGTTTGGATTTTATTTTGTTACCAGCTATCTACTGGGTGGTGAACCATATAAATATACCAGGTATATCTATATGGGCCGTGAGTAACACAAGCTAAAGATGACATACACGGCTATCTAATAAAAACCTCCTACTCTTCATGACCCCTATGACCTCCGCACTACAGGACCTGCGAGAGGGCAGTCCAGGCCACTAAATAGGAGGGTGTTCGAGCGATAAGCAGCGCAGGCATGCTAGTGGGGCTCCGTCCTGAGCTCGTCGGAATGGGGGGGTTCTTGCCGCCTACACGCGAACGTTGTTACATTGCTTACATGCCTGTCTCCGGTTGGTGTTCGAGAATTTCTGTTTACTAAAGAGTGGCTCGAAATGTCGGTTTATGAATTTCGTTACGGTCGCGTGATTATATCCTCTCCAATTACCAGCCTGAATCTAAACCCACGGATACTACAAATTACAACGGATCTCACATTCTTCGTCGACTCTCTCTTTCTGCGTTCTAGAGGGAGGGGGCTAGTTGGTGAAGCTCCCTCGGAAGATAACCCACCCCTATGGTATCTGGGTAGAGAAGCCCAAACAACCACCTTGGTGACTACGGTCTTCCAAACATCCTATTGATAGTCACCCCTATGTTAAGTACGAAGGGATTCGATTCCGTTTTACAACCTCTCAATCACCATCTTTCGTCTGAAGACGTCCTCCACACTTCCAAAATAAATAAATACTTAACCGTGCATCCTGTTCAGCATGGCGAACGAAATAAGAAGCCAACCATGACGTCATTTGTATCGAGATTCCAAAAATCGATTTGGATAATTTAATTCACAAAAAAGAAGAATATAAAGAATAGTACTATAAAACTAAAGTTCTTACTAATAGGGGTGGTATCCTAGTACTCAATACAACTCCCGTAGATAAGCTACACAAATACATGAAAAACGTGAGTTCGGGAGGGTATAAACGATTCCTTAGGGGAACCTTCAAGGCTTACAACTAGATCAACTCCTATGTTAATTAATCCTAGGAGAAACTACTGAATTCAGAAACAATGGCAAGAAAAATTACTAAATTAGAGTTAAATATATATATATATATATATAATTTGTATAATATATCCTCTGCCTCGTTATCGGATCTACCCGGGGTCTATCGAGATATTCGAAGCGTAATGACCATAAGGGATGATCACTAGGTAAACTGTATCGCGGCACTATTATACGAATTACCGACCACTTCGTAAGTGAGAGTGTGTTAATATATTTAAAGGGTATGTATATATATAGTATTCAAAAGATAATGCGTCAAGTGAATTTATGACTTACCACGTCTTAAATGCGGGTTAAACCCTTACCCGAATTCCTCTGCAGGGGTTGAAGTTGTGCACAACGTCGTCCTGAGGTGTTTGATGAGGGCGGTGATGATCTAAAGCTAGGGGTGGACGCTTTGAAGAAATGATAATTACCCGAATTGTATATATATATTAAATTTACCCTGATACGAAGGGATTCTTTTGATCTCTACCGAATTTAGATGGAGATACAACGCGTCACGTAATTAATTGAAAGACCGCGGTGATATGGCTGAGGGGAGGGAATATTACACAAGGGTAATAATTTTTATTTTAATACCAAAAGAAATTAATACTATTAACAAAAACAAGGCAAATCGTTAAAAATAAAATTATAATGAAAAATACGAGAAAAGCAAAACTAATCCTATGTTTAGTGGAGTAGCGGGGAGGAACAGCAAGTATAGATGATGAACGCCGGCATGGTCTGTCCTGGCATCGGCGTGGTGTCCGGATCATGCCACTTACAGGTGGCCACCTTTTACTATTCCCACTGTGTTGGGGTAGCACTGGATGGGGGAGCCTCTAACGGTCTGTGGGTGGTGGTGAACACAATAGTTAACATCACCGGCTGTGGGTGCTGGCTGGGTGGGTGGGGTGAAAATCACTTTATTTTAGGGCGCGCGTACTGGGGTGCACGAAAGTAACACCATGCACGAGTTCGGCAGGTTCCGTGTCACGATAAAAAAAACCTTTTTAATTCCGCTGATCGTCATTCGATTGCGTTTTACCACGAGGTATATATTTCTTGTTTTACCATCTTGGTAATCTTTTTTTTTTGCACGATACGAATCGACCCCACGACACTGGAGATAAATCTTTACTCAACCCCCTTTAATTATTTACGAGTCAGTAATTTTTACGAGTTCTTTATTTTTTTATTATCGCCAAACGAAGACGAACACATTTATTAAGTTTTTTCCTGGTCAGACATGACCACCGAACTACCGCACACCCACCGCGCTTGCCCAATTCCCAAAATCAACTGACTGTACTTTACACTAACGAGCTGAAGCAAATCTTGCTGCTATGCAAAAACATGCAAAAACAAGCACAAGTGACGCGCCACAGAAATGGAAAATACCAGAACAAAGGTACCGTAGCTGTAAGTCTATATGCCACTCACGCGACACTCTATACAAAAAAAAAAAAAAAAAAAAAAACCCCTTGCCCACGGTTGCCACTTGAAAATAAAATTTGTGTCCAAAATTGGAAATAAAAATGACCAACTGTAGGTAAAAATGACCAAAATAATTTAACCCTCTACTTTCTACTACATGCATTATGATTCAGTGGAGAAAAAAATAATTTTTGTATTTTAAAGGATATTCAATAAAAAAATTGTTTCCATATAGTTACCCAATAATCGACATCATATTTGACATTTAAAAAAACGCATTGTCCATTGAAATGCACATGGGAAACATATTCAAACATTTTACTTACAAATATCTAATATTAGGCTTGTTTTTTTGAGCTTCAATCTCAGCAAAGCAAAGTAAAGTAGGAAAATGTGCACTTAAACGATTCCCAGCAGCTTTCTGAACAGTAGGTTTTATCCAAAAAGGTGGCAGTGTGGGCCTGTTCAGTAGGTAGCATCATACAACATGATTGGGCACATCACAAGAAGTAACTTTTTTCAGTCAAAGAAATACAATTTTTTTGCATAAAATTTACCAATGGATATTGATCCTTCCTCATATTTTGGGGTTTAAAAAATATAAAAATATATATCTCAAAGATTAATACACTAATATCTTACCATAAAAAGTTTAATAAGGTATATTTGTCTAAAACAATATTTGCAGCTTACATAAAAAATAATTTATTGCATGTTTTAATAAAAGCCCTTATATTTATTTGTTATTTTGAAAATTAGTTCACTTATGAATTTCCACCAATCACAACCAACGAATAGTATGTACTGTAAATAGAGAAACTTTGTGAACAGATTCATATTATACAAGGAGGGCAACAAAAATGTTCTCCCCCTGGTGTTCAGAAGTATACATTTACTCCCAAGTGAATCTTGCTGGGAATGAATACCTAGTGTGAGTCGTCGAAGTGTCAAGTAGAGCGTAGTTGTTGTAATTGCGTGCTGAAAATCCTACTTTACTTTGCTTTGCTGAGAACGAAGCTCAAAAAAACAGGGCTATTGTAAAAAAAAATAAATCTTAATATTATAGCCACCAACAATAGAAAATAAATGTTTATTTTTTATTTTTTGATATTTCCCGACGAATGCGCGCGTTGGAACGTAGAACTTGACTGCGAAAATATGTTGGCTTGTGTAAAAAAGAAGGAACCAAATTCACTCTACACATCCACAATGTTGACGGTGTATTTCCCGTAAATATTGTGTAGTTCTTCCAATCGATTTTGGAAAATTTAAATTTGTACACACGGAACAATCAATAAATTCATCTGATTTATTTAAACATATTCTTCATGTACACAAATCACATATTATTTTTTTAATTATTAATAATTTTTCATTTCGTAAAAAAATGACCAAATGGAATAATAAATGACCATGTGACCACAAGAAAAATTTATGACCAGATTTGGTCACAAATGACCAATGTGGCAACCGTGCCCTTGCCTCTTTCAGATTCGCTGATGGTTACCCACAGCCAATGAGCATTTACGACGCAGATTAGTTGTTGGTATACCAACAACGCAAACAGCTTTGTTCACGGTGGATTGCCTTTGGGGTTTGGACCGAAACTACTGCATTTACCTCATCTTCACACCCTTCTACCACTTTGTAATGCTTGTAGCACATCTAGCGGTGGGTGGTGAACTAGGTAGTGGAGACACCAACCCTTGTTTCCTTTGCACCGAGTAGTAGATGCACCATCGGGTATCATTCATTTTTTCGAAAACATTTTTCGGAAAACATTCGGAAGTGGTTAGTGAAACCGTCAGTAACATCGTTGTAATACAAAGGTAATATTTAAATTCGGGGCTTAGCAAGATTTTGAAAAGAAATAACGATAACCGTCGTTTCCCACAAAGGCATTTGTTTCTGCTTGCATGCATTTATTGTAAAGGGTTATTTGTTATACCTAATATCCAAAAGTTTTAGAAACTTATAAGAACAGAATTGCAATTTATGACTCAAAAAATAATTGTTTACAACCTGTCACAACCTCTCTTCGAGTAGGAGCCTTCGTTAATGTACAAGGAGGATTCGGCTATGTTGGGAGGCTATGAAAATGCTCTCTATTTATTCATATTAAGTAGCAATATACAAAACTAAATGCAAATACAACATAGTTTTTAAAAAGAAACTTTAACTTTATTTAACATAAGAAAACGCACTTAGGGAACATTTAAGTTAGAAAAATTTACAGAAGAAATGTATTTGCACTGTGCCCGAGAAGCTAGAAGTCATAAACTAACTATTGAATAGACCGTCAGCTCCGCCCACTTATGAGAATTTGCCTACAAGCTGGATTTGTCCTTGAGTGTAGCCCAGTTTGAATTCATGTGTTTGTGCCATGTTAATCAAAGGGGGCGCACACATACTTGAAAAAAAAAACCAGCCTACACGTCTGGCTTCAACCAGATGTCAGGTAGCCTAAGGTGGATTTTCATTTTCATGTCGAGTGCGGGGCTGTGTTTGTAAATAATGGGTTTTATTAGTTCCAGGTTGTAATTTATTCGCTACATTCTTATATGAAAAGTTGTTCGATTTTCTTATTTCTTGGTATCAAGTGAAACTTGTTATGTAATTGAAGTGCAATGAATGTTTAAAATGTACGATATACAACAAATCAACCACCCCTGATTGAATTCCATCTGAAAAAAATTCCTGCCAGATGGAACAGTAAAGAAATGAAATATTTCAGTGGAATGATTTGGCTTTTTGTTGTAGAATTGACTGAGAAGTAGATGAATGAATGACTAAATTATTTATCTAGAAAATTTAAAGGATATTTGTTTATATTTGTTTTTTTTGTTGATAATCTAGCTTTGTAATTCATAAGCAACATTTAACGACCAAGATTTAATTCAAAAGAACTGAGCCTAATACAAAAATGTAAGAAAAATTATATGCGAATTTAATTTTTTCGGGTACCTATATTAAATAATAAAAAAAATCCTATGTATGTAAGTAGATCGCCTTTTGTTTATTGAAATAAGGATGTTTTTTTTAGCTTCGAACTTAGCAAATAAAAGCAAAGTAAAATTTTCAGCACGCAATTACAATAACTACGCTCTACTTGACACTTCAAGGACTCGCGAGCTGAAAACCCTACTTTGCTGAGTTCGAAGCTCAAAAAACACGAATATACTTAGAACAACATCACTTTTTGTATTTCAAAAACACATAAAGTGTACTTTTTCTGTTAATTAATAAATTAGAGACGCTTACAAAAACATCAGTGGACATTTTAAAATACAACGTTATAAAACTAAAAAGCAATTTGGATTCTTACGTTCGATTGAATACGCAAAATCTGAAATCGGATCGAATCGCAGAATCCAATTAAATACCACATTATATTGTCTTTTTGTTAGGAGTTTAATCTTAAATAATAATTATATCCGAGAATAACATATTTTTTTAAAGATATCTATAAATATAATAAAACTGTAGCCGTTTTCTATGTTCGCGGTTGACGTGAAAACTACTGCACAGATTTTGATGAAACTTTTTTCGAAATGTTAGTTAAGATTTTGAGCAACACATAGGCTATTCCTTTCATTGTCAAGCCTATTTTTTGGGAGCGTTTTTGACCAAAATGTGTTTTTTTTACTAACTTTACTGCCTTCATCTCGCCATTACTCAAACAATTCTTAATCAATGCAAACAAAATAAAATCCTTAGGAGAGCCAACACTTTCACAGTTATTTCAAGCCATCAATCAGCTTTCTATGTTCTCTAGAAGCTGAGCTACAACCTAAAATCTAACACGAAAAAAATAAATTTATTTTCTCAAATCGAACTTTATCAGCAGCCGGGGTTCTTGATCGTTGTTCTGCTTTGGGGTGGTTGGGTGGCGCACATCGCACAAGCACGTTCATGTAAAAAAAAAACTGCGTGGTAGGTATTTTCTCCGAATTAAGTGAAACGAAAGAGAAGTATGCGACATGAATGGGTATGTAAAATGTAATCAACAACGACAATGTGTTACTGAGGAAATGCGCAGGTGGCTGATGACGTGCGCTGATGGACGTACAATCGTACATATGGTGGTGGTGGTGTATATATAAATTGAGTTCAAGGTTTTTTTTTGAAGTTATTACTTCTTTAGGCGCGTTGGACACTTTTAGATGGGAAGAAATCAATGAATTCGGGTTACTTCTAAAACGACACCGCGTCATCGACACCGAGAAACTGACACCCGATAGGTGGCGCTGTTGTCCATTTTCTGAGAAACTCAGCCGATCTCAATGAAACTTTGTATGTGAGCATGGTTGGATGCAGCAAGAAAGTTAGGATAGTTTTGGACCCGATAGGTGGCGCTGTTGTCCATTTTCTGAGAAACTCAGCCGATCTCAATGAAACTTTGTATGTGTGCATGGTTGGATGCAGCTAGAAAGATAGGATAGTTTTGGACCCGATAGGTGGCGCTGTTGTCGATTTTTTCGAGAAACTCTGCCGATCTCAATGAAAATTTGTTTGTGTGCATGGTTGTATGCAGCTAGAAAGATAGGATAGTTGCGGATCCGATTGGTGGCGCAGTTGTCGCTTTTTTTGAGAAACTCAACCGATTTCAATGAAACTTTGTATGTGAGCATGGTTGGATGCAGCAAGAAAGATAGGATAGTTTTGGATCCGATAGATGACGCTGTTGTTCGTTTTCTGAGAAACTCAGCCGCTCTCAATGAAACTTTGTTTGTGTGCATGGTTGTATGCAGCTAGAAAGATAGAATAGTTTTGGACCCGGTAGGTGGCGCTGTTGTCCATTTTCTGAAAAACTCATCCGATCTCAATGAAACTTTGTTTGTGGTCATGGTTGTATGCAGCTAGAAAGATATGATATTTTTGGACCCGATAGGTGGCGCTGTTGTCGATTTTTTTGAGAAACTCAACCGATCTCAATGAAACTTTGTATGTGTGCATGGTTGGATGCAGCTAGAAAGATATGATAGTTTTGGACCCGATAGGTGGCGCTGTTGTCCATTTTCTGAGAAACTCAGCCGATCTCAATGAAACTTTGTATGTGAGCATGGTTGGATGCAGCTAGAAAGATAGGATAGTTTTGGACCCGATAGGTGGCGCTGTTGTCCATTTTCTGAGAAACTCAGCCGATCTCAATGAAACTTTGTTTGTGGTCATGGTTGTATGCAGCTAGAAAGATATGATATTTTTGGACCCGATGGGTGGCGCTGTTGTCGATTTTTTTGAGAAACTCAGCCGCTCTCAATGAAACTTTGTTTGTGTGCATGGTTGTATGCAGCTAGAAAGATAGAATAGTTTTGGACCCGGTAGGTGGCGCTGTTGTCGATTTTTTGGGAAACTCAATCGATCTCAATGAAACTTTGTTTGTATGCATGGTTTAATGCAGCTAGAAAGATAGGATATTTTTGGATCCGATAGGTGGCGCTGTTGTCGATTTTTTTGTTAGCTGTTTTTACTCCCAAAACAGTTTTAAATATTTCCTGTGCAGTAAAATTCCTGACAATTCGAAAAATACACACGTAAATGTTCAAGTAATAACTTCTGTCTGCACTCCCGGAGTACCTGATATTTTTTTTTTTTTTTTTTTTTAACGGTTATTATAGTACCTACGGTGAAGGTGATACCTACTTTACAGTAAAGAATTGAAGAATTCAAGAAGTAAAGACGATATAGGTGAATTATGTTGTTTGATTTATTGTTGGTGTGGGTACAAATTTGTGTATGATCCAGGCAACAGAACTTCAAATACATATTGTATTTCAAGAAGCTTTGTAAAAAAATGATCATAAAAAGTATAATTATCTCATGTAGGTATTGAAACTTAACTATTAGTATCTATTTTATTGGAAATTACACAGTCTCACGTCGCGTACGAAGTTGCGGGCACAGCTAGTATATAAATAAAATTATCATTTTTACTGTTCCTACGTAACAACAACACATTACAGTGTTCACTCTTATTAAACTACAGAATTCCAAATCATATTTTGATTTTGTACAAATATGGTGCTAAAAAAAATAAGTTGAAAACACCTACCAAGCAATTGAAATTTATGCAATGTTCAGGAATGTTAAAAAAATAAATTCTTTAGCCCTAGTGAAAACTTGGGTTTAACTTGCATGGTAATAAACCTATTTTTGGAACAACTCCCAAAGGTAGCTGCATGAATTTTCCTGTCAAAAATATTTTTCATGTAAAGAACACTAAAAAAAACCTGAAATGTGAATGGATGAACATTTGTTGGCACCTAAAATGGATAGAGCACAAGTAAAGCTATCTAAAAAGACATACTCAACATGTACTCCTTTTACATTTATTGTTATAAATTCATTTACAAATTGTTTGTTATTGAAAAAGTGCCACCCGGCGGCCATTAATAACACGTATTCACAGACAGGAAAAATAAGAGAGCGCGAGAGAGGGCTCTCATTCAAAATTTGCGGGGTAAATCCGGGAGACGTAGGAAAGCTGTCAGTCTATTTAATAGTTAGTTTATGCTAGAAGTGGCCGCTGGATGTTGAGGTGCTGGTAAAATTGCGGCTGTGTTCTCTTTCAGAACCAAAATTTTATTCTCAATCAGGGGTTCAACAAAGCATTTTGTGTTTTATTTTGTTTTATCCGTAAATTTTACTAATATAAAATTTTTGAGGTTAAATTCCTTTTCCGTTTCAAAAATATGTGCAAGCTCCGCAGATTCTACCGATAAATTTAAAGACCAATTAGATTTATATAAATTTACGTACCATACTCGGATCATCTCTCGATTGTTATCACGTTTCGACTCATGACAGCAGATAAGGGGGGAGTGAGGAGTATGAATCTCCTCCCCTAGCCGATATGGAATTATGGCAAGGCATATACGTATAAAAGGCAACTCGATGAACGACTTCAGGTACATACCGAGGATGATTTCGCCCAAATTGAACAAATTATAAAGGACTCATACCCAAGTAATAAATACAGGAGTAAAGGAAGGCAGCGTAAGGAGCCGTGGTTTGACCATAAGTGCGCAAAGGCGAGGCAGATTTCTTTCACATGGCTTAAGCTATTCCGCCAATTCAATGAGGGCGAAATGAAGGACGCTTATATGAAAGCAAATAGTGAATTTAAGGAGTTATGTAAAATAAAGAAGACGAACCACTATGAAGCAGAGGTTTCTGGAGTGCTAGAAAACACAACGGTGGGAAGTATCTTACGTGCAACGATCTAGATCCAAAGATCCTCTCAGATCACTTTAAAAGGCTATTAAACCTGTAGCAGAACGCTGAATAAATCGCATAGACACCCTATGTATTTTTTTGGCTGTGCGATTCGATTCGTAAGCCCAGCCCACATTTACCGTACCGCATATGAAAGCAAAAACTTTATCGTGACTAACGGCTTGGACAAGTTTTCGTTTTCACATCGTCCGACGAAAAGAGTCAGTTTTTGTCTGATTAGCATCGCGATTATACGCATCATACGATCTTTTGTTAAGACCATAATTTCACTGGATGTATTCATTAGGAATTAAGAATAAATTATAATTTTATAAAAGTTGAATTCGACTTCGCTGGTTTTTATTCTTTCATACCTAAACTGGTGACCCCGCATTAAGAAATTTCGTGATTTATAATCAGCAATGACTGGAGATGACACCAAGTCAGGCGACGGCAATAGAGAACCGGCCAACGGCTGAAGTATTTGCAAGAAATGCCAAACGCTAACTATTTATATCGTTATAATATTTATTAAATTCAAATTATTATTCAAAACGAAAGATAGTTAATACTTAAATTTGCTTATGACTAATGAAATAATGCGTGTGAACCCAGCTGCTGCACAATGATACCAGGTTAGGTTATCAAGGGAACTGTCATTCATTATTGGGTTTGACAACTGATGAAGTTGCACTGCGTTCCTAGTAATAGATATGTTGTTATACATATCATCTCCTCCTTACTTATTTTGAGATCCTGTTGAACCATAACCAAAGCGCACTACCGGCTTACGAACTCTTTGATATCGTCGTGGAATATTATCTTGCTGCTCAGATGGTGGCTTGGGTACGGTTGTAGGTTGAGGAGTTTCAACTTCGTCTTCTTTAATTTCATCTGGAGGACGTTGCGAAGACGTTGCGGTAGCCAGATCTCTGGCTAAAATGTACTCGTCCGCAGCAGTATATCTCGGTTTCGTCTGGTTCGGATGGCGTTTCCAAATACCGCGATTGGTACGGATTCGATACATTCTCCTTCCCATACGAGATACCACTGTCCCATTTATCCAGCGATGACCTCTAGAGTAATTTCGATCGTAAACTGCTTCATTATTTTTAAATTTCACTGTGTCACAGTTTGATGCCTTGTCAGGCATGCGCCTATCCGGAGCCATTTGTGAAAGGATTGTTCGGTGCTGTCTTCCGTGAAGAATTTCTGCAGGTGACTTCCCAGTTTGAGGATTTGGTGTTGTGCGGTATGTTTCGAGGCATTTTAATAAAGCTATGTCAATGTTTTTTCCCACCTCGTTGATTTTCCTTAGATTGGCCTTGAACGTACGAACAAAACGTTCTGCTTCGCCGTTTGATGCTGGATGAAAAGGAGCTGTTTTCAGTGATTGGATTCAATTCAATTCAATTCAATTCAATGGATTTTATTTGTACAAAAGAAGTTTTCATTTACATGTATTATCTGCGAAGCAAAGTGCTTATCTGCAGATGGTTAAGCATAAATTTAATAAGTTAACTTTGAAATGATTTAAGTTGAAAATATTTTTGTTTACAATTAGGATACAATTATAATAGTGTTTAAAAAAAAAATTCTTTAGCTTTCTAATTCACAAAATAAAGTTCAATTAAATGTTTTTTTTAATTCTTTTTTCCTTTTTTTGAAATTAGGAATTACTTTTAAAAATTGTGGCAGCGAATTCACTAGTTTAGGGACCGTGCATCGCAGCTCTCTATCACCATACGTGTTGTAAGCTTGTAGAACTTCAAGCATCCCTCGGGATCGTCTTCGGGTGTTTTGTGGGTGGTTTATGGGTCGGGTAAGCCTTTGGTCGTTCATATAGGTAAGCGATGTTGTCATCTGGAAAAGTGCCTTCACATCTAAAACTTTGAAAGTTGAATTAACAGGCCTTATTATTTTAAGAAGACGATGTTGTGATTTAGATATCTTATCCAGATGGGTTTTTGCTGCGTTTCCCAAGGCCAGGATCCCGTATCGAATGCGTGACTCAGCCAACGAGTAGTACACCTGCTTTTGTACCTCCATATGCGAGTAACGCTTAAGATACACCATTGCAAATAAAGTGTTCTTAAGTTGAAGACGCAGGTTATTGATGTGCTCACGCCACAGAAAGTGCTCGTCAATGGCAACTCCAAGATATTTAACCGCTTTGACTACCTTAATCGCGCTGCTGCTTCTTTGTACTGGACAGCGATCATTACGATGAAGGATTTCAATTGCTTCAGTTGGCTTTGATGGAGTCCGAATGTGCATCACTTTGGTTTTGTCTGCGCTTATCACCAGACCGTTATCGTGACACCATTCAGATACAGCGTTGAATTCGTCTTGCAATATCTTAACGGCTGACTGCAAGTCTTTGTGTCTTACAACGATTGCGATATCATCGGCATAGGCATAGGCAATTGATTTCTTAAACGTTCTTAACAGTTGATTTGTAAAAAGAATGAATAAAATGGGCCCTAATTTGGAACCTTGTGGTACACCATATTCGCACGTCTTTTTTTGGCTTATCATATTAGATACCTTGACTTGGATTACTCTATCAGTCAGATAGCTTTTGAGCTTGTTGAGACTTTCGACGAGTTTTACGGGTGTCAAAGTATCAAAGGCTTTGCTGAAGTCTATAAATAGAACAAGGACGTGATGATTTCTATTTAGCCCCGCATTAACCACATTGGTAAACTCTCCCAGTAGCAATTGGGTGCTCTTGCATTTTTGAAATCCAAACTGGTTTGGGTGAATCACTCTGTGCTTCAACATGAAACAATTAAAACGTTTAACGACTATCTCTTCCAGACATTTTTCAACCGCTGGCAGAATTGAAATTGGCCTATAGTTTGCCGTGTCTTTTTTTATCCCTCCTTTGTATATTGGCCGAATTAAATATGTTTTCATCAGCTTTGGTACATGACACTGACACAAACTAAGGTTTATAATCTTTGTGATTACAGGGGTGAGATACTTTGCATTCAGTTTGAGATCGACTGGTCTTATGTTGTCTGCTCCAGGACTTTTTGTGTTGCTTAGTTGACACAATATCTCGTAAACTTCAGGTTCCGTTGCTTCCTCTATATAGATACTTTGTTGAAGTTCCAAGCTCACGTGGTTAGAGGTTTTAGTGTCACATGCATGCATAATACTCGCCGCTTGTTTTGAAAACCGCTCCGCGAATTCCTCCACAATGTCTTTTAAGCCCTTGGATTCGGACGCATTTGGAAAATTAATTTTGATAGTTTCATCTACTGAACGTTTCTTTCTTCCAAGCAGTTCGTTATCGATTCTCCACGTTTTCCTTGGCCATGTTGGAGGCAAAAGTTGGCAAATTCGGTACTGCTAAATTGCGGTCCATTGTCGCTCACAATGGCTTCTGGGATACCTTCTAGCGTAAAAATAGTTTGCAACGCTCGAACAGAAGCTGAAGTGGTTATTTGCTGCATCTGTAGAACAAATGGGAATTTTGACAAAGCATCAATGCATACTAACCACATTTTTCCCAAGAATGGTCCCGCGAAATCCACGTGAATATGCTCCCAAGGTTTTTCCGGATCTGGCCACGAGCTAAATTCTTGCGGAGGAGCAGAACTATTATGCTGGCAAATTGTACACGATTTTACCTTTGTCTCGATATCCGCGTCAATTTGCGGCCACCAACAATGTCTTCGGGCAAGTTGCTTCATCCTGACAACACCCTAATGTCCTTGATGAAGTAGTTGTAGTGTTCTCTCCTGCAATGATTTTGGTAAGACTTCCCTTGTATGTTCGGCTTCCAAGAGTATAATCCCTTTGTATTGGGTTAGGGATGCCTTACGACTGAAATATGGTTGCAGACTATTTTCGTTTGCTGGTAATCGCGTAGGCCAGCCTTTGGTTACATAGGACATGGTTTTTCGCAAACGACTGTCTGCTTTCATGGCTGCAGTGACATCTTTGGCTTTTATTGGGAAATTGTCGATTCGGTCGTTTTGATAACTCGATATTTCAATGCAAGACACCTCGTGGTCATCGAAACTTGCATCCGGGCCAATCGGAAGTCTGGATAGAGCGTCTACGTTGGTATGCTTCTCCGTAGGTCGATAACGAATGTCGTAAGAATAGCTCATCAGTGTTATAGCCCAACGTTGTAAACGGCTAAGAGTTGCTGTGGGAAGAGCTTTGTTGGGATTAAAAATGGTAAAAAGAGGTTTGTGGTCAGTTAGCAATATGAAATTCCGACCGAAGAGATATTGGTGAAATTTAGTAACTCCATAGATTATAGCCAAAGCCTCTTTCTCAATTTAAGTTGATGTCCGTTTAGCGTTTTCGAAGCGAATGCAATTGGTTGCTCTGACCCATCTGTCACGATATGTGACAAAATGGCACCTATTCCATGAGACGAATCATCAGCTGCAAGGACAAGCGGCAGTTCCGGGCGAAAATGAGCAAGGCGTGCTGCATGAGTAATCTGCTGCTTAAGTGCATTAAATGCGTGTTCTTGGTCTGCTTTCCAAATAAATGGGACGCCTTTCCTCCTCAATGCATTCAATGGAGCTGCAATTTGCGAGAAATTATTAACGTATTTATTATAATAGTTTACCTTTCCCATGAAGGTCTCCAACTCTTTTAGTTTACACGGCCTGGGCAACTTTTCTATGGCTGCTAATCCCGAATCCGATAGTCGTACTCCCTGGTGGTTGACTACATGGCCCAGATATTCTGCTTCTTGTTGGAAAAATTGGCACTTACTCCGATTTACGCGCAAGCCGTGGTTCTGAAGCCGCTGAAGAACCGCCTCCAACTTAACTATGTGCTCTTGTTGTGTGCTCCCTGCAACAAGGATGTCGTCTAAGTAGATGGCGCAATCAATTCCGTTCAAAATCATTTCCAGTGTCCGCTGATAAATAGGGGGCTGCCCACTGGCTGAAACGTATTGGCTTCCAAATTCCTGCTTCTTCGAGACGCTTTGCTTCTGTTTCAAAGGCTTTCAATTATTGGGCAAACGGCAATGGTCTGGCTTTGAAAAACTTAGGTCTGGCGTTTGATTGTAAGTAAAGGTGTACTTTATAGGAGGTACAACAGGGTGCCGTGAAATAACGCCGAGCGAAATAACACCGAATTTAAATGTTCGGTCTTATTTCACTTTGCTACAGTGAAATAAAGCCGAGTCGGCCTTATTTCACTTTGCATTTATAAATACATTCTTAAATTAATATTAATTTTTGAGACAATGGTAATTTGCGCAAATTATGAAATGTGTATGGGGGGGCATGCTGCCCCCCTGCAACCCCCTGCTTGGGTTTACTGTTGGATTACGGGGTGGGTGCGAGGTTTTCTACTAATATTTTTTGTTGAATTTTCAAATTGAGATTTTTAGCCTTCGAGAGTTTTGCCATTCGAGATTACGTCATGATCCCCATTTGCTTCGGCTTTATTTCACAAACAATGTTCGGCGTTATTTCACTTTGTTAATGTGAAATAGTGCCGAATTCTGAAATTCGGCATTATTTCACTTTGTGAAAGCGCAATAACGCCGAGTTTTCCAATTCGGCGTTATTTCTCTCGGCGTTATTTCACGGCACCGTACAACAGCCTAAGTTGTTCGCAAAAAGATCGGGATAATTCAAAAGTAGTTTGTCAATCTCCTCTCTACTTTCCTCTATTTGAGGTGCTGAGAGCGAAGTCTCGTTACAGGCAGATTTCAACATACGTGTTTTGTGGTTTATAGTTGAGAACGATACTTCCAAACCAAATTTTTTTGCCCAATTAAGTCCGCATGTGTTATCGGCATCGGGTGTATTGGCAATAAGTATAGGGAGTGTGTAAAATTCGCCATTAAAATTGACAGTCATCATAGTTTCACCGAGAATTGGTATGGTATTGGCACCAAACGCTTTTAAACTACATGAAGGTGTATGGTACTCGGGGTAATTGAGCTGCTGAAATCCAGGCAACCCTATTACTGTTGCGCTCGCTCCGGTGTCTAATAAAAACTCCATGTTCACATTGTTTATCATCATGTCGATCAACAGCTTGTTATTTTCTTCTTGTAGATCCTTAACAGATAAAATGTGCTCAATATGATGAACATGCTCACCTTTATTGTTGGAATGATGGCGGTACGGCTTTTTTTTATTAACACCTAAACAAACGGGGGCAATATGGCCATCGCGCGAATGGTGCACATTTCACCCCGAGCAAGACTGCATTCTTGATTTGCTTATACTTGTACCACTATTCTTCTTCCCACGTCTTTTTACGCTCATTTGGTTGACCTCAACGTTCGCTGGTTCATTCCTTAAGGCTTGCAAAGATTTCTGCGTAGCTTCATAGGCTTCTGCGATCAAAATCACATCTGACAGCGACGCATTAGGCTTTTGCAGTGTAGCAGTTCGCACACTGTCATGCGGTGTATGTAAGACAATAACGTCCCGGATCATGTCGTCAACAAATTCGTGAGAGCAGCTGTCGGCAGCGCACACAAATTGACATTGCACGTCAAGACCACGCAGATCCGCTATCCAGTCCGAATAGCTTTGATTTGCCTGCATTCTGCACTTAAAAAAATCGTGGCGAGCGGTACATATGTGAATCTTAGACAAAAAATGTTCCGAAAGCTTTTTTGTGATGTCATTGTATTCCTTGCATGCTAGTTTACTTGAACCAAATAGTTTTTGTAGGAGTTCGTATGTTTCTGGTCCTAACCAAGATAAGAGATATGAACTTTTCTTTTCGTTTGCGGTCACGTTGCATGCGTCGAAATGTTGCTCCAATTGTTGAAGGTAAATTTCCCAGCTGCATTTCTGTTTGTCGAATGGCTGAAATTGGGGAATGTGCTGGTTATTGCTGCTTATTGTGGGTTGGTTCCCAGTATCAACAAACTGTTTTTGTTGTGCCAAGATATTGTTCATAAAATCCTGCTGTGAATTGAGTAGTTTTGTGACTACCGCCAAAATGTTTGGCTCAGTCATTTTGGCGGAACAATTCTATAATATGCTGGAAACGTTTTCTGGGTTCACGTACGCAAATTAGTGGTTCACACGCGGTTTCGTAGTTCTCGTCGCCAATGAAGTATTTGCAAGAAATGCCAAACGCTAACTATTTATATCGTTATAATATTAATTAAATTCAAATTATTATTTAGAACGCAAGATAGTTAATACTTCAATTTACTTATGACTAATGAAATAATGCGTGTGAACCCAGCTGCTGCACGATGATACCAGTGCCTTGATTTTGTGGGGTTTTTGCCGCAATGGCGGTGTCGGAAAGGGTTCACGTATAGGCGGATTCTATAAATGTGTGAGTGATATCGCGAACTGACAACTTCCCATATTTCCTGTTCTTATATTGCTTTGTTCCGAGAAATTCCAGGCGATCTTTCCCAGACGCAACCTTTTTAGGTAGCGAGAAGGATGTCGGATGAGAACAGCGTGACCGTTGTGCGACAATTTGTTACCTTTTTCGAGGACACTAATACAATTTGTTATTCCTTTGTTCCTTTTTATTAGTTGGAAAATTCACATTTTAGGACTATTCACATGAGAGCCAATTGCGAACGAACAGCGAACAAGCGAATATTTTTGACACTTCAATCATTGTTCAATGTTAACTTCGATAGAATTTTTTCATTCGTGGGTTTGTGGATTCGCGAATGTTTTATGTGGATTGTGAATAAAGTGGGACAGTTCGCTGCAAGAATTTTCAATTGCTGTAATAATTGTAAATTGAGCTAGTATAAAAATGAATTTTCAATTCATAAATACAATTAAATTCATTTGTTCGCAACTAGCGCTCATGTGAATAGTACTTACATTTTTTTTTTCAAAAACTGTGATTTCAAAATGAATGTGTTTAAAATATAACGCGGTTCCCCATCATAGCGTAAAGCCGGCTAATACTTGCTTAATATTGGGAGAAAATACTAAATTTACGTAGTAGCATCAGAAAAAGGCACATTTTTCTTTCATCGCCCCTTTTTTAGGGACTTTTTAAAACTAAATTGAAACCGATCTTAAAAGTAGATATAAAAATGAGTTGATAGGTATAATTTTTATATATTTATAAATAAAAATCAAAGCTAAAAGGATTTCTTTTCAAAATTTATTTGAAAACGTGCATCTACTGTTTCATAAAAGTAGTGTCTAGTGTCTAGCTCACAAGCGGAACAATCTAATCGACATCTAATTGTAAAGTGATTTGGTTCAATTTATAACAGAAAAGTTGTGTGGGAATGTTCTACGAGTATTCACAGTCTATATTGTATTGTAAAACTAAAACTAAATTTTATAACCTTTCTCTAACAATCCGGGAGATTGTTGCAAAATTCTTAAAAGTAGCAAAAAAAATAAGAGCGGTGTAAGAAAAAAGTTTGTAAGGCAGGGGGTAATTTGGGTGTTGTTTTCTCCCGGTAGCAGAAGTGGCACGCTGGTGGTCGCACGGCGACAGCTCGTCGGAATGGGGGGGGATCTTACTGCCACGTACCTACCTACAAATGAATCGTGCCAGGTTATCATAGATTAAAAGAATCTATGTATTGTTTTCTATGCGCGAGTTATGGTTACCAAACCTTCACCACATTCCGTTCCCAGGGAATAACGTAACATTAAACCTTTATCATCAAAATAATGCAACATCAAACTTTTGTTATTTGTAGAACCCCATGTAACCCAATCCAGTTTTATAATAAAATGTTTATCCCAACAAATTCCCCGTAACCCAATCCACACGCTTTCCACGATAAAATAATTACTAGGCAATAAGCAGAACATGTTAGAATTAAGAAATCATTAATAAACCAGCAGTCGTTCAGCAAACACTTGTTTTTTTTTTGTGGTCCGCTTCGGAAGTGATATAACTGGCGCAGTCTTGCGGATTTCTTTTCGAATTATAGTTTCCACACAACGGTTTATTGTGTTAAAAGTATCAACAAACAGTAGTAAAGTACACAACGGTTTATTGTGGAATTTCTATTGTATGTATCGTATACAGTTAAATGTGAATAGTCATTCAAAAAAACAAAAATCTACAAAACGAGTTACACAACGGGTTATTGTGCGAAAGTTTGTAGAAAACTAAAGTGACTTGTGAACATTTATTGAAACTATAATCACAACGGCTTATTGTGACATCGAAAAGGAATTCAAGAACCTACACAACGGATTATTGTGACATCGGAAGGAATTCAACAAGAAGCAAGCAGATATTATAAAAATCATTTATAAAGACAAAGGACCAACACGTAAAATGATGTTCTGTTGGATAATTTTCATGTGAGTTCTTGATTGATTAATATCGTTCATAATAGTGTATCCCTACATTCCACCTTCCCAAATTGCCATTTAGGTGTAAATAGAATAAATAATACAAATAGTATAAAATAATATAGCAATAGAGTAAGAATAAATAAAGTAGATATTAATAATAACCTTCTTATATATTATAAAGTTCCAACTGTAAATGCCTAAAGATAATAAGCATACTCGTGTAGCAAGTCTTGGCCCATACGAATTGAAATCTATCCCTGAAGAAGATATAGATATTTTTGAGACTGAAAATCTTCCAAATTTTTCTGTTATTACAATGACTACCATCAATAATACTGTACCCGCTAATAACATTAACACTATTCCAAATGTTCCCAACACTTCTTTGGCTACTTTAGACTTGAACAGTATTTTTAACAACCTCCGTATACCAGACGCTATCAAAGACTTGCCTTGCTATGATGGAAACCCAAGGTCATTATATGACTTTATAAAAAACGTCGAAGAAATATTGCGGTTAATGCCTCAATTAGACGGTACATCGTATGCAACCATTATTCTGAGAGCAATACGAAATAAAATTGTGGGCGATGCCAATGATGTCTTGAACATGTATGGCACTTCAACCAGTTGGGAAAGTATAAAGTCAAATTTAATTTTACATTATGCAGACAAAAGGAATGAAACCTCGTTGATAAGAGACCTGCACGGTCTTAAACAAACAAATGATACAATTGAACAATTTTATGCGAAAATAATAGAGATTCTTTCAAATATGGTTAATCATATACAGATTCATGAAAACTCAACACCCGTAATATCTGCGAAACAATCTCTTTATACTGCCATGTGTTTGAACACCTTTCTGATTGGGCTTAAAGAACCATTAGGCTCAACAATTCGAGCCATGAAACCGGCAACTCTGACAGAAGCCCTTGCTTACTGCATTCAAGAGCAGAATACGTACTACATGAAAAACACTAGCCCAACCCCTACGAAGCTACCCATTCAAAACACCAATACTCCAAATTTTTCTTACATTAAGCCCCTAACAAATTTCCAACCCTATAGTTCAGGCCAACCAAATCGCAACTCTCAGTATCGACCACTTTCATTACCACCGAACTCTCAACCCTATTTTCCTAGGCCCTATAATTCAATTCAACCAAATCAAAATTATCCAATGCAGTATAGACAACCGGTACCACCACAATACAAACCGATGCAACAGACAGTTCAGAGATTACAGTTCCCACAACTACAACAAAGCAATAGACCTTTTACTTCTCCAAATAACATGCTAACACCCAGACCGTATTATAGTAATCCACAACCTCGAACGACACCAATGGAAGTCGCAAGCGGCCATGCTCGAACACTTCCAACGCCAATACAAAATCCTTCACCAAGGTATTCAATAAGAGAAGTACACAATCTAGATTATGATGCCGAGACAAACGAAGATTGTTATTACACCAACTATGAACAAAACTTAGATTACTACGTTCAACCAGAAAACAACTATCAATATAACAGCGAAACAATAAATCAAGAAACTGTTCAGGGGGGTCAAAATGAAATCGATGACTCGAATTTTCATTCAGAAGCCTCGGAAAACAATACGGTTTCTTAGAACTAAATAATCATGGGAATAACCAACTACCATATATTATTATCGGTTCTCCATACGGTAAAAATCTAAAATTTTTAATAGACACAGGTGCTTGTGCTAACTTCATTAACCCAGACTTAACAGATCCTCGACACCATGAAAAAATAAAAAGTGTTGCAATCAAAACAGTTTTAAACACACATACACTTAACACAAAAGTTACTTATAATGCATTCCCCGAATTCAATACCAATGAACCTATAACATTTCTTCTTTTTAAATTTCACAACTACTTTGATGGATTGATAGGACTTGAAACTCTTAAAAAACTAGGTGCGACCATAGACTTACCCAACAAAATATTAATAACAAAAAGTACTTCCCTTCCTTTATTATTCAAACCAAATTTGACTTCTAAAATATATAGCATCCCGGCTCACTGTAGAATAATAGCAAAACTACCCGTTGACTTCAAAGACGGAGATATTTACATTAAACCTACCAAAATCAACAATAATTTGGAAATACCTGAAGGAATTTACATTTCAAAAGATTGGTATAGCGACCTTGAAGTAAACAATATTTCTAATACAGAACAAACCTTTTTTGTAGAACAACCCATTCCAGTAGAAAATTTTCAATATAATTTCATAGAATTCAATCATATTAATATCTGCCCATACGGTGAACCATTTACAAGCATATCATCCGAAATAGATATAATAAAATTAATTCGAACTGAACATCTTAATTCCGAAGAACGGAAATCAATTTTTAAACTATGTAGAAAATACGATGACATTTTCTTTATTGAAGGCGAAAAACTGTCCTTTTCAAATACGATCAAACACCGTATTCAGACAACAGACGATATTCCTATATACACCAAATCATATCGTTACCCCGAAATACATAAACAAGAAATAAGGTCACAAATTGAAAAACTCTTAGAACAAGGAATAATAAGACCTAGCTTTTCTCCATGGAGTAGTCCGATTTGGATTGTTCCAAAGAAACGAGACGCATCCGGCACACAAAAGTGGCGACTTGTAGTGGACTACCGGAAGCTTAACGAAAAAACAATTGGGGATCGCTACCCATTACCAAATATAACGGAAGTATTAGATAAATTGGGAAAATCAATGTATTTCTCCACACTGGACTTGGCGTCCGGATTTCATCAGATAGAAGTAGACCCAAAAGATGTAGAGAAAACGGCCTTTACGGTCGACCATGGACATTATGAATATATCCGAATGCCGTTCGGGCTCAAAAATGCCCCATCGACGTTCCAAAGAATAATGGATAATATCTTACGTGATCTTATAGGCAAAGTATGCCTAGTGTACATGGATGATATCATAGTCTTTTCGACCTCATTACAAGAGCACACCGAAAATTTAGAAAAAGTATTTTCTAAGTTACGACTAGCCAATCTAAAAATCCAATTGGATAAATCTGAATTTTTACGCAAGGAAGTAGAATTCCTGGGCCATCTAGTGACATCTGAAGGGGTTAAGCCTAACCCGAATAAAATATATGCGATAAAAAACTATCCAATTCCAACAACTCAAAAGGAAATAAAATCCTTCTTGGGACTACTTGGTTACTACCGCAAATTCATAAAGGATTTTGCTAACTTGACTAAACCCTTAACGGAGTGCCTAAAGAAAGGAAAAGCAATAGTTCTTAACGAACGATATGTACAATGCTTCGATCATTGTAAAGATATACTGAGCAATGATCCTTTACTACAGTATCCTGACTTTACAAAGGAATTTAACCTAACAACCGACGCGAGTAACGTCGCTATTGGAGCAGTACTTAGTCAAGGACCAATAGGTTCGGATAAACCAGTGTGCTACGCTTCCAGAACCCTCTCCCAAACGGAACAAAATTATAGCACCATAGAAAAAGAACTTTTGGCCATTGTATGGTCGACCAAATACTTCAGACCTTACCTTTTTGGTCGTAAGTTTAAAATCGTAACCGACCACAAGCCTCTTAACTGGCTTTTCTCCTTAAAAGAGCCCAATTCCAAACTAGTAAGGTGGCGTTTGAAATTGGAGGAATTCGATTACGAAATTTTGTATAAGAAAGGCACAGCAAATACAAATGCTGATGCGTTGAGTCGTATAGAGATTCACCTTAATGAATCTATTGGCTCAAATTCCATTTCACAGGCTTCAAATGCATCAGTACAAAACAATGCTAGTTCGTCACAACATAATTCTAACGCATCAACCGTTCACTCTGCTTCTGAAAACTTAAACGATGGCATATATATTTCTGAAAGACCACTCAATGAATTCTCTGAGCAACTTGTTTTAACTAAAACAGATTGTGTAGTTAAACCAAATATGATCTACAATATTCTTTTCGATACTAAGCGTAGGCGCATTTTTAGACAACCCGATCTTGATAAGGAATCTGTCATAATTTCTATTCTAAAAGAATATCTCAACCCCAAGAAACTTACCGCTATATTTACTGATGATGATACGTTTAGACTAGTTCAACATGTTTTTTCAAAATACTTTGCCAGTAATAAAATATTCAAATTAATAAGATGTACAGAAGAACTAAATGATGTAACAGACCAAGATCAACAAGATGAAATCATAAATAAATATCACGAGGATAATAATCATCGTGGTATTAACGAAACTTTTAATCACCTCCGAAGAACTTACTATTTTCCCAAAATGAAGGAAAAAATTACCAAAACCATCAACAATTGCGACAAATGCAAGCTTCTCAAGTACGACAGACATCCACCAAAAATACAATATGAACATTCGGAAATACCCAATAGGCCCCTTGATATTTTACATATTGATGTGTATAGCATTCATAGCATACAAATATTGACGATTATAGACAAGTTTTCGAAGTTCGCTTCCGCTTCTATTCTTACTGCACGTAACAGCATAAATATAATAAGTTCACTAAAACAGTTTTTTTCTCAGCATGGTACACCGAAAAAAATCATATGTGACTCAGCTGCCGAGCTCACATCGAACCTATTTAAAGATTTTTGCAGACAATACGAAATACACTTGCATATTACGACACCACAAAATTCCACTGGCAACTCTCCTGTAGAAAGATTTCACTCAACGTTGACTGAAATCTATCGCATCATCTATGATAAAAATAACAAACAGATTCCGACCGACATACTACAAGAAGCATTAATAACTTACAACAACTCCATACACTCTGTAACAAATTTAACGCCCTTTGAATTAATAACAGGAAGAACACACAAATTTAATAAACTCACACCCTCTGATTCAGAACACGATTACATTAATAAATTAAAAGCTTATCAAGATTGTTTGTATAAAGAAATTAGGGAAAAAATCAAAAGTCATAATAAATCAGTCATAGACAAACTTAACATAAATCGAGAAATACCCCCTACATTCTGTGAAAATGACATAGTCTTTGAACGCAATAACAGAAGAAATAAAATGACCCCTAGAGCTAAAAAACTAACAGTAGTCAAGAATAATAAGGTAACAGTACTAACAAAGAAAGATAGGAAGGCCCATAAAAATAAACTAATTAAAATACGAAAATTTCAGGGTAACACCAGCCATGAGCCAACGGTTGGACATACAGGATCTGTCGAGGAGCCAGGGCCTCCTTCCAATGAAATTAGGTCCGAGTCGAATAATTGACTCGCACATTAAATTCATTCACATAGTAAATCTAACTGCTTATGAGGAAAACATAGAGAACATTAAGGCATCTGTGGAACTCATTAATATAAATAAAAATCTAGGACCCATGAAAGACATTACCAACCTTAAGTTTCAGGAATTAAAAAATAAGCTACGATTTTTACTTCCCCGATACCGTAACAAGAGAGGACTTATAAACGGATTAGGATCCGTAATTAAAGCAATAACAGGGAACCTGGACAACAATGACGCCGAACAGATTAACAAGGACATACAAAACCTTAAAGTTAACGAACACGACATGAACAAAGAATTGACACGACAAGTTCAAATTAACGACAAAATGATACAGAGATTTGCAAACATTACCAACCATATAAACGCACAACAGAAAAGCCTGGAAGATTATTTAAACAAATATCAGTTAATCATATCTCAGAAAATTCGATCCGAAGAAGAAAAACTTCAGTATATGCAATACATATACCAGATTAACTACAATATCGAAATTCTTACAAACCATTTGCAGGAAATAATAGACTCAATAAATCTTGCTAAACTCAATATTATTTCCAAACATATTTTGAATCCGGATGAGCTTGACTTGATACACAAGCATGTAGATGCTCAGAACATAGTATTTTCCTCAGATGAACAACTTTATGAATTCTTATCTTTAGAAGCTTACTATAATCACACAAATATAATTTTCAATATAAAACTGCCAATCCTGATACAAGAATCCTTTAACCTATACCACCTAGTAAAACTTCCTGTGAATCAAACCTTAACCATTAATTTTACTCAATCCTATGCACTGTTGCCACTTTAGCGATTTTGTCGCTATTTCTAGCGTATTTTTAAAGCCCTCGGCGATTTTTAATAAAATGTTGTCGCTAAAAAAAAAATTGGCGATTTCTAGCTACTTTTCATTACTACACCACCACGTACACGAATCCGCTAAAAGTGGCATTTCCGACCCTGTCGAATATAATTTTTCACATCGCGACCTACGCGTGGTTGGTTGGTGGTTGCACATGCAAAAGGCAGATGTTTAGTAGGTGACGAGACAGTGATTTTTGTTGGGGATTTTTATTTTTGTTGGTTTTTTTTTAATGTAGTATTTAATTTGATTAATAATTTAATAATTAACAATTTATTTTAAAAATAAATACATATTTTTATGAACTTACATTCAAATTGATATTTTAGGGATTTCTAGCGGATTTTCGCAATTCAAAAACTAACGTTTCTAGCGGATTTTAGGTTATGGTCTAGCGACAATTTTTTTTCCTCAGTGGCAACACTGATCCTATGCCGTTATGAACGATTTTTACATTCAATACATGAACGAACTATGCTTAGTTATTGAACAAACATACTTCTGCCCAAGAGGAGATCTAAACAAATTAACATCAGACAGCTGTATTCCAAACATAATTAAACACGAAGAAGCCAGATGTGAAGTTGTTGAAAAACCAATTGAAAGCAGTATAACCCAACCAGAAGAAGGCTACCTACTCCTTATCAACCTTCCCACCATACAGATGACCTCAACATGCGATATAAAACAAAAATCCATTTTCGGAACCCTCCTGTTGCATTATGAGGATTGCGAAGTCAAACTGAGTAACATAACTTATAAAAGCAAATCAACCTTGTTTTGGGATAGGATCCAAATAATTCCATCAATTTTTACCAAAATTAATAACTCTTTTAATTTCATAGAAAACTTAAACAGCAGTACTCTGGAATCAACGAATATAATCAACACTAGAATTGTCACGCTAACAGATAAACCATCAAATCACCAACCTAACGTTCCAATAATTTGGATTACAATCAGCATCCTCGTAATAATTTCAGTACTTTACCTGGCCAATATCCTAAAGCATCACCGCTGCAAAAACATAGAGGAACACGAGAACCAACTGGACCAAGAAGCTCCGGCTCATCAACATGACGTTACACTATCATGGCCGTCGCTTCACTCTTAGGCGGGAGGAGTTATGGTTACCAAACCTTCACCACATTCCGTTCCCAGGGAATAACGTAACATTAAACCTTTATCATCAAAATAATGCAACATCAAACTTTTGTTATTTGTAGAACCCCATGTAACCCAATCCAGTTTTATAATAAAATGTTTATCCCAACAAATTCCCCGTAACCCAATCCACACGCTTTCCACGATAAAATAATTACTAGGCAATAAGCAGAACATGTTAGAATTAAGAAATCATTAATAAACCAGCAGTCGTTCAGCAAACACTTGTTTTTTTTTGTGGTCCGCTTCGGAAGTGATATAACTCGCGCCTAAAAAAAAAAAGAAGTATTGGCATCCGTGTATTGGATGACCAGTTCGTTGAGAAGGGAAAAGAAGACAGAAAGAAGAAAAAGAAAAGTTCGAAGTTTGAGAGAGTTGGTGTCAGATGTTGGTGACACTTTAGGAAGGTGTTCGTTGGTGTTAGAAACGAACACGCAACCAGTAGGCTAACCCACCCTAATGCATGACCGAAGTCAAAACTCCATGACTATCAAGATGCCTAAATTTTAATTTTGATAGTCCCAAGTAAAAACTCTCTATCTACATAGATGCTCACATTCAGGAACTCATTGAATGTTGCTCACGCTTATCATCCTTTCATCGCCATTGGAATCAATTAATCCATAATAACAAAAGAGTTCATTTCAAAATTCATTATAATCTTTTTGTTTTATTTACGTTAGCAGGTGAAGATGTCATTGAGGAATTCTCATGTTTCACAGAGAGTAAATATCAAGAGAGATGTTACGAAGACATCAAGAGAAAATATTTTTACTTATAGATAGGTGCCAACATGCACGTGCGTTAGGTAAACAAACTATTTTCCTAGCGTTATCAATTTTAGTGCAAATGGTAATTAAGGAGTTTATCTAAGTATTTTTTTTAGAGTAAATATAATGTTTTAAGTATGCAATATAGGGAATAGTATAGATCTAGGTATTTCGTAATAATTTTAGCAAATTTAAGTCAATTCTGTGATCTTACGTAGGTAACTTTTAATTCAACTGATCAAATCCTTTACTAGGCAGGTATTTAAAATGATCTTTAATTAGCGAATATGCGATGCTGAATGCTTAACTGTTCATTTTGTGCAGAAGGCACGTGTATCAGATAACAAATTCTTAGTTTTATTATAATTTACTTTAAGTTTTAACGAAATGCATGAAATTAGAAAGGCCAAATGACTTACGGTTTTCTTGTTGCTGTAATTTTAATCGTTATGCAACTTTTTATCGATGACTGCTGATTGTTGATTTATTTTAATTGTTGTTTCCTGCAGAGTCGTTGTGCGCACATCGGTTCTGTTGTTTATAGTAGATTATGTACTGTAGAAAAAATGTAAAGTTATGATAGGAGCGGTATAAGGAAATCGTTTGGCGCTTCTTACCTCGAATTCATGCGTACAATATTTATATACTACCTACTGTTACTCTTATCTAATTATACAACTTATATTGAGTTTTGATAATTAAGAATTACTTATTGAAGATCACTTATATTTGATGTAAAGTTGGAATGTCTGGGATGAGCTTTCTCTTCTTTCTTCGCATGCAGGAATTGTATAAGTAATCGATCGTCTTTCTCGATACACTTTAACTCCAGTTCACAAGCGGTGTAGATGAAAATCCGGGGTATAATGCGATATGGTTAAGTGTTTCGAACAGGTGCTTTGGAGTGACACCGGTGTTCTTGAGTCGATTAATGGCGTGGGTGCTGTGATTTCGGGTGCTCCCGGGGCAATGTGACGACCTTAGGCAAAAATTAATTTTTTTTGTTACTGACGGAGGATTTCTCCGATTTGAATGGCAACACTAGAGATTTTTATTCCATGCACCAAAACTGAATACCCTCGTGTTTTCACATAGGGATATCACGTGTGATGGAATTCTGTATCCAATTTTAAGTTTTAATACGCCTATTTGGATGCAAATGAAGGGTTTAATAACTATTACACTTTAAGGCAGGTTAATATAAATCTTACCTTCAATTAATATGACGGAAGGTTAAATATACGTTTTTATTAATTCGTCCAAGCTCGCTTAATTAACTTGTAAATGCTATTTGCGAGGATGCTTGGCGAATTAAAAAGGCACTAGTGGCAATCAAAGTCTGATATAAAAGAAGGCGCCTATTCTTTTATGGCAAATTAAATTTGGAAATACTAAAAAAAATAAGTTTATTAGTTGTCCGATTAAACGTTTTAAACCACGCGGCTTACCAGTGATTTTCGGTGCCGAATTCACGCACTATCACTTTCCAGTTCGGTTGAAAAAAGACCGCCCACTCGGGTTACACAACCTATATACCAATGGTTTAGGCGCGCGTTAAGGTAGATAAAGTGTGGTGTAAAGATAAGGCTGACTTTTGCACAGCGGCTTAAGTCATTACCATCAGTGCAAGAAAAATAATGCATTCCACGTCAAACACGACGTCAACAGTATTTCAAAAAAACGATGTGGAATTATTACAAGGGGATTGCTACAAGTTTCATTTGTAAAGATTCTCTGAAATTTAAGAATTTTCGCACAATATTTAACAATTGTAACACTATAATCGTGTTCTGATAAACAGCAGCGTTATATTTTACTAAAATTCATTTGAAAATCACAGTGTTTCTAAAAATTGCAAAGTTCCTTTTCAAACTAAAAAAAGGGATACAGTAGTAACAAATTGTATCAGGATCCTCGAAAAAAGTGCCAAATTATTGCACAACGGTCACGTTGGTCACAGCGCGCGGCTCACTCACACCTTCAAATCCGATTCGGGCCGTTCCCTAGCGACATCGCCTCAAAAACCGTACAAAATCAAGGCACAGGTTAAGTTATCAAGGGAACTGTCATTCATTATTGGGTTTGACAACTGGTGAAGTTGCACTGCGTTCCTAGTAATAGATATGTTGTTATAACGGGTGATTTTTTAGCTGGTTTGGTTTTGGCAACACTGGTTTTGACAGCTGACGTGTGTTTAGTACCTTGTGTCACTGTCAAACAGCTTCAGTTTGGTTTGCAATTTAACCATGGATCGTCTTACAAATGAACAACGCTTGCAAATTTTTGAATTTTACTATCAAAATTCGTGCTCGGTTCGAAATGTTCATCGCGCGCTTTTTTATCGAAAAATTGTGTTCAGCGATGAGGCTCATTTTTGGTTGAATGGGTACGTAAATAAGCAAAATTGCCGCATTTGGAGTGAAGATCAGCCAGAAGCATTGCAACAGCTACCAATGCATCCCGAAAAAGCCACTGTTTGGTGCGGTTTATGGGCCGGCGGCATTATTGGGCCATATTTCTTCAAAGATGATGCGAATCGCAGCGTTACTGTCAATGGTGAACGCTACCGAGCGATGATAACAAACTTTTTTTTGCCCGAAATGGAAGTTCTTGACTTGGATGATATGTGGTTTCAACAAGACGGTGCCACATGCCACACAGCACGCGAAACAATGGCGCAATTGCGAGGCGAGTTTGGTGAACAGTTAATTTCACGTTTCGGGCCGGTCAATTGGCCGCCTAGATCGTGCGATTTGACACCATTAGATTATTTTTTGTGCGGGTATGTCAAGGCTAATGTGTATAGGGACAAGCCCGCTTCGATTGACGCACTGGAAGCCAACATCCATGCATTCATTCGTGCGATACCGGCCGATATGTGTGAAAGAGTATGCCAAAATTGGACTCAGCGGATGGGCTACCTGAGACGCAGCCGCGGTCAACATTTGCATGAAATTATCTTTAAACATTAAATTGCAAGGTTCAAACTATCGATTCAAATAAATATTTCATTAATTTTTTCGAATTTTTTGTGTTTTTTTTTTTTTTAAAGTTCTAAACCTCTTAAAAAATTACCCGTTACATACCAATACTTCTCAACAATCTAACGGAAGTGCAAGTATTACGAATGATTTGGCGCATGTCTTTTATTCGTCGCGTATCAAAACACAAGATTTTTTTACTTCTGACCCCGAGCTGTGTTTTTTTTTTTGTTAGAGTCCCAATTCGCCGTTAATCGCATTTCCTCGGACACTACCATGTATCATGAGGACATTTTTGCGCAGTCCCCCAACGTCGGGGAAATATATGGCGCTTAAGCAGAAACTCATCCAAGAATTTACACCAAGCAACCAGGGCAGGATAAAAAAATTGTTGTCGCAAATGGAACTGGGCGATAAAAAACCATCACAATTGTTGGAAGAGATGCGAAGTTTAGCTGGCGATACGATCGATGAAAAATTCCTGACTACGCTTTGGATGGGGTGTTTGCCGATGACACTTCAGCAAATTTTGTCACCGTGGAGTGAGGAAGCTCTCGATAAGTTAGCGAAAATGGCTGACGGTATAGTAGAGACAACGAATTTAGTTTCGGTGTCAGCAGCAAGTTCCTCAATAGCTAACAACTCTCGTACAACAAATGAGTCAGTGCTTGAAAGACTGACTTCGCAAATGGATGACATCTGCAGGCGTTTCCAGCAGCTGGAAAGAAGATGTCGAGGGCAGCGTAGGGATTCAACACCACGCTCAGTTAGCCGACTAAGAGACACTTCACAACGACGAACCAAGCCGAATGAGGAATGCTGGTACCACGCTAGGTTTGGAGCACAAGCAACTAAGTGTCGTGCGCCATGCTCATTTCGGGCGGAAAACTTAGAAGCCGAGCTCATACAGAGGCGACTGAGCTTGGCGCTGCTTCTGCTCGCCTTTTTATTTTTGACGACACAACGGGAAGAAATTTCCTCATCGACACTGGTGCAGACGTCTCCATCATCCCACCAACAAAACGTTCATTCTGTACATCGAGTAACCAATCAAACAACATTAAACTCTACGCAGCCAACGGATCGGAGAACAAGTCATATGGACAGCAGCGACTTATACCATCGCTCGGTCTCCGACGAAATTTTCCATGGCAATTTACAATAGCCGATGTGCAGGTTTCTATAATTGGCCCATATTCCCTGAATTTCTACAACTTAACGGCCGACCTTCGGAGACGAAAGCTCATCGATACGTCTACTGAGCTATCACGAATTGGAGAAATGCATCCATCTAACGCACCTCAGGTTACTATTATAGATAACACTCGTATCTTTTTGCGGACAGAAAAGGGGATAAATGCCCGAAATTTTGAGATTTCAAGGGATATCGCATATCAAAAAAGAGGATATATAGGGGATATGTTTTTAACTTGTTTTCTCATTGAAAATGATGAGACTTAACCATAATATCAACACAAAAAATTAATGTAAATTGTGTTTAAAAAACTATTATTATTTGTTAACTACATATCTGTTCAAACAACCAATGTGCCGTCATCGCCATCGTCGTCATTCGCATCTGAATAGTTTTCGATAGCAATAATTTCTCCACTTTTGGTTTTCTTCTTGTATTTGTCTAATACATCGATTGAACGAAGCAATTCTGGCTTTGTTTTCAGAAATTTGTAGAATATCTTTCAGAAAGTTTGGCGTTTAGTATGCATTTGCCTTTTGTTGTTTTCGGCATTTTATGTTTTTTTTTTTTTTTACAAATTCACAAGTAAAATAAAACCACCAGAAAAGACAGCCTGCAAAAGTTGAATTCACAATGGCGTGGTAGGTCGGTTCGCTTATAGTATATGACGATATATCGTTAAAAATCTGCTATGGTAAAAAGAGGAGTTTATAGGATAAAAAAGGGATTTTGTAAATTTTCAGGGGATAGTTTCTTTGACTTTGAAAAAAGGGATAATCCCCTTAAAAAGAGGATAGACACGAGCGTTAATTATAGACAGTAATAACCAGTTCTCCTCTCTTCTACGGGAATTCAAGGATATTCTCGACGACCAGCCCACGAAAGCCCATCAGATGCAGACAGACGTGACGCATTGCATCGTCACAAACGGCCCACCAGTGACCGCAAAGCCTCGACGACTACCGCCCGAAAAACTGGCAGCGGCCAAGGTAGAATTCCAGGAACTCATGGCACTCGGCATTTGCAGACCGTCTAAGAGTAATTGGGCCTCACCGCTACATATGGTGCCTAAGAAGGACTCCACTTGGCGGCCATGTGGCGACTATAGACGACTGAATGCAGTTACGGTGCCGGACAAGTACCAGGTTCCTCACATCCAGGACTTCGCCCACATAATACACGGACGGAGGGTGTTCAGCACCATCGATCTGAGGAAGGCACATCATCAAGTGCCAGTAGAGCCAAGCGATATTCCGAAAACGGCGATTATAGCCCCCTTTGGGTTATACGAGTTCATGTCCATGACATACGGGCTCCGAAATGCAGCGCAGACGTTTCAGCGGGTTAATGGATGAGGTACTCAGAGGTTTAGATTTTGCCGTGGCCTACATCGACGACATACTGGTCGCCTCCGAGACGTTAGCTGAGCATGAGCAACACCTGAAAATCATCTTTAAACGGCTCAAAGACAATGGGCTCATCATCAACCTATCGAAGTGCACATTGGGCAAGGCCGAGGTACAGTTTCTCGGCCATTTGGTTCTCCCCGAAAGAATTAAGCCCTTACCAAGCAAGATTGCCGCCATACAGAAGTACAAAAAGCCATCAGTTGCCAAGGACTTGAGAAGATTGCTGGCGATGATAAATTTTTATAGGAGGTTTATTCCCAACGCCATTGCCATTCAGGATCGTCTGCAAGCTTTAATTCAAGGTAACGTGAAAAATGACAACCGTCAAATCACGTGGACCTCCGATGCTGAAGCCGCCTTTGAACAGTACAAGGCAGCACTTTGTAACGTAACACTGTTAGCTCATCCGGCGAAGGATTCCGCAATTTCAATAGCTGTAGATGCATCAGATCCCGCTATCGGTGCAGTATTACAACAAACAATAAACGCAGACTAGACCACTATCATTTTTCTCGAAAAAGTTATCCACACCACAGCAAAAATATTCAACGTACGATCGTGAATTGCTTGCTATTTGCGAAGCCATAAGATATTTTCGCCAACTACTGGAGGGAAGGAACTTCACGATATACACCGACCACAAGCCGTTATTTTTCGCGTTCCGGCAGAAATCAGATAAGGCGTCACCCAGGCAAGCCCGCCAGTTGGATTTTATCAGCCAATTTTCGACCGAAATTCGTTATATCGCCGGAAAAGAAAACGTCGTCCCCGATATGCTGTCTAAAATTGCAACAGTGGCGGCCGTAAACAACATCGATTTTGACAAGCTAGAGGCTGACCAGCAAGTCGACCCGGAACTGCAGTCATTGCTTATCGATAACAAGACATCACTACGGTTAAAAGCCGTAGGTGTGACGTGTCAGGTACCCAAGTAGAAATTTGTGACTACTATCTTGAATTATAGTCGCCAAACGGGATATTGGACTCAGTTTTGTGTTGATAAACTACATTCAAATAAGATGGTAACTATTTGACATTTGTGTTACCATTAATGGCCTTAAAGCTACACATGTCCTTTAAAGTTACATTTCAACACAAACAAAATCTGCGAGGTGTCTGTTTTATGTTTCCACTTAACAACTAGGCGAACTGACTGCGCAAAGTCTAATTTGTGTCCACCGAGAGTTACCATAGTGTTTTGGCGCATTTATTTGCAAACAATCTTCACACATACCACAAACTAATGTCTGCTGTAGGTGTACCCAGACGAAGTAGGTAGAGCATTTATACTCACACACGTAACATGCTCCTTTGAATGTAGGCGAGCGGTGTGCACGGAGAATATTATATGACATTGAGCACCAATCGTAAAAGGGAATATAGGGTGGCATAAAAAAAAATATCGTGAATAGTCAAATGATGAACAATGAATTTATCTAAAAAAATCGAATTATTGTAATATAGAGACTTCATTATTTAAGAATACTAATATCTTTTAATGAGTTTTCCTCCTAAAGAATTAATTTTCATTTTAAACAGTGTACTGAAACGTTTCAGTATTTTAGTAGGACAAAAATGAGAATGTTTTTTGATTTTGCTACATAAAACTGCAGCAGATTAAATTGTAAAAAATGGAAATTATGTACCTACATAAAATAAATATTTCAACTTGTATCAAATGTTATCAATATATTTTAATAAATAGCATGTTACAGACATTATGTAATTGTAATAATGCTAGAAATATCATAAACCTTCTACAAAGATTTATTACATAAATTTTCTTTGGCAAAAAAAATGTCCCAAATGAACTACAAACGTTACCTATATTTATTTAAGTTATATCTCAGTAACATACCTACATGTAAAAATGTTCACTTTATTATATAGATTTTAGCAAACCAAAATCGCATTACCAAAAGTTAGAGGCGGAAACATCATAACATTTGCAAATCCCTTTCTTATTATTTTCACCAACCTTTTTTTACATGTTCTCATTCATTATAAGTTAGAATTTAAAAGAATGAATTATTTAAATATTACGACACAATAATAATAAACGCACACAAAACAACATTTCCTGAATGTATGTACATTGTGCATGCACCCTGTGATTCTTCCTAAAGAAATCCATATGGCAGGCAAATGGCCGTCTTCTGATTCTAATTGGGATCCATTATCAGAAAAAAAGAAAAAAAAAAATAGTCCCTGGGAAAAGTAAAGAAGCTTGAAAATAAAATCGAATATTATAAATACTCAATATTTCTTGAGCGCGTGAGTTTTTGCCACTACAACTTATTGATATTTGTGGTAAAACTGATTTTCGTTCGAATATTTAGCATTCGGGTACGAAGCTATGCAATTATTAAATTCGCATAATATTATTATGCTTTACCATTTTCATGACATTTTGTTCGTTTAGGTACTTGCATCCCCATTAAAGAGGGAAGGTGATGTGTTTAAGTTTTATATTGGTATCAGTATTTCTATTTCACATTTTCCGTTTCCCTTCGAACCAACTTACAAACACATGAAAACCAATTTGACAGCTCACTAAAATTTGGACTCATTTCGGTTACAAGTCATAGCCAAAATCCCATTATGTGAGTTTCCCGAAATAGTAATTTTATGAGGTAAAACTTATTCCCCACTTTGGTCAACGTTACATCCTGCAGTGCAAACAGTACGCACTTTGATCCATTATACACACTGGGCCTTACCAATAATCATTTTTAACCTTCACACTAAATATTTCCTAGGTCACAATATGCAATTTTGTATGGAAAATTTCGTCATTGTGAGTTCGATAAATTTAGTCTGGACACTAATGTCGTTTTCGATTTGGCTTTTCAGATTTTGATCTGAGATTTCAGATTTCTGCTGGCAAATCGAACATAAAATCTGAATTATATTGGTATGTGTGTGTATTGAGTTGGCGGCAAAAAAAAAAAGCATATATACACTTGCACTCGAAATCCATTTCAATTGATTTTCACACATTTATAGTACTGCATTTCGAAATAATTTTATATAAAAACTCGATCCCATACGCGTTTAATAAATAATTCAGTTAAAAAAGCAATCGTTCCAACGATAAACAATTCGTAACCGATGCTGTGTGTCATAAACATTGGTGTTAGTGAAAGTGGGCCTTACCAATAATCATTTTTAACCTTCACACTAAATATTTCCTAGGTCACAATATGCAATTTTGTATGGAAAATTTCGTCATTGTGAGTTCGAAAAATTTAGTCTGGACACTAAAAATGATTATTGGTATGGCGGAGTATGTGTAAAATCTGAGGAAAAATTGAGATTTCTCAAAAGTGATCTGAGATCAAAAAAAAGATTGATTTTTGTGGCAAATAGAACATGAAAAGCAATCTCGATCAAAAAAAAAAATTGATTTTTTGCCAAATCGAAAACGACAAAACGTATCTACTTACTATCATCGACAGGGCAACTCGTTGGCCGGAAGCGATCCCTATCAGCGACATCACTGCAGAAAGCGTAGCGAAGGCGTTCATAGCAGGCTGGGTATCTCGTTTTGGTGTCCCATCCCGTACCACTTCAGACAGAGGGCGGCAGTTTGAATCCAATTTGTTCCAGCAACTCAACAAGATGCTAGGCGTTCAGCACTTGCGAACAACCGCCTACCATCCTCAAGCGAACGGGATGGTAGAACTGTGGCACCGTTCTTTAAAAGCAGCGTTTAAAGCTAAGATGCCATCCAGCTACCGTTCATATTGCTTGGCCTCCGTTTGGCTTGCAACGAGGATTCCAACGCGACTCCAGCCGAGATGTTGTATGGTAAGACTCTAAAAATACCTGTGCCTTGATTTTGTGCGGTTTTTGAGGCGATGTCGCTAGGGAACGGCCCGAATCGGATTTGAATGTGTGAGTGAGCCGCGCGCTGTGACCGACGTGCCCGTTGTGCAATAATTTGGTACTTTTTTCGAGGATCCTGATACAATTTGTTGCTACTGTATCCCTTTTTTTAGTTTGAAAAGGAACTTTGCAATTTTTAGAAACACTGTGATTTTCAAATGAATTTTAGTAAAATATAACGCTGCTGTTTATCAGAACACGATTATAGTGTTAGGAGAGCAAACAATTGTTAAATATTGTGCGAAAATTCTAAAATTGCAGAGTAGCTTTAGAAATTACACTTTTTTCTTTTTTTTATTTGTTACTTTTCAGAATTTCGCAACAATTTCCCGGACTGTTAGAGAAAGGTTATACATTTTGGTTTTAGTTTCACAATACAATAGACTATAAAAAGATCACTCTCTCACAACGTTTCTTTTATAAATAAAGCCAAAACAACCAAATAACATTAGAATTAGATGTCTTTAAGGTTGTTCTGCGGGTAAGCTAGACAGTACTTTAGATGCAATTCGTTTTCAAATGACAAATTTTAAAATGAAAACCTTTTAGCTTTGATTTTTATTTATAAATACATAAAAAGTTGATTACATTTTTTTTTAAAAATTATATCAACTTATTTTTATATCTACTTTTAAGATCTCTTTCAATTTAGTTTTAAAAAGTCCAAAAAAAGGGGCGATGAAAGAAAAGTGTGCCTTTTTCTGACGCTGTTACATAAATTTAGTATTTTCTCCCAATATTTAACAAGTATTATTCCGAAATGTTGAATTTAGGTGCGGTGTAAATGTACTATAACACTATTTACGCGTTATTTTTTTAAACATATTCATTTTGAAATCACAGTTTTTGAAAACTTTTTTAAGTACTATTCACATGAGCGCGAATTGCGAACAAATGAATTTAATTGTATTTATGAATTGAAAATTGATTTGTATACTATTTACCACCAGAGCCTTGTATTAAATTAATCTTAAGTCTAATCTAAAAAAAAATCGGACTCTCAATCGATTTAAATAGCTCAATTTAAAATTATTACAGCAATTGAAAATTCTTGCAGCGAATTGTCACACTTTATTCACAATCCACATAAAACATTCGCGGATCCACAAACCCACGAATGAAAAAGTTCTATCGCATTTAACATTAAACAATGATTGAACTGATTGAAGTGTAAAAAATTCGCTTGTTCGTAGTTCGTTCGCCATTGGCTCTCATGCGAATAGTCCTAAAATGTGAATTTTCCAAATAATAAAAAGGAACAAAGGAACAACAAATTGTATTAGTGTCCTCGAAAAAGGTACCAAATTGTCGCACAACGGTCACGCTGTTGTCATTTCTTCTCATCCGACATCCTTCTCGCTACCTAAAAAGGTCGCGTGTGGGAAAGCTCGCCTGGAATTTGCAGGAACAAAGCGATATAAGAACAGGAAAAATTGGAAGTTGTCAGTTCGCGACATCACTCACACATTTATAGAATCCGCCTATACGTGAACCCTTTCCGACACCGCCATTGCGGAAAAAACCGCACAAAATCAAGGCACTGGTCAAATTTTTGTATCTCGACAGGAAAATACAGGCGATAACGATTTCGTTCGACGATTGTCCATGGCCCTGAAAAAATTCCAACTCGGAGACAACGCGAATCATGGTTCTTCAACAAATTTTTTCATCCAGCCAGCGTTAGCCGCATGTACACACGTATTCGTTAGAGTTGACGCAGTCCGCAAACCTCTCCAGCCGCCGTCCGTACACCGGCCCTTTTAAAGTCGAACAGCGTCATCAGAAGTATTTTAAGGTAAACATCGACGGCAGCGTGCAAAAAATAACTATCGATCGCCTGAAGGCAGCTTTCATCGTGGCGGAAGAGAATAACAACACACCTAGCTGTACACCTGCACCGTCATACAGGACTCGATCTGGTAGGACAGTAAAGCCGCCGAAGACCTTCCGACTAGAGGGGGAGTAGTGTAGCAGAACGCAGAATAAATCGCAGAGACACCCTATGTATTTTTTTGGCTGTGCGATTCGATTCGTAAGCCCAGCCCACATTTACCGTACCACATATGAAAGCAAAAACTTTATCGTGACTAATGGCTTGGACAAGTTTTCGTTTTCACATCGACCGATGACAAGAGTCAGTTTTTGTCTGATTAGCATCGCGATTATACGCATCATACGATCTTTTGTTAAGACCATAATTTCACTGGATGTATTCATTAGGAATTAAGAATAAATTATAATTTTATAAAAGTTGAATTCGACTTCGCTGGTTTTTATTCTTTCATACCTAAAAACCCATCTGATAGTCTCATACACTTCCAATATGCTACACCAGCACACCAGAATGATATACCTGAAACTCCACGCGGATTATATAGTAAAGGCGAGGCAGATTTCTTTCACATGGCTTAAGCTATTCCGTCAATTCAATGAGGGCGAAATGAAGGACGCTTATATGAAAGCAAATAGTGAATTTAAGGCGTTATGTAAAATAAAGAAGACGAACCACTATGAAGCAGAGGCTTCTGGCGTGCTAAAAAACACAACGGTGGGAAGTATGTTACGTGCAACGATCTCTCATATAGATATTAAGCACGATGATGTAAGGGTTTTGAAGAACCAGATTTACAAAATCATTAAATATACCGATGAACTAGCTAGGGCGCGTTACTTTTAGGTAGCTGTGGGATCGTTACACAGAACTTTCAACAGCCACAACAATTTGTTACAGAAAAATTATTTTAGAGGTGAATGCAGCTTGTGTAACTTAGCAGAAAGGGAAGACACATATCATTTCATTGGAAGGTGTCCAATATTGAAAGAAACGAGAAGGAATATCTTGGAAAGTGATACCCTATCTGAGAATCAAGTTATAACACTCCTCAATTATGTAAATGTTCCTATATATTATATATATATATATTGTAAAATTGCACTACAATATCGGGCGAGAAAACTATCAGGCAACTTTTGATAAATACTAATTCATTTTATTTTGCTGTGAGATACTAATCATTTGCATATATTATGTGTTGTGTCTACAAGTCGTAACTTTGCAAACGCACCAGAAGATCTAAATGGAGTCCATTGAAGTTTCCGGCTGTCAGCTTTCCTTCTGTCGTCGTCCGCCTGGGTCAACTCTTTTTTCGTCTTTGCCTCTCAACGTGTGCGCGCCAACCACCCCACTCTTGCTGGCGTAATAAATGAATATATTATACCTATTACCTTTATTTTTAAAATGCTTGACCAAGTAAAATTTATGGAAGTATTCAATAAAAAAGAAGAATAATTGTTCCAGGGTACGATGTGGCTGGAATTAATTGTATGTCCAAGTTGATTGTCTCAGACAATTACTAGTGTGCCAACTGCTGTTTGAAATAAAACGTTATAAACTTAAAACGTTATAAATTTTCTTTATTTCTCTGCTGATAAATTACAAGTGACCGTATACTATTATCTTACTTCCCACGAAGGCTCGTTTAATGCTTCACATAAATGGATGATACATTATATAAGGAGGTCAATGACTTCATGAACTTGAACTTGAATGCATTAATACAAATAATCTTTAACAATGCATACATATACAAATTATTCTTCAATAATGCCCCCCGTGTGATCTGGGTGTTAGAAGCAATTCTTGGACGATGTATTCTCTCTCTGTCTGTCTAGAAATCGGCCATCATGAAAGCTCCACTAATAGGTGTGAGGGAGAGTTGCCATTAATAAGTATGGATGGCGTGAGTGTGAGGGAGAAGATACATTGCACGCCTCGCGTGCACACATGACATTTGGCAGTTGTGGTTGCATTTATTTCGAGGTCGGTTTGCAAAATTCTTGTTTTTTAAAGTTTTGTTTTGTTTATCATCGTATTATTGATTAAAGGTTTTAACTTAAGTTTTCTTGCGTCGAGCATATTGAACTAGTCATCAGAGATATGCCAATGTTCATTTGAAGTTATGCAGAATGCATTGATTTCAATGTTCATATCTCGATGATCAATCCAACATGCCGATATCGCTTCTTCCAAAAAAATAAAATGTCATTGCAACGTGAGGCTGTGAATTATGTACATAAATAATTGTATTTTCGTTTTAAATTATTTGTTGTGTTGTGATGTGATGATTTTTGTTGGGACCCAACATGCTCCCGCGCCTTCGGGCCTCGTGTTCCGGATTTCGTCCTTCTAATACGGCGAGCCTTGATCGTGCCACGTGGTTTGCTGTGATTATTGAGCTTGGTCTTCCCACTGTTGATTTTCTTGTCGTTCTTGTTCGTGAATTATTTGAGAGCATTCAATATAAAAGGAAAGCAAGCATTAGTAAAATTGTTTTGATTTAAGGTACATGTTTAAATTTGTTATATTTATCTGCACTTCTGGAATCATATCTTGAGATGGTGGATTGATAAAATGGTTCAGACATGCTGACTTGGCAGGTGAGATCTATTGATTTGTTTGGTTGTTATGATTCGTGATTTATTCAATGTTTATAAAGAGTTCAATGTTTGTAAAAGGGTAAAGTTTGTAAAGAGTTCACTGTTTGAAAAAAGGGAAAGTTTGTAAAGAGGCAAAGCGTGGTTAATCGTGCGATGGGGTTTAGAGTGGCAAAGGGGATAATTTTGCTATTGGGCGTTTTAGCGTTGAATTTTTTGTCTTTATGGTCACCTCGCGCGTAAAACCATCTGAACCCGGATGTAATCGTAACACTCGCGCGAGTGCCCACGACGAGGGTGGTAAATTGTCCTCTTTTACGAGAACTATATCTCCAATGTTGTGTAATAACCGAAATTTACCGTGCTTTCCCTTTCAAGCAGGGAGAAGAGTAGAATCGGGAGAACCGTTTAATAAAAAAAATACCTTCAGCTTTAAGATTGATATTTATTTACTCTAGGGCCCGCTGTCTTATGCGTGGCTGCGACCTTTCGAGTGTTAAACAATTCTGACTCTTCCTACCAATCCTTCCCTATTTATATGTAATTTTTAAAGAAGAAAATCCCCTTCCACCATACATATGCCTTGCGCAATTCCTATAGTCCCAAATGCATTATCATTTATCAGCTACTTTGTTAATTGAGTCCAACACATTGGGCAATCATATGGATATAGGCATAAGTGCGTTATCAGCATAGTACCCATTTCCATGCACTGAACCCAGTGTGTTGGTCAATTCATCAAAATGCATCATCAGCATAGTTCCCATACAATTGACTCAGTGTTGTTTATGTTTTGGTTCGCCGCTTGTGTTTACGTTTGGTTTCCCTTAAGCGCATACGAGTGTGTCACTGCTATGCAATGAGCGTCGAACTCTTAGATGCATACCGAAAAAGAGACATTTATGAGGTCATCACTTTGGTATTTTATGGGTGGGACCAAACGAATGCAAGCGGATCGTACGTAAATCATATTGGCTGGGATTGTGGGAACATAATGATATGGAACTGATTGTAATGCTGAGAGCGTAATTCGGTGGGCTATTGGCTGGTCATTATGTATGGTAGGGTAGGGTATATGTAGTGTAGTTACTACATCCCGCTCTCCTTATAGGGAGGAAATTATGCCTTGAAGAGGTTAATTTTCGACTGAATGGAAGGAGTGATAGTAAGAGTATATAAAAAAGTTTTTACAAAGTGATTTGTCTTAATGAATTACATATAGATTATTTAACATTATTGCATTCTTATATTTATATGGTTTTATATTGTATATAGGTATGTATAACTTAGGTATATCATTTTTGCCTAGTGTACAATAATTACATTAATATTCAAAAGCTTTATTTTTACTTAGCGGATAAGGGTACATATTGATTGTAAATAAGTATATATATTTTTTGTTTTTTTTTTTTTTTTCATAAGGTCCGTGCAAAATTTTAATAAAATAATAAATTTTCTACACTCCTAACCGTCTGTTGAAATACTTAGTCTAATTTCGGGGGTTTCAGTCTGTTTGGTTTTTGTCATACTTATGTGGTCTTTGTTGTTTTCAAGGGGTTTGCTTTTATTGATTATATAGATTTGATAGCGCTTGTAAAGAAATAGAACCAACAATAATGCTACTATTGCATATATCAGTGTGTAATGGTGCAGATTATGATTATCTAGTGTCAGCACAGGTTCTGATTCTTCGTTTTTCAAAGTACTTATGCTTTGTGAGATTAGTTTTAAGTCGTTTTGGCTTGAGAATTTTATGACTGTTATGTTGGACGTATAGTTGACCAAGTTATTAGAAATGATATGTGAGATATTTAAAGGGGGGACGTAAGAATTGGTGAGAGTTGAGGAAATTTCGCTAATTGCTTGTATTGTGAGCTCTTTTGATTTAAGATAGCAATTTTTCGGTATTTCAATTGTCAGGGTGTTCATCAAGGTGTGTGTGGTTGAGTTTTCTCCACATATTATGTCGACTGTGCATTTGTCAAGAGACGAAAATAACCATTTGTTGGGTTGGGAGAGTTGGATCCATATTGTCGTGGGTTTTGAATGTCTTACCTCGCATGTGTTTGGGAGGACAGTATTTTCTTTTAGTAACTGGACCTCGCACTGTAGGTTATTAGTATCAGTGTTGAATAAGGGGTGTGTTAGAGGACAAAGAAATTTTCCGTTCCAAGATTTGCAGTTTGCCAAGTCATCCTTGTTCAAATTTGAAAAAAGATCTTTTCTATAGTTGATAATCAAGTATTGGGTTGAAGGTTGTATGAATAAAAATTGACTAACATATCGGGTTGGAAGAGGTATAACTTTGTAAATGCGGAAGTTATCTATTAATGGGAGAGGTATCTTGATTTCATAGATGATCTTTCCTGTTAGGATAGCTACGTTGGTAGTACAAGTATGATATAGATTGAAAAATTTTTCGTCGTTAACTACGGACGGTAGTCTCATACCGTTTGGGATTTCTTGTTTTATTTGTATGAGAGCGGACTTAATTTGATCTTGGGATATTATAGCTGGATGGGGTTTACCATTTTCCATTTTGAGTCGGGCGTGTAATAAATTGTCGCCATCCTGTAAACGTTTATTTTTTATGAGTGATTTGTTAAGTTTGCAGATGTTGTATGTTGTTATTGTGTAATAGTTTAGCTTTTCTTCCGATCTGTACTACTGTGTTTTCGTCAGAGAGGATTTTTGTTACTTCGTATGGTCCTTCCCATATGCTCGAGAGTTTGTTCTGTCTCGTTTGGTTCCTTATGAGGACTTTGTCACCCACGTTAAATCTCTTAATTTTGCTGTTCCTGTCGTATTGTAGCTTCGTTTTTTGTTTTTTGTCGTGCAGTCGTTCTCTGGCAATTTTGTAGCCATGCTGTAATCGAGCTCGGAGTTCGTTAGCGTAGTTGTCGTAGTTATATGAAATCTGTGGGTCTTTGTTCAGCGAGCTGGGTATTTTTGGTGGATAACCGTACAATAGTTCGTGTGGACTGTAATTCGTACTGGTATGTGGAGTCGTGTTGTAAACAAACATCGAGTATGGAAGCCATGTGTCCCAGGTGAGAGGGTCTTGATTAACGTAATGTCTTAAGTATTCTGCTAATGTTTTGTGACTGCGTTCAAGTGCACCGTTCGTCTGAGGGTGATACGGGGTAGTTTGTAACTTTTTTGATTTGAGTATCTTACATATCTCCTTAAAGAGTGTGCTGAGGAAATTTGTTCCTTGGTCTGTTAATATTGAGTCGGGAATTCCGAATCGACAGACTATTCGTTCTATTAGCATTCGGGCTATTGTATTGGCTTCGGCATTGGGTATTGCGATTGCTTCGCTAAATTTCGTAAGGTCATCTTGGAAAGTCAGTATGTATTTGTTGTTTTCGTGACTAACAGGTAGGGGACCTACAATGTCCAATGCTACTCGTTCGAATGGAGTTTTGCTTGTGGTTGTTATCTTTAAGGGTATCTTCGGATTTTTGGATGATTTGTTCTTTTGGCACGATTCACACTTGCGGATGTATTCCGTCGTGTCTTTAGTTATGGTTGGCCAGTAATAACTTTGTTTTATTCGTTTAATGGTGCGAGTTGCTCCTTGATGTCCCCCAAAAGGAGACTCGTGGTTTTCGTGCAGTACTCGTGTTATGTCTTCTGCATTGTCAAGTATTATTCGTTTGTCTATGTAAACGTAGATGGTTATGTGTTCTTTGTTGAATATTTCCCTAATCATTATTTTTATGTCTTCTTGGTTGTTACCGTAATTTGGAAGGGAAAACGCCAATGGATTCAGATTCTTTTCTTTGCTTTCTCTAAGTATGTCTAGTAAACAATTGGCTATGGTTTGTCGATCAGAGGTACTTCTCAAAGGAATCGGTAAGGTAAATATACTATAACAGCAATTGGATTTTGCTTGAGAAATTGTTAAATTTTGTCCTATGTCAGGTTTTTTAAAGTGTTGAAATTGTTTTTCTAAAATTTCTTCGTCATTGGTCTTTATGAGAGGGAGAAGTATAATCTTAAATGCAACCTTGTTGTTTATAAATATTGAGTCTGTTCTTTCGAAAAGCTGCAAGCTTGAAGTAGGAGGGGGGTCTGTCGGGGTTGGCCGTATTTCGTTAGCATTGTTTTCTTCGTTAAGCGTCTGTTGTTGACGTCTCGTGGTGATTAGTATTTTATTGTTTTCTTCATTCTGTAATCGCACGCGACTGAGAGCGTCTGCGACAACGTTGCTTTTGCCTGATTTGTGTACAATCTCGAATTCATATTCCTCCATGAGGATACGCCAACGTAGGAGTCTTGAGGTAGGATTCTTTTGTCCTATTAACCATAAAAGATTATTATGATCAGTACAAATCGTAAATTTTCGTCCGAAAATGTATGGTCGGAATTGTTGTAGGGCGTACGTAATGGCTAGTAACTCCTTTTCGGAAGTTGTGTACCTTGTTTCGGCGTCGTTAAGAGTTCGGCTAGAGAAAGAAATCGGTTTGTCTTCTCCTATAGGACCTTGGGAGAGTACCGCTCCTAATGCTATGTCGCTTGCGTCGGTTGTGACGATAAACTCTTTGCTGAAATCAGGATAAGCGAGAATTGGTGGTTTTATAATTTTTTCTTTTAACTTCCTGAATGACTCGTCACAAAAAGCATCCCATTTGAAATCAACGTTTTTCCTCAGTAGTTTTGTTAAGGGCTTGGCCAGATCTGCGAAATTAGGTATAAATTTCCTGTAGTATCCTACGAAACCGAGGAATGATTTAATGTCTCTTGGTTTCTTGGGTACCGGGAAAGTTTTTACTGCCTTGATTTTCTCAGGGTCTGGTCTAATGCCTTCTTCGGAAATAACGTGTCCCAGGTAAGTGAGTTCTTTTCGTATAAAATGACACTTGTCCGGCTGTAACTTTAGATGGTGTTCTCGAAGACGTTTGAGAACCTTGATAAGCCGTGTGTTGTGATCGTGTAGATCGTAGCCATAGATGACTATGTCATCTACATACACAAAACATTCGATGCCTTGTAGTCCCATTAGCACATTATTCATTAACCTTTGAAATGTTGCTGGTGCGTTTTTTAGTCCAAATGGCATGCGATTGTACTCATAATGTCCAAACGGAGTACTGAATGCCGTTTTGCCTTTGTCGTTTTCATCCATCAGAATCTGGTGGAAACCTTTTGCCAGGTCGAGTGTACTAAAGTACTTTGACTTTCCAAGCTGGTCGAGAATGTCGGTTATGTTGGGTAGTGGATAAGCGTCTCCAAGTGTTAGTTCATTCAGTTTCCTGAAATCGACTACTACCCTCCAACGTTTTGATCCATCTTTGGCTGATTTTTTGGGGACTAAAAGCAGGGGTGAATTCCATGGACTATAGCTTGGCTGTACTATGCCGTCTTCCAGCATTTCGTTAATTTGTTTGTGAATTTCCTCCCTTTGGCTTTCAGGGAGTCGATAGGGTTTTGTATATAAGGGTGGCTTACCTTCTTCAGTTATCACCTTGTGTACTATAGAATTTGTATGTGTCAAGTGATCGCCTTCTACATAAAAAAGTTCATTATATTCACGACAGATTTTAAGGATAGACTCTTTTTCTTCGAGGTTGCAGTGTTCTAATTCGATTAATGCTTGTAATTTATCTAACCGTTTTCTTACGGGATTTTTAAAAGGTTCTTCTTTGGCTATATTGAAATTATTAAATTCTTCCCAGTCTAAATTTATTGAGTGTATATTAATTTTTTGATCCCTTTCTAATGTGTTCATTAGAAGTATTTTGATTTTTTCTTCGTTAGGTTTGACTAACGTTTCGCCTAGGTAAACCCCTGGAATGATTTGTTGTTTTTTTATTACTATATCTGAAGGGGTTACTTGTGTAAAAGGAATTTCGATTATCTGTTGGCTTCTTTGCTTTATTGTTATTAATTTCTCGTTCTCGGTCTTATGCTCTGCTAAGGGCTTTGTCATCTTAGTCTTTTTGTCTGCCGGACGCTCTGCTAAGGGTTTTGTCGTCTTAGCCTTTTTGTCTGCCTCAGTCTGATTTTCTGCTAAGTTCTTGTTTGACTTAGTCTTACATTTGGCTGGGCTTTCAATTTTAATTTCCTCTGACGATACCAGAATTATCTCGTCTAGATTTTCCTTCGAATGTTGAAGCTTACTGAAAGATTTACTCCTGTTTTGCTCGGGGTACCTTTGTGGAACTACTGATCCGTTTTGAGATGCGGAGTCAGATCTTGGTTCCCAGTTTGCTCGCTTTTCTACCCCAGTGTTGGTATGGCATACCTTCTTGGTAGTAGAAGAAGAGAAATCAATCTGTTTGTATCCGTTGATTGCAGGTTGGAGCTCACCGGTAAATAAGTTAGTGCTAGGCTGCTTTAGGGCATACAGTTTTACACTATTACCATTTTCAGCAGTACCCGTAGGTAATACCCCGGAAGGTATAGCTTCTTGAGGTTTTTCCTTAAGGACAATTTTGTTGGTATCAGAGGTTTGTTTGATAAATTTCTTATTTATATTTTGGGGAGGTGGATATTTGTTAAATAGTTGTCCTACCCCGGATATGATAGCCGTAGAGTTTTTAGTAAAGGGATTTATTTTTATGTAGTTTTCCTGATAGTTAATTTGGCATTCGTAGAGTTTTAGGAAGTCGTTCCCAATAATGCCGTCAAAATTTTGTTGGGCCTGATGGTCCAATATATGGAATGGATGTGGTATCGTGATAGAATCTCCTTCCATTTGGAAAAACAAGGTTTCGGTAGTCATTTGGGAGCTTGTCATCTTTTCGCCACTCACAGTGGATATGATCATATCCTTATTTTGTAACTGTGAATTTGTGGGGCTTCGTATGATGCTTATTTCAGCTCCAGTATCTATGACTAGATCCTTGTACTTTCCATCTTTAAAAGGGACTCGTATCATCGACAAATTATTGTTGGGAACGAGGGGGGTGTTTATTGAAAATTGTATTAGTGGTGTACATCGGCTTGGATTGTTTGTCGGGAGGAGTTGCCGTCTACTTCCTCTCGACGATGATCGTTTCCCAAATGGTTATTTTGTTCATTTGGATTTTGTTGCACATGGTGCAAATTAACCTGTCGACCTCTGTTGTTGGGTCTATTATGGCTATAATCTCCGGAAGGGGGTTGGTGATTATTTTGGCATTGATAATTTTGGGTTTGGTTCAGATGAGATATCTTGAGTCGACACTCATTTTCCGTATGGTAAAGTTTGTTGCAGTAACCGCACCTGATTGTTTGCAGATTACATTGCGCTTCACGTTTTACTGGACGAGGAAAGTTGGGCAAATTCGTGTTTTGATAACACGTTGCCGAAGTATGGCCTACTTTATTGCAGGTCTGGCATGTGGGTCGAGGTGTGTTGTGCCTCGCCGAAGATGAGGGGAGAGTGTGGTCGTGTTCAACGCGGAGTGATTGTTCTATGGCATAGGATATAGCCTTTTTGAGGTCGCCTGCATTGTGTGCCTTCACTAGCAACCTTAGGCTGGTGTTCCTAATACCATCTTCAAATGTCTGTAGCGCGAATTTGTGATTTTCTAGTATTAGAAAATCTTGAATGGTCTTCTCATTGGAGCTATCATATGTAGCCGAATCGAGAGCCAGTAGTAAATTAGAAAGCCTGTCACCATATTCTTTAATCGTTTCCCTTACATTTTGTTTAGCTGCCAAAAGCTGGTTCTGCGCCGAAGTACGGGATCTTTGTTCTTTGAACTGGGACTCCAGTTCTATTACCAGGCCTGTCCAAGTGGTAAGGTCCTTGTGCTGTGTCAGCTCAAAGGCCGGACCTTGGAGTCGGGTCTTCACTATGCTGAGAACCAGTTTGTGCTGTGTGGGGTCTGTGATAAAACAGAATAGTGTGTTGCCACACGAAATGAATTTACTGAGTTCTTCGGGCTTACCGTCGAACGTGGGGATGATGCTGTAAACATCGTTAAAAGATATTTTGACATCCATAATGGATTTTTTTGGAGTTGGTCTGTCAGTCGTAATGAAAAAGGGTAAGGCTTTAAAAAGCTCAAGCGTGTGTAAGTTTCGTCGGGTTAAAATGATGAAGGTTAGAAAACAGACGGTTTAAGTGTAAAAAGTGTGTAATGACTAATGATATCAGAATTCTATACTATAATATTAACTTAATATTGATTTACGTTTTTCGGCTGCTGCTGCTGCTTTCGTCAGTTTTCTTTCGCTGCTTTTTCTCCAGTTGAACTTTTTCCTGCACTGCTCAAGTTTTGCCTCCGCGTCCGTATTTCAGGAGTTCGCCAGGTCTTACTTTTATGAGACTTTTATATTATTTTCTCACTTGCCTGGTGATTAAGCCCCAGGTACGCTTCGTTGCTTCGTTCACTACACTTTTACCGCTACTGCTGGTGTATAGCCCCAGTACGCATCGAGTACAAGGTAGACTCGTATTTGGTTTTTGGTAGTTGGGACCGTTTTAACGTGGATCCCACCGCTGCCACCAATGTAATAACCGAAATTTACCGTGCTTTCCCTTTCAAGCAGGGAGAAGAGTAGAATCGGGAGAACCGTTTAATAAAAAAAATACCTTCAGCTTTAAGATTGATATTTATTTACTCTAGGGCCCGCTGTCTTATGCGTGGCTGCGACCTTTCGAGTGTTAAACAATTCTGACTCTTCCTACCAATCCTTCCCTATTTATATGTAATTTTTAAAGAAGAAAATCCCCTTCCACCATACATATGCCTTGCGCAATTCCTATAGTCCCAAATGCATTATCATTTATCAGCTACTTTGTTAATTGAGTCCAACACATTGGGCAATCATATGGATATAGGCATAAGTGCGTTATCAGCATAGTACCCATTTCCATGCACTGAACCCAGTGTGTTGGTCAATTCATCAAAATGCATCATCAGCATAGTTCCCATACAATTGACTCAGTGTTGTTTATGTTTTGGTTCGCCGCTTGTGTTTACGTTTGGTTTCCCTTAAGCGCATACGAGTGTGTCACTGCTATGCAATGAGCGTCGAACTCTTAGATGCATACCGAAAAAGAGACATTTATGAGGTCATCACTTTGGTATTTTATGGGTGGGACCAAACGAATGCAAGCGGATCGTACGTAAATCATATTGGCTGGGATTGTGGGAACATAATGATATGGAACTGATTGTAATGCTGAGAGCGTAATTCGGTGGGCTATTGGCTGGTCATTATGTATGGTAGGGTAGGGTATATGTAGTGTAGTTACTACAGTTGACATTTGGCTGCCTTTGGAGCCATTTGGGTCTTTGTTGAAGAAGATGAATATATGATGCGCTCCACTGTTTCCAAAAATCTTGCTACAGTCGCTGAATGTATCTCCACTTATCAAGGCAATTGATATTTTTCTCGCAATGGTTTCTATCGGGGAGTGTGTGCATTGACTCTCCGATTAAGAAATGTCCCGGAGTCAGAACCGTTAAGTCTTCAGGATCCGACGACATCTTGAATAAGGGTCTCGAATTGAGATACGCCTCGATTTGTGTGAGGAGTGTAGCGTATTCTTCAAACGTTAATTTCGAGTTTCCGATGCTTCTTTTTATGTGATGTTTGATGGATTTATTTCCTGCCTCCCAAAGCCCACCAAAGTGCGGTGATGCTGGGGGGTTAAAATGCCACGATGTGTTTTGAGAGGCCAGTTCGTTGGCGACTTCTGCTGCCCATTCACCTGTGATGAATTTGCTGTCTCTTTTAAGTTCATTATGTGCTCCTTTGACGTTTGTTCCGCAGTCGCTAAACAGTTGGGAGCAAGTTCCTCTTCTGGAAACAAACCTTCTAAAAGCCGCAATGAATGCTGCAGCACTTAGGTCGCTGACCAGTTCGATGTGGATAGCTTCGTTGAAAGGCATACGAATACGGCAATGTACCCTTTGGAGAACTTGTTGCATCTCCCTCTCCACAATTTCACTTCAATGGGACCGGCGTAATCGACCCCTGTATTGGTAAACGGTTTGCAGGCGGTAACTCGCGCGGCCGCTAAATTTCCCATCAATTGCTCATGCATTTTTGCATTGTGCCGATGGCATCTTATGCATTTATGAATTGTGGACTTGACTAGTCTTTTGAGGTTGGTTATCCAATAAGTTTGTCTTATCTGTGCCATCATCATCTGCTGACCGCCATGAAAAGTGCGTTGATGAATGTCGCTCACAATCAACTTCGAGAGATGGTGAGATTCTTTCAGGATAAGAGGATGACGATCAAACGGAATGGGCGCGTTTGCTAAGCGACCTCCAACACGAAGTAATCCTTTGGAGTCAAGAAAGGGGTTTAAATTGAGGACCCTGCTTCTCCGTGGAAATGATGTTTTTTCCTGAAGTGCCTTAATTTCTTCATTAAATAATTCCTCTTGTACGATCTTAATTAGTTAATCGTGAGCTGATATCAGTTCCTCAGACGTGAGAGGATATCTGTCGAGCGGCTTGGCATTTCCTGTTTTTCCATACTTTAGGTTGTAAAAAAATCTTCGCTAGATTGATACGGTACGTACCAGGCGTTTTAACGTTGAGTGTTGCGCGAAGAGTCCTGCATTGAGATACGTAAAGTTAGGGTTTATCCGTGCAAGATTTATGTGATAGAAGCCTACTCGAACTTCATGTTGACTAATATTTCCTTTGGTTTCCAGATTTGTTTCAATGGGAATGGCTGCTGACAAGTCCTTGAAACTTAGGACCATGCCACTACATCTGATTGTTGATCAGTTCTTCCGGTAATAGTCCACGTGAACCCAAATCTGCTGGATTTTCTTTGGATGTTACATGTCGCCAAATATTTGGGCTTGTTAAGCTTTGAATCTCTGAGACTCGGTTGGCCACAAATGTTGTTCGAACTAGTGGGCTTCCTTTTATCCAAGCTAATGTAATAGTTGAGTCACACCATGCGAATGTTTCCATGGTGCCTTGAATGACACGTGATATTCGCCATAGCAGTTTCGCTAAAAGCAGTGCTCCACACAGTTCTAAACGAGGTAATGAGATGCACTTCACTGGTGCCACCTTTGTTTTGGACGCAAAAATTTGAATGTGTTACTGCCCATTTTTGATGACTCGCAAATATACTGTGGCTGCATACGCTTTCTCCGAAGCATCGCTGAAGCCGTGTAGTTGTACTTGTGCCAATGTTCGTACTGGGTCCAACGCGGTATTTCAATGTCCTCGAGAGCCTTGAGACCATTGCGCAAATTCACCCAGAGGTCTTCTGTCTCCGAGGATATTGGATTGTTCCACGACAGTTTCTGCAGCCAAAGCTCTTGCAAAATGAGTTTCGCCTTGATGACACAAAGCGATATCCACCCCAGAGGGTCATTTAGACGTGCGATATCTGCTAGAACAGTACGCTTCGTATATTTATTTGTTGCAGGTAAATTGATCTTGAACTTAAATGTGTCCCTACCTGGGTGCCATTGAATTCCTAACGTTTTAATGGCATCTGATGAGTCGAGATTTAGAGGCAAATTGATTTCTCTTTCACTTTCAGGTATTTTCTCTAAGACCTTTGATGAATTACTTGCCCATTTCCTAAGAGGGCATCCCGCTGATTGCAGGACAGATAGAACATCTCTTTGAAGTGCAATTGCATCGTTTTCATTGTCCGATTCATAAATGAGATCATCTACATAAAAACCTTCGGTGAGTATCTTAGTGACGTGAGGATGAGTCTCATTCACGTCTGTTGCTAATTGATGTAATGTGCGCACTGCCATGTATGGGGCTGATGCCGTGCCAAAAGTGACTGTTTGAAGTGCATATGTATTAATGGGTTCGTTGCTATTTTCTCTCCACAATATTAGTTGATAGGGAGTATCTGCAGGTGTCACCCATGCAACCTTAAAATTTATCCATTTCATAATCAGATCGGTGTTACAAACCAAAACATCCATTTCCAAATTCCTTTCCCACGACCCCACTAATGTTACATATCAACAAAACATCCATTTCCAAATTCCTTTCCCACGGCCCCACTAATGTTACAGAATATACATTCGCGAAGTAAAGTTGTCGCGAACAGAATTCCCATAGGTGTCGCATATCCTCTTCCAGACAAAATTATATTCGGAGGCAGAACAGAGAATAGAAAAAATTAGTGAGTTGAGTTGAAGTGGTGTCGCGCATAAGTGAAGTCGTGTTTGGAAAAGTACTACTGTGTTCACCCAAAAAATTTATAAACGCATCTAAATCGTATGCTTTGGCATCCATACTATAAAAACTGCAAAAAGTGTGTTTGAAAAAATTTCACAAAGTTTCACAAAACAAAAGAAAGTTTCACAAAAGAAAAGAATGTATAGACTAAGCTAAAAAGTGTGTGATTCATAAGATATAGAATATAAGTAATAAAATAAAACCTTAACAAGAAACAAGTTAAAAAGTGTGTGTTTTGTTTAAAAAGGGAAGCAGGTCGTCTCCAGCAATTACATCTAAATCAATTGCAACAAATTGGCGCAGCCGGTAGGATTAAGGAAGCAACAGTTCTAAAACTGATAATAGCTTGAAAAGCCTTAATCCGAATAATTATACTGGGCAAGACTACCTTACCCTTAAACTCGAAACTGAGTCTGGTTTCGAGGGTATACACATACGAATGAACCAAACAACTCCAACTAGAGAGGACTCAACCCCAGAAGAAAATCCCGCAGACCAACCAGGATCTTCAACAGGACAACCACCGCAACCACTACCATCAGCATTTTCACCCAGAAGACTTCGATCCGGGACGATTTTACGAACTAATAGTAGTGTAAGTTTGAGTGATTATTTGGAATTATTACTAGAGAAAGCGCGAACCAATGAAAATCTAACAGTTCGGCAGTGCGAAAATTTTAATAAAGAGTTAGAAAAAACTCGTGAGCAGAGGCTCAGCAAAATTGCAAATTTAAAAGAAGCTACTGAAGATTTTAAGAGAGAACTATTAGATTTTCACGGTCAAGTGCGACCTCTCGCTTTAGAAAATAAGTTTCAAGTGGATAGTAGTGATTCGAGAGATAACGAAATTTCTTTAAACTGGTTAGATATTTCCATTCCTGAGTCTGAACAGGAATCTTTCATTGAACCTAACCCAGAGAAAAATTTAAAAATGTCTGTCAATATCGATTACTGCAAAATCGCTAAACTAACTGCGCAGATAGTGCCACTATTTTCGGGTGAACAAAACCCTGCATTAAGTACTGAACTACAAACGTTTCTAGGCTGCTGTAGGAAGGTACTCGAATGCCTACCTGATGAAGAACACCAAGCCTTTGTCCAAATATTCCCGACAAGGCTGCGAGGGGATGCTTATTTGTTAGTTGCGTCTAACCAAATAACGTCCTTTGAGGAAGCAGAAAAGCTCCTCAACCGCACTTATTTGCCAAGAGAGACTTACCAGGAAGTGGTAAACAAATTAATAACCATGAGACAGTACCCTTTGGAAGCTCTCATCGCTTTTACCACTAGGATAAAGCAGATGCTGCAGCTTTGCAAGGAGGCAGCGGATCTTAAATATGGCTCTGTGGCAACTCCAGCTGTGAAAACACAGTTGGAAGATTTTGCTAAAACCGCCTTAAAAACAGGGGTCTCAAATCCGTATCTTTGCCAATACCTACTAACGATAGGAGATGAATCCGTAGACCAATTAGTGCAACGAGCATTAGATATGGAAAGATTACAGCAAACTGTCCTCCCAACCCAACAAATTCTGCATCCAACTGCCCAATTCCAACAATTTCCTATTAATTCATCCTGCAACAATAGTTTCTCAAATCCACAGTTATGGTTCGGGAACAATAGTAGTTATTTCCAAACACATTTAAACCCACAAGCAACAGCATTCGATTCAAATATGCAGCAATCAAACAATTCCCAAAACAAAATGCCGTCCAATCCTTTACAAAATACGAGATTCAATAACGACATAGTGTGCAGTTTTTGCGGGAAGACGGGGCATACATACAGTGATTGTTTCTTTAGAAAAAATACACCTTTCTGCACAAATTGCAGGTTATACAATCACGACATTAAAGACTGCCGACGTGCTGGTAGGCCAGCTAACAATAGGTATGCCAATAATAGGAAAAAGGACTTCAACCAACGAAATCCTACAAGAGAATATGAAAATTCTCCCTCAAACCAGGCGGCCAACAGCTCGTCGCAAAACGTCTCTAGGGTCTACAATATACAAACAAAATGTGATTTTTGTGGTCGACCCGGCCATGAAGTCACCGAATGTAGGCAAAAGGTTAAATGGGAATCGGAGAACCAGGGAAACTCCCAGCTGTCGAGCCCAAAACAACCGGCTCGACGTTAATTCACAACAAAAAACCCAAAAAGCCCGAACACGGTGTCCCCACAATAGTTCTTCCTCTTGACATAGGCCTTAACGGTCACGCAAAACTAGTTGTGGACACCGGCTCCGAAGTAAGTCTAATTAAACAAAAATCACTTAAGCCAGAAATAAAACTAGATACCGATAAATCATGCCTCCTACAGACACCATTCGGGGACGGAAAGAGTATTGGGGCTTGTCAGGGACATTTTGAATTTAACACTAAGATTCCATGCACATTTCAAGTACTGGGTAACACGCCAACGTTCCAGGATGACGGAATACTTGGAAACGATTTCCTGTCAGAAAATTGTAACGTAGAAGGGCCTAACCAACTGCTGAAATTTACTTGCACAAAAAGTAATTCCAAGCAGTTCGCCATACCTCTCAGCTCAAACAAACACTATATTTCTCCGCGAAAAATAAACAAACATGAGAAAACTAAAATTAATACAAATATACTAACCCCATCCTACAGCGAAGAAGGCAATGGTATTAATCGTTCGAACATACTAACCTCTTCTTGTAGCGACAAAGGCCCTAGTATTTCCAACACAAATGTACTAACCCCATCCTACAGCGAAGAAGGCAATGGTATTAATCGTTCGAACATACTAACCACTTCCTGCGGTGAAGGAAGTATCAGACAGGTGGAAATTTTATTACCGAAGCCCATCTGCCTGCCTAAACGGTCACACAAACTCATAACAGTTCCTTTAGAACTAACGGAAGAAATGCTCTGCTTACCCGATAAGGTAGACGATGGGGTCTTCCTCTCTAACTGTATTTTCCCTTCAGGCCAAAATAGATATGCAATAAATGCCATAAACACACATAACAAAACGGTAGTAATAAACAAATTAAAGCTGCAACTAAGCCCAGTGCAGAACTATAAAATAATCCCTCTGGAAACGGAAAAGCATACCCCAGAGACGAAACATTTAATTCAGACCGTAAAATACCTGCACCCACAAAAGAACCTGCGGATAACAAAACTTGAAAACGAGCTTAACGTAGGAAAAAATCTATCTTCTGAAGAAAAGTCCTCTATAATAAGCCTCTGCAACGAGTATTGTGATATTTTTCATTTAAAAGGAGATCACCTTACATATACAACCGCTATAACACATGAAATACCATTGGTCCAGAACCAGGCGCCGATAAATCAAAGAATGTATAGACTACCTCAGACAAAGAGGCAAGTAATAAATGATCAGTTAAAGGAGATGTTAGAAGACGATGTTGTTCAACCTAGTAAAAGTCCTTGGAACTCACCTCTTCTAGTAGTTCCGAAAAAACCGGGTCCGGATGGTGGAAACAGATGGAGAGTTGTGGTTGATTATCGCAAACTTAATGATTGCACTATTGGAGATGCTTACCCACTACCACGTATTGAGGACATACTTGATCAACTCGGTCATTCCCGTTATTTCTCCACTTTAGATTTAGCCAGTGGCTACCACCAGGTTCTGGTACATCCAAAAGATCAACCAAAAACCGCTTTCAGCACCAACTACGGACACTATGAGTTTAAGCGTATGCCTTTCGGCTTAAAAGGAGCGCCGGCCACGTTTCAACGCTTGATGAACTATGTTCTTACTGGGTTGCAAGGCATTGAATGCTTTGTATACCTGGACGACATCGTCATCTACGGGAAAAACCTCACGGATCATAACATCAAACTAAAAAAGGTTTTCGATAGACTAAGAGCGAATAACTTAAAACTACAGCCGGAAAAGTGCAAGTTCCTACAAAAGGAAGTAGTTTATTTGGGACACATTTGCTCAGAGAAAGGGGCACTCCCAAATCCTAGCACAACTGCCACAGTGCAAAATTTTCCATCTCCACGAACAGTTAGACAGGTCCAATCTTTTTTGGGCCTCGCTAACTACTACCGTAGATTTATCCCACAATTTTCTAAAATAGTTCGCCCCCTCACAAACCTACTCCGTAAGGACATAAAGTTTACCTGGACTGAGAAATGCCAAAGAGCATTCCAAGAAATCAAGGACCTTTTGGTCTCCCCTCCTCTGTTGATCTACCCCGACTTTTCAAAGCCATTTAACCTTACTACAGACGCAAGCAGCGAAGCGATCGGTGCTGTGCTTTCCCAGGGCGACGTAGGAAAAGACCAGCCCATTGCGTATGCTAGTCGCACCTTAAACAAAGCCGAACGTAACTACTCTACTATTGAGAAAGAGTTATTAGCGATCGTATGGGCTACTAAAAATTTCAGATGCTACCTTCAAGGACGCAAATTCACTGTATATACAGACCATAAGCCTTTGAAGGGAGTATTTAATGTAAAAGACCCGACAACTCGCCTCGTCAGATTTCACCACAAACTGTCCGAATTCGATTACAAATAGAATATAAGCCAGGCAAATACAATACCAATGCTGATGCGCTTAGTCGAATTCCACTAGGTAATGAGGCGAAATCTGCACAAGGTTTCATTAAACGTAAACGGTGTTCGGCTATGGATAAAATCCTAACCTATGCCGAATACGAAGCCGAGAAAGCGGAACAAAAAATAGAAAAACCTGTAGAGTGCAAGATCTGTGCGAATTCGGAGTCATCCATGTCAATTATACAAGAAACTGCAGACCCTTTAACAATTAAGGTACAAGCAGAGGTGCATCGGCCACCGGGCGAGCTCATCCATACACCAGTAAGGGCAGCAGCATGTAATGCTGTAACGCGATTGCAATCTAAAAAGGAGAGTACAGCTCCGGAGCCAGCATCTACGGTTATTCAAAGCGAACAAACCAATCCAGGCGTTTCTGAAAAGCTAGGGACTTCCACAACACAGAGCGAAAGGGAAGTACAGGCTGTAAATGCAAAACCTATAGAAGTGATCAGTAGCGCCGAGGAAATACAAACAATTCTCAAGGACTATCATGACTCGATTTTTGGCGGCCATCAAGGCGTAGTAAAAACATATAAACGAATTCGCAAAAAATATTGGTGGCGACACATGCTCAGAGACATAAAAAGTTACATCAAAAAATGTAAAAAATGTCAGACCATGAAAGCAACACCTTTGATACGAATGCCAATGATCATCACTGATATCGCTGAAAAACCTTTTGATAAGGTCTATTCAGATATCGTAGGCCCTTTAGAACAGTCAGAATCTGGAAATTTCTATATCCTAACTTTTCAGGATAATTTGACGAAAATTGTTGATTGCTATGCCATGCAAAATGCAGAGGCCCAAACAGTGGCTCGGCCGAGCAGCCGAGCAACCATACACTGTGAGCCCTCTCAATAACACGGGTCTGATTTTTGAAAACCTTGGTGAACTATGGGTATACCACAACACCTGGACCATCCTAACTGAAATAGACCTTATGGAATTGGAAAATCAGACAACATTAGCTGAACATGCGGAGCACTTGGTAAATCAATTATGTAAAGAAAATAATATCACCATCGGGAACCCTTGCCAATTGCAACAACGACATATACATGCTGCCATGGAAAATATAAAAAAACGAACAAAGGTAATTCACGGACAACTAGCGAGATCTAGGCAAACGAGGTCGCTCTTCAATGGCATTGAAAACGCTTTCCACTACCTTTTCGGTACCATGGATAACAATAACGAAGAGGAAATCTATAGTAAGTTAGGCAAAATACAAACGAACCAAAAAACACTGGCTGAATTAGAGCAACAGCAGATAAGTGTAGTTACTACCACTCTTCAGCAAATTCAAAGACCACTAGCTACTTTAATGGATCGGCAACAACAAATAGGTTACCAAATTAACGGTATGCATCAACTTACCGAAAATTTGAGTAGAATACAGTTGAGACAGGAAATAGTTACCAATATCCTACTACAAGTCGTCGAATTAGATTCCCGTCAAAACACTTTAATTGACATAATATTAGCTTCCAGAAATAACCAAATACACCCCTTACTCGTCTCCCCAAACACCCTCTCATCCGTTTATGCAAAGTCAAACCCAGTATGCAAGAACTGTTTACCAATGCTATACCAAACCGCCCAGGTTAAATCACATCTTTTAAAAGACAAATTGTTAGTAAAAATTATTATGCCAATTTTCAAACTTCCTAAAATGCAATTTTTTCAAATTCGTTGTTTTCCGATACATGTTTTAGGGGGACACTCTATAGTCCCTGATGTAAAATTCACTCATTTAGCTTCTCAAACAGAAACCCAACAATTTATCCTTTTCGAACGCGGAGACGTCAAATCTTTTGTCACCATCACACATGGACTGAATATAACCACTTACGTGGGGAAACTCGAAACGCCAATAACGCGTGCAACGGCGACAAACGAGTGCATCGTTAAAGTTTTTTTTAACCCCTTAAATGACAGTACCCAATGCAATTACCGAGTTCAGTTTCCCTCGCAAGAAACATTTATTAAACTGACTAGACCGAATACTTGGCTATATTCGGTCACACAACCCATCGTCCTCCATATAATCTGCGTAAAGACATTATCCACGCCTAAATTGACGGGACAAGGCATCCTGATAATAAACGAACCTTGTCAAATTCAAGTTCTCGACAAAACGTTGTATTATCAGAGCGACACGAGGCCCCCTCTATTCATTATTCAACCAAAATATTTCCCCTCCGCTAGCCAAGAAATCTCCAGCTTGAACCTTGCTTCCCTTATCCCCAGAGCTGTAAATCTTAATCGAACGCAATTAATAACAAGTTCAGATACCAATGAGATAATTCACAAAAGTACTCAATCCCTGGAGGAAATACAAGATAAATTGAAGCAACTAAAAGAGACTACCAAAGGTACTAATCACCGCACCCTATCCATAACTTCCCTCTCAATTTCCAGTCTACTAATAATAGGACTAATTCTCGTTGTAGTGTTTAAAACCCTACCCATTATATTAAGAAACTGGCAGAGTAAAAAAAACACACCTTTGAAGGACCTAGAAATGCAGATTATAGAACCCGTTACAGAACCCCCAAAAGTTGTTGAACCTTCCTGTAGTGAAACCCCAAGGAAACCGTTAACTCGATCGCTTACACTACCGAAATCCGTTCAGTTAGTCTAAAAATATAATAAAAAAAAAATAATAATATGCATTATACTATTTCACTAAACATTATTAGTAAAAATAAAACAATCTTAAGAAATATGACATTATATATTAATAATTAATATACATATATCATATACCTATGTAAAAAAAAAATATATATATATATGTAAGACAATACAACTCTAATTATATATAATGTATCAATGTTAATTGCACAATACACGTACACCTCTTAAAACAAAAATTGTAAAGGATTATACAATTCCAATTACTTATATAATTATAATATATCATGTTAAATGCACCTACACGCATATATAAGACTATACAATGTTAATTACCCATATATAACGTATCAACAATTAAATGCACAGAAACCGCACAAGTAAAATGCATGCCCACTATTTAAATTTGTTATCAGTCGAAATTCAATAAAAGGTACACAAAAGGAATAATTTTAATAAATATCAAAGTAAGAAAAAAAATGTATATAATGTTAAAGTAACAATTAATAGCATTTTTTAATAACTCTGTTCTGTCTCCAAAACGAATATTCAAGATTATTTCCCGAGTATTATTCCTCTCCAAAGAATAATCCTTTTTAATTAAGAGGGAAGGATTTGTTACAAACCAAAACATCCATTTCCAAATTCCTTTCCCACGACCCCACTAATGTTACATATCAACAAAACATCCATTTCCAAATTCCTTTCCCACGGCCCCACTAATGTTACAGAATATACATTCGCGAAGTAAAGTTGTCGCGAACAGAATTCCCATAGGTGTCGCATATCCTCTTCCAGACAAAATTATATTCGGAGGCAGAACAGAGAATAGAAAAAATTAGTGAGTTGAGTTGAAGTGGTGTCGCGCATAAGTGAAGTCGTGTTTGGAAAAGTACTACTGTGTTCACCCAAAAAATTTATAAACGCATCTAAATCGTATGCTTTGACATCCATACTATAAAAACTGCAAAAAGTGTGTTTGAAAAAATTTCACAAAGTTTCACAAAACAAAAGAAAGTTTCACAAAAGAAAATAATGTATAGACTAAGCTAAAAAGTGTGTGATTCATAAGATATAGAATATAAGTAATAAAATAAAACCTTAACAAGAAACAAGTTAAAAAGTGTGTGTTTTGTTTAAAAAGGGAAGCAGGTCGTCTCCAGCAATTACATCTACATCAATTGCAACATCGGTTATGTCGGCCTGTAGTCGTGGCCCAACCATGAAATGATCGTTTACCATTTGACGTTTTGCATGACGCGTCAAATACCACTCGGAGTTTTGTGGTTGTGCTCGACTCATTGAACACTGCGTGATGTGGAAGAAAGTAATGGTCTCTGTTCGTTGTTAGGATTGCATTAGTCGAGATTTGTTGCATGTGTCCAAGGGTTAAATATTCATTTATGCAGTCCGTATAAGACTTCTTCAACTTTTCGTTAGTTGCTAGACGTCTTTCAATTTGGAAGAGCCTCGCCATTGCTGCCCTCCTTGAATTTCCAAGAATTGGCCTGCAATTTGTTTTGAATGGTAATTGGAGCTCATATCGACCATCAGACCTTCTTTTACATTTTTTTTTGAAAATGTTGTTCACACTTCTCTTCCTCCTGGGTGAGCTTTCGATCAAACAGGTTTTCTTCTAATTCCCAAAATTGTTTCAATTGGGCTTCTAGAGTATTCGAATGAACATGGTTGTTCATATTTCCGGTGAGAATCCATCCCAATTCGGTGAATTGAGCAATTGGGGACCCCTGTTGACCCTTCACAAGCCCTTCGAGAATTATGGAAGCGTACACATCCGCTCCTAATAGTAGATCAATCTTTCCTGGGATGCGATAAGAAGGATCTGCAAGTTGAAGGTTTGCCAGATGGGTCCATTCATCAGTTTGTAATTGCTGTTGTGGCAGCATTGATATCAATTGATTAAATACAAATGCCTTGACATCGAGTGAAAATGTTGAACTCGTCAGTGAAAATATCGTGAACTGAACTTGATAGTTTGATGTACCGGTGGATATCTGTCCTAAACCTGTTACTTGTGCTGCTATTTTTGGCTTTTTCAATTTTAGAAGCTGTGCGACATTTTCTGTGACGAATGTCGCTTCAGAACCTGGGTCAATCAATGCTTTTTGGACATGCTGTGTTCCATTGGAAGCAAAAACTTTTACCTGTGCAGTAGCTAACAATGCCTTAGTTTGCATTCGATTGAATAGCGAACTACATTTTAAGGCTTGAGTGGTGTTGATGGTTTTATCCTCTTGTGAGGCTTCATTATAAATATGCTGGTTCTCGTTTCAAACAAGATAATTGTTAAAATGGTTACCGTGCGCTTGAAGAGGTTGGGTCTGGGTTTGTGAGCACGGTTGCGGCATGTGCTTACGTGCGTTTTGAGATGTTGAGGCCCCTTGGTCATTAACAAATTCAGTGGCTATAGCGTTTAAAGTGTAAGGAATCGCGTTTTGATATGGATGTTTTTCATACATGGTGGTATTATTGGCATTGTTTGCAATATTTGAGTGGCCATACGACGGTACATTTTGGCAATGATGGTTTTGAATGTGGTATTGCGATTGAGAATTGTGAGGATTTTGAAATTTTGAATTTTGAGCTGTATTTTGTTGTTGATAATTCTGAGAGTTATTGTGTAGCAACGTGTGGTGCTTTAAATTGCATTTGAAGCATCGATTGGAACTGTTGCAATTTGACGCATTGTGGTCATATCCCAAGCAGTTAGAGCAGACTGAGTTCCCCTTTGTCATTTCAACCCGTGATTTGACGTCCATATTTAATAACCTTTTGCACCGGCGTAAGCCATGTGAACCCTTGCAGAGCCTGCAGAGAAAATGCTTTGTTGCCCCTTCAGATTTAACGTGATAACTGTTGGGAGTGGTTTTTTTGAACGAGGTTGAGGGTAACTGTTGTTTTGCGCTTGCATTCGACTCAGCAATATTTTCTAGAGAGCAGAACCTCCCCTCAATGAAAGCCAAAAACATTGCCCAATCAGGAAGATTTTTGGATGTACCTAACCTAGCCTCCCAATCTCTTTGTGTAACCATTGGAAGCTTTTGATATGTTAAGTATATGAGTATAGAGTCCCAAGACTCTACATTTATTCCCAGATTGCAAAGAGCATGAATGCATTCAATACTGGTATCATGCAATGATTTTAACGACGCAGCGGTTTCGTTGACGATTTTTGGTTGCTCCAACAGATTTCTTAATCGCGTATTTACTAATTTCCTTTTATTTTCAAAACGATCGGAAATTATTTTCCACGCTGAAGCATAACTTTTGCAATCAATTGGAAGGTGCTGTATTAAACGAGCAGCTTCTCCACATAAGGACGTTTTTAGAAGCTGTAATTTTTGAATTTCAGATAGTTCAGAGTTTTTGTCTATCAATCTTTCAAAAATATTGTGGAAATCAGGCCACTTTTCATATTTGCCATTAAATGGCTTGATGTGAATTCGCGGAAGCCGAATGTCGGATGAAACGGATCTCGTGATATTTAACCGCGTGCTATCGAAATTCGCCTCATTCTGCTGTATGAATGTATCTAAGTCGTCGTTTATCATGCCGACAAATTGAAAATAAATACGTTTAATTTTAGCATAAGTTCCATCACTAATGTATTTATCTTTCAGTGTGTCTGATGTACTAGAAACGATTGTGCTATGAGAATTTTTAGCACGACTGAACATTTCATCTAAATCTGACAAACACGCCTTAACATAACCCTTAGATTTTCGCGCCTCACTTTGCCCTTTATATGTCTCGAAATCACTATCCATATCGCAAAGAATGAGATCTTGTCCTTCAATGGACTTTATATTTTAGAGGATGACATTTCACGGAATTCACTTTATTTGACGAGCGCTGTTTTTTGTTGTGATGCACAGTAAATTTTAGGTATTACGATAGTATAATTATGTATGTGATTTAAATAAAAATAGGAACCGATTGAAAAATTCCTACCTTGATTCAAATGGATTGGTGTCCGTTGCTGCTGTTGACCGTTGCTGGTGGTGGTGTCCGTTGCTGATGGTGTCCGCTGTTGCTGGTGGTGTCCGTTGCTGATGGTGTCCGTTGTTGCTGGTGGTGTCCGTTGCGTTGCTGCTGGTGAACGTTGCGTTGCTGCTGGTGAACGTTGCTGCTGGTGACCGTTGCTTTGCTGCTGGTGGAGAAGATTTCTGAGCTCTTGATTCACAATTTTTTTTATATATATTGTCCTGGTTTGTTGAAGGACTCGAAGGACCATGTTCCAGGGTACGATGTGGCTGGAATTAATTGTATGTCCAAGTTGATTGTCTCAGGCAATTACTAGTGTGCCAAATGCTGTTTGAAATAAAACGTTATAGACTTAAAACGTTATAAATTTTCTTTATTTCTCTGCTGATAAATTACAAGTGACCGTATACCATTATCTTACTTCCCACGAAGGCTCGTTTAATGCTTCACATAAATGGATGATACATTATATAAGGAGGTCAATGACTTCATGAACTTGAACTTGAATGCATTAATACAAATAATCTTTAACAATGCATACATATACAAATTATTCTTCAATAATGCCCCCCGTGTGATCTGGGTGTTAGAAGCAATTCTTGGACGATGTATTCTCTCTCTGTCTGTCTAGAAATCGGCCATCATGAAAGCTCCACTAATAGGTGTGAGGGAGAGTTGCCATTAATAAGTATGGATGGCGTGAGTGTGAGGGAGAAGATACATTGCACGCCTCGCGTTGCACACATGACATTTGGCAGTTGTGGATGCATTTATTTCGAGGTCGGTTGCAAAATTCTTGTTTTTTAAAGTTTTGTTTTGTTTATCATCGTATTATTGATTAAAGGTTTTAACTTAAGTTTTCTTGCGTCGAGCATATTGAACTAGTCTGTCGTGGTCACTCCTGCAGGAAAGGAAAAAGAAAAAGAAATAAAAGAAAGGAAAAAATAAATAAATATGTCACCCACTGAAACATTTTTTTTTGGAGTTTGTCCCACTGTGAGGACAAATCCATATCCCAAATCTCGTTGCCATATTAGGCCACAAGTTTTCGTTCGCCACCCCACTGTTGCCCTAATAGCTCTTCGCAAAACGCAATTGCTAAGCTCCGCCCCCTGGCACGGTATCTTGCCTCAGAAAACCAGTTAGCATGTTGTTTGCAATGCAAATCTACCCAGCTGCCCAGGCGACGAAGAATTTTCGTATTGCACTGGGAATGGAATTTTCCACTCGGCTGTGGGTGAGGGGGTAACGTGGTGTGTGCGGCGGCATGTGTCAGCAAGGGAGTGTGTGGCGCATTGCGAGCACACAAGCTAGTTTTTGTTTTTCGATGTGCGATGGGCAGACGGTGGTGTGATGGGAAATTTTTTTTTGGTCTAACTTTTTGCATGGGTTTGCGGGACACTGGAGTGGCGTGATAGTTTTTTTTTCTTTTTTTTTGCCTTGGCTTGGGTTTCGGCTGTTTTTGTTTCGAGTAGATGAGTGGTACAGGCAGTCGGATTGGAGTGTTCAACGGCGATGGTTGGTCTCAGAGCCGCCAAAAATAACTTAGTTCTTTGTTCGGAAGTCGGGTCGGATTATTTTTTCCAGTTGTTCGATCGTGTAGTTGAGCGGAGCGGGGCGGTAAAATTCCAAGCTAACGTGGCGTCTAGTGCAATGGTTAACTAAATTAAATAAAAGACATTCAGTTTTACAGACTTAAGTGATTGTAATTGCGCACGGGTCGATAAAGTTGCCCTAGCATAAAAATAACCCCCCCCGTCTCCAGACTGGTGTTCCAATCTCGCGCCCGGACCCAGCTACGAGGACCGACTTCCTGCGTCAGTGCAGAAAACCCAGTTTAAAGTGTTGGGAAGCGGCCAGGGGTCCCATCCGGGATATTTTTGTTCGTAGAAATTCCCACCCCCTGTATCTGACCGCCGACGACCCAAGCCGATTTTTCCTTCGGACGAACTTTGTGCAACGACCCCGTTCAGCCAGGGAGGCTAACCACCTGGACGAGGGTGGAATATTCCCCGACGGCAGATCGACAGCAGCGGCTGGGAGGACGTAGCTGGCCGGTGAGCCATACCCATCATCAGCAGCGAGGCAGTGTTCCAAGGAACTGTGTTATTTTTTTTGTGAGAGAGACGACAGCGCTCTAGATTTAACTTGAACTTTGGTGGCTTAGCCTAAGTATAATTCTTTCGGGCGTAGATTTATTTTTAGTTCTTTGTGCCGTGAGAGTGCTGGACCCGTAAATTCCTTTTTGAGTAGGTTCATATCAATCCTGCTAAATTTTAGATTACCTTTTTGTTTTTTTTTTTTTTCGATCATAATTGTCAATTTTCTTTTTATCTTGTATTTAATTCATGGAATTTGAGAAGTGGTAATTAGCGTGTAATGATACAGGAAGTGCGCAACCGAGAAAAGGTCTGGGTAGGGTAACGCGAATCGTTCAGTTTTTTTTCTTGATAGCCCAATATTTTGGGGCGAGTCCCAGAGGACGAAACGGAACGGAAAGAGTAGAGGTACCTTTTCTTTTCGGGTGTGAGGCCAGGAGGTAACCTATATGTACATAACCGCTTACACAGAATAATTCATTCCCCAGCAAGAGCAGATCCAGGAGGCGAGGTGCACCACGTCCCAGGAGAGAGTTGCAGTAATTCATGGGGTGAGTACTTACTTTGCTTTTTACTAGTGGTATATTTATATATATGGTGGTCCTTACTCGGTCATTTGGGGAAGGGGTCAAATCGCCGCGGTAGCGAATAAAATTGGGGGATTTTGTGGTAAAGGAATAACCTGACCTTGACTTTTCAGTGTAGTGCCATTCCAAAGATTCTTTAATTTTCCTTCTATTAGTTTGAGTGTCCTGGTATTTGCGGACAGGCCCTTCAGGCAATTATTTTGGTGGTGGTCGTATTGTAAAGCACTCCCGCATAGTTTAGCAGGGGCCATAGCCTGGACCCCAAACTTGAATTTTTTTTTTTCTCTGTACGTTATGAAATATGTATTCGCGCGGGAACCACTCTAATAAAGTAAAGTAGAGATTTGAATTCCTGATTTGGCGTTGATTGCCTGGTCCCGTCAGCGATTGTAGAGTTAAGTTAGGGTAAAATACCTCAATAAAGAAGAGTTTAATGTAAGCCCGGCTTCCGGCATATGGAGCCAGTCAACCCAAGTTTTTCTTTTGGTGGAAGATTCGCATAGCAGTGAGTTCTGGGTGGAAGTTGGCGTTCGTTTGGTTTTGTTTTGTTTGGAGTTTGAGTTCCACAGGTTCCTGGATGAGAGGGAAGCGGAACTTCGGAGGCACAGTAAATTCTTTCGTGGTGTTCGCATGAAACGGACCATGGCTCAGTAAAAACGAGGGATGACGGTGTTGACGGAAGAGTGAGGGGAGGGTTCGGAGTAGCAGAGATAGGCTAGGTAGAGAAAGGAGGGCAGGAAAAGGGGTCATAACCGAGAATCTTAAGCACGACGGTGATGACCATGGATCGGTCTTCCGCATTCCAGGAGGACGCAGGGTGGGTTCGCGTGCAGGTGTGCATACTACCCAAGCACACCGCAGGAGGCTGATTCGAGTGAAAGGGTTGGAGTTTCGGTCCCAATAGTAGTGAGATAGTAGATTAAGTACCTTGTGAGGGTACCGGAGGAGTGAGTGAGGTTTTGGATATAGGCCTGACAATAAACGTGACGACAGTCCAAGGTGGGAAGCAAGACAACCCCCCCGAAACCGACGAGCTAGTGATCGAGCAACCACCAGCAGGCCACGGCTTCTCAGGCTTGGACACCCTTCTCGCGCCGCTGCCCGGACTGACGGGAGGTCCTGTAGCCCGACCGTCATAAGGGTGGACCAAAAGCAGGGAAGGTAGGGGCTGCGCTTAGAGAGAGGTGACCGATACACCCCCCCCCCCGCATCCCGTAGGGTGACGTTACACCAATGGAAGCTAGGTTCGGTTCCCATTTCATTTTCCCTTTTCCATCTAGTTTTTATTCACTCCCGGGGTGGGTTTGGTGATTTCTTTTTGAGCCGATCTCTCTTAGGCAACCCCTCGTCAGGGCGAACTACGCATTAGATTTCTTGTGAAGATTCCAACTCGTCACAGCGCCCGGCAATTTCGTTACAGGTGGCGCCCAACGTGGGGCCGAAAATTCATCCCCAAATTTCTCTCGACATCGGTCCTACTGCCCTCCTTACCTTCTATGGCCGTAGGCATGGGCAAACAAAATTTTGTTTTGTATGTGGTCCGTTACAGTTTAGTTAGCAGTTTCAGTCCCGACGGCATGACAGGTATCACGTTTTATATTTTCTCTTTTTTTCCGGTAGCGCTCCTATGTCCGGTTAGTCGGTAGTTTCGTACTGGACTTTCGTCTGTTGCGTAGGGCGTGATCCGAGCGGCAGTGGAGCTGCCCCAGTGGGGGTGGATGTACATGGTTGACCCGAGGTGGGAAGTTCAAATTGCTTACCCTCGGTTGCAATCGATTTCCGTTGGTAGTTGATGGAGTTTTGGTTTTTTTTCTTTTCTCACGTTGGTGTTTGGTGACGTGCGCGGTATAGTTAAGCGAAGGTATGGCCAGGTAAGCGGTTGACTATGTTCCTGCTTACGTCTGTTGCATCCTTCGATGACTTACCCGTAACCCGCATAAGGTTAGAATATCTGGACGTAATGTCTAGAGCCTGTTCGGAGACTAAGGAAGCTATGACCAGGAAGGCGGTTGACTATGTTCCTGCCCAGTTCTTGACGCATGGTGAGCTATGGGAAGTCGTCGTAGCGCAGTTGCGTCTATTAGCGCTTCCCCCCCCATTTTTACTTATACCCACAGGAGTGCTGCGATTGGATTGGACTGTAGAACTGTACTTACCGAACCCCCCCCCCAAGTAGCTCCCGGGAAGCCACCGTCCCGTTTATATATGATAGTAAAGCAAGACATTCTTGGAAGTAGCTGGTAGTTAACTTTTTATAGTTCTCATTTTTTTTTGTATTTTTTTTTCTCATTCTATTGGTGTTTGGATTGGCAGAATAGGATAGTAGTTTGAAGTTTAGTATTAGCGGTCGGGTTTAGCGTTCCGTAGGAACCAATATATCTTTTTAGGAGCGTAGCTATTTATTCGGCGTAAAGGGGAACCTCACTATTTGTAGGTTCAGCTATAGCGGTAGTTATATCTTAGGTATAGGTATAGTCAAGGATCGGTGAAGGTTTAGCTATTAGGAATATAAAAAAAAAAAAAATTTTTTTTTGAATAGTAGTAGAATGCCGCCGAAACCTATTCTTCGTAAGGCTAGAGCCACGAGGAAATCTTTGGTGGTAGGAGGGTCACTTCCCGCGGGAAATGATCAGGAGGCGTTTCCGGTCGCCATTGGTGTGTCCGGTGAGCAGCAGGTAGTTGAATCACCGACAGGAAGCGCGGCACGGGTTCTGCCGGAGGAGGATCCGCAGCCCGGACCCAGCCAGGGTCGGGTTATAGTTCAGTCGGATTCCGATTCGGACACGGCACAGGGAGAAGATTATGTGCGAAATGTAGTGAACGCGGCAATAGGCCTGAGTAGGGCAGAAGATATGAGACTTTTGAGAGAAGAACTCCGCAGTACTAGAGAGGAAATGCGTCAGGAGATAGCCAGTGTCGTGAGGGAAGCGTTAGCTTCACAGGGCACTAACCGGTCGGTAGCGGACGATGTGGTACCGCATCCCCTGCCTCCACCGCCAGTTGGGGAACCGAGGAGAAGCTCGCCTCCACGGCGAAGCGCGAACGTTACGGACTTTATCAGACAGTTAGACGCTATGTACTTTGATGAGGGCACCCCAGTTAGGGCTGACCAGGGTTCCCATCCGTCCACTCAGTCTTCCACCCGAAGAGTGTACCACTTCCACAAGTGGGGGTTGTCATTCAATAACCAGGATATGACAGTAGACGATTTCTTATTCCGCCTAGAGCGATTAAGGGAAGGCTATGGCGCCTCAGAAGAGGACATAGTTTTGAACTTTCATCATTTTGTGCAAGGGCAGGTAGAGTCTTGGTATTGGATGTTCGTGAAAGCCAATCCACGGTTATCATGGGCTTTGCTCAGGATAGGGTTGATCGAGCAGTTCCGAAGTCTCGAGACAGATTCGGAATTATACCGGAAGATGTCGGATCGTCGGCAAGGCGATAACGAGCGCTTTGATGATTTTTATGGGGCGTTGCTTCAGCTCAATTCCCGACTTCGGACCCCCAAATCCAATCGCGAGCTGATGGAGCTAATAAAGCAAAATGTTCGACGACGAATTGGCGAATTACTTATAACTTTCAAACCTGATAGCCTAACAGACTTGGTGTACGTGTGTAGAACCACCGAAAAATATTTAGGTGATAATGAGCGAAGAATGAGGCCCGGATCGGCTAATCCTTTCCGCCGGAACATTGGGGAACTGGGAGAGTCGGGAGCTCCATATCCTTCAAGAGCAGTCTCAGAAGAGATCGCTGCCTTAGAGCGCAACCAGGATACGCGGCAGTACCAATGTTGGAACTGTAGGGTATCCGGTCATTCCTTCCATGAATGTCCCAGCCCCCAGAGAAATCTGTTCTGTTTTAGGTGTGGATTGGCGAACACGACTACGCCGAGATGCCGTAGGTGTTCGGGAAACGGGAGGAGGAGCAATGTGACATCCGGGGAAGATTGCCCTCCGAGACAGTCTCCGGACGAGCAGTAGAAGTCGCTACTCAGACTTTACCCAGCCAGTGCAATTTTACCCAGCCAGTACAATTTTTACCCAGCCAGTACAATTTTAACCAGCCAGTGACAATTTTAAAACGCGAGAACCTCACTAGCGAACAGAAAGGTAGTCATTCGGGGAAGGCCAGACGAAAAACCTTCCAGGAACGACAAATCGCGTACCACATAGCCAGAAAAAGAATATTTGGTCAAGACCAAGCTAAAGTTTCACAAAAACTGAAGCGCCTGAGAGAAAAATTTAGAGCTAAGAAATTGAAACACCAATCGATCGCAGCGACTACCATTCGTAGCCCGCTCGAACTCGATCCTCGACCATATGGTCAAGTCACGATTTTTGGGACTCGAATGGAAGGGTTGTTAGACAGCGGGGCGGCCGTTAGCTGTTTAGGCGAAGCGGGTTGCCGACTTTTGCATAACCAAGGCATCACCTATAAACCTTTCAATTCCGCAGTAAACACCGCCGATGGGGCTAGCCAACCCATCATTGGTGAAGTCACAGCCCAAGTTGAGTACAAAGGGCACTACGCCCCAATAACATTCTATTTAGTACCGTCATTGAAGCAAGCCTTATATCTGGGAATTAACTTTTGGCAGGCGTTTCGCCTTGCCCCAGACGTTATAGCCGACATTTTTGTGGATCCCCCGCAAGAGGAGGATAAATCCTCAGACTGCATCCGCAAACCTTGGGACCTGACCGAGGAAGAGACCAGAGCGCTAAGAACCGTCTTAGATACCTTTCCGTCTTACGCTAAGCTCGGACTGGGAATGACCAGTATGGAAGAACACGTGATAGACACGGGGGACGCGGAGCCGATCAAGCAGCGGCATTATCCCGTATCTCCAGCGGTGCAGCAGCTTCTATATGAGCAGCTGGATCGCATGCTGGATCTTGGGGTGATCGAAGAAAGTACAAGCGCATGGAGTTCTCCGGTAGTGCTCGTTAGGCGACCGGGGAAAAATCGCCTGTGCTTGGACTTTCGGAAAGTCAACCAAGTATCAAAAAAGGATGCGTATCCGCTTCCTCATATGGAGGGCCTGCTGGGGCGTCTGACAGATACACACTACATATCTAGCGTGGATCTGAAGGACGCCTTCTGGCAAATACCGCTGGAGGAAAGTTCGAGGGAGAAGACCGCTTTTACGGTTCCGGGGAGGCCGTTATACCAGTTCCGTGTGATGCCCTTTGGCCTATGTAACGCGCCTCAGCGCATGACTCGCCTCATGGACAAAGTGGTGCCACACGAACTAAAGGATAACGTGTTTGTATACATCGATGACCTTCTGATAAGATCATCCACCTTCGAGGAGCATATCCGTATTCTAGGAATAGTGGCTACAAAGCTGAAAGACGCAGGTTTAACCATCAATCTGGAGAAATCCAAATTTTGCTACCATGAGCTTAAATACCTAGGCTTCATCGTAGGCGACGGGTGCTTGAAGGTAGACCCCAGTAAGGTATCGGTTATCCGTGGGTTTCCAGTTCCAACCACTCCCAGGCAGGTTCGGCGATTCATGGGAATGGCGGGCTGGTACCGCCGATTCGTCAGCAACTTTTCGTCGCTAGCGGCTCCAATCACCGACACCCTGCGAAAGGGAGTCAGGTTTAAATTCGGCGAGGAAGCAGTTAGAGCTTTTGATAAGCTCAAGTCGTTATTAACCACTGCTCCAATCTTGGCTAATCCGAACTTTGAGAAGGAATTCTTTATTTTATGTGATGCCTCAGACACCGGGGTAGGTTGCGTCCTGAGTCAAAAAGATGAAAGTGGGTTGGAACGCCCCATATATTTTTACTCTCATAAACTGAATCCCGCGCAGAAAAACTATAGCGTGACAGAGAGGGAATGCTTGGCGGCAGTCCTCGGAATCAGGAAATTCAGAGCGTATGTAGAGGGTTCCAAATTCACCGTGGTCACCGACCATGCGAGTCTGAAGTGGTTAAGGAGTCAAAAAGACCTAAGTGGACGGTTGGCACGGTGGAGCCTCGAATTGCAAGGTTTTATTTTCGATATAGTCCATCGGAAAGGAGCACAGCATATTGTACCGGATGCGTTGTCCAGGGTGTATGAAGTAGACTCGATAGGGATACCCAAGGGATCGGACGTATTATCCGGAGTATTACAGATAGATTTGAAGGATCCGAGTTTCCAGTCCGATGAGTATAAACAGCTAATTGTCACGGTAACCAGGGGAAAGGAGCAACTTCCGGACCTGAGGGTGCTCGATAATGTGGTGTATAAGAAATGTCTAACAGGCACCGCTTCGGGTTTAACTGATCGGTATGGTTGGAAGGTATGGGTCCCAGCCGAACTGACGAACCGGTTAATCGAATTGGCCCATCGGCCACCGCAAGCGTCGCACGGCGGCATCGCAAAGACGTTGGACCGGTTGCAGCACTTATTCTTTTGGCCTAACATGGCAACTATGGTTAAGAAGTACATCGGGAATTGTGATACCTGTAAAATGGCCAAAGCGCCGAACGGAATACTCCGAGCGCCCATGGGTAAATCTTTTGAGGTGCAGCGGCAGTTCCAACATGTGTTCGTGGCTTTCCTGGGGCCTTACCCTAGATCCAAAGCGGGGAACACATACATCCTAATATTGTTGGATCAGTTAACCAAATTTGTGCTCTTTAAGCCCTTACGTAAGGCAACCACCGAGACCACCATATCGTTTTTAAGAAACGAAGTATTCTTAACGTATGGAGTGCCGGAAACACTTCTGTCGGATAACGGCAAGCAATTTACGAGCAACGCGTTTAGCAAATTTCTCGAATCCTTTGGGACCAGGCATCTAAGAACGGCGTATTACTCCCCGCAGGCGAATGCGAGCGAGCGAGTAAACCGATCGATCTTGGCGGCGATTAGGTCATACCTAAACACTGATCATCGGAATTGGGACGAACACCTTAGTTCAATAGGATGTGCCCTTCGCTCTGCGAAACACGCAGCGATAGGTATATCACCGTACCAGGCATTGTTCGGGCAACGGATGGTGGAGCATGGCTCAGTATATGCGATTCTTAGACAGTTGAACGCCCTGAACAACGCAGACATTGAGGTATTGCCGAAGGCAGACCGAATGAATTTGCTGCATTCGCAGCTGAAGGAATCTTTGGCTAACGCCCACGAGGTTTATGAAAAACGATATAATTTGCGTAGTCGGGAAGTGAAATACCGAGTGGGAGACGAAGTGTTCAAGCGGAATTTCATTCAGAGCGATGCAGCCAAGCGAATCAACGCTAAGTTTTGTCCTAAGTTCACTAAGGCTAGGATAAGGAAAGTAATTGGGAAAAACCTGTATGAGCTAGAAGACCTACAAGGTCTAAAGGTAGGGGTTTATCATACTAAAGATTTGCGCCACTAGGTAGGGAGAGGAGAGCCTAAGCTAGAAACGGTTAACGAGGATATAGGCTAGTAGGAGGCCCGGCTTCTCTGCGTGAGCATGAGACTGTCGTGGTCACTCCTGCAGGAAAGGAAAAAGAAAAAAAAATAAAAGAAAGGAAAAAATAAATAAATATGTCACCCACTGAAACATTTTTTTTTGGAGTTTGTCCCACTGTGAGGACAAATCCATATCCCAAATCTCGTTGCCACATTAGGCCACAAGTTTTCGTTCGCCACCCCACTGTTGCCCTAATAGCTTTTCGCAAAACGCAATTGCTAAGCTCCGCCCCCTGGCACGGTATCTTGCCTCAGAAAACCAGTTAGCATGTTGTTTGCAATGCAAATCTACCCAGCTGCCCAGGCGACGAAGAATTTTCGTATTGCACTGGGAATGGAATTTTCCACTCGGCTGTGGGTGAGGGGGTAACGTGGTGTGTGCGGCGGCATGTGTCAGCAAGGGAGTGTGTGGCGCATTGCGAGCACACAAGCTAGTTTTTGTTTTTCGATGTGCGATGGGCAGACGGTGGTGTGATGGGAAATTTTTTTTTGGTCTAACTTTTTGCATGGGTTTGCGGGACACTGGAGTGGCGTGATAGTTTTTTTTTCTTTTTTTTTTGCCTTGGCTTGGGTTTCGGCTGTTTTTGTTTCGAGTAGATGAGTGGTACAGGCAGTCGGATTGGAGTGTTCAACGGCGATGGTTGGTCTCAGAGCCGCCAAAAATAACTTAGTTCTTTGTTCGGAAGTCGGGTCGGATTATTTTTTCCAGTTGTTCGATCGTGTAGTTGAGCGGAGCGGGGCGGTAAAATTCCAAGCTAACGTGGCGTCTAGTGCAATGGTTAACTAAATTAAATAAAAGACATTCAGTTTTACAGACTTAAGTGATTGTAATTGCGCACGGGTCGATAAAGTTGCCCTAGCATAAAAATAACCCCCCCCCCGTCTCCAGACTGGTGTTCCAATCTCGCGCCCGGACCCAGCCACGAGGACCGACTTCCTGCGTCAGTGCAGAAAACCCAGTTTAAAGTGTTGGGAAGCGGCCAGGGGTCCCATCCGGGATATTTTTGTTCGTAGAAATTCCCACCCCCTGTATCTGACCGCCGACGACCCAAGCCGATTTTTCCTTCGGACGAACTTTGTGCAACGACCCCGTTCAGCCAGGGAGGCTAACCACCTGGACGAGGGTGGAATATTCCCCGACGGCAGATCGACAGCAGCGGCTGGGAGGACGTAGCTGGCCGGTGAGCCATACCCATCATCAGCAGCGAGGCAGTGTTCCAAGGAACTGTGTTATTTTTTTTGTGAGAGAGACGACAGCGCTCTAGATTTAACTTGAACTTTGGTGGCTTAGCCTAAGTATAATTCTTTCGGGCGTAGATTTATTTTTAGTTCTTTGTGCCGTGAGAGTGCTGGACCCGTAAATTCCTTTTTGAGTAGGTTCATATCAATCCTGCTAAATTTTAGATTACCTTTTTGTTTTTTTTTTTTTCGATCATAATTGTCAATTTTCTTTTTATCTTGTATTTAATTCATGGAATTTGAGAAGTGGTAATTAGCGTGTAATGATACAGGAAGTGCGCAACCGAGAAAAGGTCTGGGTAGGGTAACGCGAATCGTTCAGTTTTTTTTCTTGATAGCCCAATATTTTGGGGCGAGTCCCAGAGGACGAAACGGAACGGAAAGAGTAGAGGTACCTTTTCTTTTCGGGTGTGAGGCCAGGAGGTAACCTATATGTACATAACCGCTTACACAGAATAATTCATTCCCCAGCAAGAGCAGATCCAGGAGGCGAGGTGCACCACGTCCCAGGAGAGAGTTGCAGTAATTCATGGGGTGAGTACTTACTTTGCTTTTTACTAGTGGTATATTTATATATATGGTGGTCCTTACTCGGTCATTTGGGGAAGGGGTCAAATCGCCGCGGTAGCGAATAAAATTGGGGGATTTTGTGGTAAAGGAATAACCTGACCTTGACTTTTCAGTGTAGTGCCATTCCAAAGATTCTTTAATTTTCCTTCTATTAGTTTGAGTGTCCTGGTATTTGCGGACAGGCCCTTCAGGCAATTATTTTGGTGGTGGTCGTATTGTAAAGCACTCCCGCATAGTTTAGCAGGGGCCATAGCCTGGACCCCAAACTTGAATTTTTTTTTTTCTCTGTACGTTATGAAATATGTATTCGCGCGGGAACCACTCTAATAAAGTAAAGTAGAGATTTGAATTCCTGATTTGGCGTTGATTGCCTGGTCCCGTCAGCGATTGTAGAGTTAAGTTAGGGTAAGATACCTCAATAAAGAAGAGTTTAATGTAAGCCCGGCTTCCGGCATATGGAGCCAGTCAACCCAAGTTTTTCTTTTGGTGGAAGATTCGCATAGCAGTGAGTTCTGGGTGGAAGTTGGCGTTCGTTTGGTTTTGTTTTGTTTGGAGTTTGAGTTCCACAGGTTCCTGGATGAGAGGGAAGCGGAACTTCGGAGGCACAGTAAATTCTTTCGTGGTGTTCGCATGAAACGGACCATGGCTCAGTAAAAACGAGGGATGACGGTGGTGACGGAAGAGTGAGGGGAGGGTTCGGAGTAGCAGAGATAGGCTAGGTAGAGAAAGGAGGGCAGGAAAAGGGGTCATAACCGAGAATCTTAAGCACGACGGTGATGACCATGGATCGGTCTTCCGCATTCCAGGAGGACGCAGGGTGGGTTCGCGTGCAGGTGTGCATACTACCCAAGCACACCGCAGGAGGCTGATTCGAGTGAAAGGGTTGGAGTTTCGGTCCCAATAGTAGTGAGATAGTAGATTAAGTACCTTGTGAGGGTACCGGAGGAGTGAGTGAGGTTTTGGATATAGGCCTGACAATAAACGTGACGACAGTCCAAGGTGGGAAGCAAGACACCCCCCCCCCGAAACCGACGAGCTAGTGATCGAGCAACCACCAGCAGGCCACGGCTTCTCAGGCTTGGACACCCTTCTCGCGCCGCTGCCCGGACTGACGGGAGGTCCTGTAGCCCGACCGTCATAAGGGTGGACCAAAAGCAGGGAAGGTAGGGGCTGCGCTTAGAGAGAGGTGACCGATACACCCCCCCCCCCCGCATCCCGTAGGGTGACGTTACACCAATGGAAGCTAGGTTCGGTTCCCATTTCATTTTCCCTTTTCCATCTAGTTTTTATTCACTCCCGGGGTGGGTTTGGTGATTTCTTTTTGAGCCGATCTCTCTTAGGCAACCCCTCGTCAGGGCGAACTACGCATTAGATTTCTTGTGAAGATTCCAACTCGTCACAGCGCCCGGCAATTTCGTTACAAGTCATCAGAGATATGCCAATGTTCATTTGCAGTTATGCAGAATGCATTGATTTCAATGTTCATATCTCGATGACCAATCCAACATGCCGATATCGCTTCTTCCAAAAGAATAAAATGTCATTGCAACGTGAGGCTGTGAATTATGTACATAAATAATTGTATTTTCGTTTTAAATTATTTGATGTGTTGTGATGTGATGATTTTTGTTGGGACCCAACAATAATTAAAAATCATTTTGCGCACTCTTCTGTTGCTCTTATTGGTCCAAGCTGGGATCTTAATTCTAGCTTACTGGCTCTTAGCGAGCGCTCTTGACTTAACTATATCCTTAAAATTATTGCCTTTCGGCCTTATATCCATCTATATTTAATTTGTTTTGTTTTGTTTTTTGTTCTTCAAGAAACTTTAGAAAACTAGATTTCGTTATTTATGTTATTTTATTTAAAAACTACGTACACTGTCAGTTCGCAAGCTTGCCTGTGTTTCATTTTCGCTCCTTAATTATCATATGATTTATCTATATAAATCTTCCTACTTAAATACATCCTGCGTTTAATTCAAACAACATTAAACCTGTTTTGTGGTTTGCTTCTATTGGCGATTTATTTTGCTCTTAATTTTTTTTCATAAATTGTAAAAAAAAAAAATTATGAGAATATTAAGCCATATATTCGTTTTTGCTTTTTTTTTTTTTTAAAACCTTCTGACTATGCCTGAGCAATAAAGGCACGTCGACCTAAAGAGATCTATTGTGCCATAGGGCCAGAATAATGTTTAGGCTAGTGTTGGGGAAAAAGTAAAAGATATGACCTTTTATTGGTTTTAACAATTTATTACTCAGACTACCGACTCGTGGTAGCCTGACGTCTTCTAGGTTAAAAAGAACAATGACAGAAAAAACTAGAAAGAGATAATGAAAGAGAATAGTAAGTAATTATGTGTCAGGCGGGCAACATTGAAGAATGCAATGTAGGGCAGCCAATCGTTGGGAAAAGTGCTGCTGTGTCCAGGGTTGGTACAGATCTCAGACATCCTGCCCGGTCGAACTACCAGGTTCGAAATCATCGGCCTCCACAAGTAGACATAGCTTCTGTACTGCCCGGGTACAGAACCCAGTTTCAGTTTTCAACGTGACATTCCGGGTTAAACCGTCGCTGCCCGGGTGAACTTCCATTACACGACCCAATCGCCAGTGAGTTGGTGGAAGATTCTCTTGACGCACGACGACGATGTCTCCCACATTGATATTGTGCTGCCGCCGCTGCCACTTACCCCGGGTCTGCAATGTCGCCAAATACTCCTCACTCCACCGTCGCCAAAACTGTTGATGCACCTGCCGCAACCACTGCCAGCGTTTGACGTGGCTGACCGGGACCTCGTCGACCCTTGGCTCCGGAACAGCGAGGAGTGGGGCTCCGATAAGGAAGTCGCCTGGAGTCAGTGCCAACTTGTCATCGGGATCATCATGAAGCGGCGTGAGCGGGCGGGAATTGAGACATGCCTCAATACGCGCTGCTAAGGTCTGGAGCTGGTTATGCCAGAGGGCCTGTTTCCCCACCAAACGTACCAAATGATGTTTGGCGGACTTCACAGCAGCCTCCCATAGGCCGCCCTGATGCGGAGCGCTGGGTGTTATGAAGTGCCATTTTGTCCCAATGTTAGCTAGTGCCTGTTGATTGTGATCGCTGTGCCATGCTGCCAGATCTTCTTGAAGTAAACGGTTAGCTCCCACAAACGCTGTGCCGTTGTCACTGTATAGATCTGGGCAGGGTCCACGCCTGCTGACGAACCTAGTGAATGCGTCCAAGAAAGCATGCGCTGTTAAATCCTCGACCACCTCAATGTGAACGGCCTTTGTCCCCATGCAGACAAAGATAGCCAGGTAAGTCTTTACCGTCGTCCGAGATCGCTTTGTTCCGATGCGTAGGATAAAGGGTCCGCAGTAGTCAACACCAGATGCCAAAAAGGGTCGCGCTGGAGTTACCCTCTGCCTTGGCAATGAGGACATCTGTTGAACCAATATTTGCTTGCGATGACGCCGGCAGATAACACAACTATGGAGGTAGCTCCGAACAGCCTGTCGAGCATTCAAAATCCAATAACGATGGCGTAGAATTTGAAGCATAAGTTGAGTGCCACCGTGCAGCGTGTTGTTGTGTACTTCGTCAATAAGCAGCCATACCAATGCACCACCTTTTGGAAGAATAGCTGGGAAACGTTGATCATGGGGAACCGCGGCTTGACTGATCCGTCCACCGACCCGCAACATACCGTCGTTATCCAGAAATGGGTTCAGAGAAATTAATCGGCTGGAGCTGGATATACGAGAGCCCTTCCGAATGTCACTGATATCAGCCTCGAAGGCAATGCCCTGTTCCATACGAATGAGCACCAACAAAGCGCCGTCGAGCTCATCTGCCGCCACAATAGTTTTCCGTAGATGGTTTCGGTTAGGACACCACCGCAACATATATGCCACTGTGTGCAGAAGTCGCCGCAAAGAACTGAATCGCTCGGTGAGTGGTATGAGCAGGCCATCCACTCTGCGCGTCGTAAGCTTGGGCTGCACGAGAGCCACCGTCGTCACCAGGGAAAACTTCTCTTCTGCTTGCATATTAACAAGCTCGTCTGAATTAAGTGCGTCACCGGTTCCTAAAGGTAAGTCACCTCTTCGCAGCCATTCGGGGCCCGCCCACCATAACCGATGCTCCAAAAGCTCCTCTGCTGTCATGCCGCGGCTTGCGCAGTCCGCCGGATTTTGTGCTGACCGGACATGATGCCAACGATCCGGTGACGTGAGCTCTTGAATTTGCCGAACTCGATTTGCAACATACGGTTTCAGAGTAGTAGGCAATTTGCGTAACCAGCACAGCACAATCCTTGAATCCGACCACAAATAATACGGAGTATCCATGAGATGCACGGCAATACGAACGCTGTTCAACATAAGAGCAAGCAGATTCGCTGCACATAGCTCGAGCCGGGGAATGGTGGCTCCCTTCAGCGGTGCAACTTTAGTACGAGCTGTTAACAGAGAAACTGTCACCCGCCCATCGAGGTCGACAGTCCTGATGTAAATTACCGCAGCGTAGGCGCGTGAGCTGGCATCGCAGAAACCATGCAAGGTCGTGCTGGCTTCCCGTTGCATACCCAACCATCTGGGTACTCGAATGTGGTTGAGGGCGTTGAGACCGCTTTGAAATTTGATCCATACTATAGCCAGTTTATCAGAAATAGGGGCATCCCACGTGATGCCAGCAGACCACAACGTTTGAATGAATATTTTGCCCGTAATAACCACCGGGGCCAGAAGTCCGGTCGGGTCAAAAAGCTGGGCTACCGCGCTGAGCACTCGTCGTTTTGTCGGTATTTTGCCAGCCTGCTCCAATTCAACCTTGAAGAATAATTCATCAGCCGTTGGGTCCCAACGTAACCCAAGCACCGTTGCGGTTGAGGAGTTGATGGTTAACTCTGCAGAAGAGGAAAGATTACCAGTTAACTGATTGATTACCTGAGCTCGGTTGGAGTTCCACTTTCGCAACTTAAAACATCCCTTCGAAAGTATTGTGTCAACATTAGTGGCTAGTTGTACTGCATCCTACGCCGTTGCTGCTACGCGCTGAAGCATTAAATACCACGCGGAACTTTCCTTGCACAGCGTGGTGTGGGATGTAGTAGCAGTCCCGATGATCGCCAAGTTGATCAACTCGTTCCATGTGGTGAAGGGTGTGGTATTCACGCATGAAACAGATGTACTTATCGCGTACTTCCTTGTTACTAGCCAGGCGCCGTTCTAAACCATAAAACTGTCGTAAAGCATTCGTATAAGAATCACCAAGCTTCGGAGCATCACTGCGGAATGGAATATGTACGACGTAACGACCATCCTCATCCCTTGAATGCGTTGCTGAGAAGATGCGGTCGCAGTCGTCCTGTTCCACGTTGTATTCCGGCACCTCCTCCAACTTCCAGAAACTGCGTACAAGATCCTCTAATCGCAGGTCGTCCTCGTTCACTTGAGCGCAGAATGCATGTGGTGGTTGTGTTTGACTTGCAGTGGCCGAGGCTGGGCCATATACAATCCAACCCAAGCGAGTGCGTTGGGCACATGGTTCCTCGGGGGTCCCATTGATAACCTCACCTTCGACTATACGGCCCCAGACGTCAGCCCCAATCAAAGCGTCGATATTTCCAGGTGTCGAAAAAGTAGTATCAGCCAGTGTAAGACCTGCCAAGTGCTTCCATTGTTGTACATCCACACGCACCGCTGGGGTTATGGACGTAATTGACGGGAGAACCAATGCGCTGATTTCTATTTCGAAAGCAGAAATCGTAGAACGTAGCGTAAGCCTAACGCTACCCCGTGTTCGAGTATGAGCGAGTGCGCCGATTCCTTCTACTGTTACTTCGTATTTGGATCTGCGAAGATTTAATTGATTAACCAAGCGTTCAGTAGCGAAACTTACCTGCGATCCAGGATCGCAGAGGATACGAGCCAAGCGCTGTTCCAGATCTCCACAAGCAAAGACGCGCGCTGTTGCGAGTAACACTGTGCGGTTAGCTAGTCATAACTGTTGCGCCGTAGTAGTGGCTACTGTTAGCTGTGCTGGGGATGAGCTAGCAGGTGATGAGATTTCCCCTGCTGTATCAGTCGAGTCTCGGCAGAACATGGAGTGATGCTTCTTCCGGCACTGACGGCAGACACCGCCATTACATTGCCTGGACGTATGCCCACTTCTCAGGCAATTGAAACAGAGACCGGAATCCTTCAGGTCAGCAAACCGTTGTGCGGGGGTCTTGGCCAACAGCAACTGGCACCGTGAAATTCGATGTGGTCCTTGACAGTGTGGACACTTGCCCTCGTTCGTTGTTACCAAATGCGATTTCATAGACGGCTGGGACCGAGCATGACGTGTGGCTGAAGACTCATTCCTATTGTGGGTTCGAATTAGCTCGGTAGCCAGACTTTGAGCGCGTTTTTCCAAAAACTCCAACAACTTCGACAAGGGTGGAATCTCGGTAGATGAAGAATCCATGCACCATTCTCGCTGTGTACAGATGGGAAGTTTGGCTACGATTATTGGCACTACCAGCGCATCCCATTGATCCACCGGTAGTTCCATGACACGCAACGCCCGCAATGATTCCTGCACAGTATCGACGATGACTAGAAGGGTTTTCGATGTCTCTTCGGTCGCTGTCTTTAAATTGAGGAGACGAGAAACATGAATTTCCGCTAAGAGCTTCGGATTGTCAAAGCGGTTCTTCAACGCTTGCCAAACCTCCGCATAACCACCAGAATACATACCGCCGATGAGAGGTACCTTTACCGGATCGATGGCTTGTCGCAACTTCCCAAGCTTGTACGCTTCCGGATAATCCATGTCATGTACCAGAGTCTGGAATGTGTCCTTAAAGGCTAGCCAGTTGTGAAGTGCGCCATCAAAGGAGGGGATAGTCACTGGATCTAACCGCATATCCAACTTGTTTGCAGATGGGTTAACTTTACCGCGTAACCATTCTGCGTCTGCAACATCTGATGTGGGAGCAACAGAAGGCGTTGCTTGCGCTGATGGTGGTGACTGTGCACTTCTGAGCTGAGACAATCTACGGTTGAGTCTCACGCACGCTGCATTGTAGGTAGTTTCTACCTGTTCCCAAAGAGTATCATGATCCTCCAACTCCCCAGGTTCGGCACTACCAACCAATGCCTCATGATTAGTGACGAATCGTTCATAGTGCGCCGTTAAAGACTTAATTTCTTGCTCCAACTGAGCACCGTCGGAAGCTTCGAGGTTAGCTCCGGCCACGCGGTCGTGCGCACGGCGTATAGCATTCGTAGCTGCCGTGCGCAAATTTAGCTCAGCCATTTGTTACACCAGCACCGAAGAAATGTAGTCCAAAATGTGGCAAAATGCAAAAAAGAGAAACCAAATTTATCCAATGTTGCGCAGTGAATGGAAAATTACCAAACCAATTTCTTCCTAACCAAATATGCGAAATAATCTTGCGTAGATTTTTCGTAGCAGAGTGCTGTACTACTCCGATATTTATGTTGGGAATAAATTCCTTTCAATAGTTCCTCACAGGAGGCACCAAAATGTTGGGGAAAAAGTAAAAGATATGACCTTTTATTGGTTTTAACAATTTATTACTCAGACTACCGACTCGTGGTAGCCTGACGTCTTCTAGGTTAAAAAGAACAATGACAGAAAAAACTAGAAAGAGATAATGAAAGAGAATAGTAAGTAATTATGTGTCAGGCGGGCAACATTGAAGAATGCAATGTAGGGCAGCCAATCGTTGGGAAAAGTGCTGCTGTGTCCAGGGTTGGTACAGATCTCAGACAGCTAGTATGTTCTCTACTTTCCTAATAAAGTAAACTAAGCTGCTAGCAGATGATTTTTTCATCTCTTCAGGGCTTAGGAGCTCCCTGTAGAAGATAGTTCTTTTGATTCCACATAGGGCTGGACACTCATATTATTATGTGCTCAGCTGTTTCGTCTTCTTCGAGACACAACCCCACATTCAGGAATACATTTATTTTGTTCCTTATTTTTTAAAGTACTAAACGCTATACCTGTCATGCAATGATCTGAAATATGCAGATCGAAGACAATACCAGCACAATCATTAAGAGGAATTTTTGAGAGACGTCCAAGACAGGTACCTGCGACTAGTCTCGTAGGTTCGTTAATCAACGAAGTAAACCCATGCTCAGAAAAAAGACTATTATATGCGTCCAACACAGGACAAGAGGTTAAAAGATCCAGGTTAAAATCACCCAAAATGAAAAGATTCGCTGCTCGCTCTCTATTTAAAAAAGCAGAAAATTCATCAATAAACACCCCAACTGGCTTAGAGTGAAGTCTATACACACAAATGAAAGTAAACACTTCATCACGTAAGGGAAAAGATATTTTTATCATATCCACACTTGACAGACTATAGGTTTTAAATTTATAGTTATACAAATCACGCACAAAAACTCCCACTCCACCTACAGAATACGAATCAGTAGGATTGGCATGAAAATCATAGTTTGGCAAGCTATAGTCATCGATTTCAGATGAGAATATCCAAATTTCAGAAATAAAAATTAAATCGGGCATATTTACAAAACTATCAATATTACTAGCCAATAAATCAAAGTTACGCCGCAGGCTACGAATATTTTGATGTACAACAAAAGCAGATTTCAGATCATCAGAGTCAGATTTAAAAATGCTTTCGCAATTGCTACGTATGGTTGGTATGGTGAGATTGTTGCTTATAAGATCAATATTATTAAATGAGTTTAACATAACAATTTAATTTTGCATTTTACTTAAGTCATCAAAAGATCTTATAACAACAACCTCACCATTATCAACCTTTCTTAATAAAATTTGAGAATTCTTAAACCACAAATACTTAAAATTATTCTCTTTCTTAATCTTTTTAGCTGCAAAAGCTCTAGTGTTATATTTAGTAAAAGAACCATCCTTTTGTTACCGCCAAATATGGATGCATTTAGATTAGCCTTCTATGTTTTTTTCCTCAGCATTATCTTCTCCTTGACAGCACGTGAATAGAGTTGAACGAAAACAATGTTTCCTTCATATTCGAACTAGATTTTCTGACTGGTTTTACATAAACATTTTTAATTTCATCGGCGGAGACATTAACATTCAGAGCTGTATCCAGAATTGTTTGTACGCATGTTGCTGCTTTGAAGTTGTTTACCTTTGGCACGCCCACAATCTCAATTGCATTTTCAATTTGCTTCTGATCTCTCCAATTTAATTTGCTCTGTAGACCATTTACCTTTCGCCTCAGTTCAACATTTTCCTCTTTTAGGGTTTGTAGTGTAGTGAGAAATTGACTGTTTATTTTCTTAAGGCTTATGATTTCCTCATAAAGTAACTTAAGGGTAATCGTATCATTGAACTGGCTTCTGATACCGCTGTAGGTGTAGGCACGTCTCTCGTTTTGCCGCAGTTCTAGTCACCGAACTTAATGGCTGCGATGGGTTCTTCTGAAGCTATGGGGGGAAACAGAAGAAAGAAAAGGGGATTTGCAGTACCGAGTAGTCTATAAAAAGAAAGAACTTCTAAAATATCACCTTTTGAGACTGTAATAGATCCTTTTATTTCGACTGTCTCGTTAAGACTAAAAAATTTTACAAAACACATGAAAAATATACCCACTTATGTGGGAAAGCTAATAAGCTTTTACTTAAATCATATAAACTTCAAAAATGCTCAAGATCTAATGATTGAGTGTATTTAAAATGGGTTTTACTTTTCTCTTTTTTTTTTTACTTAAGTATTCAAAAGTATGCAGCGATAAGATTGAAATAACAATTTAAATAGGGAGAATTAAAATTAATGTTGCATATCTTCGGGCGCATATTCTAATCCTAAAGTGAACATTCCGGCCCCCTTTGCAGAACTGCAAGGAACAATTATTGAATTCCCATTGTTGCATAACAATAATCCATCGGTGGAGGTAAGTTTTTAAGAAGCGCCTCGGCTCGCTTCTCCTAGATGTTAGTAACGGGTGATTTTTTAGCTGGTTTGGTTTTGGCAACACTGGTTTTGACAGCTTACGTGTGTTTAGTACCTTGTGTCACTGTCAAACAGCTTCAGTTTGGTTTGCAATTTAACCATGGTTCGTCTTACAAATGAACAACGCTTGCAAATTATTGAATTTTACTGTCAAAATTCGTGCTCGGTTCGAAATGTTCATTTTCGCTTTTTTATCGAAAAATTGTGTTCAGCGATGAGGCTCATTTTTGGTTGAATGGGTACGTAAATAAGCAAAATTGCCGCATTTGGAGTGAAGATCAGCCAAAAGCATTGCAACAGCTACCAATGCATCCCGAAAAAGCCACTGTTTGGTGCGGTTTATGGGCCGGCGGCATTATTGGGCCATATTTCTTCAAAGATGATGCGAATCGCAGCGTTACTGTCAATGGTGAACGCTACCGAGCGATGATAACAAACTTTTTTTTGGCCGAAATGGAAGTTCTTGACTTGCATGATATGTGGTTTCAACAAGAACACAGCACACAGCACGCGAAACAATGGCGCAATTGCGAGGCGAGTTTGGTGAACAGTTAATTTCACGTTTCGGGCCGGTCAATTGGCCGCCTAGATCGTGCGATTTGACACCATTAGATTATTTTTTGTGGGGGTATGTCAAGGCTAATGTGTATAGGGACAAGCCCGCTTCGATTGACGCACTGAAGGCCAACATCCATGCATTCATTCGTGAGATACCGGCCGATATGTGTGAAAGAGTATGCCAAAATTGGACTCAGCGGATGGGCTACCTGAGACGCAGCCGCGGTCAACATTTGCATGAAATTATCTTTAAACATTAAATTGCAAGGTTCAAACTATCGATTTAAATAAATATTTCATTAATTTTTTCGAATTTTTTGTGTTTTTTTTTTTAAAAAGTTCTAAACCTCTTAAAAAATCACCCGTTAGTTAATCCATCGGTGGGGGTTAATTTAATGAGTGCCCCGACTCACTCGCACATGTTAGTAGGTGACAAAATTTATAATAACAAAATTTTTAAGTGGTAGAACAGTGATAATGTACAAAATTTAGGTGCTGTGCATTGCAAAATTATTTATAAAGGATGTTTTAGCTGTAGTTGTATCTATTGGGATATCGAATGAATTGGCGGTAAATCTTTGTCGACGGGCAAAAGGCATAGTTTGGATATTGATCGAACAATTTCCCCCTGTTTTGTTTTTAAAGTGACAACCCTAACGTGTCCATCCTTCCCGGGGTGAACAGCAACAACCCTTCCCAGGTGCCACATCGTAGGTAGGGATGCCAGATTAAAAAATACGAAAAGGGGGACACGTGAGTTTTCTAGGGAGGACAGGTGTTAAAAAAGGGGGACAAATATTTCTTTTTTATTATTGATCACCAGTTTCTTGCACTTCAAATGGATGTGTTCAAAAAGAATCTTGTTAAAAATAATAAGAAAGTATTTTAAAAATTTTCAATTGAATGTTTTCTTTTATTGAATTTAGACTTATTAAGGGGGACAGTTGTTTGTGTTAGGGGGGACAGACAGCATTTTTGTATGAAAAGGGGGACTGTCCCCCCTAAAGGGGGGCGTATGGCATCCCTAATCGTAGGCGGTAAATTTTCATTTCGAATAACCGCCATATCCCCTATACCAATGTTTCGTTGTGGATACTTCCACCTATTTCTCCGTTGGAGCTCAGTCAAGTATTCTTCTTTCCATCTCCTTGAGAACGAGTGTAAGAGTTGTTGGATTTTTTGCCAATTCTTAACAGGCGCGCCTTCACTGACTTGACCTTCAGGTAACGAGAGGAAAGGTGAACCTTTCAAAAAATTACCCGGAGTCAAAGGAAGAGGATCAGATGGATCTTCGCTTAACGAAGAAATTGGGCGAGAATTCATACATGACTCAATTTTTACAAGCAACGTTGTAAATTTCTCAAAGGTAAGCTTTGAGTTACCTACCACCTTTTTAAAATGGGACTTAAACGACTTGATGCCAGCTTCCCACAAACCTCCCTTATGCGGGGATCCTGGTGGAATAAAATTCCATTTCAGTTCCTTGGCGAGATAAGCCTTTTCGGTTTCGGAAGTCGCATCTGCAATTGCCTTACGAAGCTCAGCTGTAAGAGCCCGATTTGCACCGACAAAATTTGTTCCATTATCAGAAAAAAGTTGCTGTGGGACGCCTCTTCTTCCAACAAATCTGTCGAATGCCGCTAAGAACGAGTCTGTAGAAAGACTACCGACGGCTTCTAAATGTACAGCTTTGGTACAAAGGCATACAAAAAGACAAGCATATGCCTTGACCGATTGATAAAATCGACCCTTTTGGATTTTGATGTCGAAAGGTCCTGCAAAATCCATTCCAACATTAGTAAACGGGAACGAAAAATTAACTCTTTCAAATGGAAGCGGACCCATTATTTGAGTTTGGAGCTGCTTTTTTGCAAAACGCAAACCTTACATTTACGAAGATATGATTTTATTAGATTTTTCAGTTTCAAGATCCAATAATTTTTACGAATAAGATAAAGCATTAATTGATTTCCACCGTGCAGCGATATATGATGAACAAAATCAACTAACAGTCGTGACATTGGACTTTCATATGGCAAGATTATGGGAAACTTCTCATTGAATCCTAGGCTTGCATTTGTCAGACGACCGTTCACTCTAATAATTCCCTGAGAATCTATCATCGGGTTGAGGGATAAAATGTTGCTGGTTTTATTTAGCTGTTTCGAGTTAGTTAAGGACTCATATTTCTCACCAAAGTAACGCCTTTGGGTTAATAGTGTTACTCGCTCCTTTACAAAAGCAACCTCATCGTATGTAAGATTAGTCAAAACACATCGGTAATTTTCCTTGCACTTAGGGTGGGTACTATATATCCTAGGCTTGCATTTGTCAGACGACCGTTAACTCTAATAATTCCCTGAGAATCTATCATCGGGTTGAGGGATAAAATGTTGCTGGTTTTATTTAGCTGTTTCGAGTTAGTTAAGGACTCATATTTCTCACCAAAGTAACGCCTTTGGGTTAATAGTGTTACTTGCTCCTTTACAAAAGCAACCTCATCGTATGTAAGATTAGTCGAAACACATCGGTAATTTTCCTTGCACTTAGGGTGGGTACTATTGAAGAAACGAAACATATACGCTACAACTTTTAATGCTCTTGAAAATGAAGAAAAACGATCTAAAATGTCGAAATCGTCAACTTTATTAACAACAAAACTCTTTAGGGTTCGTTCTTCTAAATTCCAGTTGGGATCCCTAGTGATGGTTACCTTCGGCCACTGCTCTTCGGACAGTTTTAGCCAGTTAGGACCCTGCCACCACAGACTGTTATTTATAAGATTTTTAGGCATTATTCCCCGTGAACTCAAGTCTGCTGGATTATGCTCCGAAGGAACATGTCTCCAGACAGTACCTTTGGGACACTCAGTTTGGATTTTTGATACCCTATTTCTGACGAACGTTTCCAAACGAGAAGGACAACTATGAATCCAATACAGAGCAATCATAGAGTCAGTCCATAGGTATATGCTACACTGTTCCAACTGCATGCTTGTTAAGACAATATTTATTAGCTTTGTCAGGAGGAGCGCGCCGCAGAGTTCTAGACTTGGAACTGATATGGCCTTTACTGGTGCAACCTTTGTCTTTGCGCATAGGAGTTGGCTGGATACAGCATTGGATAGAGAGTCAACTCTGCAGTACACGGATGCAGCATATGCATTAAGCGATGCGTCGCAAAAACCATGCAATTGAATAGAAACCTTTGGATTCGGATCTCCTTCACGATTGGAATTGAATCAACGAATTGAGTCCCCACATACAAACGATTAGGATTAACCGGACAATCCCAATCCGTTTTATCTTTCCAGACATCTTGCATAAGAATTTTTAACATAATCGTTGTTGGCGCTAGCCATCCTATTGGGTCGTAGATTTTAGCTATATTAGAAAATAGTTCACGCTTTGTTAAGGATTTGTTGTCGTTTGCAAATGCTTCACAACGAATGTAAAAAAAGTCGTCCTTGGCATTCCAACCAATTCCTAGGACCTTAGTGGTAGAGCATTCATCTAACAGGAGAAGATTTTGATTGAGTAAGTCACACTTCGGAATATGCTCCAACAATCGCGACTCATTTGCTGTCCACTTTTTAAGAACAAATCCACCGGACAAGAGAAGTGCTTTAAGTTCCTCTTGCAACGCAATTACAGATTCTATTTGAAATCCGCCGGAGAATACGTCGTCAACATAAAAATCCGAGTGGATGACTTCCTTAGCTCGAGGATACTCATTGCTCCTGTCCGATGCAAGTTGTTGTAACGTGCGAATTGCAAGATATGGAGCGCAATTGACTCCGAAAGTGACTCTATTCAGTTCAAAATGTTCTATCTCAGAACTGGCAACGGAACGAAATAGAATTCGCTGAAAACGACAGTGATCTTTGTCTATGAGAATCTGTCTATACATCTTTTCAATGTCACTATTGAAAACATAGCGATATTTACGCCATCGAAGAAGTATTGACTGCAAGTCGTTTTGTAAGGCGGGACCTGAATACAAAGCGTCGTTAAGACTGATTCCTCTATAGGTGAGAGCGCTTGCATTGAAGACTACTCGAACTTTAGTTGAAGTGCTGTCGGGTTTCAACACAGCATGGTGCGGCAAATAAAAGTGTTCCACATGAGGAGCGAAAGGAGAAACTCGCACCATATGCTCAAGAGAAATGTATTCTCGCAACACATTTTGATACTCTTCCTTGAGTGTTAAATTATTCAAAAGACGCTTTTCTTGTCGAAGATATTGCGAAAATGCATTGTTTTTGGAATTACCCAACTTGCTTAAGTCAAAATTTGGTTTGAATGGCAATTTAACCACATAACGTCCTTCTGGGGTTTGAGTTGTGGTATTCAAGAATAACTGTTCGCAATATTTATCTTCTTCGGTCATAGGTTCTACTTCTGAGAGATGTTCAATCTCCCAAAATTAATATTAAAATTTGTTTTTCTAACATTAGTTCACTGAAAAACGACTGAAAAGTGGGGTTTTTGGGAGTATCCTCGCAAGGTCCGGACAGGATCCACCCAAACACTGTGTTTTTTTGCGCAATCGGAGAGCTCTCATTTTCCCTCCTTATACCATTGCGTAACAAAAGGGGGTAAATATCTGCTCCTATCAAGATATCCACATTGGAAGGTTTTTCAAATTTGGGTCAGCTAATTGCAAATTTTTGATATCGACCAAGCTCGATGTATCAACGGCTCGCGAAGGAAGGGGTCCAGTCAACCGTTTAAGGACGATTGCAGTTACTGGAATATGCACAGTGGGATCAGTGCGTGATTCAAGAGTAAGAGAGCAAATACTCGTTGCCAGTTCGCTTTGCACTTTTCCGATTCCGCAAACCGTAGCATTTGTACAAAAAGTATTGAGTTTCAACCGATTCACTACCGATTGTAAAATAAACGTTGCTTCGGAGCCAGGGTCAATCAGGGCTCTAAGCAAAAATGTCTGATTGTGTGCTCTTATCTTGACAAGCGCTGTAGCCAACAGAATCTTTTTATGTTGGGTTATAAAATGGCTTTGGTAAGAACTTGTAGATGGTTGCGGGTGATCTAGGGAACTCATTTGATCAAGCTTGCCTTCTGAATAGGGTTGACGCGTGGACGAAACTGAATTGTTTGAAGTGGACTGTATACGTGGAGGATTGAAGGGAACTTCTACTTCGGGAGAAGCTACACTGTTTTTGTTTAATGATGTCGAATGTAAGTCGGCATCTGAACCGTGGAGAAGAGAGTGATGCCTTTTACCACAGTGACTGCAAGAGTGTTTACTTTTACATTCATAAACCGAATGCGAAAGCGACAGACAGTTGTAGCAGTTCTTGTGGGTTCGTACTATGTTTCTTCGAGACAAGGAATCCATTTCCAAGAAGGATTTGCAAGACCGCAACGCGTGATTACTTTTGCAAAGCTTACACGAAGAATAGTTTTGCTTAACATGAAAGTTATTTAATCGTTTCGTATTGTTATTAGGAGTATTACTCTTTCGAGAACTGTGCTTAACTTCTTCGACAGATTCAAGAACTTTGTACCTTGATTCGAGAAAGTCATCCATCTCTTTCCAAGAAGGAATGTCTTTGTTGCTAGCAATACTCGTTTCCCATAAAAATAAAGTATTTTCAGGGAGTTTCTGAGCAATCATAAAGGTTAAGATTGGATCCCAATTTTCGATATTAATTTTATAATTTGAAAGATTTGAGAGGCAATCCGTGACCGTTCTGTGAAGTTTTCGAAGAGCAGAACCTTTTTCACTCGGAATCGATTGAAGTGAAAATAACGACTTTAATTGCGTTTTGATAAGAAGTCGCTTATTTTCATATTGGTTTTGTAAGGCAGCCCAAGCCAGCTCTAAATTATCACTCGTTAGAGAGAATTTAACGGCTATTGCATGAGCTTCGTTTTTGGTCTTTAATCGCAAGTGATACAACTTTTCGACCTTGCTGAGTTTGGGAGGTTCGAGGTAAACAGATGTGAACATGTCACGAAAGGATGGCCAAGATTGATAATCGCCCTGAAAGCACTCCGCATCACATGGTGGTACTCTGACACACCACTCAGGCTCACTTGTAGTAGGCAGTGGAACATTTGAAATACATTGTGGAACTACTTTTTTTGTATCTTTGGCTAAACTTTTGTTAATCAAATCGATCATAGATCCAACAGTAGCAAAATAACTTTCCGAAACACTCATATATTTTGCTTGGACGACAAGTAGCTTAGCTTCATCCAAAACGTTGTCAGAATTTCGTAGGCATTTGATGTACATGGATTTAAAATCGTTCCATAAATTCTCGACTTCATTTTTCCGATCTAGAGAACCTAGAGTAAGTGTTTCTATTTTCGTTTCGCGATAAATTCTAATGAACTCATTAAGTGTCCTTATGGTTAGAAAATAATCGTCATACAAAGACATATTCTCAAAGGGAAAGAAGATTCTGATCTCCAAAGAAGAATCAAACGCGATAAGTTAATTTTTTTAAACAAAGAGAATATGTTCCGTAAGCTTTAGAAGAAACGAATGTGAAATTTACGTCTATGTAACTGCTCACGAAAAGGATGAACCGTTTTTCGTCAAATGACGTGATACTAATAAATGAGTAATAAAGCTTTACTATGCCTATTACCTAGCGAACAAAGAAATATATATATGAATATATCCCGATAAACACTCTCTATATGTTCCAAATTTCAAAATCGCGTATGAAATAAATTGCAAAATTCCGAATAACTTTTTAACAAAAAACACTATATGCACAGCACCTACCTTGGGATATTGGATTGTGGATTTCGCTTAGGATTCACAAATTCGCAGTTTCTATCCGGCTCGATTGGACCAAATTAATGTAGGTGTAGGCACGTCTCTCGTTTTGCCGCAGTTCTAGTCACCGAACTTAATGTTTTTCTCCTTGGAAAGGCTGCGATGGGTTCTTCTGAAGCTATGGGGGGAAACAGAAGAAAGAAAAGGGGGTTTGCAGTACCGAGTAGTCTATAAAAAGAAAGAACTTCTAAAATATCACCTTTTGAGACTGTAATAGATCCTTTTATTTCGACTGTCTCGTTAAGACTAAAAAGTTTTACAAAACACATGAAAAACATACCCACTTATGTGGGAAAGCTAATAAGCTTTTACTTAAATCATATAAACTTCAAAAATGCTCAAGATCTAATGATTGAGTGTATGTACTAAAATGGGTTTTACCATTGTATATAAATAGATTTATATACAATCGGCCTTACCAATAATCAACTTTAGTCTGGCACTTTACGAAAAGACTCCACACTTTCCAAAATCCCTTTACCAATAAACAAATATAGTTGCCAGACTATCGCTAACTGTAGGGTTAAATGTTAGTGTTGAGAAAGCCATGTTTATCTCGGACATTAGCTAAATAAATCCTCCCTTATGTCATTTTGAAGACAAGTGTTGCCCAACCATCGAAAATCGCGGTATTAAATTTCGAAATAGGAGAGAATTTAATACGACGTTGTTCAGCCTGAGCGTTTACAATTATTAATTAATTTTAGTAAATTGTGAATGCTTTCTAATTTTATTCGTTGTAATACAACAATGCAAATGGTTTTTAAGTCTATCACACACAAATTTGTACAAATGTATGCAAAATATTGAAAAATATCGCATTTTTGTTTTATTTCTAAACACGTGAAGCATATATTTCTGTGTTTTTCTTTCTGTTGCTTTTTGATTGGTTTTCCTAGTTAGTTGCTTAATAAAAAATACATTTTATATAAGTTTGGGATAATTCCAAGACTTTCTTGACAGTCGTTGCAAACAGAATAAAATATCTTCTTACCAAAGTTTGGACGGCTTATAGGTACCTTTTTGCAACAATTATCAGTACCTTAGGCGACACAGGTAGATATTTTGTTGCAACCAAACCCTTTTCAAACTCTTTGCAAAAGGAGTTTGTTTACCGAGAATGAGGATCTCTAATGAGACAATGGTTGGCGTGAAAAGGTTCCCTTCGCGGAAAATATAGTTATAAAAATAGAATTATCAGAACTCAGCAAAATACATGCAAAATAACAAGTTTATTAACTTCTGGGGGTGCAAGTACAGCCTAACAAATAGGTAGTACGAGAATATGCGTTTTATATTTTTCAGTTCGAATTTCAACTTTTGTCGGTTTCTAAATTTCCCGAATTCAGTAATATATAGGGGAAAGTGGTCACCCTTCGTACGTGGGGCACATTCGTACAGTAAGTATATAAGAAAAACTAAGCTTCGCTAAAACACGTGTTTGCTCGTGTGCATAGACATACCAGGTAGCATTTCGCTCAACGAACTTCGGGACAGTCGGGCAAAAGGTATGATAGCTGACAAGCGTAACGTGTTTTCGAGCGCTGTGAGTAATTTTTTGACCGAAGTTCGCGATCGCATTGCGAGTAAGTTTTTTACGTTTCTTGCAAAATAGGGATGACGAATTTATGTTTACAATGTTTATTTTGTTTTTAAATTACTAATATTTCCCTACTAAATTATAATTTATTAAAAAGTTGTAATTTTTATTTTGTACATAGCCTGGGGTACATTCGGACAGTAATACAGGGGGCACATTCGTACGCGTACGAATGCTCCCCTTCAAATTTTATTTACGAAAATTACAAGCAAAAGATCAATAATATCGATTTTAATGAAACAAAATTATATAGACCTCTTTAAAACTTGTTTTACGCATTCTATGAGGTTTATTAGAAATGGCAATGTCTTTATCTGTTGTAGCCTTTACAGTTATCTAGGCAATATAAAAAATATAAAAATAAAATTCGAAATGAATGAATAGGTACCTATCGTTTTTTTCTAAAATGCATGAAAAGATTTAGACCAGTTTAAAAAAAAATTAAAACTCTTACCTGGTCAAATTAATAACACGTCTCTAAAGCACGACTTCTTCGGCACTAATAGCAGTAGAAACGAAGAAAGAGGATTCGTTAGTGCATCACAGAGCTGTCATAGCTTCATATCAGTTGTTATACCTAGAAACGACTCAGTTCTCACTTACTCTACAAGCCAGAACAACCTTACCCTAAGCAGAACTGCACAGCAAAGAGCTGTCATACGACTAGGTAACGTAGTAGATAAATGGCTCTTGTAAACAAGCATAGCATTATTAACGGGATATTGATCAACGATGTTCACACCCTACCCAAATTAGGTTTGTTAACAATCGCGCCTTAAAGAGCTATGGTATGGTAACTCTGGACATCCAAGATATGGTTAAGTTTGCCAAGTTAGGGGTATAGCAGTGTTGCCATAAAAATATTTGGATAAATCTGCAGTTATGACATAAAATAAATCTGAAATGCAGACTTCTATGGAAAGATATTACTTCACAAAATGTTTTTTTTATTTAAATAACAATACAAAAAAAAAGAGTTGAATAGGAAAATGATAGCATACAGCGAAAGCAAGTGTACAAAAAATATTGACATGTTTTTTTAAGGACCAAAGTATATTATTTTAAATGCAGACAAAATCAGAAGTGCAGATTTATGGAGAAATCTGATTGTTAAAAGTCTGCAGCTCGGTTGGAAATCTGCAAAACGCAGACAAATCTGCACTTTATAGCAACATTGGGTATAGGAAACAAATTTTCGGGTTTGGTACCCATATAGTATTCTCAGTGAATACGCAGAAGCATTGGGGCATATTCATAGTTATAATATAAACCTGGGTCTAACTAAACTCGAGTCTAAAGTTAACCCACAGGAAAAACACAACTGCTATTCATAAAGAATTTGGCAGCTCTGTTTAATTAGACCCGAGTCTAACGTGTATTCTACTACAAATCTATTACATAAATACTTTGTGACAAAGAAATTATAAAAAGAGCAAGAGAACAAAACTGGTAGAAAGCAGAAAAAAAAATATTTGAATATATGATTTCATCAAAAAAAAAGCCGCAGGGTTAGATATTCAAATAAATATGAAAGCTGCTGGATATAACAGAATCCCGAAGCTAAAAGACCAGTGGCATCGGATGAAGAACTCAGCACGGAAAAATGTAAGCCAAATCAGAGTAACACAAAGAACAACTGGAAATGTATAGTTGTTATAATGGAACCAAATATCACATCATTATTTGTGAAATTCATAAATTTTCTTTTCGTTCAATTGGTTTTGACGTTTAATGGAGTTAAAAACAACTTAAACATACGTTCTGTCGTGTTTAATGTTAGACTCGAGTTTTTCGTTTAGACATGGGTTTAAATTGTCTATGAATTACATAAACTCCGGTTTAGCTTAGTTATAACATAGAAATAGCTTATCAAAGATCTATGAATATGCCCCATTGAATTTAAAGTATCCAGCGAAATGGGAATAAGATTTTAAGTGAACTTTAAGTCAATTTGAATATTATTTAGTTATTTTGATATTTAATAAGTTTTTTTTTGCTGTTTATAAAAATTAGCAAGTTAAATAAACTTTTTAAATACCTTGTATGAGTCTTCCCCATGTCGTACGAAAGTACCCCATCTGCTGTACGAAAGTACCCCACAGGTGGGGTGCATTCGTACAAAAATCTAATCCTAGAATATTTTCTATAACTCTGTAAATCTTTGACATAATGGTTTCATACTTTTTTGTTATAAGCTACGATATATATAGCACATATAAATGCATTAACTACATACAAAGGTGAGTTAATTTTTAACTAAATAATAAAAATTCAAAAAGTGTACGAAGGGTGACCACTTTCCCCTAAGCCTTACAATTTTTTATAGGTTAAATTGTATATTTATTTTCAAACCCGGAAGCGATAAGTTCTTAACACGCTTCCTACGTGCGATTGTTATTCATTCTGAAATGAATGAGCCAGATATTATTTCTATTTTCAAAAATATTCTCTTGCTAACGATGCAATTGTGATGTTTAGACCACTAACAAGTTTTGATTTGCATCGTCAGCCTACGAATAAATGAAACCATTCAAATAAACTGTGCTTCGTTTATTGAATAATTTGAAAGGGATTTTATTACGACACAAATGCACTCATAAAGAAATTGGAGGTAGTATTAGAAAACAATGGAAAGCGTATCATAAAAGTACTGAAAATTGTGTCCGATCGAACGATAGGGCATTACTGATTTGCATATGATATTTGACAGATCAGCGGATATTTTGTGCATTTCCTATTTTGTGTTTTGTTTTCTGCTTATAATAAGTCTCAAAGAGCATTGGAAAGATATGTGTTGGGCAAATTTAATTGCAATTTATGTATTCCTTCTTTTAGAATAAAATCCTCCTTGTGAAAGAGACCATTGACCTTGTTTTTCACGAAAACAAATTATGAAATTTGAATTCTGCAGTGACAACAAATGTAGTAGATTCTAAGAAAGTTGTAGGACTAGTAAATGTGGAGGTCTAATTGTTTATTGGTACCATTTCACAAAAGCTGTACATTTTTACTAAAGCTGACATCTAACTAGTTGTCGACATTAGTGATTGATTATTAGTAAGGCCGAATGGTTTTACTTTTTTTTTTTTTTACTTAAGTATTGAAAAGTATGCAGCGATAAGATTTAAATAACAATTTAAATAGGGAGAATTAAAATTAATGTTGCATATCTTCGGGCGCACATTCTAATCCTAAAGTGAACAACCGCTGTGTGCAAAGACGTAACGGGTTGCTGTAGCGATTTACGACGTAAAACAACACACTTGTCGCATCGATATTTTACATTGTTTGCGGTCATGTATTCTAAATCTGATGATTCAATATTAACACAAGAACAATGAAAAATGCAAGACTCCGTTCTATCTTTTCACTGCAAATCAGGCAATACATGTTCGGTTTGTATTATATGACAAAGAAGAAAAGAATGTTAATTAAGACAAAAGTGCGCACCCCACGACATTATGAAAAAACACGTCCGCTCTCGTCCGCTGTTGGTACAACGCTGAATGTGAATGACAAACACACTCTTGGATGGCGTGAAATTCAGCCTGGAACACGCTTGGACTAGCCCCCATCGGTATTGAGACATTATGGTTAGGTCCGTGGAACCCAGCGCACACTTCTGTTTCCATTTTGGAGCCATCCGTATACCACTTTAGGCCATTTTGGCAAGAAGCTGGGCTATTACCCGTAGAGAACCGCTTGTCGAAACATAAAGTCTTTGGGAGGCGGTCTGTTACCGCGCAGATCATGCCAAGTTCTGGAATTTCAGAGAACAAACCGTTTAACTCAGGACTTTCACTGAGACTTGTCTCTTTCATTTGGATCAAACTTGCCGAACTGCGGATTGCCACTTTATTTATGTAATGTGGAGAAAATTTCCACCATGGTGGACGAAAGACGTCGTGGAAATTAGAAGAAGAACCAGAGCTCTTTTTAATTTGGCTAAAGCCACAAATTCCCAGAATGACTGGGACGCATATAAAGCTGGCCAGAGGAAATTCAAAAAAGCTATAAGATATCGAAACCACCACAGAATCAGCGAGACTCAGGAAAATCCTATGCAAAGAATCTGCGGTTCCAGGTTATCTCAAAGACAACAATGGGAAGTGGACACAATCTAGCGAGGAGACTCTCAATCTGTTACTACAGACTCATTTTCCGGGTTGTACCACTAACCAAACTAACCAGTCAAGAGATAATACCGTAATAACGACAATACCAGAAAAACTCATAACTGAAGAAAAACTAATCTGGGCAATTGACACATTCTCCCCGTTCAAATCCCCTGGATGCGACGGGATTTTTCCAATTATGCTCCAGAAAACTAAGACCACCACTATACCGGTTCTTAAAAGAATCTTTATTCGCAGTCTAGAGTGCGGCTATATTCCCAAAGCCTGGCGAGAGGTCAAAGTTGTCTTCATTCCGAAGGCAGGGAAATCCAGCCACACTATAGCCAAAGACTTCAGGCCTATAAGTCTGACATCGTTCATTCTTAAAACCTTTGAAAAATTATTAAACGTATTTATACGTGACCGGCTAGACGACAATGTGTTATCCTCGGCTCAACATGCTTATACAAAAGGCAAAGGAGTTGAAACTGCATTGCATGAGGTCGTAAGCACCATAGAGAAGTCATTAAACGACAAGGAATATACACTAGCTGCGTTTCTAGACATTGAAGGAGCCTTCAAAAATGTTAAGATCTGCGCAGTGAAGAGATGTCTTCAGAACTCGAATGTTGATCAATCTCTCACAAATGTAATCGTGAACTTACTCGGCGAAAGGAATATCAACGCGAAATTAGGTGACACTGACCTCAGAGTAACAGCTTCGAGAGGCACTCCACAAGGAGGAGTCATCTCCCCCTTACTCTGGGTCCTTGTCATCAATGAAATACTTATAAAATTTGACAACTTGGGAGTCAAGGTAACTGCATATGCAGATGATGTAGTTATACTTACGAAAGGGAAGTTTTTACCGACCATAAGCGACCTGTTAGGTAACTCCCTTAGGGAATTAAATACGTGGACAAAGCAATGCGGCCTTGGGGTCAATCCGCAGAAAACCGAGCTTGTCTTGTTCACGAATAAAAGAATAATACCGCAAGGGTAGCAGATAGTGCGAGATATTTGGGAAGTATCCTTGATAGAAAACTTAATTGGAAGCCGAATGTTAATGAAAGAGTTAAGAAAGCAGCGAATGCTTTCTACGCATGTAACCGCATCTTCGGAAGGAGTTGGGGACCAAACCCCAAAATTATCCTCTGGATGTATACAGCAATCGTGCGACCAATACTGACATACGGTAGTATAGTCTGGTGGCAAGCCGCCAGCAAATCGACCAATCTTAAGTCGATGACCAAAATACAAAGAACAGCATGCATAGGGACGACCAGCGCCATGAGAACCACACCTACTGCGGGGTTAGAGGCAATTCTTAATCTGACACCTCTAGACCTATACATGGAAGAATCTGCTGCCAAAAGTGCTTTAAGGATGTGCCAAACTAACACTTGGAACCCTTGCAATTTTGGGCATGCACAGATATTAGGTAAATACGTAGGGAACGTCGTCACATCTGACTATATGTCTCCCCGACTAGACTTTGACAGGCCATTCACCTGCTCCTTTCCGAGTAGGGAAGAATGGAACACAAATGAACCCACAAAAAGAAAATCAATATCCATCTACACAGATGGGTCAAAGATGGACTGTGGAACTGGTGCCGGCATATTCTCTGAGGAACTAAATATACATTGCTCCATCAGGCTCCCTGATAGTAGTAGTGTCTTCCAAGCGGAGGTTCTGGCAATCGCAGAAGCGGCCCGTAGGGCGTCGATATTGGCAATATCAGGCAGCGATATTACCATCTTCATTGACGGCCAGGCGGCAATAAAAGCAGTTTCTGCCAATGAAATAAAATCCAAATTAGTCCACCGCTGCCGCGAGGAGCTCAAAGTTCTTTGCTCGCAGCACACCACCAATCTCTGCTGGGTCCCTGGACACAGTGACAAAACCGGCAATGAGAAGGCGGATAAACTGGCGAGAGGGGGATCCAAAATGGATCCTGACAGAGCACTTCAATCGATCAAGCCACCACTTTGCAATCTTAGAGAGCGAGTGGAGAACAAAATTCGAATGAAACCAACAACAGGTGGAAAGAACTCACTACCTGTGAAATATCAAGGAAGCTTTGGCCAGAATACAACAGAGGTCGGACCAACAAACTTCTACAGTTTGATAGGTCATCGCTATCTAAGTTAGTGGGAGTTCTGACTGGCCACAACTACCTAAGAAACCACTTAATGAAACTAAATCTCAAAGATGACGACATATGTAGAGGCTGCGAAGACGAGGAGGTCCACGAGGACACACCTCACTTCCTTTGTCATTGCCCGTCTCTCTGTCACTTGAGAAACAGAACACTTGGAAGTTACTACTTCCATGACGTACGTGAACTTTCTGATGTCTCTCTGTCTGATCTTTGCAGGTTTCTGAGGAGATCGGGATGGCTAGACAGCGTCATATAACCACAAAGGAGGATGATGAAGACCACCGATGGTACACCAACGGTTAACCCCTAAAGAAGGAAGGGCATCACAATGGGTCCACGAGGACCTAAGTGAGGTATGGCAGGGCTCATCCTGCTCTACCTACCCATTTACCTAACCTAACCTATGTAATGTGGAGAGGTGTTAGTCCTATCAATGCTTCCATAGCCGCAGTAGGACAGGTACATGCGTACATGAATACTCAATGATCGTATCATTTATTGAAATTTGACCTAAGTTTATCTTTCTTCTTTTGGTAAAGGGAACAATGACAGCCTTACTGGGGTATATGGATAGACCTTTTTTGGTACACCAGTCTAGGACTGTCTTAAGGGCACTTTGCACACTTCTTGTGATTTTGTTTTCATCTTTGCCCGTAATGATGATGACAATGTCATCGGCGTTACCTATTGTGTCAAAGCCTAAGTTGCTTAATTTATAAAGCAGGTCGTCAATGACTAGTGACCACAAAAGAGAGGCCCACTTCCTTGTGGGCAGCCTTTTATTGCTGATACTGATACTGAGGTTGTTCCTGACGAAGCAGTTGTTTTGCGACCTTCTAGCATCGCTCTGACCCATTTGATGGTAGGTTGTTCTAAGTTCATATGGTGAAGAGCATTTGATATGGAGTCGTATCCAGTGTTGTCAAAAGCACCCTCAATGTCCAGGAAAGCGCACAGTGCGATTTCTTTGCCTTTGTACGCCTTATTTATCAGCGTATTTAACTTGAACAATGCACCTTCCGTTGATTTGTCCTTCTGGTACGCGTATTGACACGGGTGTAGAGGCATGCTATTAGTTAAGCATTCTCTAATATGAACGTCAATTATTCTTTCCATTGTTTTGAGGAAAAACGATGTCAAGCTGTGTGGAACGCTTCTTTCGAGTTTAATTTTTTTTTTGTTTTTTTTTTAAATATTGCTTAGGTTTCAGAGTCTATGGTAATGAATAGCTTTAGGTGTTGGTTGTGATGGGCGAGTGAATTGATGATGAACTCCTGCAATTCGGATGAACTTTCGATGTTTAAAAGCTGAGATCGTGATTGGGTTGTGTATCGGATAAGCGCGTGTATCCGCTTTAATAGCTAAATAAAAAAAGAAGGGAGGCATGGACTAGGCTTGACACCACACACTGGGGCCTGCAAAAGAAAAGACAAAAAAAAATGATTGACCATGAGAGTTAACTTTTTACTTTTACTTTTAAATTCATTTTTATTAATATTATTAATTAAACTTATATACTAGACAAAAATGATTAAATCTAATTTAAAACTAGCATTCTTAATTCTAGCTTACTGGCTCTTAGCGAGCGCTCTAAACTTAACTATATCCTTAAAATTATTGCCTTTTGGCCTTAAATCTATCAATATTTAGTTTGTTTTGTTTTTTATTTTCCAAGAAACGTTATAAAAACTTGAATTCTTTATTATTCTTATTTTATTTACAAACTACTTAAAACTACCTAAGCTACTTAACCTAAATTAATTATAATCAGGGTGGTGAGCAATCTTATGGATTCGTCACCATCCTGATTGCGTCCATGGGCGCCTGACAGCCGCCAACAAGGGTTCACCCGTGCCGCCGAGACTCTAGCGAGGCCATAGCGTCGGTCGAGTCTCGGTAGCACATACACGTTGGCTAGCCCAGTCCCTCCCAAGGACCCCCTAATCTAACCTAAACCTACAAACTTAGTATCTATCTTAAAACTAGGGAGGATGCTACGTCAGTAGCGCACCGGCCCGGGAGAGCGTATCAACCCTCACCTCTTCCTCAAGCCACCAAAATTCGGTGAACTGCTTTACAGTATCGACCCTGTCCCGATCCGCAATTGCGGTGCTAAAACGGAGGAGCTCCTGAGCATTGGCGGCGTACCCGTCGTGGATGAGCCGCTTATCCCCCGCGCCGCGGTGGCTGTGGTACAATACCGGCACACCATCTTTTGTCTAACCCTTTCATGTCTACATGAAGAAATACCTCAGGCGGGATAAAGCCAGACCGAAGCGTACTCTCGTGGTACATTAAATTGGGGTAGTAAGCCCCTGAGATCAGGTTATTATTACTGGCCATCGCCCTTGCAACGTGCTTGCGAATCACCTTAATAAGGAAATTGTCAACCCTATTCAGTCGAGCCCCATTGTATAGGGTCCTGTTGGGATAGTATTTTGTGTACTCAGACTCGGGAGTTCTAAACAACCCTAGACAGGCCCTGAGACATTGTCTCTCAAACACCCGAATCTTTTCCATATAGAACGGCGCTATATTGAACCACAAAGGACAGCCATAAGCGATGATATGCCTTATGAGGGCCACGTAGCAAATGACCTTCACCCTGGAGTCAAGTTGACTGCTGCGAAACAATCTCCTTGTCAGAGCGTAGGCCCGCTTAGCCCCAGCAAGACAAGCACCTATATGTTTGTCAAAATATAGATACTGGTCGAGCCAGATGCCAAGATACCGGACCACATTTTTCACCACCAACGGCCGTCCCTGCTGTCCAATAATTGTTAATTTTCTCGAGTTTTTTTTCCGGTATCCCGAGGGGCCCCAGCCAATGGAGTTCTGAACAGGATTGTTTCCGATTTTTGGAAATTTATTTTCAACTTCCAATCATCGCAATACCTCTTAATTTGCTCGAAGTCACGCTGCAGAAGGATTCTGATGACCTCGATTTTTGGTCCTGACCTGTACGCCACTAAATCGTCTGCGTACGCTATAGCATGTCTGAGGGAACCCACCAGATCACTTGTGTAAATATTAAACAGGATCGGAGAATTCACTGCTCCCTGTTGTAAGCTGTTTTTAATTTCGAAAACCCTGCTCGAAGTCACATTGCCAGATTTGACAACGAACTTCTTTCCCATAAGCATGTCATAAATCATATACAGCAAAGGTTTTTGAATGCCCAATCTGGTCAGCTTATAAAAGAATCCCTCCAACCAAACGGTATCGAAGGCCTTCTCAAAGTCGACCAGGCAGGCACCCGTGCATTGATTCTTACTTTTATTCCACTGAATGTCGGAGATCAGTTTCGACGCGGCATGAATAGTGTCATGCCCCGCTCTAAAGCCAAACTGATTTTCCGGAATAATCGTATTTTCTTCAACCCATCTCAAAAGAGATCTATTGACGACTTTCTCGAATACCTTGCTACCATTCGGGAGCAAACTAATTGACCGAAGATTAGCAGGGTTTGTCCTATCTTTATCCTTTTTAGGGATAGGGTGTACCACAGCTATTTTCCACTGCTCCGGATAATATGCATTATTCAGCGCATTGTTAAATAGCGTGGCGAAGATATCTATCGCCTCTAGCGGCAGGTGTCTTAATACGACGTTTGGGACATCGTCAACTCCCGCCGACTTTTTGTTTTTAAGTGATTCAAAGATGTGGAACAGGTGAGTATTTGCATCGGCGATTGTGCCATTTGTACGGTTGTCGTCATTGAACCCGGTGAAACCGTTGTTCTCGGATCGCCAATCTTGAATTTCGGTCCGCAGATAAAAGTGGTTAAGATCCTCCTCGAGATCGCGGTTACTGCGAACAGGGTTGTTCACCGTATACACACTCTCAAAGAAAGCTCCCTTCAAATCCACCCTCTCCTGCGGGTCTTCGACCACGAAAAAACCGTCGTTCGAGTCAGCACTTTCCGCCACCATGATGCCAGCAGTCAGTAGTGTCTGTCTGTTCTCGTTCGTCAGCGGTATTCGGACACATGAAATGTCGTTGTGATCTTTCCGCCTGAACAGTTTATTTATTTGTGGGAACATATTCGGACTACTGGTTTTTATAGTCCGAATTTTATTGCCCCAATACAAGCTTACAGATTTTCTGTAATTTTCGGTGATCAACTGTTTCAGGTTTTTGATCATCGACTTCAGTGTCCTTAATTTGGGATCGTTCCTGTCAGTAAACTGTCTGTGTAGCCGTTTAAGCCTCGAGAGCAGTCTACTTTTATGTCGGTACAGAGCATCGATTGTCGCGTTTCGATACTTTTCAATTTGTTCTTCGTCGGTGGAACGTTCTACCCGAGCGATAGTCCGCTCCATTGTCTGTTTGATGACGACATTCATTTGCCGTAAATAGGTTCCTGTTTGTCGGTGGGTCGATCTCGCATGAGCGTATGTCGCGCTTTAAGACTCTGGAGAAGCGCGACCACTGCGCTTTTCGGTAATCGAAAGAACGCACTTGGTCGTACTGCTCCAGTTGCGTCTGCTCGTTCGGGATCCGTATTACGGTGGCAAGTCCGTAGTAATCACTATCGTACTTAACCGCTCGTAAACAGTTCCGCGTGCTTGGATCAGTGTTTGTTAGTTCGAGTCTTTCGTCAACTAGCGCCAAGTCCAAGAAAGAACCATCTCTAGGGAAAGACGGGATATCCGTCGCATATAATTCGAGTTTATACTCAATCATATTATGACGCCACCAGTCGTGAAACTGGTTGCCTCTAGGGTTCGGAATATCATTTCCCCATGCCGCGTGTTTAGCATTGAGGTCTCCGCCCAAGAAGTAATAGTTATCTTCCGATTGAAGCTGTAAGCAACGAAAAAGCGAGAGACTCTAGCGAGGCCATAGCGTCGGTCGAGTCTCGGTAGCACATACACGTTGGCTAGCCCAGTCCCTCCCAAGGACCCCCTAATCTAACCTAAACCTACAAACTTAGTATCTATCTTAAAACTAGGGAGGATGCTACGTCAGTAGCGCACCGGCCCGGGAGAGCGTATCAACCCTCACCTCTTCCTCAAGCCACCAAAATTCGGTGAACTGCTTTACAGTATCGACCCTGTCCCGATCCGCAATTGCGGTGCTAAAACGGAGGAGCTCCTGAGCATTGGCGGCGTACCCGTCGTGGATGAGCCGCTTATCCCTCGTGCCGCGGTGGCTGTGGTACAATACCAGCACACCATCTTTTGTCTAACCCTTTCATGTCTACATGAAGAAATACCTCAGGCGGGATAAAGCCAGACCGAAGCGTACTCTCGTGGTACATTAAATTGGGGTAGTAAGCCCCTGAGATCAGGTTATTATTACTGGCCATCGCCCTTGCAACGTGCTTGCGAATCACCTTAATAAGGAAATTGTCAACCCTATTCAGTCGAGCCCCATTGTATAGGGTCCTGTTGGGATAGTATTTTGTGTACTCAGACTCGGGAGTTTTAAACAACCCTAGACAGGCCCTGAGACATTGTCTCTCAAACACCCGAATCTTTTCCATATAGAACGGCGCTATATTGAACCACAAAGGACAGCCATAAGCGATGAAAAGCCTTATGAGGGCCACGTAGCAAATGACCTTCACCCTGGAGTCAAGTTGACTGCTGCGAAACAATCTCCTTGTCAGAGCGTAGGCCCGCTTAGCCCCAGCAAGACAAGCACCTATATGTTTGTCAAAATATAGATACTGGTCGAGCCAGATGCCAAGATACCGGACCACATTTTTCACCACCAACGGCCGTCCCTACTGTCCAATAATTGTTAATTTTCTCGAGTTTTTTTTCCGGTATCCCAAGGGGCCCCAGCCAATGGAGTTCTGAACAGGATTGTTTCCGGTTTTTGGAAATTTATTTTCAACTTCCAATCATCGCAATACCTCTTAATTTGCTCGAAGTCACGCTGCAGAAGGATTCTGATGACCTTGATTTTTGGTCCTGACCTGTACGCCACTAAATCGTCTGCGTACGCTATAGCATGTCTGAGGGAACCCACCAGATCACTTGTGTAAATATTAAACAGGATCGGAGAATTCACTGCTCCCTGTTGTAAGCCGTTTTTAATTTCGAAAACCCTGCTCGAAGTCACATTGCCAGATTTGACAACGAACTTCTTTCCCATAAGCATGTCATAAATCATATACAGCAAAGGTTTTTGAATGCCCAATCTGGTCAGCTTATAAAAGAATCCCTCCAACCAAACGGTATCGAAGGCCTTCTCAAAGTCGACCAGGCAGGCACCCGTGCATTGATTCTTACTTTTATTCCACTGAATGTCGGAGATCAGTTTCGACGCGGCATGAATAGTGTCATGCCCCGCTCTAAAGCCAAACTGATTTTCCGGAATAATCGTATTTTCTTCAACCCATCTCAAAAGAGATCTATTGACGACTTTCTCGAATACCTTGCTACCATTCGGGAGCAAACTAATTGACCGAAGATTAGCAGGGTTTGTCCTATCTTTATCCTTTTTAGGGATAGGGTGTACCACAGCTATTTTCCACTGCTCCGGATAATATGCATTATTCAGCGCATTGTTAAATAGCGTGGCGAAGATATCTATCGCCTCTAGCGGCAGGTGTCTTAATACGACGTTTGGGACATCGTCAACTCCCGCCGACTTTTTGTTTTTAAGTGATTCAAAGATGCACCGAAGTTCATCTCTTCTCACGAACAGGTGAGTATTTGCATCGGCGATTGTGCCATTTGCACGGTTGTCGTCATTGAACCCGGTGAAACCGTTGTTCTCGGATCGCCAATCTTGAATTTCGGTCCGCAGATAAAAGTGGTTAAGATCCTCCTCGAGATCGCGGTTACTGCGAACAGGGTTGTTCACCGTATACACACTCTCAAAGCAAGCTCCCTTCAAATCCACCCTCTCCTGCGGGTCTTCGACCACGAAAAAACCGTCGTTCGAGTCAGCACTTTCCGGACTTATGCCAGCAGTCAGTAGTGTCTGTCTGTTCTCGTTCGTCAGCGGTATTCGGACACATGAAATGTCGTTGTGATCTTTCCGCCTGAACAGTTTATTTATTTGTAAGAACATATTCGGACTACTGGTTTTTATAGTCCGAATTTTATTGCCCCAATACAAGCTTACAGATTTTCTGTAATTTTCGGTGATCAACTGTTTCAGGTTTTTGATCATCGACTTCAGTGTCCTTAATTTGGGATCGTTCCTGTCAGTAAACTGTCTGTGTAGCCGTTTAAGCCTCGAGAGCAGTCTACTTTTATGTCGGTACAGAGCATCGATTGTCGCGTTTCGATACTTTTCAATTTGTTCTTCGTCGGTGGAACGTTCTACCCGAGCGATAGTCCGCTCCATTGTCTGTTTGATGACGACATTCATTTGCCGTAAATAGGTTCCTGTTTGTCGGTGGGTCGATCTCGCATGAGCGTATGTCGCGCTTTAAGACTCTGGAGAAGCGCGACCACTGCGCTTTTCGGTAATCGAAAGAACGCACTTGGTCGTACTGCTCCAGTTGCGTCTGCTCGTTCGGGATCCGTATTACGGCGGCAAGTCCGTAGTAATCACTATCGTACTTAACCGCTCGTAAACAGTTCCGCGTGTTTAGATCAGTGTTTGTTAGTTCGAGTCTTTCGTCAACTAGCGCCAAGTCCAAGAAAGAACCATCTCTAGGGAAAGACGGGATATCCGTCGCATATAATTCGAGTTTATACTCAATCATATTATGACGCCACCAGTCGTGAAACTGGTTGCCTCTAGGGTTCGGAATATCATTTCCCCATGCCGCGTGTTTAGCATTGAGGTCTCCGCCCAAGAAGTAATAGTTATCTTCCGATTGAAGCTGTAAGCAACGAAAAAGCGTCTCGATCTCATTCAAAAATTCAATGCGTTGAGGAGATTCAGGTGCGAAAAGCGACACCACAACACATGGTACCTTCGCACGTCCCCGCTATATATGACACTATGGCGAAAGCCTTTACGTGTGGAGTTGGGTCGGCCTCTTCTAACTACAATATAATTCTTATAGCCTAATTTGCGTTTCGGAGTTAGCTTAGTTTCGCTAACCAGAAGTACATCAGGCTTTTCGGCTTCCAACAGATTGGAAAGATTGATCCTTCTCTCGATCCGAATAAGTGAATTAACATTCACCGCAAGGATCTTCAAGTTTACCTCGTCCAGCGTACCCATCATATTCATGGTGCGGCAGACTCGGCAAACAGTGTCGAATAGATAACGTCTATTCGAGCCGCTTGCTCATTTAATTGTTTCTGGAAATTGTCGATCTTTCCAATGACAGAAGGATAGATTTCAAATCCAGATCCGCTTCCGGTGTAGGAACCTTCGGCGCGCTTTTTGTCATTGTGCTACCCGGTCCAGCTACCATTTGGGCAAAGGACACATTGGGTGCAACAAAATTAGAGAACGAGCGACTCTTTCGACCTTTCTCTTCTTCGGACTTCTGCTTTCGAGCCTGCACATTCTGTTTGACCTGCTGATACCTGGGACATCCCTTAAAATTTGCAGGATGTCCTGAGGTGTTGCAGAGCACATATGAAAACTGGCCTATTTCAAACTATCTATTTTGCTGTCGGGGGTTAGTTGAACCAAAAAGAATGGTAATTTGCGGCTACCACCCCTGTCCGCAGGCGAGGAAAACGGCTTGACCCCCACGAACTTAAGGTCGTCGCACTCAAAACTCTTAAGCTACTTTTCAAGCTCCTCTATTTTAACATTGGGGTCTATACCCTTAAGCAGCACCGTTTGTCGCTTTTCTTTCCTTTTGGAGTGTACGTGAAGTACTCAGCTTCCGCTTTCTCCAGAGCGGCGCGCAACTTTTTGTGCTCCTCCATATTTGTGCACATAATAATGTGCTTTGTGGCGTTTAGCCTCTTAATATAAAAATTGTTGTTTACTACTAATCTACATAATCTTATGCTATCGCTTATATCTAAATGACTTACATAAATTGGTGGTACTCTATCTTTTTTCATTTGTTTTTGTTGTTCTTGCTATTGCTGCAGTTGCTGTTGTTGTTGTTGCTGCGGCTGCTGCTGCTATCGCTGTTGTCTCTGCTGCTGTTGCTGCGGTTTCTGTTGCTGTTGTTGTTGTATCTGCTGCTGTTGTTGCTGCGGTTGCTGTTTCTGATTTTGTTGTTGGTGTTGCTGCAGTGGCTGTTTGTTTGCCAACTGCTTTTTCTATTGTTGCTGTTGCTTAAGCAGAGCTTGTTGTTGTTGCTGCTGCTTAAGCTGTTTTTGTTTTTGTTTATGTTGTTGCTGCTCAGCTTGCAGTTGCTTCAGCTTTTGTTGCTGCTGTTGCAATTTTTGCTGGCGCAATTTCTCTCTCTTTTCGAGGAGCTCCCTGATCAGCCGATCAAGCTGGGCCTCCTCGTCTTCTTCATCAGATTGTTGTTGTTGTTCTTCTTCTTGGGCGTCCAGTAACTCTTGAAATGAGTTACCTTCGCCCACGTATCTGCCCTCACCCCTTTTAGACTCGTACGAGTAGCTGAGGGCATCCGAGTCATCGTCTTCCGCCTCGTGTGCTGACGAGGTTGCTCGTGACGTCATCTGCTCGTCCGTCTTTAATTTCCTCTTGTGTGTGAGGTTTGGCGTTGGCTTCAACTTCCTTCGTCGTTTTTCACTTTTTGCCACTTCTGCTGACTGTACCTTTGCCAATGCTGCGGTACTTGTTGATGGCATGTCTATTATTGTTGTTGGTGCTGCTGCTGCTGGCGCACTGGTTTTTGTTGATGCTTCTGGAGCTGCTGTAGTTGTTGTTGTTGGCATCTCAGCCACTTGCTGCAGTTTTGCTTTGATCTGCCTGGTCACGCGTTTGGCCAACGGCTTATCGCCTTGCGTCTGTCCATCGCCTGATCTTCCGGCACTTCCACTCTTGTTTCAATTTTTGTATTATATTATAATTAAATAAATATAAAAATCAATCCCCCACTGGGACTCGAACTTGGCTCCTCTTACGACAGAGCCCACGACTACTTTTTTTTTACTTTTAAATTCATTTTTATTACTATTATTCATTAAACTTATATACTAGACAAAAACGATTAAATCTAATTTAAAACTAACAATGATCTTAATTCTAGCTTACTGGCTCTTGGCGAGCGCTCTAAACTTAACAATATCCTTAAAATTATTGCCTTTCGGCCTTAAATCTATCTATTTTAAATTTGTGTTGTTTTTTATTTTTCAAGAAACTTTTTTAAAAACTTGAATTCTTTATTATTTTGTTTTATTTAAAACAACTTAAAACTACCTATACTACTTAGCCTAAATTAATTATAATCAGGGTGGTGAGCAATCTTATGCCCAAAACACATGTGCAGAAATTCTGTACGCAGCGCAGAGTGCAGTGCTGCAAGTAAAACAGATGTGCAGAAAATTGTTTGACATCCATTGCATCGGCTAATATGGCAACTGTCTTTCGCCGACTAAGCAGCTGATGTGTTTACAACCAAAACAAAAACAAACACAACTAGCAGTGTCAAAAGCCGATGATGCCAAATACTTGAAATTGCAATTTATTTTCTTTTGTGTTGTGGTATGTTTGAATTTTGCAGCAAATTTAGAAATAGAGACATGTTGCAGTACTGCAGTGAGTGCAGAATTTACGTGTGTCTATAATCATATCATCATGTGCATTCTAATCTTGCTGCGCAGTGAGTTCTGCACATGTGTTTTGGGCATTATGGATTGGTCACCATCCTGATTGCGTCCATGGGCGCCTGACAGCCGCCAACAAGGGTTCACCCGTGCCGCCGAGACTCGAGCGACGCAATAGTGTCGGGATAAAGCCAGACCGAAGCGTACTCTCATGGTACATTAAATTGGGGTAGTAAGCCCCTGAGATCAGGTTATTATCACTGGCCATCGCCCTCGCAACGTGCCTCCGAATCACCTTAATAAGGAAATTGTCAACCCTATTCAGTCGAGCCCCATTGTATAGGGTCCTGTTGGGATAGTATTTTGTGTACTCAGATTCGGGAGTTCTGAACAACCCTAGACAGGCCCTGCGACATTGTCTCTCAAACACCCGAATCTTTTCCATATAGAACGGCGCTATATTGAACCACAAAGGACAGCCATAAGCGATGATAGGCCTTATGAGGGCCACGTAGCAAATGACCTTCACCCTGTAGTCAAGTTGACTGCTGCGAAACAATCTCCTTGTCAGAGCGTAGGCCCGCTTAGCCCCAGTAAGACAAGCATCTATATGTTTGTCAAAATACATATACTGGTCAAGCCAGATGCCAAGATACCGAACCACGTTTTTCACCACCAATGGCCGTCCCTGCTGTCCAATAATTGTAAATTTTCTCCAGGTTTTCTGGTATCCCTAGGGGCCCCAGCCAATGGAGTTCTGAACAGGATTGTTTCCGATTTTTGGAAATTGATTTTCAACTTCCAATCATTGCAATACCTCTTAATTTGCTCGAAGTCACGCTGCAGAAGGACTCTTATGACCTCGATTTTTGGTCCTGATCTGTACGCCACTAAATCGTCTGCGTACGCTATAGCATGTCTGAGGGAACCCACCAGATCACTTGTGTAAATATTAAACAGGATCGGAGAATTCACTGCTCCCTGTTGTAAGCCGTTTTTAATTTCGAAAACCCTGCTCGAGGTCACATTGCCAGATTTGACAACGAACTTCTTTCCCATAAACATGTCATAGATCATATACAGCAAAGGTTTTTGAATGCCCAATCTGGTCAGCTTATAAAAGAGTCCCGAGCCCACGACTACTTCCTCTGATCCAAATGGCTAATTGGAAATCGCTGTCCAAAAACACTTCTTAACACTTGCCTTTTGCTTACGCTGCCTCACTATCAAAGTCGTCTGTTCACCACGGATGCTGAAGAGCGACTGACCATGAGAGTTAACCACGGACCTAAGTTTTGTTTTGGTATGTTCTGGTCTAAAATGAAGCTGGGTGGGAAATTTTCATGCATATCATGTGACGAAAACGAAAAAATGTAAACAAGCGTCGGGAAGCGTAGGATTCGCACACATTAAAAATTTTTTTGGCTGCCCAGTATGGAAGATTTCCGGTAGTAAAATTTCGTAAGGGTTTATTAACCAAATTACCATTTAATCACATGTATTTTTAAAATAAATCAACTTGAATTTTAAGGCCAAAATCTTAATTTTCTAAGGTAAAACAAAGATTTTAGAGGATGACGCGGAAGTGCTTATCCGACCATCATGCACTGAACGTGCGATAGTGTTAGAATGTAGCGTCCCGAAAAGAGGCTTATAAAAGGCCGTGACGAGGACAACCTCGCACTTCTTTAACTGTACGTGACTGATACTCGTTGGCTTTCTAGCCTGTCGGCTTATTTTATTTCATCCAGCTTCACGTGTGTATAAGGAACGACCCAGTGTAAATATTTATATATTATTGAAATCTACACTATTAAAAGTACAAATTAAATTACTACTTACTACTTTACTCTACTTAACTTAATGGTAACACTTAAAACTCTTATATTGCTGATATTCTAACTTACTGCTACTATGTACATACAAATTTAACTGACTCTTGAATTATACGCTGAACTACAAACTCATGGTGTTTTTTCTTCTACATCTCAATGTCTAACAAAGGTTATGGGCCTACGTTTTCCGCGTTTTATTAAAATAAAATGTCGAATTCAATATATCAAATTGAGAAATTAAGCGAACATAATTATGATTCGTGGAAAGTATTAGTTAAGAGTGTTGTAATACACAACGATTTATGGAGCTATGTCTCCGGTGGTTCTGTGAAGCCAGAACCGGATAAAATAGAGGAATCCACACTATGGTGCACAAAAGTTGAAAAGGCTTTAGCTACCATTTTTTTGTGCGTAAAACCTTCGCAGATAAATAGCATAAAAAATTGCAAGGCGTCGTCAGAAGCTTAGACAAGTAAGAGGAAAGTACCTCTGTTCAAGCAGCTTCTTCAACTAAAAATGGAAGGTAACAATGTTCAGCATCATATTAATTGTTTCTTCGATTAAGCAGAAAAAATCAAGGAACTGCACATCAAGCTTCAGGATAAACTCTTAGCGATAATTTTATTGTCTAGTTTGCCCAGCGCATACGAAAATTTCATCATAGCAATAGAGTCGCGCGACCAGCTACCATCGGTCGAAAATTTGAAGGTTAAACTACTCGAGGAGGGTCATCGCCGCGGGGAGAATGAATTAAATGAGAATTCCGTAGAACGAGCATTATTTTTACAAAAAAAAAAAAAAATAAGTATGCACAGAAAATTTCTACGCACCAACAACATGCTCAACTTAATAGAACAGTTTCATCGGAGAGGGGATTCTTCAAATGCAGGTGCTTTCGATGTAAGCGCCAGGGCCATATGGCTTCAAATTGTCACGACAAGCAACAACATTCTTCAAGTGCGGTGTAGCACCCTATAATTGTATCGACACTACATGTAATAAGTGGACCAATTATTAAGTATAAATACTGCACGTCATTACCGACACTCCAATTGGACTAGTATTGTTTGACAGAATTCAGTGCCTTGATTTTGTGCTGTTTTTGCGATTTTTTTTTGTCGCGAACTGACAACTTCCAATTTTTCCTGTTCTTATATCGCTTTGTTCCTGCATATTCCAGGCGAGCTTTCCCACACGCGACCTTTTTAGGTATCGAGAAGGATGTCGGATGAGAAGAAATGACAACAGCGTGACCGTTGTGCGACAATTTGGTACCTTTTTCGAGGACACTAATAGAATTTGTTGTTCCTTTGTTACTTTTTATTATTTGGAAAATTCACATTTTAGGACTATTCGCATGAGAGCCAATGGCGAACGAACTACGAACAAGCGAATTTTTTTACACTTCAATCACTTCAATCATTGTTTAATGTTAAATGCGATAGAATTTTTTCATTCGTGGGTTTGTGGATCCGCGAATGTTTTATGTGGATTGTGAATAAAGTGTGACAATTCGCTGCAAGAATTTTCAATTGCTGTAATAATTGTAAATTGAGCTATTTAAATCGATTGAGAGTCCGATTTTTTTTTTAGATTATACTTAAGATTAATTTAATATTAAGGCTTTGGTGGTAAATAGTATACAAATCAATTTTCAATTCATAAATACAATTAAATTCATTTGTTCGCAATTCGCGCTCATGTGAATAGTACTTAAAAAAGTTTTCAAAAACTGTGATTTCAAAATGAATATGTTTAAAAAAATAACGCGTAAATAGTGTAAAGCCGGCTAATACTTGTTAAATATTGGGAGAAAATACTGAATTTATGTAACAGCGTCAGAAAAAGGCACACAAAACTAAATTGAAAGAGATCTTAAAAGTAGATATAAAAATGAGTTGATATAATTTATAAACAAAATTCAATTATTTTTTTATATATTTATAAATAAAAATCAAAGCGAAAAGGTTTTCATTTTAAAATTTGTCATTTGAAAACGAATTCCATCTAAAGTACTGTCATTGTAATACCTCTTAATTTGCTCGAAGTCACGCTGCAGAAGGACTCTTATGACCTCGATTTTTGGTCCTGATCTGTACGCCACTAAATCGTCTGCGTACGCTATAGCATGTCTGAGGGAACCCACCAGATCACTTGTGTAAATATTAAACAGGATCGGAGAATTCACTGCTCCCTGTTGTAAGCCGTTTTTAATTTCGAAAACCCTGCTCGAGGTCACATTGCCAGATTTGACAACGAACTTCTTTCCCATAAGCATGTCATAGATCATATACAGCAAAGGTTTTTGAATGCCCAATCTGGTCAGCTTATAAAAGAGTCCCGAGCCCACGACTACTTCCTCTGATCCAAATGGCTAATTGGAAATCGCTGTCCAAAAACACTTCTTAACACTTGCCTTTTGCTTACGCTGCCTCACTATCAAAGTCGTCTGTTCACCACGGATGCTGAAGAGCGACTGACCATGAGAGTTAACCACGGACCTAAGTTTTGTTTTGGTATGTTGTGGTCTAAAATGAAGCTGGGTGGGAAATTTTCATGCATATCATGTGACGAAAACGAAAAAATGTAAACAAGCGTCGGGAAGCGTAGGATTCGCACACATTAAAAATTTTTTTGGCTGCCCAGCATGGAAGATTTCCGGTAGTAAAATTTCGTAAGGGTTTATTAACCAAATTACCATTTAATCCCATGTATTTTTAAAATAAATCAACTTGAATTTTAAGGCCAAAATCTTAATTTTCTAAGGTAAAACAAAGATTTTAGAGGATGACGCGGAAGTGCTTATCCGACCATCATGCACTGAACGTGCGATAGTGTTAGAATGTAGCGTCCCGAAAAGAGGCTTATAAAAGGCCGTGACGAGGACAACCTCGCACTTCTTTAACTGTACGTGACTGATACTCGTTGGCTTTCTAGCCTGTCGGCTTATTTTATTTCATCCAGCTTCACGTGTGTATAAGGAACGACCCAGTGTAAATATTTATATATTATTGAAATCTACATTATTAAAAGTACAAATTAAATTACTACTTACTACTTTACTCTACTTAACTTAATGGTAACACTTAAAACTCTTATATTGCTGATATTCTAACTTACTGCTACTATGTACATACAAATTCAACTGACTCTTGAATTATACGCTGAACTACAAACTCGTGGTGTTTTTTCTTCTACATCTCAATGTCTAACAAAGGTTATGGGCCTACGTTTTCCGCGTTTTATTAAAATAAAATGTCGAATTCAATATATCAAATTGAGAAATTAAGCGAACATAATTATGATTCGTGGAAAGTATTAGTTAAGAGTGTTGTAATACACAACGATTTATGGAGCTATGTCTCCGGTGGTTCTGTGATGCCAGAACCGGATAAAATAAAGGAATCCACACTATGGTGCACAAAAGTTGAAAAGGCTTTAGCTACCATTTTTTTGTGCGTAAAACCTTCGCAGATAAATAGCATAAAAAATTGCAAGGCGTCGTCAGAAGCTTAGACAAGTAAGAGGAAAGTACCTCTGTTCAACTAAAAATGGAAGGTAACAATGTTCAGCATCATATTAATTGTTTCTTCGATTAAGCAGAAAAAATCAAGGAACTGCACATCAAGCTTCAGGATAAACTCTTAGCGATAATTTTATTGTCTAGTTTGCCCAGCGCATACGAAAATTTCATCATAGCAATAGAGTCGCGCGACCAGCTACCATCGGTCGAAAATTTGAAGGTTAAACTACTCGAGGAGGGTCATCGCCGCGGGGAGAATGAATTAAATGAGAATTCCGTAGAACGAGCATTATTTTTACAAAAAAAAAAAAAAAAATAAGTATGCACAGAAAATTTCTACGCACCAACAACATGCTCAACTTAATAGAACAGTTTCATCGGAGAGGGGATTCTTCAAATGCAGGTGCTTTCGATGTAAGCGCCAGGGCCATATGGCTTCAAATTGTCACGACAAGCAACAACATTCTTCAAGTGCGGTGTAGCACCCTATAATTGTATCGACACTACATGTAATAAGTGGACCAATTATTAAGTATAAATACTGCACGTCATTACCGACACTCCAATTGGACTAGTATTGTTTGACAGAATTCAGTGCCTTGATTTTGTGCTGTTTTTGCGATTTTTTTTTGTCGCGAACTGACAACTTCCAATTTTTCCTGTTCTTATATCGCTTTGTTCCTGCATATTCCAGGCGAGCTTTCCCACACGCGACCTTTTTAGGTATCGAGAAGGATGTCGGATGAGAAGAAATGACAACAGCGTGACCGTTGTGCGACAATTTGGTACCTTTTTCGAGGACACTAATAGAATTTGTTGTTCCTTTGTTACTTTTTATTATTTGGAAAATTCACATTTTAGGACTATTCGCATGAGAGCCAATGGCGAACGAACTACGAACAAGCGAATTTTTTTACACTTCAATCACTTCAATCATTGTTTAATGTTAAATGCGATAGAATTTTTTCATTCGTGGGTTTGTGGATCCGCGAATGTTTTATGTGGATTGTGAATAAAGTGTGACAATTCGCTGCAAGAATTTTCAATTGCTGTAATAATTGTAAATTGAGCTATTTAAATCGATTGAGAGTCCGATTTTTTTTTTAGATTATACTTAAGATTAATTTAATATTAAGGCTTTGGTGGTAAATAGTATACAAATCAATTTTCAATTCATAAATACAATTAAATTCATTTGTTCGCAATTCGCGCTCATGTGAATAGTACTTAAAAAAGTTTTCAAAAACTGTGATTTCAAAATGAATATGTTTAAAAAAATAACGCGTAAATAGTGTAAAGCCGGCTAATACTTGTTAAATATTGGGAGAAAATACTGAATTTATGTAACAGCGTCAGAAAAAGGCACACAAAACTAAATTGAAAGAGATCTTAAAAGTAGATATAAAAATGAGTTGATATAATTTATAAACAAAATTCAATTATTTTTTTATATATTTATAAATAAAAATCAAAGCGAAAAGGTTTTCATTTTAAAATTTGTCATTTGAAAACGAATTGCATCTAAAGTACTGTCTAGCTTACCCACAGAACAACCTTAAAGACATCTAATTCTAATGTTATTTGGTTGTTTTGGGTTTATTTATAAAAGAAACGTTGTGAGAGAGGTATCTTTTTACAGTCTATATTGTATTGTGAAACTAGAACCAAAATTTATAACATTTCTCCAACAATCCGGGAGATCGTTGCGAAATTGTGAAAAGCAACAGAAAAAAAGAGCGGTGAAAGAAAAAAGTGTCATTTCTAAAGCTACCTACTCTGCAATCTAAGAATTTTCGCACAATATTTAACAATTGTTGGCTCTCCTAACACTATAATCGTGTTCTGAGAGACAGCAGCGTTATATTTTATAGAAATTCATTTGGAAATCACAGCGTTTCTAAAATTCCCAAAGTGAATTTTCATACTAAAAAAAGGAAAAAAGTAGCAACAAATAGTATGAAGGTCCTCGAAAGAGTGCCAAATTATTGCACTACGGTCACGTTGGTCACAGCGCGCGGCTCACTCACCCAATCAAATCCGATTCGGAACGTTCCCTAGCGACATCGCCTCAAAAACCGCACAAAATCAAGGCACAGAACAAAAGTAGCCGGCAAGCAAGAAGGTTGAAATTGAGAAGAGTTTTTTATTTAATAAAATAAATACGCGATAAATTGGTGACCCCGACATAAAAAGAAACTGCAAACAAAAGCAAAAGTTGCACAAAATTCAAAGGAAATAGCATATAATACATACGCTACACTACAAACAACGAAAAATAATTTTTTTTTCGTAACGCCGAAGCCGCCATTGGCAAATAAACCTGCCGAACGCTGTCGAAGAAAATCGAATTGTCGCTACTCAAGAAATTAAAAAAAAAATTGTATACATATTATCGCCGACTTAAGTACAGCACTCACCCAAAGATAATGGAATACAGAGATATATATCTTTCCAGTGGAAGGGCGGCTGCCTACAAGCTGTTTTCCAGAAAAATTCATGAAGTCACACACACCTGCTCATTTCTATTATAGTATATGTGAGTTCATGAATTGGACTTTGATGCAAGAATTAGGTATTCTCTATTGTGTATTTCACTATTTTTTTCATTTTAATCCACACCTCCACAAAAACCAAACAAATTCAAAACAAAACACAAAATAATTAAACACCGCGATACTCATAAAAGCAAGATGATTCGCGGTCGTCCATTAGCAGCATGCTTTTTTGTTGGTCACACGTATTCACAGACGGGGGTTGAAATTACAAAAACAACAATGTAAACAAATGGGTTTTGGGGGGATAGACGTACTAAAGATAACCATCTCTTTTATTCATTCATCTCTGCACTCACCAGCCACAAAAATCATCATATTTTACCAACCGCGCAGTATCCATATTATCGGACGTCATTGCGAAGCACCATCATCCTCAGCCAGCGCCTGATAGCACAGTTACGTGCTAGCACCGTTACCTAACAGCATCATCGCCACGTACAGCATCGCTACTTACCACCACCGCTATCAACCAGCAGCTTTAACTACCAGCAAAATACCGACCATCATCATTCCAGAACATATATTTTTCATTAGTAACCGTACAGTGAGTAATTATATTTTTTTCCACTATCTAAATCTATAAATATAATAAAACTTTAGTCGTTTTCATATGTTCGCGGTTGGCGTGAAAACTACTGTACAGATTTTGATGAAACTTTTTTTGAAATGTTAGCTAAGATTCTGAGAAGGACATAGGGTATTCCTTTCATTATCAAGCCTATTTTTTGGGAGCGTTTTTGACCAAAATGTGTTTTTTTTCCTGACTTTACTGCCTTTATTTCGCCATTACTCAAACAATTCTTAATCAATGCAAACAAAATAAAATCCTTAGGAGAGCCAACACTTTCACAGTTATTTCAAGCCATCAATCAGCTTTCTATGTACTCTAGAAGCTGAGCTACAACCTAAAATCTAACACGAAAAAAATAAATTTATTTTCTCAAATCGAACTTTATCAGCAGTGGTTGGGTGGCGCACATCGCACAATGTAAAAAAAAACTGCGTGGTGTTTTCTCCGAATTAAGTGAAACGAAAGAGAAGTAGCTATGCGACGTGAATGTGTATGTAAAATGTAATCAACAACGACAATGTGTTTCTGAGGAAATGCGCAGGTGGCTGATGACGTCCGCTGATGGACGTAATCAACAACGACAATGTGTTTCTGAGGAAATGCGCAGGTGGCTGATGACGTCCGCTGATGGACGTACATATGGTGGTGTATATAGGAATTGAGTTCAAGGTTTTTTTTTAAGTTACTTCTTTAGGTGCGTTGGGCACTTTTAGATGAGAAGAAATCAATGAATTCGGATTACTTCTAAACGATACCGCGTCATCGTCACCGAGAAACCGACACCCGATAGGTGGCGCTGTTGTCCATTTTCTGAGAAACTCAACCGATCTCAATGAAACTTTGTTTGTGTGCATAGTTGTATGCAGCTAGAAAGATAGGATAGTTTTGGACCCGATAGGCGGCGCTGTTGTCGCTTTTTTTGATAAACTCAACCGATTTCAATGAAACTTTGTATGTGTGCATGGTTGTATGCAGCTAGAAAGATAGAATAGTTTTGGACCCGGTAGGTGGCGCTGTTGTCGATTTTTCGAGAAACTCAATCGATCTCAATGAAACTTTGTTTGTGTGCATGGTTGTATGCAGCTAGAAAGATAGGATAGTTTTCGACCCGATAGGTGGCGCTGTTGTCGCTTTTTTTGATAAACTCAACCGATTTCAATGAAACTTTGTATGTGAGTATAGTTGGATGCAGCTAGAAAGATAGGATAGTTTTCGACCCGATAGGTGGCGCTGTTGCCGCTTTTTTGGAGAAACTTAACCGATCTCAATGAAACTTTGTATGTGTGCATGGTTGGATGTAGCAAGAAAGTTAGGATAGTTTTGGACCCGATAGGTGGCGCTGTTGTCGATTTTTTTGAGAAACTCAACCGAGCTCAATGAAACTTTGTATGTGTGCATGGTTGTATGCAGCTAGAAAGATAGAATAGTTTTGGACTCGGTAGGTGGCGCTGTTGTCGATTTTTTGAGAAACTTAATCGATCTCAATGAAACTTTGTTTGTATGCATGTTTGTATGGAGATAGAAAGATAGGATAGTTTTGGACCCGATAGGTGGCGCTGTTGTCGACTTTTTGGAGAAACTCAACCGATCTCAATGAAACTTTGGTTGTGTGCATGGTTGTATGCAGCTAGAAAATAGGATAGTTTTGGATCCGATAGGTGGCGCTGTTGTCGATTTTTTTGTTCGCTGCTTTTACTCCCAAGACAGTTTTAAATATTTCCTGCGCAGTAAAATTCCTGACGATTCGAAAAATACACACGTAAATGTTCAAGTAATAACTTCTGTCGGCACTCGCGGGGTGCCTGATAAATTTTTTTTTTGTTTTAACGGTTGTTATAGTAACTACGGTGATACCTACCTTACAGTAAAGAATTGAAGAATTCAAGAAGTAAAGACGATATAGGTGAATTATGTTGTTTGATTTATTGTTGGTGTTGGTACAAATTTGTGTACGCTCCAGGCAACAGAACCTCAAATACATATTGTATTTCAAGAAGCTTTGTAAGAAAATTATCATAAAAAATACAATTATCTCATGTATTGAAACTTAACTATTCGTATCTCTTTTATTGGAAATTACACAGTCTCACGTCGCGTACGAAGTTGCGGGCACAGCTAGTTAACAATAAATTGCAAAATTAAATTTAAACGATATTGTACGCAATTAGCATTTTTTCTGAAACATATTATATTACTTCAACTATAACTTTTAAGCGTGTACCTGTACATACATTGTTTAAGAACACCCCTAGTGCGTGAGATTACGGTTCTTTCAAATAAAAGGTTATACGGTTCTCGAAGTTTCTGCGTAAAAATAACAGTTGATACTGTTAATATATAACAGTCAGGTATACGAACATTTTTCTTCGTTTCGGCTAAGTAATGGTTCTTCGTTAACCTCTCTATTTTTTTCTAAAAGGGTTACGGGTTCTCTTGTTTGCCTCCGAACTAACCCAACATACTTGCACATAATTAAAAATTTTTGGTTAAAATAACTCATACGTATATTCACCGGATTTTCTTCTGATTTTCAAAATTCAACCGGACATTCACCGGATTTTCTTCTGATTTTCAAAATTCAACCAGACTTTCATCTGCTTTTCAATATTCAACCGGATTTTCACCGGATTTACGATCGTTAAAGGGATTTTATCTGATTTTCACTATTCACCGGATTTTAAAACTTTCAAACAGACAGACATATTAAATCGATTTTACAGGTTCCATTTAACTTAACCTAACTTAATTACAATTCAAGCGATAAACCTATTATTGTCAGCTAAGTCTTTATTGACTTGTTAACAAAATGTCCATGTCAGATAGTGAGGTACCAGGTAAATCAGGTCCTAGCTGTTCCAGAACAAATACTTCGAGAGAAACAATTCTCAACAATTCAACTGAACATGAAGTTTCACAACAGGCGTCACTAATATCTATAAAGATCCCTCCGTTCTGGAACAACAGGCCAGACTTATGGTTTCTACAAATAGAAACACAGTTTAAAAACATAACCGCATCCAACAGAAAGTATGATTATTTAGTCGCCTCATTAAATAATCAAATAATGGAAACAGTGGCGGACGTTTTAATTTCCCCACCTTCCCGAAATAAGTACGAACATCTAAAAAATGTCTTATTAGAACGGAACAGGGATAGCGAAGAAAGACGCTTAGACGCACTTTTGAATAAAATCGAATTAGGTGATATGAAACCATCCAAATTGTACAGAAATATGGAAAGTCTTGCTAGTGGAAATAATCTTATTAATTCACCGTTAGTAATGAAACTATGGCTGAATAGATTACCACCCTCAATACGTGTCTGTCTCATGGTTGTAGAAAATTCGCAAACTCAAGCCGAACTTTTTAACTTGGCAGATAGACTTCACGATTCATCTTTCAGACCACAGGTCGCTCAAAACAGCAAACCTCAAGAGCATACAGCTGACAGTGAAGTTCTTCAAACATTAATACACCGAATAGAACGACTAGAAAAACACCAGCCACGACAAAAAAATTTTACTCGAATTTCTCGAAATTTTTCTCGAGACAGGTCACGATACAGAAACCGCTCAAACAGCCAGAAAACGGCTAAATCAAACTGCTGGTTTCACAGAAAATTCGGCACTAATGCAAGAAACTGCACAAAGCCATGCAGCTTTCAAACCGATGTAAGCAATCATCAAAAAAACTAGAATGCCAAAACTCTAACGCGGCATGGAGTGAGGCAATTTTTTCGCGCCGCCTATTTATAAACGACAAAAAATCACGATTAAAATTTTTAATAGATACAGGAGCAGAGATTTCGATCATTCCTCGTAAACTCTTTCTTTTCCTCAACCAGCCAAACGATTTCATTCTACTCACTGCCAACGGTGGAAGAATTAAGACTTACGGTTGTAAACACCTAACGATAGATCTCAACCTTAGACGAGACTTTAAATTCAATTTGGTATCGCCGACATAGATCATCCCATCATTGGAGCTGATTTTTTACACAAATTTAATTTGAGTGTCGACTTATGCGGACATAAAATAATTGACAATGAGACAAAACTTAAAGTGGACTGTATCACCAGACCAGAAAATACGTGTTCTCCTAAGTTATTCACAATTGTAAACGAATTCGGTGCTATTTTGAACGAGTTCCCCGAGCTCAAGGCCCCACCGGATTTCACATTACCGGTCAAACATAACGTGGTTTACCGAATCGTGACCAATGGCCCACTACCATCAGCTAGCGCTAGACGGCTAAACCCTGAAAGGCTAGCCACAGCAAAACGCGAATTCAAGCAGATGGTCAGTTTAGGGATTTGCCGAGTTTCGAACTCCCATGTCGCCTCCCCCTTACATATGGTTCATAAGAAAAACTCAATGGATTTTAGACCATGTGGCGATTACAGGTGGTTAAACAACTCGACGATACCGGACAAGCACCCAATATCAAACGCGCAAGACGTATCTGCTTACCTTCACGGTTCCTGCTTACCATCAGATTCCGGTAGCGGAAGAAGATGTTTATAAGACCGCGGTCATAACTCCTTTTGGGCTTTATGAATTCTTTAGAATGCCTTTTGGTGTTCGAAACGGTGGACAAACGTTTCAGCGATTTATGAATAGCATTTTAGGTGATCTCCCTTTCGTTTTTATATACTTAGACGACATTCTCGTCGCAAGTAGCTCAGTCGAAGAGCACAAACAGCATCTGCGATTAGTTTTTCACAAATTGCAAGAGCATGGGCTTAATGTCAATGTAGCAAAATGTATCCTCGGAGTAAACGAGCTAAAATTTCTGGGTTATACGATCTCCAAAAACGGCATAGTTCCTTCACTTGAAAGAGTTAAGGCTATAAACGAATTCCCCAAACCTAGCTCAATAAAGCAACTACAGCGTTTTTTGGGAATGATCAATTTTTATAACCGCTTCATTCCTAACATGGCAACTAAAGCAAAACCTCTTTATGAACTATTAAAAAACAGTAAATCCCTGAACAACTCTAAGGCAAAATTTCAATGGTCTGAAGAGTGCGAGCGAGAGTTCTCAATACTCAAAAGTGATTTAGAACAGCGGACAATGCTATTTCACCCAAATGCAAAAGCCCATATAAGTATAACAGTCGACGCGTCTAATGACGCAATCGGAGGTGTTCTCCAGCAACATAACGACAATGAATGTGAGCCCTTAGGCTTCTTCTATACACGTTTAAGCCCAACTGAAAAGAAATATTCAACATTCGATCGCGAATTACTCGCAATTTTCAAAAACATAAAACACTTTAGGTATTTTGTTGAAGGTAGACAATTCACCGTCTTTACCGACCACAAACCCCTCACTAGAGCCATCTGTTCAAAAACAGAAAAAACTCCTCGTCAGACTCGTCATTTAGAGTATATAGCAGAGTTCACAACTGACATACGATATATCAAAGGAATACAAAATATCGTCGCGGATACGCTGTCCAGGTCCCACGTTGAAATCATACGATTCACATAAGTCGACGGTCCAACTCTTTCGAAAGAACAAGAAACGGATGATGAACAAAAAATTTACTATCTGATTCTAAACTTTCTATTAAACTTGTTCAGACACACATCCCTTTCAATGACACTGAAGTTTGGTGCGAAACGTCCACTGGTAAAAATCGACCATATATACCCGAAATACTTAGAAGGACAATTTTCAACAACCATCATAAGCTCTCACACCCAGGTTCAAAAGCAATGCGTTCAATTATTACACCTAAATACTTTTGGCCAAAAATGAATAGCGATATAAACAGATGGACTCGAAGTTGTATTTCATGTCAGAAATCGAAAATCGGTAGGCATACTACTTCCCAGCATGGAAATTTTCCAGTTCCCGAGGGTAGATTTACACACATACAATCATACATATGGACTTAGTGGGACCACTTCCGCCATCTCAGGGATATACGTACTTACTCACAATCAAAGATCGTTTCTCCGCTTGGCCAGAGGCTATTCCAATAAAAAATATAAGTGCCCCAACAGTTGTATCAGCTTTTATACAAAATTGGGTTTCAAGGTTTGGAGTTCCCCTAACAGTTACAACAGATCAAAGTACCCAATTTGAGTCAGGCCTCTTTAAAGAAATCGCCCAAACCCTAGGTACAAAACGTATAAGAACTACAACCTATCAACCACAAGCGAACGGCTTAGTGGAACGTTTTCATAGACAATTAAAAGAAGCGTTACGATCCCACGAAGACAAACAAAATTGGTTATCAAACTTACCTTGGACACTTTTAGGTATACGTTCAACAATAATCGACGACCTCAAAGTCACACCAGCTCAGCTATTGTATGGACAGAATTGAAGGTGCCAGCGTAAGAACCGGACAACTCCACTTTTCCTCAAAATATGGTTTTTAATGTAAAATTGTTAATAAAAAAATTCCACATCGTTTGGTGCAATAACAAGACATCTACGCTGATTCTACGTAAGGGTACTCCCGGAGTTGTCCGGTGTTTGCTCCGTAAAAAATTATCAAATTTGTTGGGGCATGCAAATGTTTTTGTTTTCTGAGTATGTGTGCCTAATGATTTTACTCATACAGACACCTCTGTACATGGCAGAGTAGTAGAAAATATGGGCCAAAGCCTTATTGTCCGGTGTTTGCTCATGTAAAGCAGACAAATATATGTAAACCTCATTGTACATCACTTGCCTGAACCGGAACACAGTTTTTTACCATGCGATAGATCTTTTGGTGTTATTGAAGAACAAAAAAAATATTGGAGAAATTTAGTGGACAAGTGCTCCAGCAGATTTCACGTTGTGACTAATCAAGCGATAGCTATTTGACTTTAAGAGCAGCTTAGCTCCTTTTTCAAAAAAACTGTTACCAACAAAAATAAAGTTAAAGGGACGATTTCCAAATACCGACGATTTAAGTATGAAAAAGAAGGAAATCTAGTAAAACTATCTGCTTCGATTTCTCACTTTGGAGAACTCACAACTTACGATATCGAAAAAAATCAAATTTTCAAGGTGATCCTTTTAGGCCTGATTTGCTATACTCTAACAGTCTTCCATTAAACTCCAAAAAGTACGACGAAGTGATGGTTTTGGCGCAAAAATATGTTCCTCAAGCTGAAATGGCCTTTTACAGTGATTTGGTTTCTCAAGATGTCGTTCGAGAAGCCTCCGAATTGGAAGACTATTTTTTTTTTTACCAAAAACGGTGCAAAAATGAGACAACTCCAAAACTTAAATATGTTTTTTTTGTACTTTAAAATACAAATTTTTTAAATGTTTTTATACTGAAAAATACGTTTATTTTGTTTTTATGTGAAATAAATTTTTGTTATGTCAAAATATTTTTTTTCGAATTTTCAGTCAGTTTTTTCAGTTTTCCCAACATTTTGAAAAAGTGGAGTTGTCCGGTTCTTACGCTGGCACCTTCAATTTGTACCTGCCCGCTGAATTGGTAGGACAAAAACAAACAAATCCAATTTTAACTTCTGCAACAGCTCGAGAAGTATCCCAGGCCATATCTCAAGTTCGCCCTCACCATAAAAGAACAAGAGAACGAAAGTACATTTTTGTACCCAAAGAATTGGATACTTGCGACTATGTCTTCGTTAGGGAGGAGGTGTACAGGGGAAGCCTAAATCAACCCTATAAAGGTCCTTTTAAAGTACTTAACCGCAACGAAAAAACATTTTCAATACTAATAAATGAAAAAGAAAACATAATCTCTATCGATAGATTAAAACCAGAATTTTACGCAAAAGAAGATATCTCCACACGATCAGTACTCAAGCCTAAAGTAACATTCAATTTGTAAGAATACAGTTTCTTTGAAAAAATGCTCATTTGTCCTCGTTTCTTTCCTTTTATTTAAAATCTTATCCGAATATTGTACAACATAAACAAGAATTAAAAATACTCACTGTACTGAAAATTTGTATTATATAGTATATATTTAAATATTGGAAATGTAATACCTTAAAGCAACACATAATTTATAACACATTTAATTAAATGAATTATATCATACACAAAATCTACTGAAAATTTACATTATATAATTTATATTCACAAAATTTAAAATGTAATAGTTTTGGTAAAAAACCAATACATAATTTGAAATACACACCATATACAAAAAGATATCAAACAAAACTTAGTCACAGTATATAAATTTTACATAATAAATCATTTATTCGGAGGGGAGTGATGTAGCACCCTATAATTGTATCGACACTACATGTAATAAGTAGACCAATTATTAAGTATAAATACTGCACGTCATTACCGACACTCCAATTGGACTAGTATTGTTTGACAGAATTCAGAATAAAAGTAGCCGGCAACCAAGAACGTTGAAATTGAGAAGAGTGTTTTATTTAATATAATTAAATACGCGATATGCGGGTACATCAGCGTTTGCATTGTTAAATTCATTCAATGTAAAAGAATTTGGTGAGAGCACATGGATCTTAGACAGTGGGTCGACGAGTCATTTATGCTGTAACAGAAAAAAACATTTCTTGCTACAAGGACCACGTGGAGAAAATCGAACTGGCTGGTGGAAAGTATATTGTTGAGTTCTCACACGATGTTGGCAATGCCGAACCACTTGACGGATGACTGTCAGAACAGGAACTGTGCGGATGGCACAAGAATCCAACCACACTTGATATTGTAACCTCTAAATGAATTGACTAGTTCAATTAATAAACCTTAATAATAATACACTACATATATCAATTCAGCGGGGATCGGTAATATAAATCTTACTGCGAACAATAAGATCACATTAAAAGATGTCTTGTTTGTGCCTGACCTACAAATGAATTTTATTTCAGTAAGTAAAGCGACTAGTGCTGGAAATAAAATAGTCTTTTCAGACAAGCCCGCAGAAGTTATTGATACTTCATCTAATAAGCTGCTGTATGCAACCAAAATAAATAACGTTTACGTTTTTAAAGAAGCGCAGTTTAATGCACTTGCTGCTGGTGCTAGAGATGATGGTGATGCGGGGGCTGCTAGAAACGAGGTAGGTGCTGGAGGTGCTGGAAATTCTGTTGGAGACGGGGGATGGGACAAAGTGTTTGCACTATGGCACCAAAGGTATGGCCATCTGAATGGACAGTGCCTGCATAATTTGTTCAATAAAAATATGGTTCCTAGGGTTAGTTCCCAAAAAATCAATAAAACTGCAAATGCAAATGCGAAATCTGTATGAAAGGAAAAATATCGCGTTTACCATTCGCGTCGTCGGAGAATCGAAGTAAGTCTGTGCTTTCAATTATTCATACTGATATTTGTGGCACGATAAGGAATGTTTCGAATGGAGGTGCGAAATACTTTCTGACATTCATAGATGATCACTCCCGTATGATCTTCGTGTATTTTATTTGTCAGAAAAGTGAGGCCCTAAACTATTTTAAGACGTTTAAGGTAATGGCAGAGAAACAGACTGGTAACAAAATTAAAATTTTAAGGAGTGACAACGGAAAGGAATACGTTAATAAAGATTTTAAAAACTATTTAGAATTTTATGGTATAAAACACCAACTAACCTCCCCCTATACTCCACAGCAGAATGGGTGCGCAGAGAGGGCAAACAGGACGCTGGTGGAAATGGCGCGTTGTATGCTGATTACATCTGGACTCAAGCAAGGTTTTTGGGCTGAAGCAATAAACACTTCTGTTTATCTTAGGAACCGGTCGCCAACGAAATTATTAGATCATCAGACACCATTTGAGGCTTGGTTTGGATATAAGCCAAATGTTTCCCATCTTCGGATTTTTGGGTGCAAGGCGTTTATGCTGATAAAGAAACCAGGTAATTCAAAGTTTAGCCCCAGAGGCAGAGTAGGCCAAAGCCTACAGATTGTATGAGCGTAAGACGGGTAAGGTTCATACTAGCCGCGATGTTAAATTTATTGAGAATCCATCGAAAATGTGTCTTACAGACTCCGATTTCATACTAATCGAATCATTAAAGGAAGACGAAGTTGAAAAGCCTGAATTCAAAGATGATCTAGGGCCGGAAGAGCACAAAGTTGCTGTTGATCTGTGGAAAAGTGAAAAACCTGATGTTGCTGCATATGAAGTTGTTGTGGGCGCAGAAGATGATGCTGGTGCTTCAATTGGAGCTACTGATCATTTTGATATTGAAGCTGATGAAGAAGTGACAGATAATGAAGAGGAAAAATGTACTGCACTACGAAGATTGTGAAGATACAGAATTAGAGGAAAATTTCTAATGAAAAGGACGATGATATATTCAATGAAAATAATAACCAGGTTAGTGTTAGCATTTTAAGAAGTGGTAAAATAAGAAACAGAGTTAATCTGAATACAAAAAAATCGAACTCATTAAGTTTCATCTCAAATAATGGCAAAAGCTGCCAGAATATACCAAATTTCGTCAAGGAAGCACTTCAAAGTCAAGATTCCCAGATGTGGCATAATGCTATGGAGGCGGAATATCGTTGGCTTCTGGAGAATAGAACATGGGATCCTGTTGATTTGCCAGCTGATCGCAAAGCTATAAAAGCCAAGTGGGTTTTTAATATTAAGAAAGATAAAACTGGTAAAATTGAAAGATACAAGGCAAGGCTTGTAGCAAAGGGCTGCAGTCAAAAGTATGGCCAGGATTTTACTGAAACTTTCTCTCCAGTCACTAGGTATTCTAAAATAAGGCTAGTAGTTGCTTTGGCCGTGGAGTTGGGGCTGCTGTTACATCAAATGGATGTCACCTCTGCATATCTCCATAGTGATCTGGATCAGGATATATGTATGGAACAACCTGAAAATTTTGTGAGTAAAACACACCCAGGAAAAGTGTGTAAGCTGAAAAAAGCCTTATACGGACTCAAACAATCCGGTAGACAGTGGAACCAGAAACTAAATAGTGTTCTGCTGAAAACTGGATTCGTGCGGTCATCTTACGACAATTGCGTTTACATTTTAAATCAAAAGGGTACTGTTAATATTTTGGTTGTATATGTAGATGACATACTCCTTGCTTTCAAAGATAGGAACGATTTAAATGATGTCAAAATAAAACTCGCTGCGTAGTTTAAACTAGAGGACAAAGGACCTATCAAAGAGTTCGAAAGAAACTGCGAGAGAGGTTCAATCATATTGGGACAACACAAAATGATTGCAGACATTTTAGATCCGGGATCGAAATTGGAAAAATGCACAAAATGTCCAAACTGTGCGAAGGTGAACACAAAAGTGTTTCAATCACTCGTTGGGTCGTTGAACTTTATTAGTCTGACAACACGGCCTGACATATCACACTCTGCGATAAAGTTATCACAATTCAATATGAACCCTCATATAGAGCATCTTAATGCAGCAAAACACCTGCTTAGATATTTAAATAAAACAATAAACTTTAAACTTGTTTTCAGACGTTCTTCTGCTAAATTGGTTGGATTTGCTGATGCTGATTGGGGTGGAGATTCTAATGATAGACGATCTTTTACGGGTTTCGTATTTATGCTTGCTGGATGTGCGGTTTCATGGGATTCCAGAAAACAACCTACAGTGGCACTCAGCAGTACTGAGGCAGAGTACATGGCCCTCTCATCTGCGTCTAAAGAGCTTCTGTACCTACGCAACCTGCTAGATGACATGGGATTTGGTTATCTCGCTTCGAATCCGATTGTGTTATATGGAGACAACTTAAGCGCACAACAGCTGGTACAGAATCCTGTTTACCATGCGAGAAGTAAACACATAGATATTAAAGTTCATTTTGTAAGAGATTTATATGAAAAGGGTTTTGTTAACTTAAAGTACGTGTCAACTAATAATATGGTTGCTGATATATTAACGAAAAATTTGAATAGAATTAAACATTCGCATTTTGTTAAGATGTTAGGACTTAACAGTAAAATTGAATTTGAGGAGGTGTATTGAAATCTACATTGTTAAAAGTACAAATTAAATTACTACTTACTACTTTACTCTACTTAACTTAATGGTAACACTTAAAACTCTTATATTGCTGATATTCTAACTTACTGCTACTATGTACATACAAATTTAACTGACTCTTGAATTATACGCTGAACTACTCGTAGTGTTTTTTCCTCTACATCTCAATCTCTAACATATATATATATATATAAACTCACTCCATAAAAGTTCTGTGACCATATCTGCAAACGCAGTTAAAACCCATATGCCGCACTGCCGCAAGTTTAATCGTGCGTGCACGGCACCCAAGGCCATCTATAGTGGAATCGATCATCCAAACGGCATAAACGATAGCCGAACTAGCGCGCAACGCATTCATGCGCAAAAACGCCAAAAAGGACGTAATTCATCAATAATTCAACAGCTAAAGTTTTCGCCAACCAACATCTTCAGGCACCCTGTACCCGCGATCGAAGAATCAACCAATCACCTACATCGACTGCGTCGGCCAAATCATCGAACCGTTCACCTGGTATCAATTTATTTAATATCACCATCACATCAGCTTTTCATCGCACCTCAGACGTTCATCATTTATACACGAACCCCATTTCCACACGCACCACATGCACTTTCGTGTTCACCTCCATCATCCACATAATCCTCTCCACTCCATGCACACCAGTTAGTGTTGTTTAATTTTTTTTGGTAAATCAAGCTAAGTATATTAGAGGTTATATTATAAGTGATTTGTGAATGTTCGTTCAAAGGCATTTTCTACGTCGCATTACAAATTATATCTACATATATACAGAAAAAAAATAAAACATTGAAAAAGCAAAGCCAGACACGGCACAATTATTGATTTCATACAAAACTTCTATGGATTCCCAGGATGCTGTGCACACCATCGGGATGTCAACATAACAACAACCTCATCGTAAGCAAAGTTTAAAACCGGGGTAAGTTTGAATATCTCTTATCTTTGAACGGACATATTGATTTGTCGATTTTTTTTTGGTACGGTAACTTTTGAATTGTCACTAAATTTTTTTTTTTTTTGCGAATGATAATCTTCTTAATATATATAAATCTCGTGTCACAATGTTTGTCATCAATGGACTCTTAAACCACTTAACCGATTATAATAAAATTCTAAAAAAAAATAAAATTTTAATTTATTGCTAATTATTTGTCTGTTATTATTTGATGTTCGATTGAAGCCAGATCGTCGGATTTGCTCGGCATTCAGTGGAGGAAATTTTGTGTGTGTGTGCGGCAAAACCTGTTTCTCTCTCTGTACCTTTTCTGCTGTATGCTTTTTGTTTCTCTTTTTTTTATACACCTTTTGTGCTTTGTGTTGTTTTTTTTTTTGCTCACTTCTTTTAAATTGAAATTGAACTGGAGATAGTGGAGAGAGTGGAGTTGTGGGTGGAGTATTAATGTGGTGCATGGGTGGGAGGGAGATAGGTCAGGGCAGGTATGTAATGTAATATGTAATGTGATTTAAAATGCGCTATATTGATTGTGGTCTGATTAGTGATTCATGTGCATGCATGCCATGAACGACTCCCGTTTGTGCTCAGTATTGTTTTTTTTTATCTATTTTTTAAAATCGTCTTCGTACCTTATCCTGAAGGTAAATATTATACATTTTTTTCGTATGCATGCATATGCAACTGCACCTTTTCTGCTTTATGTTTTTTTGAAGTTATTACTTCTTTAGGCGCGTTGGGCACTTTTAGATGGGAAGAATTTAATGAACACCCGATAAGTGGCGCTGTTGTCGTTTTTTTTTGAGAAACTCAACCGATCTCAATGCAACTTTGTATGCGTGCATGTTTGTATGCAGCTAGAAAGATGGGATAGTTTTAGGCCCGATAGGTGGCGCTGTTGTCGATTTTTCGAGAATCTCAACCGATCTCAATGAAACTTTGTTTGTGTGCATGGTTGTATGCAGCTAGAAAGATAGGATAGTTTTGGAACCGATAGGTGGCGCTGTTGTCGATTTTTTTGTTCGCTAGGGAAATGTAATAATTGGAATGTAATGCGGTATTCGATTGGGCGCTCTGAGAGCACTTTTTTTTTCTCAGAGCAATTCATATGTTCGTTTGGTACAAATAAAGCAATGTTTTTCAGATTTCAGAGCACTTTTGCGAATCAAGATATTTTCTCAGATTTACCAATACCAGTGCGTTTGAATTTGACAACTGGTAGAGTTTGTTTACATTTTAGTGATTTTTTTCTCCAGCAAAGAAAGGCATTGCATCGAGTGAATCAATTTTTGTAAGTTATTTATGTATAAATATTTAATAATCAATCGGGACGGATATTTCTAATCGCTTAGAAAAGTGTCGAAGACTGTACATATTCAAATCGCACGAATAGGTATCAACACAAAAAAGAGCAGGTGACGTTTTTACATATGTTCGACTAGGCACACGAAATCGGAAATCTGAGAGCAAATCTGAAGAAGCCGAATCGAATGTGTGACGGAATAATAGAATAGGCTAACTATTTGTTTGGGTTGTTTTACTGACAGTTGTTCTTCTCTTTTTTGGGTAAGAGTGGCTGGATTCCACTGAAGTCTATGTTATATTTACAAAAATTACATAATTTGAAAAATCCCTACTATTATAAAACAAAGTCATTGTTTCCTTTGTTTCTTGCTACACGTCACTTACAGCACCGGAGTGGGTTTATATAGCTCTTATTATTTTGTTTTAAATTTGAGAAGTGGAACTCTGGCGAAGCAAGGCGAGCACGGGTCAGCTAGTATATAATAAATTTGAATTTAATGCCACATTTTTGCGATCCTCCTTGTGGGTCTATTTGATGAATTGCAGCAGCAAATATTATTATTATTATTATTAGAACTTTATTGTTACATAAAATAAATTACATAAACAATATTAGTATAGCACTAGCTGCCAGGGATTTTGGCTAATTAAAATATAAAGGTTTAAATAGGTAACTCTAGCTTGAGTTTTATAATTATCTTAAATACAGATTTAATATTGCTTTCAGAGATAAATGTTAGGAGTTGTTGAAGGTCCTTTCCAGAGATGGTTTTACATATTGAGTTTATGTTTTCGCATTGCAGCATGTGTGTTACTGTAAAGGTGTGTTCTCCATCGCAGTGCGTACAAAGTGGAGCAGTTTCCTTGCTGATTAAGTGTTTATGGGTAGCGTTGGTATGTCCCATTCTGAGCCTAATATAGGCTTTGATCATTGCCGATGGAAGATGCAATGGGTATAGTGCTGTCTTAGCGGCTGGGTTAATCGTTGAATAGGTATAGGTGTTGATATTCAGACCAGTCGGTTTGCGTCTTAATCACCATTGATAATTTCAGATATCTTTTTAAATCTTTTTGGCTGAATTGGTAAAATGAGATAAGGGGCTCATTGAGGGTCCATTTAGCCTCTGTATCTGCGATTTCGTTACCAACGATATTTGAGTGTCCCGGTATCCAGGCCAGTCTTAGATTGTCTCTTTTCGCAATAAGCTTTTCGCGGATGTCCGCAACAATGTTGGAGTAGTTGTTGGTGTTTTTTATAGCATTGATAGAAGAAAGACTATCAGTAAAGATTATTGTTTTTTTATTTTTAGCAGCGTGAATTGCTTTTAGTATGGCAAGGGCTTCTGCCGTGAAGATTGATGAGGTAAAATGAAGAAGGCCCTTAGTGATAACATTACCATTTTCTTTGACCAAGGCGAAGGAAGCTTCATCATTTGTTTTCGAGGCGTCGGTAAATAAAAGTTGCCATCCTAGTGTTTCATACTTTTCTTTTATTTCAAGAAACATTTTCTTGTAGATTGCGTTGCTAGTTGAGGCCTTGGAGTATTCAGAAAGGTAAGAGATAACTGACTTTTTGGGCAGATTCCATGGCGGATGATTTATTTTGTATTTGTTTGCTAAGGTTATTGGGATTTTAAGGTTTTCGGGACTTGTCAGTGATTTTTGTAGCGCTGACGGGATTTTTGGAGGGTTTTTCCTTTTAAGTAATTTCTTGACATCGGCATGGATAGGTGTTGAGAATGGTGAGTTTATTTTAATAATGATTTGCCAGGGGCCCTACTCTGTATTTCGTTCCGAAAGTGAAAATTTTCGAAAACGAATATTTCGTACTCTCTATTTCTAAAGTGGAAAGAAATTTACTACTTTTGGAATGACAATTCCGAAAGTGGAATTTTCGTACCTGGGTCCCTACTCTGTATTTAGTTCCGAAAGTGAAAATTTTCGAAAACGAATATTTCGTACTCTCTTTTTCTAAAGTGGAAAGAAATTTACTACTTTTGGAATGACAATCCCGAAAGTGGAATTTTCGTACCTGGTAACTCGTTTATGAATGTCGAAAGCATTCGAAAACGGAAAATTTGTTTCTACAACCAATGTGATGACGGAAATGACGACGAATGTCTTTAAATGTATGTTTTTTATAGAAAAACTTAGTTTTAATAACAATTCAAGCAAATAAATTTAATTATAATGAATCTTCGAGCAGAAAAATGGACACAAAACAGAATTTTTGAATTAAATATTCACGTTCATATGAGAGACTCCATACATGTGAATCATGTGCTGCACCACCGTGCTTTGCATTTACTGCCCGTATGAACAATTTCATGGTCACATATCTATAATTTGTAAAGGCACTTTCATTGTTTTAAGAAATCATGAAGATTATGTTTTTTCTTACGTTTTATTTCACTCATTTTAAAATTTATATGTTTTGGACACAATACTTTTACTATCGCACTGCAGACATTTGCAACAGCACTTGATGTTGTTTGTTGTGCTAGTTTCAAGATAGTTGGAACTGCAGTTGATCTTAAAGGAATACAAAAAAGCGTTCTTCGAAAGGAGAAAGTTCTGAACAAAACTAAAATAATAAACAATAGTTAAATAGTGAAATGAATCTTTGCCACCAATACCTAAAATTTTACATTTTATCACACATTTTCATTATATTTGATTTGTCCCGTATAATTTTTCGTTCAATTCGTTCTTTATTATTTTCTGCATCAATCCAAAGTGCAACCGAATCCATTTTTTTGTTTTATTTTTCTTTCAAAATCGCAATTTTGCCTTATCCGCCTTGTTTGTTTTTTGTTTTGAATTCTTGATTTGGCAGATTTCGTGAGAACTAATTCGAGACTCGAAACAACCAATCCGTAAAAGGGAAAAGTGTTTTTTTTTCCGAAAAAAATCGTCACCGTAGCGTTAACTTCCCCCTCCATGGCGCACTTGGACGATGAAAACTCTAGAACGGCTCCACCGATTTGGATGATTTTTGTTTTGTGTTGTTCGTCTTGATTCAGGGATGGTTTAGGAAAAAAGAAAAGTCGAAAAATTCTTAAATATATGTGTGTAGAGAGCGAAAGAGGAACAGAGAGAGTAATCTAAACTAACTGGCACTATGAAAAATTAAAATGAATTGAACGGCTCCACCGATTTGGATGATTTTTGTTTTGTGTTGTTCGTCTTGATTCAGGGATGGTTTAGGAAAAAAGAAAAGTCGAAAAATTCTTAAATATATGTGTGTAGAGAGCGAAAGAGGAACAGAGAGAGTAATCTAAACTAACTGGCACTATGAAAAATTTAAATGAATTGAACGGCTCCACCGATTTGGATGATTTTTGTTTTGTGTTGTTCGGCTTGATTCAGGGATGGTTTAGGAAAAAAGAAAAGTCGAAAAATTCTTAAATATATGTGTGTAGAGAGCGAAAGAGGAACAGAGAGAGTAATCTAAACTAACTGGCACTATGAAAAATTAAAATGAATTGAACGGCTCCACCGATTTGGATGATTTTTGCTTTGTGTTGTTCATCTTGATTCAGCAATGGTTTAGGAAAAAAGAAAAGTCGAAAAATTCTTAAATATATATGTGTAGAGAGCGAAAGAGGAACAGAAAGAGTAATCTAAACTAACTGGCGCTATGAAAAATTAAAATGAATTTTAAATAGGCCGCCACGTAACACGGGCCAATACTTTACGTCCAATGATTCGCTTCTTTCGGCCGTCCCACGACAACTCGATTTTTTTGATGATAGATACTTAACTAAATTGACCCTGGAAGTAAGGGTTTTTCTAATATATGTACAATGTTCCTTAAAACTATATTTTGAATCCAATATAATGCCTTGTAAGGGGGAGAGTCGCGGTGAGCACTTGCCTGACGGGACGCCTAGCGCAGTGTCACCCTTTTCCTCCTCCTTACGATGAAATGGAAACGACGAAAATCTGCCTAGCGGAACGCTTAGCGAGATTTTAGAAATTCCAGCGATGATTTCTGATCGGTGGGACAAAATTTAAAAAAAAAAAACTTCTGGTATACCCAGTACAATAACTTATTTATTTAAAATGTTGAATCAAATACAATTACAATATTAAATATTTAAATGCGTTGGCTCAACAACAGGAGCCCAACGGTATACAATGTTTTGTTTCTTTATATCTATTTTACATAAATTGTAACTGTCTGCTCGGATTCATACTCGTAGTATGAATCGTTGTCTGGGTTGACCTCAGGGTGTTCAAGTCCGGGTGTTACTGTCCTTTGTGAGTTGGGGTGGTTGATCATCTTGGTATTATCCTCGATTGTGGGTTGTCTCGGTCAATTCGTAGAAGGGCAGATCTGTCCTGTCAGTGTCGCTTGGGAAATGTTGAATCAAAATAATGTAAGCCAAAACCTCATGTAAATCTTAACACTTGAAGAGTGTGAATCTTGTAAACGAATACAAATGTCAATAATGGTTGGTTTGTTTACACAAAAATGTTCGTTACGTTTGAATTTAATGAAATTTATACAAACTCTAAACAGTATAATATACTGTATATATGATATTATCATGAGACGTTATGAACATTAAAATTACAATACAAATGTGCAGTATACTTTTAGGGTGAATATGTTAAAATCATATACTGGATATTTCACGGCGCAGCGTCTAGGGTGGTTGGTTGCTACAGTCTCCCCCTCTGGCTACGAGTACGTCTCGGCGAGTTGCCAGGATCGTGATGAGTCTGCGTTGTCGTCTGTTTAGGGCGTCCTCTTCTTCGAATCGGGTGTCGAGGTCGGACGTTAGTGACATCGGCTCTGGAATTAAAAGGCGTTAGTGCAGATACGTGGTAACTTCCCAGAGGCACATCTAATTGGTCAGGGTGTGCAATTTGGAAAGTCGTCTCTCCCAGTCGGCGTGTAATTATGTACGGCCCGTCTCGTTTTGGCACGAACTTGGATGTGATACCCTTAGTTGCGCTGCTCAAGACGTGCGTTGTGACTAGAACTGCGTCACCAATTGCATACGTAGGCGGCACCTTGCGTTTCGAATTGGCGTATAACAAGCGTTGCTGCTTAGCTTGCGTTTCGACGTGACGTGATTCTTCTACCACGTCGGCCAGTTGTCGTAGATACGGAGTTATCTCTGGGACGAAATTTTCGTTGTCCAGGATGTTCGTTAGATTTTGCGATATGTGAATCGGTGTTCTCAACTCTCTTCCGGAAGTCAAGTAAGCGGCTGTTTGTCCTGTAGTCTGGCACACGGCTGTGCTCATAGAGAAACGGATCGAGGGTAATCGTTTGCTCCATGAAGAATGGTCTGTCCCCACGAGGATTGCTAGCTGTGTCTTGAGGTCACGGTTCTTGCGTTCCATCATGTTAGCTTGTGGATGATATACCGGAGTCAAGGTCTGCTCAATACCAAGGCAGGTAGTTAGATACTGCATGATCGATGAAATGAATTGAGACCCGTTGTCGCTAATTACTCGGCGGGCGATACCATATCGAAGGAATATTTCGTTGAGTAAGATGGTCGCGCATTGCTCGGCGGTGGCCTCTTCGAGTGGGAATAGCTCCACCCAGCGGCTTGCGGTGTCTTCAACTACGAATATCCATCGATAATTATTACTTGGCGGTAGTGGGCCAAATAGATCAATTGAGATGACTTCAAATCGTTGATTTGCGGGTATTGACTGAAAAAGTCCAGCTGGCTTCCGATTGGAGGGTTTGTATTTCTGACAGTCGACGCACTTTCTTACGTAGTCTTCTATGTGAGAGTTGATAGCTTCCCAGAAGAAGTAAGGCAGTACCCTTGCCTTCGTTTTGTCGATGCCATAATGACCAGCCGTTGGAGCGTTATGCAGAGCTCGTAGAATGCTTTCTTTCTCACAATCGGGAATCACTAGTGCTGCTTCATCTTCATTGTCGTCTACGTATTTGTATAATATCCCATTATTCGTGATGTACCCTTCGGAAACGTAGCGTTCAGCCTCTGTTCCCGTGCTGTCCTCAAATGCGTTGATGATTGTTTTCAGTTTTGGGTCGCCAAGTTGACCCCTGCGTACCTCATCAGGACGTCGCGTGGATAAGTCGATTTGAGTATAGCATACGTCGCATGATTGTACTGGTGGGCGTGATAACGTGTCTGCGACTGTGTTTGTTCTCCCTGTGATGTAGTCGATCTTCAGGTTGAACGATTGCAACTGCAAGGCCCATCTTGCGAGTCAGCCGGTTGGCGACTTGAGAGACATAAGCCACTTCAAGGGTTGATGATCTGTCAGGAGTGTTATTTCGGATCCTTCAAAATAGCCTCTAAATTTGTTGACTGCCCAAACGATTGCCAATGCTTCCCGCTCGGTTGTAGCATAGTTTCTTTCGGCGGATGTCAATAATCGACTGGCGTATTCTATGGGATGTTCTTCTGTCTTCTCCCCCTGGACCAAAACTGCCCCGAGTGCATAATTGCTTGCATAGGTCTTCAGATAGAAGGGTTTTGTCTCATCAGCTTGTTGCGGGATAGGTGCCGTTGTAAGTAATTTCTTTAGTGTATCAAAAGCCTGTTGCTGATCGTCAGACCAAACGAATGCTGTATTCTTCTTCATCAGGTTACTCAGCGGCTTGCCAATCTCCGAAAATCTTGGAATGAATCTCCGATACCAGGAGCAGGTTTGAAGGAACGTTAGCAGCTTCTTTGCATTGCGTGGTGTATTCATTTGGATTATGGCAGCCGTTTTCTTTATTTAAATTATTTTAATAATTATTAATTCGTTTAATAAATTAAATAAAATACATTTATAAAGTTTTATTTTGGCTTAAAAAATGTATTATTAATTTATATTATATGTAAATTTTTGTATGAATTTTTATTTATTTAAAAAGTAAATATTTTTAATTTATTTGCAGTAATTAATATTATAAATTAAAGATCCGTCTTGATTCCATTTCTTGTTAGGATGTGTCCTAGAAATTTGACCTCTTCGTAGCAGAGTCGGCATTTCTGACCATTGATTTTAAGACCGTACTCACTGAGTCTGCGGAATAGTCTTTGCAGGTCGTTTAGGTGCTCCTCGAAGGTAGGTGAACAGATGATTATGTCGTCTAAATAAGCGAATAGGTTCATCTCTCCTAGACCTGTCTTAATTCGATCTATTAATCGTTGAAACGTTGCTGGCGCATTGCGGAGTCCGAAACTCATTCGGTTGAATCGGAATGTTCCGAATGGCGTTATGAACGCTGTGATGTCCTTGTCTTCATCAGCGACAGCTATTTGCCAATAACCCGATTGCAGATCTAGGGTGCTCATGTATGGCGTCGCCTTTGCTGTGTGAAGCAAGTCATCTATCCTAGGTAGTGGGTACCTGTCTGGCGTTGTGACTGCATTGAGTTGCCTGTAGTCGATGCATACTCGAATGCCTCCGGACTTCTTGGGTACCATCACTACCGGTGATGCCCATGGAGAATCGCATGGCTCTATTATGCTTTGATGTAGCATCTTCTGAATCTCCTCTTTCAGTTGGGTCTTCCTGGTAGGCGAAAGCCTATATGGTGGTGATGCAATGGGTGCGTGATCTCCAGTGTGGATGTAGTGTTTCACCCCTTTTCCTGTCACGTTATTGTTCCAAGTGAAAACATCTTCGTTTGCCTTTAGAAGTGCGTTGATAGCGTTTCGTCTTTCCTGTGATAGGTGAAGGCCTTCTTCGCTGCTTAGTTCAATGGCGTTGATGTCAACCTGGTACGGGGGCGCACAGAGTTTGTCCCATCTTTTGTCTGATTCATCGCTCGTCGTGTTGAGGAACACGTTTTCAACGTCTCCGCCGCGTTGTGGGCTGTGCACATCCAAGGGGAGTGCGTCACGGAACATGTCGTAAATTGGTTCAGATTGATAGACCCTGGAAGATCTTGGTCGTCTCGATGTGCTTGCTTTCGGTGCTTGCTGACCAACTTCTTCGTCTATGGACATGTTCATGATTTGTTCTGGTGTAGACCCTAGTAGAGAAATCGGAACGATTTCATTGTCTTCCGGGTTTACCAGGGATTGTGGTGTGGATGCGTTGCTTCTTGGTGTGTTGGCAGATCGGTCTCCGTGGTCGTAGTATTCGAACGTTGCGATTGGTTGGTCGATATAGTGCCAAGTACGTTGAGCTAGGTTTAATACTATACCAGCTTCTTCGAGGAAGTCAATTCCTATTAGCGTTATCGAACTTCTCCGCTGAGTGAGTACGCAGATATTCATGACCTTCGAGCGATTGCCCAATATTATGCGACATGATGTACACCACATGTCCTTCTGTGTGTCGATTCCGTCCGCTAGCGTGTCACTTGCTTTCACCTTGTTGAACCTATGACCGGTTGCTTTGAGGTGTTGGTAAAGGTCGTTGCCTGCGATGCTAGTTAGCGCTGCCGTGTCTATATAGGCGAGCATTTCTTTTCCTTTTACCGAAAAGGGGATCGTTGGTATGCCTCCTTTAGGCGATACATTCAAGTTCTGGATCTGCGTGTACGATTGACTTGCAGGAGGCTTGCGACAATTTGGACAATTGGCTCGATAGAACCCCTATGCGCCACAACCAAAACAAATTATTTGCGGCTTAGCTTCTGTCGTTGCTGTTGTCGTCTTACTGGCCTATTTCTCCTGGTTTGCCTTTTGTCTCCGGCAGTCTTCTGCTTGATGTCCTCTGTAGTGACAATAGCTACATCTGGCTGTTTTGGATCGTGCTTGTTGAGATGGGGTTTCGTACGTTGGTGGCATGGCGTTTATAGAGAGCTGTTCCCAATCTCTGCACATCGTGATGAGTTCATCAAACGTCTTAAATTGCTCTCGTCTGACATCCTTACGAATAGATTCGTGGAGCAAAGAAAAGACCATGTCAATGAACATCTCATCTGGTAGCCTTTCGTAGGGGAGTTCTGCGATTAGGGCGCGCTTTTTGCTGATGCAAACATCTGATGCTTCTCCTTGTTTCTGCTTGGAATCAAAAATTAGTTGGAACAACACGTGGGCTTTGCGTCTTGGCGAAAATTGTTTGCGCAAGAGCTCCACTGCGTGTGTCCATGTCGTGACATCTTTTTCGACTCCTCTCCACCAAACCATGGCGAAGTCTCGAAATAACAGCGGCAGTTCGGATAGCGCATCCTCGTCGGAGATGTTTTTCACCCTTTTGAAGATTTCCACGCCGTGGAGAAAGTTGTCTAGGTTGGATCCATTTGGTAGACCGTTGAACCTTTCTGCACATTCTGATAGACCGACATCCTTCCTGAACAATCCCATTAGTTGACGTTGAGTCAGTTGGATCATGTCCGAAGGGGTGCTATCAATTGTGGCACGGCTATGTGTGGCGTTGTTTCTTTCAGCATTATCTGCGGTAGCAGCATGACGTCGTGGTGTGACGTCGTCGTCCATTTGGACAGCATTCATGGCTGCGGTAGCTGCAGCAGCGGCCTGACTTCTCGTCGTGACGTTAGACGTTGTGTTCATGGACCGTGTTCTGAAGTCGGTGATATCGATGCTGGTTGTTGTGTTGGCCTCTGTGTCGTGGACAGCGATGTAAATCGACCTGTCAACAAAGGCGTTGGTCGTGGTATAGCGTTAGCCTGTGTCGTGACAGCGATGACGATCGAGCTGGTGACAATAGCGTTGCCTAAGCGATGAGTTGGTTTCAGCCTGTGTCGTGACAGCGATGCAAATCGAGCTGGTGACAGTAGCGTAGCGTGGTATTGGCCGTAGTTCAGCGACAGCCTGTGTCGTGACAGCGATGAAAATCGAGCTGGTGACAGTAGCGTAGAGTGAGACAGACCGTGGTACAGCGTCAGCCTGTGTCGTGACAGCGATGAAAATCGAGCTGGTGACACTAGCGATGAGTGGGACAGACCGTGGTACAGCGTCAGCCTGTGTCGTGTCAGCGATGAAAATCGAGCTGATGATAGTAGCGATGAGTGGGACAGACCGTGGTACAGCGTCAGCCCATGTCGTGTCAGCGATGAAAATCGAGCTGATGACACTAGCGATGAGTGCTGCGTAGCCGGACTGTGTACAGCGTCAGCCTGTGTCGTTGATAGCGATGTTAATCGAGCTATCGACACTAGCGTAGGTGCTGCGTAAACAGACCGTGGTACGGCTTTGGAGTTGGGCGCCAAATGTAAGGGGGAGAGTCGCGGTGAGCACTTGCCTGACGGGACGCCTAGCGTAGTGTCACCCTTTTCCTCCTCCTTACGATGAAATGGAAACGACGAAAATCTGCCTAGCGGAAAGCTTAGCGAGATTTTAGAAATTCCAGCGATGATTTCTGATCGGTGGGACAAAATTAAAAAAAAAAAGACTTCTGGTATACCCAGTGCAATAACTTATTTATTTAAAATGTTGAATCAAAATAATGTAAGCCAAAAAAATAATGTTTTGCACTCTGCACCTCATGTAAATCTTAACACTTGAAGTGTGTGAATCTTGTAAACGAATACAAATGTCAATAATGGTTGGTTTGTTTACACAAAAATGTTCGTTACGTTTGAATTTAATGAAATTTATACAAACTCTAAACAGTATATCATGAGGCGTAATGACAATTAAATGTACTTGCAGAAGGCAGGTTTCCACCTGATTTCTTAGTACTCCCGCACCTCCACTGGTGGTGAGGGTCCCCCCCATGATGGCGGGGGCTACCATCACCAGTAGAGGCGCGGGGTATGGCTTGGTTGTTTATTTTATTAAGAGATGTCGTATTCATGATCAGTCTTCGTAGAAGTTTGTCTTTCAGTTAAGAGAGGGGAATTTGCAAGAAACTTGGTTTGGTTAGTGTTATTTAAATAGGCTGTGTTCTTTGTTTGTATGCAATCAGATAAATTAGCAATGCAATCATTAGCTGTGGTATGTGTGTATGCTCTTGAGTGAGAGTTGGGAGATTGAGTTTTTTCGGTATCAGTATTGTGGTTTGGAATTTTTGGGATATTTTCTCTTCGAGTCAGAGTAGAGCTTTCGTTATTATTTGCTTGCTGTGTGTTTGTGACTTTTGTGGGAACTAAATTTTCTATGGTTTGGGTTAACTTAGGATTTATATTTTGTAATGCTGGAGTGTTTTTTTGATTGAGAGAGGATTGGTTGGTTGGTTTGTTTTTAAGTGAACTGTTTAGTTCGATGGTGGAAAGAGAGGTGGAATGTTTAGAAGCGGTAGCTGTAAGAGGCAGTTGCTTTAGTTTTTCTGAGAAAAGATCAGAACGGGGAGTGGGGGAAAATGGGTTACGCTCTCTGTGAATGCGCCTAGCTTCGGCTAAGGTGCACTTGTTTCTGGTTTTTATTTCGAGAGTTTCTTTGCTTTGAATGTATTTCGGACAGGTTTTGGACGAGGCAGGGTGAGGACCGGAACAATTGGCGCACATAATGCGTGTACAGTTAGTATCATCATGAGGGGGGAAGTTGCATATGTCACAAGAAGCAGCACGTTTACACCATTTAGCTGTGTGTCCAAGTAGTTGACATTGGCGGTAGCGCATTGGGTTAGGAATGTATTCGGATATTTTGGTTTTATACCAGCCAATTTCGATTGCGGTAGGGATTTGGAATGAGTCGAATGTAAAAATCATGAGACCAGTTGGTATCCTTTTATTATCTTGAAGTTTTGTGAATTTGTAAACATCTGTTACTGGAGGATCAGAGAGGCAGTTGCTTTAGTTTTTCTGAGAAAAGATCAGAACGGGGAGTGGGGGAAAATGGGTTACGTTCTCTGTGAATGCGCCTAGCTTCGGCTAAGGTGCACTTGTTTCTGGTTTTTATTTCGAGAGTTTCTTTGCTTTGAATGTATTTCGGAAAGGTTTTGGACGAGGCAGGGTGAGGACCGGAACAATTGGCGCACATAATGCGTGTACAGTTAGTATCATCATGAGGGGGGAAGTTGCATATGTCACAAGAAGCAGCACGTTTACACCATTTAGCTGTGTGTCCAAGTAGTTGACATTGGCGGCAGCGCATTGGGTTAGGAATGTATTCGGATATTTTGGTTTTATACCAGCCAATTTCGATTGTGGTAGGGATTTGGAATGAATCGAATGTAAAAATCATGAGACCAGTTGGTATCGAGGATACCGTAACGGTTACCCGATTGGCAGGGTGGCTTTGGAGCCATCCCGAAAAGAAAAAATTTAGTTTCCACTTGTTTAAAGAAACTTAGCTTTTTAGATTACTGTTAATATATTATAAGTACGAAATAAGAAATCACAATTTTAATTATGTGAGAAGAGAGAGATGAAAGGGTAAAGATTACTCTGTGACTCGATAACTAGGTCCGGACGGTTGGAAGGTCAGCCGATGACTGTTGTTAAAATCAATTAAAGTTTTTAATAACGTATTTTTTCAATTAAACGTAAGTAAATGATGAAGAATAAATGAATTTCACTGTTTTCACACCTCTTGGTGTTTGTGCAGCACAAAAGGGGATATGGACTGCTTTAAGCAACTAATGGTAACTGATTAACCGCCAGTGTCGTTGAGCCTAAATGTATACCTTACTTTTTGTTTGTATTAAAATAAACTTCGACTCCGACCAATTCGGCGCTGCACGTGCCGATTTTATTTTGAAAAAATATAATTATTATACAATAAACAGATAAGCTGCTTAGTTGAATAAAACATGGTGAATTATAAATCATTTATAGAAGTTGGTTCCATATGAACGTCAGACCTTATTAAATTAATTCAAAGTGAATTATCCTGACAATTTTCTTTTGCTGTCAATCAGGTTTTTTTTGTTAGTGTACTTTAGATATGTGGATTTGCATACTTTTAGGAATAAATTAAAATATTTTACTCTGAATTTAAATAAAATGCGTGGTCAATTGGTTTTCATTCTTGCTTTTATGGTTTTGGATTTTAGCAACCGCTTCCGCTCGGAGAATGATCAGTTTGAATCGTATTAAATTTTCATACTCAGTTAGTATGTTGTGTTAAAATTGTTAGAAGGAGGATGTGAGCATTTGCAGGACATGGACGACGATGGTGAAGAAGACATATTTTCAAGTTATAGTCTTTAGATGTAGAACATCTACACGATGATGAAGATTATTAAGCCTAGATTATGAATATTCCGTTTTGAAGTTAAGATCCAATTAGGGGCTGCCATAAATTCGAGTACTTGGTAGCCATGGCTTACCACTTCCGGTCCAGTTTGGATATGGGGGTGATACAAGGGGTGGGTAATCCTCAGAGAGCACTACCATCTGTCGCTCTCCCCACTGCTAGGAATCTTATTAGCCTATCGGGACAATTCAGGTTTCTAATTTTTTTGTGAGACATTTACATTTTTTTTTTTTTGGCATGTAAATGCGTAGCGACCCGTCCAGTGCTTCCGACAGCAAGAACCCCCCCATCCGACGAGCTAGAACGTGCTAAAGCTAGCATGCCAAGCGGTCGTGGCCTGGACACCCTTCGACTTTAGCTGCCCGGACTGACTCAAGGTCCCTGTAAGCCTGGGGTCATAAAGGTAGCGTGAAAGGTGGAAGGGCCAAATATGGAGAGTCGAGAAATGCCCATCATCAAAAACCATTCCAGTCCTTCGGTCAATATCACCTCAACGATTCAGGCAATTGGGTGTTGGCTTTCAACAATCATCTTCTCCGTAGGAACAGTTATTTCGTTACAGGTGGCGCCCAACGTGGGGCCCGAATGTCCCGTAAAGAACGTTTTCTACAAACCCATATTTTGGCCTTCTCACCAGTAATCGTCGTTACAGGAAAAGTCAGGTTTGGGGCACAAGTATTTCCTTAGGCTGGAAAAATACGTCATTTTCTTCGGTAAGGCAAGATACATATACAGTATACACTACACGGATGTTATTTTTTTTTTTTTCATCTGTTCGTGATGTTGACACGTACAGCTAGTTAAAGCATACAGAGTTGGATGGCCAGTATGAGGACCAGATTATCTAAGAGATGCCTTGCTGCATCCATACGAATAATCGGTGCTTTACGATTCTTGTTAGTATCATACGTCCAGTGAATGGGGATGCTGTTTGTTCCCACATTCAGTCTGTAGCGTAGGCCTAGCATAGGTTACACTAGGGTACAGTTACGTTAATATAGGATAGGTATTAGGTATTATAGGATAGCGACAAAGAGTTCATTGTATACTGATGGCCAGTAAGTGGGTGTGCCAAGTCCTCATTTAGTCTGTTGCATCGATCCAATGACTTCTTATCTATAGCTATAAGCTTCGTACATTAGGTTAGGTTTAATTTTTTTTCTTAAGTGAAGTTGAGTAGACTTTTACGGCCAGTAAATGGGGTGGCCTGTATTCCCCTATTTAGCCTGTTGCGTAAACCCAACAAAACTTGCTTGAGAAATTGGTTAAGATCATAGAAAAAAAATTTTTTTCCATGGAACTTACCCTTCGACCGAAAGCGAGATTTTCGGAGTCTGCTATGTCAGTTGCGAAGGTACACACAGAAAAATCACTTATTTAAAATCAACCAACTTTCGGTTAAAAACTGTCAAGTGATATTGTTAATATAGCTCTTACAGAGTTAGTGGATTAAAAATAACCGAGTCAACTTGTTTAACGAAACTCGGTTAAAAATAACCGATTTATCAATTTCCCCTCCAATTTTTTCCGGTCGTTAATAACAAACTAACTTGGTTTAATTTAACCAAGTTACTCTGTTGTTGTTCGCCAATTCACTTGGTTGAAATTAACCAACTTACTTGGTTGTATTTAACCAACTGACTTTGTTATTATTAGCCAACCAACTTGTTAGAATTTAACCTACTTAGTCTGTTGTTATTAGCCGACGCACTTGGTAGAATTTAACCTATTTCATCTGTTGTTATTAGCCGACTCCCTTGGTAGAATTTAACCAACTTCTTTTAAAACTAGCCAACTAACTTGGTTGAATTTAACCATGCTATTATGTTGTTATTAGCCAACTCACTTGGTTGAAATTAGCCAACTTACTAGGTTGTATTTAACCAACTAACTTTGTTACTATTAACCAACCAACTTGTTAGAATTTAACCAAGTTACTCTGTTGTTATTAGCCGACTCCCTTGGTAGAAATTAACCAACTTACTAGGTTGTATTTAACCAACTAACTTTGTTATTATTAACCAACCAACTTGTTAGAATTTAACCTACTTACTCTGTTGTTATTAGCCGACTCCCTTGGTAGAAATTAACCAACTTACTAGGTTGTATTTAACCAACTAACTTTGTTATTATTAACCAACCAACTTGTTAGAATTTAACCAAGTTACTCTGTTGTTATTAGTCAATTCACTTGGTTGAAATTAATCAACTTTCTTGGTTGTATTTAACCAACTAACTTTGTTATTATTAACCAACCAACTTGTTAGAATTTAACCTACTTACTCTGTTGTTATTAGCCGACTCCCTTGGTAGAAATTAACCAACTTACTAGGTTGTATTTAACCAACTAACTTTGTTGTTATTAACCAACTTGTTAGAATTTAACCAAGTTACTCTGTTGTTATTAGCCAATTCACTTGGTTGAAATTAACCAACTTACTAGGTTGCATTTAACCAACTAACTTTGTTATTATTAACCAACCAACTTGTTACAATTTAACCAAGTTACTGTTGTGTTATTTAACAGTGTCTTTATTGTTCTCGTATGATGGTTGAGCTGCAACTGGTCGCTATGCCGATCAGTGCCATCTGCTCACACGTAATCTTAATACATACATAGCAAGAGCGAGAGAGAGTCCATATCAATATGAGAATAGTTCCTACTACTACATCTCCCCCTTTCTAACTCAACGAAAAAACTTAAAACGATTATTCATGATTATTCACTCAATTCAATATCCAGCATTTCATAAACCAATTCATTATTATTAACTAAGTATTCGCATTATGTAGTTACGCTTCGTAGAATTGTGGCTTTTTAACTAATCGGCCGAAACGGTTCCGGTAGTGATCTTGCTGACTCATGTTTGATGGCGGTTGTTTAGTTAAATTATCTTTATGCAAAACTTCGTTACCTGCATGTATTTTATCTTGCTGCACCGTAGCTTGATTGCCTAATCTCATATCATTATTATCACTACTTCCCTCTATATCACCTAAATTTTTAAAGTTTGGAGAATTGAATGATCTACGCAATTGTTCTGTATTTCTCCTAACTAAGCGATTGTTTTCGGTCCGTATGACATAAGATCTTGGGTTTTTGTCTTTTGTTTCTACCATAGCAGGCTCCCACACTTTGCCTTTTTTGTACACAGCAAAATCACCTGGATTAAGCGCTAACTCTTTTCGATGAGCGCTTCTGTCATAGTATGATTTTTGCCTCTCTTTTGCACGCCGCATGCTAGGTACCGCATCCTTCCCTATCATTCGCGGTTGTAGCAAGTTTTTTGCTATGGGAGCTTGGAACGCAGAATTCTACTCATGAGCAACTGAGAAGGTGTATAGTCCAAATGCGAAAGCTTTGTGCTACGATACTCTAATAACGTTGCGTATATATCTGCACCACTTACTAAAACTTTTCTTAACATTGTCTTAGCTATGCCAACTGCTTTCTCGGCCATGCCATTTGATCTTGGATGGTATGGGCTCGAAAAGTTAAAACTGAATTCCCAGTTTCTCGCAAATTGTTTACAAGTAAATGAATTAAATGGCTGATTATCGCATACCACTTCTTCTGGTATACCATGCACCGAAAAAACTTCTTTCATTGCTTGTACCACACTCATTGCCGTTTTTGTAGATAGCTCCTTTCAATCGAACCATTTAGAAAAGTAATCTACAATTACAAGAAAATTCCTTCCCATAAATTCCAAAATATCACAACCTACTTTTTGGTATGGAAACTCTATAATATTGTGCGGAATTAGTTCATGTCTTGCGTTGTTCGGTTATGACATTTTCGATATCCCTATTCATATAGGGCCAGTAGAATAAACTTTTGGCTCGTTCAATTGTTTTCGAAATACCAAAATGACTCTCATGTAATGCGTTCAGCGCATGTGGTATAAGCGTATTTGGAACAAAAACTCTATTTTCATAAAACACTAGTCCATTATCTTCATAAATCCTGTCTTTGATGTTCCAAAAAAATTTGGTATTGTCCGGGACTTTGTTCTCGGCCACCGGCCAACCATCTTTATAATAGCGCACTAGGGTTTCTAAAACCGGGTCCTTTCTTGTTTCCTGTATATACATGCATTTTGTACGACTTCCTATGCTCACTGCATGTACATATTCAGCTGCTACATCCTCTAAATTTACCTCCGTATCAGTTCCATTACTTCGAGACAAAAGGTCAGCAATATGTAAGTCCTTACCTGGTATATATCTAACATCTAAGTCGTACATCGTGAGCTTAATCTTCATCCGTTGCAAACGGGCTGAATAATTGGTTCCTAGTGACTTATTCAAAATAGAAATTAATGGTTTGTGGTCCGTATGAACCACAACTGGTCTACCATATATGTAGCCATGAAATTTTTTACATGCGAAAACTATCGCCAACAACTCCTTTTCTATTTGCGCATAGCGCGTTTCTGCACTTGTCAAGCTCTTTGACGCATAGCAAATCGGTCTCCCCTGCTGTATAAGACAGCAACCTAAACCATCCTTGGAAGCATCGGACTGAATGACAGTACAAAGAGAAGGATCAAATGTGTAGAGGGTAGTTGCTTCCTTAATTGCATGCTTGACATCATATAAAACTTTAGAGTAATAGTCGTTCCAGGCGAATAATACATTTTTCTTTAACAGTTCCCGAAAGGGAGCAGTGAGGCTGGCCAAATTCGGAATGAATGCCCGAAGATAGTTGATTGTACCTAAAATTTTCTGCAATTCTTTTTGATTGCTCGGATTCTTTATGCCTTTGATAGCAGTTACCCTTTCCGGATCTGGGGTCATACCAGTGGCAGAAAAAATATGCCCCAAATATTTTACACTCCTGACCCTATACTGAATTTTACTCGAGTTAAACTTTACGTTAAGGCTCCTTGCCCTCTCAATCACATTTCTTAGATTTACATCATGCTCTTCGAGTGTCTTGGCACCTACAATCAAATCGTCGATATAGACGAACGTTCCGGGAAGCTGCCCAAAATATTTAGTATTAAGTTTTTGAAACTTTTCTGCTGCTACCTTTACGCCAAAAGGCAATACATTAAACATATATGAACCAAATGGTGTACTAAAAACAACTAGTTTCTTTGAGTTCTCATCGAGTTGCAGCTGCCAAAAGCCTTCTTTAAAATCTAAGACTGTAAAAACCGTATAATCTCGCATCTCATCTCTGAAATCTTCAACTGTGGGTATCAAAAAGTGCGCTTCTAGTAGTTCTGCATTCAAATCCTTAGGATCCAAGCAAATGCGTAAGGATCCATCCTTTTTTTCCACTACTACCAGATTATGAGACCATTCACTCGGTCCCTCATACCTCGATATTATACCCCGTTGCTCCATCTTACCAAGTGCCTCTTTAACCCGCTGCCTAACTCCTAAGGGTATGCGCCTGGGGGGCCTGTTTATCGGCGACGCTGTACTCTTGAGTTCCAAGTGGCATTTATCTGGAAAATGCCCAAAGCCTTCAAAAATATCCTTGTTTGCCTGAATAAATCCTTTCTTATCATCTGTCGTACCTACACTGTCAACCCGTTTCACTAGACCTAATTCCATGCAGGAATCTATCCCGAGTAACGGCTGACTACTCCTTTCAGTCACCACAAAACTCAACTCGTACTGTTTGCCCTTATGTTCAACTATACACTGTGCCGATCCTAGCACCGATAGCCTAAATCCTCCATACGCTTCTAATTTAATCGTATATGGTCTCAAATTAAGCGTGGGTGTAAGCTTATCAAAAATTTGTTTGGGAATTATGTTGACCTGCGACCCACTATCTAACTTAAACTTGACCTCAACGTTCTGTACAACCAAGCTCTCAGTCCAGCAAGTATTTTTTAAAACTTTTTTATAGGTATTCACTGAATCAATAAATAATTCACCATCATCACCATCAGAATTACATGCGCTCATATGTTTTACAGCAAATCCTGTCCCTGAGCATGTTTTTTCTTTCTGCCCCAAAGCTGCAGTTATCAACTAGTGTCGAAATTTCTTTCAAAAAATGGTCGAATGGTTCACCCTCTTTTTGATTTCGCATGTAAAAACGATATCGTTCGTACACAACATTTGTACGCGGATTGCAGTACTCTTCGAAACGCTCCTTCACCACATCGATCTTCTTTTGTTCTACTTCCGTTAGTTCGAATGTATGGAACAATTCTATTGCCTCAGCACCCGCACAACTTAGAAACCTAGCTACTTGAATAGCTTCTTCTTCCTTGTTTGTCTTCGTTGCCGTTGAGTAGATATCGAAGTGGATCTTAAATCGCTTCCAGTTTTCTTGTAGGTTTCCATCTAAGTTTAATTGTTCTGGCTTAGGGAAATCCATATTTAATTAATTGTGACACCACGTGCAGCACTATGTATTTTCTATGTATATTCTATGCTATGTCTTTTCTTCACAATTGACCACAACGATTGTATTTACTATGCCCTTTTCTTCACAATTGACCTTTTTGTTTTTAAATTGCTTTCTATTTAAACTTTATGGGCTTAAATTTTTTCACTATTCCAATTAGTTTTTGTGAAATTCTTATGTACCGGCTGCGCCATGTTGTGTTATTTAACAGTGTCTTTATTGTTCTCGTATGATGGTTGAGCTGCAACTGGTCGCTATGCCGATCAGTGCCATCTGCTCACACGTAATCTTAATACATACATAGCAAGAGCGAGAGAGAGTCCATATCAATATGAGAATAGTTCCTACTACTACAGTTACTCTGTTGTTATTAGCCAATTCACTTGGTTGAAATTAGCCAACTTCTTTTAAAAATAGCTTACCTACTTGGTTGTATTTAAACAACTTACTCTGTTGAAATTAGCCAACCTTCTACTTACTTATTATTAACCAGTCCATTAGGTACAAATTTACCAATTTACTTGAATTGTATCCAACATTTTCGGTTGAAAGTAACGAACTTGAGTGCATCTGAAAATTAAACCATCTTAAGGGAAAAATAATTTTACCCTAAAATAAAAAAAAAGTTCTTTCATATTAAGTACATAGATTTTTTATTATTATATATATATATAACAATATACATATTTTCTGTTAATTACATTTATTTATTATTTGTAATGTTACTTTAAATATGTGGGTCATACATTTAATAATTTAAAAACAAATGTGACAATGTATATTGTTATGAATAAATTAACATACATATAATATTGATTCATTTTAATTATGAAATCTGCAATTCCAAACAGTCATTTACATTTATTATTTAATCTATTTTTTATTTATAGTGGGCTTCTTAAAATAACGTACTGCTTAGAATTAGGTAAAATATTTAAAGCGTCAGGAATTGGCGATAAAAAAAAATTCAAGAGGAATAACAATTTGTTTCGATAATAATGGAACTTCTACCTCATATGCATAGTAGTGTTCATCGAAACATTTGGTCTTAAGTACTGTACCAACAAAAATCAATTGACTTAAGTCATAAACATATATTTTTTTCACTACAAAAAAATCGTACAGATAATAATCTGAACTTAGACTTTTTACTAAGACGGATCCCTTTTTATAAAGTACAGAAGACATGGTCGCCCAATTAACCATAGTCAACGTTTTATTATGGTCCAGTGATAGCTGTGATCGTATATTATTAAGTTCAAATAACAAGCCATATTTTGTGGGTCCAACGCCAAGTATATTAGCAAGTTTTCCCCGTAAAAACATTTCATTAAGTTGAAGTTGATGTTTCATTGCTAAAGTTAAGGTTATATTCATTCGGTTACATGATGATCTAGCAGACATTTTGGGTTGCCTGAGTTTAGCTTCGAACCTCATTGACCACAAAGACGTTAATGGGCCGTATTTTTTAAAAGCGGTATGGTAGTGAATGGGATTGCGGAACTTTGGCATAAGAGAGTCCTTGGTAAGTGTAATATATAGTTCATTAAGTTCAGCTATTAATACTTGCAAGAAATCTTCTGTTCCAACAGAAACCTTTAAACTAAGAAGTATGTCAACGATTTGTCTTAGTTTTATATACATTGCCCAAATACTATTACCTCTCGGCACAAAGTCACCTATAAGTAAACCCAAAAACCGCAAAAGAGTAAGCTTAAGATGTTCCCTTTCGAGAGAGCAAGGTTTGTTTTTAGTATCAGGGCCATATGAGAAAGCTAATAATTTATCATTGAATATTGTTAAAGAAAACAATTTGTTTTTTTCGGTATACTCTGAAAGTAACGGGTGATTTTTTAAGAGGTTTAGAACTTTTTAAAAAAAAAAACACAAAAAATTCGAAAAAATTAATGAAATATTTATTTGAGTCGATAGTTTGAACCTTGCAATTTAATGTTTAAAGATAATTTCATGCAAATGTTGACCGCGGCTGCGTCTCAGGTAGCCCATCCGCTGAGTCCAATTTTGGCATACTCTTTCACACATATCGGCCGGTATCTCACGAATGAATGCATGGATGTTGGCTTCCAGTGCGTCAATCGAAGCGGGCTTGTCCCTATACACATTAGCCTTGACATACCCCCACAAAAAATAATCTAATGGTGTCAAATCGCACGATCTAGGCGGCCAATGACCGGCCCGAAACGTGAAATTAACTGTTCACCAAACTCGCCTCGCAATTGCGCCATTGTTTCGCGTGCTGTGTGGCATGTGGCACCGTCTTGTTGAAACTACATATCATGCAAGTCAAGAACTTCCATTTCGGGCAAAAAGAAGTTTGTTATCATCGCTCGGTAGCGTTCACCATTGACAGTAACGCTGTGATTCGCATCATCTTTGAAGAAATATGGCCCAATAATGCCGCCGGCCCATAAACCGCACCAAACAGTGGCTTTTTCGGGATGCATTGGTAGCTGTTGCAATGCTTCTGGCTGATCTTCACTCCAAATGCGGCAATTTTGCTTATTTACGTACCCATTCAACCAAAAATGAGCCTCATCGCTGAACACAATTTTTCGATATAAAAGCGAAAATGAACATTTCGAACCGAGCACGAATTTTGATAGTAAAATTCAATAATGTGCAAGCGTTGTTCATTTGTAAGACGATCCATGGTTAAATTGCAAACCAAACTGAAGCTGTTTGACAGTGACACAAGGTACTAAACACACGTCAGCTGTCAAAACCAGTGTTGCCAAAACCAAACCAGCTAAAAAATCACCCGTTATAAAACACAAAATGTATTTGGCTGCACCCTCTAGCATATCATGCATAATATCAGCGCCCACCTGTTGAAACAAGTCGAAGTCGTTTAAACCAAGAAAAACACACCTTTCCTTAATGCCGGTTAAAGATAAATTATTTAAAGCCAGATCTGCTTCATAGCTTCTCATTGTACGAAGAAGTGTTGAATCTTCATAAAGTTGCTTTTCCAATACATCTTTTGTAACTTTGCACACTCTGCAAGAAAATTTTTTTGAAAAGCTCTCTACAAACCCAATCAGAGAGTGTATTCCTAAATTGTCACCAAGAATCAAAGCTAGTTTAAAAAATAAAGATCCCTTGAAAGTTGGAATATCTATTTCTATGCCTACTTCGCATAAAAAATTAAACTCATCAATAACTGGTTGGAATATAACATTATTACCAAAAGATATTCTGTCGGATGAATGAAATAATAAAATAAGGAATATATTGGACAGAACTGAACCTCCATAAACTTGGCAGAGCACATATGTCAAAAATCAATTTTGAATAGCCCTGAATTATGTGCTAATTTTGTATTAAGTCTTTGATTTTTGTGCTCCAATGGTTTAGGAGAAAATCTACCTTGAAAAGTGCTCTGGCAGCTTAACGTTACGCCAGCAGAGCACATAGTCAAATCGGCCGAAAATTAAAAAAATTAATACTCTATACTGATGCTTGATTTATGTGCTTTTTTTGTGCTAAGTCTCAAGCCTCGTAGCTCAAGCCATTTAACTAGAAATCGCAATACAAATCTCAATTCTAATAAGTTCATAGAATTCTGTTAACGCAAATCCTAAAAACGGATCAAAATCGAAAAAATAAAAACCACACACATATCTCTGATTTATGTGCTTTTGATTTGCTTAGTCATTGATTTTTGTGCTGTCCTAATTTAGCGACTAATCCAAGTTTTAAGTTTCGCTCTTTTAGTAAAAGGCCTTTTACAGCTCTGCTAAAATATGTCAGCTGCAAGAAAACAAAATCACAATGCAGAACGTCGACATTGTGGCGCCATAACAAAAACAGCATATAAAAATAAAAATTTACGACATTTTAAGGCAAATACAATCCATATTACCAGGCCCACAGCAATTATAGTAGGCATGGGTAAAATAATCCTTCCAAAATAAATAAATATCCATTGCGCACTGGTGTTTGGGCTTTTTAGTATGCGTGAATCAATACACGAACACATCCAAATTTTGTTACGGCTAACTCGGTGGGTAGCCATGCATGGAGGAAAAGGAAAACAAGTTGTGGAAAACTGTGAGGGTGAGAATGTTCCTTGAAAATTAAGTTACTGTAGGCTGTAAGTATTATGTTTGCCTGGTGTAATAAGATTGACACCATCTGAGTGAGGATCGACTTTGTAGCGCCTTAAAAAAATATTGTGCACATTTATAATAAATGGATGTATGCCTGTGTATGTGGATGTGTACTGTCGATCGTAGGTACCAGGCAAACAGCTTAAGGACACCTATATCGAATTAGCTGCTGAAGCACCGTCTCGGGGTAGATATTTGGGGGTGTGCGTAAGTAAATCGGCTCATAAATGTATGCAATGATAAAAACGTATGCAATGATAAAACGTATGCAATGATAAAACACCGGGACGCAATTTACGTCCCCGCAAGTTAAATGTGTGGAATTACTCCACCAGATTCCAACAAAGCGCGCTTAGATGTTTACACATCAAAAACTTAAACGTCTCCTAAATCTAGACAATTATCACATACAAAGTCTGCAGATATAGGCTTATTGTATTCCAAAAAGCTGATTGAGCTACTTTAGATGATACCAACGAGCAGTGGCGGAATTGCACTCCTACCCGCTCTAGGCCCTAGGCCATGTGCCACTCTTTCTCAACAGCCATCATTATAGAATTGCTACATAATTCAAGAATTTACTTTATTCTCACTTTTAATTGATTTGCTAGCTTATAATATTTTCCGAGGTTTCAGAGGGATGATTGGACATTTAAATAAAACATTTGAAACGGTTTTATTTTTAATAAAATAAATGTTTTTCAATGTGCTACAAAAAAAATACAATTTGCTTAAAAAATCAGCTTCTATGTTAAGCAAATCAAGATAAACGACTCGTTTTGGAAACTGAAATATGTATGGGAAAACTTTTGTTTTCGATGATGTTTTCTTGTGTTTTGGCGAAAACCCGGTTTTGGGCTTGGTGTGAAAAGCCTATTACAATAACTGTAGGAAACTTTCCATAAAAAGATTCTAGCAATGTGAATATGAAAGACTCAGGGAGTTCTTTTAACAATCCATAAAGATGATCCACCTTAGACGATGATACCGCCACGGCTTTTTGCACAAAATATAGCTATAGGTAGGTATGAAAATTTCAATATGATCTATTCAACATTGTTTTTAGCCCTGCATTACTTCCATCTCACTTCTTGCAAATTAAAAGAAAACAAAACAAGAGCGCACTCTCATATTCCAAAGCACCACATCCACAACCCATAGTCCCCAATTTTTTTTTACCTACTCACATTTATAATCCACGCAAATATAAAACAATAAATAAAAAAAAAAATGTACAATGACTTTTGGGATTCAATAACACTTAGGCCTGTTTGCTGATACTACTCATAGGGATTTAAGTTCTACTTAAATACCTTATGCTGCTTTTTCCTTGTCATAGACTGGCACATAAGATTTTAAGTTAAATTTAAACCGCTACGAGTACTATCAGAAAACGGGTCTTAGTTCCACTTCCACTTAAAATCTTATATGACGATTGTGTTGTGTGTTTGTGTAAGTTTTGGATAAAAATATAATCATAGCCAATTAGCCGTAACATACAACAAACGAGCTCTTTCATTCAGACTCAGCTACTTGCTTGCCTACACACAGAGTTTATTTATTTTGCTCTTCATTTAACACGTTCTTATCAGCTAAACTCAGCGGAGCTCGCGCTTATGTAAAGTAAAAGCGGAACTTTGTCATTGAATTTTAAAATAATAATCACGCAGCAACTAGTCTCTCTTGAACCTCGTCGTTGGCAGCTAAACTTAAAAGTTCCTCATAGAGGAAAATAAAGAGCTACAAAAAAATATAAATTATAAATAATTATCGGAAAATAAAGAACTACTAAGAAAATATAAATTATAAATAATTAATATGATCAGTACAATAAAATGTATGTAAAAATAGATGTGCGTTTCATTATAATTATTTTGTAGCAAAGTATGATTTGAAAATAGGTAATTTTGTTATTTAGTATGTCATTGATTTGCAAATATTATGTAACCTCGTCATTTGTATTTCAAAGAATTGTTCTTGGTTTAGCGCCGCTAAACTAGCTAACTGAGAAGAATCGCCCCTGCTGTGGGGTTCTTATTATTTTTCTTAAAAGGATCTAGACAAAAAAAATGCTTCGACAAAGTCAGAGGAGACCGAGATCTGCATGGTGAACAGGATTCTGATCTGGCATTTGATGAAATCAATGATTTATATAATATATTTTTTACTCCTACTGCTTTATTAACATTAACAGGAGCAATTGGAGATGTTGTTGCAGTTGATTGATTTTCAATTAATTTTACATCAGTGAAATTGAGAGTGGAACCTGAATTTTCAAAGATAGTCGGTTCGATTAAGGTTATGGGGGCATAAGGTTATTATGTCAGAAATCGTATTATTGCTTAGATTTTCATCAACAATTTCAAGCGTTCCCATCTTCTTAAAAAACAGTGTTGATCGGAATTGAAAAAAAGTCGATAGGTTCTGCATGGTACTGGCGTTGGATTATACGCCATTTTAGCACTTTAAGGTTTTCATTATTATGTCAACACTGACCCCATTTCTTACCGATCATTTTTAAATGGGTTCTTACGCTTTTGCGAGAATAGTCTCAAGAAGGTCTGTTTGCTTAAGGGGAAAGAAACATTTTGGGCTCCAGGAAATAACCCCCCAACGAAATAACCCCCCAAATAGAAATAGAAATAGCCCCACAAAACTTGTATGGAGGTGGGGATTTATTTCACATGAAATAAATTCAACGAAAAGTATAACAAAAAAAAAACCTCGCACCCACCCCGTAATCCAACAGTAAACCCAAGCAGGGGGTTGCAGGGTGGCAGCATGCCCCCCATACACATTTCATAATTTGCGCAAATTACCATTGTCTCAAATATTAATTCGAGAGAAGGGCGCCTGCGCCGATTTCTTACTTATTTGGGAACTTATTTCATACCGTCTTGGGGACTTATTTCATACCATTTTGGGACTAATTTCGTGTTCGATTTGGGGTATAATTTCACAGTGAAATTATTCCCCAATTTTGGGGGTTATTTCGTTGGCGGGTTATTTCCTGGAGCCGTTATTTATATCGACTGAACCGTCGGTAAGTTCATCTACCTTTATCCGAAGATTGGGCACCTTGTCGTGGTGGGGCGGCTTAAGTAGAGGAACAGGATGCTAGATCAGGGTAGTGGCCCAACTCCTCTGGTAGAGCTGAATGTGAATTGAAAAATCAAGATCCAATCCGATCAATCGATCAACCCTTAACTCCAAGATGGCTGGTCTGCAATGTCGAGGGGGCTGTGATAAGGTAGGCAAAACTACTGGTTCACAGGGTTCAGGGGTAATTGAACCGCTAATTGAGACTCCTCAGGGGCAGCTCAATCCTCTGTTGTATTGTAGTTGAGTAGGATAGGTATTGGGGATCTCTGCCTATTCGGTCTGTTTAATTCTCCCCTACACGTGGGTACACATATGGACCAAATAAATAAAAATAAAAATAAAAATAACGTGCATTCGGAAAATGAGGTGGAAGGCTTAGGGGTCGAGAAGGTGCTGGAAGGCGCTGGAATGAACCCGAATTAGCTCGATGGGTCAGTGGACTCTAATGGGAAACCAGAATGGTTAGCGGACCAATCGTCAGTGGAGGTGGACAATGCGGTGCAGAAATGCGCCAAGAGGTCAGCCGAAACTGCGGAAACCGAATTGGAAGAAGAAGAAAGGCTCGATCCTGAGCGGAGGTTGAACAAACAACTGAGGCAAAGGATGAAAAGAGTCAGAAGGAAACAAAGATTGGCCTTGGCTAAATCTGTTTCGGCGGAAGGCATAAACAAGACGGTCGATGAGTTGACTGAAATGGTTGCCAATATGACGTCAACCGAAACCTCTCCAGAAGACGAAGGATCTAGGTTCAAATGTTCCGGGACCATCAGTTCCACCCGAAACTGCGATGAAGGGGACGGAAGGCGGAAAGGATGACGGACAGTCTGTTCAACATGGGGTCAGTCTACAGGCACCACACTGCAGTGGTTATGTGGATGGACAACATGTAAAACGGAAGGTTAGTCAGCCAGCAAAGCAGATGCGTGCAATGCCGAGCAACCTGGACCAAGCAAGGTAATGCGAAAGCTGAACCGAGCTATGGAAAGGAAAGCGAAGCAAGCAGATTGTTTAAGAATGCTTTATCTTTTAATTTTGTTTAACTTATATATTCTCGATTAAAATCTTAACCATTTGTTTTCTCTTATTCCAATACTTGCCAAACTTAACGTAGTTTCCCTATAATAATTTTCGTTATCTATAAAAAGTCACTCAATTGTTAACGCTACTCAAAGCTTTTTTTTCTTTTTGCCGTTCGGTTTCGAAATCCCTGTAATGATATCATCGCATTGTATTGAGTAATCGGTAATCTCGGCCACTTGGATTTCGGACGCAACACGGTAAACACCACCAATAAATTTTTGTGAACTCTCGACTTTTTTTCTTTTTCGCTCGTTCGTCGATCATTTTTTCCGCTGGTTCGTCGGCCTTCTCTCGGTTCGCCAGTTTTGTTCCTGCTTCATTATTGAACACAGATAATGCAAAACCTTACACTAGGGGTGAGCGAACCAAAGTTGACAAGGGCGTAAAAACCTTTGCCCAAACAGCGGCGAACGATCTCCGAATGGGTGTTGGCGACATGAGTCGAGAGGGGGGGGATAGATGCAACACAGTTGAGTATTTTTAAAAATGCTCTTCTGGATGCTCTAGACTTACTTCCGACGAATGCAGGTGACATCGGTGTAAAGGAGATAACCTTGGAGGAAGGGATTATAGCAATCAAATGCGGTAACCAAGAAACCAAGGGTTGGCTATGTGAGATTGTAGGGAAGATGACCGACCTATGGGAGGGAATTAACCTTAAAATAGACAAGCTTCACATACTAAAGGATGTGGAAAGGTTGATAATCTTTGTTCCCGGTCAACCCGTGAGCAAGGATGTCATCCTCTCCAGACTGTGTCGTCAAAATTCCTGCGTGAAGGACACTGCTAAATGGAGGGTTACTCATGTGGGAAGATATGATGACAACAAAATTGGTGGAACCAAGCTGACGATCTGGTGCCCAAGGGAGGAAGCGATACTGGTTAGACAAGCAGGAGATAGACTCTTCTGTGGGTTGGACATAGCACTCGTGAAGTTCCAAGGAGCATCGGAAAAGACTCAACTTGGAAAACCACCCGGTAGGGCGACGAAGTGATAGACACCATGGACATGGGATCAACACAAGTCGGGCGGGAGGTGGGCCCGTACCGGGAAAAGCTCAGGGTGATTCAATTGAACCTTCATCACAGCAAAGCAGCATCAGCAATGATGACTAAATGTTTGATGTGGATTCGTTTGAAATAGCCCTGATACAGGAGCCTTGGATCTTTAGAGGAAAGATTAGAGGACTCCCAAATAGCATGGCTGAGTTGCACTATGCGCAAACCAGCGGAAGAATTAGGTCCTGTATCCTGGTGAGGCACGGAGTTCAAGCATATAAATTACCGGATATGTGTGCCCCAGATCTTGCAGCAGTACGTGTAGGATCAGGTGCGGGAACTTTTGTTATAGCATCTGCATACTTGCCGTATGATTCTCCAGAACCTCCTCCGACCAGAGAATTAGAGGTTTTGGTGGATGCATGCAGGAACAGGAACGAGGACTTAATTATTGGTTGTGATGCCAATGCACATAATACAGTGTGGGGCAGCACAAACGATAATTACAGAGGAGAAGCATTATTCGAATTTGTATCATACAAGGATCTAGCTATCTTAAACAGGGGAACAGAGCCAACCTTCGTTAATGTGAGACGAAGGGAAGTGATCGATGTTACCCTGTGCAGTAGTCAGATAATTGATAGAGTATCAAATTGGAGGGTAATGGATCAGGCTACAATATCGGATCACAGAGCCATTTCATTTGATGTTCGCTATGGATCTAAAAGAAAAAAAGATCGGAAATACATCAGGATTCCGAAGAACACGGATAGGACAAAATACCTTGAAGTGTTGGAGGAAAAACTGAATGTAACGAAATTCGGAATACCGAAAAACACTTGGCACGTTGAATCACAGCTGAAGCATCTGCAATCAGCTGTTGAAGATGCGTACCGAGTGGCTTGCACACCTACTTTAGTGGAAAAACAAGATCCTGCCCCTTGGTGGTGCCGGGAACTTGAGAAACTAAAGAAGGCTGTGAGGAAGGCCTTCAATCACGCCATGAGAAGGGGGAACCCGAAGCATGAGATGACTATAAGGCGAAAAAGAAAGAGCTTAATGTCACTCTGCGACGACGTAAAAGGGAATCATGGAGGGACTTTTGCTCGAGTGTGAGGAGTACATCTGAAGTCAGTAGACTACAAAAGATTTTCTCGAGAGATCCAGTTTCCAAGATCGGACTCATTCGTAATAGAGCGGGGGAGATGGTGGAAACACTGGATCACACAAATGAGGTCCTAATGGAGGTACACTTTCCAGGAAGCTATAAGTCAAACCAGCCCTGGGCTCCAAGGAAACAAGGAGCGAACAGGATGGATAGGATGGAAGCAGAACGGATCGTAACACCAGAGACGGTCAAGGGTGCAATAGCAACATTTGCACCCTTCAAAACCGCGGGGCCGGATGGTATATTTCCAGGCCTAATGCAATGGGGGGTAGACGTAATTGCACCAAGGCTCAGGAATATATATGTTGCATGCTTAGCAATAGGTAACATCCCGATCACATGGAGGGAGACAAATGTGGTCTTTCTTAAATAGCCGGGGAAAAAGGATTACACAGAGGTGGTGGTGGACTACATGGAGAGTACTGCGCTTAAGATGTATCCTTTAAACAGTAAGCAGCATGCTTATAGGGCAGGCATGTTTACAGAAACAGCGCTACATCAAGTAGTACGCGTTGCGGAAGAAGAGCTAAATACCGGGGGCATTGCGATGACCACCATAATGGACATTGACGGTGCCTTCGATAAGATATGCTTTGAAAGTCTGAAACAAACCTTGGAAAAACGTAGGGTTTACCCACTGGTGGTAAGATGGGTGGACAATATGTTGAATACAAGGGCAATAAATATTCAGACGGGAACCTCAAAACTTAGAGGAACTGTTAGCAGGGGCTACCCACAGGGAGGTGTTCTCTCTCCTACACTGTGGATTATCACTGTGGACTCTCTTCTCGACAGACTTGAGGCGACTGGCACTCACACAGTGGGACATGCCGACGACATAGCAATAATGGCCAGAGGCAAATTTATAGACGTCACCGCAGATATCATGAGGAATGCGCTCAGAGTGGTTGAGCGGTGGTGTCTGGAAGAAGGGCTCTCCATTAATGCGGGAAAAACAGATCTAATAGTCTTCACTAAGAAGAGGAAAAATCTGGAATTTCGACCCTTAACGCTCTTCAGATCGGAACTAACAACGACCACGAAGGTCAAGTATCTGGGAGTCTATCTAGATACTAAACTTTCGTGGAACTACCATGTTGAGGAGAAGGTCAAGAAGGCAAAAAGGGTATTACATCAGTGCCAACGTGTATGTGGACAGAGGTGGGGACTCTCGCCTAGGTCAGCATACTGGATGTATACGCTGATAACTAGACACATTATCACCTATGCCTCGCTTGTATGGTGGGCGAAAGCTTCCCAGAAAACAGTGAGGAAGCACCTGGATAGGGTCCAACGCTTAGCATGTATAGGAGTTACAGGTGCAATACGGGCAACACCAACATGCGCAATGGAAGTGATCCTGGGGATCTTACCGCTGGACTTATTTATTAAGAAAAGAGCGGCCCTAACGGCACTTCGTTTGCATCGAGATGCGAAATGGCACAATCGTGGTACCATCTATGGACATAGGAAGATCCTGGAACTTCCCAAAAACGTGATTAGGGAGCTGAACATGCCTATGGATGGGATTACAAGGGTGCGTGTTATGGAAAGGAATCACAAAACTCGTATTGGGAACGGATTACTTCCAGAGAAAAGGAGTGGTGAAATAGTGATTTTCACAGATGGATCTATGATGGATGGCGGAGCGGGTGCCGGTATCTTTTCAGAAGAGCTGGAACTAGCCCGTCACGTTAGCCTCGGAAAACACACTTCTGTATACCAGGCTGAGATGATTGCATTGCTGCATGCGTTGGACTACTTGCTTGAGGGTCAGGTGGAGGGAAGAAATATCCTTATAGCACTGGACAATCAGGCGGTGATCAGATGCATGGAGCAAGCAAACATTACAACATCATTGGCACTGGAATGTGTACTCAAGCTCAATAAGTGTTCATCTAAAAATGAAGTAACACTGACTTGGGTACGAGGACACATAGGGATCGAAGGCAACGAAAAGGCGGACTCCCTTGCAAAACAGGGGTCAGCTGAAAAGTTGCTGGGACCAGAACCATTCTCTTCAATTGGCAGAGGAATGGTTGAACAACTGATTTACAACTGGATTACGGCAGAACATCTGAGAAGATGGTCAACCATGGAACAATGTAGACAGTCTAAAATGGCAATTAAATGGCCGACCTGCTCCAGTCAAAGAAGGGTTCTAAGCATGAGTCGAGGAACACTGAAATGGGTGGTGGCTTTATCTACAGGACATGGTAATTTCGGGTATCACTTAAGGAAGATGGGCCTTAGAGAGGACGATACCTGCAAACTATGCCTGGAGGAATCCGAGACAGCGGCACATATACTGTGTCAATGTCCGGCATTGGCTGGCAGATGAATGAAGATATTGGGGCATCACTGGGTGGAGACCCAGTCGATGAAACAGATCTCACATAAACAGATGCTAGCGTTAACACTAGGAATCGAACCCAGGGAAGAACTCTGGAGAAATCCAGAGAGTCTATCTGGCTAAGATTTATAGTGGCAGAGCGACGAAAAGAGACCTGTCAATGGTGGTCTGATTCGAACATCTCTCAAATATTTATAATAAATAATAATAATTGTTCTGGCACCATCGTAGAGGTTGCCCAGATTTTCCTTCAAATGACGCAGTTCGTCAGGTTCAACCATCTATAGTCTCAGTCCATGAGGTGAAGTGCAGTATAGGTATATTATCCCTATATCTGCATGTAAGTGCGCTATCTGAAGATAGTTATAGGTATAGGTTAGGTTAGGTTTATGGGTGGGTGCGTCAGAACGGGTTCTGCCGCACCCCACTTAGGTCCATGTGGACCCATTGTGATGCCCTTATTGGGGGGTTAGCCGGTGTTGTTGGCTATAGTGTTTCCTTCTTGGTTACTCGACCTTGTCCAGCCATCCTGATGTGTTTATGAACCTGTAAAGATTAGATAAAGATATATCTGAAAGTTCATGTAAATCATGGAAGTAGTATCTTCCAAGTGTCCTATTCCTCAAGTGACAGAGACATGGGCATTGACAGAGGAAGTGAGGTGTGTCCTCGTGTACCTCCTCGTCGCCGCAACCCCTGCATATATCGTCATTCTTGAGTTTAAGTTTCATTGTGTGGTATCTTAGGAAGTTGTGACCCGTTAGGGCTCCTACCAGTTTATACATCGACGTTCTATCAAATCGCAAGAGCTTGATAGTCCGACTTGGATTGTATTCCGGCCATAACTTCCGTGCTATTTCGCAGGTAGTTAGTTCTTTCCACCTGTTGTTGGCTTTCATCCGGGTTTTATTTTCCACCCTCTCTCTGAGATTACAGAGTGGTGGTTTGATTGAATTAATCGCCCGATCTTGGTCCATAGCAGAACCATTTCTTGCCAATTCATCAGCCATCTCATTGCCGGTTTTGTCACTGTGTCCAGGGACCCAGCAGAGACGCGTGGTGTGCTGCGAGCAGAGAACCTTAAGCTCTTCACGGCAGTGGTGAATTAGCTTTGATTTTATTTCGATAGCAGATACTGCTTTTATGGCCGCCTGGCTGTCAATGAATATGGTAATATCATTGTTTGGTATTGATAACATTGACACCATATGGGCAGCTTCAGCGATTGCCAGAACCTCCGCCTGAAAGACACTACTGTAATCAGGTAGTCTGATTGACTGGTGTATATTTAACTCTTCAGAGAAGATTCCAGCACCTGTTCCACGGTCCATCTTAGAGCCATCTGTGTAGATGGATATCGATTTTCCTTTTGTGGGTTCATCTGTGTTCCATTCCTCCCTGCTAGGGAAATAGCAGGAGAATGGTATGTCAAAGTCAAGAAGGGGAGACAAGTAGTCAGAAGTGACCGCATCTCCCACATATTTATTCAGAATCTGTGTGTGTCCCGTTGTGTAGGGTTTCCAGCTTTTTGTTTGGCTGATCCTGAGGGCACTTTTGGCTGCAGATTCTTGCATGTATAGATCTAGAGGTAACAAGTTGAGGATAGCCTCCATTCCAGCAGTAGGTGTTGTCCTTATTGCGCCGGTTGTACCTATACATGCTAGTCTTTGTATTTTGGTCATTAATTTAAGATTCGAAGCTTTGTTTGTGGCTTGCCACCAGACTAAGCTACCGTATGTGAGTATTGGACGCACAACAGCCGTATACATCCACAGAATTATTTTGGGGTTTGGTCCCCACCTTTTGCCGAAGATTCGGTTGCATGCGTAAAAAGCATTTGCGGCTTTTTTTACTCTTTCATTGACGTTTGGTTTCCAATTGAGCTTCCTATCTAAGATTATACCTAGATATTTGGCACTCTCAGCAACCCTAAGGGGTATACCCTCAATAGTTGGAGGATCGAAGTTTGGAGTCACCCTTTTGTTACTGAACAAGACTAGTTCAGTCTTCTGTGGATTGATTCCAAGACCGCATTGGTTTGCCCACAAACTAAGTGTTCGTAATGCGTTTTCTAGTAGTTCGCTTATGGTCGGTAGGAATTTGCCTGTAGCAAGTATCACTACATCGTCTGCATACGCAGTAACTTTGACCCCTCTGTTTTCGAACTTTAGTAATATTTCATTTATGACAAGGACCCAGAGTAGGGGGGAAATGACTCCTCCTTGTGGTGTACCTCTTGAGGCTGTCACTCTAAGTTCAATGCCACCTAATTCTGCGTTAATATTTCTTTCATTGAGCAAACTCTCAATCACATTGGTAAGCGTTTGGTCTACATTGTTATTGAGTAGTGCTCTCTTCACAGCACACGTCTTAACATTATTGAATGCTCCTTCAATGTCGAGGAACGCGGCTAGTGTGTATTCTTTGTCCTTTAGGGATTTTTCTATGATGCGAGTGACCTCATGCAACGCAGTCTCAACTCCTTTACCTTTGATGTAGGCATGCTGAGCCGTTGAGATCGCGTTATTGTCAAGTCGACTGCGGATAAAAACGTTCAAAAGCTTTTCCAAGGTTTTCAGGATGAATGAGGTTAAACTTATGGGCCTGAAATCCTTAGCAGTCGTATGGCTGGACTTACCTGCCTTCGGAATGAAGACAACCTTAACTTCACGCCATGCCCTGGGAATGTGACCACATTCGAGGCAGCGCGTGAAGAGTCTCGTCAGAGCTGGTATAACAATTGACCTGGCTTTCTGGAGCATGATTGGAAAAATCCCGTCCAGCCCAGGAGACTTAAAAGGGGAGAAAGTTTCAATCGCCCAGTTAAGTTTTTCCTCGGTTATTATACCAGCTGGAACTGTTGCTGCTGTAGTTGCAGTGCTTGGTGCAGACTGGACGGTTGTTTTGATACAACCCGGAAAGTGCGTTTTTAGAAGCAGACTTAACGTCTCTTCTGAAGACTGTGTCCAGTTGCCCATATTGTCTTTAAGATAACCTGGAACTGCAGGTTCTTTCGATATTATTTTCCTAAGTCTAGCTGATTCCCTGGTAGGTATCTTCTATTTCATTGCAAAAGGTATGCCAGGCTGTACGTTTAGCACTAGTGACAGCAGCCTTGAATTTCCGTTGACCGGCTTTGTATAAGTCCCAGTCTGACTGGGAATTGGTGCGTTTGGCTAAATTGAACAGGCGTCTGACTTTCCTTCTAATTTCAAGGAGGTCTTTGGACCACCACGAAGAACAATTCCTTTTCTTGATTGTCCGTACTTAGAATTTTGTTTAAATTCTCTGTGAATGCATCGATTTCGGCTGGTGTCCCTATTTTTTGATCATTCAGGATTTGGCCATTTCTCACAGCCTCCGAGGCAAAAGCTTCCCAATTGGTGAGTCTTGGGTTCCTGAATTTACTTGAAACTACTGTCTCTTCATCTATTGAAAATTCTATAATCCTGTGATCTGAAAAGGATGGCTCAGAAGAGACCCTCCAATCCTTACAGTTAGAGTGGGCGAGTTACTGTGAAGAGTAATATCCAATACCTCACGTCTATTCCTAATAACGAAGGTTGGTTCATTGCCAATATTTGCTATCAGGAGATTATTTTTGATTATAAATTCTAAGAGGGACTCACCTCGTACATTGATGTCAGTACTGCCCCAGAGCGTATGATGGGAGTTGGCATCACAGCCAGCGATCAGATCCCATCCTTCCTTTTCTACTGTTCTGGCTAGTGAACAGGATAGCTCTGAGGGTGGATTGTCCGACTCGAATGGCATGTATATCGTCGCCAGTACCAGCCCGCCTTTTCCTGCCCTGTCCCATTTGACAGCCGTTTGGTCCGAATCACTGAGACTAGGTAGAAGAAAAAGTTTAAGCTGTTTTCTAGCGACAATACATGTTCGGGACTTACCATTTACTGGAGTATTGTGGTAAGTGGTAAAGTCTTTGGAGTTCAGCCCACTTATCTTTCCCCGGTGAATCCAGGGTTCTTGAACCAGGGCGACATCTATATGTTTCGTTTCCATAAAGAGAACGAGATTGGCGCTGGCCGCCTTACTGTGATGAAGATTTATTTGCGCTATCTTCATCACGAGTAGTCGGTTGCTCTCCCTTGTCTTTCGCCGCTAACACCCGGAGTTTGCATCGCGTTATGCCTACGCGAACCTTAAACTCTTGTTTCCGGAGTAGCGGCAACGATTTGTGACTAAGCAGTATAGTCACGTCCATGCCATTCTGGGTATATTCACCCGTTTCAAGGACTTTCCATTCCCTGCTTTGTAGCTCCGGGTTAAGGAACTGCAGGTTCCGTTCTATCCTTTCCACGGGTAGATAAGGCCCCCTCAAGCGGATAAGACCCTTAGGCCTGGTCAAATTTAGGATTACTTTCCTGTCAACTACGCGCAGGTCAGCATTAGACCAAGGTGCGTTTATGTTGGCGACGAAACCCTTTAACCATTCCAGAGTCTCTTGGTTGTCACACTCCATAGTCTTAAATCCTTTAAAGGTGGATAGCTGGCCAAACAATGGAGGCTTGCCATCTGCCCTCACGATAGCATCGTTGACACCATCAAGGATTCGCTGTTCTATAAGCTCCCATCGGTTGGATGAGAGCTTCCGGTCTGGGTTGCCGTAGTCGACGATTGCGACGCGCAGACTTTCCTTCACCTTATCGGCGAATTTCAGCCTTTTTGCCTGCCTACCTACTACCGGGGAGATCGTGTCGTCATTGCGACCTCTTTTGGAGACTACCGGAGCGTTCCCTGGTTTGGACGAATCCTTGCCAGAGACAACCCCTTGACACCTTGGATCAGTCGCAGACGAGGTGAAAGGCAATCGGCATTTCGCCCCCGCTACGGCCGATCTCATGTCGGCTCCTCCAGAAGTCCTACCTAGCTTCCTACCTGACAGAACCTTATTTGAGCAACCAGGTGTTTGCTCAGCCTTAGACGAATCTTTAGCCGGGCCGGCACCTGGTTTCCCGGGTTTTGACCTTCCCAAGGCGGAAGGCAATAGGCATTCCTTCCTTGGTCCAGACAGCATCCCTTTGTCAATCGGGTTCTGCCTCCTCTCTTGCAGGCTGCTGCGCCATGCGTCTTCGGTTGACTTGATAGTCTCCCGGGCCCTAGCTAGCTGCGCTGCTTCCCTTTCCGTGAAGGAACTGGGGTCACGGCTTTTAAGCCTATTGACAATGCGACGCGCATTTTTTCTTCTTTTGAGGGGATCCGCCTGTTGTACTGTTCTGAACAGCTTGTTGTCTTTTGTCATGTTCGCCGCAGGGGTAGATGAGGCTTCGGCTGTTGCCAAACTTACATCGTCCTTTGGCTTTGACTTTTCAACAACAGTCACTGCGCTGTTCAGGGTCGAGTCCGCCTCTCCCGGTGAAACTACGTCCTCTTTGTCGACTTCTTTTGCGGGGTCAGATGCAACCGCCCCACGCCCCGATAGGCTAAGGCATATCACAGGCATAGGTGGTTGCATAAGAGCTCCCTCGCTCGAGATTTTCATAGGGTCAGCCCCAGGTGAATTGCTAGCACAACGCTCGCCAATATCACTGGACTGCCTTTCTAGAAAATCAAGGGCGTTTTGAAGTCTTTGTTTGTCCTTGTCCTCTAGTTGGTGCTTCTTTTTTAATTTCTTGATCGTCATCTTACAGTTCAGCACTCTTTTCCTAATTGAAGCTGTAGACGATATTGAGAATTTGGATGAGCTGGCGATTGAGCGATTGTCATCGTCCTCGAGAAATAGATTCTCGAGTCCGAAGTCAACCGTTCTAACGCTTCCCTCAACCGAAGCGGCCCTACTAGTTGACGGTTCTTGGAGTAAGATACTTTCTTCCTCCTCCGTCATGTCCGTATGAGAATCGGTGTTGCCGAAGTTCTTGGTGCCCGATTCACTTACACCAGTCCCTTTGTTTTGTTTTTTTGTTTTTAAATTGTCTATTTTGGACCCACGAGTAAGGGGGAAGAGGAGGTCATTCTGTACTCACCCCCTGTATACAGAAAGGGGGAATTTGGATTTAAACTAGAGGCCCCCAGGTATCTAGAGTTCACCGCTAAAAGACACATAACATTGTGCCATACATCCCATGGGCACGGTAGTTAACCCGGGATTACGGGTTTTATAGAGTTATTCCCCTCTAGATCCGTTATATTTCGTTTAAAGCAGTGGCACCTCGTGCAGGGTGTGGTTCTTCACCACGTATAACGGTCTTGGGCAGTCCCCTTGGGAACAACCCCTGGTTTCTTACCGAAAACCTCACCACCTAGTTATAGGTATAAGTACGTATTGTTTTTGTGAAAATTTCAACAGAATCAAGGGAACATCTACGTAAATAAGGTTAGTTATCAAATTAAAAAATAAGTACAAATTATTTCAGTACCCGGCCAGTCACTAGTATCCGGCCACTTTGGGTTAAATAGTTTATAATAAGAAAATGAATCGTCATTTTCAAGGGCCAAATATTGTGGCTAACATTTTTAAGCTATTTATCGTGCCGGTACAATTCTACAACTGTAAACATCATATTTTTTGAGGTGTTCTAGTGTGCGGCCAAGGTTGCCGAGTACTAGAACTTGGGCTGAAATGAAATTGTTTCTTTTTTTTTCTTTCAGTCGATATATATATATATATATATATATAAATATTTGAGAGATGTTCGAATCAGACCACCATTGACGGGTCTCTTTTCGTCTCTCTGCCACTATAAATCTTAGCCAGATAGACTCTCTGGATTTCTCCAGAGTTCTTCCCTGGGTTCGATTCCTAGTGTTAACGCTAGCATCTGTTTATGTGAGATCTGTTTCATCGACTGGGTCTCCACCCAGTGATGCCCCAATATCTTCATTCATCTGCCAGCCAATGCCGGACATTGACACAGTATATGTGCCGCTGTCTCGGATTCCTCCAGGCATAGTTTGCAGGTATCGTCCTCTCTAAGGCCCATCTTCCTTAAGTGATACCCGAAATTACCATGTCCTGTAGATAAAGCCACCACCCATTTCAGTGTTCCTCGACTCATGCTTAGAACCCTTCTTTGACTGGAGCAGGTCGGCCATTTAATTGCCATTTTAGACTGTCTACATTGTTCCATGGTTGACCATCTTCTCAGATGTTCTGCCGTAATCCAGTTGTAAATCAGTTGTTCAACCATTCCTCTGCCAATTGAAGAGAATGGTTCTGGTCCCAGCAACTTTTCAGCTGACCCCTGTTTTGCAAGGGAGTCCGCCTTTTCGTTGCCTTCGATCCCTATGTGTCCTCGTACCCAAGTCAGTGTTACTTCATTTTTAGATGAACACTTATTGAGCTTGAGTACACATTCCAGTGCCAATGATGTTGTAATGTTTGCTTGCTCCATGCATCTGATCACCGCCTGATTGTCCAGTGCTATAAGGATATTTCTTCCCTCCACCTGACCCTCAAGCAAGTAGTCCAACGCATGCAGCAATGCAATCATCTCAGCCTGGTATACAGAAGTGTGTTTTCCGAGGCTAACGTGACGGGCTAGTTCCAGCTCTTCTGAAAAGATACCGGCACCCGCTCCGCCATCCATCATAGATCCATCTGTGAAAATCACTATTTCACCACTCCTTTTCTCTGGAAGTAATCCGTTCCCAATACGAGTTTTGTGATTCCTTTCCATAACACGCACCCTTGTAATCCCATCCATAGGCATGTTCAGCTCCCTAATCACGTTTTTGGGAAGTTCCAGGATCTTCCTATGTCCATAGATGGTACCACGATTGTGCCATTTCGCATCTCGATGCAAACGAAGTGCCGTTAGGGCCGCTGTTTTCTTAATAAATAAGTCCAGCGGTAAGATCCCCAGGATCACTTCCATTGCGCATGTTGGTGTTGCCCGTATTGCACCTGTAACTCCTATACATGCTAAGCGTTGGACCCTATCCAGGTGCTTCCTCACTGTTTTCTGGGAAGCTTTCGCCCACCATATAAGCGAGGCATAGGTGATAATGTGTCTAGTTATCATCGTATACATCCAGTATGCTGACCTAGGCGAGAGTCCCCACCTCTGTCCACATACACGTTTGCACTGATGTAATACCCTTTTTGCCTTCTTGACCTTCTCCTCAACATGGTAGTTCCACGAAAGTTTAGTATCTAGATAGACTCCCAGATACTTGACCTTCGTGGTCGTTGTTAGTTCCGATCCGAAGAGCGTTAAGGGTCGAAATTCCAGATTTTTCCTCTTCTTAGTGAAGACTATTAGATCTGTTTTCCCGCATTAATGGAGAGCCCTTCTTCCAGACACCACCGCTCAACCACTCACGATATCTGCGGTGACCTCTATGAATTTGCCTGTGGCCATTATTGCTATGTCGTCAGCATATCCCACTGTGTGAGTGCCAGTCGCCTCAAGTCTGTCGAGAAGAGAGTCCACAGTGATATTCCACAGTGAAGGAGAGAGAATACCTCCCTGTGGGCAGCTGCAACTAACCCTTCCTCTAAGTTTTGAGGTTCCCGTCTGAATATTTATTGCCCTTGGCTTGGCTCCAAGGCTTGTTTCAGACTTTCAAAGCATATCTTATCGAAGGCACCTTCAATGGAAACTGGATCTCTCGAGAAAATCCTTTGTAGTCTACTGACTTCAGGTGTACTCCTCATACTCGAGCAAAAGTCCCTCCATGATTCCCTTTTACGTCGTCGCAGAGTGACATTAAGCTCTTTCTTTTTCGCCTTATAGTCATCTCATGCTTCGGGTTCCCTTCTCATGGCGTGATTGAAGGCCTTCCTCACAGCCTTCTTTAGTTTCTCAAGTTCCCGGCACCACCAAGGGGCAGGATCTTGTTTTTCCACTAAAGTAGGTGTGCAAGCCACTCGGTACGCATCTTCAACAGCTGATTGCAGATGCTTCAGCTGTGATTCAACGTGCCAAGTGTTTTTCCGAATTTCGTTACATTCAGTTTTTCCTCCAACACTTCAAGGTATTTTGTCCTATCCGTGTTCTTCGGAATCCTGATGTATTTCCGATCTTTTTTTCTTTTAGATCCATAGCGAACATCAAATGAAATGGCTCTGTGATCCGATGTTGTAGCCTGATCCATTACCCTCCAATTTGATACTCTATCAATTATCTGACTACTGCACAGGGTAACATCGATCACTTCCTTCGTCTCACATTAACGAAGGTTGGCTCTGTTCCCCTGTTTAAGATAGCTAGATCCTTGTATGATACAAATTCGAATAATGCTTCTCCTCTGTAATTATCGTTGGTGCTGCCCCACACTGTATTATGTGCACTGGCATCACAACCAATAATTAAGTCCTCGTTCCTGTTCCTGCATGCATCCAACAAAACCTCTAATTCTCTGGTCGGAGGAGGTTCTGGAGAATCATACGGCAAGAATGCAGATGCTATAACAAAAGTTCCCGCACCTGATCCTACACGTACTGCTGCAAGATCTGGGGCACACATATCCGGTAATTTATATGCTTGAATTCCATGCCTCACCAGGATACAGGACCTAATTCTTCCGCTGGTTTGCGCATAGTGCAACTCAGCCATGCTATTTGGGAGTCCTCTAATCTTTCCTCTAAAGATCCAAGGCTCCTGTATCAGGGCTATTTCAAACGAATCCACATCAAACATTTAGTCATTACTGCTGATTCTGCTTTGCTGTGATGAAGGTTCAATTGAATCACCCTGAGCTTTTCCCAGTACGGGCCCACCTCCCGCCCGACTTGTGTTGATCCCATGTCCATGGTGTCTATCACTTCGTCGCCCTACCTGGTGGTTTTCCAAGTTGAGTCTTTTCCGATGCTCCTTGGAACTTCACGAGTGCTATGTCCACCACACAGAAGAGTCTATCTCCTGCTTGTCTAACCAGTATCGCTTCCTCCCTTGGGCACCAGATCGTCAGCTTGGTTCCACCAATTTTGTTGTCATCATATCTTCCCACATGAGTAACCCTCCATTTAGCAGTGTCCTTCACGCAGGAATTTTGACGACACAGTCTGGCGAGGATGACATCCTTGCTCACGGGTTGACCGGGAACAAAGATTATCAACCTTTCCACATCCTTTAGTATGTTAAGCTTGTCTATTTTAAGGTTAATTCCCTCCCATAGGTCGGTCATCTTCCCTACAATCTCACATAGCCAACCCTTGGTTTCTTGGTTACCGCATTTGATTGCTATAATCCCTTCCTCCAAGGTTATCTCCTTTACACCGATGTCACCTGCATTCGTCGGAAGTAAGTCTAGAGCATCCAGAAGAGCATTTTTAAAAATACTCAACTGTGTTGCATCTATCCCCCCCTCTCGACTCATGTCGACAACACCCATTCGGAGATCGTTCGCCGCTGTTTGGGCAAAGGTTTTTACGCCCTTGTCAACTTTGGTTCGCTCACCCCTAGTGTAAGGTTTTGCATTATCTGCTTGCTTCGCTTTCCTTTCCATAGCTCGGTTCAGCTTTCGCTTTACCTTGCTTGGTCCAGGTTGCTCGGCATTGCATGCATCTGCTTTGCTGGCTGACTAACCTTCCGTTTTACATGTTGTCCATCCACATAACCACTGCAGTGTGGTGCTTGTAGACTGACCCCATGTTGAACAGACTGTCCGTCATCCTTTCCGCCTTCCGTCCCCTTCATCGCAGTTTCGGGTGGAACTGATGGTCCCGGAACATTTGAACCTAGATCCTTCGTCTTCTGGAGAGGTTTCGGTTGACGTCATATTGGCAACCATTTCAGTCAACTCATCGACCGTCTTGTTTATGCCTTCCGCCGAAACAGATTTAGCCAAGGCCAATCTTTGTTTCCTTCAGACTCTTTTCATCCTTTGCCTCAGTTGTTTGTTCAACCTCCGCTCAGGATCGAGCCTTTCTTCTTCTTCTTCCAATTCGGTTTCCGCAGTTTCGGCTGACCTCTTGGCGCATTTCTGCACCGCATTGTCCACCTCCACTGACGATTGGTCCGCAAACCATTCTGGTTTCCCATTAGAGTCCACTGACCCATCGAGCTAATTCGGGTTCATTCCAGGGCCTTCCAGCACCTTCTCGACCCCTAAGCCTTCCACCTCGTTTTCCGAATGCACGTTATTTTTATTTTTATTTTTATTTATTTGGGAAGCTTTCGCCCACCATACAAGCGAGGCATAGGTGATAATGTGTCTAGTTATCATCGTATACATCCAGTATGCTGACCTAGGCGAGAGTCCCCACCTCTGTCCACATACACGTTTGCACTGATGTAATACCCTTTTTGCCTTCTTGACCTTCTCCTCAACATGGTAGTTCCACGAAAGTTTAGTATCTAGATAGACTCCCAGATACTTGACCTTCGTGGTCGTTGTTAGTTCCGATCTGAAGAGCGTTAAGGGTCGAAATTCCAGATTTTTCCTCTTCTTAGTGAAGACTATTAGATCTGTTTTTCCCGCATTAATGGAGAGCCCTTCTTCCAGACACCACCGCTCAACCACTCTGAGCGCATTCCTCATGATATCTGCGGTGACGTCTATAAATTTGCCTCTGGCCATTATTGCTATGTCGTCGGCATATCCCACTGTGTGAGTGCCAGTCGCCTCAAGTCTGTCGAGAAGAGAGTCCACAGTGATAATCCACAGTGTAGGAGAGAGAACACCTCCCTGTGGGCAGCCCCTGCTAACAGTTCCTCTAAGTTTTGAGGTTCCCGTCTGAATATTTATTGCCCTTGTATTCAACATATTGTCCACCCATCTTACCACCAGTGGGTAAACCCTACGTTTTTCCAAGGTTTGTTTCAGACTTTCAAAGCATATCTTATCGAAGGCACCGTCAATGTCCATTATGGTGGTCATCGCAATGCCCCCGGTATTTAGCTCTTCTTCCGCAACGCGTACTACTTGATGTAGCGCTGTTTCTGTAAACATGCCTGCCCTATAAGCATGCTGCTTACTGTTTAAAGGATACATCTTAAGCGCAGTACTCTCCATGTAGTCCACCACCACCTCTGTGTAATCCTTTTTCCCCGGCTATGGAAGAAAGACCACATTTGTCTCCCTCCATGTGATCGGGATGTTACCTATTGCTAAGCATGCAACGTATATATTCCTGAGCCTTGGTGCAGTTACGTCTACTCCCCATTGCATTAGGCCTGGAAATATACCATCCGGCCCCGCGGTTTTGAAGGGTGCAAATGTTGCTATTGCGCCCTTGACCGTCTCTGGTGTTACGATCCGTTCTGCTTCCATCCTATCCATCCTGTTCGCTCCTTGTTTCCTTGGAGCCCAGGGCTGGTCTGACTTATAGCTTCCTGGAAAGTGTACCTCCATTAGGACCTCATTTGTGTGATCCAGTGTTTCCACCATCTCCCCCGCTCTATTACGAATGAGTCCGATCTTGGAAACTGGATCTCTCGAGAAAATCTTTTGTAGTCTACTGACTTCAGATGTACTCCTCATACTCGAGCAAAAGTCCCTCCATGATTCCCTTTTACGTCGTCGCAGAGTGACATTAAGCTCTTTCTTTTTCGCCTTATAGTCATCTCATGCTTCGGGTTCCCCCCTTCTCATGGCGTGATTGAAGGCCTTCCTCACAGCCTTCTTTAGTTTCTCAAGTTCCCGGCACCACCAAGGGGCAGGATCTTGTTTTTCCACTAAAGTAGGTGTGCAAGCCACTCGGTACGCATCTTCAACAGCTGATTGCAGATGCTTCAGCTGTGATTCAACGTGCCAAGTGTTTTTCCGAATTTCGTTACATTCAGTTTTTCCTCCAACACTTCAAGGTATTTTGTCCTATCCGTGTTCTTCGGAACCCTGATGTATTTCCGATCTTTTTTTCTTTTAGATCCATAGCGAACATCAAATGAAATGGCTCTGTGATCCGATATTGTAGCCTGATCCATTACCCTCCAATTTGATACTCTATCAATTATCTGACTACTGCACAGGGTAACATCGATCACTTCCCTTCGTCTCACATTAACGAAGGTTGGCTCTGTTCCCCTGTTTAAGATAGCTAGATCCTTGTATGATACAAATTCGAATAATGCTTCTCCTCTGTAATTATCGTTGGTGCTGCCCCACACTGTATTATGTGCATTGGCATCACAACCAATAATTAAGTCCTCGTTCCTGTTCCTGCATGCATCCACCAAAACCTCTAATTCTCTGGTCGGAGGAGCTTCTGGAGAATCATACGGCAAGTATGCAGATGCTATAACAAAAGTTCCCGCACCTGATCCTACACGTACTGCTGCAAGATCTGGGGCACACATATCCGGTAATTTATATGCTTGAACTCCGTGCCTCACCAGGATACAGGACCTAATTCTTCCGCTGGTTTGCGCATAGTGCAACTCAGCCATGCTATTTGGGAGTCCTCTAATCTTTCCTCTAAAGATCCAAGGCTCCTGTATCAGGGCTATTTCAAACGAATCCACATCAAACATTTAGTCATCATTGCTGATGCTGCTTTGCTGTGATGAAGGTTCAATTGAATCACCCTGAGCTTTTCCCGGTGCGGGCCCACCTCCCGCCCGACTTGTGTTGATCCCATGTCCATGGTGTCTATCACTTCGTCGCCCTACCGGGTGGTTTTCCAAGTTGAGTCTTTTCCGATGCTCCTTGGAACTTCACGAGTGCTATGTCCAACCCACAGAAGAGTCTATCTCCTGCTTGTCTAACCAGTATCGCTTCCTCCCTTGGGCACCAGATCGTCAGCTTGGTTCCACCAATTTTGTTGTCATCATATCTTCCCACATGAGTAACCCTCCATTTAGCAGTGTCCTTCACGCAGGAATTTTGACGACACAGTCTGGCGAGGATGACATCATTGCTCACGGGTTGACCGGGAACAAAGATTATCAACCTTTCCACATCCTTTAGTATGTGAAGCTTGTCTATTTTAAGGTTAATTCCCTCCCATAGGTCGGTCATCTTCCCTACAATCTCACATAGCCAACCCTTGGTTTCTTGGTTACCGCATTTGATTGCTATAATCCCTTCCTCCAAGGTTATCTCCTTTACACCGATGTCACCTGCATTCGTCGGAAGTAAGTCTAGAGCATCCAGAAGAGCATTTTTAAAAATACTCAACTGTGTTGCATCTATCCCCCCCTCTCGACTCATGTCGACAACACCCATTCGGAGATCGTTCGCCGCTGTTTGGGCAAAGGTTTTTACGCCCTTGTCAACTTTGGTTCGCTCACCCCTAGTGTAAGGTTTTGCATTATCTGCTTGCTTCGCTTTCCTTTCCATAGCTCGGTTCAGCTTTCGCTTTACCTTGCTTGGTCCAGGTTGCTCGGCATTGCATGCATCTGCTTTGCTGGCTGACTAACCTTCCGTTTTACATGTTGTCCATCCACATAACCACTGCAGTGTGGTGCTTGTAGACTGACCCCATGTTGAACAGACTGTCCGTCATCCTTTCCGCCTTCCGTCCCCTTCATCGCAGTTTCGGGTGGAACTGATGGTCCCGGAACATTTGAACCTAGATCCTTCGTCTTCTGGAGAGGTTTCATCGACCGTCTTGTTTATGCCTTCCGCCGAAACAGATTTAGCCAAGGCCAATCTTTGTTTCCTTCTGACTCTTTTCATCCTTTGCCTCAGTTGTTTGTTCAACCTCCGCTCAGGATCGAGCCTTTCTTCTTCTTCCAATTCGGTTTCCGCAGTTTCGGCTGACCTCTTGGCGCATTTCTGCTCCGCATTGTCCACCTCCACTGACGATTGGTCCGCTAACCATTCTGGTTTCCCATTAGAGTCCACTGACCCATCGAGCTAATTCGGGTTCATTCCAGCGCCTTCCAGCACCTTCTCGACCCCTAAGCCTTCCACCTCGTTTTCCGAATGCACGTTATTTTTATTTTTATTTTTATTTATTTGGGAAGCTTTCGCCCACCATACAAGCGAGGCATAGGTGATAATGTGTCTAGTTATCATCGTATACATCCAGTATGCTGAACTAGGCGAGAGTCCCCACCTCTGTCCACATACACGTTTGCACTGATGTAATACCCTTTTTGCCTTCTTGACCTTCTCCTCAACATGGTAGTTCCACGAAAGTTTAGTATCTAGATAGACTCCCAGATACTTGACCTTCGTGGTCGTTGTTAGTTCCGATCTGAAGAGCGTTAAGGGTCGAAATTCCAGATTTTTCCTCTTCTTAGTGAAGACTATTAGATCTGTTTTTCCCGCATTAATGGAGAGCCCTTCTTCCAGACACCACCGCTCAACCACTCTGAGCGCATTCCTCATGATATCTGAGGTGACGTCTATAAATTTGCCTCTGGCCATTATTGCTATGTCGTCGGCATATCCCACTGTGTGAGTGTCAGTCGCCTCAAGTCTGTCGAGAAGAGAGTCCACAGTGATAATCCACAGTGTAGGAGAGAGAACACCTCCCTGTGGGCAGCCCCTGCTAACAGTTCCTCTAAGTTTTGAGGTTCCCGTCTGAATATTTATTGCCCTTGTATTCAACATATTGTCCACCCATCTTACCACCAGTGGGTAAACCCTACGTTTTTCCAAGGTTTGTTTCAGACTTTCAAAGCATATCTTATCGAAGGCACCGTCAATGTCCATTATGGTGGTCATCGCAATGCCCCCGGTATTTAGCTCTTCTTCCGCAACGCGTACTACTTGATGTAGCGCTGTTTCTGTAAACATGCCTGCCCTATAAGCATGCTGCTTACTGTTTAAAGGATATGTATGAATTTTGATTGTTTTATCAAAATTTAAAGTTTTCCAAGATTTTAATATGAATTATTTATTGAGATTTACTTCGTACAAAATGTAATGCTTTGCCAAGCGTGTGGCTTCAACGAAACAAAAGAGTTATCTGATCAAGCTAAAAGTAAACCAGTAATGTGTACCAGACTAAGTTAGTTCAGTTAATCCATGGTGTGATTTCATTTTCAGTTAAACTTAATTATCATGATAAGCAATTGACAACTTAATACAGTAATGGCTTTGCAATTTAAACAAAACAGTGATTAAGAAATTGACTGATAAGGCAAAAGTTAAGAACATTGCAAGTAATTGTGTAACAATAATTAAATCATTTTAATTAACTAATCATCCTCCCGGCCTTGAAAGTCTCCGCTTTCAAGATATCTTCTGTAGTATCAATAGGAAGTATACATATTTTTGAGACAGCACGTCTGAGATTACCGGCATGAGTTCGAAGAATCACCACACGTACAAGCCCATCTTCTCCTTTGATCACCTCTTCAATTCTACCCAGCGCCCACTTTAGCGGAGGTAAGTTATCGTCTTTGATGATGGCAAGATGGCCGATTTTAATTCCATCCTCCTGGTTATTCCACTTATAACGCTGCTGCAGCAAATGCAGATATTCTAGGCTCCAGCGTCTCCAAAAGTGCTGGTACATTTGAGATACCTTTTGCCATCTAGACAAGCGAGATATGTTTATATTGGTTACGTCTGGCTCAACAATCGATGAAAGCGATGTACCAACTAAAAAATGAGAGGGTGTTAACACATCAAGATCTGCAGCATCTTCTGAAATGGGACATAATGGACGTGAATTAATTATGGATTCAATTTGACAGACTAAAGTATGTAACTCCTCCCGACCAAGGGGAGCATAACCAGCAACGCGACGAAAATGATATTTTGCTATTTTAACGGAAGCCTCCCATAATCCTCCGAAATGAGGAGAGCGAGGGGGAATATGCTTCCAAGCGATCCCATCATTAAGACACATTTCATGTACTAATTGGTTTTGATTTTCATTTTCAAACAATAATTTTAATTCAGCCAACTCCGATCTCGCGCCAACAAAATTTGTTGCATTGTCTGAAAATATTATTTCCGGTTTTCCCCTTCTTGAAATAAATCTTTTTAATGCTCCGATAAATGATTGTGTTGAGAGATCCTCAACTAGCTCTAAATGAACAGCTTTAACGGCGAAACATATAAATAAAGCTACATATGTTTTTACCGGTCCTCTGCCGCGAATCCGGGAATGAACGTAAAAGGGTCCACAGAAATCCACTCCTGTTTTTGAAAATGGACGGCTTGGTTGAACCCTCTCCATTGGCAAGCTACCCATCAATTGACTTATAGTACGAGGTCGTGTTCTGAAACAACGAACGCATTTGCTGATCACCTTCCTCACCGTCTGACGTCCTCCGAGTGGCCAGTATTCAGTTCTGATGATAGCAAGTAAAGTTTGTGCGCCTGCGTGCATGTTTCGTAAATGATAGTATAAAATAAGTGACATTGTAACTGGATGGCGTTTTGGAAGAACAATCGGATGCTTAGCGTTGAATTCCAATGAGGAATTTTGTAACCGTCCGCCTACACGAATCAACCCGAACTCGTCTAGAAAGGGATTGAGAGATATCAAATTGCTCTTGCAATGTATTGACGTCTTTTTCTCAAGGTCATTATAATCCTTCTCGAAATCCTTTCTTTGTATCATCCTTATCAACAGTTTTGTTCCCATACTAACATCAATTGTTGTTAGTGCTCCAAAAATACGATCTGACTTATTGCGTTTTAAATTGTGAATAAAACGGTATATGTATCCATAAATTCTTCTAAGTTTACTAAACGAGTTTACAAATTTACATGCAATAGAAAAGTCCTTGACCCTTGTAACTAAAAGAACCGTTTTGAAGCTTTTCCGTTCTGGCAGATCTCCTGTCATGCAGGAATCAAGATTTGGCCACCCAGCTTCAGCATCCAAGAGATAGTCTGGGCCCTTAAACCATAACGGCGAATTTATAATTTCTGCAGGGTATGCGCCTCGAGACAATACATCAGCAGGATTTTTAGTAGAGGGAACGTGCCTCCATTCGATCCCTTCTGTCAAAGTTTGTATTTTACTTATTCGATTGGCCACAAATGTGCTAAAATTGCATGCAGACGATTGAATCCAAGCTAATACTATTGACGAATCAGACCAACAAAGTATGCGATGACATTTCACTATATTGCTTCGGATTATGGTATTTAGGAGCTCTGATAAGAGTAACGCTGCTGATAGCTCTAGGCGAGGAATCGATATACTCCTTACAGGTGCAACTCTTAATTTGGAACACAATAAATTAACCAAAATGTTTCCGAAAGAATCGATGCTCCTCATATAAATACATGCCCCATAGGCCTCCATGCTAGCATCAGCAAATCCATGCATTTCAAATTGTGCTCCAAATGAGACAACATATCTGGGAATTTTGATCTCATGAATGAGTTTAAGTTCAGAGCAGAAGTTAACCCACATTGTGTGGAGGCTTAAAGGAAGCGACTCATCCCAGTGTAGTTTTTCTTTCCAAAGCAATTGTAAAAAGATTTTAGCTTTAACTACTATTGGGCTGATAAGACCTAGAGGGTCGTATATTCTTGCAATCTCGGAGAGAACACGTCGTTTTGTAATGCCCTTTGTTAGCTCAGGAAGTTTATATGCGAACCAAAATTGATCTAAAACGGGTTCCCAAATCAAGCCTAATGTTTTTGTTACAGATCCATCGCAAATATTTAAAAATGATTCTCTTTCTTCTAGCGGGACATCTTTTAATAGCTCTGAGTTGTTAGAACACCATTTTCTTATTTTGAAACCACCCATGCTTAAAAGGTCTGATACCTGATTTTTAATTTCGTTTACTTCGCTTAAAGAATCTGCTCCACTCAACATGTCATCGACATAAAAGTGCTCACGAACGATTTTCGAGCCAATAGGAAATCGATGACGTTCACCATTGGCAAGTTGGTGCATGGCTCGTATGGCGAGAAAGGCAGCAGGAGCGGTACCATATGTAACGGTATTTAATTGAAATATTTTTAATTGTTCCTTCTTATCTTGGCGCCATACGATGCAATGAAACTGGTAATCTGGTGAATTTAGAAGCACACATCTATACATTTTGCAAACGTCTGCGGTGATAGCATAGCGATAGGTTCGAAATCTTAGGAGAGCCGTGAATAGAGTAGATTGAATTGTCGGACCTACTAAGAGGATATCATTTAATGAAAGCCCACTCGAGGTTTTGGCTGAACCATCAAACACGACTCGCAACTTGGTTGATGTGCTATCGGCCTTCATGACGCAGTGGTGTGGCAAAAAACAATGAGGACGCTGTAGAATATCGGCAGGAGCGGGAACCATGTGTCCGAGCTCTATATATTCATTGATGAAATCACAATACTGGCGTTTTAAATCGATATTACAACTAAGCCTCTTTTCAATACTATAAAATCGTTTGCATGCATTGTTAAATGAAGAACCCAACTCAAAATTTGCTGATTTAAAAGGCAGACTCACTGAATATTGTCCTGATGTCAACCTTTTGTGTGTTCGTTCGAAATGTTACTCGCATATGATCTCCTCTGGTGAGAGTGATTTAGAAAAATGATCATGCGATTCGATTTCCCAAAAAGACCGAAGCAATTGCTCCAAACTATTTTCGCCTGAATGTGTCATTATATCAGAAATATTCTCAGAAGTAACAGGTAGACTAACTTGCTTGATGTTGTCTTGTACACTGCCACCGACAACAATCCAACCCAACTGTGTCTTTTGCAAAGTTGGTTGGTTATTTCCCAGACGAATTTGTCCAACTGATAACAGTTCAAAAAAGACTTCTGCTCCAATCAGCATGTCCACACGCTGAGACTTAAAGAAGAGAGGATCCGCTAGCTGAATATTATGCGGTATATCCCAACTGGGATTTTTAATGGTTTGGCTTGGCTGGTTGTCAATAATTGAAGGCATGATGCATGCGTTTAAATTAGTAGAATACGAATTAATTCGAGAACGAACGCTTATGCTTAGGCTTTGTGTTATTAGAGACTTTGAATTTCCAATTCCTCTAACGGAACTAGAAATATTGTTGCGTTTAAGATTTAGTTGATGTGCTAAACGCTCTGTTATAAAGTGTAGTTGTGCTCCAGAGTCAAGCAGGGCTCTGCATGGCAAATATGATCCATTAGAAGCCTTAGCGAGCACTATCGCAGTGGCTAGAAACACGATGCTGTTTGAGCGGCTTTGATTTTGATCAAATGAGTTGTTTGCTTTCGCTTGCGAGAGGCAGTTGTTGTGAAGAGGAAGGTTGAGCAGATAAAGCGTTGGTAACTGGAGTGAGATGCAAAAGCGTGTTATGACGGGCAGAGCAGTGTTGGCAGCTTCGCGACTTGCATTGTCGAACATTGTGGCCTTTTCGCAAGCAATTTAAACACAAATGTAATCGCTTGACTTCGGAATATCGGTTTTGTGGTAATAATTCAGCAAATTTTGTGCAATTATAAATATTATGATCACTTGAGTTGCAAAACGTGCAGGAACTAGAAACGCTTGATGCAACAAGTGCCCTTTTGCTATGATTTGATTTCTTACTACTACTGCTATTAATATTAGAATACATAAATCTTGCCTGTTTATCCATGCTGCATCCAACTGCTTCTTCCATTCTTTCCAGTGATTGGCACCGCCTTTCAATAAATTTGATAAGTTGTTTCCATGTGGGTATTTCATTCGATGATGACTCTTCTTCCCATTTGGTGTGTGTAGCACAGTCGAGCTTGTTGGCAATCAGGTGTATTAATAGCACATCAGCAATTTGTTCCTTACTTCCCAGTGACTGGAGTGCGCGATAGTGAACGTTTATGGCATCACTTAAGTCTCTTAGTTTGCGCACCGAACTTGATTCCAATTTCTTCAAACTGAAAAGATCCTTCACGTGTGCCTGAAAAATAAGTCGTGTATTATCATATCGATCTTTAAGCAATTGCAAAGCGATGGTGTAGTTTGAGTCCGTAACCTCTAACGATTGTATTGTTTTATACGCAGAGTCCTCCAAGCAATTTCGGAGATGCTGAAATTTTTCAATAGAAGTAAGCTCCTGATCCTCATGCACAAACGTCTTGAACATTCCATAGAAATCCAACCAATCACTATATTTTCCACTGAATTTATTTAATTCGAGTTTCGGCAGTCGAGTTGATTTAGATTTCTGGATCATGAATGATGTTGATGCGGTCGTCTCATCCAATGCGTGTACATTGGTTGTAGCAGACGTCTTACTATCGATTAGAGTCAATAATTTGGCTTTCAACTCACAGTAAGACTCCTCAAAAGTGGATCGTTTATCCCTTTCCAGTTCGGTCTCATCAAGTCCTTCAATATTGGTCTGAATGTCGTCGAATTTATGGAAATAGTTTTCCAAGAGTCCCAGCCTCGTGCTCAATTCCGGTACGGTTATGTCCCTTGATACGCCGGCTAGGTAATTTTTCATTTTTGTAAGTTGTCCGGTTATCGCAGAGAGCTTTCTTTTCAACGTGGTTAAATCCTCACTTTGGCTCATCTTGTAAAGAGAAGAGAAATCAAACAACGTTGGAGAAAAAGGCAAAAAGAAAAACTAATTTTGTGTCCTGTCACGGTCGCCAATGTATGAATTTTGATTGTTTTATCAAAATTTAAAGTTTTCCAAGATTTTAATATGAATTATTTATTGAGATTTACTTCGTACAAAATGTAATGCTTTGCCAAGCGTGTGGCTTCAACGAAACAAAAGAGTTATCTGATCAAGCTAAAAGTAAACCAGTAATGTGTACCAGACTAAGTTAGTTCAGTTAATCCATGGTGTGATTTCATTTTCAGTTAAACTTAATTATCATGATAAGCAATTGACAACTTAATACAGTAATGGCTTTGCAATTTAAACAAAACAGTGATTAAGAAATTGACTGATAAGGCAAAAGTTAAGAACATTGCAAGTAATTGTGTAACAATAATTAAATCATTTTAATTAACTAATCAGGATACATCTTAAGCGCAGTACTCTCCATGTAGTCCACCACCACCTCTGTGTAATCCTTTTTCCCCGGCTATGGAAGAAAGACCACATTTGTCTCCCTCCATGTGATCGGGATGTTACCTATTGCTAAGCATGCAACGTATATATTCCTGAGCCTTGGTGCAATTACGTCTACTCCCCATTGCATTAGGCCTGGAAATATACCATCCGGCCCCCCGGTTTTGAAGGGTGCAAATGTTGCTATTACGCCCTTGACCGTCTCTGGTGTTACGATCCGTTCTGCTTCCATCCTATCCATCCTCTTCGCTCCTTGTTTCCTTGGAGCCCAGGGCTGGTCTGACTTATAGCTTCCTGGAAAGTGTACCTCCATTAGGACCTCATTTGTGTGATCCAGTGTTTCCACCATCTCCCCCGCTCTATTACGAATGAGTCCGATCTTGGAAACTGGATCTCTCGAGAAAATCTTTTGTAGTCTACTGACTTCAGATGTACTCCTCATACTCGAGCAAAAGTCCCTCCATGATTCCCTTTTACGTCGTCGCAGAGTGACATTAAGCTCTTTCTTTTTCGCCTTATAGTCATCTCATGCTTCGGGTTCCCCCTTCTCATGGCGTGATTGAAGGCCTTCCTCACAGCCTTCTTTAGTTTCTCAAGTTCCCGGCACCACCAAGGGGCAGGATCTTGTTTTTCCACTAAAGTAGGTGTGCAAGCCACTCGGTACGCATCTTCAACAGCTGATTGCAGATGCTTCAGCTGTGATTCAACGTGCCAAGTGTTTTTCGGTATTCCGAATTTCGTTACATTCAGTTTTTCCTCCAACACTTCAAGGTATTTTGTCCTATCCGTGTTCTTCGGAATCCTGATGTATTTCCGATCTTTTTTTCTTTTAGATCCATAGCGAACATCAAATGAAATGGCTCTGTGATCCGATATTGTAGCCTGATCCATTACCCTCCAATTTGATACTCTATCAATTATCTGACTACTGCACAGGGTAACATCGATCACTTCCCTTCGTCTCACATTAACGAAGGTTGGCTCTGTTCCCCTGTTTAAGATAGCTAGATCCTTGTATGATACAAATTCGAATAATGCTTCTCCTCTGTAATTATCGTTGGTGCTGCCCCACACTGTATTATGTGCATTGGCATCACAACCAATAATTAAGTCCTCGTTCCTGTTCCTGCATGCATCCACCAAAACCTCTAATTCTCTGGTCGGAGGAGGTTCTGGAGAATCATACGGCAAGTATGCAGATGCTATAACAAAAGTTCCCGCACCTGATCCTACACGTACTGCTGCAAGATCTGGGGCACACATATCCGGTAATTTATATGCTTGAACTCCGTGCCTCACCAGGATACAGGACCTAATTCTTCCGCTGGTTTGCGCATAGTGCAACTCAGCCATGCTATTTGGGAGTCCTCTAATCTTTCCTCTAAAGATCCAAGGCTCCTGTATCAGGGCTATTTCAAACGAATCCACATCAAACATTTAGTCATCATTGCTGATGCTGCTTTGCTGTGATGAAGGTTCAATTGAATCACCCTGAGCTTTTCCCGGTACGGGCCCACCTCCCGCCCGACTTGTGTTGATCCCATGTCCATGGTGTCTATCACTTCGTCGCCCTACCGGGTGGTTTTCCAAGTTGAGTCTTTTCCGATGCTCCTTGGAACATCACGAGTGCTATGTCCAACCCACAGAAGAGTCTATCTCCTGCTTGTCTAACCAGTATCGCTTCCTCCCTTGGGCACCAGATCGTCAGCTTGGTTCCACCAATTTTGTTGTCATCATATCTTCCCACATGAGTAACCCTCCATTTAGCAGTGTCCTTCACGCAGGAATTTTGACGACACAGTCTGGCGAGGATGACATCCTTGCTCACGGGTTGACCGGGAACAAAGATTATCAACCTTTCCACATCCTTTAGTATGTGAAGCTTGTCTATTTTAAGGTTAATTCCCTCCCATAGGTCGGTCATCTTCCCTACAATCTCACATAGCCAACCCTTGGTTTCTTGGTTACCGCATTTGATTGCTATAATCCCTTCCTCCAAGGTTATCTCCTTTACACCGATGTCACCTGCATTCGTCGGAAGTAAGTCTAGAGCATCCAGAAGAGCATTTTTAAAAATACTCAACTGTGTTGCATCTATCCCCCCCTCTCGACTCATGTCGACAACACCCATTCGGAGATCGTTCGCCGCTGTTTGGGCAAAGGTTTTTACGCCCTTGTCAACTTTGGTTCGCTCACCCCTAGTGTAAGGTTTTGCATTATCTGCTTGCTTCGCTTTCCTTTCCATAGCTCGGTTCAGCTTTCGCTTTACCTTGCTTGGTCCAGGTTGCTCGGCATTGCATGCATCTGCTTTGCTGGCTGACTAACCTTCCGTTTTACATGTTGTCCATCCACATAACCACTGCAGTGTGGTGCTTGTAGACTGACCCCATGTTGAACAGACTGTCCGTCATCCTTTCCGCCTTCCGTCCCCTTCATCGCAGTTTCGGGTGGAACTGATGGTCCCGGAACATTTGAACCTAGATCCTTCGTCTTCTGGAGAGGTTTCGGTTGACGTCATATTGGCAACCATTTCAGTCAACTCATCGACCGTCTTGTAGTTTTGCCTACCTTATCACAGCCCCCTCGACATTGCAGACCAGCCATCTTGGAGTTAAGGGTTGATCGATTGATCGGATTGGATCTTGATTTTTCAATTCACATTCAGCTCTACCAGAGGAGTTGGGCCACTACCCTGATCTAGCATCCTGTTCCTCTACTTAAGCCGCCCCACCACGACAAGGTGCCCAATCTTCGGATAAAGGTAGATGAACTTACCGACGGTTCAGTCGATATAAATAACGGCTCCAGGAAATAACCCGCCAACGAAATAACCCCCAAAATTGGGGAATAATTTCACTGTGAAATTATACCCCAAATCGAACACGAAATTAGTCCCAAAATGGTATGAAATAAGTCCCCAAGACGGTATGAAAAAAGTTCCCAAATAAGTAAGTAATTAATATTAATTTTTGAGACAATGGTAATTTGCGCAAATTATGAAATGTGTATGGGGGGCATGCTGCCACCCTGCAACCCCCCTGCTTGGGTTTACTGTTGGATTACAGGGTGGGTGCGAGGTTTTTTTCTTATATTTTTCGTTGAATGGCAAGAAAATCTCGAATTCATTTCATGTGAAATAAATCCCCACCTCCATACAAATTTTGTGGGGCTATTTCTATTTCTATTTGGGGGGTTATTTCGTTGGGGGGTTATTTCCTGGAGCCCAAAATGTTTCTTTCCCCTTAAGCAAACAGACCTTCTTGAGACTATTCAAAGAATTTTTAACTCGCAAAAGCGTAAGAACCCATTTAAAAATGATCGGTAAGAAATGGGGTCAGTGTTGACATAATAATGAAAACCTTAAAGTGCTAAAATGGCGTATAATCCAACGCCAGTACCATGCAGAACCTATCGACTTTTCTTCAATTCCGATCAACACTGTTTTTTTAGAAGATGTGAACGCTTGAAATTGTTGATGAAAATCTAAGCAATAATCCGATTTCTGATCTTAATGACATAATAACCTTATGCCCCCATAACCTTAATCGAACCGACTATCTTTGAAAATCCAGGTTCCACTCTCAATTTCACTGATGTAAAATTAATTGAAAATCAATCAACTGCAACAACATCTCCAATTGCTTCTGTTAATGTTAATAAAGCAGTAGGAGTAAAAAATATATTATATAAATCATTGATTTCATCAAATGCCAGATCAGAATCCTGTTCACCATGCAGATCTCGGTCTCCTCTGACTTTGTCGAAGCATTTGTTTTGTCTAGATCCTTTTAAGAAAAGCAGGGCGATTCTTCTCAGTTAGCTAGTTTAGCGGCGCTAAACCAAGAGCAATTCTTTGAAATACAAATGACGAGGTTACATAATATTTGCAAATCAATGACATACTAAATAACAAAATTACCTATTTTCAAATCATACTTTGCTACAAAATAATTATAATGAAACGCACATCTATTTTTACATAAATTTTATTGTACCTATACTGATCATATTAATTATTTATAATTTATATTTTCTTAGTAGGTCTTTATTTTCCGATAATTATGTATAATTTATATTTTTTTTCAGCTCTTTATTTTCCTCTATGAGGAACTTTTAAGTTTAGCTGCCAACGACGAGGTTCAAGAGAGACTAGTTGCTGCGTGATTATTATTTTAAAATTCAATGACAAAGTTCCGCTTTTACTTTACATAAGCGCGAGCTCCGCTGAGTTTAGCTGATAAGAACGTGTTAAATGAAGAGCAAAATAAATAAACTCTGTAATGTCCATTTATCGGATCAACAAAATTCTCCGTGAACCTAAAATAAATTTACAAAAATTTAAAATACTATTTTTTTATACCAAGAAACTTCATTTTTGCCTTATGGCAACCCTACTCGATCTCGCACAATCATCGTCGTCGGTAGCACACTCTTTTGTAAGCAAAAGAGGGGAAGCCTCTATGCCCATTGTCAATGCAATACATTGCTATGCTGTGTGTATAGCAGAGCGAGGGATTTTTGTGTGGATAGAATGGTGGTGGGTTTTTGGTCATCTCATATGGCGCAAAGAGAGTTTGTTGATTGGATCGGTATGATGGATAGGGATATTTTAGGCAAGAGAATTATACCTGGTGTGTTTTACCATTGCATGCAAACAATTTCGCACTGTGTTCGTAAGCAAGTTGTTTACGAGTCTTGCACACTTTGTTTGCGAGCTAAAATGCGCACCGGTACCGCGCGTGGGTTAGTAAACAAGTTGTTTACGAGCAAGAGTGCATAGCGGGAATATGATTTGCACACGATCTTATGGGTGGTGTGTTTTTTTTGTCGTTTGCTCGAAAACATGTTGTCGAGCTATTCGGTTGATGGCGTAGCTTGGGTATAGTTTCGCTTGGAAAATCTGTCGAGAAAAAGTCAGTCAGGATTTGGAGGTGAACGAGCACGGAGGTTCCAGTAAGGAAGTGGAGGAGGCCAATCCCCAAGCGCATGTCGCAATTTAATTTTTTGTGCGTGCTAAACGAACACGCCGTGATGGTGTTCGAAGTTTTATTTAAAATCGTTCTTTCAAGTGTTGTGTCGCGCGCAGAGTTTTAATTAAATTTTTCTGTTGTCGTGGACATTAATTTCACCTTCCTTGGAAACATTAAAACGTTAAAAGTGGGCTAAGGCTAAAAATTTATAATTTTTGTACTCGGCTAATGTGGTATATATATATATATATACGTATATCCACCCAAGTGACTCCAACCTCGTGTCTCTACGTTTTTTTTTATCCAACAATTTTTGTGGAGGAACTAACTTCACCTCTATTCGTGTACTCCGCCATCGTCTGAGGACTACGCTATTCCAGCGATGTGTGTTTTTGTGAACGTGCTAAGTCTTTTGTGGTTAACGACCCAAGACTCCCTCTGAAGTGGTGTGACAATTTTTCGCCCTCCTAACGGTGTCATCACGTCTCTGTGACTCGTACTACGGTCCAGCAGATCAATCTTATTTGCACCCCTCACCAACTTTTAAATTCACCCTCTCGGCACCAGTGCAATCAGTGTCAGACATTTGATAAAAAAATTCTTAAATCGAATAATATAAAATTGAAGAATTCAAGGGCCCAAAGAAAAGGTCAGGAATTCAATTTAAAGGGCCCAAAGAAGAGGTCAGACGCTGTAAGGGCCCAAAGAAGAGGTCAGTCGCAGCACCATATCCCGCCTGAAGATCACCTGTGGCGAAGCAAACCCAAAGACGATTCACCGTTGCAGCGTAACCAGGACATAGATTAAGTATCAGTAGTTTGTTTTAGGTTATTTTTGAGTAGTTTGCTAATTAGCTTTAAGAATCATTCATATTACATGACTTTCCAATTAGATTGGTAAAGTTCCACCTGGATTGTGATATAAATCTTTTTAGGCTAAAGTTAGCACCGCGGTTGTATTTAAACCCCCCCGCACAATATTTTTTTTATCAAGCAGGACCCCGGTTGTTTGAACTTGACTTTTAATTTATCGCGCGGTTATATTCGGTTAACCTTTGTCCCGAATTCCCTGAGGGTACATGAATTACCCCATCTCAGCTTTACGTCAGCGCTGTCGTTAGTTAGGATATTAGGGATCGATATTTACCACTCGCGCCCCGATTTTATTTTTTTGTTGAATCGTGAACCTTTACAACCAATTTCTGACAACCACCTGTAGAGTAATTTGGCATCTTTTTTTAGCTTTTGCCACATACTTTCGTTGTGCTTAATTCTCAGAAGTCCTTAACGATAACTTATCACTGATCTTGTCATCCATAATGATGTGGATTTGTCGTAACGTTAATATTAAGTTAGCTTTAAGATATTGTTTCAATTAATGATAATAAATTAAGTATTATTATGAATTCGTAAACTAAATCGTTTGAGTTTCGTGTGGCGTAAACATTCCAGGTATCAGCGAGTAAGCACGGATCATTAGGGGTAACCAATTGTTTTCCAGTGACCATGGAAGGGTGGGGATAGTCTTCAGTAGGGTCGGATAACACCTCGATTCCTTCTCTGAGACTATGAGTATCTGAGTAGTGCGGCATCGCTACCAACCCACAGGCATCAGGTGTGCCTTCACCTATCGTGGTGACCTAGTATATTTTACCTTTTGTTTATTATGCACGCAAAAAAATGAATTATGTGTCTTGAAGTGTGATACTTGCTATGATGAGAGCAAGAACCCCCCCATCCGGCGAGCTAGTTAGAGCACCGCTAGGCGTGCATAAACCGCTCTAAATCAAGCATATGCAACATGTTACCATCTCACTGTGAATCCTCCTGGTACTACGCCAAGAGGTCCTAAAATTATAGTCGTTGCATACTTCACACGCGCATGGGACATTACATAATTTATATGGCGCCCAACGTGTGGGGCAGGAATCGCAGGAATTGAAGGAAGCTGAAGCTTTAGCTGAAGCTTAAATTGAGGCCTACGTGGCTCGCGAAGATTCAGTTTGGATTCTGCAATCCTGCAAGTTACAGCATTGTCATGAGCTTCACGCTTTGCAATTGCTGACCGTCTTGTTATGACTCGTCACCGAATCGAGTGATAAATCACCACGTTATATCAAACCATCAGATCTAATGCCTTCCATAAATATCTTCTCGTTTCCAGTCCTATCAAATTAAATTTTACCCACATATTAATTGAAATAGTTACAAGTTTCTTTGAAGCCCAGTTTTGATCGTTCATTTGGAAATATTGGAGATGGGATATTGATCCTGTCATTCAATCCAGTGATCGTTTCAAGGACTGTTTAATATTGGAAGTTTTTGGTGTTGACGGATATCCTCTGGAAATACTGTACTTGTAAGGTTTAGACCTTGAGTAGCAGTCCGATGGATTATCCTTGAACCAATTAATGACCTAAAACCAATTTTCACTGTACAGGATCTCCTCTGGAAATACTGGACTTGTTTCGTTTCGTAGACAACGAGTTCCAGTCAGATGGATCTCACTGAACAACCCCCAATTCATTTTTTTTATTATTTTGATGCCACACTTACTTAGGATGCTGATTTGCTTGCTCGCAAATACCATGATTAGTTAGTTTTATTGATTATTTTTTTTGTTTTGCCACACGAAACCAAACACCACTATTATGACTATGCCTATACATAGAAGTAATGAAAATTTAGTTATAGCTATTGAAGATTCAGCATCGGCGAACCTCACCAATTTATGTACAATTTGCTCAGAAAGTAGAAACAATTCTGTGGAACAGATGATTACTGCCTGTAACCATGTGTTTCATAAATCATGTCTTCAGGAATGGTTAACACAATCGGATACTTGTCCCCAGTGTAGTAAACCATGCCCACGTAGCACTCTTCGAGATTGTACTCACAACTCAGCGAATCAGGGAGCCGTTCCAAAACAGCCCTCCCACAACACACGATCCCAGTCACGACAGAATACTTCGTCTAGCTGGACCATCAGACCAACAGCTTCACCCCAAGTGGAAAAACCTTCTCGTAGGAATAACAAACCTCCCAAGCGTTTTTCACACTCGGCGGCTAGGAATTCCTTGCCACTACCTGACGAGAATACACGAAATAGTCTTGATTTGAATAATCAAATTCATAACGCGATAAATCAGTCTTTGCAACAACAGCAGCAAGACATGTTTAAACGTTTGACACACGACCTTACAAACACTATCGAGTTGAATGTAAGTCGTTGTCTAGGGAACTTAGCCATTAGTAATCCCGTACCACCAGTTCCACCCCCAACCACTGCTACACCCCCAGCGGAAGAATTCATTGCGTGGCCGCACGATTTCACAACCAGAGACAGACCCACAGCCATACCACAAAACCACAATCGTTTTGACGTTGCCACTTCGGTAAAAGTGTCCAACATCATTTACAATTGGCATTTGAACTTTGAAGGACTTAATTCTGGAATACGTGGCCGCACGATTTCACAACCAGAGACAGACCCACAGCCATACCACAAAACCACAATCGTTTTGACGTTGCCACTTCGGTAAAAGTGTCCAACATCATTTACAATTGGCATTTGAACTTTGAAGGACTTAATTCTGGATTACCGGTATATAATTTCATTTACCAGGTACACTCCTTGACTAGACAAAGCCTAGGTGGAGACTTTGAGCTTCTGTGTAAGAATGCTCACATCCTTTTCACAGGCAAGGCCAAAGATTGGTTTTGGCGCTTTCATAAAGCAAACCCTAATTTCATTTGGACCACCTTAGTAGATGAACTACGTGCCCAGTACAAAGATAGTCGTACGGATTATGATATTCGTGACGCTATTCGTTGCCGTAAGCAAAAAGATAAAGAAAGGTTTGATGATTTTTATGATATCATAATAATGCTAACTGACCGACTCAGATCGCCCCTTTCGGAAGCAGATCTAGTTGAGATTTTAATTAGAAACCTACGACCCGAAGTCCGACATGAGATACTTCATCTAAATGTTCCAACGGTTTCCGAGTTAAGGAAAGTATGCGAGAGGAGGGAAAGATTTATTGAAGATCTAACCTTAACCCCTTGGCAGTCCAGACACCCCGGACGTCGTCAGATTTCGGAAGTAGAATTTCACACTTTGGACAATACCATCTGTTCCAATCAGAGTCAGTTTGTGACCGATGAAGCCACAGTAGAAAATTGTGCAATTTCCAATTTGCAATGTTGGAATTGCGAAGAAGTAGGACACCGTTTTGACATGTGTTTACAACCACGTCGTATTTTTTGCTATGGATGCGGAGCAGCCAACGTCTATAAACCGAACTGTTCATCTTGCATGCAATCGGGAAACCGACAGAGGGATGCGAGAACAGTCGGCCGCTCACATCCGAGAAACGAGTCGACAAGACTCTAGATTCATTGTCACAAACCATATCACCAAATCTCAGCCCTGCTGAAAATTACACCTTATTGTTACGCGAACAAACAGCTGTTAGCTCTAACAAAGGCGACAATTGCATTAAACCTAATATTGTACCCCGAGTTATAAAACCCTATCACACTCGCTTGGCAGAATACCAAGAAGCCCGACGTAGGATTTTTGATCCCGATTATTTTTCAACTCCCAAACCAAAGCGTTCCACGACGCTCCGGTTGCGTCACTTTTGGAAGGAGGTTCTGAAGAACCGGAAATTTTTGTTGTCTTCGATTAACTTCCACAGCAATGACGTTCGGCCTTATGCGTCCGTATCCTTGCTGGGGAATTGTGAAGAAGGACTGCTAGACAGTGGTGCCTGTATCAGTTGTGCAGGAGCTTCACTGGCTGATAAGATCCTTGAAAGTAACGTCAAACTAAAAAGATTTCGATCCACCATCACAACAGCCGATGGAAAAGCTCAAGTAGTCAGGGGTTATGCTGACGTAGACAGGTCCTTTCGAGGGAAGACTTATTCCATTCGTCTTTATTTCGTACCGTCTTTAGCGCAGACCCTTTACTTAGGCATTGATTTCTGGCGGATGTTCGGATTGGCTCCAGACATTCTATCAGAAATCAAAATTGATGATAGTCGTATCGCACCATCTGATGAACACTTGTTGTCACCAACCCAAAAACAAAAGTTAGAAGCTGCAAAATTATTTTTCCCTTCCTTTGAGAAGGATGGTCTTGGCAAAACGTCCGTGTTACAACATGTCATTGATACCGGAGAGGCCAAGGCAATAAAACAAGTACACTACCCTGTGTCACCGGCAATCGAAAAACTCATGTTCGAAGAAGTCGATCGAATGTTGGCTCTAGGCGTTATCGAAGAGTCACAGAGCTCATGGAGTTCACCGGTAGTACTGATAAGGAAACCCGGCAAGGTTCGACTTTGTCTGGATTCCAGAAAGGTCAATGAAGTCACCGTCAAGGATGCTTATCCATTGCCACACATTCAAGGTATATTGAGCAGGTTGCCTCGCGCTGAGTTCATCTCCAGTTTGGACTTAAAGGACGCCTTTTGGCGAATTCCACTAGAGATGAAATCACGTGAGAAGACTGCGTTCACGGTACCAAACCGGCCCTTGTACCATTACACGGTCATGCCTTTTGGGCTGTGTAATGCTCCGCAATCCATGTGTAGGCTGATGGATAAAGTCATTCCTAGTGAACTCCGTGAAAAGGTTTTTGTGTATCTCGACGATTTATTGGTGATGTCAGAGGATTTCGATAGCCACATTCAGCTCCTAATAGAGGTTAGTAGACACCTTAAGAAAGCCGGACTTACAATTAACATAGGGAAAAGCCGATTTTGCCTTCGAGAAGTGAAATATCTTGGTCATGTCATTGGACATGGACGCATTATCACCGATCAATCCAAAATTCAATCTATTGTAGAATACCCTGTTCCAACTTCGGTTAAACAATTGCGTAGATTCCTTGGAATGACCGGGTGGTATCGTAAGTTTGTCGCGAACTTCGCCGGAATATGTTCACCTCTCACCGACTTGCTCAAAAAGAGTAAACAGTTTCAATGGACACCTGAAGCGCAACAAGCATTTGATAATCTCAAGACCCACTTAACCACCGCACCTGTTTTACACACTGCCGATTATAGCAGACCGTTCATAGTGAATTGCGACGCTAGCAACACTGGAGTTGGAGGAGTTTTAGCACAGTTGGATGCAGACCACAACGAAGTTCCGTTGGCCTTTTGGTCAAAAAAATTGAATAAAGCTCAAAGGAACTATAGCGTCACTGAGCTAGAATGCCTCGCGGTTGTGCTCAGCATTAAACAGTTTCGCCCTTTCATTGAGGGATTAGAATTCACCGTAATTACTGATCATGCCTCCTTGAAATGGCTTATGAGTCAGCAAGATCTAAGTGGTAGATTAGGGCGATGGGCATTAAAGTTATAAGCTTACAATTTTAAAATCAATCATCGCAAGGGTGCCGAAAACATCGTCCCCGACGCTCTTTTCCAGAGTGTTTAAAGATGAATTAGCGGCGATAGAAACGGTAGAACCTCTTGTAGACTTAGATTCACCTGAATTTGATTCAGCTGAATACTCGGAACTAAGACAACGCATAGAGAAGAATCAACACCAATTGCCTGACCTCAAGGTCATAGATAGATATGTGTATAAGAGAAACGAATTTGCCTCAGATGGCGGGTTAACAGAACAGCCAGCTTGGAAACTTTGGATTCCAAATGGATTAACCAACGATGTGATTAAGCAAGCACATGAGTCCGCAACTTCTGCTCATAGTGGAATGGGAAAGACAGTAGAAAGGATTAAGCGAACCTTCTTCTGGCCGAAATTAACCACTCAAGTACGAGACAGAATCCAAAATTGTGAAGTATGCAAGATGACGAAGCATCCAAATCAAACCTTACGTCCTCCCATGGGCGAACAAAACGTTTCAGTCAGACCCTTTCAGCGTCTTTACATGGACTTAATTGGTCCTTTTCCACGATCTAAAGCCGGAAATATCGGGTTACTCATAATTCTGGATCATTTTTCCAAGTTTCACTTTCTTCTCCCCATGAAACGGTTCATCACCAAACCTATCTGTATCTATCTGCAAAATCACATATTCGGAGTGCCTGAAACAGTGATTTCCGATAATGGTGTTCAATTTAAGTCAACTGAGTTCAATTCCTTCTTGTCGAGTTATGGAATAAAACATGTATATACAGCGATGTATTCCCCTCAATGTAATGCTTCTGAGCGGGTTAACCGCTCCATTATAGCTGCTATTCGATCTTTCCTTCATAATGATCAACGAGAATGGGATACCAATTTATGCCACATCAGTACGTTCTTACGAGATTCGCTTCATTCATCTATTGGACAATCTCCATACTATTTGTTATTCAGTCAGAATATGATCACTCATGGATCCGCATATCGACTACTTCGCAATCTTGATTTGATAGAACCCCCTGATGTGCCGATTCAAAGAGAAGATTTATTAGCATCCACCAGAGCGAAAGCTAAATCCCTGATGAAACAATCATGCGAAAACAATAGCAAGCGATACAATACAAGAACTGTACCCGTAAATTTTCGAGTAGGACAGGGCTTTCACAAAGGCTGGAGCAAGTTTGGCATTAAAGCCTTGTTACCAAGAAAAGAAAGGCACCTGTTACTATCTGCTTGAAGATTTGCAAGGTAAAACCATAGGTACGTACCATGCAAAAGACATACGAGCCTAACATCATCGTAATTTCTTTTGGTCTTCAGAACTTTCCTCCTACTCATGACCAGGTTGAAAGTCCTGTTTTGTAATGTCCATTTATCGGATCAACAAAATTCTCCGTGAACCTAAAATAAATTTACAAAAATTTAAAATACTATTTTTTTATACCAAGAAACTTCATTTTTGCCTTATGGCAACCCTACTCGATCTCGCACAATCATCGTCGTCGCTAGCACACTCTTTTGTAAGCAAAAGAGGGGAAGCCTCTATGCCCATTGTCAATGCAATACATTGCTATGCTGTGTGTATAGCAGAGCGAGGGATTTTTGTGTGGATATGGATAGAATGGTGGTGGGTTTTTGGTCATCTCATATGGCGCAAAGAGAGTTTGTTGATTGGATCGGTATGATGGATAGGGATATTTTAGGCAAGAGAATTATACCTGGTGTGTTTTACCATTGCATGAGAGAGTGCAACCAATTTCGCACTGTGTTCGTAAGCAAGTTGTTTACGAGCAAAAATATATCTGTATGCGCCGCGTGATTTGTGTTCTTGCACACTTTGTTTGCGAGCTAAAATGCGCACCGGTACCGCGCGTGGGTTAGTAAACAAGTTGTTTACGAGCAAGAGTGCATAGCGGGAATATGATTTGCACACGATCTTATGGGTGGTGTGTTTTTTTTGTCGTTTGCTCGAAAACATGTTGTCGAGCTATTCGGTTGATGGCGTGGCTTGGGTATAGTTTCGCTTGGAAAATCTGTCGAGAAAAAGTCAGTCAGGATTTGGAGGTGAACGAGCACGGAGGTTCCAGTAAGGAAGTGGAGGAGGCCAATCCCCAAGCGCATGTCGCAATTTAATTTTTTGTGCGTGCTAAACGAACACGCCGTGATGGTGTTCGAAGTTTTATTTAAAATCGTTCTTTCAAGTGTTGTGTCGCGCGAATTAAATAAAACAAATATTATTTATTTAAAAATATATATTTATTTAAGTTTGAGCCGATCTGCTCATTTACGTTGACAAATCTAAACTGATCTCTAAGTTACAAATCTACTCTTATTTATACTTAGATATTAGGTGGCGTCCATAATAAATCTTACATTAATGGATAACAGACGATAACCAAGGCGTCGGTCATAACTCACAGAGTTTATTGTTGAGCTGATAACCAAAGGCGTTGGTCATAACTCACAGAGTTTATTGTTGAGCTGATAACCAAAGGCGTCGGTCATAACTCACAGAGTTTATTGTTTGCAGCTGGGTATGATAGTGGACCCTTGTCCTTTCTCGGGCTATAAAACTAGTCGTCCCTCTGCTGGTGTCATATCACTCATGTTGATATGATCGTCGTTGGAAATGTGTGTTCCTAACATAACTCCTCCTCCCTTAGCTTGTTGTTTCTCCTGGAACAATCTTTTATAAAATACTACAAATATGACAATAATTACAATAATTACAGTTCCATGTATACTAAAGTGAACTTTTGAATGATTTGAATATCTTTCTATTATTTGATCAATATTATTAATTTTTGTAATATTCCAGCTTATATTTTTATTAGCTATTGTTGTTAGATTTAACATGTCTTCCAAGTCAATACTAATTGGTTGTTTTACAATAATTCTTTGGTTCTCATATTCTTCATTATTAATAACAATTTTACAATTTTCAAAATGAATAAGCACATTTCTTTTTATCGCTATTATTTTTCGTTCGTCACAAGAACTGTTAATTTTTGTGTTACTATTTTTTATTAGTAATACGCCTTTTCTTAATTCTAGAATTACATTAATTTCTTTATTAATTTTCATCATACAATCCTCTTTCATTAAACAGTTTTTTACAGGTTTTAAGTGCCTGAGTTCTTTATTATTTTCAAATTTTAAAAAGGTGTTATTATTCTTTATCATATCTTCCTCTTTAGTATCTATTTCCATAAATTTTTCATTCGGGATTGGTGTATACAAATACTTATCAAAGGTAGATATTCTATCTGGTATTTGAATTATAAAAATTATAAGGTCATCTGAATATTCTCCAATCGAAAGTTTAATGTTTTTTAGTTTACTTAAATTTATATCAAAGTTTTGAATTTCTTCCGTGGTTAGTAAGCTTGTCGTCATAATTTGTAATCGGCTAGCCAAAATAATATTTTGTATTTTTTCTATTAACTCTTTAATTTTGTCTATTTTACGTAAGTATTCTAACACTACTAGTCTCTTCTCGGCCATTTGAAATTCTAGCTGAAATCCCAATTCATGCTTAGTTTTGGTTAAAACTGCGTTTCTTAAAATTTCTATTTCATTTTGAATCTGGCTATTTATCTTCAATTGATTATTATTGTTTTTTATAAGATGATGATTATTTTCCGTTATAATCTTAATTTGGTTTTCAATTTCTACTCTGTCTTCATCGTCCATAGTACCGAATAAAATATTGAGTGCTCTACCTCCTAAGTTAATTAAACTCCTAACATTTCTTTTAAGATTTCCTTGTTTGTGTCCTCTTACACTTTGCAATTCTCCCTGGATCAAGTCTATTTCCTTTTCGATCGTTATATAGGATCTATCCGACGGTGATTTTAACAAAACTTCCTTTTGGTTTAACCATTGTTCTTTAATGATCTTTATAACTGAACTTATTTCTGTGACATTTATTATATGTATTATTGAATTATATTTATTGACCACTTCCACTTGATCGTATCGAATTACCGAGTAACCGTTGTTATTATTGATTTCTTCTATAATTATTTTATTCTTTACTAAAACTGTGACTGATAATAGTATGGCTAGTGTTAAGATTTTCATTTTTATTTTTTTTTTTTTTTTTTTATTCACGTCTTTATTGTTTGACTTCCGAGATTGAACTGAGTAAGGATTATTTGTTTCCAGAATGTTTGGTTCTCTGGCTAGTTCTTATCAAATTTTCCTCGTTCTTTGATCGAGTGACTCTTTCCTTTTGTATGTTCGTTGGGTGATGATTGTTGAGTTTACTGAACTTATATCTTGGTTGCGTTTTATGGCGGTCTGTTCTTGAATTCTTTACAAAGCCTTCGATTCTGTTATCAATGTACTCTTCTCTATTTTTATTAAGATTATTTATGACTTTTTCTTTATTTTTGAGCATCAATTCATAAAGTGGTTTTTTAATGATTCTTCCATTTTGAATATCATATGGTTTTTGTTTGGTCGTTGCATGTATGGACGTGTTATAAAAAAGATTTGCTTTATGCACTGCTTTTCGAATTTCATGTACAGTTGGGTTAACTTTTCCATTAAGTATTGTTCTTACTTTCTCTGCCAAAGTTCTGTGGAAGACTTCAATGTCAGAATTACCTGTGTGACTGTTTGGTTTCGTAAAATGGGTCTCTATTTCGAGATCTTCTAATAATTTTATTATCCTAGGGAAGTTAAATTCGTTATCCATCACGAATCTCTTTGCTTTTCCGTTTACGGCTATTATCTGTAAAATAGTTTCTTCTAAGGTTTCATGTGAAACATTGGGAACATACGTGGTTGTAGTTAGTTTACTAAATTTATCAACTGAGGTGAGAAATTTTGTTTTGGCTATGCAATAGATATCTATGTGTACAATTTCATTAATATCTTTAGGGGTTTCCGTTAGATGGTATTTTTCTTTTACAGGTCTTCTGTCGTATTTTGACTGTTTACAAATATTGCAACTATTAATGACGTCATTTATTAATTCTCTTAGGTTTTTGAAATAAATTTTAGTTCTAAGTCCTCTGTAGTTTTCTTCTATACCAGAATGTCCTGTTTCTTTTTCATGGTACATTTTTATTTGCTTGATAGCTTCTTCTTCGGATTTCATATCTTTCGCAAAGTATTGACATTTATGGAATTTTATTCTTGTTCCAAATAGTTCTATCAATTTTTGTTGAAGTAGGTTATATTCAGTGTCTGACAAATCTGTATATATTCCTGTGTTCTTGTTGTCAACTAGAGGAATTAAACGGTTATTGAATTCGTTTTTGTTAATTTCCTTTATTCCTATATATATCCTGTTATTTCCTTTTCCTTTTCGAAGTCCGTTTCCTGCTTTCAATATTATTTGTTGTTTAAATATGTTTACTGCACTATCTTTAATAGGGAAGTGATCATTCGCTTCTTCTTGTTGGGAATGTATTGTCGGTTGCATTGATTCTTCATCTTCTAACATGTTTATTTCATCTGCATTTTTTATTTCTCTGCTCAAGAAATCAGCTACAGTATTGCTTGTACCTTTTAAATATTCTATATGTATATCGTATTCTCCTAACTGGAGTATCCATCTCTGTAGTCGTGGTGAAATGTCTCTACCTAGATTTTTTATTTGTAGCCACTTAAGTGGTTGATGATCTGTTTTGAGGTCAAAGGGTCTACCATATAAGTAGGGTCTTAAGTATTTCACTGACCACACTATTGCTAACAATTCCTTTTCTGTTGTAGAATAGTTTTTCTCGTGATCATTTAATGTTCGGGAGATATAGCTAATTGGGTGTCCTTCTTGGGAAAGGACGGCTCCTATTGCGTAATTGCTAGCATCTGTCGTTAAGACGAATTTCTTATTGAAATCGGGATATGCTAGTATGGGTTCTATTATGAGAGAATCTCTGAGTTCTTCAAATGCTTTTCTGTATTCAGAATCGTTTACATCGATCTTTGCATTCTTCTCCAGATTCCTAGTCATTGGCCCCGCTATTTTAGCGTAATCTTTAATAAACCGTCGATAATACCCTGTCAGTCCTAGGAAGCTTTTAATTTGCTTCGGGGTTTTAGGTATTTCTATTTTTTGGATGGTGCTTATTTTATCTGGATTTGGTTTTACTCCGTTGGAAGTAATTGTATGTCCAAGGAATTGGGTTTCTTTCCTAAGGAAGTTACATTTGTCTATTTGGACTTTTAAATTAAATTTTCGTAATGTCTTAAATATAAGATTTAAGTTTATTAAATGTTCTTTTAATGAAGTGGAGAATATAAGAATATCATCTAGATAAACTACGCAGATGTTTCCTATGTATTCGCCTAAGACTTCATTCATCATACATTGGAATGTTGCTGGAGCATTCTTTAGACCGAAAGGCATTCTTAGAAACTCGTAGTGTCCGGAAGGTGTCGAAAAGGCTGTTTTTTCTATATCCTGTGGATGCATTTTTATTTGGTGGAAACCTTTTGCTAAATCCAATGTGGTGAAGTATTGACATCTACCTATTTTATCTAAGAGTTCATCTATATGAGGTATTGGATGTTTATATTCTATTGTTTTTTCGTTTAACTTCCTATAGTCTATAACGATTCTCCATTTTTTTGTACCTGAGTTGTCTTCTTTTTTGGGCACAACCCATATTGGAGATGCGTAAGGGGAAATACTTTTCTTTATTACTCCGTCTTGGAGCATTTGTGATATTTGTTTATCAATTTCTTCCTCGTGGATTTTGGGATAACGATATATTTTTGTAAAAACGGGTGCATCGTCAGTTGTTCTTATTTTATGTGTTGTTTGAGTAGTTGAACTAAGTGTGTCTCCTTCTTTGTAGAAGAGATCTCTATTTTCATGCAAAAACTCCTGAAGCTCTCTATATTCTTCATGGTTTAAATCTTTTGGTATAAGGTTTTTAATACTTAGATGATTTACGTTCATCTGAGTTATATCCTCATAATTATAGGGGCATGTATTAACATTGCTTTCTTCATTTTCTGTGAAGGGTATTTTCATATTATTTATTTTTAAATATGCAGACTTAAAATCTATTTGAGCTTCGATCGGTTTTAGGATATTCGTGCCTAAGATTCCATCGAATTTGGTATTAGTGAAGTTCAACAGCTTCCACGTCATCGTAGAGTTCGGCTCATTGAATTCTTCAGGAAGAGGGGATATGATTTCTTCCGTGACTTGTGTCCTTGTATCTATTGTTGCCATGGATATTGGCTTCTCTAACTTAATTCTAGGGTACTGCTCTAATTTATCTATCTTTAATATAGAAACTGATGCTCCTGTATCTACTAGAAGTCTCAGTCTATGTCCTTGTATGTGGACAGATATTACGGGAAGTGTCTCAACCTCCCGGGGTTTATAAAATTTACCTCTCCTTGATTAGTTTGACTTAAATTATTGGTTTCCATGGGTTGTGGAGTATTTCTAAATTGATTGGAATTACTGAATCCAAATCTAAAATTATTGTTAGGGTTTCTTTGTCCTAAGATTTGAGCATTATGTGCTCTTATCTGTCCAGAATTATTCATATCTATTCTAGGTCGGTAATTATTTCGATTGTTATTATGGTTAGAGTTGCGATAATTATTTTGATTGTTAAAGGACGGTGGGTTCTGCCTAGGTTGGAAAACATTCTGCCTTTGATTAAAATTATTTCTTTGTGGAGTATTAAAAGAATTTACTGGCATTCTAGTATAATCATTAAGTTGTCTATATCTACTTAAGAGGTGATATGCATTACTCAAAGTGGTAACGTTTTGTGCAATTATTACGCTTGCCTGAGGGGCGTTTAAGTTATTGGTAAATTTGTTTAATACAATATTTTCATTATTTGTTGTAGTATAAATAGCACTAGGTTCTAACTTACTTTTCTTATTAAGTTTTTGTAGGATGTTGTTCAGTTGGTGGTATAGGGTGTTTACATCTCTTGCTTGTACTGCGTGAAGATCTTGGAGAATCTGCTCGTATGTTTCTTTGACTCCGTAGTCCTCGAGGAGACAAATTTTGATGGAGTTCCATGTGGCTTCTGGGGCTCTTCGTGCTGAATTCGCTGCTTCTCCTTGTATCTTGTGGCATATGATGAGGTTCGCCAAAGGTTGGTAGGGGACATCAAGAAGGTCGTATAAATAGCTCACATGGTTTGAGAAATTTATAACGTCTTCGTTGGATCCTTCGAATGTGGGGATCTTTTCCAATCGGTTGATGATTCCTGTCTGTTCAGCGTTTGCCATCTTTATTTTCTTTTCTCTTGTGTATTTTGTTTAGTTATTGACAAGACACAAGGTATGTGTGGGAAAAAAAAATATTTTCTTTTCTTTGTGAATTTCTGGATTATTTGTTTAGTGTTCTCCTGGAGAATTTGTGTATAATATTCTTTCGAATTTTGAACACCACTTTTCACAATTTACTCACGGTTCACAAATTTTTCTTTTTAGGAACTTTGGTCCTGTAATTAATTTACTTTTAATTGCGGAACTTAGTTCGATCACTTGAATCCTTTCAGGGACATATATTTTACTTGTATATGTTTAATAAGGATCCTACCGACTGCGCCAATTAAATAAAACAAATATTATTTATTTAAAAATATATATTTATTTAAGTTTGAGCCGATCTGCTCATTTACGTTGACAAATCTAAACTGATCTCTAAGTTACAAATCTACTCTTATTTATACTTAGATATTAGGTGGCGTCCATAATAAATCTTACATTAATGGATAACAGATGATAACCAAGGCGTCGGTCATAACTCACAGAGTTTATTGTTGAGCTGATAACCAAAGGCGTTGGTCATAACTCACAGAGTTTATTGTTGAGCTGATAACCAAAGGCGTCGGTCATAACTCACAGAGTTTATTGTTTGCAGCTGGGTATGATAGTGGACCCTTGTCCTTTCTCGGGTTATAAAACTAGTCGTCCCTCTGCTGGTGTCATATCACTCATGTTGATATGATCGTCGTTGGAAATGTGTGTTCCTAACATAACTCGCGCAGAGTTTTAATTAAATTTTTCTGTTGTCGTGGACATTAATTTCACCTTCCTTGGAAACATTAAAACGTTAAAAGTGGGCTAAGGCTAAAAATTTATAATTTTTGTACTCGGCTAATGTGGTATATATATATATATACGTATATCCACCCAAGTGACTCCAACCTCGTGTCTCTACGTTTTTTTTTATCCAACAATTTTTGTGGAGGAACTAACTTCACCTCTATTCGTGTAATCCGCCATCGTCTGAGGACTACGCTATTCCAGCGATGTGTGTTTTTGTGAACGTGCTAAGTCTTTTGTGGTTAACGACCCGAGACTCCCTCTGAAGTGGTGTGACAATTTTTCGCCCTCCTAACGGTGTCATCACGTCTCTGTGACTCGTACTACGGTCCAGCAGATCAATCTTATTTGCACCCCTCACCAACTTTTAAATTCACCCTCTCGGCACCAGTGCAATCAGTGTCAGACATTTGATAAAAAAATTCTTTAATCGAATAATATAAAATTGAAGAATTCAAGGGCCCAAAGAAAAGGTCAGGAATTCAATTTAAAGGGCCCAAAGAAGAGGTCAGACGCTGTAAGGGCCCAAAGAAGAGGTCAGTCGCAGCACCATATCCCGCCTGAAGATCACCTGTGGCGAAGCAAACCCAAAGACGATTCACCGTTGCAGCGTAACCAGGACATAGATTAAGTATCAGTAGTTTGTTTTAGGTTATTTTTGAGTAGTTTGCTAATTAGCTTTAAGAATCATTCATATTACATGACTTTCCAATTAGATTGGTAAAGTTCCACCTGGATTGTGATATAAATCTTTTAGTTTTTGGAAGATCTGGCTAAAGTTAGCACCGCGGTTGTATTTAAACCCCCCCGCACAATATTTTTTTTATCAAGCAGGACCCCGGTTGTTTGAACTTGACTTTTAATTTATCGCGCGGTTATATTCGGTTAACCTTTGTCCCGAATTCCCTGAGGGTACATGAATTACCCCATCTCAGCTTTACGTCAGCGCTGTCGTTAGTTAGGATATTAGGGATCGATATTTACCACTCGCGCCCCGATTTTATTTTTTTGTTGAATCGTGAACCTTTACAACCGATTTCTGACAACCACCTGTAGAGTAATTTGGCATCTTTTTTTAGCTTTTGCCACATACTTTCGTTGTGCTTAATTCTCAGAAGTCCTTAACGATAACTTATCACTGATCTTGTCATCCATAATGATGTGGATTTGTCGTAACGTTAATATTAAGTTAGCTTTAAGATATTGTTTCAATTAATGATAATAAATTAAGTATTATTATGAATTCGTAAACTAAATCGTTTGAGTTTCGTGTGGCGTAAACATTCCAGGTATCAGCGAGTAAGCACGGATCATTAGGGGTCACCAATTGTTTTCCAGTGACCATGGAAGGGTGGGGATAGTCTTCAGTAGGGTCGGATAACACCTCGATTCCTTCTCTGAGACTATGAGTATCTGAGTAGTGCGGCATCGCTACCAACCCACAGGCATCAGGTGTGCCTTCACCTATCGTGGTGACCTAGTATATTTTACCTTTTGTTTATTATGCACACAAAAAAATGAATTATGTGTCTTGAAGTGTGATACTTGCTATGATGAGAGCAAGAACCCCCCCATCCGGCGAGCTAGTTAGAGCACCGCTAGGCGTGCATAAACCGCTCTAAATCAAGCATATGCAACATGTTACCATCTCACTGTGAATCCTCCTGGTACTACGCCAAGAGGTCCTAAAATTATAGTCGTTGCATACTTCACACGCGCATGGGACATTACATAATTTATATGGCGCCCAACGTGTGGGGCAGGAATCGCAGGAATTGAAGGAAGCTGAAGCTTTAGCTGAAGCTTAAATTGAGGCCTACGTGGCTCGCGAAGATTCAGTTTGGATTCTGCAATCCTGGAAGTTACAGCATTGTCATGAGCTTCACGCTTTGCAATTGCTGACCGTCTTGTTATGACTCTTCACCGAATCGAGTGATAAATCACCACGTTATATCAAACCATCAGATCTAATGCCTTCCATAAATATCTTCTCGTTTCCAGTCCTTTCAAATTAAATTTTACCCACATATTAATTGAAATAGTTACAAGTTTCTTTGAAGCCCAGTTTTGATCGTTCATTTGGAAATATTGGAGATGGGATATTGATCCTGTCATTCAATCCAGTGATCGTTTCAAGGACTGTTTAATATTGGAAGTTTTTGGTGTTGACGGATATCCTCTGGAAATACTGTACTTGTAAGGTTTAGACCTTGAGTAGCAGTCCGATGGATTATCCTTGAACCAATTAATGACCTAAAACCAATTTTCACTGTACAGGATCTCCTCTGGAAATACTGGACTTGTTTCGTTTCGTAGACGACGAGTTCCAGTCCGACGGATCTCCCTGAACAACCCCCAATTCATTTTTTTTTATTATTTTGATGCCACACTTACTTAGGATGCTGATTTGCTTGCTCGCAAATACCATGATTAGTTAGTTTTATTGATTATTTTTTTTGTTTTGCCACACGAAACCAAACACCACTATTATGATTATGCCTATACATAGAAGTAATGAAAATTTAGTTATAGCTATTGAGGATTCAGCATCGGCGAACCTCACCAATTTATGTACAATTTGCTCAGAAAGTAGAAACAATTCTGTGGAACAGATGATTACTGCCTGTAACCATGTGTTTCATAAATCATGTCTTCAGGAATGGTTAACACAATCGGATACTTGTCCCCAGTGTAGTAAACCATGCCCACGTAGCACTCTTCGAGATTGTACTCACAACTCAGCGAATCAGGGAGCCGTTCCAAAACAGCCCTCCCACAACACACGATCCCAGTCACGACAGAATACTTCGTCTAGCTGGACCATCAGACCAACAGCTTCACCCCAAGTGGAAAAACCTTCTCGTAGGAATAACAAACCTCCCAAGCGTTTTTCACACTCGGCGGCTAGGAATTCCTTGCCACTACCTGACGAGAATACACGAAATAGTCTTGATTTGAATAATCAAATTCATAACGCGATAAATCAGTCTTTGCAACAACAGCAGCAAGACATGTTTAAACGTTTGACACACGACCTTACAAACACTATCGAGTTGAATGTAAGTCGTTGTCTAGGGAACTTAGCCATTAGTAATCCCGCACCACCAGTTCCACCCCCAACCACTGCTACACCCCCAGCGGAAGAATTCGTTGCGTGGCCGCACGATTTCACAACCAGAGACAGACCCACAGCCATACCACAAAACCACAATCGTTTTGACGTTGCCACTTCGGTAAAAGTGTCCAACATCATTTACAATTGGCATTTGAACTTTGAAGGACTTAATTCTGGAATACGTGGCCGCACGATTTCACAACCAGAGACAGACCCACAGCCATACCACAAAACCACAATCGTTTTGACGTTGCCACTTCGGTAAAAGTGTCCAACATCATTTACAATTGGCATTTGAACTTTGAAGGACTTAATTCTGGAATACGTGGCCGCACGATTTCACAACCAGAGACAGACCCACAGCCATACCACAAAACCACAATCGTTTTGACGTTGCCACTTCGGTAAAAGTGTCCAACATCATTTACAATTGGCATTTGAACTTTGAAGGACTTAATTCTGAATTACCGGTATATAATTTCATTTACCAGGTACACTCCTTGACTAGACAAAGCCTAGGTGGAGACTTTGAGCTTCTGTGTAAGAATGCTCACATCCTTTTCACAGGCAAGGCCAAAGATTGGTTTTGGCGCTTTCATAAAGCAAACCCTAATTTCATTTGGACCACCTTAGTAGATGAACTACGTGCCCAGTACAAAGATAGTCGTACGGATTATGATATTCGTGACGCTATTCGTTGCCGTAAGCAAAAAGATAAAGAAAAGTTTGATGATTTTTATGATAACATAATAATGCTAACTGACCGACTCAGATCGCCCCTTTCGGAAGCAGATCTAGTTGAGATTTTAATTAGAAACCTACGACCCGAAGTCCGACATGAGATACTTCATCTAAATGTTCCAACGGTTTCCGAGTTAAGGAAAGTATGCGAGAGGAGGGAAAGATTTATTGAAGATCTAACCTTAACCCCTTGGCAGTCCAGACACCCCGGACGTCGTCAGATTTCGGAAGTAGAATTTCACACTTTGGACAATACCATCTGTTCCAATCAGAGTCAGTTTGTGACCGATGAAGCCACAGTAGAAAATTGTGCAATTTCCAATTTGCAATGTTGGAATTGCGAAGAAGTAGGGCACCGTTTTGACATGTGTTTACAACCACGTCGTATTTTTTGCTATGGATGCGGAGCAGCCAACGTCTATAAACCGAACTGTTCATCTTGCATGCAGTCGGGAAACCGACAGAGGGATGCGAGAACAGTCGGCCGCTCACATCCGAGAAACGAGTCGACAAGACTCTAGATTCATTGTCACAAACCATATCACCAAATCTCAGCCCTGCTGAAAATTACACCTTATTGTTACGCGAACAAACAGCTGTTAGCTCTAACAAAGGCGACAATTGCATTAAACCTAATATTGTACCTCGAGTTATAAAACCCTATCACACTCGCTTGGCAGAATACCAAGAAGCCCGACGTAGGATTTTTGATCCCGATTATTTTTCAACTCCCAAACCAAAGCGTTCCACGACGCTCCGGTTGCGTCACTTTTGGAAGGAGGTTCTGAAGAACCGGAAATTTTTGTTGTCTTCGATTAACTTCCACAGCAATGACGTTCGGCCTTATGCGTCCGTATCCTTGCTGGGGAATTGTGAAGAAGGACTGCTAGACAGTGGTGCCTGTATCAGTTGTGCAGGAGCTTCACTGGCTGATAAGATCCTTGAAAGTAACGTCAAACTAAAAAGATTTCGATCCACCATCACAACAGCCGATGGAAAAGCTCAAGTAGTCAGAGGTTATGCTGACGTAGACATGTCCTTTCGAGGGAAGACATATTCCATTCGTCTTTATATCGTACCGTCTTTAGCGCAGACCCTTTACTTAGGCATTGATTTCTGGCGGATGTTCGGATTGGCTCCAGACATTCTATCAGAAATCAAAATTGATGATAGTCGTATCGCACCATCTGATGAACACTTGTTGTCACCAACCCAAAAACAAAAGTTAGAAGCTGCAAAATTATTTTTCCCTTCCTTTGAGAAGGATGGTCTTGGCAAAACGTCCGTGTTACAACATGTCATTGATACCGGAGAGGCCAAGGCAATAAAACAAGGACACTACCCTGTGTCACCGGCAATCGAAAAACTCATGTTCGAAGAAGTCGATCGAATGTTGGCTCTAGGCGTTATCGAAGAGTCACAGAGTTCATGGAGTTCACCGGTAGTACTGATAAGGAAACCCGGCAAGGTTCGACTTTGTCTGGATTCCAGAAAGGTCAATGAAGTCACCGTCAAGGATGCTTATCCATTGCCACACATTCAAGGTATATTGAGCAGGTTGCCTCGCGCTGAGTTCATCTCCAGTTTGGACTTAAAGGACGCCTTTTGGCAAATTCCACTAGAGATGAAATCACGTGAGAAGACTGCGTTCACGGTACCAAACCGGCCCTTGTACCATTACACGGTCATGCCTTTTGGGCTGTGTAATGCTCCGCAATCCATGTGTAGGCTGATGGATAAAGTCATTCCTAGTGAACTCCGTGAAAGGGTTTTTGTGTATCTCGACGATTTATTGGTGATGTCAGAGGATTTCGATAGCCACATTCAGCTCCTAATAGAGGTTAGTAGACACCTTAAGAAAGCCGGACTTACAATTAACATAGGGAAAAGCCGATTTTGCCTTCGAGAAGTGAAATATCTTGGTCATGTCATTGGACATGGACGCATTATCACCGATCAATCCAAAATTCAATCTATTGTAGAATACCCTGTTCCAACTTCGGTTAAACAATTGCGTAGATTCCTTGGAATGACCGGGTGGTATCGTAAGTTTGTCGCGAACTTCGCCGGAATATGTTCACCTCTCACCGACTTGCTCAAAAAGAGTAAACAGTTTCAATGGACACCTGAAGCGCAACAAGCATTTGATAATCACAAGACCCACTTAACCACCGCACCTGTTTTACACACTGCCGATTATAGCAGACCGTTCATAGTGAATTGCGACGCTAGCAACACTGGAGTTGGAGGAGTTTTAGCACAGTTGGATGCAGACCACAACGAAGTTCCGTTGGCCTTTTGGTCAAAAAAATTTAATAAAGCTCAAAGGAACTATAGCGTCACTGAGCTAGAATGCCTCGCGGTTGTGCTCAGCATTAAACAGTTTCGCCCTTTCATTGAGGGATTAGAATTCACCGTAATTACTGATCATGCCTCCTTGAAATGGCTTATGAGTCAGCAAGATCTAAGTGGTAGATTAGGGCGATGGGCATTAAAGTTACAAGCTTACAATTTTAAAATCAATCATCGCAAGGGTGCCGAAAACATCGTCCCCGACGCTCTTTTCCAGAGTGTTTAAAGATGAATTAGCGGCGATAGAAACGGTAGAACCTCTTGTAGACTTATATTCACCTGAATTTGATTCAGCTGAATACTCGGAACTAAGACAACGCATAGAGAAGAATCAACACCAATTGCCTGACCTCAAGGTCATAGATAGATATGTGTATAAGAGAAACGAATTTGCCTCAGATGGCGGGTTAACAGAACAGCCAGCTTGGAAACTTTGGATTCCAAATGGATTAACCAACGATGTGATTAAGCAAGCACATGAGTCCGCAACTTCTGCTCATAGTGGAATGGGAAAGACAGTAGAAAGGATTAAGCGAACCTTCTTCTGGCCGAAATTAACCACTCAAGTACGAGACAGAATCCAAAATTGTGAAGTATGCAAGATGACGAAGCATCCAAATCAAACCTTACGTCCTCCCATGGGCGAACAAAACGTTTCAGTCAGACCCTTTCAGCGTCTTTACATGGACTTAATTGGTCCTTTTCCACGATCTAAAGCCGGAAATATCGGGTTACTCATAATTCTGGATCATTTTTCCAAGTTTCACTTTCTTCTCCCCATGAAACGGTTCATCACCAAACCTATCTGTATCTATCTGCAAAATCACATATTCGGAGTGCCTGAAACAGTGATTTCCGATAATGGTGTTCAATTTAAGTCAACTGAGTTCAATTTCTTCTTGTCGAGTTATGGAATAAAACCTGTCGCACGTTGAAAACAAAAGTGACACTAAACAAAAAACCTCATTTTGGAATATGGCCGATTAAAGTTTTGGACTAACTTTAATGGGCGATAGCTACAAAACTAATGTTTAAAAAGTTATGTTACTTGGCCAAATTAAAGTATCACTTATTTTTGTAATATTGAATTTTGAGATTTAAACAAAAAATGAAGGATATATAAGAAAAAAAGGTCCTTTTGATAAAGTTTGGTATAGTGCCACTTTTTGTTTTATAATGTTACGTATTTTCTAAAAAAAACGTTAAATTATACAGATTTAAAAAGAAAAAAGCAGGTTAAATACTTCAAAAATAAACAAAAACGATTCTTTTATTAATCAAATATTACTGTTTACAGTGATATCACAAAGCATAACAATGTGAACTAAAGTTAAAAAAGAACTCTAAAGATAATTAAAACAAATTTAATCCATCAAAACAAAAAATTAATTGAAAAATCAAACAAATCTTCAAAATCTACCAGGTACCTACGTAGTAGGAACTAAATGAACTACACCATAAGAGATCAATAGTAATTAGATTACTTAAAAATATATTCAAAGTAGGATTTGTAGTAACTGGGTATCAAGCCAGCATTTACCAGACTGCTTACATCGTTCTTCTTCCTTACTGATAAATCCAATTTACGCTGGTACAACGGTACCAACGCTTCAGTACGGTTGTTTCTCTTATTGACTGCTCTTTTAGCCAGATTAAGCTCTTTGAAATCATCAAAGTAAGATGTTTTATAGAAAATTTGTATGTCATTTGTGTGTGTATCCCGTAAAGTATTTTCAATTTTGATGACTTTTATATCCGCTAACTTTACGACTTGACCCTCAACATTTTTGTTCAGCCTTGGCACCGGAAGTTGCTTTATATCAAAGAAGTCTCTGTAACCCAGTTCATTAACTGAAAATGGTGTTCCACGTTTTTTTGCACTTCGAATTGCAGATACGTATTGCGAAGGCACGTAAATTGGTCCAGACTTGAGGCATTTTTTCACTTCTTTCTCAATCATTGAATGTATTACATCTCCTTCGTTTTGCGTATGACCACGGATTAAAAATTTATGCGTAATTGATCTAATTTTTAGATTTGTAACTGCATAGATATACATTCCAATAATAAATTGATTTTTTTGCTGGCCACAACAATTATCGGAATAAAATACTATATCAAGATCATCGTTAGTCATAGAAGATTTCTTTTGCAAAAACTTAAACACACAGCTGCCTATTTCGTTAGCTCCACGATTACCTTGAGATTCGTCCCAAAAGTAGCATTCAGTTTTATCAGATTGCAGTTCAGTTATAGTAAAGTTCAAACAGTTAATTTTCGATTCGAGGGATTAGAATTCACCGTAATTACTGATCATGCCTCCTTGAAATGGCTTATGAGTCAGCAAGATCTAAGTGGTAGATTAGGGCGATGGGCATTAAAGTTACAAGCTTACAATTTTAAAATCAATCATCGCAAGGGTGCCGAAAACATCGTCCCCGACGCTCTTTTCCAGAGTGTTTAAAGATGAATTAGCGGCGATAGAAACGGTAGAACCTCTTGTAGACTTATATTCACCTGAATTTGATTCAGCTGAATACTCGGAACTAAGACAACGCATAGAGAAGAATCAACACCAATTGCCTGACCTCAAGGTCATAGATAGATATGTGTATAAGAGAAACGAATTTGCCTCAGATGGCGGGTTAACAGAACAGCCAGCTTGGAAACTTTGGATTCCAAATGGATTAACCAACGATGTGATTAAGCAAGCACATGAGTCCGCAACTTCTGCTCATAGTGGAATGGGAAAGACAGTAGAAAGGATTAAGCGAACCTTCTTCTGGCCGAAATTAACCACTCAAGTACGAGACAGAATCCAAAATTGTGAAGTATGCAAGATGACGAAGCATCCAAATCAAACCTTACGTCCTCCCATGGGCGAACAAAACGTTTCAGTCAGACCCTTTCAGCGTCTTTACATGGACTTAATTGGTCCTTTTCCACGATCTAAAGCCGGAAATATCGGGTTACTCATAATTCTGGATCATTTTTCCAAGTTTCACTTTCTTCTCCCCATGAAACGGTTCATTACCAAACCTATCTGTATCTATCTGCAAAATCACATATTCGGAGTGCCTGAAACAGTGATTTCCGATAATGGTGTTCAATTTAAGTCAACTGAGTTCAATTCCTTCTTGTCGAGTTATGGAATAAAACATGTCGCACGTTGAAAACAAAAGTGACACTAAACAAAAAACCTCATTTTGGAATATGGCCGATTAAAGTTTTGGACTAACTTTAATGGGCGATAGCTACAAAACTAATGTTTAAAAAGTTATGTTACTTGGCCAAATTAAAGTATCACTTATTTTTGTAATATTGAATTTTGAGATTTAAACAAAAAATGAAGGATATATAAGAAAAAAAGGTCCTTTTGATAAAGTTTGGTATAGTGCCACTTTTTGTTTTATAATGTTACGTATTTTCTAAAAAAAACGTTAAATTATACAGATTTAAAAAGAAAAAAGCAGGTTAAATACTTCAAAAATAAACAAAAACGATTCTTTTATTAATCAAATATTACTGTTTACAGTGATATCACAAAGCATAACAATGTGAACTAAAGTTAAAAAAGAACTCTAAAGATAATTAAAACAAATTTAATCCATCAAAACAAAAAATTAATTGAAAAATCAAACAAATCTTCAAAATCTACCAGGTACCTACGTAGTAGGAACTAAATGAACTACACCATAAGAGATCAATAGTAATTAGATTACTTAAAAATATATTCAAAGTAGGATTTGTAGTAACTGGGTATCAAGCCAGCATTTACCAGACTGCTTACATCGTTCTTCTTCCTTACTGATAAATCCAATTTACGCTGGTACAACGGTACCAACGCTTCAGTACGGTTGTTTCTCTTATTGACTGCTCTTTTAGCCAGATTAAGCTCTTTGAAATCATCAAAGTAAGATGTTTTATAGAAAATTTGTATGTCATTTGTGTGTGTATCCCGTAAAGTATTTTCAATTTTGATGACTTTTATATCCGCTAACTTTACGACTTGACCCTCAACATTTTTGTTCAGCCTTGGCACCGGAAGTTGCTTTATATCAAAGAAGTCTCTGTAACCCAGTTCATTAACTGAAAATGGTGTTCCACGTTTTTTTGCACTTCGAATTGCAGATACGTATTGCGAAGGCACGTAAATTGGTCCAGACTTGAGGCATTTTTTCACTTCTTTCTCAATCATTGAATGTATTACATCTCCTTCGTTTTGCGTATGACCACGGATTAAAAATTTATGCGTAATTGATCTAATTTTTAGATTTGTAACTGCATAGATATACATTCCAATAATAAATTGATTTTTTTGCTGGCCACAACAATTATCGGAATAAAATACTATATCAAGATCATCGTTAGTCATAGAAGATTTCTTTTGCAAAAACTTAAACACACAGCTGCCTATTTCGTTAGCTCCACGATTACCTTGAGATTCGTCCCAAAAGTAGCATTCAGTTTTATCAGATTGCAGTTCAGTTATAGTAAAGTTCAAACAGTTAATTTTCGATTTATAGTAAAAAGTCGAAACATCTCCATTTGGCACTGTCATAACCGCCTGTAAGTCGTAACATGCGACTATAAACTGACCCGATATCTTTGCTTTATCATTGGTTTTTTCTAGTCGACTTTTTTCTTTTTCTTGTTGGTGACGGTCATATTCTTCGCTCAGAGCTTCCTTTTGGGAACCTTCCGAAAGTCTGTATTTCTCACAAAGTTCGCATTTGTCTTTCTTCGGTGTAAAGAAACTAATATTGAATTCTTCATTAAATATTTTTCGATAAGTATGTATCATAACATAGGGCAGTCCCTCTTTTGCGCACATACTTTTATAGTCTGAATACAGATCTACTAGAGTTTTACCGCCATCTATAAATTCTCTAGTTGTTTGTTTTCGCAAATAATGGCTTTCAATCCGAGGAATACTGTTAATGTGACTTTTTACTCCTTGCCTTAGGATATCAGATACCATTCTATGTTTGTTGTGCTTACCTCTCTTTTCTCCTTCTAATATTCCAGTATTGCTACATTTCTTCTCAATCACTGTCCTGACACATCTGCCAGTTATATCCAGAGTGTTTATAAAAAACAATTTACACACTCTTGTTTTAAATCCATTTGCTTCAAAGTAAAAAGCATTTTTAAGCTTCCTATTAGAATCAATTCTTTTGTATTGATATTTTGGAGTTATTTCTTCCATGTTTCGTGCCAAGTACTCCCTCTGGCGCAACAGAGAGGCCATACTCCAATACGAATCGAATATTTTTTTTCGGGACTCTTCGCATATTTTTTCGTAGCATTTTAACTTACATTTGTCTCCACAGGGTTGTTTAAGACGTTTTGCAGGAACAGTTTTTTTTGAAATAGAGCTAGAAACGTATTGTTCTCCAGAATTTCTTAATATCTGTGCAGTTTTAGCAGCACTGATCTTCTTTTTCTTCTTTTTAGTATTTTTAGCTGCCTCTGCATCGGATTCCTGATTCTTGTTATTAGGATTCCCAAGAGGAATATCGGTAGTTAAATTGTTTTGGTCATTTTGCACATTATCGTCAATATGAGAAATAGCTGCAGTTAAATCATTTCGTGGTACTTGATCATAAAATTTATAACCTGGATCATCAACGTTTGATTCATCATCTTCGGATAAAAACTGTTCAAAGTCATTGCTACTACTTGTACCTGCTAGCATTTCACTATTTTGCTTGTAAACGTGCGACTCTACATTAAGATCATTGGCAATTTGAATTGCTTGAGAAGATTTTTGACTTAGATCCTTGGAAGATGAGCTGGTGGACGAAGACGAAGAAGGACTAGATGACGGGGATGACGAGGAAGATGATGAAGACGATCGTGGATGGTTTTTATTTTTTGGTGGCAAGTACGTAGCATCATTATCAGATGCGGGGGAAAAATCTCCATCATCATCAAAATCGATTTCATGGCTTGAACGGCTTGTGGATGTGGGTTGATTGTCCATTATATTTAAAATTGATGCTGTATTTTCTGAAAGTGGTATGTTGCATTTTGAATCAATGTCATGATGAGCTTGGGACGCAGCATTTTTCTTTTGAATCGCCAATTCTAACATCTTTTTACCTCGAGACAGTTCCATATTAATTAATGCACCTTAAGCGAAAAATATGCAATAAGTAGTTTTATTTGATAAAAGCTAGTGTCCACATATCTATTCATAATAATTAATAATATAAACGTCTAAGTTTTTATGCGTAAAATAGTTAGCAATCAAGTGTAAGAACAGGCACTAAGCAAAATACATACCTACATTATAAAATGAGAATGACACTAACCAAAAAATGACACAGTATAAAAATTAAAAAGTGACAAGCTTTCATTATAAAAATGTCTCTAAACGTAAAATGTCAATGTTTCATTATCGTGATAAAAAGCAAGATATATTTTACTATTATAACAATGGCACTAAACAAAAAATTACTGTTATGCGATAATTATTTTTTTGGATTTTAAAAAAATTGTATTGAAAGAGTGACTCTAAACCAAAAGTGCCTGTTAATTGATTTTACTGAACATCAATTCACTTTTTTTTTGTTGAGAAAACCGGCACTAAACGAAATATGACATTTATGAAATCACTTATCTGAATAATAAAAACTCTAGCTTAAATTTATATCGACATTATGCGAAAAGTGTCACTTTATCACTTACCTCGACATCAACTCCCTCCAACGACCAGACTTGAAATGCTGAAGTGTCGTTTTATCTATTACCGATAGAGTGATTTACGTCAAAGTAATAAGTGACACTAGTGACCTCTTATGGAGATTAGTCGAAGTATCAGGAAGAGCATCTCTACAAAGGATGCGTTGTTTATATCGGAACCTAGATGGCGCTCTAACTCAAAAGTGTAAGATTTTGTGTAGTGCCACTTTTGTTTTCAACGTGCGATGTATATACAGCGATGTATTCCCCTCAATCTAATGCTTCTGAGCGGGTTAACCGCTCCATTATAGCTGCTGTTCGATCTTTCCTCCATAATGATCAACGAGAATGGGATACCAAATTATTCCACATCAGTACGTCCTTACGAGATTCGCTTCATTCATCTATTGGACAATCTCCATACTATTTGTTATTCAGTCAGAATATGATCACTCATGGATCCGCATATCGACTACTTCGCAATCTTGATTTGATAGAACCCCCTGATGTGCCGATTCAAAGAGAAGATTTATTAGCATCCACCAGAGCGAAAGCTAAATCCCTGATGAAACAATCATGCGAAAACAACAGCAAGCGATACAATACAAGAACTGTACCCGTAAATTTTCGAGTAGGACAGGGCTTTCACAAAGGCTGGAGCAAGTTTGGCATTAAAGCCTTGTTACCAAGAAAAGAAAGGCACCTGTTACTATCTGCTTGAAGATTTGCAAGGTAAAACCATAGGTACGTACCATGCAAAAGACATACGAGCCTAACATCATCGTAATTTCTTTTGGTCTTCAGAACTTTCCTCCTACTCATGACCAGGTTGAAAGTCCTGTTTTGTAATGTCCATTTATCGGATCAACAAAATTCTCCGTGAACCTAAAATAAATATACAAAAATTTAAAATACTATTTTTTTATACCAAGAAACTTCATTTTTGCCTTATGGCAACCCTACTCGATCTCGCACAATCATCGTCGTCGCTAGCACACTCTTTTGTAAGCAAAAGAGGGGAAGCCTCTATGCCCATTGTCAATGCAATACATTGCTATGCTGTGTGCATAGCAGAGCGAGGGATTTTTGTGTGGATATGGATAGAATGGTGGTGGGTTTTTGGTCATCTCATATGGCGCAAAGAGAGTTTGTTGATTGGATCGGTATGATGGATAGGGATATTTTAGGCAAGAATATTATACCTGGTGTGTTTTACCATTGCATGAGAGAGTGCAACCAATTTCGCACTGTGTTCGTAAGCAAGTTGTTTACGAGCAAAAATATATCTGTATGCGCCGCGTGATTTGTGTTCTTGCACACTTTGTTTGCGAGCTAAAATGCGCACCGGTACCGCGCGTGGGTTAGTAAACAAGTTGTTTACGAGCAAGAGTGCATAGCGGGAATATGATTTGCACACGATCTTATGGGTGGTGTGTTTTTTTTGTCGTTTGCTCGAAAACATGTTGTCGAGCTATTCGGTTGATGGCGTGGCTTGGGTATAGTTTCGCTTGGAAAATCTGTCGAGAAAAAGTCAGTCAGGATTTGGAGGTGAACGAGCACGGAGGTTCCAGTAAGGAAGTGGAGGAGGCCAATCCCCAAGCGCATGTCGCAATTTAATTTTTTGTGCGTGCTAAACGAACACGCCGTGATGGTGTTCGAAGTTTTATTTAAAATCGTTCTTTCAAGTGTTGTGTCGCGCGCAGAGTTTTAATTAAATTTTTCTGTTGTCGTGGACATTAATTTCACCTTCCTTGGAAACATTAAAACGTTAAAAGTGGGCTAAGGCTAAAAATTTATAATTTTTGTACTCGGCTAATGTGGTATATATATATATACGTATATCCACCCAAGTGACTCCAACCTCGTGTCTCTACGTTTTTTTTTATCCAACAATTTTTGTGGAGGAACTAACTTCACCTCTATTCGTGTACTCCGCCATCGTCTGAGGACTACGCTATTCCAGCGATGTGTGTTTTTGTGAACGTGCTAAGTCTTTTGTGGTTAACGACCCGAGACTCCCTCTGAAGTGGTGTGACAATTTTTCGCCCTCCTAACGGTGTCATCACGTCTCTGTGACTCGTACTACGGTCCAGCAGATCAATCTATTTGCACCCCTCACCAACTTTTAAATTCACCCTCTCGGCACCAGTGCAATCAGTGTCAGACATTTGATAAAAAATTTTTAAATCGAATAATATAAAATTGAAGAATTCAAGGGCCCAAAGAAAAGGTCAGGAATTCAATTTAAAGGGCCCAAAGAAGAGGTCAGACGCAGTAAGGGCCCAAAGAAGAGGTCAGTCGCAGCACCATATCCCGCCTGAAGATCACCTGTGGCGAAGCAAACCCAAAGACGATTCACCGTTGCAGCGTAACCAGGACATAGATTAAGTATCAGTAGTTTGTTTTAGGTTATTTTTGAGTAGTTTGCTAATTAGCTTTAAGAATCATTCATATGACTTTCCAATTAGATTGGTAAAGTTCCACCTGGATTGTGATATAAATCTTTTAGTTTTTGGAAGATCTGGCTAAAGTTAGCACCGCGGTTGTATTTAAACCCCCCCGCACAATATTTTTTTTTATCAAGCAGGACCCCGGTTGTTTGAACTTGACTTTTAATTTATCGCGCGGTTATATTCGGTTAACCTTTGTCCCGAATTCCCTGAGGGTACATGAATTACCCCATCTCAGCTTTACGTCAGCGCTGTCGTTAGTTAGGATATTAGGGATCGATATTTACCACTCGCGCCCCGATTTTATTTTTTTGTTGAATCGTGAACCTTTACAACCAATTTCTGACAACCACCTGTAGAGTAATTTGGCATCTTTTTTTTAGCTTTTGCCACATACTTTCGTTGTGCTTAATTCTCAGAAGTCCTTAACGATAACTTATCACTGATCTTGTCATCCATAATGATGTAGATTTGTCGTAACGTTAATATTAAGTTAGCTTTAAGATATTGTTTCAATTAATGATAATAAATTAAGTATTATTATGAATTCGTAAACTAAATCGTTTGAGTTTCGTGTGGCGTAAACATTCCAGGTATCAGCGAGTAAGCACGGATCATTAGGGGTCACCAATTGTTTTCCAGTGACCATGGAAGGGTGGGGATAGTCTTCAGTAGGGTCGGATAACACCTCGATTCCTTCTCTGAGACTATGAGTATCTGAGTAGTGCGGCATCGCTACCAACCCACAGGCATCAGGTGTGCCTTCACCTATCGTGGTGACCTAGTATATTTTACCATTTGTTTATTATGCACACAAAAAAATGAATTATGTGTCTTGAAGTGTGATACTTGCTATGATGAGAGCAAGAACCCCCCCATCCGGCGAGCTAGTTAGAGCACCGCTAGGCGTGCATAAACCGCTCTAAATCAAGCATATGCAACATGTTACCATCTCACTGTGAATCCTCCTGGTACTACGCCAAGAGGTCCTAAAATTATAGTCGTTGCATACTTCACACGCGCATGGGACATTACAACTCTGTGTGTAGGCAAGCAAGTAGCTGAGTCTGAATGAAAGAGCTCGTTTGTTGTATGTTACGGCTAATTGGCTATGATTATATTTTTATCCAAAACTTACACAAACACACAACACAATCTTCCTATAAGATTTTAAGTGGAAGTGGAACTAAGACCCGTTTTCTGATAGTACTCGTAGCGGTTTAAGTTTAACTTAAAATCTTATGTGCCAGTCTATGACAAGGAAAAAGCAGCATAAGGTATTTAAGTAGAACTTAAATCCCTATGAGTAGTATCAGCATACAGACCTAAGTGTTATTTAATCCCAAAAGTCATTGTACATTTTTTTTATTTATTGTTTTATATTTGCGTGGATTATACATGTGAGTAGGTAAAAAAAAAAAATGGGGACTATGGGTTGTGGATGTGGTGCTTTGGAATATGAGAGTGCGCTCTTGTTTTGTTTTCTTTTAATTTGCAAGAAGTGAGATGGAAGTAATGCAGGGCTAAAAAGCATGTTGAATAGATCATATTGAAATTTTCATACCTACCTATAGCTATACTTTGTGCAAAAAGCCGTGGCGGTATCATCGTCTAAGGTGGATCATCTTTATGAATTGTTAAAAGAACTCCCTGAGTCTTTCATCCTCACATTGCAAGAATCTTTTTATGGAAAGTTTCCTACAGTTATTGTAATAGGCTTTTCACACCAAGCCCAAAACCGGGTTTTCGCCAAAACACAAGAAAACTTCATCGAAAACAAAAGTTTTCCCATACATATTTCAGTTTTCAAAACGAGTCGTTTATCTTGATTTGCTTAACATAGAAGCTGATTTTTTAAGCAAATTGTATTTTTTTTTTTGTAACACATTGAAAAACATTTATTTTATTAAAAATAAAACCGTTTCAAATGTTTTATTTAAATGTCCAATCATCCCTCTGAAACCTCGGAAAATATTATAAGCTAGCGAATCAATTAAAAGTGAGAATAAAGTAAATTCTTGAATTATGTAGCAATTCTATAATGATGGCTGTTGAGAAAGATTGGCACATGGCCTAGGGCCTAGAGCGGGTAGGAGTGCAATTCCGCCACTGCTCGTTGGTATCATCTAAAGTAGCTCAATCAGCTTTTTGGAATACAATAAGCCTATATCTGCAGACTTTGTATGTGATAATTGTCTAGATTTAGGAGACGTTTAAGTTTTTGATGTGTAAACATCTAAGCGCGAATTAAAACACTTGTTTCTTACTTTTAAAATTAAACAATATTTATTTGGAACTATGTCCTTTATTATTGAAATACTTTTTACTAATTCTAAAAGGAGCTTAAGGCTACTATGTAGTTACAATAAGACTGTTGATAAATTCATCATACAGTCGTATTTATATACTTTTCTTATCTATCTACAAGGAGACCCAAGCGTACAATCGTCTTGCTTGATAATGAAGAAGAGATAATATTCCAACATTGTATACAAACGATATTATCTCTTTTACATATGTTATCATTGTAGCGTTGTGTGCAAGACTGTACTAGAGACTAAAGATATCATTGAATACAAATAATGTTATCTTTTTTCTCAATATGTCTTGCTATGGATACTTAACTCCCCCCCTTGTTAAACGAAATCGTCCCGATTTTTCGACGCTATTTTTAACATTTCTCTTTCATAAGTTTTGTTATATGCGTCAATCTTTTTTTGTTTTTGACGATCTGTTATACATTGTATAGTTTTTATCATTACGTACGTAAATGCTAGAATAACAATCAGTGTTACAATTGTGTATATAGTTGATAATATCGGTTTTTCTTCAAAAGGAATAATTAGTTTTTTTAAAATATCTATGTTATCGAATTTGTACATTGTATCTTCTTTAATTATTTGGTCGATGTAAGACTCTGAATTATGATTTCTTAATATAACTTCTTTAATTTGCTTATGCATGTTTTTGTATATTTTATCGTCTAGATTTATAGTATTTTCATAAGTAACTAAGTTTATACCATTAATTGTTTGATTATTTAACTTATGCTTACCGCTTAATAACATAACACCGGATTCAATTTCTAAGTCGTAATCGTATTCTTGTTTAATGTTGCATTTTGAAGTTATATTCTTTAAAAGTGGAATAAGACAATTTTCTTCTTCAAAGTTAATTTCACAAATGTTTTTACTTAGATGATTTTGACAATTTCTTGTTCTTAAATAAGTTTGGTTACATAAGGCAATTGTTTTATCTGTAATGATTTTTCCATGTTTTGAATTTAAAGGTGTTACTTTATACAATTTACATGATTTAATTAGAACTGGATATTTATATATTGTGATGAAGAATTCATCAGTTCTAGCTAATAATATTTTAGAGTACTCAAGTATATTTATTATGGGTACTTGAATTATTTCATGTTGAATAATATTTTTAATGTCATCTAAGTCTAGGCTTTCTGATAAATATTCATTATTTTTTGCTGCATTAATTGTTCTGGTCAATAATAATAATTGTTCGTACACTTGTTCTATTACTAAATGTTCTTTAAGGCTCTGACCTTCGAATTGTTGCAAAATTTGTTCAAATCTAGAATTTATAGTTTTTTGTTTATTATTGTTTTCTATGAGATTATTTATACTCGTTTCTATGTTAACTAAGTCATAATGGTCAGGATTACCAAACACATATTTGAAAGCTGTTCCTAAAAAGTTAATTGATCTAGTATGCCTAGTATGTTCTTGTAATTGGTCTGCTAAATTCTTAATTTTACTTAACCAAATTTTTTCTTCTTGTGTAGGTTGATATTTACTAGTTACGATATTTACGTAAGGTTGAAATATCGAAGTCAGGTTGGTGGCATGTAACAAATAAGTTTGTTCTTTGAATAAATACACGTCATCTGTTTGCGTAAGTATAAACTTCTTGTTTAGTAACTCAGTTATTTGAACGTTTCCTTGCCCTTCTTGACTCTGTACAATTCCTAGTAATGTTAGGAATATTAATATTTTCGTCATCTGAAAAATGATAATTCTTTATGTTATCCTTGTGAATTTTTATTCCTTCTTTAGAGATTACAGTGTCTCCTTTATCTTCTTCTACTATTCTTGTTATGTATCTGGCGTTAGATTTCTTTCTAAGACCTGTGATTCTTACCATTATCTTATCTCCTTTTTTATACTCTCTGTGTCGAGTTCCTTTATTTAGACGTTCGATCACTTTTTTGGATGCTGAGTTTAGTTTATTTATTATAATTTCACTATTGCTATATTTATTTTGATTAAAGAAAATGTCTCTAGGTTTCAAACCGGTAACTGAGTGTATAGAATTATTTAATTCACGCACTGTTCTAAATATTTCTTCGATAAGTCTTGTTTTATTCTGAATTGTGAATATTCTAGACAGTTCAGTTATTGTACCGTTTACACGTTCTACCTGACCGTTCGCTGTCGATCTGTATACTGGAGTTTCTACTTTAGTTATGTTGTATTTCAAACACATTTGGTTCACCATTTCTGTTTTGAATCCCTTCTCGTTATCTGTCATGAGTCGTTCACATTTTGGGAAATAATTAGATAAGACCTCTTCCATAACGTCGTACAGTCTGTTTCGAGTTTCGATTTCCCGAAGGATTGTATATTTAGAATACTTATCTACTGTTACAAGGAAAGTATACTTGTCGTTGAAGTATATGTCCATATGAATGTGTGTTCCCACATGTGTTGGTATTTCTGAATTATTCAGAGGTTCTCTGATAGGTTTTCTTTCATATTTTCCAAATAGACATGCTATGCATTTTCTGTTGAAACTCTTTGCTTGTTTATTTAGATCGGGCCAGTAATATTTCTCTGAGATTTCTTGTATATTGTTACGTAACCCTCGGTGTGCTCTTTCGTGAGTTACCCTTACAAGTTTTAGTTGTTCCTCCAAATTTGTCACGTCTTGAAGTTTTCTTGGTGTGAATATAAATCTTACTAGTGGGAATTCTTTTTTTATGTTTTCACCATATTTGTATATGTTTTCAAATTTCGTATGCAAAGCTACAATCTTTTGGGGTTGTATAACTTCTTTCATCTGCCTTAGTAAAGAGTCTTTGTCCTTAAACTTTATTATGAGTCTTATTTTGTTACTAAAATAGATTTGTGTTTCGATATTATTTGTTATATCTTCAATAAGTTCGAACTGTGCAGTGTATGCATTAAAAGGCTGATTCACAGTTTTTATTATATCATTAGAAGAACTTTCAGCTGAATGTGCTGTTTCTATGGTAGAAGTATTTATGCGTTGACGTGATAATGCGTCAGCTACAAGATTTAGGTTTCCTGGTTTATAAACTAATTTTGCTCCAAAGTCTTCAATGATTCCCTTCCAACGTTTCAGCTTTGTGTTGGGATTTTTTTCTGATACAGAATATATAAGGCTCTGGTGATCGGTATATATGGTTAAGTCTGCTATACCATATATGTAGTTTCTGAGTTTTTGTAAGGACCATATGATCGCTAATAGCTTTTTCTCGTTTGTGCTATAGTTCTCTTCTGTCTTACTCAGTGTTCTTGACAAGAAGTGTATAGGTTGCTTATTCTGACTTAGTACGGCTCCAATAGCTATGTTGGATGCATCAGTAGTAAGCTCGAATGGTTTACTATAATCCGGTTGAAAAAGTTCGACTTGTTCTTTCAAATAATTTTTTAAAATTCTAATCGCTTCTAATGCTGAATCATTCAGATTTAACTTAATATTTTTACTTTGTTTTTTGTTTACTTTACCGTTATCTCCTCGTAAATATAATGTCAGGGGCTTGGCTATGCTTGCGTATCCTTTTATAAACTTACGATAGTAACCTGTAAGACCTAAAAATCCTCTCAAATCCTTTACCGTTTGTGGGACTGGAAAATTTTCTATAGCTGCTATTTTCTCAGGGTTCGTAGTGATTCTACCATGTCTGATTATGTGACCTAAGTATTCTACTTCTTCTTGAAAAAACTTACTTTTCTCATCAGATATTTTTAATGTGGCTTTATTGAGTACGTCGAATACTTGACTTATGTGCTGTATATGTTCTTCCTCAGATGAAGAATATATCAATACGTCATCAATGTAAACGTGTACGAATTTACCTACAAAGTCTCTCAAAATGTCGTCCACGCATCTCTGAAATATGCTTGGTGCATTTTTGAGCCCGAAAGGCATTCGTTTAAAATGATATTTTGCGCCATTTATAGCAAAAGCTGTTTTTTCTTTATCATCTGTTTTGATTTTAATTTGGTGGAAACCTGACTCCAAATCTAATGTTGTAAAGTACTTGGCTTTACCTAAATTTTGAATTGTCATGTTGACATCCGGAATGGGGTATCTGTCTGTTACAGTGTGAACGTTAAGTTTTTGGAAATCAACAACCATGCGCCGTTTTGGTTTTCCTTTTTCGTCCAAACCTTTTTTAGGTACTGTCCATATGGGACTGTTATAAGGACTATGGCTTTTTTCTATTATATCGTCATGTAAGAGTTTCTGTATTTCTTTGTTTACGAATTCGTTATCTGCTATGGGATATGGATATTGTTTAACATAAACCGGATTATCATTGGTCGTCCTAATGCTTGCTTCTATAGTATCTGTAAAGGGTAACGGTCCTATGCTGTTATTAATCTTCATCAGTCTATCTATGTCTGCTTTATAAATATTATTTTCCCCAATTATGTAATTAATTTTCTGAATAGATTCGACACTGCTTATGGTAGTTAGAGTCATATTACTGAAATTTATTTCCGCGTTTAGAACTTTAAGTCCTTCATATCCTAATATCATATCAAAAGACTGAATATCCTCTAATTCAAAAAATGTTATATTTTTCTTTAATATCCTAACTACTTTCTTTGTATCTACCATAGAATAACCATGCATTGTTTTTATTTTTATAGGTTTAATTTTAATTTTTTCGCTAGAATCGCATTTTCTATTAATGTAATTATGGGTTGCACCAGTATCAATAAGAATTTTATAAATTTCCTTAGAAATAGTACTAGTTAAATTTAAGCAGGGCAACCCGTCTACTAGTTTAAATGATCTATTCTTATGTTATTATTTACCATACATTCCGTTTCATCTGCTTCTGCATATGTACTGCTGACATCGTCTCTGCGTTGTTGTCGGGAGTTATTTACTCTCTGCTGCTTGAAGTTCTGCTGATAAGATCGTTGCGGTCTGTTGTGTGTGTTGAAACTCCCGCTGTGTTCACGTTTCGCTGGTGGATTATATACATCGGGTTTGTATTGATTCCAATTTTGTCGCTGTGCATGTACAATTTGTCTCGAGTTTATCTCCATCGGCTGTGGTCCTTGATTGTGTTGCTGCATATTATCGTATTGCTTCTGGGGTTGATAATTCGTTGTTTGGCTCGAATAATTTGGTCTTCTTTCGTTTCTGCGTTCATGTGGCATATTTTTGTGGTGCTTATCTTGAGTGAGATGTAAATGCCTGTGCACATTATCATGTTCTATTCTGCGAGCAATTGCGAATGCGTGTTCTAGATCATTTATTGTAGCTGAATATAATGATCCTCTTGTAAAGTTGTCACTCATACCATCAATGAATATACGAACTGCGTCGTCGTTAGCATTTTTAATTAGTCTGTCGATTATATTCGGCGGATCACCTGACATAGTGATTTTTGATATTATTAAATTGAGATTTTTATTTATCTCGTCGTGGTATTCAGACAGTGTGCTTCTTTTTTGCGTGATGGCTTTCATCATGTCTTGTAGCACGTATAGAGGTTCTTGATTAGAGTACGTATAATCTAATCTGTTACGTATCGCCTCAAAATTAAAAATTGTGTTATAATTGGTTAACACATTCGCGGCTGCACCCTGTATTTTACTTTTCACTATAGTCAATGCTGCTGCGTACTTACTGTGTGTTTTGAAGTTTTTAATGCTGTCCATTAATCTGGATGCTTCTTCGCGCCACGACCGATAATTTGATTGATCGCCGTTGAAAATAGGTAGGCTTTTAAATGCGTCTAACTGTATTTCACTACCATCTGTATATGTGGTTCTTATTTCCTCTAGCACAGGTATGTTTGGTACTATGCCTAATCCAGATTTTACTTCATTTAGTTTTGTTTCTAAATTAGTGTTTATTTGATTTTGGTTAGTTATTATTGCTGCTAACCTTGCATTCTCTGTGCGTGTGTGCTCTAGGGTTTGTGTTACTGTGTTGCTCCTGGTTTCTAAAGCTTCTAATCTTGCCATTAATACTGCGAGTTGTTCCATTTTGAACTCGTGTCTGTTGTCGTCGAATTTGTGTGTTTTTTTTCTCCACATATACACTTTCACTGAATTGCTTTGCTGCTTCGTACGAAGAAGCTATATTTGTACCTGCTATGCTAGGTAATTCTTGTAACCGGTAACGCGAGTGTTCTGTTTATACTAGATTTCACTACTTGTTCCCGAGGTCCGCTCGATTGAAGTTAAAAAGTATATTTAACCTCCTGGCAGGATCGCCAATTAAAACACTTGTTTCTTACTTTTAAAATTAAACAATATTTATTTGGAACTATGTCCTTTATTATTGAAATACTTTTTACTAATTCTAAAAGGAGCTTAAGGCTACTATGTAGTTACAATAAGACTGTTGATAAATTCATCATACAGTCGTATTTATATACTTTTCTTATCTATCTACAAGGAGACCCAAGCGTACAATCGTCTTGCTTGATAATGAAGAAGAGATAATATTCCAACATTGTATACAAACGATATTATCTCTTTTACATATGTTATCATTGTAGCGTTGTGTGCAAGACTGTACTAGAGACTAAAGATATCATTGAATACAAATAATGTTATCTTTTTTCTCAATATGTCTTGCTATGGATACTTAACTCGCGCTTTGTTGGAATCTGGTGGAGTAATTCCACACATTTAACTTGCGGGGACGGAAATTGCGTCCCGGTGTTTTATCATTGCATACGTTTTATCATTGCATACGTTTTTATCATTGCATACATTTATGAGCCGATTTACTTACGCACACCCCCAAATATCTACCCCGAGACGGTGCTTCAGCAGCTAATTCGATATAGGTGTCCTTAAGCTGTTTGCCTGGTACCTACGATCGACAGTACACATCCACATACACAGGCATACATCCATTTATTATAAATGTGCACAATATTTTTTTAAGGCGCTACAAAGTCGATCCTCACTCAGATGGTGTCAATCTTATTACACCAGGCAAACATAATACTTACAGCCTACAGTAACTTAATTTTCAAGGAACATTCTCACCCTCACAGTTTTCCACAACTTGTTTTCCTTTTCCTCCATGCATGGCTACCCACCGAGTAAGCCGTAACAAAATTTGGATGTGTTCGTGTATTGATTCACGCATACTAAAAAGCCCAAACACCAGTGCGCAATGGATATTTATTTATTTTGGAAGGATTATTTTACCCATGCCTACTATAATTGCTGTGGGCCTGGTAATATGGATTGTATTTGCCTTAAAATGTCGTAAATTTTTATTTTTATATGCTGTTTTTGTTATGGCGCCACAATGTCGACGTTCTGCATTGTGATTTTGTTTTCTTGCAGCTGACATATTTTAGCAGAGCTGTAAAAGGCCTTTTACTAACAGAGCGAAACTTAAAACTTGGATCAGTCGCTAAATTAGGACAGCACAAAAATCAATGACTAAGCAAATCAAAAGCACATAAATCAGAGATATGTGTGTGGTTTTTATTTTTTCGATTTTGATCCGTTTTTAGGATTTGCGTTAACAGAATTCTATGAACGTATTAGAATTGGGATTTGTATCGCGATTTCTAGTTCAGCATCAGCATCAATTTTTTTAATATTCGGCCGATTTGACTATGTGCTCTGCTGGCTTAACGTTAAGCTGGCAGAGCACTTTTCAAGGTCGATTTTCTCCTAAACCATTGGAGCACAAAAATCAAAGACTTAACACAAAATTAGCACATAAATAGCACATAATTCAGGGCTATTCAAAATTGATTTTTGACATATGTGCTCTGCCAAGTTTATGGAGGTTCTCCTTCAGAGGTATTGAATACAACGGTGGAACCGGATATTGTGAATGGATGTATTTCCAGAGTATTTTTCACGCAATTAATGGAACATGAGTATTTCTTTAGGAAATCGTTACCGATTACTCTGTCGAAATCCGTACTAAGTTTACCATCTAGGATATGAAAGGGATGTGTTAACTCATATCGATGACTTTCTGATTGAAATATTATTGTTTCTAATGTGGAAGTGGATTCGATTATATTTTCTCCGAAGATGTTGGAGATAATCATATTATTGTGTATGGTTTTGATTCGATTGGGACTTGATTTTATGATGGATATTTCCGCTCCGGTGTCTATTAATTTTTTTATTTCGCCATATTGGAGCGGAACTCTGATCATAAAAAGTTAGTTGTTTGGGATGAGGGAAACGTGTAATTTGTGTGCGGGATTTAATTTCGGTGGACTTCGGCTTCGGTCGTGACTCGAGAGAGGTTGCCGGTCGTTCCTTCCCGAGGGTAATCGTTTCCCGCGTTATTAGGGGAGGTTTCCGGAAGGGTAGGAGTAGTTTGATAGGAGTGGTGTGGTATGTTGAGAGAATTGATAGACATGTGATCTCAATTGAGTGCGACAAGAAACTGTTTTATTATAAAGTAGATAAAGCAAAGAATTAGTGTTGTACAGTTTAACAATTCATAATGTATATTATATAGCAGTATAAGAGAATAATAAATAATGTTTTAGAGTAGTGTGTTGCGAGTTGCCAGTAGTGTGTAAATTCAAATAAATTAATCTTCATACTACCTCTCAATACAATATCTCTCAAAACATTTTTTTTTTTAAACTGATAAGCCTAGTTTCTTAAATAATTTTAAATGCTTTGATTTATATAAAATTTTAGTCAAAACATCTGCAGTCATTTCAGACGTAGGTAAATATCTTAATGTAATTAAAGATTTATTATATATTTCACGGATATAATGGTATTTTATGTCTATATGTTTAGATCTAGAATGAAATACGGGGTTTCTTACTAAATGTTGTGCGCTCAGATTGTCTCCGCACAATTCAGTTGGTTCTCTTACGACACAGCCAAATCCGATCTCAATTAGTAGCCTTCGTAAATAAACCGCTTCTTTTGTTGCCGCCACCAACGCCATATACTCAGCTTCGGTACTGCTCAACGCCACTGTAGACTATTTACGCGACTCCCAAGACACAGCCCCTCCAGCCAAGAAAAAAGCGTAGCCAGTATACGATCTTCGGTCTTCACAGCTACCAGCCCAATCAGCATCTGCATACCCATTCAGCAGCCTTTTAGTTTTCTTAAATGAAAGTTTGAAATTAGCAGTAGAATTCAAATATTTTAACAAATGTTTAGCTACGGTCATGTGTTCTTTATGTGGCTTAATATTAATCTGAGATAATTTGCTAACCGCATGCATAATATCTGGCCTTGTAGTAATAGCTAGATACATCATGGATCCAACCAACGATTGATAATTTTTAGGATCAATCCTAGTACATGCAGTCTTCGAACATTTCTTTAGTTGTTCACCCGGATCCAGAGGAGTGTTACATTTCCTAGTTGAAGTCATGCTGTATTTAGACAAAAGATTTCGAATGTACTGTTCATGAGATAATGTAATCGATCCCGTATCTTTATTACGGTTGATCTCAATGCCTAAGAAAAAATCGATCGGCCCCTTGTCCACCAAATCGAAAGCGCCTGCAAGTGCTTCCTTAATCCGAAAAACAGAATTTTCATTTGTGCAATCAATAATAATGTCATCGACATACACTGCGACGATGTTGAAGTCATCCCTTTTGTTTCTCGTATATACACACGAGTCAGCATCACAGCGAGAGAAACCAATTTTCTTTAATGTAGAATCCAGTTTACTGTTCCACTCCCTCCCTGCTTGCTTCAGACCCTACAGCGACTTTCTCAGTTTGCATACCTTTCCTTGGTTTGATGGTTCCACTAAGTGCTCAGGTTGATGCATATAAATTTCCTCCTTTATGTCGCCATTTAGATAAGCACATGACACATCTACTTGGTGTACGTGAAGATCAAACTCCACAGCCAAAGCTAAAATTAATCTAATGGTTGAATATCTCACAACCGGCGAAAACGTCTCATTGTAGTCGACCCCTAGTTTTTGGCTACAGCCCTTCGCTACAAGCCTTGATTTATATCGGACCGGCTTCCCATGTCTATCATGCTTTATATTAAAAACCCATTTTGATTTTATTGCATGCCGATTAGGGGGAAGATCAACTAATTCCCAAGTTCCATTCGAAATTAAAGAGTCGTACTCGCTTTGTATCGATTCAAGCCACAAATTGGAATCAGGTCGACCTAACCCCTCACTTACCGAAAGTGGATTTGTTTTTAATAAGTGCGCGTTGCTTTCCATAAAGTATGTAACTTTTCGATTTCTTGGCCTCAACTTCATATTGAACCGAGTAGGACCTTCTCCGTCTACTTGATCGCGGTTATCGGTTTCACCATCCACGTCGGGGTCACCATCCACCACGTCGTCATCATCAATCCTTGACTCGCTTTCTACAATAAAACCGTCACCTTCGTGATGACGTCCAGTAGCGTTCCCGTCATCACTTCCTCTGCTGTATGCCTCCCCGCCATAAGTACCATCAGCCTCCGTCTCTTCACCAACAAACGCTTCTTCGATTTCTCTCTTGGGAGAACTTTTCTCCACTTTGATACACGGAATGTCGTTTGACTCAGAGTCAATTAGAGCAAAAGAAATATCGCTGTTGATAATGTTCGAAGCTTCTCTGAATTTTACATCACGGCTTTTCAAGACTCTTCGCCCTATGGGCTCATACAATCTATATGCCTTCGATTCCTTGGAATAACCTACCATAAAACAGTCTATCCCCCGTGAATCGAATTTAGACTTCTTTAGTCGTTTGTCGAGCATAACAGCCCTTGACCCGAACATTCTTAAATGACCTATATACGGCTTTCGTCCGCACCAAACTTCATAGGGGTTTGGTTTTTTAGAAGCCTAGTAGATGATCGGTTTCGAATATACACTGCTGTGTTCAATGCCTCAGCCCACAAAGATTCTGGCAATTTCGAACTCAGTAGTAAGCACCTCGCCATCTCGACCAAAATCCTATTTGCTCGTTCCGAAACACCATTTTGCTGAGGTGTATAATCAACCGTCAGTTGTCGCTTTATACCTTGATCAGAAAGAAATTTTGAAAAATCTGAATTTAAATACTCTCCACCGTTGTCGCTTCTTAACACCTTTATCTTGCATGCCGTTTCCCGTTCTACTTCCGCTTTGAATTCCTTAAAAGCACGAAATACCTCGCTCTTTTTTTTTCTTTTTTTTTTTTTTATAATAAACACGCGCTAAAGAGGTTATGACTACTCTTATGGTGTAGTTTGAAGTACACAGCGCGGGCGTTAAGGAAATTGGGATAGAGAAGATAGGAGCTTCCGATGCACATTGGTTTTAAATGTCTGCAAATTGCACCGAGGGGGAAAGACCGAGCTGGGCAAGGCATTCCACATTCGTGTTGTACGGCTTTCAAGAAATAAACAAATATTTTGCGAGTAAAATCGTCTATAAATAATACGAAATACTTCGCATCCCCAATGATCTTGTTTTCATAGGCCCACATACGTCTGAGTGAATGACCTCTAATAATCCTTCTTTATTTGTTGGGAAAGATAAACTACAGATTTTGGCTTTGAAGCAAATATCACAATCCAACACATTTGGTATGTTTTTAAGCATGGCTCCTTTCACCATATAAATAATGAAATAAAATATAATTTTTGGCGCAACAGGTCCGTAGGGACCCTAGGCCTAGCTTCTCGTAACCATTCGTTTTGTGTGAGTTTTCATTTTCGGAACGAATGGAAGAGATCTACAATTTTATGCTGATTCCAAACGGCTAATTGAGAAGCTCTTTGATGACAGTTATACTCTCGGATGTTTGTCAGACGTTCGCGAGAGGTGGCGCAGTAAAAAAAACCCTGAGTTGGAAATTGGGTTTTTGCGGGATTCGAACCTGAACCCCTCGCTTAGTAGTCCAACACACTAACCACCAAGACACTGCGCCCACATCCTTTCACCATATCTTGATTAAATAATTGATTCATGTTTTTTATATTAAGGTGTCCTTAACGTGCATGCCACAGTAATGCATCATCTATTTTAGTACTCATGCTACATAAAATATTTGCTCTTTTGTTTTCATGCACAAACAAATCACCACATTTAAGCGCATGCAAAACTAATTTGTTGGTGCTATCGACAATTCTAGCTTCTTTTTCACCAATTAAAACAGAATGATTATTTTCTACTGCCTTGCTCACTGAAATAAAATTCGTTTTTAGCTCAGGCACGAACAAAACGTTAAGCAGTTCAACATTGCTGTAATTCGAACTTATTTTGACAACTCCGACACCCGTTGAATTAATGAAATGATTGCCAGCTAATTGAATTTTCTCGTAATGTGGCTTTAAGCTTGTAAAAATTTTTTGTCACAACACATGTGACAGGTCGATCCGCTATCAAGCACCCACACATTTTTATCAAGTGTTGACGAACTGGTGTGGTTATTCAACATAGTAAATGATGACGTCGTATTATTTTTTTGCCAATGAGCCTTTTGGTGATCCGCACTCAGCAGCGAAGTGGCCTTTCTTCTGACAGTTGTAACACTTCCCCTTTATGCGCGGCTTAGTGTTTGAATGTGAAGCTTTATTTTGATGACGACTAAAAAATGCAGATTCGCCAGTCTCCAAACTATTTTCTTCTCTCTGTTTCCCCTCTTCTAAAAGCTTTGTCTTTATGCCGCTAATTGTTTGCAGCAAATCCCTCGACTCGATTGCTACCACGAAATTTTCATAATCTCTTGGCAAGCTTGACAAAAGAATGATAACTACCAATTCATCCTGCGTTTTAATGTTAATTTACAAACATGTTTCTAAACAAGAATTCAAATATGTAGCTAATTTAATCTCAACTAAATCTCATTCTATTCTTTAATTTTTTTTTATTATTTTTCTTCGTAAATATTAATCAATCTTTCTTTGAAATGGTTTTCAATTAATGAAATGTAGAGATTCATTTAACCTAAGCTTTCTACCTAAAGTTAATTATAAAATTTTGAAACTCAATCTTCTGCAGAAAAGCCTTTATATGGCTTCGCGGAAACGCATATCCATTGTAAAATGTTCTCTGAAAATAAAAATGAATTGAAATTGAAATTGAAAAATCAATTTTTCAGATATATCAAAAATTTTTTTCAAGTGACTACACATACACATGGATTCATTTTTCGCCATCTTTAAAGACAGAAGTTGCTTAAATAAAGTTACCTTCCTTGCTGGTCCACTTGGTTGGTAAATTTCCTCTAACGTTGCCCATGCGTCTCTTGATGATGAGCATTTTTTGATGTGGATAAGTTGGGAAGATTTTACACATAGTAAAATTATTGTCGACAGCGCCTTTTCATCCCTGCTCATCCATTGTGCCACGTTTGGCTGGTTGATTGCTGTTGCCTCGGGTTTCAGAATCGCTCCTCCGACACATAGCCCCACAGATCGCTGTGAACTAAAACAGCCTTCATCTGTACCTTCCATTCATCTTAATTTTCTTCATTTAATTTGTCAATTTGGTAAAGTGAACTCATTTTACTAATACCGAAGACTACCGATTGCAAAAAAAAAACTATGCTCAAATTATATTGGTACTTTATGCGGACCTGGGCCCATAACCTTTGTTGAGAAAATTGATAGACATGTGATCTCAATTGAGTGCGACAAGTTATTGTAAAGTAGATAAAGCAAAGAATTAGTGTTGTACAGTTTAACAATATAAAGCAGTATAAGAGAATAATAAATAATGTTTTAGAGTAGTGTGTTGCGAGTTGCCAGTAGTGTGTAAATCCAAATAAATTAATCTTCAATATGGTATCTGCTGAAGATTTATTTGACGTCTATCGTCAGGGTGATACCTATTTTGTGGCTCTCTAATATGTTGCGCGTAAAAATTGAGGGGTAGTGGTTTCTGGGGGCAGTCCCTTGATTAGGGTTGAGTGTTTGGCCTGAATTTAGGTGTGCAATTCTAAGTCTGCAAGATTCTAGAGTATGGTTTCGACGATTACAATAATTGCACGTTAAGTGTTGTATTTCCCTTTTAACCTTAAGGTTAATATTCGCAAAGTTTGGAAGGTTTTTAAAACATGTTTCCCGCGTATGGCCAATTTTGTTGCAGAGTTGGCACACTTGTTTGTACGGGGGTCTTGCAGTGGTGTTTCTATGTGCCATTGCACATCTTTCAATGGGGGTAGAATGTTCCTCGGCAAAAGAAATGGCCCTTCTAAGATCTGATTCTCCAACCGCTTGGATCATCACACGAAGGCTTTCATTTTTGAGGCCTTCCTCAAAAGTTCTTATTGCCATTTTCTCGTTTTCTTTAACGAATTAAGACGACTCAGGAGATCGTTAATTCGGTCGCCAAATTCTCTAACTGTTTCCCGGGTGTTTTGTTTCGCGGATAAAAGATCGCTTTGTACAGAGGAGCGTGATTTTTGCTCCTTGTACTGCGATTCCAACTCCTGGACGAGGTCCGTCCATTTTTTGAAGGACTTGAACTGTATAAGTTCGAACGCGGGACCTTCTAATCTGGTTTTAATAATCTCCAGATAGAAAGCTTGTTCCTCAGTGATGAGAATTCTACACTTTTTTGGCTCTTTCTCTATTGATGGTGCTACAATTATTTATCCGGCTCGTTTGGACCAATGTTTGAGCGGGGGAGTTTTCGGGATTCGAGAAAGAGAAAAATTCAATTAAATGGACTACGCAACGTATGGTTTTTAGTAGATATTTGATTTGGGAGAGTCTTACCTCGTTGATGGGTTAGGAAAAAGTGGCCGAGCTCATAGCAACGGAAATTAGCTTAGGTATCTATAAACATGAATTCATGGATTATCCATAAAGAAATTATGGGAAAGTATAGGGAATTAGTAGTGTGGCGACATCTAGCTGTTCAGACATTCTTCATACACTTGAACAACAGTTTACACCATTTTGTGAGAAAACTTCGTAAGGTCCTACAAAAACTGGATCTAATTTCTTTCTTGCCTCCTACTCCAAAACTAACATTCTTTAGTTGTGCGTCTGCATCGTATCTAAATCGTATTTTAAATCAGTGCCCATGTTCTGTAACTCATGCGATAAATTTTCACATCGGAAACATAGTAACATGTTTTTCAATTTGTATCGTTTTAGTGATAATTATATCGATGTGATAATTACAGAACATGGGCCCGTAAATCCTGGTAGTAATACACTGGATCCATTTGTTTTGTTAAGCTTGTTGGCAGGTTACACTGTTTTCGGAATATTAGTTCAAACGGTGTAAAACCTGTCTCGGCGTGTACAGAGGTATTATAACAGAAAACATAATATAGCAACCAGGTACTCCAGTCGCTATGGTTTTCTGAAACGTAACTTCTAAGATAAGGTCCTAAAACCTTATGGGAGTTTTCGAGTGCTCCGATGATCTCATGATGGTAGGCTGTCGATTGTAGCTGCTCTATTCCTAGTAATTTACAAATATCTTTAAAAACCTGATTTAAAAACTCGGTACCCTGACCAGATGCTATTGTGTGCGGTACTCCATATCTAAGTATAAAACCTACTACTAGTGCGTTTGCCACTGTGCTAGCTTCTTTGTTAGGAATTGGTATAGCTTCGAAAAATTTGGTTAATTCATCTTGTATTGTTAGAATGTATTTAGATCCGTCTTCTGCTTCTTCTAGAGGTCCTAAGAGATCTAAAAAATAGTTTGTCAAAACCTGATTCAGCTGTCGATGTTATCTTGTTATGTCATGGGTTATTTTTTTAGGTTGTATGTGCTTGTTTCGTTGACATATCGGGCAATGCTTTACAAAAGTGGCCACGTCATTTTGCATTCCTGTCCAAAAGTATTTTTTTTTTATGTTCTGGATCATGCGGTCTATACCTGCATGTTCACTTGTTAGAAGTATTTGATAGTCATTGAGTATCAATTTCTTTTTACAAAGATCGGTTATTTCAATATTTTTATTTATAAGGTGCACTTTAATATCACTTTCTTTAAATATTTCTCCTAATTTCCTTTTTAATTCATTAATGCTGCATTGTTGGCGGCCGCCTGCAAGCTTCTTTAATTCATTTTTAGTGATATGTATTCTTTTAATTGATGTGGGTCCGCAGAGTTTTTGCACATCCCTCGACAGTGTTTTGCCAAACAATGTCGATTGGGTGGTAGTGCTGTCCTTGGGCCTTATTAGGAGTAAAGAATTACCTTTGGAAATATGTGCCAGAACTTTGTTTGGTCCGATTATTACGTCTCCGATGTCCTTGAAATTGAGTAAATCTTCCGTAAAATTGTCAACAATTTTTAGTTCTATGAGTTTAAGTCCAGTTTCGGGTAACTTTAGTAATTCTGTTATTAGCTGTTCGTCGCTTTTTACATTATTGTTTTCTTGACTTTCGCTATTTATTGTTACTGACTGGTCATTCGTTTTTGATTGATTTCTTGTTACAACACAGATATATGTGGGATTCTACCCACCGCACTAGCGAAATAAAACGATATCACTTGGTTTACTAAGATATAAATTTATTAGCTTCTTGATTGAGGCGCACTGCCTATAAGTTATTCTTTATAAATCTTCTTAGTTTAACCCGTTTGATGATGCGCACTACTTCAACGTTTGGTGACGATTGAAGTGTCGTCTGTTCGTTGGTGCCGTTGGTTGCTGTTCGTTCTCTATGTGTGTGTCTATGTATTGGTAGCGTTTACTGTCTCGTTGGGTTCGTTTTAGTGCGTTATGTACATTGTCTTGTTCGTAGGGTAATGTCTGTCTGATAGGCCCTATCCCACATTCGGCTATCCTGACGGATCGTTCGCCCCGAACGAAGGTATCCATTTTTTCATATTTTCGGCTACTGTGTTTGTTTTGATCGGCCCCTCGTGAACCTTGTAGGGTCCAAAATACTTAGGTCGTAATTTCATCGCAGTCCCAAACTGAGTGCGCTTGATGGCGACTAACTCGTTGAGCTCATAATCCAGTTCTGGCGTACGATTTCGGTTGAAATTCAGTTTGTTCTCACGTTGAAGCGTAGCTATATTTTCGCGAACTTCCTCTCGTATACTTTCCCGTTCCGCGTCCAGTTCTTTAATTGCTGTGTCCTCCATCCATTCTCGAAGTTCTGGATAACCTGGGAGTCTCATTTCTAGTCCTGTGAGTATTCGGAAGGGACTGAATTTCGTACTCCTCGGTGGAGAGTTGTTAATCACTTGCTGCACGCGGTCCACATGTTTGTACCAACTTTTGGCGCTCCCCTGGCATGCCTTCGATAACATTGGGATGATGATTTTGTGGATCCTTTCCACCTGTCCGTTACCTCGAGGCACTCCGGTTGCAATTAGCAAGTGTTGTATTCCTTCCTCTTTACAATATTCTGTGAACATTGTTGACGTGAAAGCCGTTCCTCTGTCCGACACAATTCGACTCGGATTACCAAACACAACAGCTTGTTTCCTGAGACGATCCACCACTTCGCTTGATCCAGTGCTTTTCGTTGGATAGAGCTAAACGAATTTGGAAAACGCGTCTACCACTACCAAAATGTGGTTATATTGTTTGTGGGTTTGCTCCATTGGACCCACGTGGTCTATGTGGTACGTCCCCAGCGGTTTGTCCTCTTTATCGATCGGCCTCAGGTGACCCTCTTTCTTTCCCTGCTTGGTTTCCATTATTATGCATTTTACACAACCCTTGACGATATCTGTGACCTTCGCTTTTATGCCTGGAATGAAAAACGTCTTCTCAACAAGATCCTGAGTTTTCTTGATTGAAAAATGTCCTTGCTAGTGTGCGACGCTATTATTTCCTTCTCCATTGCCGTTGGTACCACTATGAGTTCGTTGACCGGATCTTTGTACAAAACTCCTGATTTCATGTAAAAATCTTCGTACTCATCCTTTTCCAGAATTTTCCTTACTGCTCGTATCCATTCATCCTTCAGTTGGGCTTCTTTCAAGCGGTGGCTAAGCGAATCCTCGATCATCAAGCAAGACATTCTACTTAAAGCGTCCACATGTTTCATTCTTGTTCCCGATCGATGCTCAATTTGATATTGAAAATCTTGTAAAAACATGGCCCACCTGGAAACTCTCAGTGGAACATCTTTCTTTTTCATTGTCATAGCGAAAGCGTTACAGTCCGTAACAATTTTGAATTGACTTCCTAGGACGTAGACTCTCCACTTTTTTAACGCTTCGATTATAGCCAACACCTCCAACTCGTATGAATGATACTTTTCCTCGACAGCTGCAGTTTTCCGGCTCATATATTGCACTGGATGGAATTGTTGATCATCTGGATCCTTCTGCAATAAAACTGCACCGTACCCAAACTTGCTGGCGTCTGCATGGATTTCTGTTTGTGCTTTGGGATTGAACAACTTCAAAACTGGCGCTGTAACTAGTGCGGCCTTAAGTTGCTGAAAGGCAACCTGTTGCTCTGTCTTCCATTTATACTCTGCATCCTTGCGCAGCAAATCGGATAAGGGCTTCGCAATGACCGCAAATCCTCTGATGAATCGCCTAAAATACGAGGTCAGACCCAAGAAACGTTGAAGCGCTTTCTTGTTGACCGGTACTGGAAACTCCGTTACTGCTCTTGACTTCTCTGAAGATGGACGTATGGTATTATTCTCTATGACATATCCTAGGTACTCAACTCGCCTCTTCAAAAACTGGCATTTTTTCCACTTGATTCTCAGACCATAATCTGCGGCTACTCCTAAAACTAACTTCAGCTTTTGAATGTTTTCTTCTTCGTCTTTCGATGGAATGATCAAATCATCCATAAATACTACGACTACCCCTGCCTGTATCAGCTCACGAAGTATCGCGAAGATGTATCTGCTGAAAACCGCCGGTGAATTTGACATTCCGAATGGGACATATAGGAACTCAAATTGCCCTTCTTGTGTTATAAACGCGGTGTATTTTCGAGAATTTGGCTCTACCGGAACGTGGAAAAAGCCGTTTTCTAAATCCAACGTCGTGAATACTCTTGCACCCTGCAACCGTCCCAGAACGTCGTCCATTAATACCATTGGGAAGTTGTCCTTTACGATCTTTTCATTTATTTTCCGGTAATCACAGCACAGTCGTCTCGATCCATCTTTCTTGGATACCAGCACGATCGGTGAAGCGTACTCGGACGTACTTGGTTGTATTATCTTTTCGGCTAACCAGGTACTTAGTTTTTTCCGCACTGTGTCCTGATCCGCAAACGACAAACGTCTTGGCCTGTGGCATACCGGAACTTCGTCGGTCAGTATCAGCTTCATTTTAACGGGCGATGGCTTGTTTCTATTCGGTGTGTAGTCGCGTATCATTGTTTCCAACATTCTGCGGTTCTTGTCCTCTAGGTGACTCATATCAATGGCTGCTCCTTCCTCGAACACCACCTCGCTGGTTGACAGACAAATGACGTTGAACTCATCAACCAACTCCGCTATGTCATTTCTTAACTCACTAGCGTCCTTTCCCTTACGGCCTCCGCCCTCTGCTACGCCACTTTGGCTGTTCGCAACTCGAACTTGCTCATTGTCCACATTGTCGACCACCTCAACGACACTCTTGTCCAACTCTGAGACCCCTTGGTCTACAATCGTGGCACGCCTGCTACTCTCCACGGTACATCCGTCAACCGCCTGCACCATTTCACTACTGTGGACTTTTGCGATTCCTTTGTCAATTTCCGATCCTGCTGCCGCACTGCCCGTTGTGTTTCCGTTTGTCTTTGTCTCGAACTCCGCTCCGTCTGCAGTCATGATCAGGTCAACCTCGCTAAAGATATCGTTGCCTAACACCGCCGAATACTGCATGTCTCCTTCTTTTACGACGTGAAACCTCAGTCTAAGACCCACACCATCTACCACAAGATCTGCCCAGAAACTACCTAGAGTCGTTACCTTACTATTACCTATTCCGTAGAGATGCCTCTTATTTGAGTCCAGCTCCGTACACTCCATTGAAATCAACATATCGCACCTCAGTAGATTTAGGTCGCTACCCGTGTCTATCAACGCCGACATTGTGGCCCCACGAACTTTGATTTCCTTGAAAATGCGATATGTCACAACTGCTAGCGCAACTCTAGCTTCCGGCCAAGATTCGGCTTCGTTGCCCGTTGATGCAGTGCGAACGTTACCTCCTTCGGACCTCACTCTTGATTGCGTCTGCTGTTGTCCTCTGCACTCCCTTGCTTTATGTCCGACTTTTCCACTGTTAAAACATTTGAAGGTTTTAACCGAACAGTCCCTAGCCAGGTGCGTTGTCCCCTCGCACTTGAAACATGCTGGTCGATTCGTTTCAGCGCGTGCATCTTCAGTGACCCGTACCCTATTTGTATACCTGTGAGCCCCTCTTAAGCTTGGCTGCTGTAAGTTGGAGCTCTCTTCAGTTCGGCAACTGTTCCGGCCTGGTACAACACCGCCTTGTTCTGTCTACTATCCGGTATTCCATTAATAAAGTAGTCCACCACGCTTTCCTCGTCCAAGTCGATTGGCTTTGCTATCTCCATCAATGCATATAAGTACTCGATGAAAGATTCCGTGGGCAACTTCATCCTTTTGCCTAACAACCGATGGATTTCTGCCGTTGACTGCTTACTGCCGAACTCCTTGTGAAGTGCTGTCTTCAGCGACTTCCAATCATTGACGGTTTGTTGACCGCGAATGAACATTTTTGCAGCGCCCGTAAGAAGTTGCTTCGCATATACGTACTTCTGCACCGAATCCCAGTTTACCGTGACAGCATTGTCCTCGAAATCTTGTATCCATATGTTAATGGGTGGATATCCCGTTCCATTGAATGGTAATAGTGAGTCTTGGATATCTCGGAGCGTGAATAAGTGCCTTGCTCCCTCCTCTATGACCGTCGCACACGAAGCTTCACTTTCTTCTTCCTCCGAATCGAACTTTTCGCCTTCGCCGTGTGCTATACCTAAATGGTCAAGGAGCCTATGCTGTAATGTCGTCTTAAGTCCGTTTGTCGGTAAACCTAGTTGTGTTAGTTGTTCCCTAAGTCCTTCAACCGTCAACCCCAAAACAGACTTCGAATCCATTACAATCTTATTTAGAAATCTTATTTTAATTTAATGATTGAAAATAAGTTATTTAAAAAAAAGTATTAAGTATCAGAATTTATAAAGAGAAAAAAAAATCAACGAAAATATTTTTGTACTACAATTATGCAGTGGCAACTCTTAAATTGCAGTGCACCGCTTTGAAAAATTAATACAACTTATATAATATATAACTGCTCACTCGTCTCCTTCCACCTCTTCGTCTTCTTCTTCTTGGCTGCTGGCTGCGTAGCTGGTTTCGGGTGTTTTTTTTTCTCGTATACTTTACGTTGGAGCAACAACGACGACCGGTTGACTTCACACACACGTATTTTTATGGCAGACACCACTATGTGCAACTCAAATGTTCGATGGCAGAATGGTTTTGCCCGACGCACTTTTCTTCGTGAACAACACGAATCGCCTATTGAGTTGTTGCTCTTTTATTGTTCTTTTTTTTTTTTTGCGTTGAGTTGTAGCTCTTTGTCGCTTATTTTCACTATATGCACTTGGTCGAGTAATTCGTTTTTATAGGGTGAATAAAAAAAACTTTCACGATCATTATTTCACTATATCAAAAGAAAACTTTGGACGAGCCCCCAAAATGTGGGATTCTACCCACCGCACTAGCGAAATAAAACGATATCACTTGGTTTACTAAGATATAAATTTATTAGCTTCTTGATTGAGGCGCACTGTCTATAAGTTATTCTTTATAAATCTTCTTAGTTTAACCCGTTTGATGATGCGCACTACTTCAACGTTTGGTGACGATTGAAGTGTCGTCTGTTCGTTGGTGCCGTTGGTTGCTGTTCGTTCTCTATGTGTGTGTCTATGTATTGGTAGCGTTTACTGTCTCGTTGGGTTGGTTTTAGTGCGTTATGTACATTGTCTTGTTCGTAGGGTAATGTCTGTCTGATAGGCCCTATCCCACATATATAAGCTTTTTAATTCTTCAGAGTCCAACTTTATCCGACTCAGTGCATCAGCGGGACAATTATCTTTACCCGGATAATATTCTACATAAAAATTGTATTCCTCCAATAATAGTCTAAATTTGGTTAGTCTACTACTGCGTTCTTTTAGCGAGAACAAGTACACTAGAGGTCTGTGGTCTGTCATAATCTTAAATCTTCTATCTAACAGATAGGGTCGATAGTGTCTAACTGCCCACACTATTGCAAGTAATTCTTTCTCAATTGTGCTATCGTTTTTCTCTGCATTGTTAAGAGTTTTGCTTGCGTAGACAATAGGTCTATCGTCGAAATTGGATAACGCAGCTCCTAAAGCGAAACCTGAGGCATCTATACGTAGAATGAATTCTTCGCTGAAATTCGGGAATTGTTAAATTTTAGGACTAGTGAGAATTTCTTTAAGCAGATTGAATGATTCTTTGCAATCTTTATTGAAATTAAATTCGACATTTTTCTTTAATAGATGATTTAGTGGTATACAAAATGGTAGCAAAATTTGGGATGAACTTACGATAATAGTTTGCGAAAGCTACGAATGGTCGGACTTCATCAGCGTTAGTTGGTGCTGGTGGAACTTTGATCTAACTCCAAAAGATGTTGTACAGCCTCCTGAAGCTTGGTATGTCGGGCGCTATCTAAAATAATCTTAAGTCGATCATTCACTCCCCTTTTCAGGAAAGCTAATCCTCGTCTGTCGTTGGCACTAGTAAGTGTTTCCCTGGTCTTTTCACCATGGTAAGAGACTTCGAGTTCAGTCATTCTTGCTATAAGCGTTTCTATTTCTGTCACAAATTCTCGTATGGGTCGATTCCCTTGGTGTGTCCCACTGAGTTTTGTTTGTATGGTCTCGATAGTTTCTTTAGGACCACATTTTTGAACTAAAGCTTTATTTAAAGTAACAAAATTTTCAGGTTTTTGGTTACCTAATTCTGTTAGGGCTTTTCACTGGATTTTACACTGCAATAGGAACAACCTTATTAACAAGGCTTTTGATTTTGCATCTAGGGTGTCGTGACAAAAATTCGGCGTTATTTATAAAATCCCTTATATCTTCTGCCCTTCTGCCATCCTCCTCACACCTAAGGGTAGGCAATTTTTGAGCAAAGCTAAAATTAAATGATTCTGTCATCTTGTCTGTGTGTGGTGTTTAAGTGCATCTAAAGTCTCGAGCAGTTTAGAAAAATTCATTTGGTGGAATGACGAAATTGACAGCTAGAATATATTATAGAAAATAAATCCCATCTTTATAAGACCAAAGCGATATTGTATTTCAGTGTGATTGACATATAAGAGCAGTTATTTAAAATTTAATGATTCTGTCATCTTGTCTGTGAGTGGTGTTTAAGTGCATCTAAAGTCTCGAGCAGTTAAGGAAAATTCATTTGGTGGGATGACGAAATTGACATATAAGAACAGTTATTTTATTTATAAAAAAATTTTAGTTTCCCTTTCTTTCTTTACGAAAAAAAGTTGTTATACCTTAGCCGGCCGTCGCTCTAGGTGTTTTATGGTATCAGCGATGATTTTCCGGCGGTAATGTTGTAACCCTAGGTACGCTAACGCGATGATTAACGCGGTTACGAAGATCAGCAGAAGTACTGCAGCGGTCAGTGCCTTGATTTTGTGCGGTTTTTTCCGCAATGGCGGTGTCGGAAAGGGTTCACGTATAGGCGGATTCTATAAATGTGTGAGTGATATCGCGATTTTTTCTAGTTTAGATTTTAGATTAATTTAATTTAATGCTTCGGTGGTAGTATAAAAATCATTTTTAAAATCATAAATACAATTAAATTCATTTGTTCGCAATTCGCGCTCATGTGAATAGCACTTAAGAAAGTTTTCAAAAACTGTGATTTAAAATTGAATTTGTTTAAAATATAACGCGTAAATAGTGTAAGGCCGGCTAGTATTTGTTAAATATTGGGAGAAAATACTGAATTTATGTAGTAGCGTCAGAAAAAGGCACATTTTTCTTTCATAGCCCCTTTTTTAGGGACTTTTTAAAACTAAATTGAACGCGATCTTTTAAGTAGATATTGTTATATATAACATAATGCATCATTTACTTAGCATATTTTCTCCTTTGCCACTCTTGTCATTTTGTAAACAACAAGAGTTGCACTCGAATTTTGCTGAGCCACTCTCTCTAACTTTATTTTCTTGATAAGATAATGTTAGAGAGTCGAGCTAACAATGATAATATTAAGACTATAAAATTAAGCTGGGGTTGTCTCTTTGAGTAACTTGGACAGAGTAGACCTCATTCGTTTAGTTATAAGAAAGTTTATAAAATACCTAATATTAACAATTTGTAATTAGACAATAAATAAAATATAAGAGACTTGTACAAATACAAAGGTGCGATAAATTTGTTTTTCTTCTAAATACACCTTAACTAAAATATATACAACTGGCGCAGTCGGAAAACTGTTCGGGGTAAAAAAAGTGTTGGTTAAAAGACGAAAAAAGGGGTAAATAACTTCGTTTGAAATAAAGATTCGGCGCACAATTATAAATATATTACATTGATAATATAAAATATATAAAAACCATAACCAACTCGCGGTTTTTTCATAAAACGCGTGCGTTTCAATTCAACACACAAAAAAAAAAAAAAGAGTAGTTCGAAAACAACTCTTACCTCTTCAAACCAGCTATACCAAGCGACGCTTAAAACCAACCACCGATCAGAAGCTCTCTAACGGAAAGCTAAGCAACGTTTCAAACGTAAAGCGAAACGATGCTGCACTTCAAACCATCCAACTCAAACCAGCTCTACTGCAAAGCAACGCATAAACAACAAGACCGCAAAATAACATCGTGGACGACTTCATAAGTGCTGAACAAAGAGAACGAATTGGACTTGGAACGATTGGAACGTAGCCGAAGTAATTTTAAGTAAGTCATGAATATCCAAAATCCAGTTAAAAAATTTAGATTACTATTAGATTTAAATCGCAGAGTACAATGGTTATAGTAATAGCCTGATAGATTTCCTGGACAGGGTAAATGTATTGATACCTGTTGGGATGCCGATGGCGATGCTCCAAGAAGATGAATTCGTCCGAATAAAGAGAGTATAGAGAAAAAATGCAGTGTGTTTGATTTTGTATAAAATTTATTCTTAACACCAAAATGAGTGGTGTTACCTTACCTCGTTGAGGGTTAGTTAAAGAAAGAGAATGAGTTCTACCGGAAATTACTGTGGATGGTCATTAAAGGTAGGGAAGTTTTCAAACTCTTTAATAATACGTGAGCCATCTATGTATTCTTAATGGAAATTAATTTTAAGTTGGTATTACAATTTTAACGTAACGTAATTATGAAGCGTTTGGCTTCAACATTGCCGCCCGCCTTACAGACCTTAGTCTGTAAATACATGACAATCAAATATAAGCCCTATTCTAATCCCTATATCTAAATCCAGGATTCAGATGGGGAACCTTTTTATTTTCCGAAGGGGCTCCACTCACTCCGGGAGGAAAGGATTGTTAGTATAGGAAAACTAAGCTATCGGAAAATGGAAATTATTTACAATTTGATTATGGAAAATAGTACATTAGGATTCAAATTCAATTGCTAATAATAGTATCTATAAGCTTAAGGCTACGTGTATAGCATAATTCAGTGCAATTCATTTTGTTTGGTTTAAAATTTGAAACTTAGATTTTGTTTGACAATATATCACATGTATAATATAAACTGAAGATTCAAATATCTACAGCGTGGGACTATTCATTCGGAAGGACACAAAGTTTAACTATTGGCCGAATGATTTGTCCGTATTGCGTACGAATCTCAGCGACTCGGACCTTACCATCGCTTCCCGGAAAAACATTAGTTACGCGCCCTAATCGCCATTCTGTTGGTGGCAAATTTTCTCGTCTAACCACGACAATATCGCCAATTTGAATATTCCGCTGCGGAAACTTCCACTTAAATCTCTTGTGCATCTCTTTTAAGTACTCTTCTTTCCATCTTTGTGAGAAGCGAATATGCAGAATCTTAAGCTTTTCCCACCGATTCATGAGAGAAAGGGGGGAGTCTCTTGAAATCGATTCTGGTAAAGAAATAAGTGGACCTCCAATTAGGAAGTGCCCCGGAGTGAGAGCAAGAATGTCGTTAATACTTTCAGACACTGCAGAGATTGGACAGGAGTTTAGACAGGCTTCAATCCGACACAGGACAGTTGAAAACTCTTCAAATGTGTATTTAAACCCAGCAGCTACTTTCTTAAAGTGGGTTTTGAAGCTTTTGACCCCGGCTTCCCATAAGGCGCCCATGTGCGGGGCACCAGGCGGGATAAAATGCCAAGAGAGTCCTGAGTCGATTTTCTTGCACATTTCAGAGGATGCTTCCTTTAAACACTGTTTTAACTCTTCTTTTAACACCCTATTAGCTCCTACAAAGTTAGTTCCGTTGTCGGAATAGATGTCCTGAGGTGCACCCCTTCTAGACACCAATCTGTAGAAAGCAGCAAGGAAAGCAGCAGTGGAGAGCTCTGTGCATGCTTCCAAATGAATAGCCTTTGTGCAAAAACACACGAACACACACACATAACCCTTGGTGATGCGACAGTTTCTTCCCATATAAGTTTTTATATCAAAAAGACCAGCGAAGTCTACACCGACCGTGGTGAAGGGTCTGGAGAACTCTGTTCTTTCTGGGGGAAGTGCTGCCATAAGTTGAGAGCGAAGATGTTTCTTGTGAATCACACAAAGTTTGCAGCGGCTTATGCTTGCTTTAAAAAGATTTTTTTTAATTTTGGTATCCAATACTCTTTTCGAATGAGGACTAGCATGAGTTGGTTTCCTCCATGCAAAGATATTTTATGAACGAAGTTTAAGAGCAGCTCTGCATTATTTCGATTTATAAGCCAATATAATAGGGTATCGTTCATTCCATGAAAGATGAGAATTAACCAGTCTGCCATTGACTAGCATAACGCCTTTAGAATCAAGAACGGGGTTCAATGTTAAGAGTGTGCTTGAACGATGGATCAGTTGGTTGCTTTCGAGGGAAGCATATTCAGTTGAAAAATACATCCGTTGAGAAAGTATAATAAATCTTTCCTTTGTTGAATTAATCTCATCTCGGTCTAGGTTACAAGTAGAGTATGAAAATCTAGACTTAAAACGAGGATGAGTTAAATGATAAAAACGGAGAGCATATGACAGTACACGAATAGCTCGAGAATAGCAGGAAAAACGTTGAAGTATATCTTCTGATTGATTGTACTGGCTATGATGTGATTTGATAGGTATTGACTCTAGGTCCGCCTCTTTGACAGAGGAACGAGTGCATGACGGCCAAATCTGTTCCGACAGGCGAAGCCATTTAGGACCATGCCACCATAATTCCTTGCCGAGAAGATCGCCAGGAGCCATTCCCCGTGTTGCAAGATCCGCTGGATTGTCTTCTGACCCTACATGGTGCCATTTCACATCTCCAACATAGCTCTTAATCTTACTCGTGCGGTTGGCGACAAACGTTCGCCAAGAAAATGACGGTTTGTCCAACCATGCAAGTACAATCGAAGAATCATACCACAAGTATATCATATGATTCTCCGACTTGAATATAGGAATAATGTTCGAAATTAGTTTAGACAATAGAACTGCACCACATAACTCCAATCTCGGCAGCGTTACTGGCTGAACTGGAGCTACCTTCGTCTTGGCGCATAAGAGGTGACATTCGATCTGACCAAAACCGTTTTGGACTCGAACGTAAATGACGGCGGAATAGGCCTGTTCTAAGGAGTCACAGAATCCATGGATTTGTACTTCATACTGCGGAGCAGTTTGGATCCATCGAGGAATTTGTAGCTTTCCTATATCTTCAAAGGTAGCCGTGAATGCCTTCCATATAGCCAAAGATGAAGGTGACAATTTTTCATCCCATTGGGTCTTGTCCTTCCATATGCGTTACATAAGAATTTTAGCTTTAATTATGACTGGCGCTATCCACCCAGCTGGATCGAAAAACTTGGCTATGTGAGAAAACACTTCTCGTTTAGTACAAGTACATGAAAAGGGTATGGGATTTATTTGAAAGTGGAACGAATCAGACTTGCCGTTCCAAAATACCCCAAGAGTCTTTACCGAACTCTGATCACTTAGATTGAGGAATTGATCATTCAGAATATGATCCTGTGGAATATTCTGTAGCAATGCTCGATTGTTCGCGGTCCATTTCCGTAGCTCAAAACCGGCATTTTTTAAGATCGCTATAATTTCAGTTTGCGATTGAAGTGCTTCATCACACGAATGAGATCCAGCCAATAAGTCATCCACATAAAACTGTTTGCGCAACATTTGTGCGGCGGTAGGATAATTCGCTTCTTCGTCATCAGCTAACTGCAATAACGTGCGTATTGCAAGGTAGGGTGAGCACTTGACGCCAAATGTTACGGTTTGAAGTTCGAAATCTTCCATAGGCTTATCAGGAGTATTTCTAAAAATAATTCTTTGAAATGGTGTCTGCCTCAAGTGGACGCGAATCTGTCTGTACATTTGCGCTATGTCGGCATTAAAAACATATCTGTACTTTCGCCAACCAAGAATAAGTAAAACCAAATCTTGTTGCAAAACCGGACCGGTATACAGAACGTCGTTTAGACTAGTGCCATTTTCTGAAGGATTGGAAGCATTGAACACAACTCTCAATTTAGTGGTGGTGCTTTCTGGCTTCACTACCGAATGATGTGGTAAATAGTAGGACATGACATGGTTTCCCTGAACTAACTCAGTAGATGGCACGCGCTTCATGTGACCTACATCTAAATAATCACTGATAACATGATTATATTGGGAATGCAAGTGAGGGTTTGCGCAAAGGCGAGGTTCCATACCCAGAAAGCGTTTCCTACTAATATTATATTAAGATGGATATCTTGAGGAAATTCTGTTTTAAAGGGTAACTTTACTACATATCTCCCATCACGGTTACGGTACGTCGATTCGGAATATAGGTGTTCGCAATACCGCTCTTCATCCGAAAGCTGCTTTGGTTCCTTTATTTCCTCTAGTTCCCAGAAACCTTTTATTTCCTCATCGAGGGAAATGTGGCTGAAATATGTAGCAAATGTTGAGTAAGTTTGTGTCTGTATTTTGGGCAGGGAGCCAGAAATGGCCCAACCGAAGATAGTTCTTTGGGCGATTAACTTTCCAACATGAAGTAATCCTTCCAGGATAATATCAGGATATATATCTGCTCCTATGAGTATATCGACTGGAGATGATTTAAGAAATTGGGGATCAGCTAACTTTATATCAGACAACTCTGCCAAGTCAAGCGAATTCGCAGTCTGAGAAGGAAGCATCTCAGTTGGTCGGTCAACCACTAGAGCTTGAACATTGATCATAACGTTTGGACTTACGTCCGAACCGATGGTGAAATGACACAATAGTTTGGAGGTTGTAGCCAAGACAGTATTGACACCAGAAATTTGTGCATGAATCGGAGTAACAGGAAGTCTTAAGCGGACTTGGGCAGCCTTTGAAATGAGAGTGACCTCGGACCCAGGATCAATTAAAGCGCGAAGCGTGTATTTAGTACCCTGGATATGAACTGATATTAAAGCTGTTGCTAAGAGGATCTGTTTTGCAGAGGACGAAAAGTAAGAGCTCACAGTAGCTGAGTTGGATGGAATAATGGACTGTATTTGAGGTTGCTGATCCATATCGGAATTGGATCTGATGGTCGACGAAGAAGTAGTTGGTTCGCTAGCTGTATGTTTCCCCTGGTTGCGACGGGATTTGTCCAATTATGCTCCAGAAAGCTAAGACCACCATCATACCGGTTCTTAAAAGAATTTTCATTCGCAGTCTAAAGTGCGGCTATATTCCTAAAGCCTGGCGAGAGGTCAAAGTTGTCTTCATTCCGAAGGCAGGGAAATCCAGCCACACTACTGCCAAAGACTTCAGGCCTATAAGTCTGACATCGTTCATACTTAAAACCTTTGAAAAATTATTAAACGTCTTTATACGTGACCGGCTAGACGACAATGTGATATCCACGACTCAACATGCTTATACAAAAGGCAAAGGAGTTGAAACTGCATTGCATGAGGTCGTAAGTACCATAGAGAAGTCACTAAACGACAAAGAATATACATTAGCTGCGTTTTTGGACATTGAAGGAGCCTTCAATAACGTTAAGATCTGCGCAGTGAAGAGAGCACCTCAGAGCTCGAATGTTGATCAATCCCTCACAAATGTAATCGTGAGCCTCCTCGGTGAAAGGAATATCAACGCGAATTTAGGTGACACTGACCTCAGGGTAACTGCTTCGAGAGGCACTCCACAAGGAGGAGTCATCTCCCCTCTACTCTGGGTCCTTGTCATTAATGAAATACTTATGAAATTTAACAATATGGGAGTCAAGGTAACTGCATATGCTGATGATGTAGTTATACTTACTAAGGGGAAGTTTTTACCGACCATAAGCGACCTGTTAGGCAACTCCCTTAGGGATTTAAATACGTGGACAAAACAATGCGGCCTTGGGGTCAATCCGCAGAAAACCGAGCTTGTCTTGTTCACGAATAAAAGAATAATACCGCAATTCCAGCCACCAACTCTGGATGGTATACCCCTAAGGGTAGCGGATAGTGCGAGATATTTGGGAATTATCCTCGATAGGAAACTTAATTGGAAGCCGAATGTTAATGAAAGAGTTAAGAAAGCAGCGAATGCTTTCTACGCATGTAACCGCATCTTCGGAAGGAGTTGGGGACCAAACCCCAAAATTATCCTCTGGATGTATACAGCAATCGTGCGACCAATACTGACATACGGTAGTATAGTCTGGTGGCAAGCCGCCAGCAAATCGACCAATCTTAAGTCGATGACCAAAATACAAAGAACAGCATGCATAGGGACGACCAGCGCCATGAGAACCACACCTACTGCGGGGTTAGAGGCAATTCTTAATCTGACACCTCTAGACCTATACATGGAAGAATCTGCTGCCAAAAGTGCTTTAAGGATGTGCCAAACTAACACTTGGAACCCTTGCAATTTTGGGCATGCACAGATATTAGGTAAATACGTAGGGAACGTCGTCACATCTGACTATATGTCTCCCCGACTAGACTTTGACAGGCCATTCACCTGCTCCTTTCCGAGTAGGGAAGAATGGAACACAAATGAACGCACAAAAAGAAAATCAATATCCATCTACACAGATGGGTCAAAGATGGACTGTGGAACTGGTGCCGGCATATTCTCTGAGGAACTAAATATACATTGCTCCATCAGACTCCCTGATAGTAGTAGTGTCTTCCAAGCGGAGGTTCTGGCAATCGCAGAAGCGGCCCGTAGGGCGTCGATATTGGCAATATCAGGCAGCGATATTACCATCTTCATTGACAGCCAGGCGGCAATAAAAGCAGTTTCTGCCAATGAAATAAAATCCAAATTAGTCCACTGCTGCCGCGAGGAGCTCAAAGTTCTTTGCTCGCAGCACACCACCAATCTCTGCTGGGTCCGTGGACACAGTGACAAAACCGGCAATGAGAGGGCGGATGAACTGGCGAGAGAGGGATCCAAAATGGATCCTGACAGAGCACTTCAATCGATCAAGCCACCACTTTGCAATCTTAGAGAGCGAGTGGAGAACAAAATTCGAATGAAAACCAACAACAGGTGGAAAGAACTCACTACCTGTGAAATATCAAGGAAGCTTTGGCCAGAACACAACAGAGGTCGGACCAACAAACTTCTACAGTTTGATAGGTCATCGCTATCTAAGTTAGTGGGAGCTCTGACTGGCCATAACTACCTAAGAAACCACTTAATGAAACTAAATCTCAAAGATGACGGTATATGTAGAGGTTGCGAAGACGAGGAGGTTCACGAGGACACACCTCACTTCCTTTGTCACTGCCCGTCTCTCTGTCACTTGAGGAACAGAACACTTGGAAGTTATTACTTCCATGACGTACATGAACTTTCTGATGTCTCACTGTCTGATCTTTGCAGGTTTCTGAGGAAATCGGGATGGCTAGACAGCGTCAGATAACCACAAAGGAGGAGGATGGAGACCACCGATATTACACCAACGGTTAACCCCTAAAGAAAGAAGGGCATCACAATGGGTCCACGAGGACCTAAGTGAGGTATTGCAGGGCTTATCCTGCTCTACCTACCCGGTTACCTAACCTAACCTAACCTAGCTGTATGTTGATTTGCGACCCGATGGAGAAGTATATGGTGTCGTTTCCTGCACTGATTGCAGGTAAATTTACTTTTACAGGCTTGTAAAGTGAAAAGGCGCCAAGCAATTTGAGCATAAGTTGTTCGTTCGAACTAACTGAAATCGGTCATTAACTGGCATTTGTAAAAAGGAAGGACAGATTCGTAATGAGTGATGCCCTTCACAAAGCACGCATGAATATGTATTTGATTTGGTATGATGCGACTGCACCTTTCGAGTTGGCGGTATATTTGCACCTACGGTTTGTTTATTCTTTCCTGTAAATCGTATGTCACTTACAGTCTCTAACAGTTTGTATCTTGCGATTAGAAATTTACTAATATCTTTCCAGGTGGGAATATCCGATGGATTTTCCAAGCCCTGTTCTCAAAGCGAAAGCCTTTTTTCCGGAAGGCGGTTTGAAATAAAGAAAGTTAAAAACGAGTCCCATGACTCTGTACTGATACCGTAAGACTCAAGCGCACAGAGGCAGTCACATCTCGATTGAGTTGTTTAAGAGCTTTATCTGTTTCAACATTGATATTCGGCAGATTTAACAAAATTTTTAATTGGCAATTGACTAAAATTCTTTTATTTTCGTATTGTTCACTTAGAGCCTTCCACGCAAGTTCAAAGTTGCTGTCTGTTAAAGCAAACTTCGAGACAATATTTAAGGCATCTCCTCGAGTCTTTGCACGAAGATGGAATAACTTTTGCACTGGACTTGCTCGAGTATTTTTGAGATAAACCGCTGAAAACATGTCGCGGAATGAAGGCCACGATAAATAGTCTCTATGAAAAACTTCGGAATCACATGGAGGAAGGGAAAAACTGTGAGTCGTGTGGTGATGAAATACATCATCTTGGGAATTCACGAAAGTAGAACTCCCCTTTGAATCTGACGATGTTGTGTCCTTGTGCACTTGTGCACTTAACTTGGCAGACATAGTCATTATAAATTCTAAGCAGGATATGTAAGTCTCTGTCGAGAGTTTGTACTTAGACTTAACCGCACTTACATTTTCTGCAGCTAGTACTGCCGACTTATTACAAACACACTCGGAATATGCCGCCTTTACTTCTGACCACAAATTATCTAATTCAATTTTCCTAGCTTGAAGTGACATTAAAGTTAGCGAAGTAGCTGGAATTTCCTTTATATCCGCGAAATATTCCACTAAATGGTCAGCACAGAATATGAACATTTCCATGCTCTCTGCCATTTCTTTTTTAGATTGGTAAAACTACGAATGCTAAATACCGAAATACTCAATGTTCCACTCTATATAATGGGTATCTACATAAATATGTATATCGTCAAACAAATTTATTAACGAAATTATCTAATTATTCGCGTGTTAGCAAATTGTATGTATATTAAATTGCACCAAACAATACACTACACGTACCTTTGAGAAATGGTGTTTTGATGATGATGTGTTCGTCAAGGCCATGAACTGGTTTTCTCGATTGTAGCTCTCGACGTCTATCAGCATGTGCGTTTTGACAACTGGTGAAAACTCGTGGCTTGGAGTGCACTTGCCTGATGAATATGTATATGATGTTTGTTTTGGTTTGATGATTTTATTAGATGATAAGAACTCCGTTGCTCGCACTGCGATGGTTTGGTTTTTGTTGTTTGGATTGAAGCACTCTGGTGTGCTCAAGAACAAGATCAATGGAATTGCTGTTTGATGAATCGGGGATGAAATTTTTAAAGTTTTCTGCGTGAACTCTTTGTAGAAAGCAATTATTCGGCTCGTATAGGACCAAATATTGGGATGCCGATGGCGATGCTCCAAGAAGATGAATTCGTCCGAATAAAGAGAGTATAGAGAAAAAATGCAGTGTGTGTTACCTTACCTCGTTGAGGGTTAGTTAAAGAAAGAGAATGAGTTCTACCGGAAATTACTGTGGATGGTCATTAAAGGTAGGGAAGTTTTCAAACTCTTTAATAATATGTGAGCCATCTATGTATTCTTAATGGAAATTAGTTTTAAGTTGGTATTACAATTTTAACGTAACGTAATTATGAAGCGTTTGGCTTCAGTACCCAAGACATTCTAACAGGTTAAGGCTGGTACGCTGATCGAGTGAAGTGAAATTTTCACTCCTCTCCAAAAAGTGCTGTGAAATAGAGAGTGAAATATTTTGTTGGAGATTTTAGTTGGAGAAATTTATGCAGGGTGACTGAGCTTGGAATCGGCATAAAATTGTAGATCCCTTCCATTCGTTCCAAAAATTAAAACTCACACAAAACGAATGGTTGCGAGAAGCTAGGCCTAGGGTCCCTACGGACCTGTTGCGCCAAAAATTATATATTATTATTATTACTACATTGCCATAAAACAAAATTCTGCAACCAGTATGGACCTACGGGCACCAGTTGTGGGTATGACCGCTCCAAACGTATTTCTAAAAAATTAAGGTCTTTCAAAAATATTACAAAGGAACAAAGTCATATTCAATGCACAACGCTGATCTAGATATTAAATCAGTATAGAAAGAAGTCGAACAAGTTCCTTAAATGCACAACGCTTCTCAACCACGTTAGCTTAGAAACAACCGAATTTATAAATACAGGCAGTGTAATCAGGAGATTAAGGCGGATAAAACATATTGATCTATAAAAATTAGCTAAGTCAATTTATTTTCTAACAAAAAAGTTCAGAAATTCTACAAACGAGGGATCTTTCGATTAGTCGAATGGCTAGGCACATTCACATTCGGTTGGCAAAAGTCATTGCCCTCGGGAGGTTTTTTAGATCGGTTGAAAGGCCTTGCCTATTGTCGAAGCATCTCTCGCATACCTACTAGTTCTCGAATGACTTTCGATGATTTTCCCTTCCAGCGAACCTCCAAAAACACAAAAAAAAGTTCGTATTTTGTTCATGACAATTTTAATAGTTTTCAATTTGGCAAATAATGCCTGATTTGTAAAATAGACAGGACAGTCATCAAATTTAAATAATTAACAGTGCATGGAAATTACACATATTTTCAAAGATCATCTGCTGACTACTATGACAAAATAAATAGTTTTCTCAGCAGAATAAATAATTCCTTTTTAATCGAAAATGAGCAAGGCGATCAACAGGATTTAATAGATTCCAATAATAGAATTGCCTTAGAGTCCTTTAAATATAACTTGCCAGAACCAACAAAATCCATTATTTTAAGTCGTAACCCACATTCTCTCAATGAAGCGTATAAAATAGTAGTTGAAATTGGTCACCAGTTATCTGGACCAAATGTTGAAAAGCAGTTTAGACGAATGGATCAAAGGCAATTTTATAGTCAAAGACACACTCATCCAAACAGTAGGAACAATAATACAAATACCAATTTTCAACAATTTGAACCAGTAATACAAAACACGAACTACCCACCAAGACAAAATCAAAATATGTATTACTCACAAAATAACCAGCTAGGACATAATAATAACAACAACGCACAAAATAATAATTTCCGACAAACCAACATACAAAGTGGTTATTTACGACATGATAATAGCTATACCCAAAACAACCAGCCACGACAAAATAATAATTATACACAAAGTAACCAATCAAGACAATCAAACCGATCTAGACAAAATAATAATTCAGAGCCTATGGACATTACACTTAACGAGGGCAGTCCTAGCAACGAATACCATTCGCAAAATGACATAAATTTTCCAATGCACGCACAAAACAACTACCCTATATAGTTATCAAAACGCACATAAGAGATTTATAATTGATAGCGGCGCTGAGTATAGCATCGTAAATCAACATGTCTGCAACCCAAAGTGGCAAATACCAAATGCGAATCATACTCTTAAAGTTCTTGATCGCCATATTAAAACAAATGTAGAGTTTAAAGTCCCTTTATTTGGTGAATTCAATAAAAAAAAGTATTTTGTAAATTTCGTAGAATACCAGTTTCATAATTCATTTGACGGCTTGATAGGAAACAATATACTTGTGCATTTAAACCCAATTATTGATTACAGAAACCGTACTCTTAAAACAGATAACGCAGAAATACCAATGTTTTTAAATAAAGAAGAAGAAGAGTATGCAAAAGATTGTCAAAATACATGCCTAGAAGTTTTTCAAAACGAAGATTTTCAAACTGAAATTTCTGACAAGGTTTTTGCAAAACACTTAAATAGCACCGACTTTTCGAAACTTAAATCTTTGCTTTATTCATATAAATCAATTTTTTACAAAGAAGGTGAAATCCTATCATTTACAAGCAAAATAAGACACCATATCAATACTAAAAATGATATTCCAATTTTTAGTAGGCTCTATCGATATCCAGAAATACACACTGAAGAGGTCGATAGGCAAATTTCGGAAATGTTGCGACAGCAGATAATAGTTCCAAGTCATAGTCCTTACAATTCACCTATTTGGGTAGTCCCAAAAACCCAAAAAAGGACGATAAAAATGGACAGAAACAATTGACTACAGGAAGCTGAATGATCAAACAGTCGAAGACAGATTTCCTATGCCTAATATTGATGATCTTTTCGACAAACTTGGCAAATGCAGTTACTTTTCGACCATAGATCTCGTTAAAGGTTTCCATCAAATTGAGGTTGAGGATCGCGATAGAGCAAAAACCGCTTTCTCAACGAAAAGTGGTCATTATGAATTCCTCAGAATGCCGTTTGGGCTAAGGAATGCTCCAGCGACATTCCAGAGGCTAATGAACGATGTACTAAAGGATTTTATTAATAAGATATGTGTAGTTTACTTGGATATTTTCGACTAGTTTTGAAGAACATCTTGTATCACTAAAGAAAATATTCGAAAAATTGAGGGAATGTAATTTAAAAATCCAAGTAAATAAATGTAACTTTGCAGACGTGTCTACATCCTACTTAGGTCACATTGTGGTAAATAATGGAATTAAACCCGATAACAAAAAAGTTAGTTCAACTAGCGCGATGAAATTGCCATCTACTGTAAAGGGCATAAAACAGTTTTTAGGAATAACTGGATATTACAGGAAATTTATGAAAGATTACGCCTAGGTAGCATACCCAATGATAAGGTACTTAAAAAAATCCGAAAAGATTAATATGTCCGACCCACAATATGGAAAGGCATTTAATACTTTAAAAACGTTACTTACAACAGACCCCGTTCTAAAAAGTCCCGACTTCAACAAGACTTTCGTGCTGACTACCGATGCATCGAATTGTGCATTAGGAGCCGTACTTAGTCAAAACGGTCATCCAGTTTGTTATGCTTCCCGCACTCTTCAGAAACATGAACTGAGCTATTCGACAATCGAAAAAGAACTTCTTGCTGTCGTTTGGTCTGTTGGATACTTTAGGACCTATCTATACGGAAGGAAGTTCACCATATGCACCGACCATAAGCCCCTTATTTGGCTAAATGGTATTAAAGAGCCGAATTTAAAACTCCAACGTTGGAAAATTATTCTCAACGAGTATGATTTCAACATGGAGTACTTAAAAGGAAAGCAAAACTGTGTTGCTGATGGACTTAGCAGGTATATCGATCAGGGCTGTAGGAACAACGCAGATTCGAATAGTAACGAATCTGTTTATTTAGGAGATCTTTTTAATAATGAGACGACGTGTAATGAACACGGCGATAACGATGAAGTTTGTTGGGGCACGCGGTAACACATAAACTCCTGTTATCGAAAAATTGTTATCGATTTTATTGTATCGTCTCTAATGTTCCATACCAGTTGTTATTCGTATTAGATTTATTTGAATTTGGCGCCATATTGTTAAGGTTGGCCATCTTTTTTACATTTTTGAATTTAAAAAACTATATACCTATTGTAATAGAGAGATGAAATAAAGTCAGTCAAGGTCTTGCATTCGAACAGATCGTTTTGTTTGGTTCTAGTCGCTAAATTCTTCGCTTATTATTTTGTCGAACATTCGCTTTTGCAGAACTGGGACTCTCTCGGATCTTAAAACCAAAAGAAGAAGAAATCGAATTCTCCTAGTTCGCGATTGGAAAAATCTCCAGTCGAACATTTTGGCGCCAAACGTGGGGCAGAATCTCGTGAAATCTCGTGAAATTTAAGAATTTTAAGAAATTGCCGAGATGTTATTTCTGTAATTTAAATAAAACAGTTTATTAAAACTCAAAATAAAGTGAATACAGACATTTTTCGCGTCGGTTTCGGTTCGGTTTGGCAACAAGAGTGAGAGTGGCAAAAATACTTCGTATCTACAAGAGGACAAATAGAGGACACCTAGAGGACACACAATCTATAACATTCATTGGATAATCGGAGGAAATTGATATCATCGTCTACTGAATCAAGCAATAGAAAAGCGCCAGAGGGGAAGATAAGTATACATCTCCCTATAAGGTATGAGCCGACAAATTGTGCGAATGTGCGTCTTGAACCTTAATTAAAACAGTCTTTGTACTCACTTATGTGCACAGATTTTATCATAAAACATTTTAAAAAGGATCAGAAAGAACACACCTTCGCCACAATAAACATAAATTATCATCATTCATTCATTATAAGTATGTAATGCATGACTAAACTTTATAAAAAATCAATTAAATACATCATCGCTGATCGTTTCATTTCGATACCTCAAATAGAATCCACACACGTGGAACGCAAATTTGAAAAGCCACACTGTTTCTTACTCACTCTTTCGCAAGTTCGTCGCATAGGTTGCATTCGCTCGTTATTAACGTTTTCTCTCGCTTACATATTAAACATACGACAGTAAGATTCGTCGCATAGGCCGTCAGTCTCACGCTCATTCTTTCGCTATCATACATGTCTACAATCATAGATCAACGCTAAGCTTTCAATACATTCCACTCCATCACATTGTTGTGCATACTTGTTGCATAAACATACTATTTTGCATAGAAGCATAAGGCTTCGATCTCTTCGGCATTCACTCAACATAGACACATCGTTGCTATTCGTTTTGGATTCATGTTGTGCGTTTTGTAGCATCACCTCTATCTTTTCGCCATTCACTTTAATTTCGTCAGCTCAGCTTTCGCAGATATCGATCTGTATGAATAAAATAAAATATTGAACGTTGCTTCGGGTCGCTTATCAGCTTTCTTCGTAATCATTGAAACGTAGCCGTACGTTTGATCGAATTTCAACTTTCTGCAAATTAGAGTAGCAACGTCATAGCCATGCCAGACGAGCAGCAAACATTAGAAGAATATAAGCAGCAACGATCATCTACCAAGGGTAGTATCACCAGGATTAAAAATCTGGTTGAAAAGTCAGGCTCTCTCACATCTACTGAATTGGAATGCCGCCTGGGCATACTCGAATCATACTTCAAACAGGCTCTGGCATATCAAACCCAAATTGAAAGGCTGCAGCCAACGGATACTGGTCGAAGTGATTTGGAAGAACTCTACGTCACAACGAATACAAGAATAATTTCCATGATGGGTGAAAAACGACGTGTTAGCTCAGTTGAGCAGTCGTTTATGTTACCACCCCAACCGCCAGCGAATCGTTTGCCACACTTGCGCTTGCCGAAGTTCAGTGGAAAGTATGCAGAATATAAGAATTTCATTCACTCATTCAATAACTTAGTTCATGAAGATCCTACTCTGACCACTATCGAGAAGTTTAATCACTTGTTGTATTGTCTTAGCGATCAAGCGTTAAATACAGTGCGAGCATTTCCAGTTACTGAAATGGATTACCCTAAGGCTATTCAAAGCTTAAAGGATCGTTACGATAATGATTGTTTAATATTTCTGGAAAATGTTACTTCAATATTCGAGCTTCCAAAGGTACCCAAAGCTTCGCCGTCACACCTACGCAATCTGGTCGATAGTATCTCCGCACTTTACAACTCTCTCACATCGCTAGGCACAGAAAAGGACATATGTAATGCAATTATTATTTATATTGTAATGTCCAAAGTTGACCCTGAAACACAATCGAAATGGGACGAACAATTAGATTTTAGTAAGATTCCCACATGGGACGATTGTGCCAAAATGTTAAACAAGCGATGCCAATATTTGGAAGCAAGGGACAGCAAGCAGGGTCACTCAGAACCAACTCAAAAATGGCAAGGAAAACAACGACAGCAATCTTTTAAGCATAGACCTCAAACTTCACTAACTATAATTCAAAGGTCATGCGTATTCTGTAATGAGATTGATCATTCAATTTCCAATTGCTCAAAGTTCACGAAACTCTCCGTAACGGATCGGTTTTCGAATACGAAAAGGTTAGGCCTGTGCATCAACTGTTTGAGTAAAGGTCACAACATGGTTAAATGTCCATCGACATATCGCTGTAAAACCTGCAAGCAAACACATCACAGCTTGTTACACCGACATCAACAGACGGATGAAGAAGCGACATCGTCGCCTACTGTACACACGGCATTCGAAGACCACGGACGTGCCATGGGCAATGTTATTTTGGCGACGGCTTTGGTTCTAGTTAAGGATTCAACTGGAACCTTTCAGCTAGGTCGAGCTCTGCTGGATTCGGGCTCACAGGTAAATCTGGTCAATGAAAAGTTTGCGAAAATTCTCAGTCTTCACAGGGACAAAAAATTGGTGGATATAGTTGGAATAGGCGTTTCAAAAACCAAAATTCACTACCAAACACAAACTACAATTCGCTCTCGTTTTAATAACTTTGAGATATCCCTTGAGTTTTTAATAGCGCCGTCGATATCAGGATATCAGCCAGATAAAGCATTAACCATAGCTAATTGGAATATTCCACAAAATATCGACTTAGCGGACGAAAATTTTAATCAACCTTCCCAAATCGATATGTTGCTTGGTGCAGAGGCTTTCTTTGATCTGTTGTCAGTAGGACAGATAAGGCTTGGTAGAGACCTACCGAGTCTTCAAAAGACGTTGTAAGGATGGATAGTTTCGGGAAAGGTCAAAGATCATTCTGAAAGCTCGGCTAAGATATGCGGACTTAGTGCACAAGAAAGTTCGCTTCACAAATATGTAGAGAAATTTTGGGAGCTAGAGGAAGTCGTTGGTCAGAAGTCTAATTGGACTGAGGAGCAAATCCGATGCGAGGCAATATTTCAGGAGACTATTGAGGAATTGGGTACTGGTCGACTAATGGTAAAGCTCCCCTTCAAAGGTGACCCAAAATGTTTGGGGTCCTCGTACGATATAGCATTCAGGAGGTTCTTAGCATTAGAGCGTAGATTAGCTAAGGACCAACATTTAAAAGCACAATACACTATTTTTTTGAAAGAATATGAGGAATTGGGACATATGTCTGAAGTCAGAAACCCAAATTTGGAAGAAACTCATTATTACCTTCCACACCAATGTGTTATTAAAGAGAACAGCGTTTCTACCAAGTTGAGGGTAGTGTTCGACGCTTCGTGCTGTACATCGTCGCAGATATCACTGAACGGCATACTCATGGTCGGCCCAACCATTCAGGACGATATTTTCACATTATTGCTACGGTTTCGCTGTCATAGATATGCCCTTACAGCCGATATAGTAAAAATGTATAGACAAGTTCTAATCCATCCCTCGCATAGGAAGTTTCAATACATTTTATGGAGAAAAGACAATCAAATGCCCATTAAAACGTTTAGGTTGAATACAATAACGTATGGTACTGCGTCAGCCCCCTTTCTGGCCATTCGTTGTCTGCGATACTTGAGTGACAAGTTTGCGAACTCACACGAACTAGGAGCAAAGGTCCTTAAGTCGGATTTCTATGTCGATGATATGTTGACAGGGGCGGATGATCTTGATGAGCTCGCACGTATTCAAAATGAAGTGACTTTCATCTTACGCTCGGCTGGTTTTGAACTCTCAAAGTGGCACAGCAATGTGGATGATGTGTTGCAGTCATCAGAGAAACAATTAAGATTGTCGGAATCCAACTTAACAAGTACATTGGGCATAACTTGGGATTCCCGGAGCGATAAGCTAAAATTTGTCTTCAATCCCTCTAAAGTGTTTTCTAAAGTCACTAAGAGGACAATTCTTTCTTTGTCGTCGTCCCTATTTGATCCAATAGGCGCGTTAAGCCCGATCGTAATCAGGGCGAAGATAATTCTTCAGCGACTTTGGATAGAGAAAATTAATTGGGATTCGTCTGTTCCCCAAAGCATCGCAACCGAATGGGGCCAATTCCTGGCTGATTTGAACTTGTTGCAGGATGTGTCGATTCCTCGATTTGCGTTAGCCAAGAACAAATCAGATTTGCAGATACATGGGTTCTGTGATGCGTCATTAAATGCTTATGGTTGTTGCATTTACTTGAGAACTGTCGACACATCGGGAACCATCACTGTGAACTTGTTTATTGCTAAATCTAGAGTTGCACCAGCAAATAAAAAACGGCTTCCCAGGCTAGAATTGTGCGGGGCACACCTGTTGGCAAAGCTCTGGTCAAGAATTAGAAGCATGTTTGGAGACTCCGCGTCAGAGGCGCACCTATGGACGGATTCAGAAGTGGTTCTTCATTGGATTAACACGCACTCATCTAAGCTCAATACTTTTGTCGGAAATAGGGTGGCGGAAATCCAAGAAAAGACAAAAGAAGCAGTCTGGAGACACGTACCCACCAACGAAAATCCAGCCGACATTGTATCGCGAGGTTGCACGGTGGATGAGCTAAAACAGTCAATTTGGTTTTCAGGCCCACCGTTTCTCTTAAGACCATTCGAAGAATGGCCACCAATATTTTCTTTTCGGTCACCCACGGAGGAAGTGTCGCTGGAGATGCGAAAAACTGTTATGCTGGTTGAAACGAAGAAGCCAAATCACTTATTGGAACATATAGCCAGATACAGCTCGTATACTAAAATAATTCGCAATATTGCATACGTTCTGAGGGTTTTCAAGCGGAGACAAGGAAATGTCCCCAGTACGGAGGTACCGTTGCTATCGGTCGACGAATTAAACACCGCGCTACTACGGATTGTGTGGATGCTTCAACAGGAATGCTTTGCGGACGAAATCAAAGCGATGAACAACAACGAACAGCTGAAAGGATCGACAAAATGGCTCAACCCATTCATCGAAGAAATCAGTGGGTTTCAGTTTCTGAGAGTAGGCGGTCGCTTGCAAAATGCAAATATTACGGAGGAGCAAAAACATCCCTTACTACTTCCTAAAGGCTGTAGTTTCTCAAAATGTTTGGTTAGGCATTTGCATTTGTCGAACTATCACGCAGGAGCCAAGACGCTGGTTGCGCTGATTCGAACGAAATTTTGGATTGTCAATGCTCGAGAATTAGCACGTCAAACAGTCAGAAGTTGTATACATTGTACCAGATACCGTCCTAAACTTATGTAGCAAATAATGGGTAACTTGCCGGCAGAAAGGATAACACCATCGCGTCCATTTCAGAATTGCGGAGTTGACTTTTGTGGTCCTGTCTTTACTTATCTCAAGATTAGGGGCAAAATCCCCTACAAAACATACGTAGCAGTCTTCGTGTGTTTCTCTTCGAAGGCAGTACACTTAGAGGCTGTATCAGATTTGTCGTCGGAAGCATTCTTAGCGGCTCTAAAAAGATTAATCGGTCGTCGTGGTCTTCCTCAGCAAATCTTTTGCGATAATGCTACGAATTTTGTAGGGGCGAGGTCGAAGTTAAACGAACTGCGAAAATTTTTATTCAACAAAAAAACCCAAACAGATATCTCTAACTTTTGCGCTAATGAAAATTTATGTTTTAACTTTATTCCCCCCAGGGCTCCTCATTTCGGTGGTATCTGGGAGGCAGCGGTCAAAGTGGCAAAAGGGCACATGTATCGAAGCCTGGCAGGCGCAAAACTTTCCTTCGAGGAGCTCACGACCGCTCTGGTAGAAATCGAAGCAGTGATGAATTCGCGGCCCATAACACCATTATCCTCAGACCCGAGCGATCTTGAGGCTCTTACTCCAGGTCATCTATTGATTGGCTCAGCATTGAAGTCCATCCCGGAGCCAGCGGATGCGGTGGACAACATTTCCTACTTGCAGAGATGGCGTCGTATTAATGCTGTAAAGACAAATTTCTGGCAGCGTTGGACAGCAGAGTACGTACTTCAAGCTCGGTCGAAGTGGTCACAGACTCAACCAAATCTCAACATCGGAGCAATGGTTATAGTTCACGAAGACAATACTCCACCACAAAAATGGCTACTAGGAAGAGTAGTTGACGTCGTTTCCGGCAAAGATGAGAAGGTACGAGTTGCTGACGTCAAGACAACCAGGGGAGTCATTCGGCGACCCATTCGAAAATTGGCACTGCTACCAGTTTGAAAGGAGATCTTTCAAAGAGGCCGGAATGTTGGGGCACGCGGTAACACATAAACTCCTGTTATCGAAAAATTGTTATCGATTTTATTGTATCGTCTATAATGTTCCATACCAGTTGTTATTCGTATTAGATTTATTTGAATTTGGCGCCATATTGTTAAGGTTGGCCATCTTTTTTACATTTTTGAATTTAAAAAACTATATACCTATTGTAATAGAGAGATGAAATAAAGTCAGTCAAGGTCTTGCATTCGAACAGATCGTTTTGTTTGGTTCTAGTCGCTAAATTCTTCGCTTATTATTTTGTCGAACATTCGCTTTTGCAGAACTGGGACTCTCTCGGATCTTAAAACCAAAAGAAGAAGAAATCGAATTCTCCTAGTTCGCGATTGGAAAAATCTCCAGTCGAACAAAGTTATTTTCTCAAGTACGTCAAGTCCCAGAGTCAGTAACAATGAAATAATGTCAACTGATGCTACTGTCCATAGTGCAATGGAAGATGAGACACGACATATATACATAACTGACAAACCTATAAACATGTATAAAAACCAGATCTATTTATCTTATGGCATAAAAGAAAAGGTTTTCATGAAAATTATACACAAAAAAATACAAAACCATGTGCAACTCAAAAGGGACTTAATAAATATAATGAAAAGGCTTCTAATTAATAAAGGTCTTATTTGCATATATTGCGATGATACCCCACTGTATCTTAAATTTCAAGACCTGTACGTTAAATATTTTTCAATGAACCAAAATCTTAAACTATTGAAATCGAGCATTAGGCTAAAAGACATTACTGACAAAAATGAAATATTAAATATAATAAAAAAACAACGTATAAGCAAAAAGCATAGAGGAATAAGCGAACTATTTTACGAATTAAAAAAAATATATTTCTATCCTAACATGCAAACTGAAATACAAAAGTATTTTAATAACTGTGATATTTGCAATATAGCGAAACACGATCGGCACCCAATTAAAACAGAGTTGCAAATCACAGAAACACCACGATATTTCAATGATATACTTCACGTAGATATTTGGTTCCCATAGAGAAACAAGATGTATCTCACAACAATTGATAAATTCTCTAAATATGCAACAATTCACAAGTTAGAAGACAGGAACTGGATAGCCATCCTCAAGGCTATTAAACAAAGAATTCAATTTTTGGGCAAGCCAAACAAAATTGTATCGGATGGCGATACTTGCATTTTGCACACAGCTGTTGAACAGTTTCTAAGGGAGAATAATATCGTTTTTCACAAAACAACAGCATCACACAAAACTGGGAATGGCGACGTTGAAAGATTGCATGGTACACTAAACGAACACCTAAGAATCAGAAATGCAATGAAGGATAATTCGGATATAGATGAAAAATTATTCAACATAGTCAGTATTTACAATGACACCATACACACCACAATAAAATGAAAGCCTTTGGACATTATTTGCAGCAATCTTAGCCGGAATTATATCAAAACTCTAGCAGAGAAATTTGAAAATGAGAAAGAAGCAAGGATAGCCTTTAGAAATAGGGAAAAAGATATCAACCCGAATCGATGTTCGGATATAGTACAAAATAGAACGGTAGTAAAATGTCAACCAAAGTACAAAAAATTAAATACCTTTACAGAAGAAGGCAATTATGTTGTAGACAGATCGACGAAACGAAATACAAAGTACTATAAAAAACAACTGAAACGTAAATATAAGCATCAGGAATAAAACACAAATATTTTTCATAGTACTTTATAACCATACTCGGTCCATTTGTTTTCTCCCGTCGTTTTTTTTTTTCCTCTTCTCGTAATTTTGCCATTTTGAGTTTTGATGAACTTATTGCTTGTGTTTGTTTTTCATTCTTTCGGGATCTCTTCTCTATAAGTAAATTAATACATTTATGTTTTTGTTAAAAGTTTGAACGGTAAATAGAATTTCAAATTTCTAACGCTCGCAGCAATCTTCTAATTTTGTGTCTAGTCTATTGGTTGTGAAAATGACACGTTACGTTGGTGCTTATTTGATAAATACTAGGTTCGCCCAGTGCTCGAAAATCGACCACACATTTTTTTTATATCATTACTATATAGATAAATAAAATTGGTGTAGCTCTGTTTGATTTGAAGCGAATTTGAATGTCTGTCTTTAAATAAAGAAAAACCAGGATCAGAGCACATTGAAACCAAAATTATTGTAGCATGGCTGTCTAATAATTCGTGTAGGATACAACCGACTTCGAATGACCGGAAGCCAAATCAGACTAATGCAACCACACCTGCGCATAACTTCTCTCCCTCATTCGCTTAACACAAACGAACACGACACACTTCGGGCAACATTATGATTACCTATAACTTATAAGAGACAGAGTAGGTATACGTATAACGTATCCAATCCAATCACCAATACGCGTGCGCATATTCCCTTCTCTTCTTAATTCGTTTAACGCACACCAATCACTATTCACACCTCACTATGTTACAGCTACATTAGAGTTATACGCATACGCATATAGAAACGTTCTCTGTGTATAGGCGTTGTCCTTTTTTAGTTCAGAGCTGAGCACTGAACAGAGTTCGAGCATTATGAGCGCGCTCTGAGCCATGCGTGCTCAGAGCGTTCAGAGGATGTTTTCTTTTTCCTTTTTTTATGTCCTTCAAATGTGACTGGAAGTGTGCATGTACATGTGTACTCACCTTTTTACTCAGGATGCTCAGTGAATTTATTCTGAGCTCATAGAGCGCGCTCTGATCATGCTCTGAGCGAAAAAAGAAACACAAATTCGAGCTCTGAAGTGTCTGAGCTAAAAAATGACAGGCACTCCGGGAGTGCCGACAGAAGTTATTACTTGAAAAATTACATGTGCATTTTTCGAAACGTCAGGAAATACTTTTAAATGAAGTGTTTCTTTATTGATTATTACAAACTACTACTACAAATATTATATTACAATTTTCACTTTCATTTAAAGCGCTATTGTAGGTATATGAAAAATAATGCATATTATTTTACAACAGCGCCACCTATCGAGTCCAAAACTATCCTATCTTTCTAGATGCATCCAACCATGCTCACATACAAAGTTTCATTGGGATCGGTTGAGTTTCTCAAAAATCGGACAACAGCGCCACCTATTGGGTCCAAAACTATCCTATTTATCTAGCTGCATACAAACATGCACACATACGAAGTTCCATTGAGATCGGCTGAGTTTCTCGGAAAATGGACAACAGCGCCACCTATCGGGTCCAAAACTATCCTATCTTTCTAGCTGCATACAACCATGCACACAAACAAAGTTTCATTGGGATCGGTTGAGATTCTCAAAAAATCGACAACAGCGCCACCATCGGGTACAAAAATATCCCATCTTTCTAGCTGCATACAACCATGCACACAAACAAAGTTTCATTGAAATCGGTTGAGTTTCTCAAAAAAATGGACAACAGCGCCATCTATCGGGTGTCGGTTTCTCGGTGACGATGACGCGGTGTCGTTTTAAAGGTAACGCGAATTCACTAATTTCTTTCCATCTAAAAGTGCCCAACGCGCCTAAAGAAGTAATAACTTCAAAAAGAAACACGAACTTTTTGTATAACAGTTCAGGTTGTGCTCTGAACTAAAAAAGAAAAACGCCTTATGATTCTCTTTTTTTAATTTCTGATTCATACAATAGAAGGAGACAGTCACACGACTTCGACTGAGCGAAAGAAAAATGTGACTTATCCAATTACCCATACCCACCCCTGCGCATATACTTTTCTCTCTCTCTTTGCTTAACTCCCATCATTCAAACGTGACACTCGCCGCACAGATAGCTAAGCTATAAAGCTATCTTTCTTTGTATTGTGGTGTGGAATGTATCGTGTAACCTAAAATGGTGAAGTGAAAACAACCCCTTAGTCACCAAACAAGTTCCACCCAAGTGTCACTTCCAATTGGAGACTGGAACCTGTCAAGTAAATGTATTTCACCACTGAACCTTGTTCTAGAACCACTTAGAATTAGCTAGAAAGTTCTCGTCAGATGGCGGAGCGGGTATAAAAGGACAGCTTTTAGAAGAGGGCGAGACAGCTTCATGTGCTGGCTCTGCTTAACGAGGAGTTATTCCCAATCGACACTGACAGGACAGATCTGCCCTTCTACGAATTGACCGAGACAACCCACCATCGAGGATAATACCAAGATGATCAACCACCCCAAATCACAAAGGACAGTAACACCCGGACTTGAACACCCTGAGGTCAACCCAGACAACGATTCATACTACGAGTATGAATCCGAGAAGACAGGTACAATTTATGTAAAATAGATTTAAGAAAACAAAACATTGTATACCGTTGGGCCCCTGTTGTTGAGCCAACGCATTTAAATATTTAATATTCACCACCATATTTTGCTGCCTAGAATTAAGTCAAATTGTATATAAAGAAAGTTTAATAAAAGTAAATGCTAAAAAAAAAAAAAAAATGAGGGCGAGACAGTTGATTTATAACAGTGATTGGTTAAAGTTCGAGATAGTAATAGTTTGTGAAGATAAATAAGAGAAAAGTAATAGAGTAAATTAAGTGATTGGTTTGAAACGTTGAAGAATTGTTTAAGTAATAGTGTTCTGGTACTTAATAAGTGAAATATTAGAATAGTCGATAAAAGTGTAATAAAAGTGAATTTTATTAAAGAAGTTAAACGGAATAGTGTTTTATCTTTACGAATCCCAGCCTGAATGTAACATTGGTGTCAGAAGTGGAATAAAACTTATTCTGTGCTAAGTGTCTAAGTGAAGTTAAAAAAAAAAAAAAAAAAAAAAAGTGAATTTGTGATTTTCTAAATTACAAGAGACAAACAAAATGGGTCGTGTATTGCTACATCTAAGCATACCCCAATTTCAAGTTTCAAGTTTTCAAGTTTATTGTAATGAGTTCAGATTTACAATACATAGTTGTTTAAATATCTGCGAAGCTGTAAAATAGCTTATCTGCAGAAGGTTGTTTACAAAAAAAAAATTAACATTGATGTGAACAGGTTTTGAAATTTTGAACTTAGATATTTATTCTATTATATTACTAAATTTTATATATATTTTATTTTTATTTCTATTTATTTTTTAATTGCGTAATTGCAGGAAAAGGATTATCTAAGTTATTGCTTCAAGGAAAAATTGTTTTAGTCTTTTTTTTCTACAAGTTGTATTGTTAATATGTCTTAAAAACTGCGGGAGTTTGTTTAGGATGTTGGGTATTGTGTAATTAAGTTGCCTCTTGCCATAAACGTTTGAGATAGATGGAAGCTCATAAAAACCCTCTGCTCGTCTTCTTGTTCTGTATTTGTGGTTGATTGGTGTTCTAAAGCGTAAGTCATCATAATATTCCACCGCTGCTGTCATCTCGAAAATATTTTTAACTTTTATCAGCGTCTCTCCGTTTGATGTGCTATTTCTTCTCCTTAGTAATTTTACCGCTCTGTCTTGAACTTTTTGAAGTTTGTTTATATGAGTTGCTGAAGCTCCTCCCCATGCAAGTATACCATATCTCAATCTCGATTCAACAAGAGCATAATAGATTTGTTTTTGCACTCTGGTAGTCGCTTTATATTGCATGCAAGCCAAAGCAAATAGTGACCCTCTCAGTTTGCTCCTTGTATCATTGATATGGCTCTCCCAGATGAAATGGTTATCAATCGTAATCCCTAGATATTTATACGTGTTGACTACTTCTAAAGTATCAACATTTTGTTGGTTGTCACAGTTAAATGTTGCAATTGTAATCTGCTCACTTCGGTATTGCGGGCTGCGAATATGCATTAGTTTTGACTTAGATGCATTAATGACTAGGCCGTTGTCATGACACCATCTGCCAATTCTGTCGAACTCCGCTTGCATCCTTTTGGTTGCCTCATCTAGTGACCGGTGGTAAACCACAATTGCTGTGTCATCTGCAAAAGCGAAAGGAATGCTTTCCCCAAGGCAATTCAGCATGTCATTTGTGTATAGCAAATACAGCAACGGACCGAGTTTTGAACCCTGGGGTACCCCATAATGTACGGTTTTTTTGTTGCTACAGCAATCATTTATTTTTACTCTGAATATTCGCCGCCTAAGATAGTCCTTCATCCATTCAGACATTTTCCCTCTAATTCCAGCTTTTTCTAACGCTTCTATTAGTTTTGTGTGGTCAAGAGTATCGAATGCCTTACTAAAGTCCAGGAAAAGCACTATTACATGAAAATTTTTACTTAGGCTGGTATTTATCAAATTTGCAAAATCACCTAGAAGACGATTTGTGCTTTTGCCTTTCTGGAATCCGTATTGGGATTTGCTTAATAATTTGTGTTTTTCAACGAATTTCCATATTCTGTCTGCAACAATTTCCTCCATAATCTTATCAACCACCGATAGAATCGCTATAGGTCGATAATTGGATATTTCATCCTTTTTTCCTCCTTTATATATCGGTCTAACTATGGCCTCTTTAAGTTTTGTCGGAACTACTGCAGTATCAAAGCTAAGATTAATAAGCTTAGTGATTATAGGCGCAAATATTTGTGCGTTTTTCTTTAAATCAATCGGTCTAATACTATCAGCTCCTGGACCCTTTAATGCATTTAAACGCTGAAGTATGTTTTCCACTTCTAAACACTCTACTTCTCCCACATAGATCGAATCGCGTATAAAATTACCATGATATGTATTAGTTGGTGTGTTGCACGTGTGGATTATCTGAGCCGCTTGCTGCGAGAAATAGTTTGCAAGTTCATCAGCCAAAATTACTGTATTTGTGTTAAGTGAGAAGTTTTTCTTGATTGTTGCATCTATTGGTGGCTTCTTTCTTCCTAGGACTTCATTTATTAAGGACCATGTTTTTTTCGGATCGCATCTTGTATTTTCGAATTTTTGTTCATAATATTGATTTTTACATGTCAATATTTTCTTGTTTACCAAATTTCGTATTTTTTTGTACTCGGTCTGATAAGACATGTTGCTCCTATTATTTTTCCATCTTCTATAAAGTCGGTCACGTTCTTTACAGCTCTCTATAATATCCCTTGAAATCCACGGGGTTATCTTACGATAGAGTTTTTTGTTTATCGTCTTTGTTGAAATTTTATAGATTTCGTTCATCTTTTCCACTAAGTTATTATAAAAAAGTTCAATATCTGTTTCATCTGATATTATGCTCCAGTCTGTAAGTCTAATTAGCTCGTTTACTTTATTCGCGCATGTAATTGTGCTGATGTTTTTTTCGACTCTCTCATCTTTACCATAAACTCCGAACACTACGCTATAGTGATCAGAGATGTCATTTTCGACTACAGCGGAAAGTATCTTACGGTCTAATACAGATGATATTATATGGTCAATAAGAGTGGACGTTCCTTCGCTTAAATTTGTTCGAGTGTGAGATTTAATCACGTTATACAGCCCCTTTGAGGCTAGCATTTCTTGATAGTTGAGTACATGATTATTGGTTAAATCAAGTAAGTTTATGTTCATATCACCCAGCAATATCATCTCCTTTTGTTCTTCCCTTGTATCAGCGATTTTAGCCATATCTTCGACAAACTCAGTTTTATTCGTTTTTGGTGGTCGGTATATACCACTGATTACTTGGCCTGTGTCATTTACCTTTATCGTCAGATTTTCGCATGAATTAGTTGCAATGTCTAATCGTTTGTACTTCACTGAATCTTTTATAAACATCGCTGATGGTCAAACATCATGGCCTATTTATAAGAGACAGTTCGAAGCAGCTGCAACGACCAATGGATGGGACGACGAGGAAAAGTCGATTGCATTAACACTCGCATTACGAGGTACAGCTGCAGAATTGCTTCAAACTGTCTCAGCAGAAAAACAACGCGACTACGATGCATTGGTGAGGGCTATTGAGATGCGATTCGGTGACGACCATATGCAGCAAGTATATAGAGTGCAACTTCGCAGTCGAATCCAGAAGAGGGGAGAAACACTCCAGCAACTGCAAGCTGATATCGAACGGCTAGCGCACTTGTCTTATCCCAATGCCGGCGAGGATCTCATCAATGAAATGGCTATTGAGGCATTTACACAAGCCATAGAGGACAGACAACTGCAGATGGCTCTACGAATGGCTGGAAAGAGAACTCTTCCTGAGGCACTGGCATTTGCCTTAACCATGAGAGCTGCTGACCAAGCATCTCAAGGATTTCACCGCGTGAGAGAAATGACATCCGTTGAATGCTCGTGCCAGAGAACAGAAGTAGTCGACCGTAACAGTTCTCGAAGGGGACCGATCCGTTGCTGGAACTGAAACAAAATTGGACATCTACAACGACAGTGCAGAGCCGAACGTAGACAGGGCAGTTGTCCACATTGCAGAGCTAGGAACGAGGAGGCGTTTGAGCATGCATCATCGGAATCGACTTTATGAAGACGCACGATATAGTACTCGACATCGGTTTGCAAGTTATAAAATACAAGAACGTCGAGATTCCGATGGTTTACGGGAACGAGAACGTCGCAGCTCTACGGACAGTTGTAAGTGAGGACGAAATACTACCACCTTCGTCAGAAACAGTTATTTGGACAAAACTGGAAGGCGACCCTGGGAGCCACCGATTCTACCTAGTCGCACAAGATGCAGAAAATTATTATCAGAGGTATATCGTCGGAAATATGCTGGTTGAACCTAAAAACAACTTGGTTCCCGTTCGTGTCCTCAATGTGGAAAACAAAAGCGTGAAACTAAAGCAAGGGGAAGTGATTGGAAAGTGCGTACCGATTACTGCGGTCACAAGGTTGTCCAATGCAAGTCCTGTGAAACCGGTTAGACCTACGGAGATATCGGAAATGAAAAAGAATATACTCGGAGAGTGCGAGCTGGATCAGGAGCAGCGGTCCATGGCAGGGAGTCTAATCAATGAGTTTGCTGATATATTTGCTTCACAGAACGGCGACTATGGCCGAACACATCTCGTACAACACCGAATCGACACCGGAGATGCGAGACCGATTCGTCAGCCTCCCCGACGACTACCATTGGCTAAGCAGACGGAAGTTGCAGAAATGGTGTCGACGATGGAAACGGAAGGACTGATTGAAAGCTCAAAAAGTCCGTGGGCATCGCCGGTCGTCCTGGTCAAGAAGAAAGACGGAAGTACGAGATTCTGCGTGGACTATCGCCAATTCAACAACGTCACCAAGAAGGATAGCTACCCCCTGCCAAGAATTGACGACACCCTGGACACACTATCCGGAGCCAAATGGTTTTCGACTCTTGATCTGAAGAGTGGCTACTGGCAAGTGCAGATCCATCCAGAAGACCGCGAGAAGACAGCATTCACAGCAGGAAACGGGCTTTGGCAGTTTACAGTAATGCCATTTGGACTGTGCAATGCTCCAGCAACCTTTGAGCGTCTAATGAAGCGCGTTTTGCTGGGACTAACGTGGAAAACCTGTTTGGTCTACCTGGACGATGTCATCGTAGTAGGAAAAACATTTAACGAACATCGAGATAACCTTAAGGAGGTGTTCCAAAGGCTACGAAGTGCGCAACTAAAACTTAACCCGAAGAAGTGTTCGCTATTTAGACCAGAAGTGAAGTACCTCGGGCACATCATCTCTTCCAAAGGAGTCAAGACTGATCCGGAGAAGGTCGATGCAGTGAAAAACTGGCACAGGTAGCGGAGGATTGTTTGTTTGCTCCACAGTCTTGGGAGAAATGACTTCCGGCGCATTTTACACATCGCGGCTCTTTTTTGCAATACATTTGCGTATGATTGAATTCTTGGCAACGTTTGCACTGCGGAATTGTTTTCAAATTTCTGCGCATGGGCTCGATTTTTACCACAATATTAAGTATGGTTTTAATTCGGTAGATATCGTCGATATTATCAGACCTATCGAAGGTAAGCATAAAGAGCGGAAGTCCACGCCTTACCAGGATGTCCTTATCTTCTTCCGTTTTTTGCTTCTCTTTCTTGATGATATTTACGGCATCAAGAATTTTAAACCCTTTGGAACGGAGGTCGTTTATAACCTCTTCTTTGGTGCATGAGGGGTGGAGTCCCCTCGCTACAACACGATGTGGCCTTTCTGACTTTATTTCAAAAGTATACCACTGGATCTTCTCGGTGTTTAGCTTTTGGGACACTGCCCGGTAGTCTTCGTGGTTAAAGACGTTAATTTTCCACGCATTATTCCTCAAAGATGTTACCTTAAATTCCGATGTTATCGTTGCTTTAAGGAGGCTGTGTAACTTATTATAATCCGTTACCCCAACGACGTTTATTGGAGGTGGTGGACGAATTTGCCCTCGGAGTTGTTTTTTTTGCGGTACTTTACGCATTTGTTCTCTTAGGGGCTCGACTTCAGGCGAAGAACCGGCTCTCCTTTTCTTACTAGGTCGTTTCTTAGGGACCCGATTCGTTTCGCGTGCTAGCTCTTCTTCGTCAGTGAGGTATTCCAGACTAGGCAAGCGTGGTGGAGTACATTCGCGTTCTTTCTGAGAATTAGTGTTCCTTAGAACATTATTTTCTTCTTTTAACAGTTCTATCTCTTTCTTCAGAGTTTGATAGAGTAGATCCATTTCCTTAAGCTTGATTCGGAGTGTTTTAATTTCTTCCTCAGAGCTTATATCTTTCACTGAGTCCCGTTTTTCACGCACTGGCGCTCCCGGCGGACTTCTTTTCCCGGGGTTGTTCGATCTAGATGGAGGCGATCGAGATACCCTTGAACTTTTAATAAAAGGGTTAATGGACTGCAATAAGCGGCTCTCCCCAGAATCCGTAGAGCCGACCTCCGAAGAGGGTGGATTTTCCAGTAAAGCTGGACTGCCACCTGGGGTAATTAATTTTTTCGTTTTGTTCATTGCATTTTTTGTATACACTACACGCTCGGTATACGGAGGTTGGATTTTAGTCGCCTCTTACGACGTTGAAACTTGGTGCAGGAAATGCGTTACATGTGCGGCCAGCAAAGGTCCGAGACTGAAAGTCCGTGGCAAAATGCATCAATACAATGTTGGAGCCCCTTTCGAAAGGATAGCAGTTGATATTGCGGGACCGTTTCCTGAAACAAACAATGGAAATCGGTACATCCTCGTTGTTATGGACTATTTCAGTAAGTGGCCTGAAGCATTTGCTATCCCAAATCAAGAAGCTAAAACCGTGGTGGAGCAAATCGTCAATAACTGGGTAAGCAGATTCGGTGTACCAATGGAACTGCATTCAGACCAAGGACGGAACTTCGAGTCGAAGATTTTCCAAGGAGTGTGCCAGTTACTCGGGATTCACAAGACAAAGACAGCCCCGCTTCATCCACAATCAGATGGGATGGTGGAGCGCTTCAACAGGACACTGAATGAACACCTCTCTAAGGTCGTTGGCGAAGACCAGAGAGACTGGGATAAGCAGATTCCCATGTTTTTATTGGCTTACCGAGGAGCAGTGCATAACACCACAGGACATACTCCATCTGAAATCTTATTTGGTCGAACAGTCCGCCTACCTAGCGAGTTGATGTTTGGATATCCATGCGAAGAGCCCAAGGATGAGGAGGACTACGTTACAGACCTCAGGGACATCATCAGGGACGTGCATCGAGACACTAGGGATAAGATTAAAATAGCCAGTGACCGCATGAAAACGAGGTACGATACTAAAACGACAACTAAAGGATTCCAGGAAGGAGATCTGGTATGGCTATATAACCCTCATCGAAGGAAAGGTTTATCGCCTAAGTTGCAACAAGACTGGGAAGGGCCCTATACAATCGTAAAGCGCATCAACGACGTTGTCTATCGCATCCAACGAGGAAGAGGCAAGCTGAAAGTCGTTCATGTGGATCGTCTTCATCGTTATAATGGTGAAAATGTTAACGAGTTTGTTCGGGACGAACAAGTTTAAGAGGGGGACATTGTGGTGTGGAATGTATCGTGTAACCTAAAATGGTGAAGTGAAAACAACCCCTTAGTCACCAAACAAGTTCCACCCAAGTGTCACTACCAATTGGAGACTGGAACCTGTCAAGTAAATGTATTTCACCATTGAACCTTGTTCTAGAACCACTTAGAATTAGCTAGAAAGTTCTCGTCAGATGGCGGAGCAGGTATAAAAGGACAGCTTTTAGAAGAGGGCGAGACAGTTGATTTATAACAGTGATTGGTTAAAGTTCGAGATAGTAATAGTTTGTGAAGATAAATAAGTGAAAAGTAATAGAGTAAATTAAGTGATTGGTTTGAAACGTTGAAGAATTGTTTAAGTAATAGTGTTCTGGTACTTAATAAGTGAAATATTAGAATAGTCGATAAAAGTGTAATAAAAGTGAATTTTATTAAAGAAGTTAAACGGAATAGTGTTTTATCTTTACGAATCCCAGCCTGAATGTAACAGTATGTTTACAATGTTGTTGTTGTAACCAAGGTAATTTAACAACATTATTTTACCTATTTTGCAATAATTTTTTGAATTTATAATTCTTTTCGACCGATCTATGAGCTGTACGCTTCAATTTGGTAAAAAAAAAATTCAATTTTACTTCATTAAATAGGGTAAATATGTTCTGAAAGAAATTGGGTCGGCGATTAATATAAGGTTTGTTTGACGTGGCTAGCACTAGTGCCCACTAGTGCGCACTGAGAAGTGTCAGCTGATTTTCCCGCCTACCCAAAAACCTGCACAACTCTGAAAATTCGGCTATCATATCGAACGCAAAATATGCTGCCCTGAAGTCTGGCAGTTTTTGAATTTGAAAAATACTTATATTTTGGTGAACGAAGTACGAAGATGATAACACTTTGTTCTGTTTATTGTTAAAAATGAGTGAACACAATTCTGATCTTGTGCTTGCCATAACACAAACAAGTTGATAAAACTGTTTGCAATATATGCGATGCACTAAAAAATGTAATCAGCTTCGATTCCAGATTTTTTTTATTCCATTTATCTATAAAATAAGGTTTTAGTCCATAAACGTTGTTGTTTTCAAACAATTCCCTTTTGAATATCAAATTTATTGTATTTATCTTTATTACGATATTCAAATAAACGAATAACAGCAAGCGAAATGACAGCGCAACTCAGCACTGAGTTCTTGCCCCGACAAAATAACTGGGGTCAGTTCAGTGCACAACTAGGGCGCCCTAGAAGTCATGTCAAACACAGGTTTTCAGTACCAGGGCGAGTTCAGTGCTATATCGAACACATTAGGGTTAACCCAGTGCGCACTAGTGCGCACTAGGGCCCACGTCAAACAAACCTATAGTGGATATAGGTGATAGACAGATTTAGTCTGAGCAGTAAGCCGTAAGGAATTGTCATTTCAATGAGTGCGTTCACAGGATACTGGGTTTGTTCGTTGCTGGAATTGAGCGTTCGGTAGGTGGAAGTGTCGGTAATACAGTACGAACATAAAATAAGGCCTGTGTAGGATAGGTACAGGGAACATAATGAACATAATTATTGGGTACTGCGTAAGAATTTATTGGCTCAAACAAGTAGTTATAATCGTTTTAATCATCCGTCCGGGAAAGACATAATAGGCATTTTTATTTGATTTGATTTGATTTATATACAAAAATGTTATAAGGTTGTAATGTATACGAAAGGATAAAATTTAAGATAACTTAGCTAAGGAAGTATTGTATGACTTATTTATATTTTGCATAAGTACCACCAATTATTAATGAATAATGTTATTTTGTAAATTCACCTATTATTGAATAATGTAATTTTGCAAACACACTTTCACCATAATTATATACTTATCTTAATGTCAAGTTCCTGCGTTGATTTTTGGAGACCAAAAATTTTAATGGGGGGAGGTGTTATATATAACATAATGCATCATTTACTTAGCATATTTTCTCCTTTGCCACTCTTGTCATTTTGTAAACAACAAGAGTTGCACTCGAATTTTGCTGAGCCACTCTCTCTAACAATGATAATATTAAGACTATAAAATTAAGCTGGGGTTGTCTCTTTGAGTCACTTGGACAGAGTAGACCTCATTCGTTTAGTAATAAGAAAGTTTATAAAATACCTAATATTAACAATTTGTAATTAGACAATAAATAAAATATAAGAAACTTGTACAAATACAAAGGTGCGATAAATTTGTTTTTCTTCTAAATACACCTTAACTAAAATATATACATCTATATAGAAATGAGTTGATAGGTATAATTTATGAACAATATTCAATTAATTTTTATATATTTATAAATAAAAATCAAAGCTAAAAGGTTTTCATTTCAAAATTTATTTGAAAACGTGCATCTACTGTTTCATAGAAGTAGTGTCTAGTGTCTAGCTCACAAGCGGAACAATGTAAACGACACATATTGTAAAGTATTTTGGTTCAATTTATAAATGAAAAGTTGTGTGGGAATGATCTACGAGTATTTACAGTCTATATTGTATTCTAAAACTAAAACTACAATTTATAACCTCTCTCTAACAATCCGGGAGATTGTTGCAAAATTCTGAAAAGTAGCAAAAAAAAAGAGCGGTGTAAAAAAGTTTCATTTGTAAAGATTCTCTGAAATTTAAGAATTTTCGTACAATATTTAACAATTGTTGGCTCTCGTAACACTATAATCGTGTTCTGATAAACAGCAGCGTTATATTTTACTAAAATTCACTTGAAAATCACAGTGTGTCTAAAAATTGCAAAGTTACTTTTCAAACTAAAAAAAAGGGATACAGTAGCAAGAAATTGTATCAGGATCCTCGAAGAAAGTGCCAAATTTTTGCACAACGGTCACGTTGGTCACAGCGCGCGGCTCATTCAAACCATAGACAAACCATAGTGAGACCCCCAACTGGCAATCCTCTTGCCGCTGGCCCCTCGATTTTTTTTCAAATTCGCCATTTTGTTTTCCTATCGGTGTTATTTGAATTTAGAATCCGTGTGAGCAACAAAAAAAAAGCGAACCAAAAAAAATGTGGTGAGTTTTCTTTTGACAGAAGTCGATTGACAAGTGTCAAAATATTATGTTTACACAATTTTATTTTTTCTGCAACAAATTGAAAAAATGTAAGTTTTCGCGTATTTTAAGTGTGAATATTAAGAATAAAATATATTTATATTACAGCTAAGGAAGGAACCGACGTTGAGGCGTTCGCTAACCTTACCAAATATATTGGATCGCACTGGAGACAATTATTTATACCTGATGGCTAGGAAGAAAACCAAACGGAGTCGATATATTAAGTAAGCCATACTTTTCAATAAATGTGTTTCTCAATACCTTAAATTACTATTCTATCTTCAAGGTTTGTTAAGTCCAAAGTCTTAATTACCTGCTGAATGCCGTGGAAACAATTGAATCCAATTGAAGTCAAAAACTGGGATTATTCTCGCCGCAACAACTCTCACCAAATTGATTCAGTAAATTTAGAGCAAAGGATCGATATAAGGTTTGATATCTTACGCAACCCCCTAAGGACTAATACTTAATTTAGCTTGATTATATGTTATTTGCAGGAGTAACTATCTTGAAACCCGCCCTAATTTACAAAACTTCGTTGTACAAGCACTTGTCACACTCTTGGCAAAAGAAACCAAATACAGATGGTTCGATACGAACAAGAACGAGTATAAATTATAATATTGTCGAAGATGTAAAGAAGTTTCTTCAGGTTTGTTTATCGAATTTCAAATTGGCTTTTCATTCGAATGTTTTATTTTATGCTTTCAGCCAGGCTCGGCTGAGCAACGTACCTACTGTGGAAATTCTATTCATTGTAGAGGCAGATGTGAATTTGTCTTTCTCGAAGAATCGCCACATCCTTTCGCGACGAACAGTCGTACGACAATTTTCTATTGTCTTATTCGCTGCTAGTAACAGCAAGAGACAATAATAAGAGTCTTAATTTGATGGATGAATCACAACAAGTGTATATTGATTTTAAATGTTAGTTATAAGCAGTTTGAGCATTGAAATTCTTGTTGTTTATTTCAGTCTTACATATATTATCACAATATTATCACAACGAAAAGGAGATGTAGCAGAAGATGCTGGGTCAAGTCAACAAATTGGAACAAAAGAGTGAGCAGCCATAGCAAAGACACCCCAGAGTTGTTTTAAATTATTTCAAAATTAACATAATGTATCTGTAAATGTATATGTAAAAGAAATGGTGCCTATTTATTTGGGTGGCAGGCAAATACTGTCTTGTGTAGCTACTAACAATCAATAAATCCTGCAGCAAATTTGCGAAGCGACTGTATGTGTGTTTTCTTCGATTTGCAATTTTTTTATAAAGCGTTCCTTGTTGCAGAACTTAGAAGTAATCCACAACAAGGCGTTCATATACATCTCCAAATGCTCGGTGGCAAAGGAGGATTTGGATCCATTCTTCGTTCGGTGCCCAAATCGAAAAGACTACAAACCATGATGCTTGCCGTGACCTCAGTGGCGGGACACTTCGCGATATCAACGAAGAGAAATGCCTTAAAGCATACACATACGGTAAATACAATGAAGAGCCATCGACATCCAAAAAAGAAAGTCCATCCATTTGAGTTAAATAAAATTAACAAATCTTTATTTACTTTATATAAACTTATAATACACAAGTAAGGTTAGGTAAACCGAATAAAATGATCCTATATCCAAATCTGGTAATCACTGTGTCGTAAATTGAGATGAGACCCATGCCAGGCGCCGTTTTAATTTAGTGAGTAAAAACTTAAAAGCTTTGGTCCACTGCTCATCCGAGTTAAATTGTATATTGTATTCTGGAAATAGACAATTGTTTTGACTGCATATTCAAAACCACAGGTGCATAACACTTACTTGATTGAGTACGAGTTTTCCGTTGATGGGTCAACTTTGTAGGGCAAGCAAAACTCTGTGTCTCAGTTTTTCACCTATTGCTGCTTCATAAGCACTCTAGGAAGGCAAACATTGCCGCATCGAACTTCGATCAAAACCACTTTCGTTAGGATCGATATCTATTGTGAAATATCATTTAGCTAAAACTCATTCAATGTACTTACGCGTTATTCTGCCATTGCTTGCTCATTAATACTGCCCAAACTCCCATCTAGTATGAGTAGATTTTGGCATCTTTGGCAGGCAAAGCTGACCGACACTCTAGATAGATAGATAGATAGATAGATAGAGGGAGGTGGAATCTGGTTGCCATATCACTGCGGCCACGAGTGGGCCTATTGTGATTTCCTCCAATTAAAGCTCGCTCATGATACCGGACTTAGTTATGAATCCTAGTAGATCTTTGAGTGCGCTGTCAGTTATGTCCTCTGCCCCAAGGTAAGGTTTACCTAGGTGGTGTTGACGTAATCTGACTAGACATTCACAGTGACACAGTATGTGTTCTGCTGATTCTTCGTCTTCGTTGCATAGTCTGCAAGTGTTGTTTTGTATTATTCCCATAGTCATGATGTGTTTTTTGACTTGGCAGTGCCCAGTGAGGAACCCTGTGACTGTACGAATCTGACTCCTTGTTAGGTTTAGGAGTTGTTTAGTTCTTGAAAGGGAAGTAGTTGGCATGAACATTTTAGCTTGTCTGTTACCTTCAGTGTTTGTCCAGTAATGGTTCGCTTTGTTTTTCAGCCAGGTTTTAATGTGGAATTTAGCGGTGCTAAGAGGTAATCCACAAAATGGTCTTGGCATCATAAAGGTAGATGCCGATCCTTTCCTGGCTAGTATGTCTGCTATTTCATTGCCCACATATCCGCTATGTCCTGGCACCCAAATGAGGTGAACTCTGTTTGTGCTGGCTAGCGATGTGAGTAATAATTGTAGGCAATCCCATACTAGCTTTGATGTGATTTCATAGCTATTGATAGCTAGTAGTGCAGCTTTGCTATCAGAGAGAATATATATGTTCTTGTTTGTTATGGATTTTTTTAAATTTTCTCTGAGACATAGTTCTATTGCAAAGATTTCTGCCTGGAATACGGAATTGCATTTGTCCACGCTTTTGTGGATGAATGTTTTTGTGTCAACCCCGTATACTCCAGCTCCAACACCTTCATCTGTTTTCGATCCATCTGTGTACCATACATGAGAATCTTTGGCAAATGTGGGTTTATTCTGTTCCCAGTTCTGTCGATTTGGGAATGTGACTTTGAAGTTTCGGCCGAAGTTGAATTTAGGTAGACAGTTATCTACTATGGTAATTCCAAGTATTTCATCTTTTTTCAGTTCCATAACGACATCTGGATGGATGAGCTTGGAGTTATCGATGTTTTCAGATATGAGCATGAAGGCATACGTCATGGCTTCTTTCTGTATCTGGAGGTGGAGGGGTGGAAGATTTAGGATAACTTCCAACGCTGCAGTGGGAGTTGTTCTCATTGCGCTCGTAGTGCATACACAAGCTAGTCTTTGGAGTTTATTGAGCTTGACTTGTGTTGACTTTTGTTTAGTTTTTTGCCACCATACTGGAGCTGCATATGTGACAATTGGTCTTGTTATGGCTGTGTACAGCCATAGCATGATTTTTGGGTTTATACCCCAGCTTTTACCAATCAGACTTCTGCTGGTCCACAGGGAGATCCTGGCTTTGTCTATGGTTTTCATGAGGTGAGAGTTCCAAGTGAGTTTTTCATCCAGGGTTACACCTAGGTATTTGACTTCTTTTGAGAACTCTATTGTTTCACCAAGAAGGGTCGGTTTTCTTAGCTTTCCTCGATTTCGTCTTTTTGTGAAAGCAACTATGGTGCTTTTTTTGGGATTTACAGTTAGACCAACTTTTTTGCACCAGTCAGTGACTAGGTTAAGGGCCCTCTGCAGGAGTTCCGAGATTGTGTCTTCGAAATTTCCTCTGATTAGGATTGCAATGTCATCTGCATATCCTTGGACATAGAAACCATTGTTACTGAGTAAGTTCAAGAGTTCATTCACTACGATGGACCATAGCAGGGGGGATAGAACACCGCCCTGTGGGCAACCTTTCGCAGCAGTGACTCTGATACTGTCATTGCCTAATGTAGCGTTTATGTTTCTACTGTTAAGCATGTTCTTTATCCAGTTACATGTTGTACTATCTACACCTGTGTTAAGGATGCATCTGTCTATTTGGGCATGTTCGGTATTATCAAAAGCTCCTTCGATGTCAAGGAAGCAGCCCACAGCAATCTCTTTGCTCTCGAGTGAGTTCTCTATTTTAGTGGTGAGTTCTTGAAGAGCATTTGTTGTAGATTTACCTGGTTGATAGGCATATTGGTTTTTGTGTAATGGATTTATGTAGAGTGGTCCATCCCTTATGTGCCTATCAATAATTTTTTCCATTGTTTTAAGGAAAAAGGAGGTGAGGCTAATGGGTCGGTAAGATTTCGGCAAATCGTTTGGTCTACGACCTGCCTTTGGTATAAACTTAACCGTAACCTCCCTCCAACTTTTTGGTATATAACCCCATGCGTGGCTTACTCTAAATATATTTATGAGAAGCGGGGTTATTTGTGCGCTGCCTCTTTGGAGGAGTGCTGGGAATATTCCATCATTTCCGGGGGATTTAAATGGACTAAATGAATTGATGGCCCATTTTATTTTGTCTTCATGAAAGATTTCTTTTGACATTTTCCAGTCCAGTCTTGTTGGTCTGTTGTTTCTAACATGAAGACTATGATTGGGTGAGTCTGGTGTCGTAGTGGAGTTTGGGAAGTGGGTTTCGGCCAAGAGCTTTAGCGTCTGTATGCCGTTTTCCGTATATATCCCATTCTGATTTTTCATCAATCCAATTTGATTAGTGTGCTGTTTTGATAGAATTCTGTGGATACGAGCACTGCTTCGAGTATCAGATAGATCTTGGCAGAACTTTTTCCATGATTCTCTTTTAGCTCTTCTAATTTCTAGGTTATACTGTGTGAGTGTCTCAGAGTATAGAGCCCATTCTCCATTGCGTTTCGCTCTGTTAAAGAGTAATCTCGTGGATTTTCTTAGCTTGGCGAGTTTATTATTCCACCAGGGAGTTGAGCGATTGCCTGATTTTTCTTTCTCTGGGCAAGCTTGATGATAGGCGGATTTGATAGCAACATTGAGATTATCGCAGCCAAGTTCTAGGCTGTTAATATCTCTGATGTTTTTGTAGCAGTTTTTAGTAGAATCCATGGGTTCTAGGCTTTAAGTGTCCCAATCTGTGGATCTTGACTGCCTATAGAGTTCATAAATTTGGGAATCCGATTGGACGTCAAAGCAGATTTGACGATGGTCTGACATCGATGTTTCAGTAGAAACATGCCAGTCCCTAATAAAGTTTTTTATAAATGGGGTGCATAGGGTGAGGTCAAGAACTTCTTCCCTAATTCTGTTTATAAAAGTAGGGCTATTCCCATAATTTACTACTTCAAGATTGTTTTTATAGATAAATTCTAAGAGTGACTCACCTCTTTTATTTATGTTTGAACTACCCCAGTTAGTATGGTGGGCATTAGCATCGCAACCAATTATCAGCTGGATTCTTCTTCTGCCACAGTAGTTCATAAGTCCTTGCAGTGGTAGGAATTCCAGGTCAGGGGAGTCGCCTGCCAGGTAAGCTGAGCATATGACTGCTTCTGTCTTACCCCTTTCAGTGGATAGCTCAACTATTGCCGCTGCCATGTCTTTGTTTGTGTGTTCTGGAATTGGAATAGTTTTTATATTTTGTTTTATCATAATACAAGCTCTAGGTCTTCCTTCATTTACGGAATCGTAGAGTAACTCACCTGAGAGGCCCTTTATCTGGTCCTTGAGTAAATATGGCTCCTGGATAAAGGCTACATCTAGGTGATCCGTATTAAATCTATGGCTTAAAACCGCCGAGGCGGCTTTAGCATGCTGTAGATTTATTTGGATGCACCTTAGACCCATAGTGGTTATTGTTTGGGTGTGTTGGCAGAGTTGCCAACATTTTTAGCTTCCCCAATGGTTTGACTAGCTTCTGAGATCAAAGACATTGAGGACAAGTCTTCTGATGTCTTTGATACTAGAGGCTTTTCTTTAGTTTCTACCATTGGTTTGCCAGCTTCAGATGTAGAAGGATCAGCTGTCTGGAGCTTCTCTTGGGCCTTAATGGCTCCAGGATCGGTTCCCCTCCTCGCATAGATCAGTCTCGTTTGGGCGCTAAACTTTGGATGAGCTGACGCTCTGTCTTTGGTTTTGGCTTCAACGTCTTTGTCTTGGACTGGTCGTGGTAAATCTTTTATTCTTATGAATACCTGCGAGAAGTTAAGAAATATTTTACATTTCTGTTTTAAAATGTAGTCTTTAGAGATCTCATCTACTGTAAAAGTGATGGTCTCTCCTCCGCTCTTTTCCTTAGTTATCCTGAGGACTCGCCAGCTTTTTGTGGATAAGCCTGGATTTTGTTTGGCAGTCCGAGCTAGGAAAATTTCCTTGGTAACATTGTCAACGTCTGGAACGAAGGTAACGCAGGTGAATGTCTTGGGAATTGCATGTCCCTGAGTTATTCGTAGGGTCGCGTCTTTCCATGGTTTGATTCTGCCTACCGTTGACATGAGCCAGTTTTTGGTTTCTGTGTCGTGGCAGGTGATCGATAACCATCCGTCTCTAGCTGAGGTGGATACAAATCTTAGGATAGGACACTTTTTGTCAGTTTTGTCCATCTCTTCTAGTAAGCTCTTCCTCACTAGTTTCATTTGTTGGTCTGTGAGAGTCTGTTCCGGGTGCATGGAGTGCATGATTGCGACTTTGCATTGGGCCATTGTATCCCTGTAGGAAAGCCCTGATGTGGTAGGTCGTTCCTGTGCAATCTCCTTGCCGCTAGATGGATTTTGTACTCTAACCTCACTTGAGCGTTTTGACGCATCTGAGTGGGATTTAAGAGTTGACTCTAGCTTAGTTCTCCCTTTAGGCGTGCCTCCACGTGTGTCCTTACGTGACTCTGTGTGTGGCCTGTGTTTTTTATGCGTTTCCGCCATTGGAGAACTATCAATGGATCTGCAGCGTTTGCTGGTACTGGGTCCATGAGGTTTTTGTTCTGTTGCTTCCTCTTTTCTCTGCGCGAGAACTAGCGCATATCTGGCTCTTTCCAGTTGTTTGGCTTCTTCTGGTGTATGCCCATCCCTTATCAGGGCAGCAATACGACGCCTTTGGGCTCCGGTGAAGTGTTCATGCTTCTGCTGGGGCTTCCTTGCAGTCGTATTTGCAGCTGTGTCTGTACTGGGTACATTTAGTTCCCGAGTATGATTTTGGTCCGAGATTTGGGATGGGGGCCGTGTTGCACTCATTGGAGATGAGAGGATAGCTTCATCTGTCTCCATTTGTGAAATTGGAGAGCGGAGTAGAGATTCTTCTTCTGACTCCGTTATCGTATTTGCTGTTGTTGTTTTGTTTTTTGTGTTTTTGTTATTATTATTCATGTAGATCCCACGAGTAAGGCGAGAATAGATCGTCCGCACCTGTAGCGCTCCCATGCAGGTGTAAGGCTGGTTACTATGAGAGGTCGCCCGGTATCTCATAGGGAAATTACGTTTGCGGTGGCACATTTTTTAGTTCCCTGCACCATTCAGTCCTCGGCACGTATTCCAAACGCTTTGACTTGGGAATTTAGTACTCTTGGTCCGCGGAGGTGTAAACACCTCTACCACACTACGTGGCCTTCCCCTATCCGCCACCTGGGGACGCGCCGGGTCGCCTGAGAAGCTCGTGTTTCCTCGGGACCGACACTCTATCATCAGTCATAGTCTTTCGGTGATGGTGATAACCTAGCGGATGTGTAATATCAGCTTGAGGCAACCTTTTCAGTATCAGAAGTTGCAACTTGGTTTGCTCCAAGTTGGTCTCCGTTTGGTTCACAGCAAAAGAATCTTGTGCAGCACATCATCCGAGACGTGTTGTAACATTTTTACATAAAAACGTAGTGCAGCAGTAAGTTCGGCAACCTCGTTCCACAGGTCAACACTTTGATTCTGAAATGTAAGCGTTCTTTTGTTTTAATGAGGAATTGTGTTTTATATACGAAACTTACATGTAACTAAACCGATTGGCAGCTTCCTCATAGTCGTTGTCTTCTTTTTCCAGTTTATACGCTTCAAACTAGATAATTTGAAAGTAATTTGTAGAATTTCTCTCTCCGTAGAGACGTAGTACCTGGACATCAAAGTTGTTGGGAAGTTGAGTTTATGCGGTTATAATCCGTGCATTTGCTGCACGAGGATCGGTGGAACGTGCTATCTGGACTTGAGTACTTAAATCCATTGCACAAACTTTTGAAAAATTCACGAAAACGAAAACTAAATGACAACAAATATACAAGTGTCAAGTCAAATGGAAATGAGCTTGACAAGAGTGGTGAATCTGTTGTGTCAGTGTCAGTTTCAACCGTGGTGGGATGTGACAATCGTGACTGTGTTCAGAAGTACAGTTTTTTTTTTAAACGAATTGCAACTCAAATTTGGTGAATAAGTATATTCTTATCTCAGTACATTTTCATCAATTTTCATATTAGTTGTTTCATAACATTCTGTACGTATTTCTGTTCAACCAAAGTACTCATTCACGTTTATTGTTCCATTATAATATCAAAAGATACGACCTATAAATATATTAATGTATTCTTTGAAATACGAGACATATAAAAATAAAACCAATGCAAATACGTATGCTCTATTTTAAATAATTTAAACTAACGCAGAAACTCATAATTTATACTTAATAACAGCAACGACATAAATCTTTGTATTTATAAATTATAACTAAACTTCAGAAGTATACTAAGCGAGATTATGTGATAAGCATATTCTATTCGATTTATGTTAACTGCCTCACGAATGTTCGCTAAAAATGTTTTTATTTGTTTATTACTCTTCAGAACTGTTCATCTTTCTTTTATGTCAAATAAATATACAATTATTTTTGAAAATTGATCATTGTCCACACAAAATTTTGTTGTAATAATTATTTTCCAATTAAACGAATAAAATTGTGTGAACGCAGCCAGCAGATTTGCCCACACCGGAAGCCAGATTTTAAGCAGCGGAAGTTGTTACGTTTTTTTGAGGGTGTGTTGGTGAGCCGGATTTTTTGAAGTTTCGTGACATTAGTCAATACGAATTTCTATGAATCAATACAAGCGCAAAAATTTGTCACAAGCCCATGGTAATTTAGCTTGTAGGCAAGTAACGGAAAATCGGCCGGAGTTGGGGGTCAGTATTGTCTCTGATTCAAACATTCAAATCCGATTCGGGCCGTTCCCTAGCGACATCGCCTCAAAAACCGCACTAATTCAAGGCACAGGTCAGTGGATTGTAAATGTTGGAGGTTAGGGGCCGCAAGCAATTGGGCGCCAGTGTTAATAACTTCTTTACTTTCAGTTCCTCCCATCGGACCAGTTCCTAATTTTTCTGTCGTGAGGTCAAAGAGTTTGTCAAATTGCTTCTTTTCATCAGCTCGCTGACCTTTTTGTTTTTTCTTCAGCTGGGTCAAAAATATTTCTCGCGCAGCTTTGGTCTGACCGGGAATGTCTGGTTTAGTTAGCTCCTGGCAGGATCGCCATGTAACGTTGGCTGGTCCTGGGCGCCAACGTACCAGTGTTGGAAATACCTTTGGCATCCCACTAGTGTAGGCTATTGCGCCTTCAACTAAAACTCTTCGGCAGTTTCCTGCACACAAGGCGGGGTTCCCAATTCGACTTAGTTTCACCAAAGAGATCGCAGCTCGTAAGGTAAATAAATACTCAGTCTTGGCTATTCCGTGTCTAAAGTGGTAATCAAATTATTCATTAAAAGAGTGTCTATTTATACTGCAGAAGGTTGTTATCGAATTATCCACTTCGATATCGACACCTACCCGAAATTATGCCTTATCAGCATTTCGCGTGACGAGGGTAAACGACCAAACACTTCAAATATTTAGGGTTCACTTGCGTACGATGCTTAGTTGACATATTTAGTGTCGTCCACAAGTGTACCCTGATCGTGCCCTCGCTCCAGTATCGCATATACATACATTTGTATACTCATTTGCTTCATGCACCGAGTGTGCCATCAGAGTAATATGACTCTTTCATTAAATTGTATGTAGTTCATATCACTCTGATGTTTGAAGCAATGTTGTGTACGACGCCATAAGTTGGGCGAGTTCTGGGTATCAGATATCGAAATGGATTTGGATATTATTAAATGCTTTTGCCAATTAGTTAAATGACCGCTGGCGCTGGTGCGATCCCTTCACTCACGTAAAATTTTCTGAAAATGTAATACAATTATAAAAGATTTATTTCTATTTACATTATAAAAGGTTAAACGCAATGTAAATACTTTTATACGGCGGGGAGTGATGTATTATCGGCCATATACCACCCCTGGCCAAAATGTTATCAAGTCCCACGATTGGACTGTTGTAGAATAAGTAATTAAGGATCCCGCGATTGGATTGTGAATAAAAAAACAGACTTAAATAAATACGTGTGGTTTTGGTTTTAATAAAAATGAATGGTTTTATTTTTCGTGAGCAAAAGCTCTTCTTTTAAGGCTGGTACGCAGTTCAAGTGAAATCCAATTTTTCATACAAATTTTTCACTGCAAAATGTCAAAATGAATTTTCCAAATGAAAATTTCCCTAGGCGGTACGCAGTTCGAGTGGAAAATATCGCTTCCAAAACTGAGTCGTAGGTGGCGATACTAAAATCTCTCCGCAGCTATTTCACTTGGTTTTTATTGTCCGTCACATTAATTTTTTGACATTTCAGCGTGAAAAATGATTTTTTGTAGGATGCGTTTAGAAATTTATTGGAATTTCAGATGTTTCCTTAAGAGAAAAATAAGTGTTTCGCACTTATAAAATTGTTTTTTCATTGAATATAGTGCAAACGAATCGTCGGACTTCATCAGCGTTAGTTGGTGCTGGTGGAACTTTGATCTAACTCCAAAAGATGTTGTACAGCCTCCTGAAGCTTGGTATGTCGGGCGCTATCTAAAATAATCTTAAGTCGATCATTCACTCCCCTTTTCAGGAAAGCTAATCCTCGTCTGTCGTTGGCACTAGTAAGTGTTTCCCTGGTCTTTTCACCATGGTAAGAGACTTCGAGTTCAGTCATTCTTGCTATAAGCGTTTCTATTTCTGTCACAAATTCTCGTATGGGTCGATTCCCTTGGTGTGTCCTACTGAGTTTTGTTTGTATGGTCTCGATAGTTTCTTTAGGACCACATTTTTGAACTAAAGCTTTATTTAAAGTAACAAAATTTTCAGGTTTTTGGTTACCTAATTCTGTTAGGGCTTTTCACTGGATTTTACACTGCAATAGGAACAACCTTATTAACAAGGCTTTTGATTTTGCATCTAGGGTGTCGTGACAAAAATTCGGCGTTATTTATAAAATCCCTTATATCTTCTGCCCTTCTGCCATCCTCCTCACACCTAAGGGTAGGCAATTTTTGAGCAAAGCCGAAATTAAATTATTCTGTCATCTTGTCTGTGTGTGGTGTTTAAGTGCATCTAAAGTCTCGAGCAGTTTAGGAAAATTCATTTGGTGGAATGACGAAATTGACAGCTAGAATATATTATAGAAAATAAATCCCATCTTTATAAGACCAAAGCGATATTGTATTTCAGTGTGATTGACATATAAGAGCAGTTATTTAAAATTTAATGATTCTGTCATCTTGTCTGTGAGTGGTGTTTAAGTGCATCTAAAGTCTCGAGCAGTTTAGGAAAATTCATTTGGTGGGATGACGAAATTGACATATAAGAACAGTTATTTTATCTATAAAAAATTAAGAACTTATTTCTCAAAAAAAATTTTAGTTTCCCTTTCTTTCTTTACGAAAAAAAGTTGTGATACCTTAGCCGGCCGTCGCTCTAGGTGTTTTATGGTATCAGCGATGATTTTCCGGCGGTAATGTTGTAACCCTAGGTACGCTAACGCGATGATTAGCGCGGTTACGAAGATCAGCAGAAGTACTGCAGCGGTCAGTGCCTTGATTTTGTGCGGTTTTTTCCGCAATGGCGGTGTCGGAAAGGGTTCACGTATAGGCGGATTCTATAAATGTGTGAGTGATATCGCGATTTTTTCTAGTTTAGACTTTAGATTAATTTAATTTAGTGCTTCGGTGGTAGTATAAAAATCATTTTTAAAATCATAAATACAATTAAATTCATTTGTTCGCAATTCGCGCTCATGTGAATAACACTTAAGAAAGTTTTCAAAAACTGTGATTTAAAATTGAATTTGTTTAAAATGTAACGCGTAAATAGTGTAAGGCCGGCTAGTACTTGTTAAATATTGGGAGAAAATACTGAATTTACGTAGTAGCGTCAGAAAAAGGCACATTTTTCTTTCATCGCCCCTTTTTTAGGGACTTTTTAAAACTAAATTGAACGCGATCTTTTAAGTAGATATAAAAATGAGTTGATAGGTATAATTTATGAACAATATTCAATTAATTTTTATATATTTATAAATAAAAATCAAAGCTAAAAGGTTTTCATTTCAAAATTTATTTGAAAACGTGCATCTACTTTTTCATAGAAGTAGTGTCTAGTGTCTAGCTCACAAGCGGAACAATGTAAACGACGCATATTGTAAAGTATTTTGGTTCAATTTATAAATGAAAAGTTGTGTGGGAATGATCTACGAGTATTTACAGTCTATATTGTATTGTAAAACTAAAACTACAATTTATAACCTTTCTCTAACAATCCGGGAGATTGTTGCAAAATTCTGAAAAGTAGCAAAAAAAAAAAAGAGCGGTGTAAGAAAAAAGTTTCATTTGTAAAGATTCTCTGAAATTTAAGAATTTTCGTACAATATTTAACAATTGTTGGCTCTCGTAACACTATAATCGTGTTCTGATAAACAGCAGCGTTATATTTTACTAAAATTCATTTGTATTAAATGCTTTTGCCAATTAGTTAAATGACCGCAGGCGCTGGTGCGATCCCTTCACTCACGTAAAATTTTCTGAAAATGTAATACAGTTATAAAAGATTTGTTTCTATTTACATTATAAAAGGTTAAACGCAATGTAAATACTTTTATACGGCGGGGAGTGATGTATTAGCGGCCATATACCACCCCTGGTATGTTATCAAGTCCCACGATTGGACTGTTGTAGAATAAGTAATTAAGTGTCCCGCGATTGGATTGTGAATAAAAAAACAAACTTAAATAAATACGTGTGGTGCTTTTCATTTTTATTGGTCGAACGCAGACCACAAATATCTATAAATTTTGGTTTTAATAAAAGTGAATGGTTTTATTTTTCGTGAGCAAAAGCTCTTCTTTTAAGGCTGGTACGCAGTTCAAGTGAAATCCAATTTTTCATACAAATTTTTCACTGCAAAATGTCAAAATGAATTTTCCAAATGAAAATTTCACTAGGCGGTACCTACGCAGTTCGAGTGGAAAATATCGCTTCCAAAACTGAGTCGTAGGTGGCGATACTAAAATCTCTCCGCAACTATTTCACTTTTTTTTTTTTTTTTTTTTTTTGTCGGAGGTTGTTACTATCCGATGGAGCACTCAGACACAACTACTGGTCCATTGTACTGCCAAAACGGACACCTTACATTACTGTACTTAGTTTTCCCGTCTTTCGAAGAAAGATTAGAAGGAGCTTCAGTGATGAAGAGCTTAGATGTTCGGCACTCACCACATCAGCCCCAAAGATCCGCCATCTGTTGCGAGCAAAGGCAGGACAATTACAGAGGAAGTGTTCCGCTGTATCGTCGTCCTCTCCACACGCAGGACAGATGGTGGTGTCGCTCAAGCCCAACACATTCAAATGTTTGGCAAAAGCTTGGTGGCCCGAAAGGACACCCACAAGCAGTCTGCAGTCAATTCTCCTGAGAGACAGAAGGAAAGACGCAGACCTTTTACAGATGTCCGGACGCAGTCGTTTAGCCTGTCTACACCCCGCACAGTCACGCCACCGACGCTCGTGTTCACGAGAAACCCAAGTATCAATGGATGACCTAACTGCAGATGCGGACAGACCCAACGCCGGCTCAGGTCCTGAGAGAGCTTCTTCTGATCCCAGCCTGGCAAGCTCATCAGCGATCTCATTTCCATGGATGCCAGTGTGACCTGGGACCCAAACGAGGTTCACTGTGTTTAGCCTACCGACTAGGTTCAGAGATAGCTTGAGTTCAAGCACTAATTTAGACAAGGTTAGAGGGTTGAGCAGTGCTTTTAATGCAGCTTGGCTATCGCTGCAAACGCATATGCTTCTAGCCCTCCACCTGTTTGTCACAATATAGCGCATGGCCATGAGGATAGCGAAAATCTCCGCTTGGAAGACAGACGCGTAGTTACCTAATTGGTAGTGTAGTCTGATGTTCTCGCTTTCCACAAAGACCCCAGAACCAGATCCTTGTTCTGTCCTGGAGCCGTCCGTGAATATACGATGGCATTCTTTTCCTGGCTCAGAGTCTGGCCGAAGCCATTCCGTCGCCTGAGGAAAGTTGACTTGGTAGTTTTGTCGCAGTAGGATTTCTGGTGTCATTGCGTCAGAGGGCATATCCATAAGACAGGAGTCAAAGGATAATTCTCGCACAAGTTCTTCAAAACTCCAATGCGCGTGGTACCAAAAACCACCTCTCTTTAATCGAGCGATGGTTTTCAGCGTACACCCCATGATAAAAATATCAAGAGGGGGGAGGTTCATCATAGCATCTAGAGCAGAGCCCGGAGTGCTAGGGAAGGCCCCTGTGCATCCAAGACAGACCGTTCTTTGAAGTTTGGCAAAAGAGGCAGTAACACGTTTCCGCGAAAGCCTGTTCCACCATACAACCGATGCATATGAGAGAAGTGGTCTTACCATTGCCGTATAGATCCAAAGGACCCTTTTCGGAGATAAGCCCCATGTCTTGCCAAAAGCGCCTTTGCACTGCCAGAAAGTTGACAGTGCTTTATCGGTTTTTGATTCAACATGCTTGGACCAAAGAAGCTTACTATCGAGGATTACTCCCAGATATTTGACTTCATTGGAGATCGGGATAGTGACGCCTTTTAGCACAAGCTGAGTCAGACCAGTGACATTCCTCCTTCTCGTGAAGAGAACAACCGTAGTTTTAAGAGGATTTACTGAAAGCCCATTACTTGCGCACCAATCATCGATTAAGCCCAAGGATCTCTGCGCCTGAGAGCAGACAGTCCCTAGGTCGGAACCGACAGACAGAACGGCGACATCATCCGCGTAGGCCTGTGTGTAGGTTCCAGGAAGATTGAGAGCCGTTAGCAGAGAGTCAACCACCATACACCACAAAAGGGGAGACAGAACACCACCTTGAGGGCAGCCCCTGTTTACCCCTGTCATGACACACTTGCCACAGTCCGCCTCGGCAATCAGCGTCCTGTTCATTAGCATTGCTTTAATCCACAACACCAATGTTTCATCTACACCATGATGTCTGGCTGCATTGCACATACTATCAAAAGTCGCATTGTCAAAAGCACCCTCAATATCGACGAAGATACCCAACGCGTACTCCTTCCGATCAAGAGCACTCTCGATCCTCCCAACGAGGTTCTGGAGCGCAGTTTCACAGGATTTTCCACGCTGATAGGCATGTTGCATCGCTGAAAGAGGATGCGATCGAAGAGCAACTTTTCGCACGTGCAGCTCAACCAGTCTCTCCAAGCTTTTCAGCAAGAAGGAGGACAGACTTATGGGTCTGAAGCTCTTGGCGAGAGTGTAGTCAGTCTTACCTAACTTTGGTATAAACACGACTTTAACCATACGCCAAGGAGAAGGTATGTAGGCCAGGGCCAAGCTGGCGGTGAAAATTCTTTTCAGCGTCGGCATCAGCTGGCTACAACCATGTTTCAGCATAGCCGGAAAAATTCCATCCGGACCCGGTGACTTGAAAGCCTCAAACGATGCAATTGCATATCTGATAGCTTCGTCCGTCACCACTCCGGATGCAATATACCAGCTACGCCGCGTGGTGTTAGTCAGTTCCGAAGCGGCCACCGTTGCCGGTACCACTGAAGAACGCGTAGTGACCTGATTTCCCGGGAAGTGAGTCTCCAGCAGGAGACTAAAAGTCTCCGCCTTTGTCTCAGTGTAGGTACCATCAGATTTTTGGAGCGATTCCAGCTTACTTGGTCTGTCCCTTTTGAGGACTTTAACAAGCCTGCTGGTTGCACTTAGTGATACGACCTCCTCACAAAATTTCCTATAAGAGTCGTTCTTCATTTACGAATCAGTCTCTTAAATTCTTTTTGCTTCGATCGATACAGATTCCAGTCTTCTTCTAAGTTAGTCTTTAAAGACCGATTTAGGAGCTTCCTGGTTTCTTTACGGATACACTGCAGTTCGGTATTCCACCAAGGTACCGGTTTTCTACAGGAGTTTTTTGTAACTGGACACGCTAATTCAAAACAACGGGTAATGACGCCGCTCAGATCCTGAGCAGACCTCTCCACCCCCTGTATTGATCTAAGTTTGGGTGGAGCTTTGACAGAATTGCCAAGTTCCTCCTCAAACCGGGCCCAATTTGTTTTTCTCGGATTTCTCCTCTCTTGCAAAGGTGAAACTTCACAGTAGATTTGAAATTCGATGTATCTATGGTCTGACAGAGTGCTATCTGGCGATACCCTCCAATTTGTGATAGACTTGGAATGCCTGTTGGACAGGGTAACATCGATTACCTGCTGTCTTCTGGCTGTAACAAATGTAGGTCTACAACCCACATTGTTGATGGTGATATCAGACGATAAGGTGAAGTCCAGAAGACGATCCCCTCGTATATTGCACTTGCTGCTGCCCCAAACAGTGTTTTGAGCATTAGCATCGCAACATAGGATGAGACCTATCTTTTTGGACTCGCAGTACTCTACGAGCTCAACAACAGCCTTTGGTGGTGGAGGAGTTAAAGAGTCGTAGGGAAAGTAAGCCGATGCAACGACAAAGGTTTCCCAATTGCCGTTTGCGTGGTAGCTAATAGTTGCAGCAACCAAATCTTGGCAACAGAACCGTTTGATTGTAACTGCCGTGAGGGATTTCGATACAACAAGACATGTCCTAGGTCTCTCGGACAGCTCATCGTAAAGAACGTTATGCGAACTGCTCAACACACCAAGGCCACAGATGCGATATTTCCACACCCATGGTTCCTGGATGGATGTTATGCAGTTTTTTGTTCTACGGGCAGCAAGTCTCCTACTTAAAAGAGCAGTAGCAGCCTTGCAGTGCTGTAGGTTTATCTGAGTAAACAAAATTGATGTAAACTCTGGGTTACGACCACTATTTGCACTATTTGGCATTGAAATGGAAATGAATCCTACCAAGATGCAGATAGGGTCGCATGTCGTACCTAGACTTAATGGTCTCGGCAGAAGCCATGTCTATGCTCACAACCAGAGAACTACCATCTTCATCGTGACGGTTTTTGCTCGGCCTGTGAGAACGGACAATCCAGGCTTTTGTGTCGAGACCAGGATTCTGGGTATGCAAACGCTTTAGCACGTCCGCCGATTTTCCCAGTTTCCCAGGGATCCAGCAGACAGCACGCGTAAGCTTGGGTGGCTTGTAGACCTCAAAAATTGTGGTCCCATGGGGAGGGATTTTCGGCACCATACTGCTGACCCATTCAGAGGTTTGCTGTGAGGAGGTCTTCACCATGAAGGTTCCGTTCTTGAACTCACAGCCCTCAACCTGGATGCAAGCATTTGTTGCCGCAACAAGCTCCAAAAGATGGGCTTTGCAGTGCTTACACTCTGCATCGCTCATACTATTGTCATTGCCTGCTTTCCCTATACGAACTACTAAAGAGGAGACAGCAGCATCCTTATAGGACAACCTACTATCACGCACTTTAGCTGTTCTGCGTTCGAAAGAAGCGCTCTGACCGATAGAGCCATCCGCAACAACCTTGTTCTGTCCGCTGGTACTGCAACCTAAGTTGGTTTCAGCACCTGCATCATTCGCTACAAGTGCACGGGCAGCTCCAACGATTGGAGAGCCTCCGGAGCTCACGCCTGTAGGTACGAGCTTGGGTCGCTTCTTCTTGCTTTTCGGTTCGGCAGAAGAGGAGGCAGTGCCCAATCCGAGGGACTGGCTGGCTTCAGTTTGTGAGACCTCCACCGACCTGTTCCTTTTCAAAGGCACCGCCGAAGAGCTGAGAGATGTGCTTGCGCCTTCAGCCGATAAAGCATCTTTGCGCCGCAAATCCAACAGCTTCCTCCTTTTCCTCTTTCGCCGTCCCTTAGACAGGCGCAGCTCAAGGCCCGCCTATTCAGGAGCCCGTTCAACCATGGAGGTATCCCGAGTCAGGCCGTCAGTGGCAGTGCAGTGAGCAGCAGCCTGTCCCATGCTCAAATTACCGAGCAAATCGGATATAGAGCCGCAAGAGTTGCTGTTTCGTTCGAATCTCAAGCCTGCGGGTGTGCTCACAGCGTCCAGTTTCCTTCCACCAGTACCGCTTCCATTGCTGGTAGCAGCACCGGCTTCATTTGGAGACCGCGCGCAAACAGACCCACAGACTTGAGGGTTTATTCTCTTTACGAGCTTGGGTCGCTTCTTCTTGCTTTTCGGTTCGGCAGAAGAGGAGGCAGCGCCCGATCCGAGGGATTGGCTGGCTTCAGTTGGTGAGACCTCAACCGACCTATTCCTCTTCAAAGGCACCGCCGAAGAGCTGAAAGATATGCTTGCGCCTTCAGCAAATAAAGCTTCTTTGCGCCGCAAAACCGACAACTTCCTCCTTTTCCTCTTCTGCTGTCCCTTAGACAGGCGCCGCTCAAGGTCACCCTCTTCAGGAGCCCGTTCAACCACGGAGGTATCCCGAGTCAGGCCGTCAATGGTAACGCAGTGAGCAGCAGCTTGTCCCATGCTCAATTTACCGAGTGAATCGGACATAGAGCCACAAGAGTCGCATGAGGGTTCGAGTTGGTTTTTATTGTCCGTCACATTAATTTTTTGACATTTCAGCGTGAAAAATGATTTGTAGGATGCGGTTTAGAAATTTATTGGAATTTCAGATGTTTCCTTAAGAGAAAAATAAGTGTTTCGCACTTATAAAATTGTTTTTTCATTGAATATAGTGCAATAATGTTAGGTGTACAAATATTTGGTGGCATGGATGACCTTTTCCATTAGCAGGGCGCCTCAAGAATATTTTTCTACCCAGTTCTGTTCAAGCAATACCAGCAGATGATCTTTGGAAATATTAATAACTTCTTTACTTTCAGTTCCTCCCATCGGACCAGTTCTTAATTTTTCTGTCGTGAGGTCAAAGAGTTTGTCAAATTGCTTCTTTTCATCAGCTCGCTCACCTTTTTGTTTTTTCTTCAGCTGGGTCAGAAATATGTCTCGTGCAGCTTTGGTCTGACCGGGAATGTCTGTTTTAGTTAGCTCCTGGCAGGATCGCCATGTAACGTTGGCTGGTCCTGGGCGCCAACGTACCTGTGTTGGAAATACTTTTGGCATCCCACTAGTGTAGGCTATTGCGCCATCAACTAAAACTCTTTGGCAGTTTCCTGCACAGAAAGCGGGGTTCCCAATTCGACTTAGTTTCACCAAAGAGATCGCAGCTCGTAAGGTAAATAAATACTCAGTCTTGGCTAGAGTGTCTATTTATACTGCAGAAGGTTGTTATCGAATTATCCACTTCGATATCGATACCTACCCGAAATTATGCCTTATCAGCATTTCGCGTGACGAGGGTAAACGACCAAACACTTGCGTACCAAGGGAATCGTACCGGGTTCACTTGCGTACGATGCTCAGTTGACATAAGTGTCGTCCACAAGTGTACCCTGATCGTGCCCTCGCTCCAGTATCGCATATACATACATTTGTATACTCATTTGCTTCATGCAGCGAGTGTGCCATCAGAGTAATATGACTCTTTCATTAAATTGTATGTAGTCCATATCACTCTGATGTTTGAAGTAATGTTGTGTACGACGCCATAAGTTGGGCGAGTTCTGGGTACCAGATATCGAAATGGATTTGGATATTATTAAATGCTTTTGCCAATTAGTTAAATGACCGCTGGCGCTGGTGCGATCCCTTCACTCACGTAAAATTTTCTGAAAATGTAATACAATTATAAAAGATTTGTTTCTATTTACATTATAAAAGGTTAAACGCAATGTAAATACTTTTATACGGCGGGGAGTGATGTATTAGCGGCCATATACCACCCCTGGCCAAAATGTTATCAAGTCCCACGATTGGACTGTTGTATAATAAGTAATTAAGTGTCCCGCGATTGGATTGTGAATAAAAAAACAAACTTAAATAAATACGTGTGGTGCTTTTCATTTTTATTGGTCGAACGCAGACCACAAATATCTATAAATTTTGGTTTTAATAAAAATGAATGGTTTTATTTTTCGTGAGCAAAAGCTCTTCTTTTAAGGCTGGTACGCAGTTCAAGTGAAATCCAATTTTTCATACAAATTTTTCACTGCAAAATGTCAATATGAATTTTCCAAATGAAAATTTCACTAGGCGGCACCTACGCAGTTCGAGTGGAAAATATCGCTTCCAAAACTGAGTCGTAGGTGGCGATACTAAAATCTCTCCGCAACTATTTCACTTGGTTTTTATTGTCCGTCACATTAATTTTTTGACATTTCAGCGTGAAAAATGATTTGTAGGATGCGGTTTAGAAATTTATTGGAATTTCAGATGTTTCCTTAAGAGAAAAATAAGTGTTTCGCACTTATAAAATTGTTTTTTCATTGAATATAGTGCAATAATGTTAGGTGTACAAATATTTGGTGGCATGGATGACCTTTTCAATTAGCAGGGCGCCTCAAGAATATTTTTCTACCCAGTTCTGTTCAAGCAATACCAGCAGATGATCTTTGAAAATATGTGTAATTTCCACGCACTGTTAATTATTTAAATTTGACGACTGTCCTGTCTATGTTACAAATCAGGCATTAGGTATTTGCCAAATTGAAAACTATTAAAATTGTCATGAACAAAATACAAACCATTTTTTTTTTTTTTTTTTTTGTGTTTTTGGAGGTTCGCTGGGAGGGAAAATCATCGAAAGTCATTCGAGAACTAGCAGGTAGCGAGAGATGCTTCGCCAATAGGGAAGGCCTTTCAGCCGATCTAAAACACCTCCCAAAAGCAATGACTTTTGCCAACCGAATGTGAATGTGCCTAGCCATTCGACATTGTTAAAAAATATATTGACTTAGCTAATTTTTATAGGTCAACATGTTTTATCCGCCTTAATCTCCTGATTACACTGCCTGTATTTATAAATCTAATTGTTTCTAAGCTAACGTGGTTGAGAAGCGTTGTGCATTTAAGGAACTTGTTCGACATCTTTCTATACTGATTCAATATCTAGATCAGCGTTGTGCATTGAATATGACTTTGTTCCTTTGTATCTAATATTTTTGAAAGACCTTAATTTTTTTAGAGATACGTTTGGAGCGGTCATACCCACAACTGGTGCCCGTAGGTCCATACTGGTTGCAGAATTTGGTTTTATGGCAATAACTTATTGCTATTTTGGTCGATCACGGATGAATGTCTTCCAATAGGTCAATACATTTGACTGTAGGTATCACATGATTCACAAAAAGTGAAGATTCCAATTTGTTCCTTCCAGCTGTTTTCTTGTCTAGTAAAACAAAAGTGCGAGAGTTGAATATTGGAGTATTATTTATTTTATATGTAACCTAAGATCTTCTTGAACTGACACAAAACAAATTTTTTTTGAGCTCAGTCACCCTGCATAAATTTCTCCAACTAAAATCTCCAACAAAATATTTCACTCTCTATTTCACAGCACTTTTTGGAGAATAGTGAAAATTTCACTTCACTCGATCAGCGTACCAGCCTTTATTTAGGTCTTTTTTAATCTAACTACTACAAACACGAAACGCTACTTTTTATATGGTTATCCATGTTTAAGGCGCGGTTTCCTATTTGGTGCTCGCATCGCCTCTTTTGTTGGTGCATCTGCCGTTTTATGACTTCCATAGTTTGAGATATCCCAGTTTGTTATCCTTCTTGGAAGGTCGTCTTTTGTTGGCACATCTGTTGGTTTTTTATTGCTTCCGCTTAAAAGAGTCAATCTCTGTTTAGTTGAGCTGCTGACATAACCTATAAATACTAGGATAAAATTATTCCTCACTTCAGTTCTGTTTCACCCTTTGACAAACTCTCTTCGTTGACTAGAGAGAAAAAATAAATGCTTTTAAAAAAACTCTAATGAGCAACTAATAAAATTAATTTGTATGTCCAATTCCAGCAAAAAGTTTCATTTTTGTTAACATTGAACAATAAAAACTAGAAAAGTCTCTCAATTACTAGTTTGTGTTGTTATTTTAATTTAAAGATGTAGTCGTTAATAACAATTTAATCAGCCTTGAATTACACAAAAATGCGCATTTTTTGTCTTCATATTTAAAGTTTGGGTTTTTCAATTTGGCTCCACACCTCTTATAAAAACTGGCAGCAAAGCAATACAAAACGTGTGCCAAAAGAGAGTAGAGAATTGCACCAGGCAAATAACTACAATTACCCACTTTTCCGCCATCAGTTTGGTGCAGCTGCCAGCTGCGTACTGCAAAACGAGAAGAAGAGTGAAATTTTTCGTTCATGATATTTTTCAGTGACTTTTGTATGGGATTTTTCGTTAAAGAACAGCTGCGGACAAGGTTTTAGGCAGGGTTCGAATTACTACATCCGCGAGGGAGCCATACGTCGCGTGGAAAATTCAGTCACATATTACTCGATCACGAATGCGGTAATTCAACTCAGAATTAGGTAGTTTATTATCTCAAGGCTTGAGTGGAGTTACTGATAGTTCAAAGTGGTGCCAAATATAGATAATTGATAAATGAAATGGATCTAATTGGTGTACTATCATGCATCTTTATATAATATAATAATAATGCAAATAACAATCTTATTTCACACATTCATCTACATTTATATTTTTAACATATTTTTCTTTCCCTCTGTAGACAGTACATATAGAGGTATTAACAAAAGATAACCGAAAACGACGATCAAAGCGAAATACATCAATGAACTGTTCTGAAAGTGATAACGAGGAGCGATGTTGCCGATATCCACTAGTTGTAAATTTTGTTGAGTTTGAATGGAAATGGGTTGTTGCTCCAACTTCGTTTAATGCATACTTCTGCAATGGGGAGTGTAAGCTGGGTTTCTTAGAAAAGTACCCTCATACCCATTTAATGCAATTGAGCACAGCGCCACAGCCTTGCTGTTCACCAACAAAAATGAGTCCGCTTCGACTGTTATATTTTAATGCAGAAAATACGTTAGTGATGAGCACAATACCAAACATGGCGGTGGAGAAATGCAGTTGTTCATAGTTCATTTAGTTAACCTTGATGCCACATTATATTATCATATATTGAAACCTGTAATAATATATAAGCAATAAATAAAATAAAAAATAAACTAATAAATAACAATATTAATATATATATATATATATATATATAAACATACTTTTCAATAAGACTAAAAATACACATTTAAGTACACTGCACATATAGGTTTTTTTTGTATAATATGAGGTGTAAAACAGTGTTGGATATTTTTGTAATGTTTTTTTTTTATTTTATATCAATTGCATGTTAGGGTGATATAGCTTAAAACAAATATGATTAAATGTGTCTTGTAAATAGCTTAATATATAAACAATAACTATAGAGAAGTGAGAAAAATAAAAAGAAAGATATCTAATTTTATATTAAACGAACATTTCATAGTTTTCGAGTACCTAGCCACTATCTGTCCTTAATGCATTGTTTCCAATATATCCATCAAATGAAAATTTGAATTGACACGATCGCTCCAGTCAATAGCAGCTGGGTACCTACCAAACACATGAGCGGTAGGTACAGTTACTAAAATAAGTATTTGCTAGCTGTTCGGCATTTGAAAACGTAGCTTAGAGCAATGTCCAAATGTTTTTAAGATACGATGTAATTTTTGACAGAACGATTTATAGGAAATTTGCAGGATGGCAGGGGCCATTCAATTTACACCTATCACCTCTGAATGTAACCTTCTTAATATGCACAACAAAAAAGTTACCGGGGTGAATTGATGAATACTGTTACTTTCAGGCTGGGATTCGAAAAATAAAACACTGTTCCGTTAACTTTTCTTCTAAAATTCACTTTTATTACACTTTTATCGACTATTCTAATGTTTCACTTATTAAGTACCAGAACAATATTACTTAAACAATTCTTCAACGATTCAAACCAATAACTTTATAACTTTGCCTTATTTTATCCTCACAACCGACTATTATCTCGTATCTCGAACTTTAACCAATCACTGTTATAAATCAACTGTGTCTCCCTCTTTTAAAAGATGCCATTTTATACCCGCTCCGCCATCTGAACGAGAACTTTCTAGCTAATTCTAATTGGTTCTACAATTAGCTCATTTATCTTTAGTGGATGGTTCTAGAATTAGCTTTAGTGGTGATATACACTTATTTGACAGCTTCCAGTCTCCAATTGGAAGTGACACTTGAGTGGAACTTGTTTGGTGACTAAAGCTAAAGCTCGCGCTAAATTTTAGCGTCCCTACTCTCCACTCCGTTTCTCCACAGCAAATATAATTGGTAGCTATATTTATAAATATGATATAGATGGGACAAAAGCCATAAGTTCATGACAGAATGTCGGTAAACGTGATTCAAATTATACACGTTATTTTAAATTCAAACTTCAAAAGCATCGCAATATTTAAAACAATGCATACAACAAAATTGAAGAAGATGTTATCATTGCTGCATTTCTATAGTAGCAAGTAGAAGACAAAATTTTCCTTCGTGTCGCGTAAATCCATATTAGCAAAAAAGAAAAACAAAAGGCCGATCAGCAAAACACCGTATATTATGATACTAGCTGACCCGTGACCGCTTGGCTTCGCCAGAGTTCCACTTGTCAACAATCGCCTTTAATATTTATGGAACTTATAGCGCTTCGTCAGATTGTTCTGTGTTTACAAATATTTCGGACTTAAATTATTTTGGTAATTTTTAGTTACATTTGGTCATTTTTATTTTCAATTTTGGACGCAAACTTTATTTTGAAGTGGCGACCGTGGCCACATTAGCCCTACTACTCAATTCATATTTATAATACTCCAGTTCAATTTGAAAAAGAGAGCAACACAAAACACAAAAGATGCATAGAAAATAGAAAGAAAAAAAAAGTTTATTTTAAAACCAAAAAACCCGAATAATGCCCAAAACACACGTGCAGAAATTCTGTACGCAGCGCAGAGTGCAGTGCTGCAAGTAAAACAGATGTGCAGAAAATTGATTGACATCCATTGCATAGGCTAATATGGCTGTCATTCGCCGACTAAGCAGCTGATGTGTTTACAACCAAAACAAACACGATCAGCAGTGTCAAAAGGCGATGATGCCAAATCCTTGAAATTACAATATATTTTCGTTTGTGTTGTGGTAGCCCTGAATTTTGCAGCAAATTTATGTCGATTTCCATTGGGACAGAAAAAGCCCTTTTTTTCAGAGTCAGAGCAGTTTTTCTGCTCTCGAAATCAGCTGGCTGTCAGATTTCATGTTCCATTGGCCGCAAAAAAAGCAATTTTTCGAATCTCGATATCTGAGCAAGATTCACATCTACTTACACTAACACCAAAACATTTGCCTTTTGTCAAACTTTAAAGTGTGTATTAATTACGTATTTAGAAGACCAGTCTGTGAAAAATAAAGAAAAATTTACATTTGGCCGGCGCAATGGATATCGACACAAATTGAGTGGGTTTTTATAAGCATAAATTGCAATTTAAGAACAGCTGACTTTTCAAACACGCACTACCACAAATGCGGAGGAAGAAAAATCTCGTTTTATGTTCCATTGGGCACGAAAAATCTGAGATCTGAGAGCAAATCTGTAAAATCCCAATGGAAATCGACATTAGAAATAGAGACATAATGCAGTACTGCAGTGAGTGCAGAATCTACGTGTGTCTATAATAATATCAACATGTGCATTCTAATCTTGTTGCGCAGTGAGTTCTGCACATGTGTTTTGGGCATTACTGTAATGTGGTTTTCGTTTGGGCTTCTTCAGATTTGATCTCAGATTTCAGATTTCGTGTGCCTAATCGAACATAAACACGTCACTTGCTCTTTTTTGTGTTGATATTCGTGCGATTTGAATATGTGTAGTCTTCGACACTTTTCTAAGCTATTTACATTTACTGGTTAAACTTTGTATTAAAACATAAGAAATGTCCGTCCCGATTGATTTCAAAATATTTATACATAAATAATTTACAAAAATAGATTCACCCGATGCAATGTGTTTCTTTGCTGGAGAAAAAATTGACAAAAAATGTAAACAAACTCCATCAGTTGTCAAACTCAAACGCACTTGTATTGGTAAATCTGAGAAAATATCTAGATTCGCAAAAGTGCTCTGAAATCTGAAAAAGATTGCTTTTCCTGTACCAAACGAACATAAAAATTGCTCTGAGAGCAAAAAAAGTGCCCTGAGAGCGCCCAATCGAATACCACATTAGGAAAAAAACTAAAAAAAATATTAACAAGCCACTCACACTATACCTACCTACAATACAAAACACATCCATAGTCCAAAGAAAGAAGAGAGAAAAAAAAAATTGTTTGATAAACGTGGATGTGTCCGCACTCCACTGGTGCATAAACTAATGTCGATTTCCATTGGGATTTTCGGAATTTGCTCTCAGATTTCAGATTTTTCGTGCCCAATGGAACATAAAACGAGATTTTTCTTCCTTCGCATTTGTGGTAGTGCGTGTTTGAAAAGTCAGCTGATCTTAAATTGTAATTTATGCTCATTATTGAACATAGTCAAATCATATAATAATTATTATATAACACCTTGTATACAACAGTTGCAACACTCTTTACACTCTTATATAGTTACTATTACATATTACATACTACATTGTATAATCTATAATCTAGTTGTTAGTTTCCTAAATATACCTTGAACTGTTTGGACGTGTTTTACTGCAAACACTTATAAAAATTAAAAATCCACTCAATTTATGTTGATATCCATTGCGGCAGCAAAATGTAATTTTTTCTCTATTTTTCACAGACTTGTCTTCAAATACGTAATAAATAACACACTTTAAAGTTTGACAAACGAAAAAATGTTTTGGTGTTTTATAAATATGATATAGATGGGACAAAAGCCATAAGTTCATGACAGAATGTCGGTAAACGTGATTCAAATTATACACGTTATTTTAAATTCAAACTTCAAAAGCATCGCAATATTTAAAACAATGCATACAACAAAATTGAAGAAGATGTCATCATTGCTGCATTTCTATAGTAGCAAGTAGAAGACAAAATTTTCCTTCGTGTCGCGTAAATCCATATTAGCAAAAAAGAAAAACAAAAGGCCGATCAGCAAAACACCGTATATTATGATACTAGCTGACCCGTGATCGCTTGGCTTCGCCAGAGTTCCACTTGTCAACAATCGCCTTTAATATTTATGGAACTTATAGCGCTTCGTCAGATTGTTCTGTGTTTACAAATATTTCGGACTTAAATTATTTTGGTAATTTTTAGTTACATTTGGTCATTTTTATTTTCAATTTTGGACGCAAACTTTATTTTGAAGTGGCGACCGTGGCCACATTAGCCCTACTACTCCATTCATATTTATAATACTCCAGTTCAATTTGAAAAAGAGAGCAACACAAAACACAAAAGATGCATAGAAAATAGAAAGAAAAAAAAAGTTTATTTTAAAACCAAAAAACCCGAATAATGCCCAAAACACACGTGCAGAAATTCTGTACGCAGCGCAGAGTGCAGTGCTGCAAGTAAAACAGATGTGCAGAAAATTGTTTGACATCCATTGCATCGGCTAATATGGCTGTCATTCGCCGACTAAGCAGCTGATGTGTTTACAACCAAAACAAACACGATCAGCAGTGTCAAAAGGCGATGATGCCAAATCCTTGAAATTACAATATATTTTCGTTTGTGTTGTGGTAGCCCTGAATTTTGCAGCAAATTTATGTCGATTTCCATTGGGACAGAAAAAGCCCTTTTTTTCAGAGTCAGAGCAGTTTTTCTGCTCTCGAAATCAGCTGGCTGTCAGATTTCATGTTCCATTGGCCACAAAAAAAGCAATTTTTCGAATCTCGATATCTGAGCAAGATTCACATCTACTTACACTAACACCAAAACATTTGCCTTTTGTCAAACTTTAAAGTGTGTATTAATTACGTATTTAGAAGACCAGTCTGTGAAAAATAAAGAAAAATTTACATTTGGCCGGCGCAATGGATATCGACACAAATTGAGTGGATTTTTATAAGCATAAATTGCAATTTAAGAACAGCTGACTTTTCAAACACGCACTACCACAAATGCGGAGGAAGAAAAATCTCCTTTTATGTTCCATTGGGCACGAAAAATCTGAGATCTGAGAGCAAATCTGTAAAATCCCAATGGAAATCGACATTAGAAATAGAGACATAATGCAGTACTGCAGTGAGTGCAGAATCTACGTGTGTCTATAATAATATCAACATGTGCATTCTAATCTTGTTGCGCAGTGAGTTCTGCACATGTGTTTTGGGCATAACTGTAATGTGGTTTTCGTTTGGGCTTCTTCAGATTTGATCTCAGATTTCAGATTTCGTGTGTCTAATCGAACATAAACACGTCACTTGCTCTTTTTTGTGTTGATATTCGTGCGATTTGAATATGTGTAGTCTTCGACACTTTTCTAAGCTATTTACATTTACTGGTTAAACTTTGTATTAAAACATAAGAAATGTCCGTCCCGATTGATTTCAAAATATTTATACATAAATAATTTACAAAAATAGATTCACCCGATGCAATGTGTTTCTTTGCTGGAGAAAAAATTGACTAAAAATGTAAACAAACTCCATCAGTTGTCAAACTCAAACGCACTTGTATTGGTAAATCTGAGAAAATATCTAGATTCGCAAAAGTGCTCTGAAATCTGAAAAAGATTGCTTTTCCTGTACTAAACGAACATAAAAATTGCTCTGAGAGCAAAAAAAGTGCTCTGAGAGCGCCCAATCGAATACCACATTAGGAAAAAAACTAAAAAAAATATTAACAAGCCACTCACACTATACCTACCTACAATACAAAACACATCCATAGTCCAAAGAAAGAAGAGAGAAAAAAAAAATTGTTTGATAAACGTGGATGTGTCCGCACTCCACTGGTGCATAAACTAATGTCGATTTCCATTGGGATTTTCGGAATTTGCTCTCAGATTTCAGATTTTTCGTGCCCAATGGAACATAAAACGAGATTTTTCTTCCTTCGCATTTGTGGTAGTGCGTGTTTGAAAAGTCAGCTGATCTTAAATTGTAATTTATGCTCATTATTGAACATAGTCAAATCATATAATAATTATTATATAACACCTTGTATACAACAGTTGCAACACTCTTTACACTCTTATATAGTTACTATTACATATTACATACTACATTGTATAATCTATAATCTAGTTGTTAGTTTCCTAAATATACCTTGAACTGTTTGGACGTGTTTTACTGCAAACACTTATAAAAATTAAAAATCCACTCAATTTATGTTGATATCCATTGCGGCAGCAAAATGTAATTTTTTCTCTATTTTTCACAGACTTGTCTTCAAATACGTAATAATTAACACACTTTAAAGTTTGACAAACGAAAAAATGTTTTGGTGTTAGTGTAAGTACAAAGGTGTTAATCTCACTCAGTTATTGAGATTCGCAAAACTGATCTCACTCTGAAAAAAAATGCTTTTTTTTTACGGCCAATGGAACATGAAATCTGACAGCCAGCTGATTTCGAGAGCAGAGAAACTGCTTTTTCTTTCCCAATGGAAAACGACATAAGTATTAAATAGACCGTCAGCAGAGTATATCCATTATAATGAGTACGGACACTCTCGACTTTTTCGTCATCAGTTCTTACGTTTGTGTCACACAGACACTAGAAGTAGATGGATATAAAAAGTACTGTGTAAGAGAGGGATAAAAGATGGTGAGGGTTTTTTTTGGAAAAACATTATACTTGTCATAAGATTTTTATTAAAAATTAAATAAGAATTACTGCTTTTTGTTGCCTTTTTTTATAATTCTACTAGCTGGCCCGGCCATATTCGTTAAAGTAATGAAAATAATTCCGAGCGTGCACATGCTTCTTTCTGCAATTCGGTCGATTCGAATTCTTTATTCAAAAGTTATATTAAATACTATTGCAAAAAGAAAAGAAAAAGGACGAAGTTCGATCCTTAAGTCATTTTTTGCTCTAAATTAACAAAAATCAACTTCTGCTAGCTACTGTGACTGAATTTTGTTGTTTCACCTGTGGTGAACTTCAAGTTGTCGAAGATATGAACTATATAAACAAAAATTGGTATGATTTGACAGATAAAGCAAGGGGAAATTCGAAAAAGTAAAAACTCTTGTGACAAATGTGACTTTGATCAGTGATATGCTTGAGCTACATTATTATTATTATAAAGATAAAAAAAGAAAAAGCTTGCCTATCAATATACCAACATTCTGTTAACAATTTCTTGAATCACCTTGTAGGTTACAGCCCTATATGGCTATCAAATATCAATTGTTTGATACTTGATAACATCTATCAATTCAACGATATTTTGGTATTATGAGTATCAATTGATAGTTTTTACCCCATTGTGAATGCTAATCAAAATATCATTGAAAATGGGTTCTGTTTTGAAGTTTCTAATTCGTATGACAGTAAAAAACCAAACCAAACTACTTCAGCATAATCCATTTAAAATCAAAAACTACCGATTACATTTCGGTCTAAAGTCGTTTTTTTAACAATAAAAACAAGGAACTAAATTTTATTATTTGGTGTTAAAAGAAATTTTTAACCGCCGGAATAGTTGATACGTATCAACAAGAAATTTGTGGTTGATAGAATATTTGATGAATATCAATTTTTTTGACAACCGTAATACCAAATTTATCGATAAAACTATTCACAATAGATCTTAAATCCAACAATGTTCACAATTCATCAAAAATGTTGATAGGTTGATAACCATAATACCGATTCATTCATTTTGTTGATACGTATCAATTATTATCAAATATCGTGTTGATATTTGATGTCATAATAGGGCTGTTAGTTGCAGTTCCTTTATAAGATATGCAATTTTTATCTTTTTTATCAAAAAGGCATATTTTTTTACTGGTTTACCTAGTCATAAAATTTGGATCCGGATTAGCATCACTAATATATAGATATTACATCCTACATTTTCGTTTCAAAATTATTGCAAAAGTACAGATTGGGAAAACAAGAAATAAATGTTTGCTTAAATGATCATCTGCTTCCGCTTCTATGGTTGGATCCTTAACTTCTTCCAATTAATTAATGCATATACTCTGACCGTCGCGTCATCATAAACTAGGTATTAAATAGACCGTCAGCTCCCGCGCACCTACCCGATTCCCACCGCAAATTTTGAAAGAAAAATTCTCTCTTAAATTTCGTATCGGTGAATACGTGTGAAGCAACAAAACAAAAAAAAATGTGTATGGAGGGGATATAATGAAATACTGACACTCACCAGTCATCCTCATCCTACATCGTGGAATTTCTACCTTTTGTGGACATTTTGTTGCCCGAAAAACGATTCGTACAAAACAAAAAAAAAGCATCAAAATTGTTTAATTGTCATGAATCTGACCAAAAAACATTCGAACTACAATGCAACACACTAAATGCCCATAACAAGAGATTCTTCTTTTAGCAAAAGATTTCTAGTAGCAAGAAATAATCATTATAATGTTAACAAACTGCAATTTGTATACTCAAGGTTAATTTAATGTGAATTTCTTTCCGAATAATACCAACTTTACTTTTAGAAGAAACAATTTTTCATAAACAAATCGAGGGAATTTGAGCTCGGTGACAAAGGATAAATACCCTCACTTCGTGGAAAAAAAAGAGAGAATGCAAAGAACACTGACTGAGATTAGTGTATTTGGTGAATTTCGATCAGCTCATGGATGCGTTCCCACAGTTAATTTTTTTTTGTTTTATTTCCACGAAATCATGTATTTTGGCAACTGGTTAGTAACTAATAACGGGTGATTTTTTAGCTGGTTTGGTTTTGGCAACACTGGTTTTGACAGCTGACGTGTGTTTAGTACCTTGTGTCACTGTCAAACAGCTTCAGTTTGGTTTGCAATTTAACCACGGATCGTCTTACATATGAACAACGCTTGCAAATTATTGAATTTTACTATCAAAATTCGTGCTCGGTTCGAAATGTTCATCGCGCGCTGCTTCCATTTTATGATCGGCATTCTCGACCTTCTGAGCAGTCTATTCGGAAGATTGTGACCAAATTTCGCACCAAATTTACTTTGTTGGACATTAAACCACCAACACGTTTACGTACTGTGCGTAGTGAAGAAAATATTGCGGCCGTATCAGCTAGTGTGACAGAAGACCGCTTCGATTGACGCACTGGAAGCCAACATCCATGCATTCATTCGTGAGATACCGGCCGATATGTGTGAAAGAGTATGCCAAAATTGGACTCAGCGGATGGGCTACCTGAGACGCAGCCGCGGTCCACATTTGCATGAAATTATCTTTAAACATTAAATTGCAAGGTTCAAACTATCGATTCAAATAAATATTTCATTCATTTTTTCGAATTTTTTGTGTGTTTTTTTTTTTTTAAAGTTCTAAACCTCTTAAAAAATCACCCGTTATAAATAAAGGAATAAACTGAGAAATATTCATTCTGGAAATAAAATAAGACATTTCTTTTCCCACAATTATTATTGCGTCTGTTTTCGTTTGTTGTTTTTTGGGAAAAGTTATTTGGCCGGCGAATGTCGACAGAAAAATGGCAACGGACTCAAAACGAAGAACTAAGGAATATTAAGACTAAAAATGTGTTGGGGTTCAGGGGAGAGATATGAATATTTTTGAGTCGAAATAATTTTTGAAGTATAATCTTTTTATAAAGTTACCGTGTAATAACAGAAAACAAAAAGTTTATCCTAATTTTAACAAAATTTCCACTAATTTAATAAAAAAAATAATTTCAAACTAAAGTTATTCAAGAAAACAATTGAGTCAGTCTAAAATATGAACATTCCTGCTTCAGCTCTACCACTGCGGACCCTGGTGCACGTATGGATACCTCCTCCGGTTCTGCGGAACAAAGAGCTGAACGTAGGTGAATGGAAAATCGTGAGTTCCAAACCGCGGGAGAAGGGTGGCGGTAGGGACCTACGCATTGTGGTGGATCCAAAATCCGCCAACCTAATAAGATCCGCAGCAGGGGTTGTCAAATTTGGGTTGGGGAACATCAAGTTCTCCTTCCCCAGTAACGATGACTAGCGCCGGAAAGCTAAGGGTGGTGCAGATTAATTTGCACCACTCTCAAGCTGCCACCGACGACCTGCTGCTCTTCATGACCGATGAGAGTGTGGACGTGGCCCTAATCCAGGAACCATGGCTAAACAAAGCCAAAATCCAAGGACTGAGGTCAAAAAACTACACACTCCTGCATTCCAGTTGTGAAGGTAAACTTAGGAGCTGTATTCTGATAAAGAAATCAATTAACTTCCTTTCCTCTTATCGTTTCAGCAACAGCGATCTGACAGTGGCGATATGCGACCGCAAGAACGAGCCCCAACTCATTCTTGCATCCGCATATCTGCCCTACGAGGAAGAAGACCCCCCATCACCACTACTAAGGGACCTGGTACAGCACGCCGCAACACTAGAGCCAACTTAGTAGTAAGTATGGACGCAAATGCTCACCACATGCAGTGGGGCAGCAAGGATATAAATAAAAGAGGTGAGTCTATACTTGAGTTTATATTACTTTCCAACCTACATATTTGTAACAGGGGTAGCCATCCTACTTTCCACAACAAAATTAGGGAAGAGGTAATTGATCTAACTTTAGCGCTCCCAGTAGACAGATTCAGGGTCGATGACTGGGAGGTTTCCTCGAAGTGCTCCTTCTCTGACCACTTCAGGATAACATTCACAATTGACTTTGAATTACCAAAAGAACTCCTTTTTAGGAACCCTGTTAAGACTGACTGGAATAAATTTTCTGAACTGGTCGAACGTCGACTTCCACCTAACCCCATAGGTACTTTGTCGAAGGCGACACTCGTTAACGAAGCAGTCAATCTTCTCACCAAGACACTAAATGACTCTTTTAAAAAATCCTGTCCTATTAGTCGCCCTCCCAAAAGAACACATGCGGCTTGGTGGACTAGGGAACTACGACTTCTCAGGTCCAAAACCAGGAAACTTTTTAATAGAGCCAAACTGACAAAAACCGATGAAGACTGGAGTATTATATCGCAACAGCTTCAACGAGTTTAAAAAGAAAACCAGAGCAGCCAAACGAGTGGCCTGGGCAAACTACTGCTCCGACATAGAATCCACTACGGAAGCGGCAAGACTCCGGAAAGTTCTTGCCAAAACTCCCTCTCATATAGGGCACCTCTGTAAGGAGGATAATTGCTGGACAGCTAGTGGCCAGGAGACTCTTGACCTGCTCCTCAGAACACACTTTCCGGGATGCACAATCCCAGTAAGGCCGCTACACAGTTTTTTAAGTAAGTAAGTAAGTAATTTATTTCATATTTAGTGGATGTTAACATTTCAAGGGAATTACATTGTACTGTTATTCACAAAGTACTTCTATTCTAAATTAATTTAAATACATTCTTTAGTTAATACAAACTAGAGTCGAATGTATGATACATAAAAACTTTAAAATTTAAATACAAGGCTTTAAGAAGATTGTTGTAGGGTGCTAAATAGAGATATGAATAGGCAATAGCAAAAATAAAAGAGAGAATACAAAGGAGTGGAAAGAGTTAAATATAGTTTGATGCAAAACTTTAGCAAAATATTAAAATTAAATAACCAAATTGATTAAATTATTGATTTGTTCGAAGTCAAAGTTGAATAGCCATATTTTAACTTTTTTGATGAAAAAAAAAGACTAGAAGTATTTCTTAATTCATACGGTAGTTTGTTAAAAAGCCGTGGTGCTACAGAAGAATAAAAATTTAGAAACAAGTGAGTATAGTAGCTTGGAACTACAACAAGCCTTCTTTCACTACTCCGTAACTCATATGCAGAAGATGCTTGATTTAAGAGGTTACCGCTTCTTAGGAAAAATACTTTGAGAACTTTGAAAAAATAAAGATGTTTTAAAGGGAGAATGCCAGAATTAAGGAAAAGTGGAAAGCTATGCTCTCGGCGTCTTTTTCTCCACATAATTCTTAAAATATGCTTTTGCGCTACCATTAGAGGTTGTAAGTTATAGTTAAAGGTACCGCCCCAGCAAACTAACCCATATTGCATCTTCGATTGGACTAGACCGTAATACACTGTTACGAGTAGATTTTTATGGCAAAAACGTCTCAGATGATACAACATGCAAGTGGCTGTTGAAAGGTATTTTTTAAGCAGCGCAGTGTGCATATTCCAGTTCATTTTGTCATCAATGACAAGGCCAAGATACTTGTAACTCTTAACCCGCTCAATCCTGAAGCACTTTGTCGAACAAGGTTGATCGATATTAAATGTAAGCACATTATTACATGAACTGCATGCTTCAGTACTCACACAAATATTTTCACAGTCACGACTATGGAAGACAAAATCCGGGGAATTGAGTTCAAAAGACGGAAGATTAAAAAACATTAGCTTGGTCTTGTCACTAATGACGAGCTTATGGATCGAAAACCAGTGCCTTAAAAATTCAAGATCATGGTTGATATCGGCTATCAGATCTACGACGGACGAACTAGAGTACACACATGCAATATCATCTGCAAAGCCAGTTAGTTTACCCCTCAAAGGTAGAGCAAAAATAGAATTGATAAAAATTAAAAATAACACAGGTCCAAGAACTGAGCCTTGGGGTACGCCAGTGCGAATATCAAGGCATTCACTAAATGTTCCGCCAATTTTTACCATTTGTTTTCTGTCTTTAAGATACGATGCGAACCAGTCAAGAATAAAACCTCTAAAACCAGCTTTTCTTAACTTCGTCACGAGAATATAATGGTCCACAGTGTCAAACGCTTTCGTAATATCAATGAAGAGGGAAGCAGTTAATTTCTTTTGGTTTAGACCATCATGGACATTGGTGCAAAAATCAAGAAGCGCATCTTCAGTTGATTTACAATCTCTAAAACCAAATTGAATGGAGCTAAAGAACGAACTTCTCTCGAGAAAACAGATGATCCGGCTTTTGACTTTTTCAAAGATTTTAGAGAATATCGAAAGGAGTGAAATGGGTCTGTAATTATTTATATCTCTACGATCACCTTTTTTAAAAATGGGTACCTATAACTTCAGCCAGTTTAAAACTAGACGGAAAAATACCTTTAAATATACTTTTGTTAAAAATGTGAGCTAAGACATCGGCAATATTAAAAGATATATGTTTTATGAAGGCACTAGTGTAGCTATTAAGAGAAGATGAACTAGAATTATTCAGATGAATAATTACCTTATACACTTCAAAAGAACTAATTGGCTCAAAGAAGAAGCTGCTAGCTTGTATAGAGTCACTATTAAAACATATATCATCACAGTCCATACTACTACTAAATCCTGCTTTTGGCAAGGATGTTTGAGGGAGCATTGATAAAAAAATCAATAAAAGTGGTTGCAATGGAATCATCACTGGTAACCTCAATGTTATTAATTTTTATACATGTAGGTGACCCAGAAGAAACCTTTTTATTAAAAAGCTCGTTTATAATACCCCACTCCTTTTTTAAATTCCCTTTAGCTGCCGTAAATTTATTTATATAAAAATTTTCCTTGCAGATTGGAACTTGAATTCTAATTTCCTTGCAAACCTTCAAGTAGTTATACTTCAGTCTAACATTGTTAGGAAATTTTCTACACTTAATGCGAAGTTTATTTTTATAATCGATTTTTTTCAGTAACTGCATAGTCATCCAAGGCTTGAGCCTTTTTAATTTAAGTCTTCTATTATCAACAACTTCGGTACACATCGAAGCATGGCTATTTAAAATCAAAAGAAAAGCATCAAAAGCTGTAGAGGGATCGGATTCATTATATACACTTGTCCAATTCTCACGAAGTAGACAAGCATTAAGGCTATCATAGTTTATACGCTCTTTCCGTTGGATGGGTATGTGCCGACTAGGTTGCTTTTTCGCTATTTTCTCAAAAAATAGACATGTCATACAATGATCAGTGATTCTAAAGTCAGATACAGTGCTAATCAGAGACAGACTAGTATTGCGATCAAGTCGAGCAAAAATATGATCGATGCATGTTGCGGAAGAATCAGTTATTCTAGTTGGTACATTAATACAAGACTCCAGACCATTAGCCGACATTAAGGTCTTATAGCTTACTATGTCTGGAGAATCATCAAGTAAATCTAGGTTAATGTCACCAACCATAAAAAAATTACTGGCATTCTCTTGACTTAAAAGTAGGGCTAGGTCCTCTATAAAAACGTATATACTTTTATTATGAAATCTGTAGGCACAAAGAAAAATCAAATTCTGATTTTCTAAAGCACAAGATACCTTAATCAAATCTGCGCTCGGGAGAGAGAAAGATTCACACTCACAGACTAAATCTTCATTCCAATAGACAGCAACACCACCCGCAGCATAAGTATTGTTACAATTAGGATAGAACTTATATCCGGGAATATTAAAAAAGTCTTTTTCACTGTCATAGATCCATATTTCCGATATAAAAATTAGATCAGGCTTGTTTATAAAAGATTCAAGGTGGGCAACGAACAAATCAAAATTTTTTCGCAAACTTCTAATATTTTGATGGATAAGATAAAAATGGTTTTTCAAAATATGATTGTTAAAGACAATGTTAAACATTTCTTTATCGAAATTACAGAACGGAGAGATTAAAAAATTATCAGGAGGATCTTGAATTATACTATTTCTTACGTTAAACATAGTTAAAGATCGAAGAAACAACAGAGTTACAATAAGTTATCAAGGTCCTCAAATGAATAAATTTTAACAATCTTATCTCCTTCTTTCTTTTTCATTAGTATTTGACCATTTTTTATCCATACATATTGATAATTTTTGTCTATTTTGACTTGTTTGGCTTTATTAAATACCTGACGAAAATATCGCGTAAGGCTTTCATTAATATATATAGGTTTTTTATTTAATTGGTTACTAAAAACACCTGCTGTTAATTGTTTAGTACGTTTCTTAGATATAATTCTCTGTTTGCATTCGACAGTTTTAAATTTAACACAAACTACATTAAACGATTTTTCAGGCACATTGTTTGACGGCTTGCGTTTGATTGTTTTCACGTAGCAAGATTTGATGTCGTCACGAGTGATGCTTTCCCCTAAACCTTCATCCAGCAGCTGAATCGTAGAAAGCAGTGCATTTTGTTTATCCACATTGGGGATACCCACAATGTCAATGCATTTTCGTAGCGGCTTTTGCTGCAGTGTGTTTACTAGTCGCTGCAAATTATCAACCTTCTTTGAGAGCATTACATTTTCTTCTTTCAGGTTTCCAATGAGAGCTAACGCATTGCCGATTGTTTCCCTCAGAGCAACGATGTCATTATGGAGTACGTCCATCGTTATGATCGCTGGGGTGCTGGAGCAAATTGTGTTACCGGGAAGCAGAGGAGATGGATTGGAGGAAGACGTGAAAACCGGTTCGCCTGACTGTGACTGATGCGCTGATTTTGTGCTGCCATCGAGTGTTTCGGCCGGGAGATGAGCACGAGGTGGAGAGCGCAGAGAATTTCTTCGCTGTTTGCTGCATATAGTGCAATGATATGCTGTATTGGTCTTCTTCATATACGCAGCGTCGTTAGAGTGTAGTTTGACACAATCTAGGTGGTAGTAGACATTGCACGAAACACATTGGATTTTTGCATCGCTGCGTTCAACTTTTTTCTTGCAAGGGCAAGGCATTTAAAAAGATTTTAGATAAGTGTTAAGATCTTTCCTTGAGTAGGGAACACTATTGATATTGAACAACTTTGAATTGTTTTAAATAACTTTAACTTTGAGTTCGTAAATATACGGCGTGTAAGAAAGGTGATATTAGGCAATTGAGTACCTCGCGTGTGTACACCCTACAACACGTTCAACGTGATACTGTTCTGATGGCAGCCCCTCCTCACTTCCGATTGCATCATCATCAGTGACTGCACTAGCACGAATAGAATAACATGGGCTCTTCAATCCTTCCAACCGTACAAGTCGGCGGGACCGGACGGGATTATACCTGCCATGCTACAAAGAAGCAGTAAAAGGACCATCCCATGGCTGCAGGCAATCTTTCGTGGTTGTCTGACACTCGGACTTGTTCCTGATTGCTGGAAAGAGGTGAGGGTGGTCTTTATTCCCAAAGCAGGGAAACCCAGTCACTCCACACCCAAGGACTACAGACCAATTAGCCTCTCATCTTTTCTTTTGAAAACACTATAAAGGTTATTGGACCTGCACCTCAGGAACACTCTCGAAACAAGCGGTGCTCTGTGTAGTGCACAACACGCATATGTCAAGGGCAGATCCGTGGAAACAGCGCTACATGAAGTAACGAAAACAATCGAGAAATCCCTAGGCAACAAGGAGTTTACGTTGGCGGCCTTTCTGGACATAGAAGGTGCATTCAACAACCTGAATACAAGAACCATTACATCCTCACTTGAGGAGTCAGGTTCACCACAGTTTCTGACAAAGTGGGTTAAGACTATGCTTAACAGCAGAGTTATTAACAGTAGCCTAGGGGACTGTGTGATAATGTGAGTCCTATCTCCTCTACTGTGGAACATCTCGATTAACAAAATACTTACATCCCTTGTCAACAGAGGTATCAAGATAGTCGCCTACGCGGATGATATAGTAGTACTAATAACAAGAAAATACCTTTCCACCATTGGAGATATTATGGAATCTGCGTTATCAGAACTATCCACATGGACGGAACACAACCGTCTTTCGGTTAATCCGGAAAAGACCGAACTCATTCTGTTCACCAGGAAATATAAGGTACCAAAATGGGACCCACCTAAGCTTAAAGGTGTCCGACTTAATCTTTCAACCGAGGCCAAGTACCTGGGCGTGATATTCACCTCCAAACTTAACTGGAAACGGAATACTGAAGAAAGAATGAAGAAAGGACTTAATGCCATTTATGCATGTAGGAAAACCTTTGGGAAAAACTGGGGCTTGCAGCCGAACATTGTGCACTGGATGTACACCGCGATTGTGAGACCCATTCTTACCTACGGCTCAGTAGTCTGGTGGGAGGCGGTTAAAACCAAATCCCATCTTAAGAACCTGAACAAGGTGCAGAGAATTGCTTGTTTGGGAATAACAGGCGCAATTAAATCCACACCACAATTAGGTCTGGAAACGCTATTGAACCTGCAACCCATTGAGCTATTCACTATGAAAGTGGCAGCCAAAGCCGCTCTCAGATTAAGAGAGAACAAAACTTGGAAGCCTGGTTACTGCGGACACTCAAGCATACTTGAAATCTTCGATCGGAAGGGACTCATGTCACTCACCGATTACGAGAAACCCAGATATGACTTCGAGAAAAATTTTAGAATCACTATACCCAAAAGGCAGGACTGGAAATCACCCAGTACCATCATTAAAGGAGCCGGTATATTCTCAGAAAGGCTTGCTATTAGCCAGTCGTACCGACTGACCGATCACTGCAGTGTCTTCCAAGCTGAGATATATGCGGTTAAAAAAGCAGCACAGACTATCTTATCGATGGGACTACCAGCAATGGAAATAACCATCTGTGTGGACAGTCAAGCAGCACTCAAAGCTATCGGCTCCAATCTTATTAATGCGAAATGTGTTACAGATTGCCTCGTGGCGCTCAGGGCTATACGTCATCACTCAATTCAGGGGAATTGAGGGGTGTTACCGCCCTTCAACATTGCTAAGACCTTTATTGAAGGCGTCATCACACAACTGGCTAAGGAACAATGGAGCAGCACCATCGGTTGCGTCATAACCCGAAGTCTGTGGCCTGTGATTGACACCAAAAGATCAAAGTTCCTAATCTCCCTTAACAGAAGCCAAATCCGGATGCTCGTCGGCGTTTTAACCGGACACTGCATCATAGAAAACATGGCTAAAAGGCAGGACTTTTTGCAAATGACTTCTGCAGAAGCTGTAGAGACGAGGAAGAAATAGAGTCCGTGGAACATCTTCTATGCCACCGCCCAGCTTCACAGGAACGCCGCTCATCCTGTATGGGAGCTAGGTTCTTCGAAAGTCTGGACGACTTGGCAGGGGTACCCCTATCAGACATAAAACTATTCCTCAAGAGATCGAAGTGGTTTTGTTAGCCACATGTCCTTACATGTACAAACAGGGTACTCACAATGGGCCTTCATGGCTTCTGGGTGAAATTTGCATCAGTTGCAAAACTGCCCTCCCAACCTAACCTAACCTAACCTAAAATATGAACAATGTTTATTGAGAAAACAACTTTTTTGTGATATCCACTAAATTTGGCCTGTTGTTTTTTATATTATTTTTGTGCAGACTATACTTAAACCGCGCTTTATATAGGCTTTATTAGTAATATTTTAAATATAGCTTGAAAAATATAAGTTTAACATGGTACAATAATTGAAACTTATATATAATATCATTACTTTTCGAAATGTTACCTTCCAAACAAATTTGCAGCCTTCGTAGCCCTCAACAAATAATAGGTCAATATATCAAATAAATTTTTAGAAATTCTGATGACCAACCAATTTGTAGTTGAAAATAAATTTATGAATTTATTGTCGTAATTGTGTGCTGAAAATCCTAATTAACCTTGTTTTGCTGAGATCGAAGCTCAAAAAACAGGCCTGATATATTCGTTTTAATGAAACTAGGTTCGCCCAGTGCTCGAAAATCGACCACACATTTTTTTTGTATCATTACTACCTACCTATATAGATAAATAAAATTGGTATAGTGTTGTGATCCGCACAACCATACCCTACTCATGACCTACCCTACTCATCACCTTCTCATGTTTTCCCACTGGCAATCCAAATACACCACCAGAGCGCACGGCTATTAATAGGTTATTCGCCTTTGTTCATTCGTTTTCCATTTACCCAAACGCCACCCAAGCGCAATTAGTCAAGTGTCTATCTACCCAAAACGATACACACGTAACCCAACTCCGATTGCCCAGCGGCATGCCAACATATGGCAAAACTGCAATGAATGCATATCGGAGGTTTACTACGTTGTGCTATCGGGGACATAATAATAATTTATGAATGGATGACACTTGACACCAGCGTAAGGCAAATGACACCCAAGATGTCATTTGGGTACTTTTAATGGGAACGGAAAACAATTAAGCAATACCTAGAAATAGCGCGTATGCATAATTGGTAAATGGTAAGGAACCAATGGTGCATGGAGGGGGAAGATAGGAGATGGGTCATGAGAATTAAAATGTATAAAAGGCAAAGGTTGTGAACAGGGAAGCAGAGTAAGAATTAACGTGAATACCAAAGAGGTCGCAGCCCAGCCTATAGACAGCGGACCAAATTGTAAAACACAGATTATTAATAAATTAATAAAACAGAGTCGCAGCCTCGCAATCAGACAGCGGGCTCTGAATTTTATAAAGAAAATAAGTCTTTCTTTCATTACTCTCCGTTGGGTGCTCTTCTCCTACGGGAAAGCACGGCACCTCAAACGTAACATTGGTGGCAGCGGTGGGATACCCAAAGAGGTCCCGACTACCCCAAATTTATAAAAAAAAAAAACACAAGAAGCAAAATCTTGAGGCGTTTCTGGGGCTAAACACCAGAAAGTAAAGTGAAGTGAAAAACAAAAAAAAAAAAGTCCTGAAAACCGTAAGACCTGGCGAATCCTCAAAACAAGGCGCCGGAGGCAGACATTCAGGCAGTGATAAACAAAGACCAGGAGACCTCAGCTTTAAGGCGCGAAGCCTGCCTGGCACAGAAGAAGAAGCAGTTCCAACAGCAGTTATCAACATCAACACTTATCAACAGATCACAAGATAAAAGATTTCAAATAAGGTATTTTTACTAAGATTTATACTTATTTATTTTTATTTATTACACACATATTCACTATTGTCATTTTGTCATTTGCCAAATCTCCTCCCATTCCTATTTACCTACTCACACGTGGTCGACTGCTCGTATTGTTTTATCTCAAACGGGAACTATAAAAACTCAACATTAGTCGCGTCACTAGGCAGACATATAGGCAAGCAGAAAGCATTGCAAGAATTCGGTAGAGATGGACATTAAGATAGGAATAACTGATGTGTTTAACATCGTACCAATTTTTGATGGGACACCATCAGAATTAAATAAGTTTGTGTCCTGTGGTGACATCCTCTTTGCTGCAGTTAAAAGTACTGACCAGATGATGTTTTTAAATGTCGTCAAAACTCGACTACAAGGCCCCGCTTTTGAACTAATACAGTTCAGTACCGTCAGCACATGGGGAGAACTAAAATCTATGCTGGAGGCCGAGTTCAAAGAAACAAAATCTCGATCCTCCGCTCAGAATGACCTCCTAGCTGCGAAACAAAGGCAAAAGGAGTCGATTACAGAATTCGGCAACAGGGTGTGCACCTTATTAAATACACTAAAAACTGCCACTCTACATAGCACAAGTGATATCCCAGTACGAACCTTTCTGAATGCCGAAAATAATAAGTTGGCAATACAGGCATTCGAGGACGGCCTACGAAACGAAAATTTAAGGATCATGGTCCAAGCTCATGGGGAAACAGACCTTAAAAAAGCTATCACCTACGCAGAAGACCATGCTACAAGATTGGAGAGACTAACCATCCCTCAAAAATTTCCTCCAAAGCCCCATTACACGCAAAAACCCATTTGCGAAATATGTGGAATACCAGGCCACACGAAGCAAACGTGTTACCGAAACCGGCAGCTTCCAAACCTCCCTAGACCACCCACTAAACAGGAAGTAAATTTTATTATGTGCAACTACTGTGGGAAACGTAACCACACTCAAAACGAATGTAGATTGCGTTTGTCCAGAATCGAACCTCACATGAACTACCCCCAGGTTGCACCGGCAGTACGAAGTACGCAAAATAATGTAAGGTCCAGAGGCAATAATACTGGCAATCCCGGTTTTAGCGAGAGACCTCCCAACAATTCATGGCCCCCAGATAATCACGGCGTAAGGTATGCCAACGCAAATCCGATGCCCGAATCGGGAAACGAGAACCCTCGGGAGGAATCAACCGGCAATTCCTGTCGAATTATCACCCAAGCCGAGGTCCATCAAATCCAACACTAAACTTGAAGTTTCTCGTATCGTTCTGTCCGGAATTCAAGGAGCCAACGATACGACTCAGGTTTAGTCCCTCGGATAAAACATACACTACCTTTCTGATAGACACTGGAGCCGATATTTGTTTGCTAAAAAATTCTCAGATAAAGGGTTTGGAAAGCGAGGATGGTCTATATACCATCTCCACCATAGCCGGGGACTCTTTAAAAACCCTGGGACTGGTGAACGGTACTATGGAATTAAAGACAACCGAACATTCCATGCATTTAGATCACCCTTTCCACCTACTTACCAAAGAAATCAATCTGCCCTATGATGGTATAATAGGTAACGATTTTTTAACTAAGTTTAACTGTGTAATTGACTACAAGCAAAATCTACTAATAATACCTAAGCCCAGTTTATTAGAAGTAGAGAATACCTTCACTTTAGGTTTTCATCAAAAGAAAGACTCAGCAATAGTCAATAAGACTGAGCAACCAAATTCAGACTCAGCAATAGTCAATAAGACTGAGCAACCAAATTCAGACTCAGCAATAGTCAATAAGACTGAGCAACCAAATTCAGACTCAGCAATAGTCAATAAGACTGAGCAACCAAAGAAAGACTCAGCAATAGTCAATAAGACTGAGCAACCAAATTCAGACTCAGCAATAGTCAATAAGACTGAGCAACCAAAGAAAGACTCAGCAATAGTCAATAAGACTGAGCAAACAAACGAAGACCCAGCACATATAAAAGCTGAGGCAACAACAAAAATCATTAAGAATGTAGAAACAACAGGCAAAGTGCTGGTCACTACTAGAAGTAAAGCAAAGCGTCAAGATACCGATGAAATAACAGTGGTAAGTAGTGAAGAAATCACACTTCCACAAGTAGAATGCAAGATAGTCGAAACCTTTAAGCCAATAACACTTGCCGAACACCGTTCATCCATTCAAATCTTCATTTTATCCCACGAAAAACGTCAAGAGGAAAAATTACTCGAGAATATTACTGGCTATACCCGTCCGAATCCGAACGAAATAAAAACGTACCCAAACGCAGTAAAATCCTCTACGTATATTATTACTACTCTCCCATTACATTTAATAGACACATCCACTCTTGAAAAAAACCTTTTTAACGTTCGAGGCTATTGGTTACAAGAAGCCGTAACACAAATTGATATTTCCATTCCATCTAATGAGCCAATAAACTGTCGCCTTAAAAACTGCATATTGCGGGTATTCTCTCAAACAAAAATCACCTTATTCATCTACTCAGACAATAGAATCAATTTAATCGATCCACGAGAAATCGAAAAGGTCCTATGCGAGTATCACGATTCACCTCTAGGAGGCCATCAAGGAATTTCCAGGACTATAAAACGTCTGAGAACAAGATATTTTTGGCCGACCCTCATTAAAGATGTGAAGGAATATATCAACAGATGCAAATCATGTCAGCAGAACAAATTAAGTAGAAACCACAAGGTACCAATGAAAATAACAACGACAAGCTCCACCCCTTTCGAGCGAGTAGCTCTAGACATTGTAGGACCCTTACCAGTCAGTCATGATAACAATAAATATCTGCTCACATTCCAAGATGACTTAACGAAATTTACAGAAGCCATACCGCTCCAAAATGCTGAAGCCTCTACAGTAGCTAAAGCATTCGTCGAAAAATTATTGTGTCGTTTTGGTTTCCCGGAATCACTTCTCACTGATCAGGGCACAAATTTCTTAAGTCAACTTTTTAAAGATATCTGTAAACTTTTAAAAATAAAGAAACTACAAACTACCCCTTACCACCCTCAAACTAATGGAGCTTTAGAACGTAGCCACCGTACCTTAGCGGAATATCTTCGGCATTATGTCAACAAAGACCCCCTCTCATGGGACACGTGGATACCATATGCCATCTTTGTTTTCAATACAACCAACCATAGCAGTACTGGTTATACTCCTCACGAGCTACTCTATGGATATCCAGCAAGGATACCCAATCCTCTAGAACAAAATCCCCAAATAGGATACAATTATGAAAAATATTCTAACGAATTGAAAGCACGTCTCCAACACAGTTTTCAAATAGCCCGCGAAAGACTGTTAACAAACAAGGTAAAATCGAAAGATTACTATGATATCGGAAAAAATAACAAAATCTTTAATATTGGTGATAAAGTTCTGTTAAAAAATCATGTACGTAAAAACAAACTTTCATCACTTTGGGAAGGACCCTATAACGTAACGAACATAATCTCTTCAGAAAATACTGAAATTCAAGTTCGGAACAAAACAAAAATAGTCCATAATAACGACCTTAAATCCTTCACGGAATAGACCTACCAGCAAATCATTAACGTTTCACACACACATTCACACAAACATATATTGTCAAACGACCCCAACTCAGCATCTTCTCTTCTTTTAGAAGATGGAGTTAACATACTACGAACCAGATTCGGAATGGGGATTGTTTAACACGGTTACGCAAAGGAAACTCCGGTTGCGTCGTGGGACCACTAAGATAGGTAGAGGATACCCAAACGACATTGAGCTGGATACCCCGTTTGTATCCCCTGGTCAGTCAGCAATTCACGTAGACCTCAATGATCAAAAAGTATACATAGCTGATTACCATACCTCCTATGGAACTTATGTCAATGGAAACAGACTCACCCCTTGTACTATAAGGGAGCTCCATTTTGGGGACACAATAGGGTTTGGAGTATGGGAAGAAGATTTCACCTCAAACTTCTGTCCCACCTATGTACTGAAAGGTCCACTCCCACGACGTTGGAACCCCGTAACACGTACTCCACCACACCAAATCGAATACGACAACGAGTCGAGCGATGGGTACGAATCAACCGATACCGTAGTGTGGGAACCAATTAGAAGACCCAATTGACTTCTAAGCATTGATGACCAGGTAAACGGGTGGTTGCAGGTACTAAAAGAAATCGATAAAATTGAAAAACTCGAAAATTTTGGAGAATAAAACCAAATTTTGCAAATGGAAAAAAAAAAATATAAATCTTTTTTTTTATGATAAAAATCCTGTCTTTATCCTCGAAGCATCCATTACCTACACTATAACACACCACATACCTCACACACACGTAAAAAAAAAAGACAACCGTATACGAACTTAGTTGAAAAACTTCACGTTTTACAGAAAATGGACTCACTGATGTTCATTTTGGCACTACTGTCATCCACAAATGGAATACTACACATAACCCCCATTAAAAACAGCCCAGGGATATATTTCGAGCAGTGGGGAAAGGCCGAATTATACTCCAACGAGTGGAAACTGATCGTCTATTATGACTTGGAAAAATTAGAGGAAGCACTAAGTCATGCCAACCAGTATGTAAACGATATGAATCAGTTGTGTACGCAACTACAAGGTAAAGTGAGTTGTGACATATTATGTAACGGGGCGACAAACGAATTAAACCATCTCTTAATGGATGTTTCACAAAAATATAGCTTGATATCAGTAAACCCTAACAATCGAAAAAGAAGAGCACTAATAAACGCAGTTGGGTTGATAAGTAAATCCTTGTTTGGAACATTAAGTGAGGAAGACGCAGAATATTATAATAGACAGATAGAAAAACTCGAGTCAAACGAAAAGCATTTGCTGTCACTAGTTAGGAATCAGACTACAATTCTTGAAACTACAGTCAATGTTTTTAATAAGTCCGAACTAGCTATGGAGAACCAGTTTTTTGCAATAAACTCGAAACTAGCAATTGTAAAAGACTTAACAGAAAAGATTAACGATTCAAACTACGAACAACAACTGTTTTCCGAGATAGAATCCCTAACTTCTCTTATCACTTTAATCATTATGCGTTACCAAAACACAGTAGACGAAATAATAGATCTTGTGAGCGATGTCAATCACGGCAAACCTCACCCAACCATAGTAACTCCAAACCAGCTAAAATATGTGCTAACAAAAATCAGGCAAGACCTTCCTAGTGGTACGAAAATTTCGTCAATTGTCACAAACGATATTTTAACTCTATACCAAATCAGTTCAATTAGCGCTACTATACGCCGACAAAAAGTAATTTACGAATTTAAAATTCCCCTACCATACATAGAAAATTTTCAAATCTACAAAATAATTCCCTTACCCACAAATTATAACAACCACTTCCTATTCGTACAACCAACAATAGATTATTTGTTAATAGACTATAACAAGGAACACTACAGTAATATCAATACAGACGACTTGGCAAGATGTAAAAACCAAAAGAATACATTCTTGTGTCCAATGACACACCCCCTGTTTAATTCAAACTCAAAACTATCCACTTGTGAGGTAGAACTGCTACGACGAACCGAAATCTTACCATCCTCATGCGAAATAAAGCAAGCAAACATCTCAACTATATGGATACAACTATCTACACATAACAAATGGTTATTTTCTACAATAACCAGTTATGAAATTGATGAAATTTGTGAGGACGACTTAACAACGTACACTCTTCAAGATACATCTATGGTTGAAATCTCAGGAAGTTGCTACATTAAATCCAAGGACTTGATAATACGTTCATTCAATTCATTCGAACGAAATATAATCTCACACAATTCCTATATACCACCCATTAACATCTCAACATTTTTAGCCAACATTACTCTTCCCGCAATCGACAGGCCGAATCCATTGGCATTTGTAAAGTTCTCTAGCCAAGATGGATTTAAACTCATTTCAGAGCAAATAAAAACCCTTAAATCCGAAGAAAATGTACCCCTAATGCCAATAACCTCCCATAATATCCATCACTACACATTGATTTACGCTATACTACTGCTGATTTGTGTAGTTAGTCTATACCGCCTAGTAAAACGTCTAAAAAAGAGAGGTAACAAAACGGGAAGCGCTAAACCGAACCACGAGACTATAGAACCTTTACCAACCACATCCCAAGCCCAAATTAAACATGAACCCCTTTCATCTTCAGGACCGAGGTTAGTTTTGACTACCGGTGTTTAAAAATGAAAGTATTACCCATTCTTCCATTTCCTTTCCAAATTATAAGCAAACCTATCTAATATAATTTAAAGAATCCGATCGTTTTTAAGACAACAATACATTTTTTTTTTATATACATACATTACTTTTATATTACATTGGTATACATTAAAAAAAAAAAAAAAATATATATATTAATTATAGGCAATAAGAAACAAGTACTGTAAAAACCTCTTTCATTTATTATAAAAAAAAAAAAAAAAAACATATATTAATTATAGGCAATAAGAAACAAAACCTCTTTCATTTATAAAATATTATAAAAAAAAAATATATTAATTATAGGCAATAAGAAATAAAACCTCTTTCATTTATAAAATATTATAAAAAAAAAATATATATTAATTATAGGCAATAAGAAAACAAGTACTGTAAAACCTCTTTTCATCTATTATATTATTATAAAAAAAAAAAAAAAAAAAATATATATATATATAAGACTAAAATATTATTATAGGCAATAAGTAACAAATACTGTAAAACTATCCTAAAGAAAACCACAAACCTCTTCGAGGGTAAAATTTCCATTTGTCATTCAAAACTACTACTAAAATTATTGCAATTTCTTCCCTCGTCACATCCAAGCTTACTTGCAGAAAATTCTAACCCTTCAGGTAAGAATTTTCTTTTTCTAAGGGGGGTGGGATGTTGTGATCCGCACAACCATACCCTACTCATGACCTACCCTACTCATCACCTTCTCATGTTTTCCCACTGGCAATCCAAATACACCACCAGAGCGCACGGCTATTAATAGGTTATTCGCCTTTGTTCATTCGTTTTCCATTTACCCAAACGCCACCCAAGCGCAATTAGTCAAGTGTCTATCTACCCAAAACGATACACACGTAACCCAACTCCGATTGCCCAGCGGCATGCCAACATATGGCAAAACTGCAATGAATGCATATCGGAGGTTTACTACGTTGTGCTATCGGGGACATAATAATAATTTATGAATGGATGACACTTGACACCAGCGTAAGGCAAATGACACCCAAGATGTCATTTGGGTACTTTTAATGGGAACGGAAAACAATTAAGCAATACCCAGAAATAGCGCGTATGCATAATTGGTAAATGGTAAGGAACCAATGGTGCATGGAGGGGGAAGATAGGAGATGGGTCATGAGAATTAAAATGTATAAAAGGCAAAGGTTGTGAACAGGGAAGCAGAGTAAGAATTAACGTGAATACCAAAGAGGTCGCAGCCCAGCCTATAGACAGCGGACCAAATTGTAAAACACAGATTATTAATAAATTAATAAAACAGAGTCGCAGCCTCGCAATCAGACAGCGGGCTCTGAATTTTATAAAGAAAATAAGTCTTTCTTTCATTACTCTCCGTTGGGTGCTCTTCTCCTACGGGAAAGCACGGCACCTCAAACGTAACAATAGCTTTGTTTGATTTGAAGCGAATTTGAATGTCTGTCTTTAAATAAAGAAATCTTAAAAATTACTGATCGTAGGTAGGTTTTCGTGTCAGTTCTGGAATAGATAGTAACTAACTAATATTGTTCTTAACTTCTATAACGTTGAAAAAACAAAAATAGCACTGAAAAGGAGTAAAAAATAATTTTTAAATTTGAAAACAAAATATCTTCATGCCACTGCTCACTGCTAAAACATTCCTACGAAGGCCATCGTAGAATACACGATACAACCGATTTCGAATGACCGGAAGCCAAATCAGACTAAGGCTAGGAGCGCACATGCGATTTCAATCGCACGACTGCTTAGTCGCAAAAAATGTAACACACACATTTCAATGTGAATGCGCGCACTCAACATCTACTAATTGCAGCGTTTATTATCCCGCGATTTGCTCCATTTTTAGAGCGACGCGATTGTCGCCAAAATAAATAACCCATATCAACTTCAAGCAATATACACACACTTGCGATTTAAATCGTTGCGATTAAAAAATCGTTGTCGCAACAAGAAGTGGGTATGCACGCACTTGCGATTTTCTATCGCATCATAATTTAGTCGCAAAATATGAGACCCATTGTTTTATACATGAATGCACACATATGCAACTAAATAACCGCAGCGATTAAAAAAACGTAGCAAGATCCATTTTCAGAAACGATTTTTTTGACGTAGCAATTATTTGGTCGCATATGTGTGTATTGACATTAAAAGCGGTATGTTCTATTTTTTGCGACTAAATAATTGTGCGACAGAAGACCACAAGTGCGTGCATGATAATTTTTTTTTGCGACTACGATTTTTCTATCGGTGCGACAAGAAATCGCATGTGCGCTCCTAGCCTAATGCAACCACACCTGCGCATAACTTCTCTCCCTCATTCGCTTAACACAAACGAACACGACACACTTCGGGCAACGTTATGATTACCTATAACTTATAAGAGACAGAGTAGGTATACGTATCCAATCCAATCACCAATACGCGTGCGCATATTCCCTTCTCTTCTTAATTCGCTTAACGCACACCATTCACCCCTCACTATGTTACAGCTACATTAGAGTTATACGCATACGCATATAGAAACGTTCTCTGTGTATGATTCTCTTTTTTTAATTTCTGATTCATACAATAGAAGGAGACAGTCACAGGACTTCGACTGAGCGAAAGAAAAATGTGACTTATCCAATCCAATTACCCATACCCACCCCTGCGCATATACTTTTCTCTCTTTCTTTGCTTAACTCCCATCATTCAAACGTGCCACTCGCCGCACAGATAGCTAAGCTATAAAGCTATCTTTCTTTGTATGCTTACAATGTTGTTGTTGTAACCAAGGTAATTTAAAAACATTATTTTACCTATTTTGCAATAACTTTTTTGAAATTATAATTCTTTTCGACCGATCTATGAGCTGTACGCTTCAATTTGGTAAAAAAAAATTCAATTTTACTTCATTAAATAGGATAAATATGTTCTGAAAGAAATTGGGTCGGCGATTAATATAGTGGATATATGTAGGTACTAAATTCACCACACCAGACCCACCGTTTTCTTAACACGTCCCGATAACTGCCAATTATTTGAATTATTTGAATTTTTTCCAATGCCAACACCATAAACTAGAGGTAAGATTAGACTGTATGCCAAGTGGTCATAAAATGCCAATTTCTGACAGTTCTCCTGTCAAAATATGGTCATCCAGTGTAATGGGCATATCTCATACGCTCTAATGACCTGAATGCCACAAATGATCAGGCTGATTTTGACAGGTAAAAATGCCGAAATAGCATATAGTGTAATGGGACAATAAGCACGAATGCCAGTAAAGCCTTATGTGCCCATATGCACTTTCTTGAAATTTCGTTATGGCATTGCTGGCATTTTTTATTTTTGATGGAACAAGTATGTGTTTGATGAGTTCGTAGGATTGGGATTTGTTTTCTTTATCATTTTTTGTGGATTATTGAATCTATATCATTTGCGTAAATTATTTAATTGTCTTTTCATTTCAATTTTTTTAAGTTTAATTAGTGGTCTTGGTATATTTTTTCATGTTGTGAAATTTTGTTTGTGTAAAAATTGTTTGCTCTCTGTTTGTTTTGTGTTAAATAAATTTCCAACTTCAACTTCTTTGATTTGTTTTTCTCTACATCATTACCCTTCTACAACATTGAGTAATAAATAACAAAAGCCTTAAATGACCATCGAGGCAAATATGAACATATTGGTAATTTCGGTCATATAGTCTAATATACAGTTTTGATAACTGTGGCATATTGTTTACTTGACAGCTAATCTGGTCATTTGCCTTTTGGCATTCATATGCTTAATTGGCATACAGTCTAATCTTAGCTTAAGTATTAAATAGACTGCCAGCTCCCGCGCACCTACTCGATTCCCCCCTCAAATTTTGAAAGAAAAATTCTCTCTTAAATTTCGTATCGGTGAATATGTGCGAAGCAACAAAACAAAAAGAAATGTGAATGGAGGGGGTATAGTGAAGTACTGACACTCAGCAGTCATCTTACATCGTGGAATTTCTACCTTTTGTGGAAATTTTGTTGCCCGAAAAACAAGTCGTACAAAACAAAAGAAAAATAATTTGAGTATCATAAATCTGACGAAAAAGAATTCGAAGTACAATACAACACACTAAATGCCTTCGGGTAGGGGTTAGAATTTACCCGAAGTAGGCATGCCTGTCGTAAGAGGCGAGTAAAATCCAACCTCCGTATACCGAGCGTGTAGTGTATACAAAAAATGCAATGAACAAACGAAAAGATTAATTACCCCAGGTGGCAGTCCAGCTTTACTGGAAAATCCACCCTCTTCGGAGGTCGGCTCTACGGATTCTGGGGAGAGCCGCTTATTGCAATCCATTAACCCTTTTATTAAAAGTTCAAGGGTATCTCGATCGCCTCCATCAAGATCGAACAACCCCGGGAAAAGAAGTCCGCCGGGAGCTCCAGCGCGTGAAAAACGGGACTCAGTTAAAGATATAAGTTCTGAGAAAGAAATTAGAACACTCCGAATCAAGCTTAAGGAAATAGATCTACTCTATCAAGCTCTTAAGAAAGAGATAGAACTGTTGAAGGAAGAAAATAATGTTCTAACGAACAATCATTCTCAGAAAGAACGCGAACGTACTACACCACGCTTGCCTAGTCAGGAATACCACACTGACGAAGAAGAGCTAGCACACGAAACGAATCGGGTCCCTAAGAAAAGACCTAGTAAGAAAAGGAGAGCCGGTTCTTCGCCTGAAGTCGAGCCTCTAAGAGAACAAACGCGTAAAGTACCGCAAGAAAAACAACTCCGAGGGCAAATTCGTCCACCGCCTCCAATAAACGTCATTGGGGTAACGGAGTACAATAAGATACACAGCCTCTTTAAAGGAACGATAACAACGGAATTTAAGGTAACATCTTTGAGGAATAATGCGTGGAAAATTAACGTCGTTAACCACGAAGACTACCGGGCAGTGTCCCAAAAGCTAAATACCGAGAAGATCCAGTGGTATACTTTTGAAATAAAGTCAGAAAGGCCACATCGTGTTGTAGCGAGGGGACTCCACCCCTCATGCACCAAAGAAGAGGTTATAAACTACCTCCGTTCCAAAGGGTTTAAAATTCTTGATGCCGTAAATATCATCAAGAAAGAGAAGCAAAAAACGGAAGAAGATAAGGACATCTGCTAAGGCGTGGACTTCCGCTCTTTATGCTTACCTTTGATAGGTCTGATAATATCGAAGATATCTACCGAATTAAAACTATACTTAATATACTATATTGTGGTAAAAATCGAGCCCGTGCGCAGAAATTTGAAAACAATTCCACAGTGCAAACGTTGCCAAGAATTCAATCATACGCAAATGTATTGCAAAAAAGAGCCGCGATGTGTAAAATGCGCCGGATGTCATTTCTCCCAAGACTGTGGAGCAAATAAACAATCCTCCGCTACCTGTGCTAATTGCAAGGTTAAGCACCCGGCGAATTATAGAGGCTGTGAAAAACCCAAAATAAAAAAACAAAGCCGCTTACCAAGATAAAGCGTAGGACCGCCCAGGAGGTAGTAGGCAATATAAAACCTCCGGTTCAAAAGCGTAACATTGTCAGAGAAAGAGAGACAATTGAAAGGCCCTCGACCCCTGTTGTCAAAAGAAACGCTACTGAAAGGTTACCACCAGGAAAGCCATCGAATAGTGGCCCTCGGACAGCCAGAGTACAGACCTACGCTCAGGCCGCGGCATTCGAAGGAGCGAAAAACGTTGAAACTTCGCCGGACCCTGTTTCTCATGTTTTCTCAGTTATTCTCGAGAAACTTGAAGAACAAAGCAAAATAAATAAAATTATTCTCGATCGCTTGGTTAAGCTCGAAAATAATTCACGGATAACGCGTGCTTCAAAAATAACATGAATGAAAAACCAATGTTAAAAATATGCACTTGAATTGCAAACGGGCTTTTACAAAAACTCGGCGAATTGGAAATATTCATACGCGAGAAAGATATTGACATTTGCTTGATTTCTGAAACTCACGTGAAAAAGGGATCGAATTTAAAAATAAAAGGATATAATGATTTCCACGCTTGTCACCCATCGGGGAACGCCAGAGGTGGATCATCATTGCTTATTAAAGACTGCATTGAACAATACGAAGACCTGAAGATAGAGCTTGAAACTATGCAACTGTGCACGATTCGAGTTAAAAATAGTCAGCGTACTCTTAGAATTTCATCTATCTACTGTCCACCGCGTTCCGCGCTTGAAAAAAGTGATTTCACTAACCTGCTTAAATCGCTCAAACCAAACTTCATTATTGGCGGCGATTTTAATGCGAAGCACACGTTCTGGGGCTCCAGATACATCTCGCGAAAAGGTAGAATGCCCTATGGGGCAGGTATGGAATACAGTTGCGATTTCCTCTCGACGGGCAAACCGACCTACTGGCCAACTGATACCTCAAAACTACCTGACCTGATAGATTTTTTCGTTGTGAAAGGAATACCTACCAACCACATTAAAGTTGAAGAGAGCTTTGATCTATCATCTGACCACTCACCGGTTATATTAACATTGAGTGTAAAACTAGCCAATAACCTAGAGCCAGCGAGATTAACTTGTAGAAAAACTAACTGGGAAGGCTTTAGGAACGAAATAGAAGAGAATGTTGAACTGAGTGTTCCACTTACGACACCCTATGAACTTGAGGTTGAAGTTGATCGCTTCGTCGAGATCGTACAGATCGCCTCCTGGAATAATACGCCTAATCCAAGGAAAACGCCGGCCAAATACGGGCTACGATATCCTCCCGAAATAAAAGAATTGGTCAACGAAAAAAGGAAGGCGCGTAAGAAATGGCAACAGAGTCGAGCTCCGCAACATAAAGCACATTTGAATTATTTGTGCAATTTGTTGAAGACAGTTATTAAGGATTTTAAAAATCGTGCTATAGGTTTTTACCTTGAAAGTTTAACAGCGAAAAAAGATTCCAATTATTCACTTTGGAAAGCTGTAAAAGGCACCAAAAGGCCCAAAATCCCCGCGCCGCCAATTAGAATAAATCGAAATGATTGGGCAAGGGAAGATAAGGAAAAAGCGGACGTTTTTGCCGCTCATCTAGAAGAAACTTTTAAACCGTACGATGGCCAAGCGATGTACGACAATACTAATAGGGCGGAATTACAATCTGACGATTCAACACTCACTAGTGCAACGTTAAGTGAACTAAAACGTGAAATCGAATCCCTAAAACCTAAGAAAGCTCCTGGTTATGATTTGATCAACGGAGAAGTTCTCAAAGCCTTACCAAGGAAAGCATTAATTAAGCTTTTTTATATTATAAATGCTGCGCTCAGACTAAAACACGTGCCGAGCCAATGGAAAGTCGCGGAGGTCATAATGATTTTAAAACCAGGAAAACCGCCAAATGAAGTAAAATCGTATAGACCTATTTCCGTTCTTCCAGTCATTCCCAAAGTCATCGAGAGAATATTGCTTAGGCGCCTACAACCGGTTATTGAAGACAATAATCTTATCCCTGACCACCAGTTTGGGTTCAGAACCAAGCATTCGACGATTGACCAAGTACATAGAACTACTGACGTAATCGAGAAAGCATTTGAAGAAAAAAAGATTTGCGCATGCGTATTCCTTGACGTCTCACAAGCCTTTGATAAGGTGTGGCACTACGGCTTGAAATTTAATTTACGACAAGTTCTCCCCGCAAGCCTATATGATATTCTAGAATCATATCTCGGGAATAGACTCTTCCGTGTTAGAAATGGAAACGAATACTCGGAGCTAAAAGAAATTTCGGCCGGGGTACCGCAAGGAAGCGTTCTTGATCCGCTTCTCTATTTGTTATATACTTGCGATATACCAAGGGAAGATGGCACTACCCTTGCTACGTTCGCCGACGACACAGCTATCCTAGCAGTACGTAATACAAACGAAGAAGCGACTACAAAACTGCAAACCGCAGTGAATAAGGTAAATGAATGGACAAGGAACAGGCGGATCGCCCTCAACGAAACTAAATCTGTTCACGTGAATTTCACTTATAAGAAAACCAATGACTTGCCAATTTTCCTAAATATGGCCCGAATACCCTTTGCAAACGAGGCCAAATATCTGGGAATGACACTCGACGCAAAGCTAAAATGGAGTTCGCACGTGAAAATGAAACGTAAAGAACTCGATATCAAATATAGAGAAATGTACTGGTTACTCGGAAAACATTCCCAGCTCAGTACTGAGAACAAACTGCTTATATACAAGCAAGTGCTACAGCCGGTGTGGACCTACGGTATACAACTTTGGGGTTGTACCAAGAAAACAAATGTCAATATTCTACAAACTTTTCAAAATAAAGTTCTTAGAGAAATTGTACAAGCTCCATGGTATATTAGAAACGACGATATCCATAGGGATCTCGGAATTCCAACAATCGAAGCTGAAACTAGAAGCTTCGCGAGAAAGCATAGAAACCGACTAATCGGACATATAAACAATACAGTCCGACAAATCTTGGACGAGAGCAATTTATTGCGCCGACTACAAAGAACGAAACCGTTCGACTTGGCAAGATAAGATTAACCGTGTCTAATTTGCGGAACACGCAGGATCTTTCATTGGAAAGTAACCTGTCAAAAGTTACTATTCAATGATAGTGTTCGTTGTAGAACTGAAATGTTCCAGAAGAAGCAGGATAAGTCGATGGCAGACAAAGGAAATGATCGCGGACAAAGCAAAAAACTGATAGGATTACCAGACAAAGGCAAGGTTGTCTCAAGATCAAACTCTTGTACTGGATTACGTTAAGAGAACGGCGAATTAAAACAACTTATTTGTACCACGTTGTAACATATAATGATTTTCATTTTCTTTATTTGACAATTAACAATTTGTGTCTTTGTTTACATTTTACATTTTGACATTTGGGCATTGTTGTTAATTGCTGCATTCAACCCAATTTGGACTTCATTCTCCCCCGCCCGGGGACTATGTGTCGTCACTGCAAGCGTTGAGTGTTATTCCCTTTTGGATGGTATTGTGTAACGGTCAGGTAAAACTGTAAAACGTCTTTGGTCTTCGCCTGCCCTATTGGGAAGCGAGACGGTGTAAAAGAGGAAAAACGAGGAAAAACAAAGACGTGTGGCCTGGGATGCCTGAGCGGGTATGCATGCCTAGCGTTGCTCTAGCTAGCTCGCGGGATTGGGGGGTCCTTGCTCATATCCGCGGCCTTACCATTCATACTTAATTTTTGCATGGACAGGGAAAGCAAAAATAAAAAAAAACAAAAACTCTACACCGAGGTCCGTTGCTCGCGTAAAGTCGTCGTATCACCTAACGTTCCTGCAAAGAAACACACCTGAACTACCTCAGCCAGAAGCATGAAAGCTGGTAGTATCATCTTCGGCATATCCCTCCCTTCCATGGTCACTGCGTTCGGAGTCTGAGTGACCCCACTCTTTGGATAGCTTACCTTTACAAAGCTAACCTATTCCGGGACAATCATAAGACCTTTGATTCGTTTAATCAATTATAAAATTCATAGTTTTATTTGTTAAATCAACTAACAGATAATTTATCAACGAGAAGAAAAAAAAATTTATAAAAAAAAACTGAAGCCTCAATAAGGATACAGTTATTCAATATTCTTAAAGTCTGACTAAATCACTTACATACACATCTTTTACAATAAAAAAATATTTAAATTGTAAGCAGTACAATTGCCCATAATTTTAATATATAGTACTAGATATATCTGTGGACTAATCTTCATCCTGCATAAGCTTGAGACGGAAAAAAAAATTCAAAAAAAAAATTACAATAACCTGTTCGGAGCCTATATTCCTCAGCGCTGTAGATTATATCTCCTACGATCAATATCCTCCCATTTTGGGAGACATAAATGCAAAAAAAAATTAAAAATTGTAGTGGTCTCTTGACGCTATATGCACTTTGAATTCCAAAGTGTGTCTCAACAGAAAAAAAAGTAAAGAACTAAGCTAACTATCTTTCAACACAGGTAAGGAAGTAAAAAAAATATTTTTTCTCTTTTTCTTTTCAAAAAAAAACTACACAACCTCAACAGGCGGTTTATGTCGAACGCAAATTTGGTTCGAGTCAAGAATCATAGATACATAAATATTTAAATCATAGATATCAAAAACCTACTTACTTACGAACTAGTCATAAAAGAAGAAAAAGAATTATTTCCTTCTTACGGAAAGTTTAAGATATATAATATATATATATATTTTCTCGAAAGGATACACAAAGATATTGAATTGTATTCGTTACTAAGGCCTCAGTTATAGCCATACGTAAAATCCAACAGAAAAAGTAGGAACAGTATGAAAATGATTTTTTTTTTCGTTTGTGCGGTTATAGCGAAAATTCTGTCAGAAAAATGCTTCCCTATGAAAACAAATACAACAAATCAACCACCACTGATTGGATTCCATCAGAAAAAAAAATCCTGATAGATGGAACAGTAAAGAAATGAAATACATCAGTGGAATGATCTGGGTTTTTGTTGTGGAATTGACTGAGAAGTGGATCGGAAAAAGTTTTTCGTACGGAAAAATGTATACATTTTTTTTCTAGAAAATCTAAAAATCATTTGCTAATTTTTTTTTGATAGACTAACTTTATAATTCATAAGCAACATTTTAATATCAAGATTGAGTTCAACCATTAGGGTTTAGTGCTCTAAAGCAAAAGAAAATTTTTACGGTTGCATTTTACGTATGGCTATAACTGGGGCCTAAATAGGTAAAAATTTAGATATTTTTTTTTTTTTTTTTTTTTTTTTTTTTTCAAATTAATCGCGGGCGCAAGACAGTTGCACACTACCTCAACAGGATTTACGTGCTGGTATCAAAACCCAGCAAAAAGAAAAAGTTACAGATAAAAAGATATTTTTTTTTTTTTTTTTTGTTAAACAATCTACTAAATCTACCAAAAGAGTCACAAAAATAATAATAAAAAAATCACGAAATGACCTTATGTCCTGAGGAGATCGGTGGGGGTGACAGCTTTGTTAGTGGTACATCCAATAGATTCCTTGGGGTGATGATGGAAGCTCGTCCGCTCAACACACATTGGCAGCAAAAAAATTGTTAGCCGTCTAGGCGGTCAGGAGACGGGTCGTTAAGCCGCTCTGATTCGCGTTCACTCATTGAGTATTATTTAGTCTTTAATACTAATAATTAATTGCAGAAATGTATGTTTTTTTTTCTTTCACACTAGATAGCGGGTTCATAGGGGACAAATCTACCCTGGTCTTGAGACGGGTCGTTAGGCCGCTCGAATTTGAGTTCACTCACTTAATCGGGGGTGGTGGTTTGGTGACACATTGATCACTCACCGCATACGTCGTTAATCCGGGGATTTGTGTTTGCCACGCAGACAGTTATTGAATTGTGGTGTAAACTTCTGGCCAGGCGTTTTGCCAAGAAACAACACTAATTGAAGGTAGTATGTATTTCGGACGCACTCAAGGGATTATTTGTTCGATAATGCACTGTCTTGGGCGGAATGTCACTCGCAGAAGACACAAAACTTCCCTGATACCGTCAAAAAAAATTATGCACCGGTGGCGTCAAGAAAATTTTTCAAAAAAAAATAATAAAATTGTAAAGTCACTTGACCAAACTGGTCACTTGATTAATTTATTTATCGCGGAATTTCTCGGCCGCGTTGGATAGCACGATTAAAATTTTCACGATTATAAATCGGCACGTTTTTTTTTTCTTTTTTTTTCTCTACCGAACCGACTCGGTACAAACGCGAGTGATGTGGTTTGGAGCTGAAGAGCTCTGCCAACCAGGCACGCCGAATTCCCAAAGTGAACTGCCTACTTTTCCCCCATCTACCACAGAGGGAAATATTTTCTACCCAAGCCATCGTTATTTTAGCTCGTCAACATGTTTTCGAGCTAAGTCGACTGCGTCACGCCACACCATTAAATCGTGTATAAATACATGGTCAACATGCGTTTATTTACCCGCTATGCATTCCATAGTTGGAAAACAACCCACACGTAGTGCCCTGCGCATACTTGTTAGTTGGTAAACAAGTCGAATGCAACGTAATTCTTAGCTGGGGTAATTCTCTTCAAGGGAAATTAAAATCCAACGACCAAGTTCCTACCACACAAAAGAGAGTCATGCATCCATGCTCCGCCTACTTTGCGCAATTCATATGCGACGACCAAGACAAATCAACCACCACACCACTTTCTGTGACAGCGTAATTCACCACCGTGACTCTCATCACTTTCGCCATCCACATCATACAATAGCCCATTGGCTCCTCCTCTTCTCTCAGAGAAACGCAATCGTGGTGGATGTGCAAGCAAGTGCATGAGTGGGCTAGGGCTGCCAAGAGTCGAAGAAAAAGAAAACATTTTTTTTTTTTTTTTTCGAGAAAACAAAGAAGGGAATTATTTTATTTTACTTTTACAAAAAAGAGATAAGGATTCGCCTGGGTGCAAGTAGTTCATTACAAAACAGAACTTTCAGACTGATCGTGATTAGGAGGAAAGATCTGAAGACTAATTGTGAACTGATGGTATTATGCTCTGATATCCTTGGCATGGTAAGTGCCTACAGTTTTGCCTTGCAAATCCTCAAGGACGTAATAGCAATTGCCTGTCTTTTGCCGTACTCTGGCCTTCACAAAAGCCGGAGCAAGTTTGGCATTAAAGTTATGTTGCCAGTTCCCAAGTAGAAATTGTTGGTTGTAGTGTGCACGCTGTTTCCACATTTCAGACATGTGTCCATAACAGTAACAGTGTGTATAATGGATCAAAGTGCGTACTGTTTGCACTGCAGGATGTAACGTTGACCAAAGTGGGGAATAGGTTTTACCTCATAAAATTACTATTTCGGGAAACACACATAATGGGATTTTGGCTATGACTTGTAACCGAAATGTGTCCGAATTTTAGTGAGCTGTCAAATTTGTTTTAATGTGTTTGTAAGTTGGTTCGCACGAAACAGAAAATGTGAAATAGAAATACTGATACCAATATAAAACGTAAACACATAACCTTCCCTCTTTAATGGGGATGCAAATAAAATGTCATGAAAATGGTAAAGCAGGTATAATATTATGCGAATTTAATAATTGCATATCTTCGTACCCGAATGCAAAATATTCAAACGAAAATCAGTTTTACCACAAATATCAATAAGTTGTAGTGGCAAAAACTCACACGCTCAAGAAATATTGAGTATTTATAATATTCGATTTTATTTTCAAGCTTCTTTTATTTTCCCAGGGACTATTTTTTTTTTCTTTTTTCTGATAATGAATCCCAATTAGAATCAGAAGACGGCCATTTGCCTGCCATATGGATTTCTTTAGGAAGAATCACAGGGTGCATGCACAATCTACATACATTCAGGAAATGTTGTTTTTTGTGCGTTTATTATTATTGTGTCGTAATATTTAAATAATTCATTCTATTAAATTCTAACTTTTAATGAAAGAGAACATGTAAAAAAAAGGTTGGTGAAAATAATAACAAAGGGATTTGCAAATGTTATTATGTTTCCGCCTCTAACTTTTGGTAACGCGATTTTGGTGTGCTTAAATCTATAAAATAAAGTGAACATTTTTACATGTAGGTATGTTACTGAGATATAACTTTAATAAATATAACGTTTTTAGTTCATTTGGGACATTTTTTTTGCTAAAGAAAATTTGTGTAATAAATCTTTGTAGAAGGTTTATGACATTTCTAGCATTATTACAATTACATAATGTATGTAACATGCTATTTATAAAAATATATTGATAGCATTTGATACAAGTTCCATTTCCATTTTTTACAATTTAATCTGCTGCAGTTTTATGTAGCAAAATCAAAAAACATTCTCATTTTTCTCCTACTAAAATACTGAAACGTCAAAAAGCAGCGCGGTGCACATAGTAAAAGTAAAATTAAAATTTTATTCGACGTCGTGCTACAACGGCAAACAATTTTTTTGTACACTGTTTAAAATGAAAATTAATTCTTTAGGAGGAAAACTCATTAAAAGATATTAGTATTCTTAAATAATGAAGTCTATATTACAATATTTCGATTCTTTATAGATAAATTCATTGTTCATCATTTCCCTATTCACGATGTTTTTTTTTTATGCCACCCTATATTCCCTTTTACGATTGGTGCTCAATGTCATATAATATTCTCCGTGCACACCGCTCGCCTACATTCAAAGGAGCATGTTACATGTGTGAGTATAAATGCTCTACCTAGTTTGTCTCAGTACACTTACTGCAGACAATAGTTTGTTGTATGTGTGAAAATTGTTTGCAAATAAAAGCGCCAAAATACAATGGTAACTCTCGGTGGACACAAATTAGACTTTGCGCTGTGAGTTCGCCTAGTTGTTAAGTGGAAACATAAAACAGCAACCTCGCAGGTTTTGTGTGTGTTGAAATGTAACTTTAAAGGACATTTGTAGCTTTGAGGCCATTAATGGTAACACAAATGTCAAATAGTTACCATCTTATTGGAATGGAGCTTATCGACACAAAACTGAGTCCAATATCCCGTTTGGCGACTATAATTCAAGATAATAGTCACAAATTTCTACTTGGGTTGCTTTGCGCGAAATTGCGCCTAAACACTTCTTGACCGACTTTTTTTTTTTTTTTTTTTTTTTTTATCAACCGAATGTGAGACCTCACTTTAACAGACAAAGTAATTTCTTAGAAAAACGCCTAATTATTGAACGGTCGACGCGTTCTGAAGCGTTGGATTGTGGAGAATACAAAGCCGTGTATGTATGTTTTATTCCGTAGTTGTTCAGGAACGAATTGAACTCAGAAGACTTAAACTGAACTCCATTATCGGTTATCACGACTTCGGGTACCCCGAATACTGGAAAGATTTGGTTTTGGAGATAGACACACATTGGTTTGGTGACGAATCGTTTCAATGGGAGAAGGAAATGGAATTTGGAAAAGTGATCCAAGATGACAAGCAGACCTATATTTCCTTGTTTGGATCTTGGAAAAGGACCAATCAAATCCATATAAAGTCGCTGGAATGGTCGGACCGAAATACTTTGCAAACCCATAGGAGGTCGTAAGGAATGATTGGGATGCTTTATCATTTTGTATGTTTCACATGCCTGACCCATAGCTCGTACTTGGGCAACCAATTTAGGCCAGAAAAATGTTTGTTTAATTCTCTCCAAGTTTTTACCTATTCCCCCGTGTGCTGAAGTAGCGGATTCATGGGCTTGCTTGATGACGTCGTCGGTCAACTTCGCTGGGATCCATAGCTTCCAGGCCTTATGTTCCTGAAGCTCATCTCCAGAGGAGTAATCGGTTCTCTTGTAAACATACCTATCTACTACCTTCAGATCGGGTAACTGTTCTTGGTGCGCCGTTATGCGCCTTTTCAAATCATTATATTCCTCAGAATCAAACTCAGGTGAGTCGAGCGACACCAAAGGTTCTACTAGCTCAAGCGCTGAGACATCACCTTCGTGTACTCTCGAAAGAGCATCTGGCACAATGTTATCGGCTCCCTTCCGGTGCTTAATCACAAAGTTGTAGGCTTGTAATTTTAACGCCCATCGACCCAATCTTCCGTTCAAATCTTGATGGTTCATTAACCATTTCAGTGAGGCATGGTCGGTAATCACTGTAAATTCGGTGCCTTCAATAAAAGGACGAAATTGCTTTATACTAAGCACTGCCGCAAGACATTCCTGTTCAGTTACAGAATAGTTTTTCTGAGCCTTGTTCAATTTCTTTGACCAGTAGGCCAACGGTACTTCGTGGTTATCATCGTCTAGCTGGGCTAGGACGCCTCCCACTCCGGTCTGGCTTGCATCACAATTTACAATAAAAGGCTTGTTAAAATTAGGCGTGTGCAAGACAGGGGCGGTAGTAAGGTGTGTCTTAAGACTATCAAAAGCATGTTGTGCTTCCGCCGTCCACTGTAGTGACTTAGTCCTTTTGAGCAAGTCCGTAAGCGGAGAACAAAGGGATGCGAAGTTAGAAACAAATTTGCGATACCACCCGGCCATTCCGAGAAATCGCCGGAGTTGCTTCACCGAGGTAGGAACCGGATAGTCTACAATAGATTGGATTTTGGACGGGTCAGTTGTAATGAGCCCATGGCCAATAACGTGTCCAAGATACTTTACTTCTCGAAGACAAAATCGACTCTTCCCAACGTTTATGGTGAGTCTAGCTTTCTTTAAGTGGTTGCTCACCTCCATCAAGAGTTGCATATGACTTTCGAAATCTTCCGACATCACCAGTAAGTCATCGAGGTACACAAATACCTGTTCGCGAAGTTCACCCGGGATAACTTTATCCATGAGCCTACACATGGTTTGAGGCGCATTACAAAGCCCAAAAGGCATAACCGTGTAATGATATAAGGGCCGATTAGACACCGTAAAAGCAGTTTTCTCACGCGAACTCATCTCCAGAGGGATTTGCCAGAAGGCATCCTTTAGATCTAAGCTGGAGATAAACTCAGCGCGAGGCAACCTGCTTAGAATGCCTTGAATGTGAGGTAAGGGATACGCGTCCTTGACAGTAACGGCATTTACTTTCCTTGAGTCTAAGCAAAGCCTGACTTTTCCGGGTTTACGTACTAGGACTACGGGCGAACTCCAGGAACTCTGCGATTCCTCTATGACTCCTAGTGCCAACATTCGATCCACTTCATCGAACATAAATTTCTCAATTGCTGGTGATATCGGGTAATGTCGCTGCTTGATGGCGGTGGCATCCCCGGTATTTATGACATGTTCCAGAAGGGATGTCTTGCCTAGGCCATTTCTCTCAAACGACGGAAAAAATGACTTGATGATTTCTGGACTATGTTTCTGGGCTCGAGACAGCTCATGAACGTCCGAAGATAAGGTGTTATGGTCTTCGATCTTGATTTCGGCTAGGATGTCTGGAGCTAAACCGAACTTCCGCCAGAAATCTATGCCGAGGTAAAGTTTCTGAGCTAGGGATGGTACAAGATACAGTTGGATGGAGTTGGTTATTCCGCGAAATGAAATATCTACGTTAGCGTAGCCTTCAACCAATTGTGGATTACCGTCAGCTGTATTGATGGTGGATCTAAATTTCTTTATTTTAATATCGCTACCCATGATGTCAGTGGCTAGGGATGAACCTGCACAGCTGATGCAAGCACCGCTTTCTAACAATCCTTCTATGCTGGTCCCAAGCAGTTCTACAGATGCGTAAGGACGAACGTCATTGCTGCGGAAACTGATTGCCGACAGCAGGAATTTCCGGTTCGTAAGAACCTTCTTCCAAAAACGTCGCATCCGCAAGGTAGAGCGCTTGGGTTTACCTTTTGGGGCAAATTTCCGATCCAAAAATCCTCTTACGGGCTGTTTCATATTCCAGCAAACGTAAGTGATATGGCTTAAAGGTTCGCGTGTTCTTGGGTGGAATAACTGACTCAACTTCTTCTGTAATAACAGGGAGCTGGTCTCGTGACAAAATGGTGTAACTGTCAAGTGCGGTTGGTGCTGGAGATGCGATTGGGGATTGGGAATCTATGGTTGCGTCGGCTCGAACCTCGGATGTGAGCGGCCGACTCTTCTCACATCCCTCTGTCGGTTTCCCGATTGCATACAGGATATGCAATTAGGTTTATAGACATTGGCTGCCCCGCATCCGTAACAGAAGATACGACGCGGTTGAAGGCACATGTCGAAGCGATGTCCTTCCTCTTCGCAGTTCCAACATTTCAGATTGGAGATGGCACAGTTACCAACCTCTCCCTCTCCAATTACATGGTTAATCTGAGCAGGACCAATGGTGTTGTCTGGGTGGTTAAATTCTAATTCTGAGATCTGACGGCGACCTGGATTTCTAATCTGCCAAGGTGAGCGCGACAGATCCTCGATAAATCGCTCTCTCCCTTCGCACACTTTCCGTAACTCGGCCACGGCGCGAATATCGAGATGTAAAATTTCATGTCTGACCTCTGGACGAAGATTGCGAATCAAGATCTCGACTAGGTCGGTTTCTGAAATTGGAGATCTGAGACGGTCTGTTAGAGTTATAATGCTATCATAGAAATCGTCGAATTTCTCTTTATCTCGTTGCTTACGACAGCGGATAGCGTCTCTGATGTCATAGTCCGTTCGACTATCTTTGTATTGAGCGCGAAGCTCATCCACCAAGGTGATCCAACTGAAATTAGGATTAGCCTTGTATAAACGCCAAAACCAGTCTTTAGCCTTACCTACGAAAAGTATGTGAGCGTTACTACACAATAACTCAAAATCTCCTCCTAGGCTTTGTCTTGTCAGGGAGTGGACTTGATAAATGAAATTATCCACAGGTATTCCTGTGTTAAGTCCATCAAAATTTAAATGCCAATTGTAAATTATATTGGAAACTTTGACAGCTGTGGCAACATCAAAACGACTTGCTGTAGGATGCGCGGTTGGTAATACTGGTGGTGGTGCTCTGGACGTGATTTCTGGGGGCCTTGCAACAAATTCTTCCTGTGGAGGAGTTGCGATGGTAGGTGGCGGTGCTGGTGGAACTTGATTTTGAATGGCTAAGTTGCTTAAACAACGGCTCACGTTAAATTCAATGGTATTTAAAAGGTTTTGATTCAAGCGTTCAAACATGGCCTGCTGTTGCTGCAATAGCGATTGGTTTACTACTTCCTGAATCTGTGCATTCATAACTGGGCTAACATGAGCAGGTGCGACAGGTAGTGGAAGGGAATTCCTTGCTTCTAAACTAGGAAATCGCTTCTTAGGTCTACGAGAAGACTTGTCTGCTTGCGGTGTAGCTGTATGGATCCAAGTAGTCGGACGTTGGTGTTTGGATTGTGATCTAGTGTTGTGAAATGACTGCTTTGGAATCGCCCCTCGATTGGACGCTGGCGATTTCCAGTCTTTAACTGAGTCAATCGTGCATGGCTATCTACACATAGGACAGGTTTCTGATTGGGATAACCAGTCTTGAAGACAAGTTTTATGGTGCACATGTTTACATGTTGTGATAACCTTTACTGCGGTGTCACTTAAACTTTCGGAACAAACGACGCAGGTATTGGTAGAAGGTGCGGAGGCAGGTTCCTCTACGGTAAGGTTTAAACTTTCGTTACTACGATGTACTGGCATAATAATAATACTACTAAACGGTCTTATGTTGTCCGGAAGGCTATAGGTAACATACATTAACTAACTTAAAGGTCGCTATCCTAAAGATGCATATGTAATTCTAATTGGTGTGGTTGCAGGAACAAAACAAAAAAAAAAAAAAAAAAATCAGAAGCTGACGTGCAAAGGGTCCATCGGACGGGTATTCTCTAGGAAAATCTAAGAGTCCGGTGTTTCCTGGGGACACTTTGAACGAAGAATTTGTGTTGGGTTTGATGGGGATGGTCCATCGGATTGATACTCTCGAGACACAAGAGGTTCAATATTTCCAGAAGGGATCCTTACAACAATAAAAATGAGCAGGAAGCCAATTGATGAGTGAGATCCATCGGACGGATACTCTCTAGAAGACAGAAGAGTTCTGTAGTTCCAGAGGACTCTCTCAGCAATAAGAACTTCGCCGTTTAATACAGCCAGAGGAATCATCATTGGATAGAAGAGCAACATATTACATCACTACTCCAATTATTCCAAACGATGTTCCAGTACTGGGTTTATAGAAATAGTCTATTGAAACTAATATAGAAAAAAAATTGTAATTTAGTTTTGGGCTAAAAGAGAAGCATACACATGGTAACTAAGATAGCGTTGGTCACCGAAAACTGTTTCGAACTTAATTTCTGTTCTAGCTACACTTCACTTCGCCCCACGTTGGGCGCCATTTAAATATGTAACGGTCAGGTAAAACTGTAAAACGTCTTTGGCCTTCGCCTGCCCTATTGGGAAGCGAGACGGTGTAAAAGAGGAAAAACGAGGAAAAACAAAGAGGTGTGGCCTGGGATGCCTGAGCGGGTATGCATGCCTAGCGTTGCTCTAGCTAGCTCGCCGGATTGGGGGGTCCTTGCTCATATCCGCGGCCTTACCATTTGTAGAGTCGGTACTAATGCAATCCACACAGCCTTACTTTCCATATCGCACCACACGCCCTTAAGGTAAAGTGAGAATCTCCATTTTGAAAGTTCTAAAAAGGTTGTTTCCGGCATTTTGGGAAACAGAACGACAATCGATCGACACCGAGCGGCCATTGTGGAAGGAAAATAAAATTTTGTAGAAAAGGGCGATAACTGCGCCATCATATATATTTAAAAATAAAAGAAAACGAGAAAAACAATCTTTCCATTACAGCTTCAGAAGTGGGATGGCCAACATGGAAAAAAGAGTGACACGTGGGGATTTGACTCGTGCGTTAGACAACGCTGGCCTACCATATTCATCTACAGCAACAGTGATCCAATTGCGTCAACTGCTAGCCGCTGAGGAAGACATCGGACGTCCACGTGCTGGCCCTACCGAAGAAGTGGAAGATGACGCCGGCACCGCTAATGGACCTATCAGCGCAACAGGTGAGGCTGGTGCCGCTGCGGCATCAAATAGTGCATTGAACGACGCTACATGTGCTAGCTTGGCATATGACGAAGATGAGGAAGATCTCGACGAAATCATCGCAAAGCTCGAAAAGAAGAAGAAAGTCTTACAGCTACGCCAGGAGCTCAAGGTTTTGGAAGATTCCTCCGTGCCGGACCTCCAGCGGCTCAGTATCACCGACGTGGAGTCAATCGTACCCAAATACTCCGGAGACGACGCATACTCCATCGAAAAGTGGATCTCCGATTTCGAAAGTGCCGTCAAACTGAGCCGTTGTACAGACCATTTTAAGTACATGGCTATGCGGCGACTGCTAACTGGAACGGCTGCCGTTTTTCTCCGTACTTCATTGGCCAACAATTACGAAGAATTGAGAACAGCCTTGCGCAAACAATTTCATCGTCACGTCACAACAAACGACGTCTACAAGCAGCTGCAGAAGAGGCATCATACCAGAGGAGAAAACATAGTAAGCTACATGCTCTCCATGCAAGAGATCGCAGCACAAGCAACTATATACGAGAAGGACGTCATCAGTGCAATAATTGAAGGCCTGGGTGACCGAAGTGCGTACACGTCAATTTTGTACACCGCCAGAAGCATAGACGAACTTCAGGAGCTTCTTCTTATATACGATAAGAGAAGAAATAGTGACAGCATTCCAGCCACAACTTCTCATCAAACAAGGCAACCAGTCCAAGTGTCAGCATCGACCTCCGCCTCTCTTGTTCGTTGCTTTAACTGTTCGCTGTATGGGCACATTTCAAATCAGTGCCCAAAAGCTAAGCGGACAGCTGGATCATGTTTCCGATGTGGCGGGAAAGACCACATGATTAAGGACTGTAAGCAGCCGTCCAGCCGGGTGAATGTTGTAAAGAGCGAAGAAGACGATAGGCATATGCAGCAGATTGAAGAACATGAAAATGTAAGTGTTGTTTTTTTGTGTCGAGGCTTGAGAAACAAAGTAATAATGTGTACTTCTTTAATTGATAGTGGTAGTCCGGTCAGTTTTGTCGCAAAGAATTGTATCCCGTCCGATTGTTACATTTATATGCCGGTCCATCTAAACTACTATGGATTAAGCGGTGAACAAATCAAAACATTTGGTAAAATTAACTGTCAGATCACAATATTTAATAAGACTAACGAGATCTCTCTAATTGTAGTAGAAAATCAACTTTTGCCGAGAACCTTACCTCTAGGTCGTGATTTTCTTCGTATATTTAACATAAAATTTTATATGAGCGATTGTGACATTTACTTAAATAATGAAATAAAAGAATCGGACAAAAATATTTGTTTGCCTTACGTTTCTCAAGCCTCAAGCAAAGTTATAGATATTGATTGTTCAACAAATGCAAATAAAATAATAAATAACCCCAGCAATACCGACGCTGAAATTGGAATGAACTTTATCCAGTGTTGTGGTAGGGATATCAATAATAATAAGAATGAATTAGATGTTGACCCTCGTTCCGGTGCTGGGGAGAGGCTATTGCCGGTTTCATTGTTTTCTGATCGCCAAAATAGTGAATTGTCTAGTGAGCTATTGCCTATTGAAGTGCCTTCCGAGTGTTTAGTTAGTGGAGACCAGGTTAATCGCCAAAGTAGTGAATTGTTTAGTGACCCATTGCTTATCGAAGTGCCCCCTCTGTGTTTAGTCAACCAGGCAAATAATTGTCAAAACACCGAATTGACCAGTGAGTGTCTATTGGAAGGTGATACTTTAAATCACAACAGTTGTGATATATTCCAAATTGACATCGGAGACTATAACAATCACCTTGATAACTGGGATATAAGTCATTCATTATCAAAAACTAATTTAGCAAATGTTCGGAGGATAATAATTGATCACTATCTAAATTTCCCTAAGGAAGAAAATGATAGCTTATTCGAAATGAGTATCAAGCTCTCCTCTGACCAATGTGTATATTCTTCTCCTCGTAGGCTATCTTATAAAGACAAAGCAGAAACTGATAGAATCACTAGTGAATTAATAAAAGAAGGTGTAATAAGACCAAGTAACTCTCCCTACGCATCGCCTATAGTATTAGTGAAAAAAAAAGAGCGGAGATATTAGGATGTGCGTTGATTACAGAAACTTGAATAAAATCACTATCAGAGACAACTATCCTTTGCCGTTGATCGAAGATTGCCTGGAGTATTTGGGAGGGAAGAGATATTTTACTTTATTAGACTTGAAGAGTGGGTTTCACCAAGTGAAGATGGCGGAGAACTCAATCAAATTCACCTCTTTCGTCACCCCAAATGGACAGTTTGAGTATGTAAAAATGCCTTTTGGTCTTAAAAATGCCCCCTCGGTATTCCAAAGATTTATAACATTTGTCCTGAAAGAATTTGTCGATAGAGGTCTCATAATTGTCTATATGGATGATATATTGCTAGCTTCGGTAGATCTTTCGGAACATTTGGAGTTGCTGAAATCGGTTTTAGAGGCTTTAGCGAAGCATGGACTTGAACTGAACTTTTCAAAGAGTAAATTTTGCTACGCTGAAATCCAATACCTGGGTTACAGTGTTAGTAATAAAGGCATTGCGCCGCATGAACGCCATAAGGAGGCCATAGCGAGGTATCCGATACCACAGACCCAAAAGCAGTTGCAATCTTTTGTAGGTTTATGTGCCTATTTTCGCAAATTTGTTCCTCAATTCTCGCTCATCGCGAAGCCGTTGTATGATATGTTAAAAGGGAATAGTAAAGTTAAATTGAACGATAAATATTTAGCTGCCATAGAAGAATTAAAGAGGAAATTGGTTGAGTCTCCGGTATTATCTATATATGACCCCAAGAATGATACCGAGCTGCATTGCGATGCCAGCGCTTCCGGGTATGGTGCAGTCCTGATGCAGCGACAGTCCGATGGAAAGTTCCATCCAGTGTTTTATTTCTCCAAGCGAGCTACTAACGCTGAGAGTCGATATCATAGCTTCGAATTGGAAACCCTTGCGATAATTTATGCACTTCGGCGATTCAGAGTGTATTTGGAGGGAATTCCGTTCAAGATAATTACTGGCTGCAACTCATTGACTCTCACTCTTAACAAAAGAACGCTGAACCCTAGAATAGCCCGATGGGCTCTTGAGTTGCAAAATTACGACTATGTAGTTCAGCACAGGAGTGGGAGCAATACGGGACACGTAGACGCGCTGAGTCGCTGTGAGGTAATTTGTAGCATTAGTGAAGATGACATTGAGTTCCAGTTGTGCGCAACACAGAGTAGGGACCCAGGTATAATTCGACTTCGCGATCAGCTAGAAAAGGGATCGTTGGATTGGTATGATCTAAACGATGGGATAGTCTACCGAAAGGACTCCAAAGGCGGTATTTGCTTTTGTGTGCCAAAAGAAATGGAAGATAATGTGATAAGGTTATGTCATGAGAAGATTGGTCACCTGGGAATAAATAAAACGTATAGCCAAATAAGAAGGCACTATTGGTTTCCTGAAATGAGATTGAACGTAGAAAACATTTATAAAAAACTGTATAAAGTGTACAATGTATTCACCCCCTCTACGAGTAAACCAAAAGAACCTATATAGTATTCCCAAAGAGCCTGTGCCTTTCGACACGATTCATATCGATCACCTTGGACCATTGCCTTCTATACGGTCTAAAAGAAAGCACTTGCTAGTAATAGTTGATAGCTTCACTAAATATGTAAAGCTTTATCCAGTAAACTCCACTAGCACAAAGGAAGTTATTGAGTGTTTGAAAAAATATTTCCAATATTACAGCCGCCCTCGCAGAATAGTTTCCGACCGCGGAACTTGTTTTACGTCTTTGGAATTTAGCAAATTTCTGCTGGATAATAATAACGGGTGATTTTTTAGCTGGTTTGGTTTTGGCAACACTGGTTTTGACAGCTGACGTGTGTTTAGTTTTATCGAAAAATTGTGTTCAGCGATGAGGCTCATTTTTTGTTGAATGGGTACGTAAATAAGCAAAATTGCCGCATTTGGAGTGAATATCAGCCAGAAGCATTGCAACAGCTACCAATGCATCCCGAAAGAGCCACTGTTTGGTGCGGTTTATGGGCCGGCGGCATTATTGGGCCATATTTCTTCAAAGATGATGCGAATCGCAGCGTTACTGTCAATGGTGAACAGTAAATTTCACGTTTCGGGCCGGTCAATTGGCCGCCTAGATCGTGCGATTTGACACCATTAGATTATTTTTTGTGGGGGTATGTCAAGGCTAATGTGTATAGGGACAAGCCTGCTTCGATTGACGCACTGGAAGCCAACATCCATGCATTCATTCGTGAGATACCGGCCGATATGTGTGAAAGAGTATGCCAAAATTGGACTCAGCGGATGGGCTACCTGAGACGCAGCCGCGGTCAACATTTGCATGAAATTATCTTTAAACATTAAATTGCAAGGTTGAAACTATCGATTCAAATAAATATTTCATTCATTTTTTCGATTTTTTTGTGTTTTTTTTTTTTTAAAAAGTTCTAAACCTCTCAAAAAATCACCCGTTATAAGCCACATAAAAGTAGCCGTAGGTTCTCCCCAGGCGAATGGTCAGGTAGAAAGGGTAAACCGCGTTTTAACACCCATGCTTAGTAAATTGAGTGAACCATTAGAGCATTCCGACTGGGTTTCTAAGCTTATAAGCGCCGAGTTTGCAGTAAATAATTCCACCCATTCTTCGACCCGTACGACACCTGCCTGTTTACTTTTCGTTGTGGAACAGAGAGGCACCTCAATCGATCCACTGACCGAGTTCGTGCAGGACAAAAACGGTTCTCAGGGACGTGACTTAGGGAAATTAAGACATGATGCCGGCGCAGCCATACTCGAATCTCAGCACCGCAACGAGAGGTATTTTCAGAGTCATAACACACATGCCAAGCAATTCTCATGTGGCGATTACGTTGTAATAAAGAACGTTGACAGCTCCGCCGGTTCAAATAAAAAGTTCATTCCAAAGTTCAAGGGTCCCTACATTGTTCACAAAGTATTGGCAAATGACAGATACGTCATTAAAGATATTGAAAATTGCCAGGTTACGCAACTTCCATATGATGGGGTAATTGAGTCGCGAAATATTAAACTCTGGAAAGGTAAATTGCCTAGTAACTGAGACTATTTGTTGAACAATCAAAGATAGAAAAACAACACAATATGTAGTTTTAGAAATATTTGAATTATATAACACCTTGGGTTTTATAATCATGTACTTACAAACACATTATATATATTTTTAAACATTCATCTGTACTAACCGTTTTATGTGATCGTGGTCGATCAATTGTCAGAATGGCCGAGATGTAGAGTCGGTACTAATGCAATCCACACAGCCTTACTTTCCATATCGCACCACACGCCCTTAAGGAAAAGTGAGAATCTCCATTTTGAAAGTTCTAAAAAGGTTGTTTCCGGCATTTTGGGAAACAGAACGACAATCGATCGACACCGAGCGGCCATTGTGGAAGGAAAATAAAATTTTGTAGAAAAGGGCGATAACTGCGCCATCATATATATTTAAAAATAAAAGAAAACGAGAAAAACAAACTTTCCATTACACATTCATACTTAATTTTTGCATGCATAGGGAAAGCAAAAATAAAACAAACTAAAACTCTACACCGAGGTCCGGTGCTCGCGTAAAGTCGTCGTAACACCTAACGTTCCTGCAAAGAAACACACCTGAACTACCTCAGCCAGAAGCATGAAAGCTGGTAGTATCATCTTCGGCATATCCCTCCCTTCCATGGTCACTGCGTTCGGAGTCTGAGTGACCCCACTCTTTGGATAGCTTACCTTTACAAAGCTAACCTATTCCGGGACAATCATAAGACCTTTGATTCGTTTAATCAATTATAAAATTCATTGTTTTATTTGTTAAATCAACTAACAGATAATTTATCAACGAGAAGAAAAAAAAATTATAAAAAAAAACTGATGGCTCAATAAGGATACAGTTATTCAATATTCTTAAAGTCTGACTAAATCACTTAAATACATATCTTTTACAATAAAAAAATATTTAAATTGTAAGCAGTACAATTGCCCATAATTTTAATATATAGTACTAGATATATCTGTGGACTAATCTTCATCCTGCATAAGCTTGAGACGGAAAAAAAAATTCAAAAAAAAAATTACAATAACCTGTTCGGAGCCTATATTAATCAGCGCTGTAGATTATATCTCCTACGATCAATATCCTCCCCTTTTGGGAGACATAAATGCAAAAAAAATTAAAAATTGTAATGGTCTCTTGACGCTATATGCACTTTGAATTCCAAAGTGTGTCTCAACAGAAAAAAAAGTAAAGAACTAAGCTAACTATCTTTCAACACAGGTAAGGAAGTAAAAAAAAATATTTTTTCTCTTTTTCTTTTCAAAAAAAAAAAAAACTACACAACCTCAACAGGCGGTTTATGTCGAACGCAAATTTGGTTCGAGTCAAGAATCATAGAAACATAAATATTTAAATCATAGATATCAAAAACCTACTTACTTACGAACTAGTCATAAAAGAAGAAAAAGAATTATTTCCTTCTTACGGAAAGTTTAAGATATATAATATATATATATTTTCTCGAAAGGATACACAAAGATATTGAATTGTATTCGTTACTAAATAGGTAAAAATTTAGATAGTTTTTTTTTCAAATTAATCGCGGGCGCAAGACAGTTGCACACTACCTCAACAGGATTTACGTGATGGTATCAAAACCCAGCAAAAAGAAAAAGTTACAGATACAAAGATTTTTTTTTTTTTTTTTTTTAAACAATCTACTAAATCTACCAAAAGAGTCACAAAAATAATAATAAAAAAAATCACGAAATGACCTTATGTCCTGAGGAGATCGGTGGGGGTGACAGCTTTGTTAGTGGTAAATCCAATAGATTCCTTGGGGTGATGATGGAAGCTCGTCCGCTCAACACACATTGGCAGCAAAAAAATTGTTAGCCGTCTAGGCGGTCAGGAGACGGGTCGTTAAGCCGCTCTGATTCGCGTTCACTCATTGAGTATTATTTAGTCTTTAACACTGATAATTAATTGCAGAAATGTATGTTTTTTTTTTCTTTCACACTAGATAGCGGGTTCATAGGGGACGAATCTACCCTGGTCTTGAGACGGGTCGTTAGGCCGCTCGTATTTGAGTTCACTCACTTAATCGGGGGTGGTGGTTTGGTGACACATTGATCACTCACCGCATACGTCGTTAATCCGGGGATTTGTGTTTGCCACGCAGACAGTTTTTTTTTTTTTTTTTTTTTTATAAATCCCACGCCCAGTTGGCTGACACTGCGACCTGAAAGATCTATTGTATCAATTGGGGAGAGGTTATTCTAAGAGACTAGTGACTTCCCCGATGAAGGTCAATAAGTCCTTAGTAGCAGATTGCGCTATGTCTGCTGGCGAACGAGTCTCTCGATTAAAGACACGTTTTCTTAACCAATGAAGAGCCGGGCATTCACAGAGGATGTGTTCGGAGGATTCGACATCCTCCAGACAGAATCTGCATTCTGTTTCCGGACACAGGTTCATTTTGTTGAGGTGATATCTAAGGCCACAGTGACCTGTGAGAAAGCCCGCAAGCTTTCTTATATTATCCTTGCTGAGTCCAAGGATTTCTTTGTATGAGTAAGGCCTAATTAAACGTTTGGATTGTCTTAGACCTGGGACATGTTCCCAGTATTCTAGACGAAGTTGTTTTTCCCAATCGTTAATTTGTCTTAGCGCACTAGTCCAGTTGACTGTGCAGTAGGGTTCTGGTCCACAGAGGAGAGATTCGGAACCAGCTCTAGCTAATCTATCGGCCTGTTCGTTGCCTGCAATACCCCGATGACCTGGCACCCAGCCAAGCCTTACCTTGTTGTGCTTGGATAGGGCTTGCAGAGCATCGTGGCAGCATTTAACTGTTCTGGAGTCCATTGTATTGGACGCCAAAGCTTTTAAGGCTGCCTGACTGTCTGAGAAGATTTGAATGATTGCGCCTTTCATGCCTTTTTTGGATATTAAATCAGCGCAAATTTCTATAGCATGGATTTCCGCCTGAAAAACCGTTGGACACATTCCCATGGGTATCGAGATTTTGGTGTTGGGTCCAAAGACACCAGCTCCAACTCCGGAATCCATTTTTGATCCGTCGGTATACCATACTAAGGTTTTTGGGTTGAGTGTCGGAACACCATTAGTCCACGAGGCACGTTCAAGTATTTCTACTTCGTAAAGCTTCCCGAAACTGTACTTCCTAACCATAGTGTCCGGGAGTGAGCAGAACATGTTCAAGTTTGGGATTAGGTTAAGTATTTTCAGATGTCCCACATGGTTAACTGATTTAAACCTATATTCTAGCTGCATTTTGATGGCACATCTAGCTGCAGTCTTCATAATGAAGTACGGCAAAGGTGAGAGCCCAATAATGGCCTCAAGTGATGTTGTAGGACAAGTGCGCATTGCACCTGTGATACCGAGACAGGCAATCCTTTGAAGCTTCTGAAGCTTGTTTGCCGTGGTTCGTTCAAGTACTTTTGGCCACCAGACGATTGCGGCGTACGAGATAATGGGCCTTACCATCATGGTATACAGCCAGTGTATCATTCTGGGACTGAGACCCCAAGTTCTGCCGTACAGACTCCTACTGGCCCACATGGCTCTAGAGGCACGTTCTGTGGCGGACTTGATGTGTAAGTTCCAGTTTAGTTTCTTATCTAGGATGATACCTAGATATTTAACTTCGTTGGAATAGTTTAAAGTAGTTCCGTTCAGGATAAGGGGTCCTAAATTGACAATTCTCCTTCTGGTGAAAGGAACTAGAATAGTTTTGCTAGGATTGATAGATAAACCTTCCGTAGTGCACCATTCTGAAACATGTAGTAGAGCACTCCTCATTCTACTATTAACGGTAGCGCAATGCTTACCCCTAATGATAATTGCCAAGTCGTCGGCATATCCGATGGCGTCATAACCTAGATTATGTAACTTGACTAATAGACTGTCTATGACCAGTGACCATAGCAATGGGGATAGTACACCTCCTTGAGGGCATCCTTTGACTGCTGTCACTGACACAGCCACTCCTCCTGACGAGGATGTTATTACTCGATTTTCCAGCATGGCTCGGATCCAGCGGTTCGTCGAGTCTTCGATACCCTTACAACTGATTGCCCTAGCAATCGAGTCGTATCCGGTATTGTCGAAAGCACCCTCAACATCTAAGAATGCTCCTAGGGCAATTTCCTTGTGGCTAAAGGCGTCTTCTATCTTTTTGACGAGATGGTGAAGAGCACCTTCAGTGGATTTGCCTTTTCTGTACGCAAACTGATTTGAGTGTAGAGGATTATATATTAATATCTGACCTCTGATATGAACATCAATTAATCTTTCCATAGTTTTAAGAACAAAGGATGTTGGACTGATAGGTCTATATGATTTAGGTAGCTCGCTTGGCCTGTTGCCATTTTTGGGAATGAATATTACGTTCACTTGTCTCCAAGTGGCAGGAATGTATCCCCAATTGTAACTAGCCCTAAATAAGATTGTAATTGCTGGCAGTATGACATCAATCACCCTCTGAATAAGGGCTGGGAAAATGCCGTCACCACCAGGTGCTTTAAAAGGTTTGAAGGAACCAACTGCCCAACTGACCTTGTCTGGACTGAAAATCTTACCAGATAGACTATTTACTCGTCTAGAAACAGAGATCCTGGGATCAATGTCGTATGAGTGTTCGTGCGATTCACGGATAGACGAGCCCGGGAAATGAACCTGAAGTAAGGTTTTGATTGTTTCCGTACGGTCCGTCGTGTAGGTTCCATCCGCTTTCTTAAGTAGGCCTACACAGTTAGAATGATCTTTTCTTAGAGCCTTGTGGATGCGAGCTGCCACTGGCATATCTAATATGTCTTCACAGCATTTTTTCCAGGAGGCCCTTTTAGATCGTCTTAATTCTAAGTTGTAATTTGTGAGAGCGGATCTGTATTCGTCCCACATTTTACTTATTTTCGCTCGATTGAAGAGTTTTCTAACCTTCCTTCTGAGTTTGGTTAGTCTGTCATTCCACCATGGAACCTTACGGTTGCTCAGACTGGTTTTGCTGACACAACTACCATGGTAGGAGGTTATCAACACGTTGTTGAGCTGGTAAGCCGCCTCATCAATGTCCCCTATGGATTCGATTTGAGAGACAAGCAAATTTGTTTTTGAGATTACTAGTTCTCGATACATGTTCCAGTCCGTCGACTTGGGATCGTATCTGTTTTGTGCAGGTATAGATTGACCGGGTATATCAAACCTAATATGCTGGTGGTCTGATAAAGATGCTTCATCAGACACATGCCAATTTATTACGAAATTTGACATAAATGGACTGGCAAGAGTGAGATCAAGTACCTCCTCGCGTATCGCATTTATAAAGGTTGGTTTAGAACCTTTGTTTAGGATATCAACATTACTACCAATTAGAAATTCCAAAAGACACTCACCTCTTTTATTGTTGTTGCTGCTGCCCCATGCCATGTTGTGTGCGTTTGCATCGCACCCGATGATAAACTGCAGGTTGTTCGTTCTGCAGTAGCGTATCAAGTTCTGGACCTCAATGGGCGGAATGTTGGTGTCGTCGCCGGGGAAGTAAGCTGAGGCACAGACGATGTTATGTGTGCCTCGCTCTGTTGGAACTTCTATGAGCAGAGCCGCTAAATCTTTTGTGATGAATTCTGGAATTGGAAGAAAGTTGATATTTTTATCGATTAGGCAGGCCGCACGTGGCACTGGCTCGTCCCTTTTGTAAATAAGCTCACCTGCTTTATTTCCAAGACCTTTTATGTGCCCGCTGATAACCCATGGTTCTTGGATAAGTCCAAGGGTTATCTTTTCCTCGGTGAACCTCTTGGTAAGGGTAGCGGACGCGCCCTTAGCATGATGGAGGTTCGCCTGTAGCACCTTGAATGTGCTCATTGGTCCTCTTTGGAGGAACCGGCCTGCCTGAGTAGTTGAGCCTTTTTGGGGCCCTTTCCTCTGCGGCAAGCAGTCTGATCAGGACGACCTGTTTTCCTGAACCTGTCAGACTCGTCGTTTTTAAGGGTAGCGTGCCCAGAGGCTGCATTACTCTTCAAATAGGCATTTCTACCGCTACTTTTGAGGGCCATACTGCCCATTGGTTTGAGAGTGTGGCGGGTTGATGAAGCGCCTATCGCTGTCCCCGTATGTGCTGCCACCTGTGGTACGCTACGTTTGCTGCGCTTTTTTTTTCCGTTGCTGGGCGCAAACAAAAAAAAACGAAGAGATGGTTGTAAATACCGTTTTGTATCTCACCCTCGTCTGTCCTAGGGTGCACGTCTTGCAAACCCGGGCTAAGCTGCGGCTGGGGGGGTTGTTAAGCAGAACGAGGCTGACGAGTAAGACGACGGTGGTCAAGGACAGAAAATTAATTACTTACGTGCACGGATAAACAATGTTATATTGCTCATTCTTCCCTTCGTCGTTCACCGGAAACCACACTCACAAGTGCAGTAGGCTTAGGTGTTGTTGACCTACCTCTCTCTCTACCCACCCATCCTGAGTCCTCGTTGAATCTGTGAGGGACTCCCTAATGAAACTGGACCTGTTCCCGAAATCAAGACATTAATAAAACCTTTACTCCATTATATCACGCATCCTGTGCGTATTTAAACTTTTATTGAATAACAAAAAAAAGAAGAAACATGGTTGTCTGAGTCAAATACAAAGAAAATATGGAATGCCCACAAGGACAAACGAGCGCCGATATATCCTGAAGGGATTTACAATCAGGCGTGCCTTAAAATTATAAGTGAGAAGAAAAAAAAAATCTCACATATTATCTTACGTACATGTCGAATTGACTTAACTAATTCTACTGCGAAATTCGTATAAATAACAGACGAGAATTTCTTTACCCTTTATGGTATCCGCAAAAAAAAAAAAATAGTCGAGGTACTAATCCTCTCCTGCCCCTGCCAATGCATTGCCAGCTGCGAAGAAGGATCTTCTTCCCCTAACCCCAAATAAACAAAATTTAAATCGGGACGATCCCGTATATCGCGTAAATCGAAATCGCGCATTTATACTGATTTCACAAGAAAAAAAAATAATAATAATAGAAAAAAAAATATAAAAAGTTGTAAGGGGTGGCCGTAGGCAGCCTTATTAATATTTATAAATTTAGTGTAAGTAATTAAAGGTAAGCTAAAACAAGAGAAAATAATATGTTGTGTATTGAAACAATTTAATAATAGCTACGTTGAGTAAACATCTCTGCCACGACCATATAGGTCCCGTCTCCGTCCCTGCTTTCCCAATCTAATATGATGGGTAGCCTATGCTTCTGCAAGTCCTCTCTGTGCATCCTCAGGTGCTCACTGTACGTCCTTGGACGGATTTGTGTCTCTTCAATCAACAAAGATGTCTCTTACGTCCTTGGACGGATTGATAAAAATTCACTGAATTATTTAAGTTGCGTCTTTTACGTCCTGGGACGAAATTATAAAAGGAATCCGTAATTTATTCAAAGGGTGTCTTTTTACGTCCTTGGACGGATTAAAAAAAATCACTTAATTATTGTGTGATGTTGTCTTTTTACGTCCTTGGACGGATTAAAAAAAATCACTTAATTATTGAGTGACGTTGTCTTTTTACGTCCTTGGACGGATTAAAAAAAAATCACTTAATTATTGTGTGATGTTGTCTTTTTACGTCCTTGGACGGATTAAAAAAAAATCACTTAATTATTATTTGATGGTGTCTTTTTACGTCCTTGGACGGATTAAAAAAAAATCACTTAATTATTGTGTGATGTTGTCTTTTTACGTCCTTGGACGGATTAAAAAAAATCACTTAATTATTGTGTGACGTTGTCTTTTTACGTCCTTGGACGGATTAAAAAAAATCACTTAATTATTGTGTGATGTTGTCTTTTTACGTCCTTGGACGGATTAAAAAAAATCACTTAATTATTATTTGATGGTGTCTTTTTACGTCCTTGGACGGATTAAAAAAAAATCACTTAATTATTGTGTGATGTTGTCTTTTTACGTCCTTGGACGGATTAAAAAAAATCACTTAATTATTGTGTGACGTTGTCTTTTTACGTCCTTGGACGGATTAAAAAAAATCACTTAATTATTGGTTGAGGTTGTCTTTTTACGTCCTTGGACGGATTAAAAAAAAAATCACTTAATTATTCTGTGACGCTGTCTTTTTACGTCCTTGGACGGATTAAAAAAAAAAATCACTTAATTTTGTAAAATTAACTCTCGGCCAGTTTTGCTGAAGCCAACAAAAAAATTATCCACGCGACACAACTTCCGTGAAAATTTACCACAACCGACAAAAGCAGCACGTCCGTACTCGACAAGATTCCCCACTCGAATGCCAAACAACACTTTGGTAACAAAAATTATTATCCGCGACAAAATGAACAGACGTCAGCACGGTTTAAGATCCCAAACTAGAATGACTCTCCTCCGCCAAGAAAACTTTTTCCCACACTCGTACCACCGCCAACCACCATCCCACCACCAATCGCAACAACACAAAAAGAAAAAACCCACCACCAGCAAGTTCGCATGCTGTATGCAAGAAGAAAAAAAAATTTTTACCGCTGCCCATCGAGCATCGTCGCTGCTCAGTGGAAACGTACCACCAGGTGGTCTGATGTGCTTGGGTATCGTCAACAAGGTACCGCTGCCCAAGCAAAAAAATGTTCTCTTTTTGTTTCTGCCGAATGCCAATGCTACGACGTAGCATGGGATGACTTGGGTATGGTAAACAAGGTACCGCTGCCCAAGCAAATTCTTTTGCAGGGCGATGGAAATTTCCTACGACGTGGCGTGATATGTGCTTGGGCATGGTAAACAAGGTACCGCTGCCCAAGCAAAAATTTCTTCTGCGTGGAAAATTACCAGGCCGTGGCGTGGTTTTGTCGGCCGTTTATTGGCTGGGGGTGATTTTTGCTTTGGTGGATGGTGTGTGGAGGGTACAGGGTGTATCAAAAAAAATAATTTGCTCACCCAAAAGTAAATTTTTTTTTCTTCTTCCTTTTCTTAGTCTATGCCAACCAGTACAAAACAGGTTTAGGTGGCAACGTCATCAGAAAACAAAAGTGACTTCCTCTTTTGTGGCGTTGACGTCGAAAGCTGAAAGGGTTGGTATTGTGGTTATTGCCTAATATCTTTTGCATGATAGATGCCGATCTTTCTCCCCTTTAAGTCCTCTAGTTTGTAGTAGCTGTTCCCTACCTTTTCCGAGATTCTGGCTTTAAGGAACTTTTTCGACAGTTTAGCACTATATGACTGACTCGCGTTGCTTTGAGCAAAATTCCGCCGATACACCTCTTGACCCGGCACGAAATTGCTCACCGCGCTACGCGTGTTATAACGCTTGGCGTAGCTCGCGAAGGCGGTGTCAAGGTTCTTTTGGACTGTCTGGCGAAGGAGTCGGAGTTTGTCAGCCGAACATAGCTGTTGTTCTCCTTCTTCCACTAGGTTAAGTTTTCGCAGTAACTCGTACGTCGACGCATGGTTAATCATCGATTGACCAAACAGAACAAAATACGGAGAGTAACCAAGTGCTTGGTGGAAAGAGCTTCTAAGGGAGGCAACAATAAAATGCAGTTTCTCATCCCAACGTCGATGGTCTTGCCCCAAGTAAGAACGCACGGCCGCTAGGATAGAGCGGTTGACTCGCTCTGACGCGTTCGCCTGTGGAGAGTAGACTGCTGTGAAATCATGTCTGATTCCGTATTTGCAAAGCAGATTTTTGAGATGAATAGATTTGAACTGCGAACCATTGTCCGTTAGGATACTCTCCGGTACTCCGAAGGTGCTGAAAACGTACTCTTCCAGGTACTGGCAAATGTTATGAGTCGAAAATTTCCTCAGTGGTTTGCAAAAGGGGAACTTTGATAACTGATCGACAATGATCAGTATACCTATGTGACCTGAGGTAGATCTAGGATAAGGACCTAATAAATCCATGAAAAGCCTCTGGAAGGGACGCTGAACGGTATACCTTGCGATCATAGGTGGGCGTAGTATCTGGTTCGGTGCTTTTGTGGTTTTACAGATCTCGCAGTTTCGAATGTATTCTGTTACATCGCGACACATGTGCGGCCAAAAGAAATTTCGACGAAGCCTTGCCAACGTCTTCCCTATTCCTCCGTGACTACACACTGGTGGTTCATGCGCTCTCGCTATCGTTTCTTTGATCAACCCGGAAGGAATCCACAATTTCCAGTCGCAAGCTTCCTTAACCTCATCGGTATTTGTATAAGCAGTACGCTTATAAACAAAGTTGTCAATGATTTGTAAATCCGGAAGGAGGTTTAGATTGTCTTTTATGCGAGTCTTAAGATCTTCATACTCGCTTGAACTAAAATGTTCGGAACTTAAGTTGATTTCGGGCTCTACATCCTTAACAGCTACTAGCTCGTCAGTACCTACTCTGGATAAGGCATCTGGCACTATGTTCTGGGTACCCCTACGGTGTTCTATGGTGAATTTGAAACCTTGTATTTTAAGTGCCCATCTAGCCAATCTACCAGAGAGGTCTGGTTGGCGCATAAGCCATTGTAGACTGGCGTGATCGGTCACGATTTTAAATTCTTGACCTTCCACATATGCTCTAAATTTCTTCAAACTTATCAAGGCAGCTAAACATTCCTGTTCCGTAACGGAATAATTCCGTTGAGCCTTATTGAGTTTTTGGGAAATATAAGCGATTGGTACTTCTACACCTTCGTCATTTAACTGCGCGAGCACTCCGCCGATTCCGGATTGGCATGCATCACACTGTATGATGAAAGGACGGTTGAAGTCAGGATTGGCGAGGATTGGTGCCGAGGCCAGCTTCTGTTTCATTTGTTGAAAAGCTTCCTCTGCTCCTGCATTCCAGACAAACGATTTCGATTTCTTTAGCAGATCGGTTAACGAGCTCGAGAGGGAAGCAAAGTTGCCTATGAAGCGACGGTACCATCCTGCCATGCCTAGGAATCGACGAAGCTGACGAACGGTGGCTGGTGTCGGATAATCCGTAATAGCAGAAATCTTTTCTGGATCTACCCGAAGTGTACCGTTCCCTACTATGTAACCCAAGTACTTGACTTCCTTCAGGCAGAATTTGCTCTTCTCAACGTTTAACGTCAAGCCTGCCTTGCGAAATAACTGGGACGTTTCGATTAGCAAATCAATATGGCCTTCAAAGTCTTCCGAAATCAATAAAAGATCGTCCAGGTAGACAAAAACTCTGTTACGCAGATGGGCGGGTACTACTCTATCCATTAGGCGACACATAGTCTGTGGAGCGTTACATAGCCCGAATGGCATCACTTTATAATGGTATAGTGGACGGTTCGGCACGGTAAAAGCAGTTTTCTCTCTGCTCGACATATTGAGGGGTATTTGCCAAAAGGCATCCTTTAAATCTAAGGCCGAAATATACTCAGCCTTAGGTAAACGGCTAAGTATTCCCTCAATATGTGGCAGAGGATACGCGTCTTTAAGAGTGACACTGTTCAATTTGCGTGCGTCCATACAAAGTCTTACTTTGCCAGGCTTCCTTATCAGGACTACTGGACTACTCCACGGACTATGTGACTCCTCTATGACACCTAATGATAGCATTCGATCAATTTCGCCGTGTAAATCCCTCTCGATGGCTGGGGAGATAGGGAAGTAACGTTGTTTTATAGGACGCACTCCTGGTTCGATTTCTATTTCATGTTCTAGAACGGACGTAAGTCCTAAGCCTTCCTTGCTATAGGACGGAAAGAGACTAATTGCTGAGGATAGTCTTTGCTGTTGCTGATCGGTTAAGCAGTGCGCGTCTGGATCGATAGGGGTGTCTGGACAAGCTAGCGAAATCCCAGAGACTATGTCGGGTGCAATTCTAAATTCTTGCCAAAAATTAATTCCAAGATAAACATTCTGACTAAGGCTAGGTATGACAAGAAATTTTATAGTTTTTGTTGTGTCACGGAAAGTAATCTGGGTTTCAATTTCCCCAAGAACCTTTTGGCTGGTCCCATCAGCTGTCTTAACAGAAAATCCTATTTTTTTAAAACCGTTCCTACTCGACTCTAACTCCTTAGCTGCTTGGGCACCTAGACAGGATACTGACGCACCGCTGTCTAGAAGACCGTTATATTTCTTCCCAAAGATCACGACACTGGCATAAGGCCGAATGTCGTTGTCGACATTGTTTATTGCCGCTAACGCTTTCACCAAACACTTGCGATTACTCGTTACCTTATTCCAAAATTTCCGCATTCTTTGCGTCGAGCGTTGTTTCTTCCTTCTGCGCCGAAGTGACGTAATATGAGAGTTAACCCATAACGAGGAAATATGCTCTTGCAGAATCCGTGCTTTGGTTTGTTGGTAAGCCTTTAATCGTTCGTGATACGGTCGAATAAAGTAAGAGGTGGTGAGTTGGTTATTACCACTGCCCTGGGAGTGACTAGTTCTTTGAAGAATATTGAAATTTTGAAGTTCTGTTGAGGGCTCCGTTGAGGGTTCGTTCAACAAAGGGTTGGCTGTCAGGAGTGAGTTATAAGGATCGTTAGTAGTAGATGAGGTTGACGTGCTAGCATCTTTTGTCGACCGAGGTAATATCTCTAGTTGCGTCTTGAGTGGAGGTGGGTGTTGGTACCTACATTCGCTCGTCCGTTTCCCGACGGATTACATGTAGCGCATTTTGGTTTGTAAGTATTTTCTGCCCCACAACCATAACAAAAAACTGTCCTTTCTTCCACACAATCGTGGTAACGATGACCGTCTTTTCTGCAGTTCCAACAAGTTACCGCGTTGTTCGTAGATACTTCGGAAACTTCGTTGTTGGAGTCCTCGAAAGTTTCTTCGAATTGTGGATCGAAAATTACTTCGCTTATGGAAGGTTTAAAGTTCGGATATCTGGACTTGTTTAAGACATAAGATCGATTTAAGTCAGCCATTAGACCTTCCCTTTTTAAACAAAGGTTTCTCAGATGGGACATGGAATATATTTGCAGATGGAAAATCTGTTGTCGTATTTCTGGTCGCAAATTGCGTTGAACAATTTCGACCAATTCGCGCTCTTGCAAAGGTGACTGCAATCTGTCAGTGAGTTTCAAGATAGAATGATAGAATTCTTCGAAGGGTTCTCTATCTCTTTGTTTTCTATCGCGTATCATTTCTCGTATATCCGTGTCCGTGCAGGAATCCTGGTAGTGTTCTCGTAAGGCATAGCAAAGGGAATCCCATGTAACACGAGCTACTTCCTTTCGATATCTCCAATACCAGGATCTCGCATCGTCCGTAAACAACACTTGGATGTGGTCGCAAACGAGTTGAAAATTGCCTCCCAAACAGTCTGCAGTGAGAGCACTGACTTGGTAAATAAAATTTTCAACGGATATCCCATTACGTGAACCACTAAACTTTACGTTCCAGCTCTGTAATAAGCTTGAAATCCGTCCGGCATTGGCCAGAGAATTTTCGAAGACCGATGAAATTCTAGGGTTCTGTTGCCGTTGCGACGTGTGAGGTTGTCTGTAATGGTCAGGTGGTGGTCGAGTTTGACGGAATTGAGGTGGCTGCACCGTTGCAGACCTGTGAGCAATCGAGGGACGCGAATCATTCGAGTTTCTCGGAGGTGGTTGGGAAAACCTAGAGGGGTTTTCCTGTGGTTCAAAAGGCATCACCGTTGGCCAAACAGGTTCAGACAGTGCTTGTGCTTCCGGTTGTCGAGATTGTCGTGAACTTTGGGCATTCTCAATCCGCAAGTCAGCGATCGAAGATTCGAGCTGTTGGGTTAGTGTCTTTAAGCTATCTTCTATTTTCGCATTGAATATCTTAGAAACGTGGCTACTGAGAACTTCCATAGATGCTAGTTGTCGGGTGTTGACAATTTCGCTAACTATGTCCCTTAAATGCCCCTCCGCTACTAAAGCATTCGCAGCGGGTTGGTTAGAGTTAGTATTAATTGAAGTATTTCTTATAGTTTCGATAGGGTCTGCGGAATTATTTAAAACGTTTACTGACGAAGGTTGGGGATTCGGAACTACATCGACGTTTCCCTGACCTTCAATAGGATGACCAGCAGCTGCTGTTGGTGGTATTTGTCGGACCACCGAATTACTTTGCATAGCCGTGGACGCGCTATCGTTCATGGACCAATCTAATGGATTTTGTGACATGGCTAGCGTCTTCGCACGGGTGTGCATCATTGTTTTAGGTACAGTACCAGACGAACCGTCTGAAACAACTGCTGAACTGGTTGAACTGGATCGTAAAGATTTGGTGTGTGGTAGTAAGTCATTGCGTGAACTTTTTGCACGACAGTGAGGACATGTGCTAGAATTCTTCATCCATTGTAAGATGCATCTTTTATGAAAGATATGCTTGCACCGGGTAATCATTCTCTCGTGATCCTCACCTAAATTGTCCCTACATATCACACAAATAGCCGAGATCGGACTATCCGTTAAGTGGTCTCCGCTATGTCGTACAGACATAATGAGACTGAATTTAGCAAACAAAAATTTTAAGAATAATAGTAGATAGAGAAAAGGTAAATAAGTGTAGAACTAATTTGAGTACCTTCCTCTCAAATCGAAGATAAATGAATAATAAAGAAAAATTAAGTTGAATGAATCAGTGTTTTAAGCATAAAAAAATAATGTCTTGATTTCAAAAACTAGGTCCTAAAACTTCAAACATGAGGAGATAAAGTGAGTGAGTGCCGGGAATAAACGCAAAGCTGTACTGTTTAATTGGTAGTACCGTTTCCGAGATAAGTCTTGACAAGTCGGTCAGCAATTGAAAAGCGTATAGCTTGTGACAACGCTGCAATTCCAGACTCGAAAGAAAATTAAATCAGAATCGAGTATGTTAAATAGAACATCTAACTGATTAGCAAAACGCTGCGTGACTACCGAGAAGAAGAACAATTATGGTTTGGATTTCGAATAGAATCTTGTGTATTGCAACCGGTAAAGTTACCTCAAGGAAAGAAAGAAGTCAACTAGAAATTCCGTGAAGGTCTACACAAGTTAATTCGACAATCCAAGATAGAGATGGGTTAGGAACTCCACAGTTTTACCTGTGAGAGCCCCACGTTGGGCGCCAAATTTTTGTGCTGCCACCTGTGGTACGCTACGTTTGCTGCGCTTTTTTTTTTCCGTAGCTGGGCGCAAACAAAAAAAAACGAAGAGATGGTTGTAAATACCGTTTTGTATCTCACCCTCGTCTGTCCTAGGGTGCACGTCTTGCAAACCCGGGCTAAGCTGCGGCTGGGGGGGTTGTTAAGCAGAACGAGGCTGACGAGTAAGACGACGGTGGTCAAGGACAGAAAATTAATTACTTACGTGCACGGATAAACAATGTTATATTGCTCATTCTTCCCTTCGTCGTTCACCGGAAACCACACTCACAAGTGCAGTAGGCTTAGGTGTTGTTGACCTACCTCTCTCTCTACCCACCCATCCTGAGTCCTCGTTGAATCTGTGAGGGACTCCCTAATGAAACTGGACCTGTTCCCGAAATCAAGACATTAATAAAACCTTTACTCCATTATATCACGCATCCTGTGCGTATTTAAACTTTTATTGAATAACAAAAAAAAGAAGAAACATGGTTGTCTGAGTCAAATACAAAGAAAATATGGAATGCCCACAAGGACAAACGAGCGCCGATATATCCTGAAGGGATTTACAATCAGGCGTGCCTTAAAATTATAAGTGAGAAGAAAAAAAAAATCTCACATATTATCTTACGTACATGTCGAATTGACTTAACTAATTCTACTGCGAAATTCGTATAAATAACAGACGAGAATTTCTTTACCCTTTATGGTATCCGCAAAAAAAAAAAAATAGTCGAGGTACTAATCCTCTCCTGCCCCTGCCAATGCATTGCCAGCTGCGAAGAAGGATCTTCTTCCCCTAACCCCAAATAAACAAAATTTAAATCGGGACGATCCCGTATATCGCGTAAATCGAAATCGCGCATTTATACTGATTTCACAAGAAAAAAAAATAATAATAATAGAAAAAAAAATATAAAAAGTTGTAAGGGGTGGCCGTAGGCAGCCTTATTAATATTTATAAATTTAGTGTAAGTAATTAAAGGTAAGCTAAAACAAGAGAAAATAATATGTTGTGTATTGAAACAATTTAATAATAGCTACGTTGAGTAAACATCTCTGCCACGACCATATAGGTCCCGTCTCCGTCCCTGCTTTCCCAATCTAATATGATGGGTAGCCTATGCTTCTGCAAGTCCTCTCTGTGCATCCTCAGGTGCTCACTGTACGTCCTTGGACGGATTTGTGTCTCTTCAATCAACAAAGATGTCTCTTACGTCCTTGGACGGATTGATAAAAATTCACTGAATTATTTAAGTTGCGTCTTTTACGTCCTGGGACGAAATTATAAAAGGAATCCGTAATTTATTCAAAGGGTGTCTTTTTACGTCCTTGGACGGATTAAAAAAAATCACTTAATTATTGTGTGATGTTGTCTTTTTACGTCCTTGGACGGATTAAAAAAAATCACTTAATTATTGAGTGACGTTGTCTTTTTACGTCCTTGGACGGATTAAAAAAAAATCACTTAATTATTGTGTGATGTTGTCTTTTTACGTCCTTGGACGGATTAAAAAAAAATCACTTAATTATTATTTGATGGTGTCTTTTTACGTCCTTGGACGGATTAAAAAAAAATCACTTAATTATTGTGTGATGTTGTCTTTTTACGTCCTTGGACGGATTAAAAAAAATCACTTAATTATTGTGTGACGTTGTCTTTTTACGTCCTTGGACGGATTAAAAAAAATCACTTAATTATTGTGTGATGTTGTCTTTTTACGTCCTTGGACGGATTAAAAAAAATCACTTAATTATTATTTGATGGTGTCTTTTTACGTCCTTGGACGGATTAAAAAAAAATCACTTAATTATTGTGTGATGTTGTCTTTTTACGTCCTTGGACGGATTAAAAAAAATCACTTAATTATTGTGTGACGTTGTCTTTTTACGTCCTTGGACGGATTAAAAAAAATCACTTAATTATTGGTTGAGGTTGTCTTTTTACGTCCTTGGACGGATTAAAAAAAAAATCACTTAATTATTCTGTGACGCTGTCTTTTTACGTCCTTGGACGGATTAAAAAAAAAAATCACTTAATTTTGTAAAATTAACTCTCGGCCAGTTTTGCTGAAGCCAACAAAAAAATTATCCACGCGACACAACTTCCGTGAAAATTTACCACAACCGACAAAAGCAGCACGTCCGTACTCGACAAGATTCCCCACTCGAATGCCAAACAACACTTTGGTAACAAAAATTATTATCCGCGACAAAATGAACAGACGTCAGCACGGTTTAAGATCCCAAACTAGAATGACTCTCCTCCGCCAAGAAAACTTTTTCCCACACTCGTACCACCGCCAACCACCATCCCACCACCAATCGCAACAACACAAAAAGAAAAAACCCACCACCAGCAAGTTCGCATGCTGTATGCAAGAAGAAAAAAAAATTTTTACCGCTGCCCATCGAGCATCGTCGCTGCTCAGTGGAAACGTACCACCAGGTGGTCTGATGTGCTTGGGTATCGTCAACAAGGTACCGCTGCCCAAGCAAAAAAATGTTCTCTTTTTGTTTCTGCCGAATGCCAATGCTACGACGTAGCATGGGATGACTTGGGTATGGTAAACAAGGTACCGCTGCCCAAGCAAATTCTTTTGCAGGGCGATGGAAATTTCCTACGACGTGGCGTGATATGTGCTTGGGCATGGTAAACAAGGTACCGCTGCCCAAGCAAAAATTTCTTCTGCGTGGAAAATTACCAGGCCGTGGCGTGGTTTTGTCGGCCGTTTATTGGCTGGGGGTGATTTTTGCTTTGGTGGATGGTGTGTCGAGGGTACAGGGTGTATCAAAAAAAATAATTTGCTCACCCAAAAGTAAATTTTTTTTTCTTCTTCCTTTTCTTAGTCTATGCCAACCAGTACACGTACTACATCCGGAAACACTAGGAGTGGTAAGCCCAACAGCACTACCACTGCCCAATTCTCGGGTGCAGTCTTCGACAACGCTCAACACTGTCACCTTCCCGCCACTGTTGTCGATGGATTTGGTCGGTATGCTGGCACTGCACGTAGCTGCAGGTGCCTGTTGTGAGGGCACGATTTTAGAGGAGGGTGCCGACACCGAAATGGCTTCCACTTCTACTGAGGGGGTACCGTTGTCAGACGTAGGATTCTTATCGGTGCTCTTAAGAATCAACTTAATCTGACCAAAACGGTATGAGACTTTCCCCTTCAGCTCAAGAAGTTTGGCCATGGAAGCGTCGTCAATTGCCAGAACAAGGTGAAGGAATGCACCATCCTTAACCCTCTTGACGACCCTCCAGGTGTTAGCCTTTAATGCGGCGTTTTGAGCCGTCAGGGTGGCAAGCACTTTTTCATTCGAGAGCTCCAGGCTATGCGGAAAGAAGCCCCGAACGATGTGTGGTTTTGGAAAAGAATCCTCTTCCACCAACATCAGGTCCAGACCACATTTTGCTCTGATGCTCTCAAAATTGGAGCGCATCCAACCTGCGGTAGCACCATCTGTGCAAATGAACATTACCCACCCCGACTTAGGAACTGATCCTGAGAATTTGGGCCATACGCCACTATTGGTCAGCTCTATCGAGGTGTCAATGACCGCCTCTTGCACAAGAGCCGTTTGCTCAGAAGAGAGGGGTTGGTTAGTCAAGTCGGTCGGAACGATACCTAGTCTAACTAGGTTCGCCACCTGGCTAAAGGTGGGGACCTCAGGTAAGGGGCCCTTCCTGACCTTCTTGGCTGCCGATGCCGGCGGGGTATTATCTTCAGACCTGACTCGTTTAGAGACCGGTCTGTCGATGGGGGCGGATTTGGCGAAGACGAGAGCATTATCCCTGTCTAAACCTCGACGCAAGGCACTTTTAAAGCGTCTTTTTTCGTAGCCATTTAGCTTCACGTATCCACTTTGTTGGACCTGTAGTCCAGCTAAACTCTTCCCAATAGAAGAGCATCCCGATTTCTCGGAGACTACACTACAGGAGTCAACTATGGTGGATGTGTCGGAATCAGAAGTCGACGATTTTCTGTGCTCTAATCTAGCACTGCCCTGACTAATAGATGGAGCCCTATTGACATCGTCATCCATTTGTAGGGGTTTCGGTTGCCCAGCAGCAGACCGAGAGGCTGGGGTCACAGTTGGCTCTACAGCGCAAGTAATGTTGACCGTCGGGGCTACCCGATTTGTTTGTTCCTCTGGTTGCCCAACAGCAACGTCAGAGGTTGATGCGGTTTCAGAGGCATCTGTCTGTAAATTTGTTAAATTTGGTTGAGAAATATTGGTCCCACGAGAAACCGGGAAAGAAACATCGCCCATGCCGGAGCCCGGTACACCACGGGAAGGCTAGTGATGAAACCGAAGGTCACCAGGTATTCGGAGTTCGCATACTCACGACTAATCTCTCTTATAGCCACGCATCCCTCAGCGTATGCTGTTCCGCCTTGGATTAGAGATTGTTTTAATGAGGTTTACTCCTCATGGGTAGTACTTAGTTAGTTGCTCCTCTAGCAGCCTTTCTGTCATGGGTGACCCTTCAGACGACTACCGCCTCCGACAGCATAGCCCACTGAGTCTTTGCAACGTTAAGCCTCCGCACCAGCGCATTTTACAAGGCGCACACGTCAAGGTGACTACCATCGCGGGGTGCCACGCAGACAGTTATTGAATTGTGGTGTAAACTTCTGGCCAGGCGTTTTGCCAAGAAACAACACTTATTGAAGGTAGTATGTATTTCGGACGCACTCAAGGGATTATTTGTTCGATAATGCACTGTCTTGGGCGGAATATCACTCGCAGAAGACACAAAACTTCCCTGATACCGTCAAAAAAAAATTATGCACCGGTGGCGTCAAGAAAATTAAAAAAAAAAAAAAAAAAAAAAAAAAAAAATAATAAACCACACAAAATTGTAAAGTCACTTGACCAAACTGGTCACTTGATTAATTTATTTATCGCGGAATTTCTCGGCCGCGTTGGATAGCACGATTAAAAAATTTTCACGATTATAAATCGGCACGTTTTTAAAATTTCCAAGGTAGTATGTATTTCGGACGCACTCAAGGGATTATTTGTTCGATAATGCACTGTCTTGGGCGGAATATCACTCGCAGAAGACACAAAACTTCCCTGATACCGTCAAAAAAATTATGCACCGGTGGCGTCAAGAAAATTTTTAAAAAAAAAATAATAAACCACACAAAATTGTAAAGTCACTTGACCAAACTGGTCACTTGATTAATTTATTTATCGCGGAATTTCTCGGCCGCGTTGGATAGCACGATTAAAATTTTCACGATTATAAATCGGCACGTTTTTAAAATTTCCACGTTTTTTTTTTTTTCTTTTTTTTTCTCTACCGAACCGACTCGGTACAAACGCGAGTAATGTGGTTTGGAGCTGAAGAGCTCTGCCAACCAGGCACGCCGAATTCCCAAAGTGAACTGCCTACTTTTCCCCCATCTACCACAGAGGGAAATATTTTCTACCCAAGCCATCGTTATTTTAGCTCGTCAACAATAAACATGCGTTTATTTACCCGCTATGCATTCCATAGTTGGAAAACAACCCACACGTAGTGCCCTGCGCATACTTGCTAGTTGGTAAACAAGTCGAATGCAACGTATTTCTTAGCTGGGGTAATTCTCTTCAAGGGAAATTAAAATCCAACGACCAAGTTCCTACCACACAAAAGAGAGTCATGCATCCATGCTCCGCCTACTTTGCGCAATTCATATGCGACGACCAAGACAAATCAACCACCACACCACTTTCTGTGACAGCGTAATTCACCACCGTGACTCTCATCACTTTCCCCATCCACAACATACAATAGCCCATTGGCTCCTCCTCTTCTCTCAGAGAAACGCAATCGTGGTGGATGTGCAAGCAAGTGCATGAGTGGGCTAGGGTTGCCAAGAGTCGAAGAAACGAGAAAACAAAGAAGGGAATTATTTTATTTTACTTTTACAAAAAAGAGATAATGATTCGCCTGGGTGCAAGTAGTTCATTACAATTGTTTACTTTGTCTGATTGTTATGCTGTTTCATACTTGCTTCTGACTTCCTTCGGAATTCGCAGCTGGCAACTCTCATAATCATTGCATGAAAAGAGACTCAGATGATTAATAATATTTGTTATATTCGGAATTGTTATATACGGCCTTAAGCCAACCCTGTTGCAATGAATATAAAAATGGCTTGTTTCTTTCTATTTCCGCTAACTGACGTGGCTTGTCAAAGTTGAAATAGAGTTCTTCTTCTTCGATTAGCCAACACGAGCACACGCTTTTCCGATTATCTCCGTACCAAAAGTTGAATTGCATTATCGTTCTTTACCTTTAAGTATGAACTACGAATAAAATAATAATTAGTAATAGAGGTCCAAGCGTTCATTTATTTTACCCTAACCAAAACTTAATAAGTGGCGACGAGGAAAAAAAAAGTCCACGTGTGTAAGTCTGAGAGCAAATAAAATGTCAAGATTAATCGGTTGTGTGGAGCCATTCGTCAGCGGTGGAAATTTTTTGGCGTATGAAGATCGAGTTCGTCAGTTTATTAAAGTGAACGACATCAAAGAGGAAGAAGCCCTTACTCCACTCTTTATCACCATCGCAGGAGCAGAAATTCACGAGCTTCTTATATCGCTGACTGTACCAGAATTGCCCAGTGCGAGGCCATTCGAAGAACGGTTATCGCTACTACGTGCTCATTTTGCTCCAAAGCATAATAAACGAGCAGAGCGATATAAATTCAACAAGCTGAAACAAGAGGAAGGTGAACCTATTAACGAGTTTATTGTGCGTCTAAAAACTCAAGCTCAGTTCTGCAATTTCGGGGATATCATCCCAGAAAAGGCGAAAGAAGACGTCCAAAAGTACAAAATTAAAATGTTAGACGATGTATTGAGTGAGCGTTTTATAGTGGGACTAACATGTGAAAGAATCCAACAGGCCTTATTAGGTGAGGATAACCTTACTTTCGAAGAATACACCACAAAGGCACTAAATATGGAGCTTTCGCAAAAAACAACAAAATCGTTACATTCCTCGCAAATATACATGCCGTCTATAACCAAAAAAAACAATAAGCACGTGCCGTCAAAAGTACATACAAACTCTTTGCCAAACTCAAGCGCCATTCGCCAAGTACACAACATCAATCGTCAAGTGGAAGCTATCAACAAAATAGTCATGGGCCACAGCTTTCATCATCGCAGAAGTCGTGTCATCGTTGCGGAAATAGTCATCACCAAGATAACTGCCCAGCAAGGAGAGAAAATTGGGAGTTTTTTACCTGCCGTAAAACGGTTCACACGTCCAGAGTCTGCAGGTACAAAAATTCATTTAATCAAAAAGTGGCGGTCAACGTCGTCAGCAGAGAGGAGGAAAGAAGTCACCACCCAGAACCAGCAGAGTGTTCTCTGCTTATCAATAATGTAAGAACAGGTTTCGAGATAGATAGCGGAGCATCGGTAACTATTATGTCAGAAAAACATTATTATCATTATTTTTCTAATGTCAAATTAAAAAAGTCATGTAATAAACTGTGTACTGTTTTAGGTAATGAAATCGAAGAACTAGGCACTATGAGCGTTGCGGTGGAGTTTGGAGGTGGATGTTGGAATTGCGGAATAATCGTGGTGAAAGGAAGCTGGCCGAGAAAACCTTTGATGGGAAGAGATTTGCAGGATGTTTTGTTCCCAAACTGGCGCAAAATGTACTCGGAAAATTTAACAGGCATGAATAGTGTAAAAAGTGAAGTGGTGTGTCCTATTTTGAAGTCGATCCAAGAGAAGTATCCAAACATTGTTGATGACTTGAACAATGATCCAATTAGGGGTTTTACCGCGAATATTGTGCTAGATGGTTGTCAGAAACCGATTTTTCATTGTGCATACAGTGTACCATTCAAGTTAAGGGATAGGGTGAAAGCCGAACTCAATCGTCTTGTGAATGACAAGATTTTAGAGCCTATTAAATTTAGCCGATGGGCTACCCCTATCGTAATAGTTCCGAAAGCTAATGGTGAGCTACGGATTTGCAAAGTGACAATAAATAAATGTATTTTGATGGAACATTACCCATTACCGAAAATGGATGAAATTTTCGCGGAGTTAGCAGATAGTGAAGTTTTTTGTGTAGTGGATTTAAAAGGAGCTTATCAACAATTGTCAGTGGATCTAAATTGTAAAGAACTTCTAGTGATAAATACTCTTATAGGACTTTTTGTGTATACACGTCTTCCATACGGTGTGTCTAGTGCCCCTTCTATTTTTCAATCCGTCATGGACAGAGTTTTGTTGGGACTCAAATGTGTGTTTTGTTACTTGGATGATATTATCATCGGAGGCAAGACAAAAGAAGAATGCAACCAAAAATTACTTCTCGTGTTATCACGTCTTAATGATCACAATATTAAAATCAACGTCACAAAGTCTAAGTTTCTGGTTCCGTCTGTGAAATATCTCGGTCATGTGATTTCGGGTAAGGGTATATGCCCAAACCCAGAAAAACTTGAAGCTATTCTAAAAGCTCCGTCGCCAACTAACCTTAAAGAACTGCAGTCTTACCTCGGGCTATTGAATTTTTATTCAAAATATATTCCAAATTTGTCGTCTAAACTACGTCCGCTGTATGATCTTCTAGGTAACCAAAAATTTATTTGGAATTCAATTTGTCAAGAAACTTTCGAAAAAAGTAAAACATTTTTAACTAATGAAAGTCTATTGGAGCTGTATGATCCCAATAAACCTATTGTGGTAACAACTGACGCATCACCTTATGGGGTAGGTGCAGTGCTTTTGCATATAGTGAACGGTGCGGAAAAGCCGGTAATGTTCGTATCCAGCACACTTAATGAAGCTGAGCAAAACTATTCGCAACTTCATCGCGAAGCATTGGCGATAATGTTTGCAGTAAAAAAGTTCCATATTTATATTTATGGGCAAAAATTTACGTTATGCACTGACCATCAGGCGCTACAAGAAATTTTCAGTCCAAAGAAAAATAATTCAGCCGTTTCAGTCTCTAGGCTTCAAAGATGGAGCATAATACTGTCGTCATACACTTATGTTATTAAATACCGAAAGGGAAAGTCCCTCGCACCTGCCGATGCCTTATCCAGGTTACCATTAAAACAAAACACCGATGTTGAACAAACACCGATAAATTATTTCTCCGAATTGGAAAGTCCTATGTTTAATGTGTCCGTAATTCAGCATCACATGGCTCATGATGACGAGCTAATAGACAAGTATAAAATATTGCATGATAAAGATTATAAACATGAGTTTCCATCCAACATGTTTAAAAAAGTACAAATTAATTTATCTATAGAGAATAAATGCTTGTTTTAAAGGAATCGTATTATAATTCCTAAATGTTTAAGGAACTCTTGTCTTAAATTGCTCCACGAAAACCATTGTGGTATTAATCGAATGAATATGCTAGCCCGTTCGTATGTGGCCTCTAATTGACCAAGACATTGATGCATACGTGAAAAGCTGTCAGAGTTGCACTTTAACTGGAAATTCCAAGAAAGAAGTTGTTACTACGAAATGGCCTGAAACGCATTTTCCCTTTGAGCGAGTGCATATCGATTTTTTTTATTTTCAAGGCAAAAGTTTCCTTATTATTGTCGATGCTCACAGTTAATTTAAAGACATACATTTAATGAGTTCAACAGACATTTTGAAAACACTCAGGCCCATTTTATTCACTCGAAGTTGAATACAACTTGGCAGTTTTCCATATAAAAATCCCCAAGTTGTGTTCAACTTCGAGTGAATAAAATGGGACTAAATGCACTTAATAAAACCTTTCGAATTTTCGGATATCCTAAACAACTTGTATCCGATAACGGGCCACCGTTCAATTCATTTCAGTTTAAGTAATTTTTCAAGAACAAAGATATAGAAGTCTTAAAATCACCGGTATACCACCCACAGTCAAATGGGTTGGCGGAGCGTGGAGTTCAGTCTGTCAAAAATGTTTTGGTTAAATTTTGCTTGGATAAAAATAACACAACACTTCAAAATAAGATTGACAATTTTTTATACAATGGTAGAAATACGCCACATCTAAAAGTCCATCGGAAATGCTTTTTTCATATAAACCTAGGTCGAATTTAGATATTGTTAATAATAAATTTAAAAGGAATTTTGATGTTAATAACAAATTTTGTGAATCAAAAAATTCTTTTACTCCAAAAACACCAAATCAAATTGAAACTGTGAAAAGTAATTTTAAAAAAGGTGATGTAATTTTGTATCAAAACCCGCATAAACATTTTATACGCTGGATACCAGCCCAGATTATGGAAGTTTTGAGTAACTTAAGATATTTGATTAAAGTAAATGGTCTGATAAAGCATGTACAGTGTACACCAAAACCAAATTAAATATTCTACTTCAAAAAATAAAATTTTTTTATCAGATATTAATGTAAAAAAATTAGACCATAGTAACAATGAATTAATATGCAATAATTATGAAGATGAATATGTTGATAATTGTAACAAAAACCTTGTAAAGAAAGTAAAGGAAGACATTGAAAGTCCCCTTGAAACGAAAAGTGAAGAAGAAATAAGATTACGAAGATGAAAGAGAGAAAGAAAAGTTGTAAAGAGATATATATCTGAATGTTAAGCTAGTAGTAAGAGAAAATATTGAATTAACATTTTGGTCTTTGTAAAGGAAATATAAAGAAAGAAGCTATTTTTTTTAAGAAGGGGAGAGTTGTGTTGATATAAAAATCGGATTCACCCAGATTACGCAGATTGAATAAAAAGACGCCCGATTGGTTTGATAAGAAAATTCAGAGAGGGATTTTATTATTCATTGATATAAGAAAATGAAGTTATACAATTGACAGATGTCATATAAAAGACTATATAATAATGTAGTAGAGGAAAGTATAAAGGCAATAGCAGAAGGCTATAAAAGTGCTGGAACACTCATCATAACAAAATAATTACAACAGCCTCACTAGTGTTCCAACAAAAAAATTAAAAAATAATAAAGTAGATATTTGTTAACCAAGTCCAAAGTCTGGAGCAAATTTAATTAACTTTGGAAAATTTACCGATTTTGTTAATATGTCTGCAACCATTTCGTTAGTTGCTTTATACTGCATATTCAGTTGAATCTCTCCTTCGGCATTTTGGTCCAAATGTTCTTGAATGAAATATTTGCGCACATCAATGTGTTTTGTGCGCGCGTGGTAGTTCTTGTTCTTTGCCAGGTGAAGTGCTCCTTGATTATCACAGTACAAAACAATCGCCTTCGAATCCTGTAGAAATATTTCGCACTCGAAACGCTTTAACCAAAGTGCCTCTTGAATAGCTGCCACCATTGCCATAAACTCAGCCTCTGTTGAAGATAGTGCTATTGTCGGTTGACGACGCGTAGCCCAAGAGATCGCACCACCTTGTAGCTTGAAAACATACCCAGTTGTTGAACGCCGCTTGTCCAAGTCGCTGGCCCAATCGGCATCGCAATAACCAACCATTTCATCATTTCCATCTGGATGAAATGTAAGTTTGTAGTCCATCGTAGCGCAGAACCCTCTTAACTGCTGACCAGTGTGCACTGCCGTAATTATTATTGTACCTACTTAGTGCGCTTACAGCGAGACAAATGTCTGGTCGGCTTATCTGCGCAGCATACATAATGCAGCCGACTGTTTCCTGATATGGCACATTTCTCATTTCCCTTTTCTCAACTTCTGTTTTTGGGCACATTTCCTTAGACAGTTTCTTATTTGGATCCATCGGTGTATTGACTGGATTGCAGCTCTCCATGTTGAACCTCTTCAGGACAGTTGATATATAGTGATGTTGATCTATTGAAAGTGAACCATTTGCGTGACGAGTGATATTCATCCCAAGTAGTGTTTTAGCCTCTCCCAAGTCCTTCATTTTAAAGTGCGTTGATAGTTCATTTTTCAGCTTTGTACACATCGTAGCGTTGCTTGCGAATATCATAATATCATCGACCCACACTGCCAGTATGATGGTATTTTGATTCGAGTGCTTGAAGTATATGCAATGGTCAATTGATGATCGCGTAAACTTCATTTCTCGCACCATCCTCCCATTGTTGTTTTTCGTTGCATTGCATGGCCTCTTGATACGATTTAGGTTCACAGACGTCTTCGGTTGCCGCCGCTAGCATCGCATACATACTCAAAGCCATACGCGTACTTTCCGATTGACACGGGCTAACAGTTTGTTCGTATGTATTCGGCAGCACTGATATCTCACTTGCAGCAACGTCGAAATCGGTTTCAATTAACGAAGTATATGACGAATTCTCACTATCTATAGCCTCACTGAATTCGCCATGTGAAATTTCATCTATGGTGTCCTCGATTTCTATAACTTCGGCATCTACAACATCGTTTTTCGTTATTGAATTGTTGTCAATAATAACGTCCGAATCTTCCAATTGCGAAATCACATTATTTGGGACATGTTTTTCTCCAGCCTCACTCAAATCATCTTCCGATTCACTTTCGCCGCTCGAATCGTTATCACTGAAGTCGCTCTCGTAAATATCATCTCCATTTGATACCTTTGGTGAAGAAAGAGAATGATTAGAACTGTTTTTTAATGGTATTACCTTCGGGTTCGACTGAATTTCATTTGATTCGATGAAAGTTACATCTCTGCTCACGATGACTTTTCTTGCTTTCGGATCGTACAAACGATATGCTTTCGTCTGCTCGCTGTAGCCAACCATAAAGCAATCAATGGTTTTTTCTGCCAATTTGTTGCGCTGTGCTTTTGGCACATGCGCCATAGCTTTACATCCGAACACTCGTAGTATTGACAAGTCTGGCTTTCGTTTGCTCCACCGCTCTTCTGGTGTTTCTCGTATAGTCCCACGACATGGAATACGATTAATTAAGTAAGCTGCAGTTACTGCTGCCTCCGCCTAAAAACTTTTGCTCATGCCGCCATCAAAGAGCATACACCGAACCTTCTCCATTATACTCCTATTCATTCGCTCAGCAACACCGTTTTGTTCTGGTGTATGTGGGACAGTTCGTTGGTGGAGAATGCCATGCTGTGCTGTAAATTCATTGAATTGGTTATTGCAATACTCTGTGCCATTGTCAGTGCGCAAAGTTTTGATGGTGCAGTTGGTTTGATTTTCGACAACATTTTTGAAGTTCTTAAGTTTGTCAAAACTTCATTTTTGTGCTTAATGGGGTAGAGAAACACTTTTCTACAGTAGTCATCTATAAATGTGACGAAGTATTGTGCTCCACCAAATGAGCGAACCGGCATAAATGCAACATCACTGTGTATTATTTGCAATAGTTTCGTTGCACGGTGTTCACTTGTTCCGAATGGAGCTCGCGTTTTCTTACCCTTTACGCAAATCGCACATTTACTGTCATCCCCACCGGAAAACTCTATACCAGTCACTGCTTCTCTGATCTTCTTCAGATTTGCATCACATGGATGTCCCAATCGACGATGCCACACATTTTTGTTTGCAGCTACCATTGCTCTACCAGATGCTGCTCGCTCAATTGAGCAGTTTAGTTTGTAGAGATCATTGATAAGCGGTGCCGTTGCAATCAATGACTTATCGTCGTCGAAGATTCTGCAGCTCTCTTTATCGAAAACGAGAGTTTTGCCGTTCTTTGCCATCTGGCTCACTGACATTAGGTTTGCACAAATACCTGGAATATGTAGTACATCTTTCACTGTTGCACGATTTTGTAAAGCACCAATCGCTATGTTAATATCTCCAGTGCCCTTCACAGGTAAGTGCGAATTGTCACCCACAATTATTTCACTTTGATTGGGTTCGCGTACATTTACCATATTTGTATCACTCATAGCCATGTGCGCCGATGCACCTGAGTCTATGTACCACTCTTGAGGTGAATTACACTGAGCTACAAGTGAACACAAAAATAATTGATCTTTTTTCTTTTTGTTTGGACATTTGTTGGCGAAATGGCCCTCTTCATCACACACATAGCATGTCATAGATTTGTTGGTTTTACATTTTTGCTGCTGTTTGTTTTTTTTTTTGAAAATTGTTTCTCTTCTTTGCAATCAATGCAGAATTGTTGGTGTCTAGTTTGTCAAAGGTAACTTCTTGAAGTAGTCGGTTTTGGACGAAGTCTGTGGATAGTTTTGGTTTCGAATTTTCGATTGCCATTACCATTGGACGATAATCATCAGGTAAACCAGCCAACATTAATGCTGCCACCACTTCATCTCCGATTTCAAGACCAGCACGCTTCACTTTCGCAGCCATCAACACCATTTTGTGCACATAGTCTTCCATGGATGTGCAGTCCATTTGCTTCATCCCAACCATTTGCTTAAGTAAATCGACTCGGCGACCAATCCCAGTATCCTCAAATGCAGCACAAATCGCGTCCCATGCTTCTTTGCCTGTATTACATTTTTCGGTGTAGGTGTAAAGAGCTGGTGATAGCAATAAGTTGAGCATTTGTATGGCCAGAAAATTCTTGTCGACATCGCTCTCCGTCCCATCAAAACACTTCCAATGACCCTTTGTGGCAAGGTACGCTTTTGCTTCCACCTTCCACTCGTCATAGTTTTTCCTGCCTTCTAGTTTTTTTGGTTTGCCCATTATAAATTTTATTCGGTTTTCTAACCTCCCAAGACGCCTTCCACGCCTCCTTAAAAAAAATTTACGCAAAAAAAAAACAAAATGCTCGAAATATTATGGACAAGTCTTTAAAAAATACTCAATAGTTGCAAGTGGCCCATAACCTGTTGATATAAAAATCGGATTCACCCAGATTACGCAGATTGAATAAAAAGACGTCCGATTGGTTTGATAAGAAAATTCAGAGAGGGATTTTATTATTCATTGATATAAGAAAATGAAGTTATACAATTGACAGATGTCATATAAAAGACTATATAATAATGTAGTAGAGGAAAGTATAAAGGCAATAGCAGAAGGCTATAAAAGTGCTGGAACACTCATCATAACAAAATAATTACAACAAGTTGTGATATTCGGAATTGTTATATACGGCCTTAAGCCAACCCTGTTGCAATGAATATAAAAATGGCTTGTTTCTTTCTATTTCCGCTAACTGACGTGGCTTGTCAAAGTTGAAATAGAGTTCTTCTTCTTCGATTAGCCAACACGAGCACACGCTTTTCCGATTATCTCCGTACCAAAAGTTGAATTGCATTATCGTTCTTTACCTTTAAGTATTAACTACGAATAAAATAATAATTAGTAATAGAGGTCCAAGCGTTCATTTATTTTACCCTAACCAAAACTTAATAATATTCAAAGACACAATACATATCTACTGGTGAGCCAACACAACCAAATAGAGGACAGAACGAAACTACGAACACAAAAAAAAACAACAACATTGACGGGCCTCCTGCCGCCAACAGTTTATGCGTTTCGACGCACTAAACCGGTTTTCTCGATCTCCATCCATCATAATACACCATACTCTCTATTCATGTAATCGATTACATACAAGCTACAATAGGCGTTTTTCTTTTTTAGTTCAGAGCTGAGCACTGAACAGAGTTCGAGCATTATGAGCGCGCTCTGAACCATGCGTGCTCAGAGCGTTCAGAGGATGTTTTGTTTTTCCATTTTTTTTTTTTGTCCTTCAAATGTGACTGGAAGTGTGCATGTACATGTGTACTCAGCTTTTTACTCAGGATGCTCAGTCAATTTATTCTGAGCTCATAGAGCGCGCTCTGATCATGCTCTGAGCGAAAAAAGAAACACAAATTCGAGCTCTGAAGTGTCTGAGCTAAAAAAGAAACACGAACTTTTTGTATAACAGTTCAGGTTGTGCTCTGAACTAAAAAAGAAAAACGCCTAATGTTGTTTACTTGGACTATTGCGACAAATTTTGCAAAGCTGTGGTCGCCTCAGTGCGAGTCAGTGATGATACACGTAGGGATATATCACGTGTAGGGATATATCCCTACGTGTAAGTATTTTCGACTTAAAAATTGCTCCGTAGGGGAAAAAGGACAGAGTTTTAATATTAAAAACCGTTTGCTGTAAACGTAGGTATTTTTTTAAATATTATAAAAAATGCCTGATAAACGAGAACGTGTATGTCTTTTTTTAATTTCCCAGTGTATTTCTATAGAGAAACTGAATTTGAGATCTTGCTACATTCCTCTTACCCTGAGTTCACAATTCTACTTCCACCTTAACGTTTTTCGCCCAAGTATACCTACTATTCTTTGTTTCTATTCAAGTTGTGTATTGTGTTAACTACTTGGTTTTATTGGTGTGTAAACATCTAAGCGCGCGTTGTTGGAATCTGGTGGAGTAATTCCACACATTTATAGGCCTATTATCGTTGGCGAGTCGAACAAAAAATCCTGCGAATGTGACTTATTTGTATTATGGTTAGCGAATTGAAACAAAATTTATTCGCCTGAACTGTCAAACTGCTGGCGAACGTAAAGTCGCCTTATTGCGGTTGGCGAATTTAGCGAACAAAATTATTTGGTGAAACCACAGGCGAATGAAATTTATAATCCAGAAAAATTATTGGAAACTCAAGAAAAATGTATCATTCAATTCATTTAGAATGTATATTTTTAATGAAAATCGCCTCTGATAGTTTCGAAAAAAACAATTGCAAATCCAGAAGCTATTTGAGCTCATGGAACAAATATAGCCATTCCAATGTGTGTTTCGTCCACTAAGCCAACCACCCCATGAAATCCAGTTTTAACGAAAAATAAGGAAAGGAGCTCATGGATTGTTTTTATTTTCGGTCATTTCTGTGTTTATCCATTTTTTTGCTCCTCCGTGTTGTTTTCTTCAATTTTTTTATTTTGAATTTTTTTTTTGTGTTGACATAAATGTTTGAATTGGCGTCATTTTCGTTTTTATTATTTTGGTAGCCCTTGATTTCTAGGCGAATGAATTAATTCGCCTACCATAATCGTACAAGGCGAGTGTTTCGACAAGCAACTCGACTTACGCGAATTGTTCGACTCGCTAACGATAATAGGCCTATTAACTTGCGGGGACGGAAATTGCGTCCCGGTGTTTTATCATTGCATACGTTTTATCATTGCATACGTTTTTATCATTGCATACATTTATGAGCTGGGGCATATTAATTTTAGCTTTTTGTTAATGTGAAATAAAGCATTGTTGGTGCGTGTCGACGAATTAAATAAAAGACGTGATTCAAAATTAGTTTTCTTTATATTTTACAAAATTAACTGCGATAGCCAAAAGGGAAAAATTCAATTTCGGTTTTAGAAAAATCTGGAACACGCTTGACGAAAGGAATGGAAAAAGACTTCTCGATTGCTGGACTGTCAAAAGGAAAAGAAAACGTCTGACACAATATGCAAAATGGTTGGTTGGCTTTGTGTCGTCCTCTTGTGGTCGATCCGGGAAGTTGATATTATTTTTAGTTTCAATGTTTGAATAATAAAAATAACAGTCGGTTGAATGTAGATTCCTACATCACTCCCCCTCCAGTGACTCTGTTGCGATATGATAAGTGTTAGTCCTCCTATATCCCCAGTCTCTCTGGAACTCGAACGGACCTCCCTGACCGTGTCTTTCTAGTGGTGATGTCATCAGATGTTGCTGGAAGGACTGACGCAGATGATGGTTGTTCAGAGCCGTGAAGATTTTCGTCCTTGTCAGCTGAAAGTAGAAAAGCCGGTTTTAAACGATCGATCGAAACTGTTACATTTTTTTCTCGAATTCTTAGAACAAAAAATTTGTCTGATCTCTTCACGACGGGAAATGGACCTTCATATGGCTGTTGTAATCCGGTTTTGACTGCATCTCTTCGGATGAAAACGTGGGATGATGTAGAAAGCTCTTTGAATACAAAGACTTCTCTTGAGCCATGACGCGAAGCGGGAACTGGCGACAGGTTTGCGAAATGAAATCGAAGTTGGCTCACAAAAGTTGTGGGATCGGTAACGTTGTCTCTTCGTGGTGACAAAAATTCACCGGGGAGTCTGATGGATTCTCCGTATAACATTTCGGCTACTGTAGCTTGTAGGTCTTCCTTGAAACATGCTCTAAGTCCGAGCAGTACAACAGGGAGTTCATCGACCCACGATGGTGATTCGTGGCATTTTATGGCGGCTTTCAGTTGGCGATGAAACCTTTCGACCATGCCATTAGCTGCGGGGTGGTAAGCAGTTGTCGTCAGATGGTTGATGCCAAATGATTTGTTTAAGGCCTGGAAGAGATCGGACAAAAATTGTCTGCCACGGTCCGATGTTATTTTGAGTGGTAGTCCAAAACGTGCTATCCAATTTGCGAATAGGGTTCTTGCAAGCGTTTCAGCAGTCGAATCTTCTAGCGGATAAGCTTCAGGCCAGCGGGAATACCGGTCAACAACAGTGAGACAATATCTGAATCCTCGCGAGTATGGAAGAGGTCCGACGAAGTCGATGTGAATATGCTCGAACCTCGAAGATGTTTGCTCGAAATCTCCAATGGGGGATGACGTATGACGTGTTATCTTCGACCGTTGGCACGGAATGCATGCCTTTGCCCATGCTCTGCAGTCTTTGCGAATTGAAGGCCAGACAAATTTTGATGAGACCAGTTTAACTGATGAGTTGGTACCTGGGTGGCTCAAGCTGTGCAGCGACTCGAAAACTTGACGGCGGAAGGGTTTCGTAACAAAGGGTCTAGCAACTCCCTTAGACACATCACAAAATATTTGCAGCTGGGAGTTTGACAGTGGAACTTTTACAACCTGTAATACAGAAGCAGATTTAATAATGTTTTCAAGTTCTATATCACCTTTTTGCGACGCTGCGAGTTCTTCAAAGTTCACTGACTTGCTGATGCCTTCGACTCGTGATAACGTATCTGCCACTACGTTTTCCGTTCCCGCAATGTGTTTGATGTCGGTGGAAAATTGACCAATGAAATCGAGACATCGAAACTGTCGGGGTGACGCCTTTTCGGGCTTTTGTTTGAAAGCAAACACCAAGGGTTTGTGGTCCGTAAAAATGGTAAAATTTCGGCCTTCCAACATAAACTTGAAATATTGAATGGCTGAGTAGATTGCTAAAAGTTCCCTGTCATACGTGCTGTATTTATGTTGAGTGTTGCTGAAATTTTTGGTGAAGTATGATAGTGGCTGCCAACCAATTGGTGTTTTCTGTTGCAGGACTGCGCCCATGGCACAGTCTGACGCGTCGGTGAAAAGTCCCCACTCGAGTGTTGGATCGGGATGTGCGAGCAAAGCGGCTTTAATTAGTCCCTCTTTACAGGCACTAAAGGCTTGTTGAAGTGGTTGAGTCCAAGTGACGGTTTTACTTCCTTTGACGTTCGTTCCTTTGAGGCACTCATTCAGTGGGGCTTGTAGCTTGGCCGCGTTTTGAATGAAGCGCCTGTAAAAGTTAAGGGAACCCAGGAATCTTCTGAGTTGCCTAACCGTAGTCGGGGGTTTGCAATCAATGATGGCCTGGATTCGGTCTCCGGGTGGTTGCATTCCATCGCTCGAGATTAAATAACCTAGGAACGTGATTTTAGATTTGCCAAACTCGCACTTAGCCACGTTAACGACAACGCCAAATTTGTTGAGCCGTTCAAAAAGAGTTTTGAGGTGATGATAATGTTGCTCTTCGTCGTCTGATGCCACTAAAATGTCATCTACGTATGGGAAACAAAAGTCAAGACCATTCGTGACTTCGTCGATGAACCTCTGAAAGGTTTGGGCGGCGTTTCGGAGTCCAAACGTCATAAACATGAACTCGAAAAGTCCAAATGGTGTAACGATGGCCGTCTTCTTGATGTCTTTTGGTGCGATCGGGATCTGATTGAATGCTCGTACCAGATCAATCTTGGAGAACATTTTCTTGCCTGCGAGATTAGCTGAACAATCTTGTAAGTTTCGCGGAGGGTAGTTGTCTGGAATAGTGCGGTCGTTCAATCCGCGGTAATCTCCGCACGGACGCCAATCGCCAGATTTCTTGGGGACGAGGTGAAGTGGAGATGACCAGCAGCTTTCGGAACGGCGAGCTATTCCCATTTTGAGCATTGTTTCGAACTCACTTTTTGCTATCCTCAACTTGTCAGGCGCCAATCGTCGTGCCTTGCAGCTAACTGGGGGGCCTTCCGTTGTATTGATGTGATGGAAGGTAGAATGACGAATTTCCTTGAAACTTCCATCTGGTCGACTCAGACTGGGATACTCTTTGAGCAGCTCGATGTACTTTGAAACTCCAGAGACCGATTTGACGTGTGATGAGACCTCGTGTGCGTGGCAACCTAGTGTGGAGAGTCCAGTGATTCCGTCAAGCAATCTGCTGTGAGATACGTCAACAAGAAGTTGAAAGTAAGCTAAAAAATCAGCACCTATGATAGGTTTACTGACTTCAGCTACCACAAATCGCCACGTGAAGTCACGGCGCAGTCCTAAGTTCAACTGCAAAACGCGAAAACCGTAGGTTGGTATCGGGGTTCCATTGGCGGCAAAGAGGGTGTAGTCGGATGGCGTAGACTTTCGACGTGGACTGGTGTGTGGAAACACCGAAACGTCCGAGCCCGTATCTACCAGAAACTGCACCTTCGATGTCTTGTCCGTGACGAAAAGACGGCTGGACGTTTGGCTGTCATTTACCGTCATCAATGAAGCCCGTTCTCGTTTCCCGCCTGCAAGTTGAAATTGCACGGTTGGCGGCAATTCCTTGCGTTTGTTCCCCATTGGCGATGGAAATAGCAAAGAGTAGTTTGATTGTCGTTGGAAGTATTGTTTTTCTTCTCATTCGAACCCGGTGTGACGTTTCTGTACTGTCTGCCACGAGAGCGCGACCTCGATCTATTCGGCCTGCGATTTTGGTTTCTGCACTTCATGGACAATTCCTCAATTTGCCTAGTCAACTGTTCCACCTTTTGAGTTAGGGTTGATATCGCGGATTCTGGCTTGGAAGACGTGCTGGCGACTTGGTGCTGAGGGATGACGTCATTGATTCTGTCTGCGATGAGGCCAAGATTGTCAAGATTTGTAGGATTCTCGGTTGTACCTGGAGGATGTGCAGCAAGTATGGATTGAGTTTGAACGGGCAATCTATCAATCCAAATTGCCTTTAACGCATCGTCGGTCATGGTGCCTCCCGCCAAATCCTTCAAACGTCGAAGAAATTGAGATGGTTTCCTGTCCCCGAGCTGTTCTCGGTCTAACATTTGCCTGATCTGTTTGTCTCTAGATGGGGCCAAACGAGAAATCAATTCTTCTTTTAATCGTACATATGCATTACCTGTTGGTGGATCAATGATGACGTCTTGTACCTCCGTGGCTGTGGTCTGGTCGAGATTTGCAATGACGATGTTGAATTTTCGAGCATCAGATCGTAAATTTACAAGTGTAAACTGCGCCTCGAGTTGTGCGAACCATAGCTTAACATTTTCTCGCCAAAACGGTGGTGGTCGCACGCGCGCGTGGCTTGCTTCGACCTCTGCACCTGCCACAACTTGTGCTTGCTGGGAAATTAGTTGTTGCTGTAGCTCTTGCAATCGATTCAATTGTACTTCCACTGAATTGTCTTGCGATCGCTTGGTTGGAGCGTCAAATTTAGCTGCAGCTGAAGAACGTGGTTGCTCGTCGTCTTCGAGCATCTTATTGATGAAAAAAAAATCACGCGATAATGTATTTAATTATTAGTCGGCGTACGCGTCGGGGTCACCACTGTTGGTGCGTGTCGACGAATTAAATAAAAGACGTGATTCAAAATTAGTTTTCTTTATATTTTACAAAATTAACTGCGATAGCCAAAAGGGAAAAATTCAATTTCGGTTTTAGAAAAATCTGGAACACGCTTGACGAAAGGAATGGAAAAAGACTTCTCGATTGCTGGACTGTCAAAAGGAAAAGAAAACGTCTGACACAATATGCAAAATGGTTGGTTGGCTTTGTGTCGTCCTCTTGTGGTCGATCCGGGAAGTTGATATTATTTTTAGTTTCAATGTTTGAATAATAAAAATAACAGTCGGTTGAATGTAGATTCCTACAGCATGTTTTTCATATATGATGGTCTCACATTTCTTCCCTGTGACGGACATCTCGCAGGCACGCAGAAATCACAGCTGGACAACATCACAGCTGGACAGCACCTCTACAATATGCAATGCAAGCCGAATGAAATAAGATAAATTTATTCTTCAAATGAACTTCAACCGGAAAATTTCAACAACACGATATGGAACAACCATCGATGCTGTCTTCCAGCGTAATCTTGTAGGGAACGATCTTAAACATAATAATGCATATCTCCTCTATATCTTTAGTACTAAATTTATTCCGTAAGTATCCTGAGTGGGTAAGTCCATTGAAACGTTTGGGAGGCCCCGGCTACCTAGACCGTTTCGAATTCCTGGTTCGTGTATACGAAAAATGGCGATATGCACTAGGCGATTTATTTTTGCATAATAACACCTAATATTTTCCAATATTATGTTGCGAGAAACTAGGCGCGATCGTACGTTTTTAGAGATAGGGCGGCGAAAATTATGATCTATGATGAGAACTGTACCGGGAGGGGGTGGATGGTTCCTGTGCGTATACATAAATTATGGATATAGGCCGAACGCAATCAAGAAGAAAAAAGAGAGAAAGAAAACACTAAAATTATGTACTGGAGGAAAAACGGGGATATCGCCTGAGTTAGACAGCTATTGGGGAAATAGGAATGAGACCGACATGATTTAAGCGACTGGACGGACGATTCGACGGCAGATAGAACGAGATTTTTACCGGAGTGAGAAGTGAGTGAGCTACGCGATTGAATCGCGAGTTGGACGTACAGTCCCAATAAACAGATTGGCAGTGAATATTTAAACAAATAAAAACACAAAGTAAAACCTACGTAAATTACAACAAAACAAAAGACAGTAGAAATTCTAAATGCTTTCGCAAGACACAAGACCAAATAAAGTAACACAATTTAACACGAATAATTGGTGAAGTGAATGAGAGTGCTCTTATTAGCGGCAAGAAAAAAAAAGGTTATTCTCCCGTGGTAGGCAGCAGCACGCACCCGGCGAGTAGGCCACCCAAATCAAGGCCCTTACCACCAACCCGATACTCGTAGACGTCCGAGACAGCCATCGTGACAAAAAGACCTGGCGCTAACGCTAGTTTTTCCGTCCTCGCATAGGAAAGTTTTCGAGCGTATTACCTCGAGTTATGCTCTCTTCTCCTCCGGATTCCCTATCTGCATCCGCAAAGTCATCTTCGGATCCATAAGAAGTCAATATCACCCTTAGCTGCTTTTTCCGAAGTTCTGTCAGTCGCACCACCGCCACACGCATACGAGCCGCAACCACAACAACAACGACAACGTTCGCCCATTGCCGAAACAACATAGGAAGGAAATCACACGCAACCGCTTACAACCAGCACAGCAACAACAACATCAACCTATTCTTATCCATCAAGCTAGCGAGGTAGCGAACGCACCACCATCAGTATCTTCGGGTTCTAATTCACCCGGCCGACCAACCACACCATTGAGTCGACGATACAACTGCATCGCAACCTCTAGTCCTCCGAATCGATCGGGTCCCCCCACTCCAGCCACAATCAACATCCACCTAATCAACAAAAGGAAAAATAATAATAATTGTGTTAAATCAATCCTAGCCTTTGAAATAACAGAGCATCCAAACTCCACATGAGACAATCTGGTTGAGTAGAAATTCGTATAATTTTTTTTTGTTCCACTTAGATTACTCTTATTATGTAAAGTTCCGCTCAAATCGATATGCATAATTTTCTTCTTTAGAGTATCGTCGATCCCCGAAATAAAAAAGGGAACAACAACAATTCCCACGGGCTGGACCATGATGTGCACACCATATTCCTCGCCCCTGGACATCGTCGACATCGTCTTGTGTAGGTAGAAAAGAGATCGGTAAGTGGTCTAATCGCATTGTTTACTATATTATAATTATGTATGTTGCTTGAGTGAACTGAATTGAATTGAATAGAAAATTATTGGTACTAGAGAACTTAAAGAGAGTTATTGTTATCAGTGGTTAATGGTAATTTTTTGCGGTTCTCTTCCTTAAGAGAGAGCTCTGTTTAGTTTTTTTTTTTTTTTTGGCTAGTGCATAATCAGATGTCTCGGCGGTCAATTGGTCCAAAATCATTTTTTTTTTGCTTCAGTTAGGATAAAAGCCACACACTTGGTGTGCACTCGCTCATCTGTCGCGATCACAACCAGTAAATTGATTAAGTATTTTCTGTTTCTTTTATCTTTTGGATGCTACTGACATATATTGAGTACAACTAGATAAATACAAATTTATATTATGGGATATGCATTGTTATGTTTACATAATAGGAATTGAGTTTATGCTCAGATGTCATCCGTGATTGATGTGTACATATTTTGTTTTTAAATTTTTTTTCTTTTAAATTTAGAATATTCCTGTTAAGATTAGGTTAAGGGTTATAAAATGAAATCATGAAATAATATTTTAGTATTAACCATGAATAAAAGCATTGAATGCACGTTATGTTAAACTGAACTGTCTACTGAGGCGAGTTATGATTATCTTGGTTTGTCTAGGATACTTTTGTTGTTTTGTGGCTATCTTCCACAGTCGATAGGGAGCATTCGAAAGATTCACCGGGAAGTATTTATGCTGTGTAAGCGGAACAGGATGGGTTTCCCTGAATAAGGTTATTTTTAGGTGGGTGTGATGCGGATCTAAGTTCATCGTTGGGAACGTAAAGCGTAAATTTCGTACGAGAGATGATCGTGTACGGGGCTTTCATTAGTATCGAGCATGTGGAAGCCAAAGGATGCATTATTTCGTTGTAGGATGAAATATTGCAGGGGTGGGCTAGCTCTAAGGGGAACCTTGACATCTTTCGTTCTCCTCTAGGAACAATAATTTCGCTCTTCTAAAAATCTGATAGGACAAAACGGGCTCCGATCTAGAATTTTTTTATGAAACTTTACAGCTGTTTCTTATCTCAGCGTGGAATTTTTACGTAACAACGTTTGGGTTACTGCAACAAGAACCCCCCCACCGACGAGCTAGGTCGTGCTTGGAGCAAGCATGCTGACGTTGCAGTGATTCGAACACCCTTCTGATTTCGCTGCCCGGATTGACTTAAGGCTTCCTGTGACCTTAGGTCATAACGGTGGCGCTTGAAGTGGAAGGTCTTAAGGAAAATTGGTCGACACTACATCCTCTTTTCTAGAGCTTTCCTAATTTGGTGGCTAAGGTTCGACTTTGGTGCTCAGGCCACTGAAGGAGACTGATATCCTTCCGTTGGAGCCTAGACACCCACAGCTAGCCCTTAATTCCGTTACAGGTGGCGCCCAGAGTGGGGCCCGAATTGTCCTTGATCCTTAATTTAAAATTTGCGTTTGTCACTTTTGGCTAAAAGAATACTACCTCTGGTATCAGAAAAACTTTTGGATGACCAGATTTTTCGAATGTGCCATAATCAGGATCCTTTCGATTATATTTTATTTCTTATGCCTTTTCGATTTTACCTTTTTGCTTTTCTGAGGTTTGGCTCATCACAGGTTTCGTCCAATAAATTGATCTTTTGATTTATGACTGTCGCGAGACCTGCGCGTGCCAACCAACGTCGTTAAGAAGTGGGTTACAGAATTGAAATGCTTATATCTGCATCCGATAGATCTGTGATATGAATCAAGTTCGTTGTGCGGATTAAGCTAACCAATCAAAGACCAGGTTCAGAGTGGATTGGGGTACGTTGACCGGTGATTGGAGGATTGTGATATCTAGTCACGTGTGCTGCAACGTAGCCAAAATCTATCTCTCGAGAGCGCCCATGAGTCGTAATCTAGCCGTTTCGGCTAGGAGGCATATATATTTTTATATTTTTTTTTCAATATTTTTTCGGTATTACTATGCGAGTGTCCTGTAATTAGGCAATAAACGAACGCTTAGACAAGTAGCACCGCATAGTTTTTATTATGATCGAAAGTAGCATCATTAACATTTTCTTTAGTTATATGATCCAGCCTGTGACATCGCAGGCAGCAATTTTATTTTGTGTGGAGTAGAATTTTGTTGCTTCTTATTATTCTCTCAATGAAATTTCCGTAAAGATGAACCACGTAGAGCCGTGTTACACCCGCCATATTCATGTTCATATTCATAACTCGCTATTGGCTTTTGTTATTGTTTAGAAGATATCTTTTGGATTTAGATACGCGAATTATTAGATTTAAAAACTTCTCGATTAGTTATTTATATTTTTCTTATCTATAGTTGGCAAGGATTAATTATAATACCTTTTTCTCCTACCTTTTTTATTTAATTTTAATTCATAGGCAGATCGGTATAATCATTTACTTTTCTAGTGTTAGTTTAAGATGCCCCGTTAGATTTTTCTCGAACATAGATATTGACTTTTAATTTTTTTTGTTGCTCTGAAGTTTGATTAAGGTTCTCATATAGGGGTAATGTCCAACCCTCCCTTAGATCCACGCACGAGTGGTATAAGTCTGCGCAGTAGGTTTATAGCTAAAAAGGCTAAGAATATGGAATCTAATACCCAGCCTCAAAAAACCCTCCATTGCCCTTCACGGCACAACGGTTTCGAACTTGATACCGAAGGGGCAGCGGCTTTATTCATTCCACCCCAGCAAAGCGTTAGCAACGAGCAACATTTAATCAACTCTGGACCAAGGTCTGGAACGAATGCAGGCGGGGAAGAGGCCGAATTAGCAGGTTACATTACCGAAGTTGTTACGGCGGCAGTAGGGGCTAATAGAGCCGAAGATTTTCGCTTCTTCCAGGGTGAAATGGAACGAAGCCGAGCTAGCATTCGGGGAGAGGTAGCTACAGTTATTCGTGAGACGTTGGCGGAGAAGACTCCTCAATTGAACAGTCAGATTCCGGTTGTAAATACTTCTGTCCAAGGTGCGGTTTCAAGGCAACCCTCAACAAATCTTTCCCTTCCAGGAAATACAACTACCCCAGTTCAGTCAGTTCCATCGCATGATATTAGCCAAAGTTCGAATGTAAATGACTTTCTATATCGACTTAACAACCTGTCGGTCAATGAGGGCCCAACTGGCGTACATTCTGGTCATGGCGTGCAGCAAAAGCCTCGACCAAATGATTTTCACAAGTGGGGAATCAAATTTGACAACCGGAACATGACGGTCGATGATTTTCTCTTTCGGTTGGAAAGAATGAAAAGATTTTACGAAGCTAGTTGGGGTGATATAGCTATGAACTTTCATCAATTTTTAAGTGGGCAGGTGGAAAATTGGTTTTGGGTGTACCTGAAGACGAACCCTACAGTGACTTGGATGACCCTTCGACTAGCTCTCATTGAGCAATTCAGGAGTCTGGAATCAGATACTGAGTTGTCGCGCAAAATGTCCGATAGACACCAACTTCCGTCCGAAACATTCGACGACTTTTATACGGCGATCCAAACCTTGAACAGCCGATTACGTGTTCCTAAAGTAGATAGGGAAATCATCGAGTTGCTGAAACAAAACGTGCGCCGGCGTACAGGTGAATTGTTCATAACGTTTTCCACAAATAGTTTGCCCGAAATGGTATACGTTTGCCGGAATATTGAGAAATATCTCAATGATCACAAACCGCAACGAGCAAGTAATTTTCCTGTACCACCCGGTCGCAGAAACTTAGTTTCCGAAATGGAAACTGTTACGGGTAGGGTGTCTTAAAACGGTGTCTCCACCTGCAATTTTCTTAGCATGAAAATTTTCATGAAATGACAGATTGCACGTGGAGACCACAAATTTCATGAAAAAAACAATTTCATGAAAAGTATTTCACAGCTCCTTTCATGGTATTGATTTCATGAAAGGGGCTGAAATTTCTGTGCAGTTTTTCATTTTCACGATGGCTGAGTGGCGAATGGTCGCTTGTAGGTTGTAGCGCTGAAACTAGGTATTTGAATAAAAACGAGACAAGTATAGTCATTACAAGGATATGGTAAATGAGATTGGATGTAGGTAGGATGTAGCAACATGGGTATTATAGTTTTGCATGTCGATCAAGACAGATCTTATTTGCTCTTGGAAATAGTTGGTTATTATTTCTTGTTTTTTCCCGCGATGGCTGAGTGGCGAGTAGAAGAAGTGCTCAAATTTATAAACAATTATGAAAAATTCGAGTGTTTATGAAACTATAAAAGTAGAGACTACAAAAGGTTGGACCTTAAAAGAAATGCATGGTTGCAATTGTCCAAGGAAAGTGGCAAGGACACTGAAGAGCTAAAAAAAATGAGAAACCTTCGAACAGCCTAAGTACGTTGTGGAAAAAAAGAAAGTGGAGGAGACAAAAAAATCTGGTACATCGGCCGAGACAGTGCATCATCCGCATCTTTTTTATTATGATGACCTCCGATTTCTGGATACGGTGATTGTTTTAAGAAAAACAAAAAGCAATTACCTGGTATGTAATATAAAGAAAACAATTATTATTTCTATACGTAATACCTTTGTATATACATTCCTATAGTAGCGCCAAGAAATCTAATAAAAATGTTCTACCAGTATCCCACGGAAGCTTTGGCGCTTCAATCGTTCAATAATGAAAAATGGTTTGTGCCCTTAATTGATTTAGACTGAGCTTTAAGTTTTTATCGGTGTTTCGTCAAAACAAAAGCTATATTTGAACGAACGAAATTGATGTGATAAACAAAACAAAAGTAATATTTTTAGACTTTTTGGCATATTTGCTATTTATTATGGATTTTGTCAAGAAAATAATTTGTATTTGGACTGGTTGCCATATTTCATTTTTTCTCCCCGATCACTATCTAAGATTTGTTTGCCAAATATCTAGATCCGTCAACATAGCAATGTAGTATTTTCAGCTGCTATAGAAGTAGGTAGATTATGAGCCGGGAGAGCCTTCGAGGGACTCTGGCACTGCGGCTTCTTATCTTAAAGGAGCCTATTGTGTAGGTGCATAAAACATAAACATGTAGGTGGATATTCAATTGCAAGATGCAGACGCTACTCCTATATTATGTTTTGTATTTAACTGCAAACACTAAATTGTACTTGTGTTTGTTTTTCCAACTAATTTACGATGACTTTAGTCTTTGGTGGACTCCAAAGATCAGTTGCATTTCATTCTTTGTATGGGTGTTGGAGCATGAGCGATGGAGGGAATGCTCTACGGAAAGTTGCCGCAAAGTCCGATTTGAGGAGGGTTTCGACTTGAAGAGAGTCGACTGTATGGAAAAATTAAAATCTTGTGTCTAAGTTGTAATACATTTGTTCGACTTATGGAAAATTCGACTTAAGGTAGATCGACTTCATAGTTTTTTTTCCGATTCTGTGAGTTCTTCTCTGTAGGTACCTTTCTTTAACTTTAATATTCCCAATTTTAAGACTTACCCATCAAAATTTCGAGGCATGTAAAAGGACGGTACCGCTAGACAAGCAGAAGATCCCATAACCCTCCGACGAGCTAAGCACTGGCTTAAAAAAGCATGCCTGCCTTGCTTTGGTGACCAGATAGCCCTTCCATCGAAGTTAAAATTGAAATTCCTGTGTCTCTAAGGTGGAAGGGTAACTAATTTTGAAAGATGGTAGATTACCTGTAAGACGTTTTAAAACAATAGCATTAACGACGGCGTTAAACGACTCTATGTGCCTCGAACTCAAGACTAAAGAGCATAGTTTTGATGAAGTTGTGGTAACGAACGACAGAGCTCATACCTGAAATGTTGGCCTGAATGGGCCTTCAGGAAGTCGTAGCCTTCACTGTGTCCAGGATCGCGAAGAGGACGAAGAGAGAATTTGTTACCAAGATAAAAGATATCGATTAATGCAGTTGCAAGAATAATTACATACGTTCACTATTTTTGGAAAAAAAAGAATGGACTTGTAAATTGGGTGTTGTACTAGTGGATTGTATGTGTTGTTGAGAGACTTGTTGAGAAGTACTGATGGGCTGAGAAATACTCGTACTATTAGTAGAATGTTTATCCTGGTGCACTTGTGCTTGATGGGTAGTATAGTATTAGTAGTAGTATTACAGCGACTTTAAACATTTAAAATAATTTTAGAATTTTTTTGTTCGTATTTACAAACAATGTTAAATAAGTCTTATGGTTTGGCTTATGGCCGTCTACTATAGATTGACAATTCAGCTATCAAAACTACAATGACTAATGATTTGAAATACCTATATATATTTATGTTCAAAAATCGCCTTCCGAGATACCAGTGTGCTCGATATACTTGTTGTCGATGCATCCCCCAAACTGATGAAACGGCTATTTTAGCTACAGCTAGATAACCCTCGAGGTGCTTTTTCATACTTACACTTAGGTTTGATGTAATTATCGCACCCAAGTATTTATACTCTTTCACTACTTCAACGCGTACACCCAGATAGGACCATTTTTCGTTGCGAGAGTATCTTCCACCACCATTTCTAAAAATCATCATCTTTGATTTCGATAGGTTTACAGTCAAATTCCATTGATTGCAGTAACTTTCAAGACGATTGATATCTAGCTGTATCCCTTTTACTGTCTCCGACAAAAACACTATACCTATAGTCCGCAAACTTTAACGCTGGTATCCGCACACCACCAAGTTTAATAGGTACCTCCTTCTATACTTTCTTAACTGTATCATTTCTAAACAAGATGAAGAGCAATTTGCTTAAGAAGTAACCTTGCTTAACACCCATTTGCGATCCGAATTCTTCAGTATGTAAGAGTGTGTGATGTCGTTGCCTACATAGCTTACAAGTGAACTGACTTCGACAGCCGTTAACCGTGGGAATAGTGAACAGAAATGAAGTGGATGAGGGGATCTGCATAAACGACCGTTGAAATTATTCGTTTTAGTGTGAAATACACGATTTGCTGATTTTGAGGTGGTCTTTGAGCCTTAAGATTTGAATCCCTAATATCAGAAACTGATTCTAGGATTTGATATTGCTTGGTTAGAAATGCGTCCAATTCTGAATTGACAAAACATTTTTAATATTTTAAATTTGTAAGAAATTCACACATCAAAACAAATCGAAACCCAACGACAAAAAATTTTCTAATGAATGAAGGAGTAAAAATCTCAACGAAAGCTTTTTTATAAGGAATAAAATTATCAAAGGCTCAAAGCTCTCAGTAATTTATTTCTCGATTTGGTATGAGTAGCGACACCTATTAGGTTACTGGTACTACTGGATTGGCGCTACTATAGGAATGTATATACAAAGGTAATACTCATATACATGTATTTATATATATTTTTACAGGACGACAGTGTAGAGTGTGCTACGGAAGCAGCAGAAACAATGGGAGAAATCCAGGTATTAACTACCAGGAAAATAGTGCGGTCCCTACAGTCTAGAGCCATGCCACAGAGTTACTCGTCGTTTTCTTCATCAGCGAGAAGTAGTGGGAGTGACAAGCTTTACACAGCCTTAGCTGATGCTGACATCCAGTTCGACACTGATGATTTTTAACTTTGAAAACATTTTATATGGTATCTAAACAAATAAATATAATATAAATTCCTCACAATTATTCGTGTTGTATGAGTTTATTTTTGGGTCATCGAACCTTTAACCAATTTTTTTAAAGCTATGTTTACACGATTGCCAGATGTGCGAAAATTTAAACAAGAAAATAAACATTTCCAGATAGTTTTACAAGCATCATAAAACAGAAAATGGAAAATATGCATAGCTACAACGAAAATGGATTAGAAAGGATCATAAACATTCATAGATCCTTTTAGAAGTATCATAAACGGAAGAACACAAATGACGAAACAAAGAGTAATTAAGATGGATAGTAAACATTCACAGTTCCTTGTAGAAGAAACTTGTCAATATTATGCATTCTGCAAAAATTCCGAAACTCGCCATCTATCCACAAAACATCTTTCAATAAATGTTCCTCTAAGTCTAAATTGTGCATTTCCCTTTTTTCCAGAAATGGATTTACCCAAAACCTTCGTTTTCTTTTCTCAGCTCGTTTCCGCAATTCTTCTAATTCCTTCATGGCCTTTAATGCGAGAACGCAACGATGTGCTCTGCTCAACGACATTTCAACGAATGAAATTTCATGATATGAAATGCCCACCCTACATTACATTTCATATTGTCGTTCTTTCAACGCGACCAAATTTGACAGATTTCATGAAAGAAAATTTGCAGGTGGAGACACCGTGTAAGAGAGTTCTCCTCAGGTCGAAGCCTTTCAACCGAGGCGAGATACTCGAGGCTTTAAATGCTGGAACTGCAGGGTTATAGGACATTCCTTTTTTGACTGTCCTGATCCCCAGCGGAACCTTTTTTGCTTCAAATGCGGCATGGAAGACACGACCACTCCGCAGTGTCCCCACTGCTCGGGAAACGGTCCCAGGAACAGTTTGACTTCCAGGACAAATTGTTCACGGAACCAAATCCTGGACAACTAAATAAAACCCCTACCAACGACATCTGTAGTAATGCGCAACACCCATCCCGCGACTCTGTTCAGCCTGAATGTACTACGCCACCAAACTCCTCCGAAGTCAGTAACTTTACACCAATTAAGATCCTACCCCGCAATATTAATAAAGAGCCACTAGAAATTAGTAACCGAACCCAAATACCGTCCTTAACCAAAGCTGTCGGTAAGCCATTGCACGAACGCCTCGCAAACTATTATGCTGTTCGCGAAAGAATTTTCTCTACTCCAAGACCAGTCCCACCGAAAATACAGAAACTTCGTAAACGCATGAAAGACAAGATGTTGATGTATCGTGCCATTGAATCTACCACTTTGTGCTGCGATGATGATCCTCGTCCATACGCGAGAGTATCCATCTGCGGGGAATCAATACTGGGATTGCTAGATAGCGGCGCAAGTATCAGTTGTTTAGGAGCAGGAGGTTTAGACTTTGTTAATGACAAAAACATCCCTTTCACGCGATTGCAGTCTGAAATAAAGACGGCGGACGGAAATGGTGAGAAGATAGTAGGTAAGGTAATTGTAAAAGTTACCTACCAAGGCCAGACAAAGCCAGTTCTTTTCTTACTTGTACCTTCTCTGCAACAGACTCTGTATCTAGGCATACATTTTTGGAAGGACTTTAATTTGGCACCTAACATCGTGGTGTCAGAAATGTCTTATGACCTGGGTCGGCGAATGAATGAACCAGATGCTCACGAATTGTCAACGGAAGAGTCCAGACAGCTCAAGGAGGCCGTGAGCATGTTTCCTTCCTTTGCCACTGTTGGCCTAGGGAAAACATTGCTAGAGGAACACATAATAGACACGGGTAATGCCGAACCCATTAAGCAACGTCATTATCCTGTATCTCCAGCGGTGCAGAAACTGCTGTATGAGGAATTGGATCGCATGTTAGAGATGGGTGTGATCGAGTAGAGCTCCAGCGCTTGGAACTCTCCGGTGGTTCTTATACGTAAACCTGGGAAGAACAGGTTGTGTTTGGACTACCGCCGGGTAAATCAGGTCACCAAAAAAGATGCGTATCCACTTCCTCATATAGAGGGATTGCTAGGACGTCTTTCAGATACCCACTATATTTCTAGTGTGGATCTGAAGGATGCCTTTTGGCAGATCCCGCTGGAGAAAGCGTCCAGGCAGAAGACGGCGTTTACTGTGCCCGGCAGACCACTGTATCAGTTCAACGTTATGCCCTTTGGCTTATGCAATGCGCCTCAGCGGATGTGCAGGTTGATGGACAAAGTGGTGCCGCATGAACTGAGAGAAAACATCTTTGTCTACCTGGATGATTTGTTGATAATTTCGCGCACATTCGTTGAGCATGTGGAGATGCTTAAAATCGTAGCCCGTAAATTGAAAGACGCCGGACTTTCCATCAACGTCCAAAAATCGAAGTTCTGCTTCAAGGAACTTAGGTATCTCGGCTATATAGTTGGAGATGGGGGTCTTAAGACAGACCCGGCAAAAATCTCTGCTGTGAACGAGTTCCCCATTCCCACCTCACATAGGCAGGTTAGGAGATTTCTAGGTATGGCAGGATGGTATCGAAGATTTGTCAGGAATTTTTCTTCATTGGCAACTCCACTAACCGATACATTGAGGAAAGGGAAGAAGTTCAACTTTGATGATAAGGCAATTGCCTCTTTCAATAAAATTAAAGCTACTCTCACATCCGCCCCTATCCTTTCCAACCCTGATTTTCGAAAACCCGTCTGACTCCGGCATTGGGTGCGTTTTATGTCAACTGGACGAGGAGGGGAGTGAACGCCCTATCTACTTTTTTTCTCACAAGCTAAATTCCGCCCAGAGAAACTACAGTGTCACAGAACGCGAATGTTTAGCCGCAGTCATGGGTGTCCAAAAGTTTCGGGCCTATGTTTAAGGACAGACATTTAAGATCGTCACTGATCATGCCAGCTTACGGTGGCTGATGAGTCAAAGGGACCTCAGCGGTCGGTTAGCCAGATGGAGTCTGAAATTGCAAGGATTCGATTTCAGCATTGAGCATCGTAAAGTTTCGCAGCATGTTGTGCCTGATGCACTAACTCGTGCTTTCGAGGTAGGAGAGCTGCGGTGCAGTGCCCCGATGTTGAACGATCCTTCCGATGCTTTGCATATTGATCTTGAAGACCCCAGTTTTCAATCTGCGGAATACTCCAGGATCATCGAAACCATCGAAAAGCAAAAAGAACAGCTACCAGACCTTCAAGTTTCGAACAATTTCGTGTACAAGAAGGTCAAACATTGCACAGGGAATCCACTCGAGGACGATCTCGTATGGAAACTCTGGGTTCCGTCTGAGCTGACCGATCGTTTGATTACCTTGGCCCATCAGCCCCCGCGAGCCTCGCACGGAGGCGTGGCAAAAACTCTATACCGGCTACGCAATCGATTCTTATGGCCTAACATGGCTACGCAGGTGAAGTTGTTTGTTTCAAGTTGTGACGTCTGTTAAATGGTGAAGGCGCCTAATAGTGTGTTGAGGCCTCCGCTAGGTAAGGCGTTTGTGGTGGAAAGACCATTCCAGCTGGTCTACCTAGATTTTCTTGGTCCTTACCCTCGGTCCAAAAACGGGAATACACATATCCTAATCGTGTTAGACCAATTGACAAAGTTTGTGCTTATAAAGCCTATCAGAAGGGCGACAACTGAAACAACACTAAAATTTTTGCAAGAGCAATTATTCTGTTTATTCGGGGTACCTGAGACCATCCTATCGGATAACGGCAAACAATTTACCAGCCATGAGTTTGAGAAGCTTTTGGGGTCCTTTGGCATTCAACACCTTAAGACCGCGTCATATTCTCCACAAGCTAATGCCAGCGAGCGGGTGAACAGGTCCATTTTGGCGGCCATACGCTCGTACATCGACCCGGCACAGAAATCCTGGGACTTACATCTTCCGTCCATCGCTTGTGCACTTCGGTCTACTGTCCACACCGCAATAGGGATGTCCCCTTATGAAGCCTTATTCGGGCAAAGCATGATGGAGCACGGATCCAATTATAGGCTTCTCAAGGAATTAAATAGCTTGAATAACTCAGGAGTTGGTTTGGTATCGAAGGCAGATAAGATGAACATCTTGCACTCACATCTAAAAGCGTCCATAGAAAAGGCACATACGAACTATGAAAAAGTATATAACACTAGGAGCAAAACAGGAAGTTATGTAGCTTGGGAATATATTTTTCGTAGGAACTTTGTCCTCAGTGACGCATCGAAACATATAAGTGCTAAACTTTGCCCGAAGTTTGTAAAGATGAAGATTCGGAAAGTCATTGGAAACAATCTATATGAACTTGAGGACCTTGATGGGAAAAGGGTAGGAATATACCATGGCAAAGACCTTAAAAGATATTTTTTTTTGTGTAGACTATGGTTAGGGCTAACTCAGTCTGATCATGAGGCTACTTCTCAGGCGTGGGTGATATACTCAGTTACTGAATAGCCCGTTCCATTTCTCTTTCTCTTGTTTCGATTACTCTCAACAAAAGAACGAGTTTTGTAGGGGACGATCTTAAACATAATAATGCATAGCTATCTCCTCTATATCTTTAGTACTAAATTTATTCCGTAAGTATCCTGAGTGGGTAAGGCCATTAAAACGTTTGGGAGGCCCTGGCTACCTAGACCGTTTCGAATTCCTGGTTCGTGTATACGACAAATGGCGATATGCACTAGGCGATTTATTTTTGCATAATAACACCTAATATTTTCCAATATTATGTTGCGAGAATCGTACGTTTTTAGAGATAGGGCGGCGAAAATTATGATCTATGATGAGAACTGTACCGGGAGGGGGTGGATGGTTCCTGTGCGTATACATAAATTATGGATATAGGCCGAACGCAATCAAGAAGAAAAAAGAGAGAAAGAAAACACTAAAATTATGTACTGGAGGAAAAACGGGGATATCGCCTGAGTTAGACAGCTATTGGGGAAATAGGAATGAGACCGACATGATTTAAGCGACTGGACGGACGATTCGACGGCAGATAGAACGAGATTTTTACCGGAGTGAGAAGTGAGTGAGCTACGCGATTGAATCGCGAGTTGGACGTACAGTCCCAATAAACAGATTGGCAGTGAATATTTAAACAAATAAAAACACAAAGTAAAACCTACGTAAATTACAACAAAACAAAAGACAGTAGAAATTCTAAATGCTTTCGCAAGACACAAGACCAAATAAAGTAACACAATTTAACACGAATAATTGGTGAAGTGAATGAGAGTGCTCTTATTAGCGGCAAGAAAAAAAAAGGTTAGTCTCCCGTGGTAGGCAGCAGCACGCACCCGGCGAGTAGGCCACCCAAATCAAGGTCCTTACCACCAACCCGATACTCGTAGACGTCCGAGACAGCCATCGTGACAAAAAGACCTGGCGCTAACGCTAGTTTTTCCGTCCTCGCATAGGAAAGTTTTCGAGCGTATTACCTCGAGTTATGCTCTCTTCTCCTCCGGATTCCCTATCTGCATCCGCAAAGTCATCTTCGGATCCATAAGAAGTCAATATCACCCTTAGCTGCTTTTTCCGAAGTTCTGTCAGTCGCACCACCGCCACACGCATACGAGCCGCAACCACAACAACAACGACAACGTTCGCCCATTGCCGAAACAACATAGGAAGGAAATCACACGCAACCGCTTACAACCAGCACAGCAACAACAACATCAACCTATTCCTATACATCAAGCTAGCGAGGTAGCGAACGCACCAGCATCAGTATCTTCGGGTTCTAATTCACCCGGCCGACCAACCACACCATTGAGTCGACGATACAACTGCATCGCAACCTCTAGTCCTCCGAATCGATCGGGTCCCCCCACTCCAGCCACAATCAACATCCACCTAATCAACAAAAGGAAAAATAATAATAATTGTGTTAAATCAATCCTAGCCTTTGAAATAACAGAGCATCCAAACTCCACATTAGACAATCTGGTTGAGTAGAAATTCGTATAATTTTTTTTTGTTCCACTTAGATTACTCTTATTATGTAAAGTTCCGCTCAAATCGATATGCATAATTTTCTTCTTTAGAGTATCGTCGATCCCCGAAATAAAAAAGGGAACAACAACAATTCCCACGGGCTGGACCATGATGTGCACACCATATTCCTCAACCCTGGACATCGTCGACATCGTCTTGTGTAGGTAGAAAAGAGATCGGTAAGTGGTCTAATCGCATTGTTTACTATATTGTAATGTTGCTTGAGTGAACTGAATTGAATTGAATAGAAAATTATTGGTACTAGAGAACTTAAAGAGAGTTATTGTTATCAGTGGTTAATGGTAATTTTTTGCGGTTCTCTTCCTTAAGAGAGAGCTCTGTTTAGTTTTTTTTTTTGGCTAGAAGAATTACAGTGCATAATCAGATGTCTCGGCGGGCAATTGGTCCAAAATCATTTTTTTTTTGCTTCAGTTAGGATAAAAGCCACACACTTGGTGTGCACTCGCTCATCTGTCGCGATCACAACCAGTAAATTGATTAAGTATTTTCTGTTTCTTTTATCTTTTGGATGCTACTGACATATATTGAGTACAACTAGATAACTACAAATTTATATTATGGGATATGCATTGTTATGTTTACATAATAGGAATTGAGTTTATGCTCAGGTGTCATCCGTGATTGATGTGTACATATTTTGTTTTTAAATTTTTTTTCTTTTAAATTTAGAATATTCCTGTTAAGATTAGGTTAAGGGTTATAAAATGAAATCATGAAATAATATTTTAGTATTAACCATGAATAAAAGCATTGAATGCACGTTATGTCAAACTCAACTGTCTACTGAGGCGAGTTATGACTATCTTGGTTTGTCTAGGATACTTTTGTTGTTTTGTGGCTATCTTCCACAGTCGATAGGGAGCATTCGAAAGATTCACCGGGAAGTATTTATGCTGTGTAAGCGGAACAGGATGGGTTTCCCTGAATAAGGTTATTTTTAGGTGGGTGTGATGCGGATCTCAGTTCATCGTTGGGAACGTAAAGCGTAAATTTCGTACGAGAGATGATCGTGTACGGGGCTTTCATTAGTATCGAACATGTGGAAGCCAAAGGATGCATTATTTCGTTGTAGGATGAAATATTGCAGGGGTGGGCTAGCTCTAAGGGGAACCTTGACATCGTTCGTTCTCCTCTAGGAACAATAATTTCGCTCTTCTAAAAATCTGAAAGGACAAAACGGGCTCCGATCTAGAATTTTTTTATGAAACTTTACAGCTGTTTCTTATCTCAGCATGGAATTTTTACGTAACAACGTTTGGGTTACTGCAACAAGAACCCCCCCACCGACGAGCTAGGTCGTGCTTGGAGCAAGCATGCTGACGTTGCAGTGATTCGAACACCCTTCTGACTTCGCTGCCCGGATTGACTTAAGGCTTCCTGTGACCTTAGGTCATAACGGTGGCGCTTGAAGTGGAAGGTCTTAAGGAAAATTGGTCGACACTACATCCTCTTTTCTAGAGCTTTCCTAATTTGGTGGCTAAGGTTCGACTTTGGTGCTCAGGCCACTGAAGGAGACTGATATCCTTCCGTTGGAGCCTAGACACCCACAGCTAGCCCTTAATTCCGTTACAATCTAGATGGATAGCAGTCTCGAATGAACAGATCTTACTTCAGCTACCACAATCCGATTGTATCTATTCTACCGAAACTAGCAGATAACGAATAAATTATTGTTATTTCATAATATTTTTTAGATTCTTCTATTTGCGTGGATCCGAAAACTGGTGCGAGTGCCGTTGGGTAGTAAGTCGATTTCATTGAGAGTTTCGTTCGCGCGACGGTGCATCTGCATAGTATGTCGTTGTTTTTTGCGAGTTACGAGTGCGATTTCTCCGCGGCGGTGGTGAAATAATTTAAAATTAAAATTTGTGTTTCGTTGAATTAAGTGCTTAATCCAGGTTTTCCTCGTTCGTGGTGTGTGCTTGAGCTGATTCCAGCGTTTTATAAGCGTTTGAAATTTCAGATTTCATTTCTTAGTTTTGTGTGGCGGTTGCTGTGCTAGTGTGCGTGTGTGTGTATGTGTAATTCATGATTTGGTTGTTCATCAATTATTGAAGCGGACTGTAATACTGGTAGTCTAAGAGCCAGCTTAAATCTGACAACACATATTTTACGGTGACTGAAATTTTTTTGTAAAGTAAAGTGGCTGCCGTGATGCTATAACCTCTGAAATTGGCAGCCATTGTTATTTTTCAGTTCTGGTGGAGGTATATTATGACAGACTAAAATGGCAGCAGCCGTAAAATACTTTAAAAATTGACATAATTTTGATACCTGTTCCACCTGAGGGACCCTAAACCTACATCGACCGGGCCTAGCTAGTACCCATAACCTGTTTAGTGGGTAAAGCAGTCTCGCTTGACAAAATTTCAGTCACCGTAAAATATGTGTTGTCAGATTTAAGCTGGACTATGGGGGCAGATTCTGTAAGGCGAAACGATAAAACGTTTTCGTGTGCACGAAGAAATTTGCTTGTGTAACATATGGCCATATGGGGGTTGAAATGGTGGTGATGCGATTACATGAGAACACAAGCGCTCTCACTCTAGCCTCTCACTACCAACTCCTACTCTCACCTCCGCGTTGGTGACTACCGGATGCCTAGCACCTCGACTGGAGATAGGGTACCCAACCCCTGTGGAAGGTCGTTGGTGGCAGCAGACGAGAGAGGGGGAAGGAGAGTGTCTTCTCACTTAGGCACTCCCTCCTGTTTCAGGCGGCAGCGGATGAATTCCCTAGACGGAATCAACGGTGGCGTCTACAGTTCCAGTTAGGTCGAACTACTAAGTGTTATCCCTATATGAGCTGCTTCAACTTACTTGGATACCAGGCCTATAGGGACTTCCAATACTGAGCCAGAGTGATGGAAAGAGTTGGTGGCGTATGAGCCCTTGATGGGTCAACGGCAGCGCTCATATCCCAGAATGGGCTACTGACATCGGATTATCCGGCCCGCTGTCCTAGGGTTAAAACAAGGGCCTGGCCCTCCAGGTTGGGGGTTGTGCCGTCGGGGTAACTTCCCGACCATGGAAAAAACAACTAGTTATGAGAGAGACACAACCAGCCTCGGATAATGGTACTCCTCAAATGGCAACAAGACCCGGAACGCCAATGGACTACGATATGAGAGTAAGTACCTGGAATGTACGAACGCTCTACACCCCAGGTGCAAGGCAGATATTACCGCGATCCAGGAGATACGATGGATAGGATCAGGCATGATGAAAAGAAAAAATTGCGACATCTATTACAGCTGCCATAAGAGATTGCATGTATTAGGATGCGGATTCGTCGTGGGAAATCGTCTAAGGACAAAAGTTATTGACTTTAGGCCGATAAGTGATCGCCTAGCTGTGATCCGCATCAAAGCTACCTTCCAAAACATAAGCCTAATATGTGCACACGCCCCTACCGACGAGGCTGAAGACCCCATAAAAGAGGAGTTTTATGACCTCCTGGATGGAGCCTACGGAGCCTGTCCGGAGTATGACGTTAAAGTTGTGCTCGGGGACTTCAATGCCAAAATCGGTCAGGAAAACATCTTTGGCGGGTTAGTTGGTATGCACAGAATTCACGAAACGACAACAGACAACGGCTACCGACTAATTGACTTTGAAGCAGCTCGTAATACGGTGATAAGTAGCACTAGGTTTCCAAGGCTAAGGATCCACACAGCAACCTGGCGCTCTCCAGACGGTCGAACCGCCAACCAAATCGACCATGTGCTAATCGATGCGAGGCACGTATCCAACATCCACGACGTGCACACATTCCGAGGGGCAAACGTCGACTCTGACCATTTTCTTGTTGCAGCTAGATTCAGAGCTCGACTGTCCAGCGAGAAGAAGCTGCGGGCCGCCCAGAAGAAGAAATTTGACGTTGGACGCATTAGCACACCTGGAGTAGCCAGAGCCTACAGGGAGCGCCTGAGCTTGAAACTCTCCACTATGCACTCGCCTACCACAGAAGCCAACAATCAGTGGTGCCAGTCTCGAGACATCATCAAGGAGGTAGCCGAAACCACTGTAGGGTACCAGCCACCCCAGTGAAAGAGCCCGTGGTATGATGATGAAAGCGTGTACAGGAAAAAGGTGACTAAAGATGCACACAAGAAAATGCTGCAGCGCAAAACAAGGGCAGCTAGGGAAGAGTACCGAGCCAGGAGGAGGGAGGAGAAAAAGATCCTGCGTAGAAAGAAGAGAGCCTACGCAGTATCCCAGCTCAAGGAGATCGAAGAGTCTCGTGATCGCAACAACATCCGGAGGTTCTATAAGAAAGTCAAGCAACTGGCTGCTGGCTTCAAAACCGGAAAAAAGGCTCTTCGAGACAGCGAAGTTAACCTAGTCACCGAAGCGCAGGGAATAGTAGATGTATTTAAGCAGCATTTCCAGCAGTTGCTTAATGGGCATCATGTTGAGAGAGTGGTAGGGCAAGAAGATAACCCGCGTCCAGCCAATGAAGAACCTGTTCCACCACCCAGTATAGAAGAGGTTGGCTTAGCTATAAAAAAGCTTAAGAACAATAAAGCCGCAGGCTCGGATGGCTTACCAGCGGAGCTCTTTAAATACGGAGGTGATGTTTTGGTAGGGCGCATGCACCAAATCATCAACCAAGTATGGATGGAAGAAAACATGCCCGATGACTGGACTATTAGCTCCATATGCCCCATCTACCAAAAAGGCGATCCTATGTCTAGCAAGAACTATCGAGGCATATCCCTGCTAAATGTCGCGTATAAGATCCTATCCAACGTACTGTGTGAACGTCCTAAACCATTCTGCAACACACTAATCGGCACGTACCAGTGTGGCTTCCGGCTCGGCAGATCGACTATAGACCAAATTCTCACACTGAGGCAAATCCTGGAAAAGACCAACGAATTTCAAGTCGAGACACACCATCTATTCATCGACTTCAAGGCCGCGTATGATAGTATACATCGTCAGGAGCTGTATATGGCGATGGCCGAATTCAGAATCCCGTCAAAATTGATTCAGTTGAGTGGCGTGACACTCGAAAACACGCGTTGCAACGTGCAATTTGGAAACGGCTCCTCCGAACTATTCCAAACATGTACCGGATTTCGGCAAGGGGACGCGCTATCATGCCACTTCTTCAATCTCGTACTGGAGCAGATAGTGCGTAGGGCAGGTGTCAACACGGAAGGCACTATCTTCAACAGATCCGTTCAGCTGCTGGGCTATGCGGACGACATTGACATCATCGGTCGGTCACAGCGCTCCGTGATAGAAGCTTTCACGGCGATTGAAGAACAGGCGAAATCTGTGGGTCTTGAAGTAAACGAGGACAAGACTAAGTACATGCTATCAACAAACAAACAAACATCTGTCCACCGCCTAGGACAAAACGTCACTATTGATATCAACAATTTCGAGGTAGTTAAGGAGTTCCTCTACCTCGGAGTAAACATGAACTCCACGAATGACATATCCTAGTGGAGATCCGGCGGAGAATTACCCTAGGAAACCGCTGCTACTTCGGTTTGTCAAAACAATTGGGTTCAAAACTCCTAAATCGAGGGACGAAATGTATGCTTTATAAAACCCTTATATTGCCAGTTCTGCTCTACGGCGCCGAGTGCTGGACGATAAGCAGGAAAGGAGAGCTAATACTGGGTTCCTTAGAAAGAAAAATTCTTCGGCGGATTTTTGGTCCTGTGTGCGAGGAGGGCGAATGGAGGAGAAGATATAACCGCGAACTCTATGAGCTGTATCAAGATGTGGATGTAGTCCAAAAAGCCAAAATACGTCGACTACATAAGCTCGGCCACATCGAGCGAATGGACAATAATGCTCCAGCTAAGAGGATCTTCGAATCCCAGCCCCCAGGTTCGAGAAGACAAGGAAGACCGAACCTCCGTTTCAAAGACCAAGCCATCGCGGATGCCAGAGCGCTTAGTCTGGACAATTGGAAGCAGCGTGCCCTGGATCGTAGAGGATGGAAGGCTGCAGTGTCTCAGGCAGAGACTCTCCACGGGTCGGGAGCCCGTTAAGTAAGTAAGTAACATATGGCCAATCATTCGTGCGCACGAAAACGTTTGATCGTTTCGCCTTACAGAATCAGGCCCCTGTTTTGTTATTGTTGGGGTAATTCTTTTCCACAGAAAACGGATCGCTGTGCTGGGTGTGTGTTGCCGTTGGGTAGTACGTGTAGTGTGATGTGTAGTGTGAAATGTAGTGTCGGAATACAATATGTAGGTTCGTATGAAATTTGGTACGTTTATTTATTTTGTGTGAAAGCTTATATTGAGTGATTGGATTTTATTGATATGGAAGTGGAATTGAAAATTACTGTGTAGTGTTGTGTAATTCATTTGTTGGTAGTGGACATAGTTTAGTGATGGGTCGTCGCAGTTCTCCTTGTTGGGTTTTGACCTTAACCACTCTGACTAGTTGATCTGCTCCTGGGTATGTTTCCATGATTCGGCCGAGGCTCCATCTAGCTGGAGGAAGTCGTTCGTCCTTGATTAGGACCAGATCCCCGACATTAAGTTGGGGACACTGCTTCAGCCATTTGGGGCGCTGTTGCAGACGAGCTAAGTATTCAACCTGCCATTGTTTCCAAAAATTTTGTACGTGGGCTTGTAGTGTCTTCCATCTATCTTGGTAAGATTTACCATCGATCGTAAGATCTGGCTCAGGAACAGTAAAGAGAGCCCCTCCTATGAGAAAGTGCGCGGGTGTCAATGCTTGGAAATCCTCCGGATTTCCAGATAAGGGGCACAAGGGCCTCGAATTCAAGCACGCTTCGATTTGCGTTAGAAGCGTGGTGAGCTCGTCAAACGTGAGTGTCCCATTCACGGCGATCCTTCTGAAGTGGTACTTGACACTCTTAACTCCCGCTTCCCACAAACCTACAAAGTGGGGAGAAGCGGGTGGAATGAAGTGCCACTTTGTTCCCGGTGTGGATAATACCTCCGCAACTTCGTTCCAATCGTGGACTCCTGCCTTTAAAAGACGACCTAATTCTGCCTCTGCTCCTACAAAATTTGTTCCACAATCGCTGTAGACGTGGTCGCTGACTCCTCTCCTTGCTGCGAATCGCCGAAATGCTACTAGGAATGCCTGTGTCGTCAAGTCGCTCACCGCTTCCAGATGTATTGCCTTTGTGGATAGGTGATACAGGTGTAGCCCTTGTAGCATTTGGCTCCGCGTCCTCTCCATGTCCTAATGGTGAGTGGTCCCGCATAATCGATGCCGACATGAGTGAAGGGTCTGGAGCTCGTCACTCTCGCTGCTGGTAATTCTCCCATCAGCTGTTGGGCTGCCTTGCTGCGAAACCGGTAGCAAATTGTACAGCAATGCAGGTACTTTTTTACCGCACGCTTCATGTTTACTATCCAATACTTGGCTCGTAAACAACAGGTCATTAACTGTATCCCGCCGTGAAGTGTCCTCTCGTGTGTATCCCGGATGATGATTTCTGTCAGATGATGTTTGGGTTCTAAAATTATAGGGTGACGTTGATTGTAAGGGATGTCTGAGTGTGTGAGCCTTCCGCCAACTCGGACGATTCCTTCATTGTCTGTAAAGGGGTTGAGTGCCCCCAAGCCTCTGGCCCTGCAAATCCTCTCGGAAAACATGTTGTGTTGTGCGCACCGTGCAATTATGTTATGCGCTTTGTTCGTTCCTTCCGGACCAGAGACTCTGGTGTGGTGGGTCTTACGAGCGTTGTTGATGAAACGCATGCAATAAGCCATCGTTCTTACAAGACGACCTAAATTTGAAAAGCGTTTGATTAATAAGACTATATAATTTTCTACTGATTCAGTAACTTGAGGGTTGAACAGGACATTCAAAATTCCAATTTTCTCGCAGAAACGAAGGCCCATTCCACCAAAGTGTTGCGTGTGCTAATGTGGACGGTAACGCCCCTCGTGATGCCACATCTGCTGGGTTATGTTGCGTCGGAATATGTTTCCACATGTTGCCCGGCATTAGTCGTTGGATTTCGCCAACTCGGTTTCTCACGAAGGTATCCTATTTGGCCGTTGGGGCCCGAATCCAACTGAGGGTGATCATCGAATCAGTCCAAGCGTGCAAGGCTGCATCTTCCCGTCGAAGTACTTGGGCAGTGTAGCTGATGAGTTTGGCAAGCAAAAACGCCACACAAAGCTCGAGACGCGGAAGACTCACTGCCTTCACAGGCGCCACTTTGGATTTCGAAATCATCAGGTGCATATGGACCCTCCCCTGCTCATCCCTCGAACGTGTGTAGACTGCTGCACCACACGCCTTCTCCGAAGCATAGCTAAATCCATGCAACTCTATTCAAATTGATGTGCTGAGCAAGTTGATCCATCGTGGAAGTCTTATGTCGTTGATGGCTGAAAGATCCTTGTAAAAGGCGTCCCAATACTGCAAAATCGTCGGCTCTATTGTTTCATCCCAGGACAGTTTTCGTAACCAAGGTTTTTGCATGAAATATTTCGCCTGAAGAATGCATGGTGAAATCCAACCCATTGGATCATATAACCGAGCAATTGTCGACAAGATGAACCTTTTCGTTGGCTTTGGATTATTTGCAGGATTGAATTGAAAACAAAACTGGTCAGCGACTGGTAGCCATTGAATATCTAAGCTCTTAACTTGGTTCGAAACTTCAAATGGTACTGCGAATGCGGACTCACGTTCTTCGATGGGTATTCCCTTAAGTAGCTCTAAGTTGTTTGAAGTCCATTTGCGTAAGTTGAACCCGGCTTTCTGTAATACCATTTTAACCTCTCTACTTTTCTCTTTAGCTTCCTGTATGGTGTCTGCTCCTGAAAATAAATCGTCAACGTACATCTCATCCTGGATCATCTTTGCAGCTCTGGGATACATCAATTCGGCTTGCTTAGCCACCTCCATCAGTGTTCGTATTGCTAGATACGGCGCTGCAGCTGTTCCAAAGGTGACCGTCTTGAGTCGAAAGACCTTGAGCTGATCACGAGGGTCATTACGCCAAAGTATTAATTGGTAATTAGAGTCTTCTCTGGACACCCAAATCTGACGATACATTTTCTCAATGTCAGCTGAGTAAGTAAACTGATACAGTCGCCATCTTAAAATAACATCAATGACGTTCTGTTGCAAGGTCGGACCCGTCATCAAATGATCGTTCAAAGAACGTCCATCTACTGTTCGAAAGGATGCATCAAAGACTACTCTTAGCTTGGTTATGGAGCTACCTTCTTCAAGACGGCGTGATGAGGTTGGAAATAATGGTATTTAGCTAATGGTTCTTCAGTTACCTCAACCATATGATTCAATTTCAGATACTCATCAAGACACGCGGTATATTGTTCGCGAAGTTGGATATTTGCTGACAGGCGTTTTTCGAGACTCCTAAACCGTTGAACGGCCCCTTCATGTGATCGTCCTAAGACTGGATGTTTGTTTCCTTTGAATGGAAGAGTCACCTGGAAATGACCATCGGTCAACTACTTGACGTTCCTCGGGTATTGTTCTTCACACTCAGCATTCTCTTTCGTCTCGATTGCCTTGAATGGAGCTTCTTCCAATTCCCAGAATTCGTGCAGTTCTTCATCAATATTTCTTGTTTGAAGAAACGTAGGTCTAGGCTGAAGCGGTGCCTTACCAAGCAAGATCCAACCTAATTTTGTGTTCTGAGCGATAGGCAACGTCATATCCTGTGACCGAACTAAATCAGGCAGCAAAACTTCGGCCAAGACATCACTATCCAATAACAAGTCGACTGTAGATGGCCTATAAAAAGCTGGATCAGCAAGGAGCAAGTCGTCGAGGTGCCTCCAGTCACTAACTGGAAGCATACGGGCTGGGAGATGGCCCGACAGCGACTTGTAAATGAAAGCCTGAACGGTTGTTTCGAAATTTGTGTGTCGCGAAGCAATGGCAATGTCGACAACCCTTTTGCATGTGCCGCTGCTGACCATTCCTAACCCCGAAACCTCGACATGAGTGCGCCTCGGTTTCAAACGAATAGTTGAACAACTGATTCAGTGATAAATGTTGCCTCCGAACCCGAATCCAAAAGTGCTCGCAACGTGAATGTCTCTCCTGTGAAAGATCTCACTTTAACCACCGCTGTCGCCAGCAAAACCTGCGTCGGTGTGTGCGACAGTGCATGTAGTGAGTTGACGGCTGAATTCGCTTGTATACCATAGGATGGCTGGATGTTTGGAGCATCTGGATTTATGTTGGAGGTAAGAAAACTTTGACTATGGTTTTGAGCACCTTGTGCCGATATGAATGGTTCTTGTGTTGGTGTAAGAGTATTTGAGGTCGAAGGTCTTTGTGGTTCGATGAACGAACTAGATTGTTGATTTGATTGAATGTATTGCTGATTCTGAGGGATGCGTGGTACTATGTGTAATAGAGAGTGATGTGGTTGTTGGCAATAGTAGCATTTATAACTACTAGGGCACTGCTCTATCTTATGATTGTAGGCTAAGCAGTTGCCACAGAGGCCAATCCTATCAATACTTTGTCGACGATCAGCGATACTCATCTTTAAAAACCGTTTGCATTTGCGAAAATCATGTTGTCCCTTGCTGAAAATTTGGCAAGAGAGTTTTTGTTTGTTGGCTCTGATTTGTTGTGAGGAAACTGCTTCCAAAGTTCGAAAACGCATTTCTAGAAACTGAGAAAATTCGAGAAATGTTGGTAGTTCCTTCGGATTCTGTCTAGCGCTTAAACGTTCCTTGTGTGTTGGTAGTGTCGAACAACTGAGTAAGGGAATTTCTGTGATGTTGGTGCGGAATTGTGCGAAAGTTGTTTTCGAGCAAAAGACACCCATATGCTCTGTGTAAAAGAGGGTTCGAGAACATTCTGTTTTCGAACAAAAAGGTGCCTAGCTGTACCGTGGAAATGGTTCGTAAATAACTTGTTTACGAGTAAAAACGCCTAGCGGCATTTGAATTTACACATGTTCTTATGGGTGGCGTGTTATTGGTATGTTGTCCAGACGCTTGTTTACGAGCTACCTGAATGTTAATTGGCTGGGGTAATTTTGCGGTGGCTGAGGAAGAATCTGTCTTTGGTAGTCAGTCAAGATTGGGAAGGAGTCTGGAGCAGTCGTGGTGGCCTCAAGTGCCTTTGTGCGTGGTTTTTTTTTTCGTTGTGCAACGAGCACGCCGCAACACCGTAGTTTTGGTGACGGGAAAAATTTAATAAAATTCTTACAATTTAATTTATTTTAATTTAATTTACAAATCGCGTACCCGTGGCGTTGCATCGGCCCTGAAGGGAATATTTTTTGTGGAATAAATTTAACAGCTAATAAGCCGGAAAACTTTAAATTCAGTTGGTGACTCAGTGAACTCGTTCAAACCAATTAATCTATAACTTTTATCCGTGCTAGTGCTGACCACAAAACTTATTTCGGTGCTCCATGTCCATCATCCTAGTGCTCACCACCCCGCAAGTGCCACCCCATACTGTGCTCGTGATCCCCGGCGTCGTCGTTCGACCGTGGGCAATCCGAAAACCCAAATCTCACTGACTCCTCTACTGGCGTAAAAATCTGGCCACGCCAGCGGCGCACAAAAATTTGCCGAAAAGACAAAAATTTAAATAATAAAAGAGACATATAACGATATGCAGTGCAATTGACTATATCAATTAATATCCGCACAAGGTGCAAGTTAAAAAGGGCCCACAGAAGAGGTCGATTTTGAAGAGGGCCCAAAGAAGAGGTCAAATTTGAAGAGGGCCCAAAGAAGAGGTCGAACTGATGTCTCCCCCCCGAAGGAAAAGAAGCGTAGCCAGGAATACCAGGGAATTTAGAATTAAGTATCCTTGAGATTTTTTCTTTATCGTAGATTAGTATTATGTACTTTTCTTATTAAATACATTGTATTTAGATGGGACTTAATCCCTTTCCAATGAATTTTAGAAATATCTAGAGCACATGTTATATATATTATTTAATGTACTACGACAGGTCCCAGGGGTAGGAAACCGTAATTAACACCGGGTAAAGTTTTTTTATTCATACCATTGATATCCCTTATAGGATATGCTAACAAATCGCTTCTAACAATACGCCAGCGCTGCCGTAGGTTAGGGTGATAGGGTATAACTCATTTTTCTTTCTTCTTTCGCTTCACTCTTGGTTGTAGTCGATTTGAGACACACCATGCACTTTTCTTAACCTGCTGTCGTTCTTTCTTTAAGAAAGTTAAGCTTCTTTTGTTATTAATTACATCTTTTCTGTAATAATATAACAATACGTGCCAGAAAATTTAGATTATTTAAGTTTAGGAAACCACCGCTGTGGACATGCGGTCATTTGTTAATTTTAGCGTCTTTATATTAAGAACAAATACTGTGGATTATGACTAAGTGAATTTAGTTGTTTTGGTTAACATGTGGTTATAAATTTCAGGTACACGCGGGTAAGCTGATACAATTAGGGGTCACTAATTTCTTGTAAGTGACCATGGTAGGGAGGGGATAGTCCCAGGAAGATTCAAATGTCACCTTGAATTCTTCAACTGGGCTATGAGCATCCTAGCGATAAATGGCAACACCAACCACGTCAGACACCAGTGCCTTGATTTTGTGCGGTTTTTGCCGCAATGGCGGTGTCGGAAAGGGTTCATGTATAGGCAGATTCTATAAATGTGTGAGTGATGTCGTGAACTGACAACTTCCAATATTTCCTGTTCTTATATTGCTTTGTTCCGGGAAATTCCAGGCGATCTTTCCCAGACGCAACCTTTTTAGGTAGCGAGAAGGATGTCGGATGAGAACAGCGTGACCGTTGTGCGACAATTTGGTACCTTTTTCGAGTAGGTACACTAATACAATTTGTTATTCCTTTGTTCCTTTTTATTAGTTGGAAAATTTCACATTTTAGGACTATTCACATGAGAGCCAATTGCGAACGAACAACGAACAAGCGAATATTTTTGACACTTCAATCACTTCAATCATTGTTCAATGTTAACTTCGATAGAATTTTTTCATTCGTGGGTTTGTGGATCCGCGAATGTTTTATGTGGATTGTGAATAAAGTGGGACAGTTCGCTGCAAGAATTTTCAATTGCTGTAATAATAACAATAATTGTAAATTGAGCTAGTATAAAAATCGATTTTCAATTCATAAATACAATTAAATTCATTTGCTCGCAACTCGCGCTCATGTGAATAGTACTTAAATTTTTTGTTCAAAAACTGTGATTTCAAAATGAATATGTTTAAAATATAACGCGGTTCCCCATCATAGCGTAAAGCCAGCTAATACTTGTTAAATATTGGGTGAAAATACTAAATTTACGTAGCAGCATCAGAAAAAGGCACATGTTTCTTTCATCGCCCCATTTTTAGGGTATTTTTAAAACTAAATCGAACGCGATCTTAAAAGTAGATATAAAAATGAGTTGATATGTATAATTTATGAACAATATTCAATTAATTTTCATGTATTTATAAATAAAAATCAAAGCTAAAAGGTTTCATTTCAAAATTTATTTGAAAACGTGCATCTAGGGTAAACTGTCCCACAGTGGCCCACGTTCCACAGTGAACCTTTTAAATTTACTTAATCTCTACTTATAAGAGAAAAACGAAATAAAGAGAAAATAAACCGCGATACGATCCTTTGTGAATTTACCTGGGACTTGAAGTAGTGCGCACGTCTGTGTAAGTTGTGCTCAAGAAAAAGTGATTTTACTTAATTAGTAAATTAGAAATCGTGCTTCTTATTTCTGTTCCATTTAAAAAACTATTGTGCTTTATGAGATTTGTGGGATACAATTTAAAATGTTAATTAGTATTATTAATTAAAATTAGCTTGTCAATCAAATTTGTGGAACTGTTTTTTTTATAAAAATATTTTTCTCCAAAAAAGGCACTTGTCCAACAGTGAACCAGCTCCTAGTGGTACACAGTGAACAATGGTAAATATGGTAGCATTTCCCAGCTTCAGAATTATGTATTTTTATTAAGCATTTAGCAACGACCTTACAGCATTTAACATTCGTTAGTATTATTTTTCGTTAGTTACAAGTTTTGTGATATTACTGAAGCCCTTCAAAGTCATTTTTGTTAATGTTTTGCTATTGTTTATTGGTGTTATTACTTTTCGTTGCTTTTTTTACTTATGTTTTTGTATTGTTTTGTTTTTCTAATGTTAATATTAAATAAAAACTGAATTGTACCAATTACTTGTTTTTGTTCTTTATTTTTCTTACGGAATAAAAAATAAACACTATAGGTTCACTGTGAACTACCCGGTGGTTCACTGTGTCCACCCTCTAGTACACAGTGAACCATTTGAGGTGCGTCTTAAAAAACTAAAAATTTAGCATTTTCTACGATCTTTCTAAAGCTGTATGTGGTTAAATACAAAGCTAATAAACCATATAATAAGTAACTTCAAACCGTTTAAAGATTAAACAAATAATTTATAAACTACATCTAGTCAAACGCAAATTGGTCCACTGTTGGACAGTTTACCCTACTGTTTCATAGAAGTAGCTCACAAACGGAACAATCTAAACGACATCTAATTGTAAAGTGATTTGGTTCAATTTATAAAAGAAAAGTTGTGTGGGAATGATCATGAGTATTTACAGTCTATATTGTATTGTTAAACTAAAACTAAAATTTATAAACTTTCTCTAACAATCCGGGAGATTGTTGCAAAATTCTAAAAAGTAGCAAAAAAAAAGGAGCGGTGTAAGAAAAAAGTTTCATTTGTAAAGATTCTCTGAAATTTAAGAATTTTCGCACAATATTTAACAATTGTATGCTCTCCTAACACTATAATCGTGTTCTGATAAACAGCAGCGTTATATTTTACTAAAATTCTTTTGAAAATCACAGTGTTTCTAAAAATTGCAAAGTTCCTTTTCAAACTAAAGAAAGGGATACAGTAGCAACAAATTGTATCAGGATCCTCGAAAAAAGTGCCAAATTATTGCACATCGGTCACGTTGGTCACAGCGCGCGGCTCACTCACACATTCAAATCCGATTCGGGCCGTTCCCTAGCGACATCGCCTCAAAAACCGCACAAAATCAAGGCACAGGTGTGTCTTCGCCATTCGAGGTGATTTTTAGTTTATTTTACTTTTTTTATATGCACGCAAACAAAATTGTTTATAGTCTCGTAGTGTGAATATTGTTCTGATTAGAGCAAGAACCCCCCCATCCGGCGAGCCAGTCAGTGCAACGCTAGGCGTGCATATCCCGCTCGAAATCGAAACATTTTGCCGCATAATAACTCCTTTATTTTTGAGAATACTTCTGGTATTATGCCAAGAGGCCCGACACATTCGCAGCATACTACACGCGACGTTACAAAACTGAATAGAAATCGAGTAGTGACATTTCAAATACAAAAAAAAAAAAAAATAATTTTAAAGGCAATTGTTGTTGTCAATTATTTAAATTATTTTCCAAGCAAATATTTGTTGTCAACAATTTAATTTTTTTTTTTAAATATACGCGCTGCAACCTTCGCTGAATCAGTTGATCTGAATACCACACTTCCCATGCTAGAGATTAGGCTATTATTAGGAATTTGCTGAGTACGAAACGAAATACTTTGTCGCGCATTCGGTTCTCACCAATTTCATCCATGTGAAGAACATGGCAAGTGCCTCAACTTCGGTAATTGAACAGTTGGCGAGTCAGCAAGCAACGTTTCTGCAAAAGTTAAACACTTCCAATGTTGCAACCTCCGTAAAACTGCCGCATCTATCAATACCCCAATTTTCGGGCGACTATAAGGATTGGCCTGCGTTTAAAGACTCATTCCAGGGCTCAATAGATTGTAATTCGTCGCTTACTTCTACTCAAAAAACTTCAATATCTGAAGTCATTCTTATGTGGAGAAGCTAGCAATCTACTAAAGCACATCGTAAATTCTGACAACAACTATATGGAAGCCTGGGATCGATTAGAAAATCGATATTACAGAACTTCCGTTATAGTTCAATCATTTATACAATCTTTTCTATCGTTGCCCACCGCAAACTCTTCAAACGTGGTCGTGTTGCGCAAGATTACTGATGGCGCTGACGAGGTAATTCGCGGGTTGGTAGTTCCTTCGGATTCTGTCTAGCGCTTAAACGTTCCTTGTGTGTTGGTAGTGTCGAACAACTGAGTAAGGGAATTTCTGTGATGTTGGTGCGGAATTGTGCGAAAGTTGTTTTCGAGCAAAAGACACCCATATGCTCTGTGTAAAAGAGGGTTCGAGAACATTCTGTTTTCGAACAAAAAGGTGCCTAGCTGTACCGTGGAAATGGTTCGTAAATAACTTGTTTACGAGTAAAAACGCCTAGCGGCATTTGAATTTACACATGTTCTTATGGGTGGCGTGTTATTGGTATGTTGTCCAGACGCTTGTTTACGAGCTACCTGAATGTTAGTTGGCTGGGGTAATTTTGCGGTGGCTGAGGAAGAATCTGTCTTTGGTAGTCAGTCAAGATTGGGAAGGAGTCTGGAGCAGTCGTGGTGGCCTCAAGTGCCTTTGTGCGTGGTTTTTTTTTTTCGTTGTGCAACGAGCACGCCGCAACACCGTAGTTTTGGTGACGGGAAAAATTTAATAAAATTCTTACAATTTAATTTATTTTAATTTAATTTACAAATCGCGTACCCGTGGCGTTGCATCGGCCCTGAAGGGAATATTTTTTGTGGAATAAATTTAACAGCTAATAAGCCGGAAAACTTTAAATTCAGTTGGTGACTCAGTGAACTCGTTCAAACCAATTAATCTATAACTTTTATCCGTGCTAGTGCTGACCACAAAACTTATTTCGGTGCTCCATGTCCATCATCCTAGTGCTCACCACCCCGCAAGTGCCACCCCATACTGTGCTCGTGATCCCCGGCGTCGTCGTTCGACCGTGGGCAATCCGAAAACCCAAATCTCACTGACTCCTCCACTGGCGTAAAAATCTGGCCACGCCAGCGGCGCACAAAAATTTGCCGAAAAGACACAAATTTAAATAATAAAAGAGACATATAACGATATTCAGTGCAATTGACTATATCAATTAATATCCGCACATGGTGCAAGTTAAAAAGGGCTCACAGAAGAGGTCGATTTTGAAGAGGGCCCAAAGAAGAGGTCGAATTTGAAGAGGGCCCAAAGAAGAGGTCGAACTGATGTCTCCCCCCCGTAACCAGAAGGAAAAGAAGCGTAGCCAGGAATACCAGGGAATTCAGAATTAAGTATCCTTGAGATTTTTTCTTTATCGTAGATTAGTATTATGTACTTTTCTTATTAAATACATTGTATTTAGATGGGACTTAATCCCTTTCCAATGAATTTTAGAAATATCTAGAGCACATGTTATATATATTATTTAATGTACTACGACAGGTCCCAGGGGTAGGAAACCGTAATTAACACCGAGTAAAGTTTTTTTATTCAGACCATTGATATCCCTTATAGGATATGCTAACAAATCGCTTCTAACAATACGCCAGCGCTGCCGTAGGTTAGGGTGATAGGGTATAACTCATTTTTCTTTCTTCTTTCGCTTCACTCTTGGTTGTAGTCGATTTGAGACACACCATGCACTTTTCTTAACCTGCTGTCGTTCTTTCTTTAAGAAAGTTAAGCTTCTTTTGTTATTAATTACATCTTTTCTGTAATAATATAACAATACGTGCCAGAAAATTTAGATTATTTAAGTTTAGGAAACCACCGCTGTGGACATGCGGTCATTTGTTAATTTTAGCGTCTTTATATTAAGAACAAATACTGTGGATTATGACTAAGTGAATTTAGTTGTTTTGGTTAACATGTGGTTATAAATTTCAGGTACACGCGGGTAAGCTGATACAATTAGGGGTCACTAATTTCTTGTAAGTGACCATGGTAGGGAGGGGATAGTCCCAGGAAGATTCAAATGTCACCTTGAATTCTTCAACTGGGCTATGAGCATCCTAGCGATAAATGGCAACACCAACCACGTCAGACACCAGGTGTGTCTTCGCCATTCGAGGTGATTTTTAGTTTATTTTACTTTTTTTATATGCACGCAAACAAAATTGTTTATAGTCTCGTAGTGTGAATATTGTTCTGATTAGAGCAAGAACCCCCCCCCCCCCCCCCCCATCCGGCGAGCCAGTCAGTGCAACGCTAGGCGTGCATACCCCGCTCGAAATCGAAACATTTTGCCGCATAATAACTCCTTTATTTTTGAGAATACTTCTGGTATTATGCCAAGAGGCCCGACACATTCGCAGCATACTACACGCGACGTTACAAAACTGAATAGAAATCGAGTAGTGACATTTCAAATACAAAAAAAAAAAAAAATTTTTAAGGCAATTGTTGTTGTCAATTATTTAAATTATTTTCCAAGCAAATATTTGTTGTCAACAATTTAATTTTTTTTTAAAATATACGCGCTGCAACCTTCGCTGAATCAGTTGGTCTGAATACCACACTTCCATGCTAGAGATTAGGCTATTATTAGGAATTTGCTGAGTACGAAACGAAATACTTTGTCGCGCATTCGGTTCTCACCAATTTCATCCATGTGAAGAACATGGCAAGTGCCTCAACTTCGGTAATTGAACAGTTGGCGAGTCAGCAAGCAACGTTTCTGCAAAATTTAAACACTTCCAATGTTGCAACCTCCGTAAAACTGCCGCATCTATCAATACCCCAATTTTCGGGCGACTATAAGGATTGGCCTGCGTTTAAAGACTCATTCCAGGGTTCAATAGATTGTAATTCGTCGCTTACTTCTACTCAAAAAACTTCAATATCTGAAGTCATTCTTATGTGGAGAAGCTAGCAATCTACTAAAGCACATCGTAAATTCTGACAACAACTATATGGAAGCCTGGGATCGATTAGAAAATCGATATTACAGAACTCCCGTTATAGTTCAATCATTTATACAATCTTTTCTATCGTTGCCCACCGCAAACTCTTCAAACGTGGTCGTGTTGCGCAAGATTACTGATGGCGCTGACGAGGTAATTCGCGGGTTAAACGCATTAGAATCAAACGCTCGAGATCCTTGGTTAATTTATATTATTTTTCAAAAGCATGATCCAGAAACAAAGCAAGCGTGGGCTGAGTTAATAGGATCAAGGGATGATATGTCATTTACAGAAATGCTACAATTTTTGCAAAGCCGTTGTGTGTGTCTTGAATCCTGCTATACCGCGTCGCGTTCTACACAATCACGAAGTAAGGTTCAAGGCATCATTTGGAGCCACTTCATTGACTCCAATCGTTGTTGTCCTAAATGTAAATTAGACCACAACCTTTTACAATGTGAACATTTTCTCGCACTTCCAATTGATGCTCGTCGAATATTTGTTAAGGAACAATCCCTATTCCTCAAATAGATGTCGGTCAACCAATCGTTGCAAAACATGCAGGTCGCGTCACCATACCCTCGTACATTCCGCATCCTCGTCGCCAAATTATGCTTCAGCTGCTTCTTGCACAACAACATCTTCCTCGTCCAATACCTCACCATCGATACCGTCACCATCCACTGCTGCAAATGTTTATACCTCTCCACCATATTCGGATCTATCCTCATCTTCGAATTCAGTTCCAGCAACAAATTCATCAACCGTGTTTTGTTCACATACAAATGCAGTAGACAAGTCGTTAAAATCCATTCGTTCTACTCAAACTTTACTGCCTACTGCCATCGCTCGTGCTAACGATAAGCAAGGAGTTCTGCAAAACATTGGATTGCTTTTAGATTCAGGGTCCCAGGTTTCGCTAGGAAATCTGCTAGTATCCCTGTTCTTGGTGTTGGTTCAACGTCAGCAGGTGTAACAAATGGAGTTGTTACACTTCACCTATTTTCGTGCGTAAGCAAGCAATCTATTGAAATTCAGTGCTACGTCATCTCAAAACTTACTTCGCTAATACCTGATACTGTATCCACAATCGTTGACAAAAAGCTATTATATATATCATCGTATTCTCTAGCAGATCCTCACTTCAATTTGCCGGGTCACATCGATGTTCTTATCGGCGCTGATAAAGTGTTCAGTATTTTCAATGGAACAGCTGTTCGTGGTCACCAAGGCCAGCCTGACCTCATTCCAACTATTTTTGGCTGGGTGGTTTGTGGTAAAATGGCAACCCGTAACTCGTTACCCACTCATTGCATTGATTCATACTGCACTCAATTAGACACAACACTTGAGTTTGACCTTGAGCGCTTTTGGCGTCTTAAAGAAGTCTCTTATGAAACTACTTTTTCCATCGAAGACCAACGTGCTGAAGAAATTTTCGCTAAAACCCATTCGCGATTAACTGACGGCAGGTACCTAGTGCAGCTACCCTTTAAATCCGATAATGAGACTGATTTTGGAAATAGTATAAACGTCGCGTCAAATCGGTTCAAATACACCGAACGTAAATTATCTTCCAATCAGTATTTAAAGGATAAATATATGGGCTTATGCGGGAATATCTAAGTCTCGGTCATATGGAAGAGGTACAGCAGCACTACAAAGGTACGCGTAGTTTTTGACGGATCACCTAAGTCTGGTCAGCACAAGTCTCTTAACGAAACATTGCTAATAGGACAGACATGCCAGCGTGACCTCTTTTCTATTTGCATTTTCTTCCGTCGTCATCTCTTTACTCTATCAGGGGATATAGAGAAAATGTTTCGTCAGATACGCGTTGCCATATGGTACAGCATGCGCACCATTCTTGGCTGTTCGTACTCTTTACCAACTCGCACTGTAAAATAAGTATGTAGTTATGCACGTTTTAATTGTAAAGAGGTCTTTATTGTTTGAGCGATCTTGAATGACTGACTCATGATTCATACATACAAGTTCATGTGGCCTCGAAAAGAGTACAAATTAAGCGGCCTCTTAAGAGATCACAATTTAATAGCTGAATTACTTTTACACGCTTTTTTTTTTTTATAATAGAATGTATAATCTTAATTCTAGGTATAATATATAATGTTAAATCTCCGCTATTTAATGCCTAATACGTCACCGGATTGCCATAGCGCTCTGGTGTGATAACTACTCTTCCTGATCTAGTTACAATGTTTGGCTGGTAATTAATATGAACCTCCTGGTCACCAATAATGTCATAGCCATGATCGTTTGACGAGTTACGTGATTCAGCATTGCTCGAATGACGATTATCAATGGCATCAAAACCCTGATTACTTGTTACATTTTGTGATAAACTGTTTAGTGCGTTTTTTATACAAATGTCAGCAAAAGCCTCATCATTTAATACAGTCGTTGGCGGACAATTTACTGACTTTCTTATATATTGCCTATTTCTTCTAAACTGATTACCCTCATTCCGCAGTACTAATAATCTTTTTTAGTGTCCAGGTTAAGTTTTTCGAACTCACAATGGCGAAATTTTCCATACAAAATTGCATATTGTGACCTAGGAAATATTTAGTGTGGAGGTTAAAAATGATTATTGGTAAGGCCCATTGTCTTTTACGATATAAGATCTATCATTAACGCTTTTAACAATGTTACCATACAACCAATCTTTTTCTGCTTTCCAAAACATTATATTATCGTTCTTTTTCAAACTGGATAGGGGTTTTGATGCTCTATTATAATAGTTTGTTTGAGTCGTTCGTTTGTTATCGATTCTTTTTAAAATTTCCTGTGTGCTAAGTTCATGTGGCTTTAAATTGCTCGTAGTTATAGGAACTTTGGTTTTGACTTCTCGTCCCATAAAGAGGTGAGCAGGTGACAGTAACATATTTGCCAACGGTGTTGCATTACTCCGCGGGTAGCGCGGGCTAGAAAATGTAAGTTTCACATTAAATTTATCAGCAAATTCTTTAAACTTACGGCAGTTGAATGGATTATTATCTGAACGAATCTCAAAGGGAAATCCGAGCTTTGTAAAGAGTCTTTCCATTAAAACATTTATTATTTGTCATATCGATTTGTCTCTTAGTCGTTCAACACATAACCAATTCGAATATGCGTCGATTACTGCCAAATATGGAACCCCACCGTGTTCAAAAATATCTATAGCGATTTTTTCCCATGCAAACTCAGGTGAATCATGATGCTTCAGCGGTTCTCTTGGGTTATTATATCTGTGCTTTTCACATATTACGACACCGTTGAACTTTTTCCTCTATTTCCTTTGACATACCTGGCCAATAAAATAATCTCCTTGCACGCAACCGAGTTTTTTCAACGCCTAAGTGAGGAGCATGCAACAATTCAATGACCTGATTTCTAAGTTTTGTAGGCACAATTAATTTATTGCCGAAAAAAAAATTCCATCATTGACACTAATCTCATTTTTAATTTTGTAGAATTTCTTACATTCCGAACTTAATGCTTTGTAATTTGGCCATTCAGCCGCATGAAACGTCAAAACTTGACTCAGACAGTCATCATTGAGAGTGGCTTCCCGATAACTGAGTTTGGTTCTTTCGGACATACAGACTTGGTTGACAAGGCTATGTACGACATAATTCATTTCGGACTTCTCTAACTCCGCAGCACTAACGTAGGCCCTTGACAGACAATCAGCCAATAATAACTGCTTCCCGGGCACATATTTTATTTTGAGACCCGGATATTTTAACAGGAACATAAACATTCGTTGCAGTCTGACTGTTACTTTATCTAGTTCCTTTTTCACCAACGTCTCAAGAGGATTGTGGTCAGAGTGAACTTCAACTTCACGGCCATAGATGTAAAAATGAAATTTCTCACACGCGACTACAATGGCAAGCAATTCTTTCTCAATTTGTGCCCATTTTTTTTCACTTGCCGATAAGCTTCTTGACGCGAAAGCTACCGGTTGCCCTGCTTGTAAAAGAACACAGCCTACTCCGTCCTTAGAAGCATCAGCCTGTATGACTAATGGCTGCTTAGGGTCAAACATTCTCAACAGCGGTGCTTTACTTACCTACTATGTTTTTAATATTTTCAAATTCTTGTTGGTGTTCCGCTTGCCAATCACACTTCTTTCCTATTCTAGTTAGTTCTCGTAGACTGGTAGTAATTATTGCTAAATTAGGTATATATTTCGCTAAATATTTGCATAAACCTAAGAGTCTCATTACACTACTTGTCTTGTCTTGGGGAGTGGGTAATTCAACAATAGCCCTAAGATACTTTCCATCTGGTTTTATGCTACCTGCTGAAATTGTTTGAACCATAAATTTTACTTCTGCCTGCCTGTACTGAAGCTTATCTTTATTGAATTTAATATTGTTTGCCCTTGCCCTTTCTATGACCTTTGCAAGTGCACGATCGTGATCCTTGTAGTCTGTGCCCGAGACAAATAAATCGTCAAAATATATCTCAACTCCTGGTATATCTCCAAATAATTGAACCATCTTCCTCATAAATAGTTCAGGTGCGCTACTTATAATAAACGGCACTCTATGCCACCTAAATCGACCAAAAGGCGTGATGAACGTTGTCAGATCTGAGCTCACATCATCCAATTCCAACTGCCAGAATCCATTCTTTAAATCCATGACGGTAAACGCTGATTTATTCGCAAGACGACTGGTAATAGATTCTGCTGTTGGAATCGAAAAATGCTCGCGGCGAATGCAATCGTTCAACGGTTTCGGATCCAAGCACAAACGTAATGACCCATCTGATTTCTCGACAATCTGTAGATTATTCACCCAGTCTGTTGGGTGCTCCACCTGACTAATAACACCATCATTCACCATCACATTCAACTGGGCCTTAAGCCGATCAAGCAAACTAAATGGAATTTTCTTTTTGTACGCGAGTACTGGTTTGGAATCGGCTTTTAATTGGATGTGACATTTGCCTGGAATGCGCCCTAAGCCTTCAAAAATGTCATTAAACTGACCAATAAAGTCTTCTTTTGAACTCGGAAGTTTACTACTTGGAATACCTTGTATTCGCTTAATAAGATTTAACTTTTCACAATCAGCACGACCCAAAATGGGCTGAAATTTACTGTCAACTACTTCGAAGTCAATTGGAACAGTTCCTTCTTTCAAATTCACAACACACGGCAATGTTATATTTCCATAAGAACTGATTTTATTATTATTGTATGCAAACAGATAATTTTTTGATTTTTTCATTAAACCCAAATAATTCATTTCTTGAATATACTTCCACGGTATACAACTAACATCTGAAATTTGAAATTAATCTTGACATTGTTGAATTTTAACTGTTTATACCAACCAGATAGCCCTATACGTCTACAATCACAAATGTTTTTTAAAAGAAAATTGTTTTCTAATCGATATAATTACCTTCATCAAAATACTTAAGATTAATTGAATGAATACCGCGTCTGTCCGCTGTTTAGGATGATTCCGGAGTACTCCTTCCCCTTTCCTCGTTGTTGTCCGACTCGTATTCAATAGCATTTACCCGATTTCTTGACTTTTTTGTAAATTTGTTTTTGCACATTGCTGCAAAATGACCAGCCTTACCGCAAACTCGGCATTTGCGTCCATCCACCAGCGCCGGACAGTACTTGTCGTGTTGTCCCGTTGCTACCATTCCACAGCGTTCACATACTGATGCATTTCGAAAGCGGTTTCCATATGACGACGGCTTAACTGTTTTCGTTGTTACCGCTTTAATCGGCTCCACTTTTGGCTCGTGCTCTTCCGCAGACAACAGCTTGATATTTTGTTCGGACAATTCAGCGATTTTACATTTTGCGATAACTTCATCTAGCGCAGTGATTCCCAAAGTGGTCCAGGTGGACCCCCAGGGGTCCACGGGAGACTCGACGGGGGTCTACGTTGGTTGGCTAATTTAATCTTCACATTTTTTGACGAGTTTTGGGAATATGGTAAAAATGTAGCAGTAGGGGGTCCACCGAAACCAGGTTAATTTTGAAACTGGTCTATAAGAAAAATAAGTTTGGGAACCTCTGATCTAGCGTGTCCTGACTTGATTCCAGCAATTTCGACCGTAATTTCTTATTGTCAAGCCCAAGAATTATTTTGTCTCTAATCATACGGTCGACGTATGAATGCCCACACGCATTTGCTGTACACTGAAAATCGCAGTGTTTAGCTTGATTCCGTATTTCGGTCTCAAATTCAACAAACGGTTGATCCTTTTTTTGTATTATGCAACCAAATTTGTAGGTTTCCATTACCACATTGCGACGCTGTATGCAATATGCTTCAAAACGGCTCATAACTGTCGCCAATGTTCTCTCTGCTTCTGGGAGTGCGAGCGCATTAAAAATTTCAATCTCCCTTTCACCGATGTGATGTAGAAAGAGTGCCACCTTCACAGACTCCCCAGCTCTATTCTTGTCTGCTGCAACCAGAAATATTTCAAACTTTTGCTTCCACATTGGCCAATTCTTCGCTGGCTCATCAAAGTTCATTTCACTCGGACCTTTTATACTACATTGTTCGGCCATTTTCACTCACTGTGTCACGAAGATTATAAGTGCAATTTTTAAATGTATTACTTTTTTTTTTTGCACATCTAAAATAAGTATGTAGTTATGCACGTTTTAATTGTAAAGAGGTCTTTATTGTTTGAGCGATCTTTAAGACTGACTCATGATTCATACATACAAGTTCATGTGGCCTCGAAGAGAGTACAAATTAAGCGGCCTCTTAAGAGATCACAATTTAATAGCTGAATTACTTTTACACGCACTCGACTCTATGAATACGTATCCACGCGCGGCAGCAGTATTGCTTAATGACTTTTACGTCGATGACATAATGACCGGAGCAGATTCAATCGATGAAGTCACTTCCCTTCGTTTAGATCTTGTACAGTTACTCAAATCTGGTGGATTTAATCTCCGCAAATGGACCACTAATTGTTGGCCCTTATTGGTAAGCTTGCCGGAAGATCAGCGGGAGTTGTCACCGAAGGACTTTGAAGAGCATACCTCGGTCAAGCTGTTGTGATTACAATTGTCACCTGCTCGCGATACCTTTTCGTATAAGGTCAACATAAGTGATAGCTCATCAGTTACTAAACGGCGCATTCTGTCTGATTCGTCTAAGATATTTGACCCGCTAGGAATTTTAACAGCAGTCATAATCTCAATTAAAATTCTCTTTCAGGAGCTCTGGCGGAAGAAGTATTCATGGGACGATCCTATTTCGTTAGAACTCTCAGGTCAATGGTGCTCAATTAGAGATCAGCTTCCTTCGTTAGAAGCTTTAAGTATTCCACGAAATATGTATCCAACAAAGGAAAATTTGGAATTCCATGCATTCTGCGATGCATCGCTCGACGGTTACGCGGCAGTTGTATACTGCAGAAGTATGGACTCAGCGGGTACTATTAGTAGCAAAATCGTCGCTGCTAAGAGCAGAGTAGCACCTTTAAAGGTAATTTCTCTTCCCCGACTGGAACTCTATGGAGCGGTTCTTTTAACGCGGTTATTTAAAAAGCTTAAAACTTCTTTGCAATACAAAGAAATGAAAGTTTTTGCCTGGACTGATTCTGCAATAGTCCTTCATTGGCTCTCTGCGTTGCCCAAACGGTGGTCAGTTTTTATAGCCAAACGCACATCAGAAATTCTATCAGAAATACCCAGAGATCACATGATAATCCAGCTGACTGCGCATCCCGTGGCATTCCACCCTCTCATTTAATATCAAATGAATTGTGGTGGTTCGGACCCTAGTGGATAAGGTACGAACGAGATCAATGGCCCTACATCGCGTTTTCGCCCAAGGACATTCCAATTGAACACCTGGAAGAACGGAAAAATCCCCCTGTGCAATTACTAGTTTACCCCCTTCGGGTAGGGGTTAGAATTTACCCGAGGTAGGCATGCCTGTCGTACGAGGTATCTCGATCGCCGCCATCAAGATCGAACAACCCCGGGAAAAGAAGTCCGCCGGGAGCGCCAGCGCGTGAAAAACGGGACTCAGTTAAAGATATAAGTTCTGAGGAAGAAATTAAAACACTCCGACTCAAGCTTAAGGAAATAGATCTACTCTATCAAGCTCTTAAGAAAGAGATTGAACTGTGGAAGGAAGAAAATAATGTTCTAAGGAACACTAATTCTCAGAAAGAACGCGAATGTATCTACTCCACCGCGCTTGCCTAGTCAGGAATACCACACTGACGAAGAAGAGCTAGCACGCGAAACGAATCGGGTCCCTAAGAAAAGACCTAGTAAGAAAAGGAGAGCCGGTTCTTCGCCTGACGTCGAGCCTCTAAGAGAACAAACGCGTAAAGTACCGCAAGAAAAACAACTCCGACTGCAAATTCGTCCACCGCCTCCAATAAACGTCGTTGGGGCAACGGAGTATAATAAGTTACACAACCTCCTTAAGGGAACGATAACATCGGAAATTAAGGTAACATCTTTGAGGAATAATGCGTGGAAAATTTACGTCGTTAACCACGAAGACTACCGGGCAGTGTCCCAAAAGCTAAACACCGAGAAGATCCAGTGGTATACTTTTGAAATAAAGTCAGAAAGGCCACATAGTGCTGTAGCGAGGGGACTCCACCCCTCATGCACCAAAGAAGAGGTTATAAACGACCTCCGTTCCAAAGGGTTTAAAATTCTTGATGCCATAAATATCATCAAGAAAGAGAAGCAAAAAACGGAAGAAGATAAGTACATCCTGGTAAGGCGTGGACTTCCGCTCTTTATGCTTACCTTCGAAAGGTCTGATAATATCGCACAGTGCAAACGTTGCCAAGAATTCAATCCACCCGCACCCGGCGAATTATAGAGGCTGTGAAGTAGCTAAGGAGTTGCAAAAACGGAGAGATGTGCTCCTCAAAACGCAAAATAGAAAAACAAAGCCGCTTACCAAGACAAAGCGTAGGACCGCCCAGGAGGTTGTAGGCAATATAAAACCTCCGTTTCAAAAGCGTAACATTGTCAGAGAAAGAGAGACAATAGAAAGGCCCCCGACCTCTGTTGTCAAAAGAACTGCTACTGAAAAGCTACCATCCGCAAAGCCATCGAATAGTGGCCCTCGAATAGCCAGAGTGCAGACCTATGCTCAGGCCGCGCCATTCGAAGGAGCAAAAAACGTTGAAACTTCGCCGGACCCTGTTTCTCAGTTATTCTCGAGAAACTTGAAGAAGAATACAAAATAAACAAAATTATTCTCGATCGCTTGGTTAAGCTCGAAAATAATTCACAGAAAACGCGTGCAAACGTGCAAACATGAATGAAAAACCAATGTTAAAAATATGCACTTGGAATGCAAACGGGCTTTTACAAAAACTCGGCGAATTCGAAATATTCATACGCGAGAAAGATATTGACATTTGCTTGATTTCTGAAACTCACGTACGAAGACCTGAAGATAGAGCTTGAAACTATGCAACTGTGCACGATTCGAGTTAAAAATAGTCAGCGTACTTTTAGAATTTCGTCTGTCTACTGTCCACCGCGTTCCGCGCTTGAAAAAAGTGATTATACTAACCTGCTTAAATCGCTTAAACCAAATTTCATTATTGGCGGCGATTTTAATGCGAAGCAAACGTTCTGGGGCTCCAGATACATCTCGCGAAAAGGTAGAATGCTCTATGGGGCAGGTATGGAATACAGTTGCGATTTCCTCTCGACGGGCAAACCGACCTACTGGCCAACTGATACTTCAAAACTACCTGACTTGATAGATTTTTTCGTTGTGAAAGGAATACCTACCAACCACATTAAAGTTGAAGAGAGCTTTGATCTATCATCTGACCACACACCGGTTAGATTAACATTGAGTGTAAAACTAGTCAATAACCTAGAGCCAGCGAGATTAACTGATAGAAAAACTAACTGGGAAGGCTTTAGGAACGAAATAGAAGAGAATGTTGAACTGAGTGTTCCACTTACGACATCCTATGAACTTGAGGTTGAGGTTGATCGCTTCGTCGAAATCGTACAGATCGCCTCCTGGAATAATACGCCTAATCCAAGGAAAACGCCGGCCAAATACGGGCTACGATATCCTCCCGAAATAAAAGAATTGGTCAACGAAAAAAGGAAGGCGCGTAAGAAATGGCAACAGAGTCGCGCTCCGCAACATAAAGCAAATTTGAATTATTTGTGCAATTTGTTGAAGACAGTTATTAAGAATTTTAAAAATCGTGCGATAGGTTCTTACCTTGAAAGTTTAACAGCGAAAAAAGATTCCAATTATTCACTTTGGAAAGCTGTAAAAGGCACCAAAAGGCCCAAAATCCCCGCGCCGCCAATTAGAATTAATCAAAATGAATGGGCAAGGGAAGAGAAGGAAAAAGCGGACGTTTTTGCCGCTCATCTAGAAGAAACCTTTAAACCGTACGATGGCCAAGCGATCTACGACAATACTAATAGGACGGAATTACAACCTGACGAATCAACACTCACAAGTGCAACGCTAAGGGAACTAAAACGTGAAATCGAATCCCTAAAACCTAAGAAAGCTCCTGGTTATGATTTGATCACCGGAGAAGTTCTCAAAGCTCTTCCAAGGAAAGCATTAATTAAGCTCCTTCATATTATAAATGCTGCGCTACGACTAAAACACGTGCCGAGTCAATGGAAAGTCGCGGAGGTCATAATGGTTTTAAAACCAGGAAAACCGCCAAATGAAGTAAAATCGTATAGACCGATTTCCCTTCTTCCAGTAATTTCCAAAGTATTCGAGAGAATATTGCTTAGGCGCCTACAACCGGTTATTGAAGACAATAATCTAATCCCTGACCACCAGTTTGGGTTCAGAACCAAGCATTCGACGATTGACCAAGTACATAGAACTACTGACGTAATCGAGAAAGCATTTGAAGAAAAAAAGATTTGCTCAAGCGTATTCCTTGACGTCTCACAAGCCTTTGATAAGGTGTGGCACGACGGCTTGAAATTTAAATTACGACAAGTTCTCCCCGCAAGCCTATATGATATTCTAGAATCATATATCGGGGATAGACTCTTCCGTGTTAGAAATGGAAACGAATACTCGGAGCAAAAAGAAATTTCGGCCGGGATACCGCAAGGAAGCGTCCTTGGTATGCTTCTCTATTTGTTATATACTCGCGATATTCCAAGGGAAGATGACACTACCCTTGCTACGTTCGCCGACGACACAGCTATCCTAGCAGTAGGTAATACAATCGAAGAAGCGACTACAAAACTGCAAGCCGCAGTGAATAAGGTAAATGAGTGGACAAGGAACTGGCGGATCGCCCTCAACGAAACTAAGTCTGTTCACGTGAATTTCACTTATAAGAAAACTAATGACTTGCCAATTTTTCTAAACTTGGCCCGAATACCCTTTGCAAACGAGGCCAAATACCTGGGAATGACACTCGACGCAAAGCTGAAATGGAGTTCGCACGTGAAAATGAAACGTAAAGAACTCGATATCAAATATAGAGAAATGTACTGGTTACTCGAAAAACATTCCCAGCTCAGTACTGAGAACAAACTGCTTTTATACAAGCAAGTGCTAAAGCCGGTGTGGACCTACGGTATACAACTTTGGGGTTGTACCAAGAAAACAAATGCCAATATTTTACAAACTTTTCAAAATAAAGTGCTTAGAGAAATTGTACAAGCGGTATATTAGAAACGACGATATCCATGGGGATCTCGGAATTCCAACAATCGAAGCTGAAACTAGAAGCTTCGCGAGAAAGTATAGAAACCGACTAATCGGACATATCAACAATACAGTCCGACAAATCTTGGACGAGAGCAATTTATTGCGCCGACTACAACGAACGAAACCGTTCGACTTGGCAAGATAAGATTAACCGCGTTTAATTTGCGGAACACGCAGGATCTTTCATTGGAAAGTAACCTGTCAAAAGTTGTTATTTCATGATAGAAAAATTGCTTGATAAGTTATATCTTAGTACTTAGTTGCAGTATCTAACAATCTTTAGAAGGGTGGTGTTTTTAGTCAGTAAAAATCTGACACTACTATGAGAACGCGCTTGCTATTCTCATAGTGTCTTTGGAAGATTTTCACCTACCCTCGGATAAAAAAAAAAAAAAAAAAAAACAATAAGTTTTGATTTGCATAGTCAGCCTACGAATAAATGAAACCATTCAAATAAACTGTGCTTTGTTTATTGAATAATTTGAAAGGGATTTTATTACGACACAAATGCACTCATAAAGAAATCGCGAGGTAGTATTACAAAATAATGGAAAGCGTACCATAAAAGTACTGAAAATTGTGTCCGATCGAACGATAGGGCATTACTGATTTGCATATGATATTTGACAGATCAGCGGATATTTTGTGCATTTCCTATTTTGTGTTTTGTTTTTTGCTTATAATAAGTCTCAAAGAGCATTGGAAAGATATGTGTTGGGCAAATTTAATTGCAATTTATGTATTCCTTCTTTTAGAATAAAATCCTCCTTGTGAAAGAGACCACTGACCTTGCTTTTCACGAAAACAAATTATGAATTTTGAATTCTACAATGACAACAAATTTAATTGATTATAAGAAAGTTGTCGGACTAGTAAATGTGGAGGTCTAATTGTTTATTGGTACCATTTCACAAAAGCTGTACATTTTTACTAAAGCTGACATCAAAATAGTTGTCGACATTAGTGATTGATTATTAGTAAGGCCGACTGTGTTAGAATTGTTGCATGCGGGGCACCCAGGTATTGTTCGCTCTAAGATTCTCGCTCGCGGTCATCTCTGGTGGCCAAGAATAGATCAAGACATAGAAGAGTGTATAAGAAATTGCCCAACGAAACTCTTCGGACAAGAGCAAAATAGATTGGCAAAAAACTTTTTATCCATACGAACGGGTACATTGTACATATAGATTTTTTTAAGTTAGAAGGTATCGATTTTTTTATTTTGGTGGATCATTATTCAAAATGGATTGATGTCGCAATCATGAAAAATACAAACGCACAGTCGGTAATAGAACAGTTATTTAGCTGGTTTTCGATTTACGGGCTGCCAAAAGAATTGGTTTCGGACAATGGTCCTCCCTTTGGTTCAGGGTTGTTTTTAAAATTTTGCAAAGCAAATGGTATTAGTCCTCTAAAAAGTCCTCCCTATCACCCTGAATCAAACGGACTCGCTGAAAGAGGCGTCCAAACAATAAAAAGTATTTTGAAAAAGTTTTGTGTCGAGCAACCATCACGGAAAAGAAGTGATTTTCGGAAAGTCCTTAGTTCAGCATTATTTAATTATAGAAATACACCATCAACGACAACTAATAGAACGCCATCTGATTTACTATTTTCCTACAAGCCAAGAACAACAATAGACCTTCTTAAACAGCAATGTGAAAACAAACCAAAAGAAGTAAAGGAAATTGAACAACAGCAGGCTAGCAGGCTAAAGTTTGATAAACGAAGTGTAAAGAGTTTTGAAATAAATGAAATAGTATTATATAAATGTGAACATAAAAATTATTTAAAATGGTGGCCTGTTAAAATAGTAAAAAAACTAAGTTTGGTTAGATATGTAATTGAAAAAGACGGCAGACGTATTCAAGCTCACATAAACCAACTTAGGAAAACATATGCTAAGAAAGTTATATTCTCTAATTTTAAATATTATTACCAGCATAATAGCGATTGTCATAAAAATAAAAATGAAGAGGATAATATGAATAAGGATGGACATGAAGATTCTGAGGCTTCTATAGCAAGTCGATTGCGATCGAAATACAATTTAAATTGTGATTAAAATGAATCTATGGCTACACTGCTACACAGTTATTTTTTTGATTTTTTTGTGTATAAATTTCTATCTCCCTTTTTTTTCAATTATTATTATATTAACAACATTTAATCTTAAGAGTGGGTGTCCCTCAGCTATGAACTCCGAGCTCATGTAAACATGCTTACATGTATTAGTGCACAGAATTTCAAATAGCCGAGCACACCCTCCCCCATTAAGATCACATTTGTGACTACAGAGTCTGTAAAATGAGAACTCACTCAACGTTCACTAAATAAAAATAACAAAAAATTCGCTGCACAAAAAATCAAAACAAAAAAACAACAAAAAGGACAAGCTGGCTGCCTAGGGCGATAGGCTAGCTGTATTGAGCTGCAAACTCTGTCTGAATAGACTGAAAATGTTAGTGTGTGTGATATCCAGTTTTCTACGAATTACGAAAAATCCAATCGCAAATTTTCTACTTTTCAAGTTATGTATCCAAGATTCAATAATTTATATTTTTTTATATAAAATTGGTTTTGACTTGTTTGTAGCTTTTGCTTTGTTTGCGGGTCTGGGATGGGTTTCTTGTATAGTTAAACTTAGAATATATGCGAAACGCCCACCGAACCTAGCCTAGGATAATACACTATTCATTTACCTATGCATTTATTATTGTCCTTTCACGGAATTCTATACCAAGGGGTTGCACAATCTTTGTTACCGCTAATATTATTAGAACTTTTCTTAAATTTTAGCAAGCTGAAAGTTGTATCAATTTTTTAACTGTACGTTTCGGCCTTTGTGAGACAATCGAAGTATATGTGTTTTGACATACGCCAATAATAAAAACGCGATTGTTTTTCATAAACGTTATAAAAATTCAATTTTTTATTAATGACGGCAAATCGAAAGTTACCCAATGGTTCTTTGGGAGATGTTGCTTTCTTGGTGGTTGCTAAACGAAAGAGCCCGAGTCAAGTTGGAATAACCGCACGAAGCCAATTTGCCAAACCAAACCGTTTCGACCTATTCCCTCTTCTTCTTTGTGGTCCTCTTCTTCTCTTCGACGATTTGAGCATATTGACTTTAATATTAACAAAACACAAAAAATGTAACGTTGGTTATGTACCAACAAATACAACCAAGTTCTTTGAAAACCAAGAAAAAACCGAAAGCTCAATGAACCATAGGGTACGTGTACAAATATTCTATTAGTTAATTTTATGTTAGGTAAATTAAGTAGGGTGAATATTTAGGTATAATGTTAATAAGAAAAAATTTTATTTGGTATTCTTAAACATGCCGCCTCCCGCTGAAGGAATTTCAGGAACGAGGTAAGAGGGCTAATCTTGTAATTGGTCTTTTGTATATACCGTTTTGGGTACGAACAGACACAACGCGTACATGCCCATCGGACCCAGGATGAGTGGCTTCGATACGTCCTAGAGACCACTTAGATGGAGGTAAATTAGGCTCCTTGACCACGACGAGATCACCAACCATTAGATCTCTGGTCTGCTGCTTCCATTTGGGACGTTGCTGTAAGGAGGTGATGTAGTCGGTATGCCACCTTTGCCAGAATCCTTGAGTGATATTCTGAAGTAACTGCCATCGTCCTAAGCGGTTAATTGGAACATCCAGATAACTTGGCTCCGGGATCGCTGTGTACGGTCTTCCTATAAGAAAATGGGAAGGAGTTAGAGGATTCAAATCTGTGTCTGAGAATCTGAGAACGCGCTTGCTATTCTCATAGTGTCTTTGGAAGATTTTCACCTACCCTCGGATAAAAAAAAAAAAAAAAAAAAAAATAAGTTTTGATTTGCATAGTCAGCCTACGAATAAATGAAACCATTCAAATAAACTGTGCTTTGTTTATTGAATAATTTGAAAGGGATTTTATTACGACACAAATGCACTCATAAAGAAATCGCGAGGTAGTATTACAAAATAATGGAAAGCGTACCATAAAAGTACTGAAAATTGTGTCCGATCGAACGATAGGGCATTACTGATTTGCATATGATATTTGACAGATCAGCGGATATTTTGTGCATTTCCTATTTTGTGTTTTGTTTTTTGCTTATAATAAGTCTCAAAGAGCATTGGAAAGATATGTGTTGGGCAAATTTAATTGCAATTTATGTATTCCTTCTTTTAGAATAAAATCCTCCTTGTGAAAGAGACCACTGACCTTGCTTTTCACGAAAACAAATTATGAATTTTGAATTCTACAATGACAACAAATTTAATTGATTATAAGAAAGTTGTCGGACTAGTAAATGTGGAGGTCTAATTGTTTATTGGTACCATTTCACAAAAGCTGTACATTTTTACTAAAGCTGACATCAAAATAGTTGTCGACATTAGTGATTGATTATTAGTAAGGCCGACTGTGTTAGAATTGTTGCATGCGGGGCACCCAGGTATTGTTCGCTCTAAGATTCTCGCTCGCGGTCATCTCTGGTGGCCAAGAATAGATCAAGACATAGAAGAGTGTATAAGAAATTGCCCAACGAAACTCTTCGGACAAGAGCAAAATAGATTGGCAAAAAACTTTTTATCCATACGAACGGGTACATTGTACATATAGATTTTTTTAAGTTAGAAGGTATCGATTTTTTTATTTTGGTGGATCATTATTCAAAATGGATTGATGTCGCAATCATGAAAAATACAAACGCACAGTCGGTAATAGAACAGTTATTTAGCTGGTTTTCGATTTACGGGCTGCCAAAAGAATTGGTTTCGGACAATGGTCCTCCCTTTGGTTCAGGGTTGTTTTTAAAATTTTGCAAAGCAAATGGTATTAGTCCTCTAAAAAGTCCTCCCTATCACCCTGAATCAAACGGACTCGCTGAAAGAGGCGTCCAAACAATAAAAAGTATTTTGAAAAGGTTTTGTGTCGAGCAACCATCACGGAAAAGAAGTGATTTTCGGAAAGTCCTTAGTTCAGCATTATTTAATTATAGAAATACACCATCAACGACAACTAATAGAACGCCATCTGATTTACTATTTTCCTACAAGCCAAGAACAACAATAGACCTTCTTAAACAGCAATGTGAAAACAAACCAAAAGAAGTAAAGGAAATTGAACAACAGCAGGCTAGCAGGCTAAAGTTTGATAAACGAAGTGTAAAGAGTTTTGAAATAAATGAAATAGTATTATATAAATGTGAACATAAAAATTATTTAAAATGGTGGCCTGTTAAAATAGTAAAAAAACTAAGTTTGGTTAGATATGTAATTGAAAAAGACGGCAGACGTATTCAAGCTCACATAAACCAACTTAGGAAAACATATGCTAAGAAAGTTATATTCTCTAATTTTAAATATTATTACCAGCATAATAGCGATTGTCATAAAAATAAAAATGAAGAGGATAATATGAATAAGGATGGACATGAAGATTCTGAGGCTTCTATAGCAAGTCGATTGCGATCGAAATACAATTTAAATTGTGATTAAAATGAATCTATGGCTACACTGCTACACAGTTATTTTTTTGATTTTTTTGTGTATAAATTTCTATCTCCCTTTTTTTTCAATTATTATTATATTAACAACATTTAATCTTAAGAGTGGGTGTCCCTCAGCTATGAACTCCGAGCTCATGTAAACATGCTTACATGTATTAGTGCACAGAATTTCAAATAGCCGAGCACACCCTCCCCCATTAAGATCACATTTGTGACTACAGAGTCTGTAAAATGAGAACTCACTCAACGTTCACTAAATAAAAATAACAAAAAATTCGCTGCACAAAAAATCAAAAAATCAAAAGGTAATCCCAGTAGTTCAAAATATCCAATACAGGAATTTTAGACTCATTGACAGTGCTCTATTGGAAGAACATACCAGAAGCATTAGCTGGAATGCAATCTATTACTTGCGCTCAACCAATGAGCAAGTTAATTTCTTTAGTGAGTGTGTCTTCAGGCTTTTTGAAAGGCATGTTCCACTGCTAACAAGAAACTGCACACCCCTCATAAAGCCGTGGTTCTCGCGTCATATCCGTTCGCTTATATTTGAGCGCGACAACGCGTATACTCGCTGGAAACATTTCCGCCTACAAGAACACCTTCACATTTTCCGCTCACTTCGAAACCAAGTCGTAATGGCAATACGGAATGCTAAACGCCAATTATATGCGAATCGATTAAATCCTTCACTCAGTGGACGAGATCTCTGGAAAAATCTTCGCCAAATAGGAGTCGCAAAATGTCGAAACAGTTGTGCCGACAGTATGGACTGCAATGCAATCAACAAAAAATTTGTTTCCCTGTCCGCACCCCCATCAGACCCCGCCACTTCCACAGTCGCTCTTACAACCAATTCCACTCCAAATTCAACGTTCGCATTTAGAACAGTTGATAGTACTGAAGTGGTAGCAAGTTTACTCTCGATTAAGTCAAATGCTGTTGGACTAGACGAGATGCACCCAATATTTCTTAAGCTGATATTACCAATCGTGTTACCCTATATAACGTACATTTTTAATAATATATTAACAACAGGAGTATATCCGGAGCGGTGGAAAGTAGCTAAGATATTACCCGTCGCAAAAAACTCAAAGGGTGACGAATTTAGACCCATTGCGATCTTACCTTTCCTTTCAAAAGTTTTTGAGCGAATCCTGCAAAATCAAATGACATGTTATCTCGCTTCTTCAAATTTATTAACATCTAGGCAATCTGGGTTTCGAAAAGGCCATAGCTGTACAACCGCTTTATTAAAAGTCACTGAAGATATGCGACAAGCTTTGGACAATGATTGCATTAATTTTCTAGTCCTTTTAGATTTTTCCAAGGCGTTCGATATGGTCGACCACTCAATTTTATGTAAAAAACTCCTTCATAACTTCTGTTTCTCATCTTGTGCCGTGAAGCTCCTATCATCTTATCTAACAGACCGATCACAGGCTGTCCAACTTAACAATAACCTGTCTGATTTCCTTCCAACTTCAAGAGGAGTTCCACAAGGTTCAATTTTGGGGCCTTTTTTGTTTTCCCTTTACGTTAATGAACTACCTTCCATAGCTGAACACTCTACTATCCACATGTATGCAGACGACGTGCAAATGTATCTCAGTTGCCCACTCGGTCTCATTGAACACGGTGTAAGCTGTGTTAACGAAGACCTCGATGTCATCGCCAGTTGGTCGCAGCAAAATGGTCTTATTTTAAACCCTTTAAAATCGAAGTGCCTCGTAATATCTAAGAAAATAGTCGACCTCTCATACTTTCCTCCTATTACCCTGCAGAACAGTCTAGTCACGTATGTTGAAACTGCTAAAAATCTCGGAATGGTGTTTAATCGCACCCTTACATGGAATAACCATATTAATATAGTTGTGGGCAGAACATATGGTATTCTTCAAACCCTCTGGGCAACACAATCCTACACTCCCATAAGAGTACGTACGCTGCTGGCGAAAACGTTGGTTGTACCCACCTTGATCTACGGTTGTGAAATATATTCACATTGCGACTCTGTAAGCAAAAGAAGGCTCAATGTAGCGTTTAATAGCATAATACGCTATATTTTTGGACTACGTAGATACGACAGGGTATCCAATTTTACTAAAAGTCTGCTTAACATGACCTTTGAAAACTTTCTTAAGTATCGGGCCCTAATCTTGCTTTCAAATATCCTCTTAAACCATCAACCGCAATACTTATATGAAATGATCACCATTGCATCTTCACAAAGATCGCGGATGCTAACTCACCCGCGACATGCCTCCCTTACATCCGAACGTCAATTTTTTGTTTACTCAATCCGCCTTTGGAATTCCCTTCCTCGTTCTATTAGAGAAATGGACGACTTATCGAGATTGAGGAATAAAATTAAACTTTTCTTTTCCCAGTAATGTAAAGATACCTGCTACCTATTAAGTTTATCGACTTTTTCTTTTCTTTTTCTTTTCTTTTCTTTTTCTTTTCTTTTTATTATTTCTTAGTTTATATATGTTATAACAATTACTGAAATTTTTGTTTAAAGCACTTGAAATTAATTTTTTTTTTCTTTTTATAATAAATCTTTGAAACCCTAGCTTTCATAATGTTAAATATTAGCAAATCACTAAATTATAAGACAACATGTCTTAATGTGATTTTTGCATTTCTTGAATAAATAAATAAATAAATAAAAATAAATAAAATAAAAAATAAAATAAAATATGTACCAACAAATACAACCAAGTTCTTTGAAAACCAAGAAAAAACCGAAAGCTCAATGAACCATAGGGTACGTGTACAAATATTCTATTAGTTAATTTTATGTTAGGTAAATTAAGTAGGGTGAATATTTAGGTATAATGTTAATAAGAAAAAATTTTATTTGGTATTCTTAAACATGCCGCCTCCCGCTGAAGGAATTTCAGGAACGAGGTAAGAGGGCTAATCTTGTAATTGGTCTTTTGTATATACCGTTTTGGGTACGAACAGACACAACGCGTACATGCCCATCGGACCCAGGATGAGTGGCTTCGATACGTCCTAGAGACCACTTAGATGGAGGTAAATTAGGCTCCTTGACCACGACGAGATCACCAACCATTAGATCTCTGGTCTGCTGCTTCCATTTGGGACGTTGCTGTAAGGAGGTGATGTAGTCGGTATGCCACCTTTGCCAGAATCCTTGAGTGATATTCTGAAGTAACTGCCATCGTCCTAAGCGGTTAATTGGAACATCCAGATAACTTGGCTCCGGGATCGCTGTGTACGGTCTTCCTATAAGAAAATGGGAAGGAGTTAGAGGATTCAAATCTGTGTCAGAAATTGCGCAAAGAGGCCTAGAATTAAGAAGAGCTTCGATTTGGGCAAGTAAAGTGGTCATCTCCTCAAAGGTGAGAACGTGGCTTCCTACGACACGATGAAGATGTTGTTTGACGCACTTGACCCCCGCTTCCCAAAGCCCACCAAAATGAGGGCTATGTGGTGGGACGAACTCCCATTTAATATTATCCGTGGCCAAGGCGTTAGATATTCTCTCGTTATGCTCCTTAGATCTTACCAACTTGAACCAATCGGAGAGTATCCTCGATGCACCTTGGAAGTTGGTGCCATTGTCCGAATGAAGAACACTGCATTTGCCTCGCCGAGCAATGAACCTGCGTAAAGCAGCTAAAAAGGCATCCGTTGACAGGTCACTTACTACCTCCAAGTGTAGCGCCTTTGTGGCCATGCATATGAATAAAGCAATGTATCCTTTCATCATTTTCGGGTTTCTTCCCTTTGATAATCGAAGAGTGATCGGACCAGCGTAGTCACATCCCGTGTGTTCGAACGCGTAGGATGAATTAAGTCGAAACGCAGGCAGGTTTCCCATGATTTGAGCGGACGAATCCTGGCGCAAGCGAAAGCATTCCTGGCATTCGAAAACGATTTTCCGTATCAAATTTCTGCAACTAAGAACCCAATATTCTTGCCTTACTAACGCGAACAAATGCGTGACCCCAGCATGTAGAAACTTCAGGTGAGCTGCACGGAGAATTAAAAGAGTTATTGAAGAGTTTTTGGGAAGGATAATTGGATGTTTTATAGTGAACGGAACATTTGCAGCATTAATTATTCGTCCGCCAACTCGTAGCAAGCCTAAGTTATCGAGGAAAGGAGATAGAGATGACAATTTCGAACGATTGGTAACCGAGCCTTTTGATTTCAGAGCGGTGACTTCTTCTTTAAACTCCTCTTGAACGAATCGAATACAGGTTTGTTTAGCCGAAAGAAGTTCAGACGACGAGACGAATGTTTTCCGTCGATCTTTAGCTGAAAGTCGGCAGTTTTTCACAAAACGAAGAACGTAAGCCACCGTCCGGATTAGCCGGGCCCAGGACGAGATTTTGTTTGCTAGATCCTCCAAGAAATGCTCTTTGCCACATGATAGATTTACCTTAGCGGGAGTTTTTCTTTCCTCTGGTATTTCTTCAAGATTCCCCTTGATGAAATTTGGCCAATTAGCGCTGCCTTTGGAAATCCAAACAGGACCTTTCCACCATATTTCTAGCTGCAACAACTGTTTAGGTTCTATGCCCCTAGAAGCACAATCAGCCGGGTTTTCCTCAGAGCGAATATAACTCCAAACTTTCCGAGGGAGAACATCAAGGATCTCTGCAGTGCGATTAGCGACGAAGGTATTCCATCTGCGCGGAGGAGAAGCAAGCCAAGCTAATACGATTTGGGAATCACAAAATGCGAAAATGTTGGATGGAGATACGTCTAATGAAGAGCGAATCAGCTGAAACAGACGAGCCAATAAGAGAGCGCCACACAACTCGAGACGAGGGATAGTCAATTGCTTTATCGGGGCGACCCGGGTCTTAGCAGCAACGAGATGAACTTCAATTTGGCCATGTTCAGAGGTACTGCATGCGTAGACAACAGCAGAGTAAGCCTTTTCCGATGCGTCAGAAAATCCCACAAGATCATAGCTTTGTGAATCAAAAGTACACCTTCTTAAAATCTTGACCTTTTCAAAAAGTTGCAAGTCATTCCGGTAGTGAATCCATTTATGAGCTACCTCCGTCGGCAAAGGATCGTCCCATCCTATTTTCGACTTATGCAACCACAACTCTTGGAAAAGCATTTTGAGTAAGATAGTGGAGGGGGAAAGAAAACCCAAAGGATCGAATATTTTGGCAACCTCTGACAACAGCTTCCGCTTAGTATATAGCGACGAATTTTCATTTAACTAGATTTTAAAGGTGAATATATCCAGATATGGGTTCCATACTAACCCCAGTACTTTTGTGCAACTTTTCTGGCTATCCAAATCAAGAGAAACGATGTCATTATGGTCGATGCCGCTTAAAATTGGCCAACAATTCGAACTCCATTTGCTAAGCTGGAACCCTCCACAAGCTAATAGCTCAACTAATTCCTTTCTCAAGTTTACCACCTCGGCCATAGTGTCTGCACCGGTCAGGAGGTCATCGACGTAAAAATCACTTAGGATTGACCGAGACGCCGACGGAAACTGATACCGATAGTCGACCGCAAGTTGCTTAAGAGTCTTCATGGACAGAAATGGAGCAGGCGAGGTACCATAAGTCACGGTACATAACCAAAAGTGTGCAATCGGCTGCTCAGGACTCTCCCTCCAAACAATGCGTTGAAAATCGCGGTGGTTCTCAGCGACCCAAATTTGCCGAAACATTTTGACGATGTCCGCACAAAAAACGTATTTGGGAAAACGAAATCGTATACACACATTTAGCAAATTACGTTGAAGCGGAGGCCCTATGTGCAACATTTCATTTAAGCTAATTCCATTAGAGTCCCTATGCGACCCATCAAAGACGACCCGTATTTTATTGGTAACGACGGCATGATGCGGCAAATAGAAAACCCTTCCCGATGTAGGTTCGATAAGATTATCCGGAATTCGTTGCATGTGCCCCAATTCCAGGTAAGTCTTCATAAACTGAGTGTACTCTATGCGAAGGCTTTCATTGCGAGCAAAACGGCGTTCCATTGAAGACAATCGCGACAAGGCCCCTGAGAGTGTGTTACCGAAACGAACTTCAATCTGTCGAAATGGCAACTCAACAATATATTTACAATCTGGAGCACGCGAATAGGTTCGAGAAAAATGCGATTCAGCGAAATCTTAATTTCTTTCCAAAGATAGGTGGACAGGAACCTCCTCAACTTCCCAGAAAGATTTAAGAAGCACGTCCAGTTCCTCGATCCCAACATGTAGTGAAACTATGGATTGGTTAGGCATATTGCCAGTTATCACCCAGCCAAAAACGGTATTGTGGGCTACCAAATTACCCTCGTCATCGATACGACGGCCTTCCCGCAAAATATTCCAAGCTATATCGGATCCTAGTAAAAGATCAATAGGACCCGATTCATTAAATCCAGGATCCGCCATTTCCAGATTCTCCAACAGCGAGAGATTATTTAAGGCAAATGAGTAGAGTGGAGTTTGTGAAGTAATTTCTTTCAAAATATAAGCGTTAACTTGAACCTGAGTAGAATCGAAACGAGAAAGTAAGTTAACCTGTACAACACCATGAGTAACCCCAGCTGAATGAGACGAAATTCCAGTAATTGGTATACGAGCATGGCGACGACGAAGACCTAAACAGTTTACCAACCGTTCGGTTATAAGCGAAACTTGAGACCCAGTATCCAACAGCACACGACAAAGCTGAGCTTTACCCGCGACATCCATTATTTTAACGAGAACCGTAGGTAATATACCGGACGAGTACATGGTGTTTTTAATATGATGGCTCACCACCGACGACGGATTCATAGGAAACGAATTTTCGCTATTGGCAGTATCGAGGTTATCTGCAATAGCCGACTGGTTTGGTTTTTCCATATGAACCAATGTGTGATGTCGAGTTTGGCAGATCGAGCAACGAGCCTTTACTCGGCATCGGGCGGAAGAGTGGTTACTGCCTAAGCAATTGTAGCACAACCGCTCATCCCTCACGAAATTACGACGCGACTGTATCGACATGGATTGAAATTGAGAGCATTTATAAAGTAAATGGTTCCCTTTACATTGGGGGCAGGACGAATTTGAAACGGCCAAACTTTTTACATGTGAAGCACCGGAACGCGATGGTGTTTTGTTATTACGCCCTTTCGGCTCACAAGATTCTAAAGCCGAACATCTTTCATCCAAAAAGTCAATTAATTCCTGAATCGTTGCCTCTTCCAACCTTTTGTTTTCAAGAGACCAGGCTTTACGCGTTTCGGAATCAGTTTTATTGAGTAAGAGATAAATCAACCACGGATCTCTACTCTCCGAAGAAAGCGCTTTAAGTCCGCGGATCACTTCATCCGCATTGTCCGTTAAACAACGTAAACGTGCACTATCCGCGACTATTACCGTTGGCATTTTGAGGAAGCTCTCGATGTACGCGTTAATAATATAAAGCGGCTTATTGTATCGATTTTCGAGCTTCTCCCACGCCTGTTCATAATTGCTATCCGCGATATCAATATGATTTAATAATTTAGCGGCATCGTCACGCAAAAAAGATTTTAGATACCGCAATTTTTGGGCACCGGGGAGGTTTTTCTTACAGTCAATGCTCCCGAGGAACATATCCCGGAACCCTGGCCACTCGCGATAATCACCCGAGAATGGTGATATTTTAAATGGTGGTAACTCTATTTCGGATGGAGATTTTTGAACCGAATTGGAAGAGATTGGTCGATTAAGAAGCGATTCAAATAAAGCCTGCTGCTTAACCACGTTCTCAGAATCGGTTTCAGCCGAGGAAGGTGGAGGCGGGGGAAGTTTTTTACGAATCGCCTTCAATAACGCGCTTTTTGCCGTGACGTATTTAATTTCGGTGCTTTCAAAGTCAACCTCCGGATCACCATAACCTTCGACCCCGTGAAAAGCGAAAAGATCTTCTTGGTTGCGACAAAACGCTTTCCAAGTATCCTCCAACCGTTCTAGACGCACCTCTAACAATTCGAGATCTATCTGGTCGGTAATATCTGCCACGTGATTATGCGCGCGTGTGATAGTGCCCTTTAAATGACCCCGGGCTTGTTTGAGTACCTCCATTACGTGTATATAATATACGTAGGTACCGCCGAAGATGACAAAAACGAGATCCAACCCTCAAAGCGACGTCTCCAATTGAATTCTCAAAGCGAAAACCGAGAAGCACCAACCAACCAGAAAATACCACAGCGCAGCAGTTATAACCCAAATTCTCACAACGACCAACTGATACTTAATACCACCTGTATGCAGCTTTCCGGATAATTTCCAGCAACCACCAAAAATGTATGCACGTTAAACTCGAAATATTTGTTTCAATAGTACTCGCGACTTTTTTTCAAACGAATCCGGTTACTTGAAGGACCATGTTTTGACATACGCCAATAATAAAAACGCGATTGTTTTTCATAAACGTTATAAAAATTAAATTTTTTATTAATGACGGCAAATCGAAAGTTACCCAATGGTTCTTTGGGAGATTTTGCTTTCTTGGTGGTTGCTAAACGAAAGAGCCCGAGTCAAGTTGGAATAACCGCACGAAGCCAATTTGCCAAACCAAACCGTTTCGACCTATTCCCTCTTCTTCTTTGTGGTCCTCTTCTTCTCTTCGACGATTTGAGCATATTGACTTTAATATTAACAAAACACAAAAAATGTAACGTTGGTTATGTACCAACAAATACAACCAAGTTCTTTGAAAACCAAGAAAAAACCGAAAGCTCAATGAACCATAGGGTACGTGTACAAATATTCTATTAGTTAATTTTATGTTAGGTAAATTAAGTAGGGTGAATATTTAGGTATAATGTTAATAAGAAAAAATTTTATTTGGTATTCTTAAACAATATGGCTGTTAGTATTCTGTACTACTAAGGCGATACATAATTACACTACATTAATTTAATGATATGTGGGTAATCTACACATTTTTGGGAACTAAAAACGATATGTTCGATATGCTATTACGTGTTTTATTATATCAACTGAAGCGTTGAGAATGAGAAGGTGTTAAGTGATAAATTTCTAGTTTCGAGTAAAAGAGGTTTATAGTTGTTTGCCCATAAATCTGCCTTAAACCGATATTGGAGTTCGGTAACACGAAACAAAAGTAAATAAAGAAAATACTATTTTAGACAACGTGACTTCATTTATTATACATACGTTATAATAAGTGTTGTTTTTGTACAAATTAATGGCTTAAACGCTTTTATACAGCACTTTTTTCCGCTACGAAACCTGAAAAATGTGTGTATTTACCTACCACCTTTAACCATATCCAACTCCTATATTAAGTACAGTAGAGTATCGGCGAATAGACCAAAATTTAAGTTGTCACATTACACCTTTATCGGATAAAAAACATCAATAATAATAATAATAATAATAGCTGGCGCAACAGGTCTGTAGGGACCCAGGGCCTAGCTTCTCGCAACCATTCGTTTTGTGTGAGTTTTTAATTTTTGGAACGAATGGAAGGGATCTACAATTTTATGCCGGTTCCAAACGGGCCGATTGAGAAGCTCTTTCATGACAGTTATACTCTCGGATGTTTGTCAGACGTTCGCGAGAGGTGGCGCAGTGAAAAAAACCCTGAGTTGGAATTTGGGTTTTTGCGGGATTCGAACCTGAACCCCTCGCATAGTAGTCCAACACACTAACCACTAGGCCACTGCGACGCACGGATAAAAAACATCAAAATTTTCAAAAATGTCACTTAACTTAACACCTTCTCATTCTGAATGCTTCACTGTGAACTTGCAGTCTAATTTAAGTCACGTTAATGCTTAGCAAGTTAAGCACTTTTATTATCTGCCAATTAGAAAAGCAGAACTTCTCTTAGTCATTTTATACCTAGGTACTCGTATTTAAAAAACTTCAATTCACCAAAATATTCTAGAATAATATAATGTATACATATTATGTAGTCAGTTCCATATCACTCTTACCGATTATTACATTATACGGGTTTTTCTTTAGGAGTCTAGTGTCGAGCGGAAAGAAACAGGATGGGAAGTGTCAGTACTACTTTGGTGATTTTTTTACATCTGAAAGTCATACTGAGCATCTCTACCAGCACAATGTAAAAGGAAATTAAAAAACAAGAACAATCAAACAGTGCATTTAATCTAAGCAGAAATTTACTTATTGACTTTGTTTTTTGTTAGGTGTTCGATACTTGTATTTTGTATATGCCTTAGATTTTCTCGGATTTTGCATTTACATTTCTCAGAATGCATCTTCTTTTAATTTTAGTAAATAGGTAGGTACACAAAATCATAGGGCCCAAGCACTGGAAAGCTAAATTATCTCTTGGTAATATGAACTTGCTCTTAAATTAAAAAAAAAGTTTTTGAGTTGTGAGTTTCTTTTAGCTCCAAATATTCATAATTTATTTTCAAACAATTAATTTCTTTTTCTACACCTTCCATAATTATTAAGTCTCTAAACTCTAGCTGATGAAGGGCAATAAAAAGTCCACACCGTTCAACAATAATACCATTTTCACTTTGTATTAGTGTTGACAATGCACTATACAGGAATGTTTTAATTACATTACCTATTTTAATTATTTTATTTTGAATTTATAAAGCAAAAATAATTAATATTTTAAAGCCAAATCAATGTTTTTATTTTTAACACTTTCGGCATCTTGCTATTTTTTTCAATTATCTGAACTCGTAACAGTAGAAAATAGTAAGCAAATTATTTCAGAATATCTAAATAAAAACACAAATATTGAACGTTTGCCTTTTCCAAGGAAATATGTATAAAACAATAATATTTGAAACTCCTACAAACAGAGCAAAAAATTCAAACACATCAACAACAACAAAGTCATCACCCAGTCCCCACCCATCTCACATAAATTTTTCTCGGATTATCAAAATTTATCTCATTGTTGCTTTCTTCACTTTATCAAACAACAAGAATAATAGTATGTATCTATCAGAAACCCAAACAAAACGAAATAAACAAATTTTTGTCATTTTTTGTTCAAGCAGCTCTAGTGAGCGAAAATCTGCAAACTATATATTCTCAATAGAGAGTAAATTTAGAGAAAAATCGAATAACGCCATGTCGGATATTTTGTGAACTACATTGCATAAGTGTGCGTAAACTCTGAAACAAAATTCAGAATGCAGTAAAATAGTAAACTTTTCAAAATTCGAATTTAACTATTTTATGAACTAAACATCAAACTTTTATTCATTGAGCAGACATACAAATATGCAAAGCCCATTCTCTTTTTTACAGATTAAAAAAATAGTTCCTTGTTCCTCCACAAAGATTGTTTGCTTTTGGTAATATTAACCTGCAGTTTTAAGATGGTAAGGACAAAAAATCAAAATTGTGCTTCAATAGCTACCTCGAGCAGTTCATTGGTAACAAAAGTAAATCATAAAAAAAATAAAAATGTTTGATCTAGGGATTGCCCCACCGGGGCGCAGAAAAAACACCCAACAAAGGGGGTTTTTGGTACTTTATGCAATATTAAGGTCGAAAAATAAAATTGTGCTTCAATAGCTACCTGCGTCTATTTACTGACTATTGAAAACCGTTTACTCCGGTCAATTATCTCTTAAGAACTGCGAGAAACTACGGGGCGCAGAAACGTCTACCCCTGCCACCCAGCCTTAAGCTAAAATACTGAATTACTTAAACTTACATATTTACTAAATTAGGAATTAATACTTTTTGTATTGGGAAAGGAGTTGATATGTATTACAAATGTATAGCCCTCTCACTCGCTCATTATGTACATAGGTATTTTTAGTGCCTAATGATATCTTGTTAACATGATGAGAGAGTCAGTGAGGTTTCAGCTTCCCAGGAATAATTTAATAAAAAGACTACAGCAATTTGTAAGACGCGTGTTTTCTTAAAGTAGTTCTTACAACATATTACTCAGGTTATATGACTTCTCACATTTTTGGTATGCTAGCTTTAGGTTTTTTGTCTTAGGCGATTTTAACGCCAAGCTAGGAAGAGAGGGCATCTTTGGTAGTACTGTCGGAAAGTACAGCCTACACGAGACCACCGCCGACAACGGATTTAGGCTGATCGATTTCGCGGCGGGGCGAAATGTTGTCATAGCTAGCACACGGTTCCCGCATCTCGATGTTCACAAAGGCACATGGAGATCTCCTGATCAATCAACCGTCAACCAGATTGACCACGTTGCGATCGACGCAAGGCACTCCTCCAGTATTATGGATGTCCGAACGTTCCGAGCGGCCAACATTGACTCGGACCACTACCTTGTTGTAGCCAAGGTACGACTCCGGATATCCCGAACGCCGCCAAGACAATTAAATACTGAGAGGAAGTTTGACGTCGGACGGCTACAATCGCAAGAGATCACCAGATCCTTTTCCGATCGAGTCTCTCTCAATCTCTCAAGAGGTCCTATGCAGCCAGCATCAAGTATTGAAGACCAGTGGCAACATTGCCAAAAAGCCATCAGAGACGCCGCCTCTGATGTGCTGGGTTTCACCCGACCACCACAACGAAACCCCTGGTTCGACGACGAGTGCCAGCAAGCACATGCAGCGAAGCAAGAGGCATACAAAGCGGCGCTGCAAAGGAGGACAAGAGCTGCTCGTGAGCTCTACGCGCAGAAGAGAAGAGACGAACAAAAAAAGAAAGAGCATGAGAAGCGCGTGATCGAGGAAATGTTACAACAGGAATGAGATTCGGAAGTTCTACCAGAGGGTAAAAAGAACTTCACAAGGCTACAGAGCCCGAACCGAAGCCTGCAAGGACGAACAAGGGAACATCGTGGTAGAATCGCAGTCGATGCTGAGGATATGGAAGAACTACTTCTGCAGACTGTTTAACGGCGATGACGACTTAAATTCCGCTGTCAGACAGAATGAACCGTTCAACCTGGACGATGATGATCAACAATACCGTCCACCCGACCTGGACGAGGTGAAGATAGCTATATCTAAACTGAAGTCCAACAAAGCCGCTGGAGCAGATGGCCTAGCCGCCGAGCTCTTCAAAGCGGCAGGCGATGACTTGGTTAGGAGCATGCACCAACTCATCTGTAAAATATGGTCGGAGGAAAGTATGCCCGATGAATGGAACCTCAGCATTGTTTGCCCGATCCTCAAGAAAAGAGGCCCTCTGAACTGCGCCAATTACAGAGGTATCAGTCTTCTAAACATTGCCTACAAGATCTTATCTGCCGTTTTGTGTGAACGCCTGAAGCCTTTCGTAAACAACCTGATTGGTCCATATCAGTGTGGCTTCAGGCCAGGAAAGTCCACCATAGACCAAATATTCACACTGCGGCAGATCTTAGAGAAAACCCAGGAACTTCAAATCGATACAAACCACCTTTTCATCGACTTTAAGGCAGCCTATGACAGCATTTATAGGGACGAACTATACAGAGCAATGTCTAGTTTTGGCATCCCTGCCAAACTCGTCCGTTTGTGCAGGATGACGATGGAGAATGCACTCTACTCCATCAAGGTCGGTAAAAAACTTACCGAGACCTTCGATGTCAAAAAAGGATTTAGACAAGGCGATGCGCTGTCATGTGACTTCTTCAACATCGTTCTTGAAAGAATAGTGCAAAACTCAAACGCCAACACCAGAGGCACTATCTTTCAAAAGTCCGTCCAGTTACTCGCATACGCCGATGACATTGACATAATTGGCAGCGTGATGTTAATGGCGCGTTTGTGAGTATTGAGACTGAGGCTGCGAAGATGGGTTTGGCGGTTAATGAGGGCAAGACGAAGTATATGCTGTCAACTAAAAAGGACACCCAACACCGACGGCTCGGACAGAACGTCACAATAGACAGATATAACTTCGAGGTGGTTAAGGACTTTGTCTACCTAGGCTCCGCTATGAACTCAGACAACGACACCAGCGCTGAGGTTAAACGTAGAATTACTCTTGCCAATCGCTGTTTCTTTGGGCTAAAAAGGCAATTGAGTTTCAAAGCCCTCTCTCGAACAACTAAAGTGACCCTTTATAAGACCCTTATCATCCCAGTTCTGCTATATGGCGCAGAGGCATGGACTTTATCAAAAGCGGATGAGGTAACTCTCGGTTGCTTCGAGAGAAAAATTCTTCGTGTTATTTTTGGTCCCGTCTGCATTGACGGTGAATGGAGAAGGAGATTTAACGACGAACTGTACGGGCTGTACAGCGACATCGACCTAGTCAGAAGAGTGAAAGTCCAACGACTGAGGTGGCTGGGTCATGTAGAGCGAATGGACACGAATGCTCCGGCCCGGAAGATCTTCGAATCCATACCCGAGGGAAGGCGCAGTAGAGGAAGACCGCGACTCAGGTGGCGCACGCATGTGAAGGGGACCTTAATTAACTTAGCTGGCGAAACTGGAGACAGCTAGCTAAAGATCGCGCTGGCTGGAGACGCTTGTTGGTTGAGGCCCAGGTCCACCCCGGACTGTAGCGCCACCTTAAGTAAGTAAGTAAGCTTTAGGTTGTCTTTAATTTTTTTCCTTATAAGCTCAAGTTTGTTACTGTGGGATAGGCACTGTATATCACTCTCATCCAAGGCTTTCAGTTTTCGCAACAATTCGTAAGTACTTGCATGTGTACTCATATGTTGACCAAACAAGGCAAAATAAGGGGTGGTACCCGTAGATTGGTGGACTGTGGTACAAACGGCCTGTGTGCAGCCGTACTTTCCGAGGAACTGTTGGAATTCACTAGAGACAAATTGTTGCCCATTGTCGCTGTGGAGGAATTCGGGAACCCCAAATTGATGGAACACGCTTTGCTCTAGGAAATCGACAACAGATCTTGCGTTGGCTTTGCGCATTGCCTTCAAAAACACGTATTTCGAGAAACTATCTAATGATATGAAGATAAAGGAATGACCGGTTTTCGTCCTAGGGTATGGCCCCATGAAATCAACATACAACTTCTGGAAAGGTCGATCCATCTGGTGGAATGATCCCATTGCAGGTCGAAGTGTTACGTTAGCCGGTTTATTCTCTTTACAAGTAGAACAATTACGTACGAAATCGTGTACTTGTGTGGTCATTTTAGGCCAAAAGAAAAGTTCTCTAATTTTATTTAGGGTTTTGATTTTTGAATACTCCACCATGGGAACAGTTGGGGGAGTTATGGCAGTTTTCTATAGCTAATCTCGTTAGCCCAGGCGGCAGCCTCATTATCAATGAGTTTCCCATCTCTTGAAATTGAACGCTTATATACGAGGTTGTTTTCAATTCGTATGTCTGGAAATTTATCGGAGTTAGCAGAGAAGGTGGAAACTAGGTCTAGGTATTCAGGTGACTTGAATTCGGATGCAGTTAGATCAATGTATGCCAGAGCATTTAGATTTGGGGAAAGCTCTTCGGTGAAAGCTCGAGATAATACGTCCGGTACGATGTTCTTCGAACCTCTCTGATGCCGTATGTCGAAGTCGTAAGCTTGAAGTTTTAGCGACCATCGTGCTAATCTGCCGCTTAGGTCTTTGAGGCTCATCAACCACTTTAAGCTGGCATGATCAGTCACGATGGTGAAAGCCGTCCCTTCGACATACGGCCGAAACTTCTTCACCGCCCGTACCGCCGCATAGCATTCTTGTTCCGTAACACTGTAGTTGTGTTGGCAGGCGTTAAGTTTTTCGGAAAAGAATGCTATGGGTTTCTCTAGATTATCATCTTCGAGTTGGTATAACACACCACTAATTCTAAAGCTCGATGCATCGCATTGTATAGTAAAAGGTTTCGTAAAGTCTGGGTTGGGTAACACGGGTGCAGATATAAGTGCAGTTTTCAGGGCTTCGAAAGACATGTGGGCTTCAGGACTCATTGAAAATGATTTATTTTTCTACAATGTATCGCTAAGGGGACTAGCGATGGAAGCGAAGTTTCTAATAAATCTCCTATACCACCCACAGAGGCCTAGGAATCGTCTAACTTGTCTTTGTGATGTGGGTACTGGGAAATCTTTTATTGCGGAATCCTTGTCCGGGTTCGGTTTCAGGTGTCCCTGTCCAACAATGTACCCTAGATAATTTAATTCTTTAAAACAGAAATTCGACTTTTCAATGTTTTTCGTTAGGTTGGCTTTTCTCAGACATTCTGCAACTTGGTGTAAGATGCTTATGTGGCTTTCAAAATCCGGAGAAATGATTAACAGGTCGTCGAGATAGACAAAAACCCGTTCCCTTAGTGCACTGGGGATCACTCTATCCATCAACCGACACATCCTCTGAGCTGCATTACACAACCCAAAAGGCATGACGGTGAATTGATAGAGCGGTCGTCCTGGCACAGTGAACGCGGTTTTCTCCCTCGACGTCCGCTCTAAGGGGATCTGCCAAAACTCGTCTTTTAAATCAACACTACTGATATAGTGTGTTTCTTGAAGACGGCTTAACAGACCCTTCACGTGCGGAAGCGGATACGCGTCCCTCTTTGTGAGCGAGTTCACTTTTCTAGAATCGAGACACAGTCGATTCTTACCAGGTTTCCTAATAAGAACGACCGGTGAACTCCAAGAACTAACGCTTTCTTCTATTACTCCCAAAGAGATCATACGGTCCAACTCCCTGTATATCATTTCTTGAATTGCCGGCGATACCGGATAGTGTCGTTGTTTAACAGCAACAGTATCAATGACATGCATCTCCAGAGATGTCTTTCCCAACCCAAGTTCAGAAAAAGATGGAAATTGTTTAATCACTTCTTCATATATTTATCAAATATAGAGAAATGTACTGGTTACTCGGAAAACATTCCCAGCTCAGTACTGAGAACAAATTGCTTTTATACAAGCAAGTGATAAAGCCGGTGTGGACCTACGGTATACAACTTTGGGGTTGTACCAAGATATATTCTACAAACTTTTCAAAATAAAGTCCTTAGAGAAATTGTACAAGCACCATGGTATATTAGAAACGACGATATCCATAGGGATCTCGGAATTCCAACAATCGAAGCTGAATCTAGAAGCTTCGCGAGAAAGCATAGAAACCGACTAATCGGACATATCAACAATACAGTCCGACAAATCTTGGACGAGAGCAATTTATTGCGCCGACTACAAAGAACGAAACCGTTCGACTTGGCAAGATAAGATTAACCGCGTCTAATTTGCGGAACACGCAGGATCTTTCATTGGAAAGTAACCTGTCAAAAGTTTTTATTTAATGATAGAAAAATTGCTTGATAAGTTATATCTTAGTTGCAGTATCTAACAATCTTTAGAAGGGTGGTGTTTTTTGTCAGTAAAAATCTGACACTACTATGAGAACGCGCTTGCGTTCTTCAAGTCGTTTATTCCGAGACTCATCTAACGGTATGTTTTGCAATTCATCTGTTTTTCTTTTTATTTCAGGTTTATCAATAACTACGGTGTCATCCAGTTCACCAACAAGGTGTGGTGAAATCTATACCGAGATACAGATCCTGTGACAATGAAGGGATTAGATACAATTCCATATTTTCATGATGATCTTTGTAAATTACATTTACTTTTACGCGGCCTAGTATGGGTTGTCGTTTACCATCAGCTGTTCGAATGAACGAATTGAAATCTAATATGGGGATGTTTAACTCCTGAACAAGTTTTATGCAATCTTTACCAAGACATGATAGGGATGCACCACTATTTAGAAGTCCTGATATAGATTTACCATTGATAACGACATAAGCATACCGCCGATTATCAAATTTAGTATTTATGGTACTGTGAACTAGGTTTTGTCTAAATAATTTTCGTTTCTTGTATCTCAAACGTTATTTCATTTTCTTGTCTAAATGGTTACAACTCTTTAATTCTGTGGCGAACCCTAGTATCTCATTCATAAACTAAAAATATTTTTGTTTTAACTATACTGAAGAATAGTAAATAAGTGTACTTGACTAGTAAATGCCGGAAGGGTGATAGACATTTTCAAATGTTACGATAGGTTTTAACCTTCTTCTCTTTGCTGACCTCGTGTGATACACACGTCTCTTATAAGTATCCAAATATTACATATTATAATAACCATTTTTTAATTAAGAAATATATAACTAAATAAAGTGGACTTTAGTATTGAATAATCGATAATTTTTTACTTCGAAGTTATCTTAAGCTACTCCGCTAAAACCTCCACAATTGGTGACCCCGAACGAAAGCTTGAATATCCTTTTAAATTGAACAAAGATGATGAATGGAACCCAGGAACAGAAGCAAACCGATGGCACATCAAATCCTTCGCCTCCTCCGCCTCTTTCAATGAATCCTACTTCCTCTGGCACCAGTGATGGTTCAGACATAGTGTCAAATATTGCGATACGCATTCCACCGTTTTGGCATGAAAAACCCCAAATATGGTTTGCACAAATAGAGGCTCAATTTCAATCTAGAAAAATAACTTAAGACTCATCGAAATTCAACGCGATAATTGGAGCTATCGAATCTCAAGTGCTAACAACGGTTTCCGATGCTGTTTTAAACCCGCCAAGCGCAAATAAATATGAAAATCTAAAGACACAAATTATGGAAAGATTTGAGGACTCAGAGCAGCGAAAAATAAAAAAACTTCTGTCTGAAGTTGACCTAGGAGACAAGAGGCCATCCCAACTATTGAACGAATCACGAGATCTTGGTGGAAATCAGATTAATGTAGAATTTCTAAAATCCTTATGGTTACAGAGACTACCACCCCAGGTACGTGCTATATTACAGGCAACCAGCGAAGAGCTTGCAGCATTGTCTAAACTTGCTGACAAAATAATGGAAATCGGTGAATTTTCAAGTACAATCGCATATAAAGGGTGATTTTTTAGCTGGTTTGGTTTTGGCAACACTGGTTTTGACAGCTGACGTGTGTTTAGTACCTTGCGTCACTGTCAAGCAGCTTCAGTTTGGTTTGCAATTTAACCATGGATCGTCTTACAAATGAACAACGCTTGCAAATTATTGAATTTTACTATCAAAATTCGTGCTCGGTTCGAAATGTTCATTTTCGCTTTTTTATCGAAAAATTGTGTTCAGCGATGAGGCTCATTTTTGGTTGAATGGGTACGTAAATAAGCAAAATTGCCGCATTTGGAGTGAAGATCAGCCAGAAGCATTGCAACAGCTACCAATGCATCCCGAAAAAGCCACTGTTTGGTGCGGTTTATGGGCCGGCGGCATTATTGGGCCATATTTCTTCAAAGATGATCCGAATCGCAGCGTTACTGTCAATGGTGAACGCTACCGAGCGATGATAACAAACTTTTTTTTGCCCGAAATGGAAGTTCTTGACTTGCATGATATGTGGTTTCAACAAGACGGTGCCACATGCCACACAGCACGCGAAACAATGGCGCAATTGCGAGGCGAGTTTGGTGAACAGTTAATTTCACGTTTCGGGCCGGTCAATTGGCCGCCTAGATCGTGCGATTTGACACCATTAGATTATTTTTTGTGGGGGTATGTCAAGGCTAATGTGTATAGGGACAAGCCCGCTTCGATTGACGCACTGGAAGCCAACATCCATGCATTCATTCGTGAGATACCGGCCGATATGTGTGAAAGAGTATGCCAAAATTGGACTCAGCGGATGGGCTACCTGAGACGCAGCCGCGGTCAACATTTGCATGAAATTATCTTTAAACATTAAATTGCAAGGTTCAAACTATCGATTCAAATAAATATTTCATTCATTTTTTCGAATTTTTTTTTTAAAAAAGTTCTAAACCTCTTAAAAAATCACCCGTTACTTCCACACAACGTGTTAAAAATGAATCAACCTCTTTATCAGCAACGAACACGTCACTTTCTTTGCAGGAGCAAGTGCAACAACTTAGTTCTCAGTTGCATGAGCTCATGAAAATTTCAAGGGGTAGAGAAAATTTCGGTCGCCGTAGTCGGAGTACACATCGCTCAAGTACACCTCACTCAAATGGTAAAGTTGTTGTTATCAGATCTTTTGATGATCTAGAAGCAATTAATGATTAATTCTATGTTTGATCACAACGACTTTACCATTAAAACCATAAATAATTGCCAAGATCTTACTTTCTTTTCTAGTTCAAATAATATTAATCCTTTTTTCATCGTACATCAAAATGTAAGGAGCTTGCGACAAAATTTCGATTTATTAGTATGTAATCTCGCAGGATTTATGTACTTACCAGACATGATATTTGTGTCAGAGATTTGGATCTACTCTTTTGAGAAAGAAGATTACAAGATTCCTAACTACGTTTTTTACACCATTCCAAATGATTCTTATGCAGCGGGAGGGGTTGGAGTATTTGTTAAAGATACCCTTGAGCCTGAAGTTATTTCTATTAGCGCCAAAAGTGCTGATGTTCTTAAAATCACATGTTCTATTTGTAACGTAACCTTTAACATGATTTGTGTGTATAGACTTCATAAAAATCCTATTCAAATGTTTTTGGATGAATTTTCGGGTATATTAAGCAAGGAAAAAGCGACAAATCTAATTGTTATTTGCGATTTTAACATTGACATTCTGAATTCGAATGCTGTTGTTGAAAAGTACGAAGCCCTATTGGCTGATCATGGCTTGGTCTCATTTATTAATGAACCAACTAGACCAACCACTAAGACTTGTCTTGACCACGTTTTTGGTCGCTTCCAGGTGGAAATTAATTACTGCGCGGGTCTTAACTTCGATTTTAAAATTACCGATCATTGTATGTCAGGTTTAATCGTCAATAACTTAAAAAGCACGGATGTTTCTAACCTAATACCTACCGCTACTATCAAGAAAATTACGAAAATAAATTTTAGCCTTTTAAATGCAAAACTTTTGAGAGAAAACTGGGAGAATTCATATGCCGAGGAAAATGCCTCTAAGGCCTATGAATTCTTCATAAAAGCTTTGAAAAACCACATTGATGGCTCCAGTGTCTCGACAGTACTAAACAAATCTCGAGTTAAACTTAAGCCCTGGATGACTGATTCACTTCTCAAACAAATTCAATTGAAACACAAACGTGCAAACACCCACTAAATGTCGTCTTAAAAAATCGTTACACCCATTTATGTAATAAGATTAAAAAAGAAATCAATATTTGTAAAAACAGATACTTCGAAAACAAATTAAGATGTGCTCAAGGAAACATAAAAAAAGAATGGGAAGTAGTAAACAGCATAATCAATCGGAAAACTAAAGACCATAACGTATCTTTTACACTGGAAAAAGATAATATTATCGTGACTGATCCAGTAGTTGTTGCAAATGAGTTTAATAGATACTTCGGCTCTGTGTCTCAGAATTCTACATCTTGTAACTTTTCCATGTCTTGTGAGAGTTGTTTAACATCTCAACTCTTTGATCGCAAATTTTCGAGTACCAGCTTCGTTTTTAGTCCCATAACGGGCTTAGAATTATTAAAAATTATCTACTCTCTTAAAAACTCAAATTCTTGTGGTGAGGATGGAATTTCAAATTCCACCCTAAAAAATATTGCATACAATATAGTTGATATTTTGGCTCACCTGTTCAATTCAAGCATCCTTTCGGGAACCTTTCCTGAATTGTTGAAAAAAGCCAATGTGATTCCTATCTTTAAAAAGGGAAATAGAAAAGACAAATCGAATTACAGGCCGATTTCCTTACTATCTGCAATATCAAAAATTTTTGAAAAAGCGTTAAAATCTAGAGTTTTGAAATATCTCTGTAACATTAACTTCTTTAGCGATATTCAATTCGGCTTTAGAGTAAACCTATCCACCGAAGATGCTCTGCTAGATTTTTGTCAGCATGTTTATAAGGGTCTAGACGACAAAAAAACCTGCGCCGGTCTCTTCGTCGATATAACTAAAGCCTTTGACATGGTTGATCATGAAATCCTTGTGGGTAAACTGTACCGTGTAGGTTTTCGAGGCTTTATTTTAGATTGGTTTAAATCTTACCTCATGAACAGGAAGCAAAAAGTAAAAATCGGGAACATTGTTGGCGGCTCTAAGACAATTAACCTCGGTGTTCCCCAAGGATCTGTCCTTGGTCCTTTATTGTTCTTAATTTATGTCAACTCTGTTTTCAGTCCTCCTTTTATAGGTAGGTTAAAGGCTTTTGCTGACGACTTCGCGTTTGCGTATGGCTCAAACAATTTGTTCAACTTACTGGTGGAAATCAACCATGATGTACACTTGCTGAGGCTATGGTTTGCGCAACATAAGCTAATTGTAAGTAGTAAGACGAAGCTCATGTTCTTCAGCCTTACCGACAAGGAATCTCCGGAAGTCAATGTTGTTTTTCATGCTGCTAGTTGCCGCAGATTTAGCTTGCAGAATTGTGGGTGCAATATCCCTTACAATGAGAACATTGGCTGTAATACTAACTGTTTTTCTATTGAAATAGTTAAGAACTATAAGTACTTAGGTGTCGTAATTGACCAAAATCTAAGCTGGTGTGATCACATCTTTATATTAAAACAATATTTGCTCTCCACTCTGCGAAACTTTTACCAGCTTCAAAAGTACTGCTCCTCAAGGATTTTAAAAAAACATTTACTTTGGTATTTTCCATTTAAGACTACAATATGGTATAACCTGCTGGGGTGGTACTCACGTCAATAAGATCCAACAACTCACTGTTCTACAAAAATATGTCATTCGAAAAATATGCTTTTCATCCCGCTTAGCCCACACTTTTGCCCTTTTTAATAAACTGAAAATTCTGCCAGTTAGACATTTGTACTATTTTAAAGTTTTGAAAATGTTCTTTATTAGATGTGGTTACTTACAGAGCCCCATCAATGATAACCACAACCTTCGAAGTAATTCTAGTTCCTTGGTAAGCATACCAACTTTTCACACTTCTAGCTTTAGAAGCTTTTATACAATTGTGTCTTGCAAATTATTTAACACCCTCCCAGAAGACATTCGAATCATTGAAACAATGAGAATCTTTTTATGTAAAGTAAAAATGTGGCTTTTAAATATTAACCTAAATGAAATCTAAATCTTGTTGCACTTCATCACTTAACCAACTTTAAAATTATGTTATCTTGAAACTGTATAATTGTAAATTTTGCTCATCACTTACCTTAGTTTCTTTTCTGCTTTTGATTATTGTACTCACTCTTCACCCCACACTGAATTAATTTAAATAATGTGACATTACCTCAATTTTTTTCTCATTAAAAATAAAATGTCACTAACTATTCTCTAAATTTATATTATTTTACCTTTAAATTTGTAATAACATTTACTACATTTATTATTGAATTTTGAGAATAAAGAAATAAACATAATAAAACCTCACTCATACTCTCGTGAACGAAACAAAGATAATATCAATTGCTGGTTTCATAAAAAATTCGGCATAAAAGCCAGAAATTGTCGTGAACCATGCTCTTTCAAACGTCATCCAAAAAACAATTAACGATACGTTGCCCAATGTTCGCACTAAACAACGCATTGGTCAACAAATTTACAGATTAGTTGTTTACGACTCAACAAGCAAAAACAATTTTCTCATCGATAGCGGAGCCGATGTCTCTGTAATACCACCTTCATACAACGATCGGTTTTCTCCATCTAAAACAAATTTATTTGCAGCCAACGGTAGTGTCATAAAAACGTATGGAGAGAAGAATTTAACCATCAATTTAGGTTTGAGGCGAGCATTTAACTGGACATTTGTCATAGCAGACGTCACTCGCCCAATAATAGGAGCTGATTTTATTCGTAAGTTTGGACTCCTCATCGATCTAAAAGGCAACCGATTAATTGACAGCACAACTCAACTTAAAGTTAAAACAAATACATCACCAGTCAGCGCCACAGAGGTAACTATAAAATCATTCGATACTACACAACCGTTTGCCCATATTTTGGCAGATTTCCAAGAGCTCGTTCATATAAATAGGAATCCGACTAACACCACGGGAACAACGCATCACATCGAAACCACAGGTGCACCAGTGTTTGCTCGTCCACGGCGCCTCGATGCAGAAAAATACAAAGCTGCGCAATCAGAATTCAGGTACTTGATGGAAAAAGGCATTTGTCGACCCTCGAAAAGTAATTGGTCCAGCCCTTTGCATATGGTTAAGAAAGCAAATGGGGAGTGGCGCATTTGTGGCGATTATCGTGCTTTTAATGCAATTACTAAGCCCGATCGATATCCGATACCTTTCATCCAGGATTTTTCCAACATATTGCACGACCGAAAATTATTCTCCAAGATTGATTTGCAAAAAGCTTTCCATCAAATACCCGTCGAGCCTTCTGATATCCCAAAGACTGCAATAACAACCCCATTTGGATTAATCGAGTTTCTTTTTATGACGAACGGACTCTGCAATGCCGCGCAAACTTTTCAGCGCAACATTCATCAAGTTCTCTGTGGATTCGAAGATTTCACGTTTCCATACATCGATGATATTTGCGTTGCATCACGTACAGAAGCAGAACACGAAAATCATTTGAGGCAAGTGTTGCAACGTTTGAAAGATTTTGGTGTTGCAATCAATCCGTCAAAATGCGTTTTTGGCCAACCAGAACTGGAATTTTTGGGCCATAAAATCAATGGCGATGGAATAAAGCCTCTCTCAGTAAGGTAAAAGTTATTAAAGATTTCGTTAAACCTAAATTGGCGAAGGATTTGAAAAGATTCCTAGCCATGCTTAACTTTTACAGGCGTTTTTTGCCACGAGCGGTCGACAAACAGATGATTCTTCAGGCACTCATTACCGGAAATAAAAAAAATTATACATCTGTCATCAACTGGTCAGCTGAAGCCGAACTTGCTTTTGAGCAGTGCAAATCTGATTTGGTAGAAGCAACACTATTGTCACATCCAGTCATCAATGCGGAAATATTTCTCAGCACGGACGCGTCTGACTTAGCTATTGGTGCTGCCCTGCACCAAGTCGTGGATTTTTTTTTTTTTTTTTTTTTATAATAAACACGCGCTAAAGAGGTTAGGACTACTCTTATGGTGTAGTTTGAAGTACACAGCGCGGGCGTTAGGGAAATTAGGATAGAGGAGATAGGAGATTCCGATGCACATTGGTTTTAAATGTCTGCAAATTGAACCGAGGGGGAAAGACAGAGTCGGGCAAGGCGTTCCACATTCGCGTGGTACGGCTTATGTCATATACCCCCTAGGATTTTTCTCTAAAAAGTTGACGAATTCTCAACAAAAGCAAAGCACATACGACCGAGAGCTGCTGGCTATATACGAAGCTGTGAAACATTTTCGGCATCAAATTGAGGGTCGCAACTTTCACATACAGACTGACCATAAGCCACTTATGTTCGCGTTCAAACAAAAATCGGAAAAAGCATCTCCTCGTCGTCTAAGGCAGCTTGACTTTATCGCTCAGTTCAGCACCGACATCAGATACATAAAAGGGGAAGATAACTCTGTCGCAGATATGTTGTTCCGAATAACAGAAGTTTCAAAATTCTCTCTTATTGATTCGCTGACCATCGCAGAGGAACAAACAAAAGATACAAAATTCCTTGTCACGCTGAGAGAAGGTAAATTTCCATCTACTTCTTTAATAATCAAGTCTTTTTCCATTCCAGAGAGTCAATTACTGCTCTACTGCGATGTATCTTCTAACAGAATACGACCTGTTATTCCTCCTGTTTTGCGAACTCCTGTCATCGAACATCTTCACGGCCTCTCACATCCAGGTAGAAAAGCTACAACCAAACTCATCCAGAAACGTTTCGTATGGCCTGGGATGCGAAAAGATATCGCAGCTGCTGTGAGGACTTGTATATCCTGTCAAAAAAGCAAAGTGCATAGGCATACTAAAACACCTTTTGGCTTGTACTCGGTCGGACCTCTGCCAACCTCGCAAGGATGTCGATATATTCTAACATGCATCGATAGATATTCCAGATGGCCGGAAGCATTCCCTAATCCCGATATGACAGCTGAAACTGTATCGAAGGCATTAATTTTTGGTTGGATATGACGTTTTGGAGTACCCCTACGAGTTGCTACTGATTTAGGACGTCAGTTCGAGAGTAATGTTTTTAAGGAAGTCACCCGATTTTACGGCATAAGACACCTCAAAACTACGCCCTATCATCCGCAGTGTAATGGCATTATAGAACGTTGGCATAGATCTCTAAAAACTGCTATTCGTTGTCACAAAACCCAGGACAGGACAAGAGTTTTACCATCGATTCTCTTAGGGCTCAGATCTACGTTTAAAGAATACATCAAATCAACACCTGCAGAAATGTTATACGGTGCCACAATACGCTTGCCTGGTGATTTTTTTTGGTGATCAGCGAACGTTTAAAGATGAGACTGAATTTGTTAAAGATCTTCGACATTCCATGTCAAAGGTTCGTCCAACATCCACATCATGTCATGACACAGCTAACGTCTTTATCCAGCCTAGTTTGATGAAGGCTGATCATGTTTTCATTCGAAATGATGCTGTTAAGTCTCCTCTCCAGCAACCATACGATGGACCATATAAGGTTCTTAGCAAACATGATAAATTCAAGGTTAGTATTAAAAACCGAACATCAAAAATATCACTCGACCGTCTTAAAACCGCATTTCTTCCACTGCAATCAACTGCAAGCAAGTCCTCTTCTGAAACAAACTCACCTGTTGAACGAGAATCAACATATACAACCAGATTTGGTAGACGAGTAAGAATATATAAGCCGAATTAAATTTTCAATTATTTTTATTATGGATTACATGTTCACTTAACTGTATTACGGACTTTAACTGTTAAACTTAAGTTAATTTGAGGGGGAGTAGTGTGGCGAACCCTAGTATCTCATTCATAAACTAAAAATATTTTTGTTTTAACTATACTGAAGAATAGTAAAGAAGTGTACTTGACTAGTAAATTCCGGAAGGCTGATAGACATTTTCAAATGTTACGATAGGTTTCAGCCTTCTTCTCTTTGCTGACCTCGTGTGATACACACGTCTCTTATAAGTATCCAAATATTACATATTATAATAACCATTTATTAATTAAGAAATATATAACTAAATAAAGTGGACTTTAGTATTGAATAATCGATAATATTTTACTTCGAAGTTATCTTAAGCTACTCCGCTAAAACCTCCACAATTCCTCAATTTGAAAAATTCTTGAACGGATCTCATTGTAATATTTTACCCTATCTTGATACGATTTGGCACGGAATTGATTTCGTTTAAATTGGTTTGAGTCAGTGAATGCATTTGTATGATTAGCTTTTAAGTTGATGGATGGTAGCACTGTTTTCTCTTCATCAACACAATCAGTGTTAGTGCTTGCGTCCGCTTTCGTTATTATTCCGGGGAGTCTGTGTTGCACTCGAACGAAACGTCCCGGAGTTTGTCACGTTCGATGTACTGTTTTTCGGCTTACTATTGCACCTTACACAGCTTAATACAGTGACTCCATCTGCACCGCATCTGTAGCAAAACAGTCTGTTTATTGGAGATGGACAGTTAATAAACAGATGTCCTTGTCTCTTGCAGTTGAAACTGATCGATGGAATTGTACTAACCTGTGTGTTGGGCTTGTGTGTGCATTGCAAAAATCTATTATTATGAATTGCCGATGTATTGTAGTCCTCGACTAATAAATCAGATGGATCTTGCTGATCATCTATCTCATGGACAGTACGAAATTCTGGGTTACGATTCTGATTAGAATATCTAGACTGGATTAACCTCTCAGCTTGTTTACATTCATCCTTGAAGTGTTCCAGGGAATAGATCCTCATCGGGTAGATGAACTGCATTAACCTAGAGCTGATATTGGTTCTAACTATTTTTATTAAATCCTGATCTCTAATCGGTTGACGAAGTTGGTTTTTTAAATGTTGGATTGAAGTGAAAAAGTCTTCGAAAGATTCATGTGGATACTGTTTTCTTTCCATTAAATGCTTTATAATCTCAAAGTCGTTTTCATGTAACTTAAACTCTTTTATTAGAGCTTTGCGTAGATCTGGACAACTTCCCTGAGGTTGGTTGCTCAAAAATTGCCAGTACCAATCTAACGCTACCCCGTTTAAAAGGTGAAATACTACATCCGTTATTTTATCAAATTTTGTCTAGTTTAGTCGTGGATCGTTCGTAAATGTCAATTAATCACTTAAGGCACAAAGTGACAAAGTACAGAAACTGAAACAGAAACATAATCCTATACATTTGCAACAGAAACCGAATTAGGAAAACAAATTTTTTTTTTCAGCAACAGAATTTAGCGACAGAAAAATGGCTGTCAGACAGAACGTAAACAAGTCCATATTGCTTCTGTTGCTGCCAGCAAGCCGCAATTCGACAATTAGCTTCATGTATAATTTCCTTACTTTAGGGTTGATGGCAACGTAAGTAAAACCGAAGTTGTGCATGTACTCTGTTCAAATCACATTATACTTACATAATAATGGAATTAATAGAAAACATTTTCTTCAATAGAAAAATTGTTTTAATTTATTAGGTTTAAAAAAATTATCGATTTGAAAAATCTTGAAATTTGATGAATTTGAGGTAAAAAGTCAAAATATGTGACTCAAAAATCTTGAAAAAAAAGATATATCTTGTAATCTGGCATCGCTGGCTTGGACATGGCTGGGTGTTTTGTTTACAAAATGTATATATGTCAATGTCAAAAGGGTTATGTAAGTAATGTTATTATATTTAAGAGAGAATAGTCTATTACTAAACTTGAAAAGAATATTTGTTTTGATTTTAATTAAGGGAACTATATGATTCATACTTATTGTTGAGAGTGTGATCGGATAACGCATACGACAGACAATAGACAAACTGATTTGTGGTTCATGTAATATTGAAAGAGAGAGAAGAATGTATGTTAAATTCGAAATTTTGTTTTCATGTCTGCTTTCCTGGACTGTTATGTGTAGCAGCAAAGAGCATAGCAATAACGACTCGGGAAAATAGACAAGATTAAATCAAGCAACTGTCTATGGCAGCATAGCTTTTGTCAACAATTGGTAACAAGAGCGTTTTCTATGGACTCACAGACGTTAATCTTGAAACAAAACCAAACAGTAAAGTTTATCGAATGATCTGTGATTTCAATTTAGTGCAACGTAGCTCAGAAGTGATCAATTTCTCACATGACTACGGACTCCTAAATTTAATTTCACATTGTGGATAATTTTGAAAAGAGTTATAAATTTAAATTTATATTGCAAATAAGTGGAGGTAAAAAAAATGAAACAATCTTCCGCAAGTCAGCTTGTGATGGCATTGTTTTGTTTTGTACTTAGATGTTCGTTTTACTTGATTAAATTGCCATTAATTGGGACCCAATGAAACATCAACAAATAAGTCGACATTGCACGGTTGGGCCCCACGTTGGGCGCCATTGGAGCATAAGCGGTTGGGATGTCCATTGTTGCTGCGTGAAATCGCGGCGACGAGAATGGATAAACTTAAAGGTGGGGCCAGTCCTTTATGATAAAGCAGCGAGTGGCATGCTTGCGGTTGCGCGGCATTAGCTCGTCGGTGGGGGGGATCTTGCTGCTTATAATACATCCTATGCAACAAAATTTATCGTGCCGAAGAACAAAAAGAATGGAAGTTGGGAAAATATAATTCACAAAATGAAAAGGTTTATCCGATCCAAGCATACGCGATATGCATTGGAACAAAGGCAAACACCAAAAGAATGGTACAAAAAAAAGGTATGAACATACACAAATCAGTTCGAGTGACGTCATGGATGGTGTTGACGTCATGGCTGACCCTCCCCTAGCGTATGCCTGACTAGACATATGCACCTTGGCTTCTCCGTTGCCCGAAAATGTTGAAAAAGCCCCGAAACCGATCTGTCGCACTCTCCTCTCACATCTCAACAAAAAAAATAACACTTAACAACACATTTTAGTTAAAAAGAAAATCACCGATAATTGCAATTCATATTACTCGTTTGACTATATTAGATAAATTTAAAAAAAATGTATGAATGATCGACTACGCGAATTGTTAATTGTAAATATAATTATATATAGTTTAATACGTTTAGGCCTGCATGTACCCAATAGGTAATCATGTGTGTGAATTTAATTATAAATATTTAGAGTTCAATATAGAAAAGAAATGTAACCGTTTGTTAACGTTTGTATACACATCAATTTTTGTTATTTGTTTACCTGTTTTATATGTTAGATGAACTACTATATTATATGTTTCAGATGTTAAATTTAGAGAATGTCAAAGTTGAAATTTTTAAATTTTGAAAGCCAAAGAAAAAATTGGTAAGTATCACACATATTTTTTTTTTTTATAGGTTAAGCCGGGGTTGTTTTCAATTCACACACTTTTGTTACACGGTATAAATATATACAGATAGGTATAGCACTTTTTCGTTATATATATTTAGGTGAGCGAGTAATTGATGTATTGCATGATTGTTTCGCTAAAGATGTATTTTGGGTTGGTGAGTATGATTTTAGGATGAATCTTGACGGGTATAATTTTAGGTTAAGTTTTTCCCTTTGATGGTTTTTGGCAACAGAAAATCAGATTGGTAGTCCACGGTAAGTCTGGAGTATTTTGTAGGGTACATATAAAAATTACGGGCACGCGGTGCTCGTGAAGCCAAAACGCTGGGATGCTTGCGGTTCTCTTCTTTTGTGCTGTGAAATCATATATATGTTTGATTTTCACGATTCGGACACAAAAGGAACCATTCCAAGCGCATCCTGGTAATGCTAGTAAAAACAAAGAACAAGAAAAGGTTAACGTTGAGGATCGCAAAATATGTATAGCGCAGGAGTTTACCTTCAGATTGCACCACGTGATGATTCGGTAATCTCTAACTGGGCCTGGTAAAAATCCGGCATCCAGGTAATTTCTAATTTAAAAATTGCTTTTAAAATCCTTCGCTTTCTTCCTGAATTAATATTTTTGAGGTGGCCTAAGCGTTAAAGGGAATTATTGCAATTGTTTGAAGCGAAATTTATAAAAAAAAAATACTTACTGTGGCTCAGCACCACGACCGTTCCGATTGGGAGATGAAAGCGAAAGAGAGAGCGCTCGCTCAATCGGAAGCTTTAAAACTTTCCTTAACTCGGAAACCGTTGGAACATTAAGGTTAAGTATTTCATGGCGGACCTCAGGACGAAGATTCCTGATCAAAATTTCAACTAGGTCTGCTTCCGAAAGGGGGGATCAGAGTCGATCAGTTAAGGTAATTATGGCGTCATAAAAGTCGTCAAACTTTTCTTTATCTTTCTGCTTCCGACAACGAATAGCGTCACGAATATCATAGTCCGTGCGACTCTTTGGACTGAGCACGTAATTCATCCACTAAGGTGGTCCAAATGAAACTGGGATTTGACCTATGGAAGCGCCAGAACCAATCTTTGGCCTGGCCTGTGAAGAGTATGTGAGCGTTCCTATATAGCAGCTCAAAATCTCCACTTAGGTTTTGTCTAGTCAATGAGTGTACCTGGTAAATAAAATTATTTACCGGTATTCCTGAATGAAGTCCATCGTAGTTTAAATGCCAATTATAAATGATGTTAGACACCTTTACGGATGTAGAAACTATTGAATTATATAAATGAAATAAACTAAAACTTACACAGCAACACTGGCTAGTACAACTAGGCAATGTACATAACGATGTTTTCCTATATATACTGAATTATTTTCCCATTCGACTTTAGTCGTCATTGTTTAATAAAGTACATCTATTATAACGTTACTAAGGTTTCCGTGGTTGTGTCTTTCCTCTAAAGTCGATCGTTACAATTTGATTTTGTGCAACAAAGGTTATGGGCCCAGGCTGTCACAATGAGTGCCGGACTTTATCAAATTGAAAAATTGAACGACGAAAATTATGACTGTTGGAAAGTGCAAATGAAGTCCATACTAATTCACAGCGAATTATGGAGTTACGTTTCTGGAGAGATTGCAGCGCCTGCTGCTACTGCTGCGAGTACCGAAGTTGCTACATGGAAAATGAAGGATGGTAAAGCGCTGGCAACAATGTTATTATCAGTTAAATCTTCCCAAGTCCTCCACATTAAAAATTGCCACACATCCAATTCTGCGTGGAAAAAATTAGAAGAGGTACATTCCCCACGAGGACCTGCTAGAAAGGTAACATTATTCAAACATCTTTTGAATCTCAAAATGCCAGAAAATTCATCCGTTGTCGGACACCTCAACAACATCTTCGATTTGTTCGAGAAGTTAAAAGAAGTGGACATAAAAATGCAAGATGAGCTAATAACAATCATTCTCTTGTCGAGCTTACCAAAGAGCTATGAAAATTTTGTTATTGCAATCGAGTCTCGTGATGAATTGCCGACGCCTCATGTGTTGAAAACGAAGCTAATAGAAGAGGGCAAAAGACGAGAAGGGGACACCTTGCATGAAACAACGGAAGCAGCCTTTTTCTCCAAGCAGCGGTATAAAAATGCACACCAACAGTACACACAACCGCAACCACAATCGCAGCCACTAACCCAAACTCAGAAACGCGGCAAGTGCTATAAATGCCATAAGAAGGGCCACTACGCATCAACTTGTCGAGCGCAAACTACATCAAAACCAACAGCACATTTTGCTATGTTGAATGCAGTAAGCCACACACAGCTAACAAAATCGACTTGGGTTCTGGATAGTGGTACCACCAGTCACATGTGTTGTGATTGGAGCATGTTTGTCTCTCTCGAAACATACAGAGAACGAATTCAGCTAGCGGGCGACAAACACATACTATCAGAGGGGATCGGTGATGTACTGATTGAAACGAAAGAAGTGCAAATAAAATTGCATAATGTTCTTTTTGTCCCGTTGCTCAGCACAAATTTTATGTCAATCAGTAAGGCAACTGAAAGTGGTAATGTGGCAATATTTAACGACGAGAGTGCAGTTATAAAAAGCTCATCCGGTAAAATTGTGCTCAGTGCAAGAAAGCACGATAATTTGTATTTGTATGTCATGGAAGCAGAACAGTTGCTGCATATAAGCACAGAAGATGATAATTTAATGAAGTGGCACCAGCGATTTGGCCATCTAAATATCAAAGATTTAAAATTTATAAACGCAAATAATATGGTGCTCGGGTTAAATTTAAAAGGTGTTACAAATTCGATAAATTGTGAGACGTGCTTGAAAGGTAAATTGTGTACCCTCCCCTTTCCGAAAAATACCAGCAACCGAAGTACGGAAGTATTACAAATAGTTCACAGTGATATTTGTGGGCCTATGAGGGTGGCTACCCCAGGTGGCTTTAAATATTTTTGTCTTTTTATAGACGATTATAGCCGAAAAATATTTCTCTATTTGCTCAAAAATAAAAGTGACATTTTTAATACATTTAAAATATTTAAAGCTAGGGTCGAGCGCGAAACATCGAAGAAAATAAAGGTACTCCGAACGGATAATGGATGTGAATACCTGAGTACACAGTTTTCACAGTTTCTCGATGCCGAAGGTATACAACGTCAACTGACTGTACAATATACACCCCAACAAAACGGTGTTGCGGAACGCGCCAACAGAACAATTGTGGAGATGGCAAGGTGCTTGCTGTTGAATTCAACTCTTCCAGAGATGCTGTGGGGTGAAGCTGTTAAGACTGCTGTGTACCTGCGCAATCGGTCGTGTACGAGAGCTCTGAGTATGATAACGCCTTACGAAGCCTGGAGTGGTAGAAAGCCTTCAGTGGAGCATCTTAAAATATTTGGTTCCAAAGCGGTGATGCTAGACAAACGGCCTGCAAGGTCAAAGTTTAGTGCCAAGGGAATTGAATGCTTCATGGTGGGTTATTCATCCGAATCCAAAGCATACAGATTGTATGACGCTAAATCCAGAAAAATATCCAAGAGTCGAGATGTCAAGTTCCTGGAACACATCGGTAAGAATATCTTGTCAATCAATTCTAACGATTATGCTATTGTAGACTCACATGGAAAAGAAGCTCCTCCTGTAAAAGAAGACATCGAGAGGGTCGAAACAAGCTTTCGGTCTGATGAGAGCTTTGATGACGCTGGCGATGGCGAAATCGAAGGTGGTTCGGAAAATAGAACTGCTGGTACTGATGGCGAATGCGAAGGCGGTTCGGGAAATGGAATTGCGGACACTGATGGCGAATGCGAAGGCGGTTCGGAAAATGGAAGTGCGGATGTTGGTAGCGAAATCGATGGTGGAAGTGCTGATGCAGGATTGTTGGAAAACTGGATACGTAGTCCATACACTCTTCGGTCACGTCAACGACTTAATGCACTAGTAAGTGATTCAAAACAATGTTTATCTAACCCGTTAACAGTAAAGGAGGCACTCGACCGCAGTGATGGTCAACGATGGCTGGCAGCTATGAAATGTGAATATGACTCTTTATTGGCCAATAATACGTGGGACTTAGTGGATCCACCAGAAAACCAGCAAATCATCAAGTGTAAATGGGTGTTCAACATAAAAAGGGACAAGCGTGGAAATATAGAACGCTACAAGTGTCGCCTGGTGGCGAAGGGCTGCAGCCAGAGGTACGGGGTGGACTACACTGAGACGTTCTCACCTGTAGTTCGTTTTTCATCGTTGAGGCTGATATTGGCGCTTGCTGCTGAATACAATCTTGAGGTGCACCAAATGGATGTGACGGCAGCCTACTTAAATGGAGATCTTAAGGAAAATGTTTTTATGAACCAACCGGAACAGTTCGTTGAAGAAGGCAAGGAGCAGAAGGTATGCAAACTGAAGAAAGCCTTGTATGGATTGAAGCAGGCCGGCCGTGAGTGGAACGCCAAATTGCATAAGGTATTGGAAAAGTTGGGCTGCAAGCAGTGTAATGCTGACTCTTGCGTGTACACGTTGAACAAGGACAACGAAATCAACATTATAGCTGTATACGTGGATGACATCCTCCTAGCTTGTTCCAATCCAACAATTTTAACAAAAATCAAGGCCCAAATAAGTATGGAATTCGACGTCGTCGACAAAGGACCTATTGACCAATTTCTTGGAATAGAGGTAGTACGGGAGGCTGATGGAAGTATAAGCATCTCGCAACAGCAGTTCATACGCAATTTACTGGAAAAATACAACATGGTTCACACTCGGAAATGTAGCACGCCTTTGAACCCCGGACAAAGGTTTGCTAGGTGCAGTGGCTGTTCAGGATGCGGAGACATCAATAAGACAACATACCAGTCAGTAATAGGGTCATTACTGTATTTGGGCTTGTCGACGCGTCCCGACATTTTACATTCAGTGAATAAATTATCACAGTTTAATGTCAATCCCCATATTGAGCACGTCACAGCTGCCAAGCACATATTAAGGTACTTAAATAATACGCTAAATTTTAAACTCTATTATAGAAAGACTGGTGGGCAATTAAAAGGCTTTGCTGATGCTGACTGGGCTGGCGGCAGCGACGATCGAAAATCGTACACCGGCTATGCTTTCTTCATTGGCGACAATACAGCAGCCATCATATGGGAGTCCAAAAAGCAGACTTCAGTGGCTTTAAGTAGCACCGAAGCCGAATATATGGCACTATCGGCAGCAGCGAGAGAAGCAGTTTACTTGCGGTCTTTTACAAAGGAGTTGGGTTTTCCCGAGTTGGTGAAAGAACCCACCGAGTTGAACGGAGACAATTTAAGCTCGCAGCAACTAGTAAGAAATCCTGTTTATCATAGCCGTAGTAAACACATTGACATTCGAGTACACTATGTACGAGAAGTTTATCAACAAAATATTATTTCACTTAAATATGTTCCTACAGATGAAATGATATCTGACATTTTAACAAAGAACTTAAGTAAAGTAAAACATTTAAAACTTGCTCAAATGTTAGGTTTACGTTTTTAAAATTTGTTCGGAACAATTATATCTATACTTGTATATCTTTATATGTACTAGTCCAGTTTTGAGAGGTAGTATTGAATTATATAAATGAAATAAACTAAAACTTACACAGCAACACTGGCTAGTACAACTAGGCAATGTACATAACGATGTTTTCCTATATATACTGAATTATTTTCCCATTCGACTTTAGTCGTCATTGTTTAATAAAGTACATCTATTATAACGTTACTAAGGTTTCCGTGGTTGTGTCTTTCCTCTAAAGTCGATCGTTACAATTTGATTTTGTGCAACAGAAACATCAAAACGATAATAGTTCGGTGCGACATTCGGTACCGCTGTAGGTCTATCTCTGGATGTGAACTCTTGGGGCGAATTCCTCCACGGGGGGAGTTGCAATGGTCGGGTGTGGAGCTTTTGATGCAGAATTGCTAATGGCTAATTTCCCGAGACATCTGCTAACGTTAAATTCGGTAGTGTTGGTAAGATCGTATGTCAGTTGTTTAAACATATCTTGCTGTTGTTGATGCAAAGACTGATTAATAACTTTATGGATTTGATCGTTCTCGCATATTCTCATTAGGCAGTGGCAGGGAAATTCTAGCCGCTGAGTGGGAAAATCGCTTAGGTTTGTCATTCCTGCGGGAGGGTTTACCTACCGGAGATCAATCAGATCATCTATTCAGGTGAGATCAATCAGATCAGCTATTATTTCAGGTGAGATCAATCTGATCAGCTATTATTTCATGTGAGATCAATCCGATCAGCTATTATTTCAGGTGAGATCAATCTGATCAGCTATTATTTCAGGTGAGATCAATCTGATCAGCTATTATTTCAGGTGAGATCAATCCGATCAGCTATTATTTCAGGTGAGATCAATCTGATCAGCTATTATTGCGGATCTGCACGATCTACATGATATCTTCATGATACTACAGAACTTACCGTCTTGTCAGATTCGGACCACATACTGTTTTGAACAGCTCCTGTATTAAACCGCGCTGTATGAAATAGAACAGCCCTGTTATTAAACTGCCCTGTTATTAAACAGATCGGTATGAAATAGAACAGCCCTGTTATTAAACTGTCCTGTTATTAAACAGATCTGTATGAAATAGAACAGCCCTGTTATTAAACAGATCTGTTTTATAAACTGATCTATTTTCAACAGATCTATTTGAAACCTGTTTCATATACAATAATAAATATGAATATTGATGAAAGTATTTCTACTCTCACTGGTATATAGATTGAGAAATTTGGAATAATTCTCTTGTAGTCTTCAGCAAATTCCAGTATCTTAGTTAGGGGCATGCAAAAAATTAAAAAAGGAACCATTAACATTTATGTCTGAATTTTGCTCAGCATCTCACTTTCAATTTGAATTAAAGAAATGTAGTTTTTGATTGTTGATGTGATGTCAGCATTACGATTGCTATCAATTTCAATGACATTTAATTCATAACGAATTTCTTCTAACTAAATAGTGAAAAAGAAACGAAACCAGCAACCCCGAAATTGACGAAAAAACAAAAAACCATCTGAAAGGTTAAGAAAAAACAAACAACAAAAATTATTTTTTAATTATATCGATATGCTACACTTTTCTATCATAATTAGGGTACTCCATAGCATATAATTTTTTGTCTACATTTTACATTATTTCATCTAGCATTCATTCACTAGCAGAGCCATTGTAAGTGCATGAATAAGGGATAGTAGGTAGCTATGACTGTAGGATTCATTGCACATGATTTTTGACTATTGGTGTCGATTGTCAATAAATAATGAAATTTATGATGACAACGCATTAATTTTTTATTATAGTACGGACGTTATTGCTTACTGCTTCGATGACTTTTTCTTCTCACAGAAGGAAGCTGGATCTATTTTCAACAGATCTATTTGAAACCTGTTTCATATACAATAATAAATATGAATATTGATGAAAGTATTTCTACTCTCACTGGTATATAGATTGAGAAATTTGGAATAATTCTCTTGTAGTCTTCAGCAAATTCCTGTATCTAAGTTAGGGGCATGCAAAAAATTAAAAAAGGAACCATTAACATTTATGTCTGAATTTGGCTCAGCATCTCACTTTCAATTTTAATTAAAGAAATGTAGTTTTTGATTGTTGATGTGATGTCAGCATTACGATTGCTATCAATTCCAATGACATTTAATTCATAACGAATTTCTTCTAACTAAATAGTGAAAAAGAAACGAAACTAGCAACCCAGAAATTGACGAAAAAACAAAAAACCATCTGAAAGGTTAAGAAAAAAACAAACAACAAAAATTATTTTTTAATTATATCGATATGCTACACACTTCTATCATAATTAGGGTACTCCATAGCATCATTGTATATAAATCTAATAGTACTCTCATCAGACGAATTTTTTTATTTGGGCCTCTGCTCTGTAGAGGGCGTATGGTCGCATGGTTAGCAAAAGAATAACCTTTTCTCAGAGAAGAATTGTTTTGAGTGAGCGAAAGGACGGAGAACGACAAAAAAAACACACATACACTCTTGTCGTGGTACCTCGTGTGTCGTGTCGTACGCGTGCCTACTTGTTTTGGGTTCCTTTGTGGGTCTGTGTCTCTGTGATATGTGATGTGACTGGAACAGAATCGTTCGTCACACCCGTGAGGTTTATGAGATATGATCGTGATTGTGTTGGTTAATGGTTGGCTGCAGCTGTAGGTTGGCAAGACAAGATGAGATATCTTTCATTTTTCTATATTTTTCGCCGAAATGGTGATTGGTACATTTCCGAAACGTTGCTACATTTCATTATTTCTTTGAAATAAGCCACGTTTCTTTGCTTTGGGTTTTGCTGCATAGGCCCGTTTGTTGAAAGGTGGATATGTAATGTAAAAAAAAAAAATAAATAGTTGGCGCTACAGGTCGTAGGGACCCTAGGCCTAGCTTCTCACAACCATTCGTTTTGTGTGAGTTTTCATTTTTGGAACGAATGGAAGGGATCTACAATTTTATGCCGATTCCAAACGGCTAATTGAGAAGCTCTTTCATGACAGTTATACTCTCGGATGTTTGTCAGACGTTCGCGAGAGGCGGCGCAGCGGAAAAAAACCCTAAGTTGGAATTTGGGTTTTCGTGGGATTCGAACCTGAGCCCCTCGCTTAGTAGTCCAACACACTAACCACTAAGCCACTGCGCCTATGTAATGTAATGTACTTAGATTATTATTCTTCTGGTTTTGTAGCTACATAATGTACCAGTACCAGGACATAATTTTTGCATTTAATCTCATATAGGTCATTATCAACGCTCAACCCAATCGGAAGCTAATAATTATCCGAGGATATCCGGAAGATTTTCGTGATCTTAATCTGTGATCTACCTATATGCCTACGTTTACCTAACCTATTCCGAAAAAATAAAGCGCACAAACCTAGTTTTTTCTGCAATCTTCCAGTTTTTCATAATTTTTGAGGAAAAACTTTAAACGTAAAGGGTAATTATGTTTCTCAGTAAAAGATTAATAAAATTGCACCATACTGTCCTCCGGTTAAGAACAACATGGAGTGCATTTGAAAAAATTTCGTTTCTAGCATATGGGTACAAAGCGATGGAGATTTATAAAAACATTTTAAGCAAATATCCTTTTCTTCGTCGTGAAAATGTGCCTAAGGCTTGTGAAATAGTTTCATATTGACGAACGTGCTTACATCAGGGTTTTTGGATTCTAATTGAAGCTCAACATTTTTTTTCCAAATTGTATTCTCTATTTTCTTTTAATCTTTTTGGGGTATCAAATAAAAAACGAGATATAGTCGTCTTAATGCTATTTGCTTCAAATGTTTTGTTATTTGTTTGTCTATGGGGAGATGGAAACTGCGAGGAAGAGGCCTCATTACCATCATTAATATTTAGAGGTAAACTATAATCCCTTATAAATGTAATTTAAGAAGAGGTTTTATTTACTAATAATGGAGGTGAATCATTTTGAATTTCTTCTATCACAGTAGCAACTTTTAAAATACCTGCACTTTCCCTAAAATTTATAACCCCAAAGCACGGGTCACCAATTACAGTGTCAGTACATTTACACACAGCTATAGCTGACATTGGATTTGCATTTTTAGTAAGGCATTTTCGTGTCCCCTTTGTTATTATATCTTTTGGGTAAAAATGTTTCTCGCAAAAATAGGCAGTTTTTTTTTTTTCAAAATGTGTGTTCCGAGAATGTTTTAACCAAATTTCCTTTCGGTGGTCATTTGGAACTTGAAAAAATGATAAGGAAAACGTTTTTTTTACGCTGAGGCAATGAGTGTAGGCATCTCTAACAGGCATTTTTATTTAAAACTTAGGGCGTATGCACTTTAAAATAATAATAATTGTATTTTAATTAAAACAAGCACACCAGTGTCTTTTCTAATTGTTACTTTACTCTTTAAAACATATTCAATTTTTCAATTATGCGAAACTTATAAGAAACTTCTAAATGTAAATTAATAGCTTTACTTTAGAATAAAAGGCAAAACACTTGTGGTAACTTTGCTTCCGTAATGCTTTTAAATCAATTTTTGCCTATGTCCACTCTTTATATTTAGTATTGCAAGAACAACTTAGTTTCCAGCGGAAAGGGCGTGGAAATCCATTTATTGGCATACCTACTTTAAACATCCAAAAAATTTATATTTTCGCCCAATTACCCTAATAATCAGACAACCCAAAAATTGTTAAAGTTAGGAATTTTTTAGGCAACGAGCTCTGTGACACACAAACATCCATAAAAAACATACATCAAAAAAATATCACCAACAAGCAAAGATCGAAAGAAGAAAATAAATAATTTGTACATGCAAACGAGATGAGATGATACACAAATTATCTCATATCTATTTGTTCGCACAATCCAGAAAATTGTGTTGCACTTTATGCGTACACACACAACTATACGAGTATACGCAGCAGGTACATTCATGCGAAGCGAACAGAAGTGCTTCTGTGTTCTTCTCTTTTTTTAGATCTAATAACAAATCCTGTCATTTGTAGCTTATAGGGGTGGTTCATTGTGTTTACTACTTCGTTTGGTTCTCTCTTGCCTTTTTCTATTCTCAGTGACAGTAATTGGTGTCTGTGGTAAGTGCAAAACTATGGTTGCCGTCAATGATAGGAAAATAAAGTAATCGGGCCACTGCTCTATAGAGGCGCTAGTGTCGATTTCCTCTGATGAGAGTACTATTAGATTTATATACAATGATAGCATATAATTTTTTGTCTACATTTTACGTTATTTCATCTAGCATTCATTCACTAGCAGAGCCATTGTAAGTGCATGAATAAGGGATAGTAGGTAGCTATGACTGTAGGATCCATTGCATATGATTTTTGACTATTGGTGTCGATTGTCAATAAATAATGAAATTTATGATGACAACGCATTAATTTTTTATTATAGTACGGACGTTATTGCTTACTGCTTCGATGACTTTTTCTCCTCACAGAAGGAAGCTGTATCATTAATTTGTTAGTATAGTATGCTATTGTTTATTGCTTTGATGAATTTTTCTCCTCATACCATATCATGATCTTAAAGAGCTGATATGTTTATAGAATGTAGCATACATTATCCAAGAGGGTGAGGAGAGAGTATACAATATCTCAGAAGACTACATTGCATTCCAGAAAGTATGTAGGCTGTGTACTATACCTTATCTTTGAAGAACGTATTGTTAGTATTGTTTTCTTATTCTGTTGTTGTACTATACTTATTTAACCTGAGAACTAATTTCCATGAAAACAATATTCGAATCAAGCGAGGAAAAATAAAAGAGACTTTTTTTTTCAATTTATGTTTTATTATAATTGGTTAAGCTTATTTTCAGTTAAACTAAAAGTGTGCATTAAATAAAAATCAAAGAAAAATTTTTTTTTTTCATCTTTATTTTTCTAAACTGTAGTGTCCCCATGCAAGGGTATTAACACCATTTTCCATTATATATCTTTTATCATCTACATAACTAAGTGCAAGTTTATTAACAGATTGTGTATATATATTATGAATCTTTGATCTAATTATGTACATATTCCCATAAAATAGCTTCTTTTTATACAAACAATCTCTGTAATCATCTATATTCATACCATCTAGTACAGTTTTCTTAACACCTTTAGCTTTCTTAATTTGTTTACTATTTTCAGCAATTGAATACATTTTAGATCGAAGACCGACAAATTCTCTTATAATTTCACCATTCATTTCATCTTTCATCATTCCGATTATCTTCTTGTTTTTATTTGGTATATTATACCTATTATCAGATGGATAATCCGATGTATCAAAATTGCTATCAATGTCCATCAGTATGTCATTATAGAAATTTTCGGTTTTAATAGAATATACGAATGAATCAGTATCCATATAATTTAAAGTTATATTTTTACCATACTTTGGTTTCATATATTCATAGTGAAAATCATACATCTTCCATTTTGATAAATCAAGAACACTAAAACCCAAATAAATTGGTTTGTTGTAAGTTACATGAACACGTCTCATTTCAATAGCAATCATGTTGTCCGTAAATTTGCTAGAACTGTGAAAGTTAGGTTTGGCTGTCAGAGCTCGGGCACCTAACCGTTTTCCACAACTCTCCCAATTTGTTACTATTTTAATATCTTTTCTTTTGTCTACATTTTCCATCGTTTTTCCGTAAACAGCATTATTCAATAATTTAAAGAAATTCTTCTCAAAATCATTTTTAGCCAATGTACGGTGATGTGTATTCAAATCAATGTATTCTTTAAGCCAACATGATTGTTTAAATCTCAAAATTCTGTGTATTTTTAAAATTTGCAACCCTTGTTTAACGCATTGTTGAAGATTTCTATAGTGTATAACATATTTTGATTTATTTGTTAAATCAGAAATGAGTTTACTAAATTTAGCAATTGGACTTTTCTTATTCTCCACGCAATAGGGAAAATCACTATGATCGTCGTGAAGATGATCTGGATATTCTAAATCAACTTCCAAAATGTAACCGTATTGTGAATCTGATGGTATATTGAATACATTAAAGTCATCGGTTTCTATCCATTCAAATTCGCCATAGGGTAGACTTTGTGACATTGCCCAACCGTATAAGTTATTAGCATCCAAATACATTAAATACTCAGACGGATTTTCTTTCTTAAAATCTTTCATGAATTTATTGTTCGATTTGGAGTGTCTGCAACAACATTGCACAATACCACCTCGAATGCCTCTTTGTATAAACGTATACATATTTATATCAGTTAATAGTTCCAATTTAATTTTAGTTACTTTCAACATGGCATCCCATGATAGACCAGGTGATGTGTAATACTGACAGGGGTCCAGACCATAAATATTTCTACATATTTTTCTGAAATTCTCAAATATATCAGCCAATAATAAAACGTCAGCTTTTAAGTAAATCGTCAAATAATCTAATAGGCTTTCACACTTGAAGGTTTTCCATACTTTATTGGCAAATTTATACTCGTCTTCGGTACAACTAGAATTACTAATTGTGCTAAAGAAATTATCGAGTGGTGGGAGCGTTTTATCACTTAATCTCTCCCATGAATTTACATATTCATATGGAAAAATTCCCTTTGTTGTCATTAAATTGAATTCATCATCAGACTTAAAAATCGAACGAACAATTTTAAAATCATCTTTTGATAAATTCTTAGCTAAAGCATCTAAGCTAGATGCCATGAATTTAAAAGAATCTAGAAATCGAATCTCAAACTATTTATCAGAAACAAGATTAATTGATTTTCTAAGTGATATATACCTTTCCTTATTCACTGCAATTACATTTATATTACCTGGAATATTTGAGAATTCTTTTATGAACAAATGGCAGTCGTAGCCCGAAAAATTATGAAAAAATACTGGGATGAAGTTCGCTATTTTAAATTTTAAATTACATTCATTATGGGCTGGGCCCCTGTATTTACCTGTCAGATGACAGTGATCTGCTACCCGACTATTATCTAATGAATTTTTGCAAATATGACAAAATTGACTTTCGTTATGAAATTTTAGTTCGGCTTCAGTAAGAGAATTCATCGGCTTCTTAACAGACAAATATGTTTCATTTATATGTTGAACATCGTTAATTAAAAATTCTACAAACATTTTTGATGCATCTAAACCTTTATAGATTCGGAACACATTTAATGTGTCGTCAAAAGAACACTTAATAAAATAACTGAATGCACAAGGGACATGTTCTTGAACTATGGTAGTAGATGGTATATTTGGATGTGGAAAGCAAGTATCTACATCTTTAAGAATACATTCGAAATCAGCATAGATTACAAATGGAACATCCATCTGTCTTTCATAATGATTATATTCTAAATAAGACTCTTCAATCGATGGTAATTTACTAACAATTTTCTTACATTCTAGCTTATGCGTATTGAAATTATGCTCGTTACCGAAATATTGCAGACATCCGTTGCATATAAAAAACTTATGTTCATTTGTTCTTATTTGAGTATTTAATAGTCTGAAATTAAAAAGAAAATTGATAAAAAGTACAGAAACTAATATGTATTATGCAATCTTACTTTGAAATATTCTTAATCCATACATAATGGTATTTCTCCATATCCTGTAACAGCAACAAATTGATATGAATTTCCTTTTCCTCAGACGTGATGTAATAAGGACCCACAATCTTCTTATTCTCCTCTTCGTAACCGAAAACATTTACACTTATATTTGTATTTAATAGTTCAAATTCTTTTATATCCTTTATTTTCAATGGAAATTCTAAATCTCCGAATTTTAGTGCAACTCCATTTTTTAATGAAATTGTTCTTTCTGTAATGTCGTTTATGTTGTAGGATGATATCCTTTGCGGTTTAGTGTTTGATGGTACTATTGCCGATATTATACTCCATTTAAAACAATATTCATCACTATTTTTAACGTTTATACACGCTTTTTTATTTGCCAAAAAATTTGGTAGGGCTATAAATTGTGAGCCTCTAATTGGTCTATATTCGCTCATGTTAATTTCAATATGGATAATTCTAATTAATGACCATCCACTATCCCTCTCTTGAAATTCTTCCATTTTTCTGACAATGTTCATACACATTTCTTTATATAACGACTTTTAATCTACCGCACACTGGACAAGACACATTTTTGATTGAAATGATTTTATTGATGTCACCATAACTTCTTCTTCATCAGTTTTATTTATTTTGACATATTCACCAAAGAGTTCAACATTAAATTTGAAATTTGAATGTATTTTCAAAAGCCGGTTTAAATTTTCACAAACGATATTTTCGGCTTGATTTAAGAATGTCATAGGTTCTATGATTTCTTCGTTTTTGTTCTCATACATTAATGTCTGTATGCGGTTATTAAAAGTGCTTTTGACCACCTTTAATTGTTCGCATGACTCATATGATTTTGCACTATTCTTTTTATGTACATTTGTGCGAATGTGGGAGTACCATACACTTTTTGGAACCTCTATTTTACACTCTTCACATATTTTAGTTTTTAAATAACCCGCCGAAGAAGTAGTCGCTTGATTTTCATTATCTACACTCACATTTGTAATGTGATGGTCCGAACGCACACTATGATACTTAATTTTATGATTTAATAGTGCATCACTCCTGTTTAACACTTTATCGCAAATATTACATTGCACTCTATTATTTTTATGTTTGTTCAAAATATGTCTCCTTAAATTTTTATTTAAGGAAAATTCCATATGGCAAATATCACAAATAAAACCCTTCATATTAATATATTATATTGCGATGATAACGAGAGCGCGAATTAGCAGTATGTCCTATTTCAACCACTTGAATTGATCGAATGAATTACATTCCCATTTGCTTTCACACAACTTCCAAGAAAAATAAAAAAAAAAACTAATATCATTTCATGTCAGCCTGAGTCAGTGTTGCCGCTGAAAAAATTCGAAAAAGGGTAATAAAAAGGGGCCCGAGTCGATAAAAGGGGCCATCACACAAAATACTAATAAAAAAAGAAAACGGAGCCACAATTACATTTACATTTAACAAAAAAAAAACTAATTTATTCATCATGAAACACTTCATTTCATATGTCTGCATTCTTTTTCGTTCAATAAAGAATAAAATCTTACTTACACTGAAAAAAGGGGACCATTTTGATCATTTTTTAAAAAGTGGGGACCAGGGGTCCTGAGCTTCAATAGGTTCAAAAGCTTCATAAAGAGACCAAACGGCAACACTGAACCTGACTGCAACTGAAACTAACACATCAAAATTGTGCTCACACAACATCCAAGAAAAATAAAAGAAACTAATACCATTTCATATCAGTCTGACTGCAACTGAACTAAAACATAAAAATCCCCACCGTCCGGTCACTGATCCCAAAAATGATGCATGCCACCAACCACAACTAAAAACCTAAAAAAAAAAAAATTAACACTTATTACTAGCAGTGTCGTAAAAGATCGATTTTCACAATCCCACCCTACACTTAGATAAAAAAATCTTTTATAAACATGTATGCATCACGTACTCCTATCGGAAGGCAACGAAACCCAACCACAATTTATTACACATCTTGTTCTTGATAAGATTCGTTCAAGACATTTTAAATAATTAGTGTGTGTGGGGGGGATGATTGGTTGAACGCATATGATCAGCTGTGTCAGATTGTAGATAGTTCGGCTGTCTGCATTCGTTTCAGTTCTATTTTTAGATCATGTGCAGATCGAATGAATTACATTCAAATTGCTTTCACACAACTTCCAAGAAAAATAAAAAAAAGTAATACCATTTCATATCAGCCTGACTGCAACTGAACTAAAACATCAAAATCGCCACGGTCAATGACCCCAAATAAAAACACCATAAAAAAAACTGTCTGACTATATCTATTTCGGTTTTTCTTGTTAAGTGGTGACCAGGTATTTAATAAATTGAAGTAGTTGTATTAGAGCTTACTGGTCTATGTTTTCCGAATCAAAATAGAAATAAAACTATTTTATTCATTTCCCGACGTTTCGTTGATGTTTTTTCAACTTCTTCTGGGGACTATTTATTGGGTTTTACATTGGTCGAGTGGTTTTGACCATTTTTTTAATAAATAAACACAAATAGTACATGTATAACATATGTCACTGTCAGTGTGGCAATAAAATCTCTGTGATACTATTTTATAAGATTCTTGTCTAGTAATTTTGTTTATTTTATTTATTTATTTACTTGTATAGTGTTTATGTTATACATGTACTATTTGTGTTTATTTATTAAAAAAATGGTCAAAACCACTCGACCAATGTAAAACCCAATAAATAGTCCCCAGAAGAAGTTGAAAAAACATCAACGAAACGTCGGGAAATGAATAAAATAGTTTTATTTCTATTTTGATTCGGAAAACATAGACCAGTAAGCTCTAATACAACTACTTCAATTTCGGTTTTGATTGGTTGAATTCGGTCATATGAACAGCTGTTTCAGATTGTAGTTTGTAGATATTTCGGATATGTGGATGACGTCACAGAATGGCTCCCTGCTCCCTGTGGCCCAGAACCGGCAAATTTATACTACTACCAATGACCAAACATCTTAAGAAAGGAGCAAAGATAAACATTAAAGACCCAGAATATGTGACAGCTTTTGAAGAACTTAAATTACTTATATCTAGTGACCCCGTTTTAAAATATCCTGACTACACAAAAGAATTTGTGTTAACAACAGATGCATCAAATTATGCAATCGGATCTGTTCTTTCACAATCAAACCACCCAATATGCTATGCATCTCGCACCCTCAATGAACATGAGCGCAAATATAGTACTATAGAGAAGGAATTATTAAGTATTGTATGGTCAACAAAATATTTCAGACCATATCTATACGGTCGCAGGTTCAAAGTTCGAACCGATCACAGACCTCTAATTTGGCTAAGTAACCTAAAAGAGCCTAATTCAAAACTCCAGAGATGGAAAATCAATTTAAATGAATACGACTTCGACATCGAATATCTTAAAGGAAAAGAAAACCATGTAGCAGACTATCTTAGTAGATTAGAAGTAAACGCTATTAATAAAGGCGAAAATTCATCATTAGGAACAAATCATAGTGGAATAGAAGAATTCAACGATCACATAGGTATTTCAGAACTACCTACCTACCTACAAATGCATTTAAGCACCAAATAGAAGTTATAGATTCAGAGGATGAAGGTAAAATCATAAAATATATATATATCAAGGTGTAAGAAGACTTACTATTAAATCAAAAGATGTAGGCGACAATTTTACTGAAGCATTAAGGGCCTTTTTACCCGATCACGGCAAAGTGGAAATTTTTTGTCCAAGTGATAATTTATTTTGCAAAATTCAGAAAAAATATGTAGAGCTTTACAGCAATCAAAGTAAACTGAAATTACTAAGATGCATTACGCTTTTAAAAGATTTAAGTAATACAAATGATGCATTGAATCTCATTCAAAGGATTCATCAACAATTTAATCACAGAGGAATACATGAAACATATCTTGAAATAAAAAAAGAATACTATTTTCCGAAATTAAGGGAACTAATAAGAAGATACATAAACAATTGCAAGGTATGTCAAACAGCGAAACATGATAGAAACCCAGAAAAAATAAAATTTGAAATAAGCAAAACTGCATTTAAACCAAACGAACTTTTACATATATGGACATTTATATTCCAAGTAAAGATATTTACTTTTTGACTATATTAGATAAATTTACAAAGCATTTAACAGCTTTCCCCATTGCAAGTAGAAATACATATAAAATCATTGAACAACTAAAGCTTAGAAATTCGATTATGGGTATACCCCAAGAAATAGTATGCGATAATGAATTTAATAGTCTCGCATTTAAAGAATATTGCAACGAAGAAGGAATTTCATTAATTCCACAGATATAAGACAAGAAAGCTTAGCAAAAAATATATTTTCACTACAAATAAATACAGATATAATGTTACTTAACAACGAAATCGAAAAATTACAAGACAACATTGTCTTTTCACAAATAGGCATTTTAGGAAGAAATATCCTAACTGAAGAGGAAAATAAACGATTTAATATATCAATTAATAAATTAGAACACATAAAGAGTAGCTTATTAAGAAGAGGTAATCAATTAGTTTTTGTATTACAAATACCAGTATTCTCACACAATCATGAAAACATCTTGATTTTGCCTGTACCGAATGACCAAGGTTTTGAGGTCGAAATTACAAAATATAATTATATTATACATAACAAAACATTATATGAAAATAATGAAATTAAATATATAAAAAAACTTAAGAAGAGCTCAGCATGTATCCAAAGTTTATATGAAACAAGATACGAGAATTGTAAAACAAAGTCTAACAAATATCAAGAATTAATCGAATTAGAAGACGGACTTATTCTCACAAAAAATGTATTCAAAACATGTTTAAATAACTACTGTAATAATATTGAATACAAAATTACTAAAAATAACCTTATATATTTTAAAGATTGCAACATAAAAATAAACGCAACTATATACAATAATGAAAAGAAAACATTCAAACAAAATATTCTTATTCCTTTATATAATACATTAAATACTACTTATGTTAATCTGACGTTAGACGACATACATTTAATTCATATAGAGAACCTAAAAACCTTACAACAAATAAAATATAGAAATAATGTAAAACATATAATATCCTTTAGTAGTATCACATTTATAATTGTTACAATTGTAATTTTATTATCATACTTAAAATATAAGAATATGCAACAAATAAATATAGAAAATAAAATTAGAGATACTCAGGAGAGCATCAAACTTAAGGAGGGAGGGGTTACGTTCCCAGAACCCAAGATACAACTCTAATGTTAAACTTAAGCATACAACAATGTTAAAATCCAAAATATTAATGTAATGTTTACACAAGAACTCGAAGTCTTTTGATTGCGCCACGTCTTCAATGCAACAATGTTATTTAATGCGACATAGCTTTTAATGTCTTTTGCCTTCAGCACAACAATGTTATTTAATGCGACATAGCTTTTAATGTCTCTTGCCTTTAGCACAACAAACTAATCTTTCAAATAAAGAATCACGAGTATGCATATCATCGACTTTGTATGATAGCTATTAATCCAGATACAGAATTCTTGTGTAAACAAAACTAGCCTATATAAACCGCTCCACTGATCACGAGAGCTCAGTTCTAATTTGTTCCTTCGTATAGCTGAAGATTTCCCCCCACCAGTGGTAAGGGATCTGAGGCTTATTTCAAATATTAAATAATAATAATAAAATGTTATAAAATTAATAAAGTGTTGTTTTTTTTTTCGGGAGTATCAAAAAACGAAATAAAATTGTTCGAGTACCTCCATCCCCTACGTTTTTTTCAAAGTTTTTGATTTGATTCTCAACAATGGTCGCTAATTCCTTAGGTAACATAATTCTTGTTTTTTCTATATATACTTTTTCCGAATACTTTTCTTTTTTTAGAGTTTCAATTTCCTTTTTTAAAATTTCACACTCTTTTTTCTTTCACCTCTTCACTTTCCGCAAAAACGCCTGCGTCGATTTATGACCTTTCGGTGATGTTTCTACGATAACGTCAGTAACCCCTTTCGCCGCAAAACCTTCACTAAGAGGTTCATCCTCTGCTTCTACTGGAGTATTGCTCGATTCATTATTTTGAATATCACCTGTTTCCGCTTCTTCTGCCACAAAGCTTAAACTCTCCTTCATTTGGACATTTTCATTAACATGTTCAAACCCCTCTGTTTCGTTAGACGTGACTGAGTGATCATTATTACCTAAGAAAATATAATTCATCAGTTTTATGTTATTTTACACTCAGTGTTCGTTATTACCTTCAGTTATATTGGAAATATTTTTCAAAATTTCCAAATTAGGTGTTGCCGACCATTTTAATCGCATCGTTGACTTGCCATACATGTCTTTCGAGAAATGTCTTCTGCAGATCCTAGAATCCCCCGACAATTAATTATCATGTATTAAGTGTTGTTTGTTTATGCAGTTCAACCACTTTTCTAAAAAAAAATTAAGAAATACAACACGGATTTATATTCGTTCTTGCCCGATCTATAACTTATATTGCTTACCTCTCACTATCATCCGGTATTTTGAAATATTTAACTCCAACATTTTCTTTCTCCTCTCGCCCACATGCCAAACACTTAAAATAATGTTTTCCCATTATTTTATTTGAAGTTTTTAAACTATGCAAACTTGCACTTCAAATTCACTATTTCACTACTTTTAATTGTTTGCTACACGCACTGACACGGAACATCCTTTCTTTCGTCAATTGATGTTAATGAACGACTGATAACAATCCAACTTCGGACCGCCTTTAAAAATACGTGCGAAAAAAATGTAAACAATCCCCTCTACAGCCAACCTAAGTAATTAGTGTGACCATCTGCTATGAAATATATTACCTAAAAAGTGGTGGCAATAAAACTTCAAATCGTAAAAAATGGTTATTAACGAAGTCGTAACAAAGCAAAAGGGTTGAATTTCGTGATATAGAATGAAACATTTCTTTTTCATGTCCATAAAAAAGACCATTTAATCAATAACCAAGGGCAAGAAATACAAATATTACCAATTCAACTAAAGCAAAGTTGGTTACCTGATCATAAAAATTCATACCGAGAGAATACTAATCCACTGACAGTCACTCCAGGCCGCCTTTAAAAATGCTTTATGAAAAAATCCACAATCGTTCGTCGTAGTGGTTCATATAAAATGTGTTGCGTACCCTTTTCTTCTCAAGCAGTCGTTGTATTCAGGTAAAAAGTATTCTTTCGACCTGCTTCCACTTATTGTACGATTTTATCTGCATTTTGCTTTGTGGTAGTAGCAAATGCATATGTAGAGAGAGTGTCCCTACTCATTAATGGATATACTCTGACCACAACTCCACAAGTGCCAACCGACACGCCCATCCTCTCTTTTATTTCATGACAAAACCAAAACCCACCACTGTTCAATGTTCATGCTGTATGCAAAATTCCTCACGCTGATGTCGTACACAATGCATGGCAATGCTCCTCCCACTTTTGGCAAACAAGGAAATTTCCTCTGGGATGATGGTGAAAAGAGATCGGGGCAGTGTTGCCAGGTATAAAAAGGGAAATATCGATACGTTGATGAAAACAACAAAAATTATAAAAAAGTTTCCTTTTTCAGAAGATTTCTTTTAACAGATAGGTGAACATTACAAAACAGAACTTTCAAACCGATTCTGATTGGGAGGAAAGTTCTGAAGACCCATTTCCAATGGGTGAAGGTTTAAACTAGTTAAAGACTCGTTGCCAATTGCTTTGCGCAATCTCCGAAAGAAAGCTATCAAGCTACGACGAATTATGTTCCAAATAAAGAAAATAATATTCAAAAGCCAGTCAAACCTCCTCCAATTATTGCTCTGGAAATTACAAAGTATGAAAGCTTAGTTAAGTCATTGGAGGAAAATAAAATTAAAGCTAATACAATGCTAATAAATGGTAATGACATTAAAATAAATGTAGATGAAGAAGATTCTTATAGGAGACTTACCAAAATACTTAACCAAAAAAAGGTGCAATGGTACTCTTATGAGAATAAACAAACTAAACCAATTAAGGTTGTTGTAAAGAAACTACACTTCTCATGCTCGCCAGAGAGTGTAGTTACAGATCTAAGAAGGAAAAACCTAAAGATACTAGAAGCTGTCAATATGCTAAAATCTAAAAGCAAAGTAGGTATCGCTTCCAATGTTTATGCTAACTTTTGAGCACGACGAAAATATCAAAAAGATATACGATATTAAAGACATCCTTGGAATGAAGGTAGAGATTCATGCCGTAAGGAAATAAAAACTTGTACCACAGTGCAAGAATTGTCAAAAGTATGGACATACGAATAAATACTGCAGCTCTAATCCAAGATGCGTAAAGTGTGCAGGAAACCACCATACTAAAGACTGTATGAAGAAAAAAGACGAACCAACAAAATGCGCTAATTGCAACGAAAAGCATCCAGCCAACTATAGAGGCTGCTTAGTTGCAAAACAGATTCAACTAGCAAAAGACAAAAAGCATAAACAAGCTAAGCCAAATACAAAAAAGGACGCACCTAAAGAGTAAAGACATAAAGGACTTGCAGTTGCGAGCGTCAAAAGAAGTACCCATAGCCGATAAAAATATCAAAAAGATGATAAAACAGGAGCGGGTACAGTATTGACATATGCACAGGCTGCATCGAAAAAAGTAGATAATGTCGCAAAAACGAAAACTAACACTTAATTAAATAATAACATGGAAACGTTCATGGAAAAAATCCTAAGTAGAATAGAAAGCATGGATAAAAGCAACAAAGCTATATTAGAAAGAATCTCGCTCCTTGAGAAAAAAAGCAGCAATAACAAGGTTGCACAAAAAAGAAGAACATGATGGATAATTTAAAAATCCTGGAATGGAATGCAAATGGTATCGAGAACCGCAAGGATGAAATCCAAGTAGTCCTCGACATGAACCAAATAGATATATGTCTTGTCACTGAGACGCACCTAAAATTCATTACAAACTTTAGACTGCAAGGGTACGAATTATATCACTCCCCACATCCCCATAATTCAGCAAAATGCGGGGCTGCAGTTATAGTAAAGAATACGATCGATCACCATATAGAAGCCAAGTTCCAATCATGCGCGATGCAAGGAATTTCTATTAACATTCGAACGAAAAACGGACAAACTATATCAGTTGCATCAATTTACTGTTCTCCATTTTACAATCTAAGGAAAAATGACTTTTTAAGCCTCTTCCGAATATTTAGCAATAGATTTATTGCAGGGGGAGATTTTAATGCCAAAAACAAGTATTGGGGATCTAGATTGACAAATACAAGAGGAAGAGAACTTTGTGAAGCAATACACGAAATTAGCGGCAAGTATCATGCCTGTATCACAATCACGCTTTGGAGATTCGCGTTGACAAACGCATTCAGTTCAGCCATAGGAAAACAATGAAACCTACCACAAACCTGCGTTGCGTCTGAACTTCAAAATGACATTCGTATAACCTGCACGTAATGTTTTGTAACGTTGGCGTAAAGCGACGAAAGTCAAAGCGAATGTTGAAAAAAGCTTGAATTGTCAAACTATTTCTCTATTGTTATTGCTGGTGGCTTTGTGTGTTTTGGTCGGGAGTTTTTATTTATTGAGTTTTTAAGGTAAGTAGATCGAAATGATTTCTATAAAATAAGTAATAAAGAATTCATTCGTTCAGATGTCTTTCGAAGAATCCCTTATCACCTGGTAAGAGGGCGGGAGTTAATTTACAACACTAAATGGAAGCAGTACAAAAATGTTAACAAACGATTTGAAGCCTGGGAAGAAATAAGCCGGTTGCTGGAGAGATCAGGTAATTTAACACATACCAAAGTTCAAGTTCTATTACTATTCTAATCTACATATTTCTAGCTGATGATTGCAAACAGCATTGGAAAAGTTTGAGGGACAGGTTTGTCAGGAAAAAAGGTCTAAGGCGGCCCATTTTATTCACTCGAAGTTGAACACAACTTGGGTATTTTTATATGGGAAACTTCCCAAGTTGTGTTCAACTTCGAGTGAATAAAATGGGCCTAAGGATCTCCCATCCGGCAGTGGAGCAAGAAAGAAATGGGAGTACTATTCATGCTTGGTGTTCCTCATCTACCTCCATATATTTTAAGTAACCGCGATATGCGGTATACTCAATTTTTATGCCTTGTAATAAAACAGATGTGCCGGGATTCGTTTTTAATTTAATTTAATTCCAATTGTATTACAGTTGTTGATAGGTAAACAAACGATTTACAAACAGCTGTGACAAAAAAACAACATTTGCAACAGCTGAGTTCAGTGGAACGTCAAAGCGCTCGTAAGGCTTTAGTACGTAAGGTGAAGCAACGCCGGTTTCAAAGCGTGATTGTGATACAGGCATCACTCAACGGGAAAACCTACGTATTGGCGAACAGATCCCTGATCTTGTCGACTTCTTCGTAACAAAGAATATCTCGTCTAACAATATAAAGGTAGAAGAAGGGCCAGATCTTGACTCAGATCTTTCCAAAATACTTTTAACGCTTGGCGATAAAATCACTATTAAAGAAAATAGCGCAAGGCTAGGAAATAAGCTGACTGACTGGAGCTACTTCAGGCAGCATCTAGAGGATAGTATTCAGCTCTTAGAAACAATTGAAACAGAAGATCAATTAGAAGATGCTGCTCAAATATTAACTGTCAATATCCAAAGAGCTACATGGGCTGCAACACCTAAAACGAAAACTAACATCCAACAAAACTCGTATCCAAAAGTAATATGTGATATAATTACGGAAAAGAGACGAGCTAGAAAACGTTGGCAACAAACAAGGGCGCCCAGAGACAAAACAATACTGAATAATCTAAACAATCAGCTTAAAAGATCGATAAGAGAATTTAAAAATGAGTCTCTTAAAAAATACACAAATGATGCTACTACCGAGTACTCGCAACAAAGAAAATGAAAAGGCCAACTACTCACATCTCACATCCCACCAGTTAAAAACTGTGAAGGTGACTGGGCAAAAAACAACGAAGAAAAAGCTAATTTATTTGCTGAATATCTTGAAGGCGTCTTTCAGCCATAAGAAGATAAAGACTGTCAAGAAAGCGAAGAATTGTGCGAAGAGGAAAGACACATTCAACCGGTCACGGCTAAAGAAATTGCCAATGAAATAAAAAAGGGCATCAGTACTAAAAAAGCCCCGGGATTTGATTTAATATCAGGTGTAACCCTAAAACAATTCCCAAAAAAGGGCTTAAAGAAACTAGCACAGATAATAAATGCTGCATTCAGGATAAGGTATGTACCTAGCATGTGGAAAGTCGCGGAGGTGATTATGATACTAAAACCAGGTAAGCCGCCTAGTGAAGTCACCTCCTATCGCCCCATATCTATACTACCTATGCTGTCCAAATTATTCGAAAAGATGTTGATTAAACGCCTGAACAAAATAATCGAAGAAAAATCGCTAATCCCAAACCATCAATTTGGTTTTAGAAATGAACACTCCACTATCGATCAGGTGCATAGAATAACAGATAAAATCGAAAAAGCATTTGAAGAAAAAAAGATATGCTCTACTTTATTTCTCGATATAGCACAAGCTTAAGCTTTCGACAAAGTATGGCACAAAGGACTGATCTATAAATTGCAAAAGCTTCTGCCAAAACAATTTTCAGAAATTTTAGAGTCCTATATATTAGAGAGATTCTTTAGAATTAAACAAGGAAATGACTACTCCACATTAAGAGAAATAAAAGCTGGTGTACCACAAGGAAGTGTGTTAGGTCCTGTATTATATCTCTTATTTACTAGCGACTTGCCGAACAGTGATGAAACAACTGTGGCATAATTTGCAGATGATACTGCTGTACTTGCTGTGGGAGAAACTGTCGAAATAGCGAAAAAAAACCTACAGAAGGCAGTGATCAATATATTAAAATGGACCAAAAAATGGCAAATTAAACTAAATGACCTAAAGTTGGTCCATATAAATTTTACTAATAGAAATGTTCAGCACATACCGGTATTCATAAATGATAAACATGTAGACTACGAAAACACAGCCAAATACCTAGGCATGACACTGGACGCAAAACTGCGCTGGAAAGCACATGTAAAGAAAAATAGAGAAGAACTAAATATACGCTACAGTAAAATGTATTGGCTTTTAGGAAAATACTATTGTTTGTCAAATTACAATAAATTACTGCTTTATAAACAAATTCGAAAACCAGTATGGACCTACGGGCTCCAGATGTGGGCATGCACATTCAAAACAAATTTACAGAAAATTCGAACATTTCAAAACAAAGTTCTACGGAATATAGTAAATGCACCATGGTACATAAGAAACGCTGATCTGCATAGAGATTTAGCAATAGAAATGATTGAAGATGAAGTCAAAAAAGTATCTAATAGACATAAACATAGGCTTCTCAATCACGTCCGCTCAGAAATGAAGGAACTATTAAATACTAGCAATATGACTAGGAGGTTAAGAAGAATAAAACCTTTTGAACTAGCTACATAGCTTGAAAAATAAAACAAAAACAGTATTAAATCCTCAATGGACAAATACTTAGAGTATGAATATTAAAATATGAAAGACAAATTGCTGATTGGTTTAACTACTAGGTGCAATAATTGAAAAGCTGGCTAATAATTGCTTTGCGCGAAGTTTCGCCGAAAAACTTCTTGTCCTACTCGAAAGTTTACAGGAAGGGATCGGGTGTTGTAACGCCTGGCATTGGTGTCATATGCTTGTTTCATCAAGGTCTGAACTTTAGACCGGGTGATAGCTAGTAGATCTTCTCGTTTTACAGATACATCTGGGGGTTCTACCAAATTGAGTTTCCGAAGTAATCGGTACGTGGATCCATGGGTGATCATATTTTGACCATATAACAGATAGTACGGTCATTGTCCAATGGAAGAATGAAGTGAACTACGCAAGGATGTACTTATGTGACAAAGATTAGTATCCCATTCTCGTTGGTCCATGGGTGATCATATTTTGACCATATAACAGATAGTACGGTCATTGTCCAATGGAAGAATGAAGTGAACTACGCAAGGATGTACTTATGTTACAAAGATTAGTATCCCATTCTCGTTGGTCCTTAAGCACAAAAGTGCGAATGGCAGCTATAATGGAACGATTAACGCGCTCTGACGCATTATTGCGGAGAATACATGGCGGTGTACACATGATTTATGCCGTAACTCGTTCAGAGCGAATTGAACTCAGATGACTTGAATTGGCTGCCATTATCGGTGAGTACTACCTCCGGTACTCCGAAAACAGGGGAGATGTTATTCTGCAGATAGACGCAGATGGGTTTGGTGATAAACTTTTTGACAGTCTTCCCCATTCCATCGCGGACTCATGAGCCTCTCTAATCACATCGTCAGTCAAACCATTCAGAATCCAAAGTTTCCACGCTTGTTGTTCTGTCTTATCATCACCAGAGGTGTAATCGGTTTTCTTATACACGTATTTATCCAGAACCTTGAGGTCAGGCAACTGCTCTTGGTTCTTAGTTATAAATTGTTTTAATTCCGCATAGTCTACAGAGTCAAATTCAGGAGAATCTAGGTCTACAAGGGGTTCAACCAGCTCCAGAGCTGCGATTTCTTCATCAAATACTCTGGAAAGAGCATCGGGGACTATATTTTCGTCACCCTTCTAGTCTCTAATTTCAAAGCTATAAGCTTGTAGTTTTAATGCCCATCGACCTAGTCTGCCGCTCAAGTCTTGTTGACTCATCAGCCATTTCAGCGACGCATGATCAGTGATCACTGTAAATTCTAAGCCTTCAATAAAAGGACGAAATTGCTTTATACTGAGAACGACTGCAAGACATTCTTGCTCAGTGACACTATAATTTCTCTGAGCCTGATTCAGTTTCTTTGACCAATAGGCCAACGGAACTTCGTTGTTGTCTGAATCTAACTGTGCCAACACTCCACCGACTCCGGTTTTGCTAGCATCGCAATTAACGATAAACGGCTTGCTGAAATCTGCCGTATGTAGGACAGGGGCTGTGGTTAAGCATGTCTTGAGACTTTCCAATGCACGTTGCGCTTCAGGGGTCCAGTAAAAGTGTTTACTCCTTTTGAGCAAGTCTGTGAGAGGTATACATACGCTGGCGAAGTTGGCGACAAATCTCCGGTGCCACCCGGTCATTCCTAGGAATCTACGTAGTTGTTTCACCGAAATGGGAACTAGGTAATCCACGATGGATTGGATTTTGGAATGATCGGTGGTAATGTGTCCATGTCCAAGGTATTTTACTTCACGCAAGCAGAATCTACTTTTACTTACATTGATTGTAAGTCCTGCTTTCTTCAGATGACTAAGCTAATCTCTATTAAGAGCTGTATATGGCTGCCGAAATCTTCTGGCATCACTAATAAATCGTCGAGGTATACAAAAACCTGGATTGAGGACCATTACATAGCCCAAAAGGCATGACAGTGTAATGGTACAGGGATCTGTTTGGTACCGTAAATGCAGTCTTCTCACGTGATTTCATCTCCTGCGGAATTTGCCAAAAGGCGTCCTTTAAGTCCAAACTGGAGATAAACTCAGCGCGAGGCAATCTGCTCAATATACCTTGAATGTGAGGCAACGGATAAGCATCCTTTACTGTGACTTCATTGACTTTTCTGGAATCCAGACATAGTCGAATCTTTCCGGGTTTTCTTATCAGAACTACCGGTGAGCTCCATGAACTTTGTGACTCTTCGATAACGCCGAGAGCCAACATCCGATCGACCTTTTCGAACATAAGTTTCTCGATTGCGGGAGACACAGAGTAATATCGTTGCTTTATCGCTTTGGCATCTCCGGTGTCGATAACATGTTGCAAAAGAGGCGTTTTGCCAAAGCCATCCTTCTCAAAGGAAGGGAAAAATGACTTCGCGACCTATAGCTTTTGCTTTTGCATCGGAGATAACTCGTGTTCGTCGGAGGGTACGGTGTGACTTACATTGAGGTTGATTTCTGACAGAATGTCAGGAGCCAATCCAAATTTTCGCCAGAAGATTCGATAAAATCTCTTTTCAAAAGTTTCGCATACGCAAGGTGGAACGCTTTGGCTTAAATCTTGAAACTATCAAGTTGTCGAAAATTCTCCTTCGGGCTTCTTGATATTCCGCCAAACGAATAGGATAGGGTTTTAGGGATCGGGCTACATTGGTTTTAACACCACCCTCGACTTTATCAGAGATGACAGGTGGTTGGTCGCGTAACAATACGGTGTAATTTCCAGAAAGGCTGGCCTTCGCTGGTATGAGAAACAGTTGGGCTTATATACATCGGCTGCTCCGCATCCATAGCAAAACATACGAAGTGGTTGTAAGCACAACATGTCCAAGCGGTGTCTTACCTCCTCACAATTCCAACAATGCAAATTCGAGACGGCACAATTTTCAACAACTGCCTCTTCGGTCACGGGGTTCAGCTGGTTATGACAGATGGTATTGTCAAAAGGGGGAATTTTCAATTCCGAAAGCTAACGTCGTCCGGGGTGCCTGGAATGCCAAGGAGTGAACGAAAGATCTTCGATAAAACGTTCTCTTTTCTCACATACTTTCCTTAACTCGGAAACCGTTGGAACATTAAGGTGGAGTATTTCATGACGGACCTCAGGACGAAGATTCCTGATCAAAATTTCAACTAGGTCTGTTTCCGAAAGGGGGGATCTGAGTCGATCAGTTAAGGTAATTATGGCGTCATAAAAGTCGTCAAACTTTTCTTTATCTTTCTGCTTCCGACAACGAATAGCGTCACGAATATCATAGTCCGTGCGACTCTTTGGACTGAGCACGTAATTCATCCACTAAGGTGGTCCAAATGAAACTGGGATTTGACCTATGGGTGCGCCAGAACCAATCTTTGGCCTTGCCTGTGAAGAGTATGTGAGCGTTCCTATATAGCAGCTCAAAATCTCCACTTAGGTTTTGTCTAGTCAATGAGTGTACCTGGTAAATAAAATTATTTACCGGTATTCCTGAATGAAGTCCATCGAAGTTTAAATGCCAATTATAAATTATGTTAGACACCTTTACGGATGTAGAAACATCAAAACGATTATAGTTCGGTGCGACATTCGGTACCGCTGTAGGTCTATCTCTGGATGTGAACTCTTGGGGCGAATTCCTCCACGGGGGGAGTTGCAATGGTCGGGTGTGGAGCTTTTGATGCAGAATTGCTAATGGCTAATTTCCCGAGACATCTGCTAACGTTAAATTCGGTAGTGTTGGTAAGATCGTATGTCAGTTGTTTAAACATATCTTGCTGTTGTTGATGCAAAGACTGATTAATAACTTTATGGATTTGATCGTTCTCGCATATTCTCATTAGGCAGTGGCAGGGAAATTCTAGCCGCTGAGTGGGAAAATCGCTTAGGTTTGTCATTCCTGCGGGAGGGTTTACCTACCGGGGGTGAAGCTGTTGGTCTGATGGTCCGACTAGACGAAGTATTTTATCGTGAATTGTGTAGGGGCTGTTTCGGAACGGCTTCCTTGTTCGCTGAGGTCGAAGAACAATCTCGTGGAGAGCTACGGGTGCAGGGTTGTCCACATTGCGGACATGTTTCGGGTCGAGACATCCAATCCAGAAGAATGATTTGTGAAACGCATGATCACAAAGCGTAATCATCCTTTCGTCAGAGGTATTCAAAATATCAGAGCAAATAGTGCATGCAATAGTGAGGTTCGCCGAAGGCGGTTCCTCAATTGTTTAATCTAAATTCTCATTACTTCTATGTACTGGCATTATCATAATACTACATTGTTTGGTTACGTGTGGCAAAAAAAAAGCAATTCCCGGTTTATCTATCGGTCTGATACTTGAAGTTACAAGACTCACAAGTTCCGCATCTCCAGAGGACTCCTTTAGCACAAAAAACTCCTAAGTTATACAGTCATTGGGACAATCATTGAATTGAAGCGTAGATAAAACCAACAACTTCAATAGTTCCTATTGAAAGGCCAGTACTGGGATTCAAAACAAAATTTTAAATATTGCAATTAATATGTGGGTAAAAAGGTAATTTGGTCGGGCTGACACGAAAAGATCTTTAAGGTATCCGAAATGACATTAGAGTTATTACTCCTTTGAAAGATCTCGTCGCTTTCGAATCTGATAATCTGCCATGCCCCACGTTGGGCGCTATTTAATTTATGTAACGTACGTGAAGTATGTGGCGAATGGTTAATCGCCCGGTGCAATACCAGGAGGATTCATGGAAGATGTTGAAAAACCACATATGATTGATTTCGAGCTGGTCATGCACGCCTAGCGTTGCTCTAACTGGCTCGCCGGTATTGGGGGGTTCTTTCTCTCGTCAATGCAAAGCTCACCTACTCTACAAATTAATTTATTGCGTGCATATGATATAAAAAAAATAAAATAAACTACGTCACCACGATATTGAAGGTACACCAGGTATCTGTCCATGATTGCTACTTGCCACCTAGAATTCATAGCCCTGGACAGAAGAACCGGTGTTAATTGTCTTCTTCTGGGACTATCCCCACCCTTCCACGGTCACTCTGGGAAACTTAGGTGACCATTACGATTGCTTGCTTACCCTTCACGAACTACTTCTTCATTGGCCACATGAAACACAAACACGAAAATTTACTTATTAATTAAGAACAACATTTTTATTCTGTTCAAAAAAATAACTAAATACTTAAAACTAGGCTACGTCGATACTATGACGACGATCAAAGGAAACGGGTATGACTTAAACGATGGAACTGTCAGTTTAACGAATTAGAATAGAGAAAAAAATCAATCAAAAGAACTTTACTCTATCATTAACCTGTCCTATCTTCAGCGCTACAGAAAGTAACACAGAACAGAAAGAACAAAGCGACACTGTTTCGCTCAACTAGAAAGTCGATCTAGTTCGTTAAGCTAAATAAGAACTTACAATTCGATTCGATGTTGAGATTCTATATGAGCCGTAGCATCCACTATTCAAAAGTTTAACAATAAACAAAAATCACTTAAAACTACCATAATGAACATATAACGGGTGATTTTTTAAGAGGTTTAGAAGTTTTTTTAAAAAAAAAACACAAAAAATTCGAAAAAATGAATGAAATATTTATTTGAATCGATAGTTTGAACCTTGCAATTTAATGTTTAAAGATAATTTCATGCAAATGTTGACCGCGGCTGCGTCTCAGGTAGCCCATCCGCTGAGTCCAATTTTGGCATACTCTTTCACACATATCGGCCGGTATCTCACGAATGAATGCATGGATGTTGGCTTCCAGTGCGTCAATCGAAGCGGGCTTGTTCCTATACACATTAGCCTTGACATACCCCCACAAAAAATAATTTAATGGTGTCAAATCGCACGATCTAGGCAGCCAATTGACCGGCCCGAAACGTGAAATTAACTGTTCACCAAACTCGCCTCGCAATTGCGCCATTGTTTCGCGTGCTGTGTGGCATGTGGCACCGTCTTGTTGAAACCACATATCATGCAAGTCAAGAACTTCCATTTCGGGCAAAAAAAAGTTTGTTATCATCGCTCGGTAGCGTTCACCATTGACAGTAACGCTGCGATTCGCATCATCTTTGAAGAAATATGGCCCAATAATGCCGCCGGCCCATAAACCGCACCAAACAGTGGCTTTTTCGGGATGCATTGGTAGCTGTTGCAATGCTTCTGGCTGATCTTCACTCCAAATGCGGCAATGAACATTTCGAACCGAGCACGAATTTTGATAGTAAAATTCAATAATTTGCAAGCGTTGTTCATTTGTAAGACGATCCATGATTAAATTGCAAACCAAACTGAAGCTGTTTGACAGTGACACAAGGTACTAAACACACGTCAGCTGTTAAAACCAGTGTTGCCAAAACCAAACCAGCTAAAAAATCACCCGTTATAAATCCTGATAGCTTAACGTTAAATCATAAGATGAATCGGGGCGACAAAATTATCTAATAGTCGTCTATTAATGAAATTTAATTCAATTAAAAAAAAATTAACAAACTACAATAGGTACTAGAGAATTTTCCTACTGCTTCCGGTGTGCTCTCCAGGGAATCGTCTCATGTGGGGCTGCTGCTGACCTCTTCTTTGGGCCCTATTTCCGATGCTGTGAACTTTATTGACCTCTTCTTTGGGCCCTGTTTCACTGAGTTGCGAGCAGTAACTGACCTCTTCTTTGGGCCCTGGTTATCTGTCGTTTAATTATTTATCAAAATGTCTGAATAAAGTCATCTTCACTGAATTGATTTTAGTGGTATTTGTCGAGCAAGTTATACTGCAGATTACGAGTTTAAAGGGGGTGGCAAGATATGGTCACGAAGGGTACGTTGTCGTTACCCGAAAGGTTATTCCTTTACATAGAGAACTTCGAAGTCTTTGTCTTAATTTTAGGCGGGGGATCCTGTTCTGGGACACGGAATCACACCACGCACTCAGTTAAGGGGTGAGGATCTGGACACTTCTTTGTGGTTAACTGCGGTGGCGGCGAAAGCCAGGGTCAAGGCACGACCTCTGCTCTGCTTCGTTGATATCGTACATTTATGAGCACGTGCCCAAGTAGAAATTTGTTACTATTATCTTGAATTATAGTCGCCAAACGGGATATTGGACTCAGTTTTGTATCGATAGACTTCATTCCAATAAGATGGTAACTATTTGACATTTGTGTTACCATTAATGGCCTTAAAGCTATAAATGTCCTTTAAAGTTACATTGCAACTCACACAAAATCTGCGACGTTTCTGTTTTATGTTTCCACTTAACAACTAGGCGAACTGACTGCGCAAAATCTAATTTGTGCCCACCGAGAGTTACCATAGTATTTTGGCGCTTTTATTTGCAAACAATCTTCACACATACCACGAACTAATGTCTGCTGTAGGTGTATACAGACGAAGTAGGTAGAGCATTTATGCTCTCACACGTAACATGCTCCTTTGAATGTAGGCGAGCGGTGTGCACGGAGAATATTATATGACATTGAGCACCAATCGTAATAGGGAATATAGGGTGGCATAAACAAAAATATCCTTAATAGTAAAATGATGAACAATGAATTTTTTTAAAAGAATGGAAATATTGTAATATAGAGACTTCATTATTTAAGAAAACTAATATCTTTTAATGAGTTTTCCTCCTTTTAATTAATTTTCATTTTAAACAGTGTACTGAAAATTGTTTGCCATTGTAGCACGACGTCGAATAAAATTTTAAATTTACTTTTCCTATGTGCACCGCGCTGCTTTTTGACGTAGAATGTTTTTTGATTTTGCTACATAAAAATGCAGCAGATTAAATTGTAAAAAAATGGAAATATGTACATAAAAAAAAATATTCCAAATTGTATCAAATGTTATCAATATATTTTAATAAATAGCATGTTACATACTTTATGTAATTGTAATAATGCTAGAAATATCATAAACCTTCTACAAAGATTTATTTCACAAATAGTCCCTGGGTAAATAAAAGAAGCTTGAAAATAAAATCGAATATTATAAATACTCAATATTTCTTGAGCGCGTGAGTTTTTGCCACTACAACTTATTGATATTTGTGGTAAAACTGATTTTCGTTTGAATATTTTGCATTCGGGTACGAAGACATGCAATTATTAAATTCACATAATATTATACCTGCTTTACCATTTTAATGACATTTTGTTCGTTTAGGTACTTGCATCCCCATTAAAGAGGGAAGGTTATGTGTTTACGTTTTATATTGGTATCAGTATTTCTATTTCACATTTTCTGTTTCGTGCGAACCAACTTACAAACTCATGAAAACAAATTTGATAGCTCACTAAAATTCGGACACATTTCGGTTACAAGTCATAGCCAAAATCCCATTATGTGTGTTTCCCGAAATAGTAATTCTATGAGGTAAAACCTATTCCCCACTTTGGTCAACGTTACATCCTGCAGTGCAAACAGTCCATGATCCATTATACACACTGTTACTGTTATGGACACATGTCTGAAATGTAGAAACAGCGTGCTCACTACAACCAATAATTTCTACTTGGGTGGTAATTTCACCGAGATCACTGGTCACACACGGCGGAGTTTTTTTGTAGCACGTGGAGAAAGTTAATTTAAGACATTTCGGTGGTTGAGCACACATACACACGTCTAACACTCGAATGAAACACAATTAACTTTTATTCAAATTTTAATAAAACCGCACAACTTTAACCCATGAAAAGAATCTTCTGCGCGGAGACACACAAAGTGGTGTTCCGGCGTAGTGCCGAGGTCTTGTCCTCCTGCGGGAGTATTCCACCCGCTCGTGGTCAGCTTCCAAACTTGACTGCCGATTTCAAAAAAATCTTCCCAAGCCATCAACTAAACCACGCCACACCAACAGTCGTATTTGCTCGTAAACGTCGCGCGAACCAAAAAAAAAGATTAAAACTTCAAAGAAAAAACTGTGGTTATAATGGTGCTGGCGGTGGTGCCGCCATGGAAAAACTTTTATTACTTTAGAAGCTAATTTTTGATAATATTAAAATAAAAATGGTGCCAGCGGTAGTGCCGCCATGCAATACCAAAAATTAATTTACAAAATATAACGTATTTTAAGTTAATCTAGCCCAACCAAGCGCGTGTAAAAATCAAACGAAAAAGAGAGCGATTTGCAAAAAATGCCAAACTATATACTCTTGGCAAAAATGCTAGGAAATGTATGCAAGGAAAAATCCGTGCAAAACTCAACGCAGTGACTTGTGGCTAACGAATTGTAGTAGAATAATGGCGGAAGGCCCAAGTTACATTTTTCGAATTTTACACTTAAACATTACCGGCCTCCTTGCAGCACTGCCTTTGACATATTCCTCTTTCCAACGCATACTAAATTGGTGATGAAGTATTTTGAGATTCTTCCAACGATTGATGAGGGTGAGTGACTGATCGGAATATGAGGGTTCAGCCACACCGAGAAGGGGTCCGCCGGGTCAGAAAATATCTGAGACGGCATTCCCCTACGAGCTAAGCATTCCCTAAGATCACTAACGGCCTCCAGGTGAATAGCCTTCGTTGCGAAGCAGACAAAAAGGCACTTCCTACCGTGATACGTTTTTATTAGAAAGGGCCGGCAAAATCAAGGCCGATATTTACAAAGGGAAGACTGAGGGTGGTTCGTTCGACAGGCAAGGCTCCCATGAGTTGGGTGGCCAACTGACGTTTATGAACCGTACAAGGCTTGCAAATGCCGAATGCACTTTTTTATCAAATTTTTAAATTTAGGTACCCAAAACTCGGAACGTATCATGCGGAGCATCACTTGTATCTCTCCATGCAATGAGAGCATATGAACATAGGTTACGTATAATTGAATAAAGTAGCACCCATATGGCAGTAAGATCGGATAACGTTCGTTATACGACAATGATGAGGCCACGAGCCTACTGTGCGAGTGGAGGATTCCATGTGAGTCAAGGATCGGGTTCAGTGGAAGGAGACAGCTTTTGGCTTTAAGGGGGAGTCCTTTGCTCTACGCCTTATATTCAAGAGAAAAATATCGCATTTGGGTAAGACTAATAATACGTTCTTTCGTAAACCTGATCTCCTCAGGTTGGAGTTCTGCTGAGGGATATTTCGATCTAAAGAGTGTAGGATTTCGAGTCGTATCTATGAACCGAAAAATGTAGCTCATGACTCGGATAGCTCGGTGCCATGACGAAAACCGCATCAAAATTTGTTCCACATCATTGAGAACACGATTGGGAAAGGTCTTTAACGGTCGTAGCTCCAATACGGACTCATCGGGTAAAGGCGCCATCGAACAGGGCCAACTGGATTCTGGTAGTTGCAACCAATTGGGTCCCGTCCACCATAATTGACTTATGTGAAGATCCCACGAGTTGAGAGATCCGCAGGGTTATCGAATGTCGATACAAGCGACCATTTAGTAGCTGGCACATTATTCAATATTTCGGATGTACGATTGGCGATAAACGTCTTCCAATGACTTGAATGTTTACTAAGCCAGGCTAACACAATAGTAGAGTCAGTCCACAGCCGGACTGTGTCGATCTGAAGGAAGGACAACGTTTCAATAGTTAGACGCGCCATTTTTGACAATAAAACGGTTCCCTGCAATTCGAGCGGCGGTAGTGTAACCGGATTCACAGGTGCCACCTTAGATTTCGCCTATAAAAGATGAGAAGAAAAGGAGGTTGAATTATGCTGTACCCGAAGATACATGGCGGCGGCGTAAGCCTTTTCAGATGAATCACAAAATCCATGAAGCTGTATGGGGGTCCAAGGACTGTATTCGACCCACCGAGGGATTCGAATGCTTTGGGTGTCAGAAAAAGTAGATAGGAAACCGCGCCATTGGTATTCAGTGGTCGGCCGAAGGAGGTTATCCCAGCCAGTGCCATCTTTCCAGATTTGTTGCATTAAAATCTTGGCGGATATAATAATCGGAGCCATCCCGCAGGATCGTATAAGCGAGCGATAACAGAAAGAACGTTACGCTTCGTCGGAGGGGAAGAGCTTGTGAGTGCCTTGATAGAGAACGAAAAGGTATCACACGCAGGATTCCAACAAATTCCGAGTGTCTTAATTGAGTTTTCAGCATCCAGTTTCAGTAAGTCTTTCTTCAGAAGATGTTCATCGGGCAGATGGCTGAGAAGTTCACTACAATTAGACGTCCACTTTCGCAGGTGAAAACCGGCTGAGTTAAGCACGGAGATCAACTCGAGTTGTGCTATTTTGGCGGAATCAATATCATGCGCACCGGATAGTAGATCGTCTACATGAAATTCTTCGGCGATGATTCGAGACGCCAGTGGTGATTGCTAGATATGGCGCCCAGTTGATACCAAATGTAACAGTAACTCAAAATCAGTAATATCTCGCTCAGGAGTGTCACGAAATAATATTCGCTGAAAAGCTGTGTGTTCAGGATGTACTCGGATTTGTCGATACATTTTTTCCAGGTCTCCATTGAAAACATACTTATAGAATCGCCACTTCATAATGAGTAGTGTGACATCTGTTTGGAGAGCGGGACCTGGGTGTAGAACGTCATTCAAGCTCGACCCATTGGATGAGGCCTTGGACGCGTTGAACACAACTCGAAGCTTGGTGGTCAAGCTTTCGGATTTAATAACCACATGATGGGGGAGATAATAAGACGTTATCGATCCACCATCTACGGTTTCGAAATAAACTCATAGCCCGACCTCGTGGATGTCCAAGTTCGATGGTATTTGAAAAACCTTCTTTAAACCGAAGTCTCACCACATACCGACCGGTAGAGTCCCGAACGGTGGTGGTTTGATATAATTCCTCACAAAATTGTTCGTCTACGGACAACGGGGATGCTTTTGGTATCTCTTCGAGTTCCCAAAACTTTCGGATCTCTTGGTCGAGAGATACTTCGTTGAAGCATGATAAGAAAGTACAAAAGGATGGTGTGACGGTAGTAGCGGGCTGAGTGATCGGGCCGAGAAGAACCCAACCGAAAACGGTATTCTGCGCCATGAGGGACTTAATCACGTTATGCTTAAGATCGTCTCGTACAATAAAGGGGTACAGATCCGCGCCAATGAGCATATCTATGCGGGAGCTTTTGTTGAAAAATGGGTCAGCTAATGGCAAATCGAAACTCTGGTCGAAAACTCCGAGATTTATGGGCACAGAGGGGAGGTCACCGGTTAATTTTTTCAATGCGAGAGCTTTTGTAGAATGTTTAAAATTCTGCTGAAGTCTCGATCCAATGGTGAATGAGCATAACTTCGATGAATATGCGGTTTGAGTGGAACTCATACCGTTGACTTGGGCTTGAACAGTTTGAAAAGGAAGACTTAAGCGTTTCGGAACTTCCTCCGAAATGAAGGACACTTCGGAACCAGGGTCCAGAAGAGCACGAACTTCAAAATTACCTTGATTGTGGGAAATGTAAATGATTGCAGTGGCCAGTAAATCTTGACAATGATTCAATGAAAAATGAGATCGATGAGTGCTGTCGGTAGTGGACTGTATAGTGGGACTTGAGTCGGATTGGGTCGTGAGGTTTTCGAGTGATGACTGCGATGGCTGTTGATCGTCGAAATGTTGCTGCACTGACATAGAATCATCGTGCAGGAGAGTATGATGCTTGGCCTTGCATTTAAAACCGGTATTTTTGCTAGAGCATGTATTCACCAAATGTGTGGTTCCTAAACAGCTAAAACAATATCGATGTTGTCGGGCCGTATTACGTCTTTCCGCGTTGTTCATTTGAAAAAATGTGGGACAAAAGCGCAGGGGGTGATGGTCATTGTAAATTTTGCATACAGGAGTAATGTTAGCGACATGAGTTTTGTGTCGAGAGTTATTAGTCTTCGGTGACATCGAAAAACTTGAGTTAGGTTGTGCGTATGTGGTATGCTGAAGCTCGAAAACGCTTTCAAGCACACGGTACCTATTTGAAATAAAGGAATTCATATCCTTCCAAGATTGCCGTCTGCCGATTGATTGACGTTTCATAATACATTTCATAAGTTAAGAAATTCATATAATAAAAAAACATTGATTAATTATTATTATACCCAAGTAGAAATTGTTAGTTGTAGTGTGCACGCTGTTTCCACATTTCAGACATGTGTCCATAACAGTAACAGTGTGTATAATGGATCATGGACTGTTTGCACTGCAGGATGTAACGTTGACCAAAGTGGGGAATAGGTTTTACCTCATAGAATTACTATTTCGGGAAACACACATAATGGGATTTTGGCTATGACTTGTAACCGAAATGTGTCCGAATTTTAGTGAGCTATCAAATTTGTTTTCATGAGTTTGTAAGTTGGTTCGCACGAAACAGAAAATGTGAAATAGAAATACTGATACCAATATAAAACGTAAACACATAAACTTCCCTCTTTAATGGGGATGCAAGTACCTAAACGAACAAAATGCCAATAAAATGGTAAAGCAGGTATAATATTATGTGAATTTAATAATTGCATATCTTCGTACCCGAATACAAAATATTCAAACGAAAATCAGTTTTACCACAAATATCAATAAGTTGTAGTGGCAAAAACTCACGCGTTCAAGAAATATTGAGTATTTATAATATTCGATTTTATTTTCAAGCTTCTTTTATTTACCCAGGGACTATTTTTTTTTTTCTTTTTTTCTGATAATGGATCCCAATTAGAATCAGAAGACGGCCATTTGCCTGCCATATGGATTTCTTTAGGAAGAATCACAGGGTGCATGCACAATGAACATACATTCAGGAAATGTTGTTTTGTGTGCGTTTATTACCTATTATTGTGTCGTAATATTTAAATAATTCATTCTTTTAAATTCTACCTTTTAATGAATGAGAACATGTAAAAAAAAGTTTGGTGAAAACAATAAGAAAGGGATTTGCAAATGTTATGATGTTTCCGCCTCTAACTTTTGGTAATGCGATTTTGGTTTGCTAAAATCTATATAACTTTTTATTGTAGGTATATTATTGAGATATAACTTTAATAAATACAACGTTTGTAATTCATTTGGGACATTTTTTTTGCCAAAGAAAATTTGTGAAATAAATCTTTGTAGAAGGTTAATGATATTTCTAGCATTAATACAATTACATAATGTATGTAACATGCTATTTATTAAAATATATTGATAACATTTGATGCAATTTGGAATATTTTTTTTATGTACATATTTCCATTTTTGTACAATTTAATTTGCTGCATTTTTATGTAGCAAAATCAAAAAACATTCTCATTTTTGTCCTACTAAAATACTGAAACGTCAAAAAGCAGCGCGGTGCACATAGGAAAAGTAAATTTAAAATTTTATTCGACGTCGTGCTACAATGGCAAACAATTTTCAGTACACTGTTTAAAATGAAAATTAATTCTTTAGGAGGAAAACTAATTAAAAGATATTAGTTTTTTTTAAATAATGAAGTCTCTATATTACAATATTTCGATTCTTTTAAAAAAAATTCATTGTTCATCATTTTACTATTCACGATATTTTGTTTTATGCCACCCTATATTCCCTATTACGATTGGTGCTCAATGTCATATAATATTCTCCGTGCACACCGCTCGCCTACATTCAAAGGAGCATGTTACGTGTGTGAGTATAAATGCTCTACCTACTTCGTCTGTATACACCTACAGCAGACATTAGTTTGTGGTATGTGTGAAGATTGTTTGCAAATAAAAGCGCCAAAATATTATGGTAACTCTCGGTGGACACAAATTAGATTTTGCGCAGTCAGTTCGCCTAGTTGTTAAGTGGAAACATAAAACAGAAACGTCGCAGGTTTTGTGTGTGTTGCAATGTAACTTTAAAGGACATTTGTAGCTTTAAGGCCATTAATGGTAACACAAATGTCAAATAGTTACCGTCTTATTGGAATGTAGTTTATCGACACAAAACTGAGTCCAATATCCCGTTTGGAGACTATAATTCAAGAAAATAGTCACAAATTTCTACTTGGGTAGGTAGTGAAAAAAAAAGAGATAAAAAAAAAAAAAAAAGTAAAAACAAAAAATAAAGGTAAATAAATACGATATAGTTCTGAATGTAGCTACATTTCGGTTTTTTTCTGTTTTTAATAGTGTACAATTTTGCAAATCACACATTCAAAATGTATACTATATTGTGAAAGCAACTTCCAACCAAAAAAACCGTACAACAATTCTTTTGCTTCCTGAAGTGTGAGAAAACTCTTGGAGAAATACAGTCTCCTAATTTCGAGAAGTATTGGACATTTTTCGAGGAAATGGAAAACGCCTTCCGGCACATTTAAATTACAGAGGCTGCATGTTCCTTGAAGATCCTGTCTTTGCGGTACAAAATTTAGGCCTAAAGTCTCAGTTCTTATTTTGAAGATTATGCTGATTTCGTAGGTTGTTAACTCATTGCAAAAGTAGTTATTTGTTTCTAATGAATGGCTTAAAGTTCGATATATGCTTCTAGAATCGGAGGTTTGCGCCCTGTTCAGGCAGTTCTCATAAAAGCGTTCGTCTATCTGCGCTATACAATCGTAAAATTTATATTGCCAGTCATTGACATTTTCCAGGGTTAGGTTTAGTTCCACACCATATTCTGCTGCCAGCTCGAACCAGTCACTAAATGGCGTTAATTTGCAGCGAAAAGCATATCTTAGTAGCTGATTCTGAAGATTAGTGTTGCGCCGTTTTATTACCTTCACTACGTAGTCCGCGTTTGCTTTCAGATTTTTATAATATATTTCGGGAATTCCCGATTCTACGTAAATGGCATAATTAGGAACTGTTGTGGGGAGTTTAAAAATTCGTTTAAAAAAGAAGCGTTGTAGGCTTTCAAACTGTTCGATTTTTTTAAAACCGAAGATTTGATTTGCATAACAAAGGCAAGCGTTAATAGTGGCATTAAATGTTTTAAATTTGGATGCTGTGTCGACATTTCTGTTGCAATAAAATCTTGACCACATTAGGTTTATTGCTGTTTTTGCCTTAACTATTTTATCCTCCACATGTGGTCGCAAATCGAGATTGTTTGTTAGTAGGAGACCTAGATATTTAAATTTATCAACGACCTCAATAGGTTCTCCAGCCAGTTGCCAACTCTCATTCTGTAATCTTCTGATGCGTTTGGAATGCTGGAAAATCATTATTTTTGACTTTTCAGTTCCCAGCTCTCACAGTACTGCTTCAGTTTATTAATCTGCAGTTGTAGCGTATGAGGGTTATCTGTAAGGATAACGAGGTCATCAGCATATAGCAAGACTTTGATGACGACCTCTCCCATAGAAACACCACCAGGCAAGTATTCGTGTACATCGTCAATAAAAAGCGCAAATAGAATGGGGCTGAGAACGCAGCCTTGAGGAACACCAGTATCGGTCTCAAAAAAGTTAGACCTTGAGAGCAATTAAAGCATCATTAAAATTACTCTGGGCTTGTTTTAATGTCTTAGCGGATTCACTACCGATGAAGGGTTGAGATAGAAGTATCCTAATTTGATTGTTAACTAAGATTCTTTTGTTCTCAAAGTGATCTTGAAGTGCTGCCCAAGCGGGACCGAAGTTGTCATCTGTCAACGCAAATTTGCTGACGATGTTGAACTCGTCACCTTTAGTTTTAGCACGTAAATGAAACAACTTTTGTACTGGACTAAATTGGGCATGATTTATATACACCGCCGTATACATGTCTCTGAAGGCTGGGCACTCTAAATAGTTGCCGTGGAAAACTTCAGTATCGCATGCGGGGATCTTAAGATTGTGCGTCGTTCCCTGCCCAGAAGGTAAGCTTTCATTATGAGCTACTTGTGAAGGAGTAGTAACCACTGGAGGCGCAATGACTTCCGCCGGAGACTTTATCTCGGGTTGAAGCACTTTCGTAGCATCGAAAATGTCACTGAGACAAGTGAGATAGGTGTGAGAAGAGTTTTGGTATTTGGCCTTGACAACCCCAACCGATTCCTGAAGGGCATCATCACCACTTTGAATAAATGTGGCATAAATTGTTTTCAAACTAAGCCATAATTCTTTCAACTCCATTTTGTATGCGTCGAGCAGAGAAATCGTAAAAGAAGCTTTGGCTTTTTCACGGAACGAAGCGTGAAATTCGACCAATTGATCGGCCGCGAAGATTACCTCGTCGAGACTCATGATAACCTCGTTAAAATTCGAATTAATTACCGCAATTAGACTTGATAAATAAATAAGACTAAAAGTGTCTCTAAACGAATGGCTGATTACGAAGACTTGTAAGAGTTATTTCAAAAATTGACAACCTGTACCACTGGTAAATTGTAAACGAATGAAAAACGACTTCGCACCGTAAAACGGTTAATGAAAAAAGTATCACAACGCGTGTTCGAAAACTCGGAATCAGAAAAGCAAAAATACAGTATAGCTATTAACGGTTTAAAGATCAAGGTATGATAGCGAAACACTTCTGCAAATTGTAAGTGCTATTTCCAAAAATTGGTAGTACAAGAAGTCAAAAACCAACTGTTTGGTACCGTACAAACAGTTAATGAAAAAACGTACCACAACGCGTGTTCGATAACTCGTAACCAAAAAAAAACTGTATAGCTGTTAACTGTTAAAAACACAACGTATGATCGCGAACACTTATATTCACCGGTCTGATAACAGTACCCCGAAATGCATATAATAGATATGTATATAATAAGATGAAAACCACTTTGCACAAAGATTGTAATACGCACCTGGTACTTTCCAATGAAATAAAGAAATTGCTTGGGGTGGCAAATGCAAGATTAGGTACTCAAATTCGAATTTACAGATGATATTTTTCCAGGAATGATGACGTAGAGCTGATGATGATGACTTAGAGATGATGATGATGGAGAGATGACGATGATGTAGAGATGATGATGCTGATGATGATGTAGAGATGATGATGCTGATGATTTTTTTTTTTTTTTTTTTTATAATTAACACGCGCTAAAGAGGTTATGACTACTCTTATGGTGTAGTTTGAAGTACACAGCGCGGGCGTTAAGGAAGTTGGGATAGAGAAGATAGGAGATTCCGATGCACATTGGTTTTAAATGTCTGCAAATTGAACCGAGGGGGAAAGACAGAGCTGGGCAAGGCGTTCCACATTCGAGTGGTACGGCTTATGAAGGAATCTCTATATTTCATAGTACGACCGAAACTAGGCTGAAGGGTAAACTGATGGGCATTCCTGGCTTGGCGAGTATTGCGGTTGAATTGTTGAAGGGGTGGAATGCAGCTGGCGATTTCACTTGAGCACTGTTTATAGAAATAGCGATAAAACAATGAAAGACATGTTACATTTCTGCGATGTTCGAGCGAATTTATAGAATTCGCTATATTTGTGTCTCCAATTAGTTTTAAAGCACGATTCTGTATCCTATCCAGCAGGTGCAGTGAGGTTTTGGGCGCACCAGACCAGATATGAGAGTTATACTCAAGTTTGGGGCGAATGAACGCCTTGTATATGGCAGCCAGATCAGAAGGGGTAAAATATTTCTTGCACCGTTTGAGGAAACCTAGACATTTCGCAGCGTTCTTGGCGACTTCGTGTATGTGGTCATTCCAACGAAGTTTGTCATGGACACACATACCGAGAATGGAAAGTCTTTCGGTTTCGGCGATGCAAGTGCCATTCATGGATAATGGCTGAGGATTCTGGTTTCGCTTTAATGACAGCAGACAGCATTGTGTTTTGGAAGCATTAAATTCCACTCTATTGGCTAAACCCCATTTTATAATGCTGTCGAGATCGGAATTTAATGAGCTTAACATACGTTGCCGTTCCAGTTCTACGGCCGAAGAGCAGGGACGTGAGTCTTGGAATGAATATGAGAAGCTGAGGGTGCTGTCATCGGCGAAGGAGTGGATTGGATTAGAAGTTACAGACAGGAGATCATTTATGAAAATGAGAAAGAGAGTCGGAGACAAAACGGAGCCTTGGGGAACACCAGCATTTATATGGTGAATTTCAGACTTGAAGCCATCCAATACAACTTGAATTGAACGGCCAGAGAGGTAGTTTCTAATCCATTGAAGAAGAGACGCATCGATCCCATATGCACGCATTTTCGACAAAAGAGCTTGGTGCCAAACTCTGTCAAATGCCTTTGAAATATCAAGCGCAACAATCTTCGTTTCACCAGAGTGATGTAGAGATTGGTTCCACTTTTCGGTGAGATAAGCCATCAAATCACCAGTGGATCTGTTGCCACGAAAACCGTACTGCCGGTCATTAATGAGTTTTCGTGATTCAAGATATTTCATGAGCTGACGATTTATCAGCGTTTCCATGACCTTAGAAAGAATGGATGTAAGTGCTATGGGTCGGTAGTTGGTGGGAGAAGAAGATTCGCCTTTTTTGGGGACGGGCTGGACAAATGCTGTTTTCCACCTTCTCGGGAAGAGTCCAGAAGAATAGGACAGATGGAAAAGCTTACGCAGTGGTTTTGCCAGCGTGGAAGAACACCTCTTCAGAACAATTGGGGAAATACAATCTGGACCAGCGGATTTATTTATGTTGAGATCATTAAGTACTCTTGCCACTGTACGAGTGCGAAAATGGATTTGTCCCATGGTGTATTCGACGCTCTCAAGTACAGGTAGAGGCAAAGCGCAATCTGGGAGCATTGAGCTGGCTGCAAAATGTGCAGCAAGCAGATTCGCTTTGTCTAAAGAGTTGACAGCTGGAATGTCATTGTAAATGAGCGTTGGGATCGAAGATGAGACCGAATTCTTTATATTTTTTACAAAAGACCAAAAGTTTTTACTACCCTTGGGACATTGTAGTATTTTTTGCCTCAACTTTTGGTCATACGAGAATTTAACACGCTTGATAATTGTATTGCAGTCATTTCTGGCTCGCTTAAACTTTTTTCGGTTTTCCTCAGATGGGTTGGCCTTATATGTCCGAAAACTTAACTCCTTTTGTCTGATAGCCTCTTTACAGCTCGAGTCGTACCACGCATTTTCTTCCGGTATGATACTTTTTATCCTGTTAGGAATAAAGGATTTCATACCTAAGGTGATAATACTAGACACCATATCAGCGGCGGCATCCACGTCGTTATCGAGGAAGCATAACGACCAGTTAAAACTCTTAAAGAAGTTGTTAAGTCCGCTCCAGTTGGCTTTCTCGTATTGCCATACGGTTCTTTTCGGAGATTTTTCTTTAACTGTGTGGTTGGAGTACGAGAAATTAGCTGATATGATGCAGTGGTCCGACGAGCCTAAAGGCGATAATACTTCTAAAGTGTATTTATCAGGGTGGGAGGTAAGAAACAAGTCCAGAGTGTTGGCATTCTGACCGTCAATATCAGGTACGCGTGTTGGCTCATTTACAAGCTGGGTTAATTGGTTTACCTCAGCGAAGATCTGAACATAAATTCCTTCGGGTGTTGTCTGTCCAGTATGTCGAAGCCAGTTAGAATTGTGAATATTGAAATCGCCCGCAATGACAATTTCAGTATTAGGATACAGGGAGACAATTCTTGTAATGGAGTCAGACAGCGCATCAAACTCGTTAAAAGTCGAATTGCTATCTAGATTAGGGCTTCTGTAGATGAAACAATAATGAATGATTTGCCTACGGATGTGGAATTTCAGCCATATGAAATTAAATTCCGAATTGGAACATTGGCCATAAGAACCTGGAGTTTGGTAGGCAATATCATCACGTACGTAGATGGCGAGACCGCGGTGGAGAAAGAATAAAGGCACTAAACGATACCCAGGCAGATCAAACTCCGATTTATCAGAATTTACACCCACCTGAGTCTCGCTCAGCGCCAAAACAGCTGGTTTATATTTAGCAACGTGGACGTACACCGAGAAGAGATTCGATCGTAGCCCACGAATGTTGCACATGTCAACCTTAAAATTCCCCATCAATACAAAAAGACAGACACCAAAAAACACAACTCCGACGCTTCTAAGCAAGGCTGTGAAGTGAAAATTCAATGTTAGATTCTCAAATCAAACTGTCATAGGTGTTATGCCCGTATGACAATTTGCTTTGGTTCACCAACAAAAACCTTCACACACAACCCGCTATCCGCCAGATGTTGCTCTCACCCACTCATTGCAATTGCCTTATGCACAAACAGTACAAGCACAATCGCTTGTACGTTGGCGGCCGGCGATTGCAAAGACCAAGAAAGTGCAACAGCAAACGAGTTGGAATGGGGGAGGAGGGAATCGCCCACGCTAGTGGTTTTTTTTTTTCCTCTTTTTTTTTTCTTTTTCCTCTTTCTTGTTTTTCACAAAACTTCACTGGCACTGCACTCAGTATTAGTTTGTTTGCGCGGCAGAAGATTATTATTATATTTTAATTTAAAATTAAATAATTTAGGCTCTTCGCTATTTGCGTGTTGATTGCGCGACAAAGGGGGAGAGGGCTACGGATGCACACACGTGTGTTCGCGACGGGTTGCAGTTCGGAACTCAATGATGATGTAGAGATGATGAAGACTTGGGTGTGCTTGTCTAGGAGACGACTAAAGCACTGACGAAGTAAAGATGAATTGCGACTGGGGGTGCCCGTCCGGTCGAGGCGACGAAAGCACTGACGAAAACTTGAATTTTGGGTGTGCTTGTCGAATAAACGGCGACAGCACTGACGAAGTTGAATTTGGGTGAGCTCGTCTAATTGACGACGAAAGCACTGACGAAGTAAAGATGAATTCCGATTTGGGGTGCTCGTCCAGTTGAGGCGACGCACTGAATTAAGGCCCATTTTATTCACTATCGTTCAACTTGCCGATGACTCCGAGGTTGATCAACTTCGGAGTTGATTTGAAAGAGAGAGTTGAGCGGCAAGTTGAAAATTGCTTTTATTCACTACTTTAATTCTCAACTCCGCTGTTGAAATTCAAAAGTTGGTCTACTTGCAGTTTCTAAAATATCCCTGGGATATTTGTGACAGATGACACACAATAGGTCTGTTCTTTTACTTTTAAATCTTAAGCTAGGTATGTTCAGTTAATAGTTTTTTTTTTGTTTTCATTCGGTGGTGAAGTCTTGATTAAGAAGCACGTAATAATAAAACAATAAAAATGCAAAAATGCAACAAAAAGATGCAATTGCGATTATTTTGACCGCGTACGTATTTGAAAGCAGAGAGGAAGATGAATAGACACACAAACTTCGGCGTGTTTGGACGAAGGGTTGAGTGGCGAGCATTTCAGCGTCGGAGCGGCTGAAATGCTTCCCCTATCTATCGGGGCAAATTTTCGGTAAATTCATTTCCATACCTGATTCAATGTACCCAATGCACAGAAAACACAAAAGGCCTGGGATTCTGTTGCTACCAAATTTAACGAACTGTGGCAATTTCGAAACTGCATTGAAGCAGTGGATGGAAAGCATGTGGTAATGATCGCACCACTCTATGGTGACAGCATATTTTATAGTTTAGTTTATGTCTTCGACAGAATATTTATATTAAAAATAATTTCTGAACAAAAAGTTTTTATCTTAATATTAGCGAAAATAAACAACAATAAAGATAAGACAAAAAGCAACTAAAAAGGATCATAAACATTTCCAGATACTTTTACAAGCATCATAAAACATAAAATACAAAATATACCTAAAAGAAAAAGTTATTAGGAAGGATCATAAATATTTCTAGATCTTTTTGCAAAGGTCATAAAAGGAAGAATATCTACAAATGACAAAACAAAAAGCCATATAAAGGATCATAAACATTTCCAGATGTTATTGCAAGCATTATAAAACGGAAAACAGAAATTGCGCTCGTCTTCTTCGGTGCGCGAATCAGACGATGGCCAATCTTCCCAAAAATAGTGTGAACGATACATCGTTTAAGTTTCAAATATTAATATTTTGATTTGAAGTTCGCACAGTCACAGAAATGTTTAACGCAATAAACACAAAGAACAATAATTATGAATGCTCTTTACGTCTGTACTATCCTACCTCTCCATTACAATGCCGTTCAGCCACACTCCACACATCTCCTTGTGCATTGTGTATGTGTTTTGTGTTATTGTAATGTCGACTCTTATCTCCCGCATGCGGTCTCTCTCTCCGATGTACAAATGAGAACCAAAAATCTGACATTTTTGACGTAAAAATCCCAAGTTTGCTCTACAACGTCTACTATTTCGGGGAGTTGAGAAAACAAACAGTTGATTAACTTTCGGTTTTCTCAACTTCGGAATATCCAAAGTTGAGCGAGTCAACTTTGAGTGAATAAAAGTAATTCTCAAGTTGAAAATAAAAATCCCCAAGTTATGTTCAACTTCGAGTGAATAAAATGGGCCTAAAGTGCCTATTAGGGAAGACAACTCAACTTAGTTGTGTTGTCTCCATGACAACTCAACTTTGAGACAACCAAACAAAGTTTTCGTATTATGCAAGACAACTCTTTTCAGTTGTCTTTAAAAAATAAATTGCCATCTTTTAGGAGCATATTGAAAATCGAAATCAGCTGTTAAATGCCAATTTTGTGAATCTATTTGTGGAAATTGAAATCGTACGAAAAAGTATTTGCAATTAAAACGAAAAAGTTAAAAAAAAAAACGATGGAAAGTAGTTTTGATTTATTTTTTGGTGACTTGGAGGAGGAGGATGAGAGTTCACTGAATCTATTACGAATAAGAAAACGTATTCGCGATCACTCTTATCCATTGGAACTCCCAAATACAAAGTAAGCAAAATCAACTAAATTATAAGCACTGCTGCTCCTACTATTTTTCTTTCTTTTTCAGATTTTTAAGTTATTTCAGGCTTAGTAAGGAAGCATTCGTTTATGTTTTGGACGAAATAAAGGATTATTTGAAACAGTCTTAGCGTTCTTCGGCAATTCCACCGATTCTTAAGTGCCTATTATGGAAGACTTAGTTGTGTTGTCTCCATGACAACTCAACTTTGAGACAACCAAACAAATTTTTCGTATTATCATTGTATATAAATCTAATAGTACCATTGTATATAAATCTAATAGTACCTACATGAATGTACCTGCTGCGTATACTCGTATAGTTGTGTGTGTACGCATAAAGTGCAACACAATTTTCTGGATTGTGCGAACAAATAGATATGAGATAATTTGTGTATCTCTCATCTCGTTTGCATGTACAAATTATTTATTTTCTTCTTTCGATCTTTGCTTGTTGGTGATATTTTTTTGATGTATGTTTTTTATGGATGTTTGTGTGTCACAGAGCTCGTTGCCTAAAAAATTCCTAACTTTAAAAATGTTTGGGTTGTCTGATTATTAGGGTAATTGGACGAAAATATATTTTTTTTTGATGTTTTATGTAGGTACCTATGCCAATATGTAAAAGGATTTCCACACCCTTTCCGCTGGAAACTAAATTGTTCTTGCAATACTAAATATAAAGGGTGGACATAGGCAAAAATTGATTTAAAAGCATTACGGATTATTAGGGTAATTATACGAAAATATAAATTTTTTTGATGTTTTATGTAGGTATGCCAATATGTAAAAGGATTTCCACGCCCTTTCCGCTGGAAACTAAATTGTTCTTGCAATACTAAATATAAAGGGTGGACATAGGCAAAAATTGATTTAAAAGCATTACGGAACCAAAGTTACCACAAGTGTTTTGCCTTTTATTTTAAAGTAAAGCTGTTAATTTACATTTAGAAGTTTCTTATAAGTTTCGCTTATTTGAAAAATTGAATGTGTTTTAAAGAGTTATGTAACGTATGCGCTACAATTAGAATAGACTAAGTGGTGTGCTTGTTTTAATTAAAATACAATTATTATTATTTTAAAGTGCATAGGTACGCCCTAAGTTTTAAAGAAAAATGCCTGTTAGAGATGCCTACACTCATTGCCTCAGCGTATAATCATTTCAAGTTCCAAATGACCACCGAAAGGAAATTTGGTTAAAAAATTCTCGGAACACACATTTTGAAAAAAACTGCCTATTTTTGCGAGAAACATTTTTACCCAAAAGATATAATAACAAAGGGGACACGAAAATGCCTTACTAAAAATGCAAATCCAATGTCAGCTATAGCTGTGTGTAAATGTACTGACACTGTAATTGGTGACCCGTGCTTTGGGGTTATAAATTTTAGGGAAAGTGCAGGTATTTTAAAAGTTGCTACTGTGATAGAAGAAATTAAAAATGATTCACCTCCATTATTAGTAAATAAAAACTCTTCCCCAATTACATTTATAAGGGATTATAGTTTACCTCTAAATATTAATGATGGTAATGAGGCCTCTTCCTCGCAGTTTCCATCTCCTCATAGACAAACAAATAACAAAACATTAGAAGCAAATAGCATTAAGACGACTATATCTCGTTTTTTATTTGATACCCCAAAAAGATTAAAAGAAAATGGAAAAAATTTGCAAAAAAAAAATGTTGAGCTTCAATTAGAATCCAAAAACCCTGATTTAAGCACGTTTGTCAATATGAAACTATTTCACAAGCCTTAGGCACATTTTCACGACGAAGAAAAGGATATTTGCTTAAAATGTTTTTATAAATCTCCATCGCTTTGTACCCATATGCTAGATACGAAATTTTTTCAAATGCACTCCATGTTGTTCTTAACCGGAGGACAGTATGGTGCAATTTTATTAATCTTTTACTGAGAAACATAATTACCCTTTACGTTTAAAGCTTTTCCTCAAAAATTATGAAAAACTGGAAGATTGCAGAAAAACTAGATTTGTGCGCTTTATTTTTTCGGAATAGGTTAGGTAAACGTAGGCATATAGGTTGATCACAGATTAAAATCACGAAAAACTTCCGGATATTCGCGGATAATTATTAGCTTCCGATTGGGTTGAGCGTTGATAATGACCTATATGAGATTAAATGCAAAAATTATGTCCTGGTACTGGTACATTATGTAGCTACAAAACCAGAAGAATAATAATCTAAGTACATTACATATCCACCTTTCAACAAACGGGCCTATGCAGCAAAACCCAAAGCAAAGAAACGTCGCTTATTTCAAAGAAATATTGAAATGTAACAACGTTTCGGAAATGTACCAATCACCATTTCGGCGAAAAATATAGAAAAATGGAAGATATGTCATCTAGTCTTGCCAACCTACAGCTGCAGCCAACCATTAGCCAACACAATCATGATCATTATCTCATAAACCTCACGGGTGGGACGAACGATTCTGCTCCCAGTCACATCACATATCACATACCCACAAAGGAATCCAAAACAAGTAGGCCTAGGCACGCGTACGACACGACACACGGACACGAGGTACCACGACAAGAGTGTATGATGTGTGTTTTTTTGTCGTTCTCCGTCCTTTCGCTCACTCAAAACAATTCTTCTCTGAGAAAAGGTTATTCTTTTGCTAACAAAACCATGCGACCATACGGCATACGCCCTCTACAGAGCAGCGGCCCAAATAAAAAAATTCGTCTGATGAGACTACTATTAGATTTATATACAATGGTATTGTGGTGTGGAATGTATCGTGTAACCTAAAATGGTGAAGTGAAAACAACCCCTTAGTCACCAAACAAGTTCCACCCAAGTGTCACTTCCAATTGGAGACTGGAACCTGTCAAGTAAATGTATTTCACCACTGAACCTTGTTCTAGAACCACTTAGAATTAGCTAGAAAGTTCTCGTCAGATGGCGGAGCGGGTATAAAAGGACAGCTTTTAGAAGAGGGCGACACAGTTGATTTATAAAAGTGATTGGTTAAAGTTCGAGATAGTAATAGTTTGTGAAGATAAATAAGTGAAAAGTAATAGAGTAAATTAAGTGATTGGTTTGAAACGTTGAAGAATTGTTTAAGTAATAGTGTTCTGGTACTTAATATGTGAAATATTAGAATAGTCGATAAAAGTGTAATAAAAGTGAATTTTATTAGAGAAGTTAAACGGAATAGTGTTTTATCTTTACGAATCCCAGCCTGAATGTAACATTGGTGTCAGAAGTGGGATAAAACTTATTCTGTGCTAAGTGTCTAAGTGTAGTTAAAAAAAAGAAAAAAAAAAAAGTGAATTTGTGATTTTTTTTTAAATTACAATAGACAAACAAAATGGGTCGTGTATTGCTACATCTAAGCATACCCCAATTGAAAAGTGAGCTAGAAAAGCGGAATCTCTCCACAGCTGGATGGAAAAGTGACCTCATACTTCGTCTGCAGGAAGCTGTCCAAAACGAGGGAGAAGATCCAAAAACCATGCTATTCGACGTGTCAGAAGAACAAGTAAGTACAGGCGTTGACATAAGCTCTATGATGGAATTACTTCTTGCGAAGATGGAAGAACAGAAATATTCTATGGAATCTAAGTTCGCAGAACAGAAAAATTCTATGGAATCTAAGTTCGCAGAACAGAAAAATTCTATGGAATCTAAGTTCGCAGAACAAAAGAATTCTCTAGAACAACAGAAAAATTCTATGGAATTGAAGTTCGAAGAGCAGAAGAATTCTCTAGAAGAACAGAAAAATTCTCTTGAAGATCAGACAAATTCCATTGTCGCCGCACAAAAAGATGCAGTGGAAGAATTTAAGAATGTTCTAGATGTAAAAATCGACGCGATTGATGAAAAATTAAACGAGCATGAAACAAAGTTTGAGGAAATTAACAAAACGTTTCAAAAACACGAGACAAACATCGAGAACATAGCTAAAGAGCTCGGAACAAACATCAAGAATATAACTAAAGAGCTCGAAATAGTCAAGAAACAGAAGGCTCGGGAATATTCTGCTGACTGCCCAAGAAAGAAGGAGATGCAGCCACCCGTTTTTGATGGTCAAACATCGTGGCCGATTTATCGGAGACAGTTCGAAGCAGCTGCAACGACCAATGGATGGGACGACGAGGATAAGTCGATTGCATTAACGCTCGCATTACGAGGTACAGCTGCAGAATTGCTTCAAACTATCTCCGAAGAAAAACAACGCGACTACGAGACTTTGGTGAAGGCTATTGAGATGCGATTTGGTGACGACCACATGCAGCAAGTGTATAGGGTACAACTGCGCAGTAGAATCCAGAAGAGGGGAGAAACACTCCAGCAACTGCAAGCTGATATCGAACGGCTAGCGCACTTGTCTTATCCCAATGCCGGCGAGGATGTCATCAATGAAATGGCTATTGAGGCATTTACACAAGCCATAGAGGACAGACAACTGCAGATGGCTCTACGAATGGCTGGAAAGAGAACTCTTCCTGAGGCACTGGCATTTGCCTTAACCATGAGAGCTGCTGACCAAGCATCTCAAGGATTTCACCGCGTGAGAGAAATGACATCCGTTGAATGCTCGTGCCAGAGAACAGAAGTAGTCGACCGTAACAGTTCTCGAAGGGGACCGATCCGTTGCTGGAACTGAAACAAAATTGGACATCTACAACGACAGTGCAGAGCCGAACGTAGACAGGGCAGTTGTCCACATTGCAGAGCTAGGAACGAGGAGGCGTTTGAGCGTTCGACGGATGGAACATCACAAAGCCATCAGTCGGGAAACGAGTAAGAACCAACTTCGCGGGGCAGAAGCTGGTTTCTGGAATCGACGCCCCCAGGACCACAATTCAGGTTTCCCAGACCAAACGATGTAATAGGAGCCTGACAGTGGAAGCCCATATCGGCCAGAAAAAGTATGTGGCTACAATCGATACAGGTGCCACCGCTTCCATAGTCAGAAGGGACATCGTTCGCCAATCTTGGCTGCACAACACCAGCAGCTACTGTCTGAAAACAGCAACTGGAGCAACAGCAAAGGTGTATGGTGAGGTACTCTTGACGATAAACCTTGCAGGAATAGTCTTCTCCCATGCATTCTTAGTGGCTGATATATGTGACGAATGCATCATCGGAATCGACTTCATGAAGACGCATGATATAGTAATCGACATCGGTTCGCAAGTTATAAAGTACAAGAACGTCGAGATTCCGATGGTTTACGGGAACGAGAACGTCGCAACTCTACGGACAGTTGTAAGTGAGGACGAAATATTACCACCTTCGTCAGAGACAGTTATTTGGACGAAGCTGGAAGGTGATCCTGGGAGCCACCGATTCTACCTAGTCGAGTCACATCCAGAAAATTATTATCAGAGCTATATTGTCGGAAAGATGCTGGTTGAACCCAAAAACAACATGGTTCCCGTTCGTGTCCTCAATGTGGAACACAAAAGCGTGAAACTAAAGCAAGGAGAAGTGATTGGAAAGTGCGTACCAATTACTGCGGTCACAAAGTTGTCCAATGCAAGTGATGTGAAACCGGCTAGACCAACGGAGATATCGGAAATGAAAAAGAATATACTCGGAGAGTGCGAGCTGGATCAGGAGCAGCGGTCCATGGCAGGTAGTTTAATCAACGAGTTCGCTGATATATTTGCTTCGCAGAACAGCGAGTATGGCCGAACACATCACGTACAACACCGAATCGACACCGGAGATGCGAGACCGATTCGTCAGCCTCCCCGACGACTACCATTGGCTAAGCAGACGGAGGTTGCAGAAATGGTTTCGACGATGGAAAAGGAAGGACTGATTGAAAGCTCAAAAAGTCCGTGGGCATCGCCGGTCGTCCTGGTCAAGAAGAAAGACGGAAGTACGAGATTCTGCGTGGACTATCGCCAACTCAACAACGTCACCAAGAAGGATAGCTACCCCCTTCCAAGAATTGACGACACCCTGGACACACTATCTGGAGCCAAATGGTTTTCGACTCTTGATCTGAAGAGTGGCTACTGGCAAGTGCAGATCCATCCAGAAGACCGCGAGAAGACAGCATTCACAGCAGGAAACGGGCTTTGGCAGTTTACAGTAATGCCATTTGGACTGTGCAATGCTCCAGCTACCTTTGAACGTCTAATGGAGCGCGTTCTGCTGGGACTAACGTGGAAAACCTGCTTGGTCTACCTGGACGATGTCATCGTAGTAGGAAAAACATTTAACGAACATCGAGATAACCTTAAGGAGGTGTTCCAAAGGCTACGAAGTGCGCAACTAAAACTTAACCCGAAGAAGTGTTCCTTATTTAGACCAGAAGTGAAGTACCTCGGGCACATCATCTCTTCCAAAGGAGTCAAGACCGATCCGGAGAAGGTCGATGCAGTGAAAAACTGGCCGGTACCCAAAGACAAACATCAACTGAGAAGCTTCCTGGGATTTGCGACCTATTACAGACGATTTGTAAAGGACTTTGCCAGGATCGCAAAGAGCTTGCATCAACTGACAGAAAAAGGCAAACAATTCAAATGGTCAGGTGAGTGCGAAAAGAGCTTCAAGGAACTTAAACAACAGTTGTGCAACGCCCCCATACTAGCGTACCCCACCCCTGGGAAAACATTTATTGTGGATGCAGACGCTAGTAATGTGGGAATTGGAGCCGTCCTTTCCCAGGTGCACGATGGCCAAGAGAAAGTAGTTTCCTACTTCAGCAAAGTTCTCTCAAGGCCAGAAAGGAACTACTGTGTTACCAGGCGCGAACTCCTTGCTTTGGTATTGGCAACAAAACATTTCCATAAGTACCTTTATGGGCGGAAATTCATCCTCCGCACAGATCATGCATCTTTAAAGTGGCTGCTGCACTTTAAGAATCCTGAAGGCCAAGTCGCAAGGTGGATCGAACGGCTGCAGATGTACGACTACGAAATACAACATCGAAAGGGAAGTCTTCACTCTAATGCAGACGCTCTCTCACGTCGACCATGCAAAGCAAATTGCAAACATTGCTTACGACACGAGGAAAAAGATGTCGCGTCCGTTCAAAGGGTGAGAGCTATGCCCATTGGTGGCTGGAGTGTGCGGGAAATACGGGAGGCTCAAAGGGAAGATCCGGATATCGAACCGATTATCGCCTGGAAGGAGCATGAGGGAAAACCAGACTGGCAGGAGATATCAAATAGGAGCCCCGAGCTGAAGGCATACTGGGCGCAGTGGGACTCCCTTCACGTACAAGACGGCATTCTAAAAAGAAGATGGGAAAGCCCGGATGGAAAGTCGTTCGTAATGCAGCTTGTTGTACCCAGGTCAAAGGTTATGGAAGTGCTCAGGGAATTGCATGATGGAGTGTCTGGAGGCCATTTGGGAATCAATAAAACGCTCGAAAAAGTGCGGGAACGCTTTTATTGGATTCATTCAAGGGAGGACGTTGAAACTTGGTGCAGGAAATGCGTTACATGTGCGGCCAGCAAAGGTCCGAGACTGAAAGTCCGTGGCAAAATGCATCAATACAATGTTGGAGCCCCTTTCGAAAGAATAGCAGTTGATATTGCGGGACCGTTTCCTGAAACAAACAATGGCAATCGTTACATCCTCGTTGTTATGGACTATTTCAGTAAGTGGCCTGAAGCATTTGCTATCCCAAATCAAAGGATTCCAGGAAGGAGATCTGGTATGGCTATATAACCCTCATCGAAGGAAAGGGTTATCGCCTAAGTTGCAACAAGACTGGGAAGGGCCCTATGCAATCGTAAAGCGCATCAACGACGTTGTCTATCGCATCCAACGAGGAAGAGGCAAGCTGAAAGTCGTTCATGTGGATCGTCTTCATCGTTATAATGGTGAAAATGTTAACGAGTTTGTTCGGGACGAACAAGTTTAAGAGGGGGACATTGTGGTGTGGAATGTATCGTGTAACCTAAAATGGTGAAGTGAAAACAACCCCTTAGTCACCAAACAAGTTCCACCCAAGTGTCACTTCCAATTGGAGACTGGAACCTGTCAAGTAAATGTATTTCACCACTGAACCTTGTTCTAGAACCACTTAGAATTAGCTAGAAAGTTCTCGTCAGATGGCGGAGCGGGTATAAAAGGACAGCTTATAGAAGAGGGCGACACAGTTGATTTATAAAAGTGATTAGTTAAAGTTCGAGATAGTAATAGTTTGTGAAGATAAATAAGTGAAAAGTAATAGAGTAAATTAAGTGATTGGTTTGAAACGTTGAAGAATTGTTTAAGTAATAGTGTTCTGGTACTTAATAAGTGAAATATTAGAATAGTCGATAAAAGTGTAATAAAAGTGAATTTTATTAGAGAAGTTAAACGGAATAGTGTTTTATCTTTACGAATCCCAGCCTGAATGTAACAGTATTATGCAAGACAACTCTTTTCAGTTGTCTTTAAAAAATAAATTGCCATCTTTTAGGAGCATATTGAAAATCGAAATCAGCTGTTAAATGTCAATTTTGTGAATTTATTTGTGGAAATTGAAATCGAACGAAGAAGTATTTGCAATTAAAACGAAAACGTTAAGAAAAAAAAACAATGGAAAGTAGTTTTGATTTATTTTTTGGTGACTTGGAGGAGGAAGATTAGAGTTCACTGAATCTATTACGATTCTGTATCCAAACCTGCAAAAATATTTTGTTGGTAGAAAAATTCTTATATCGCATCATTAACGAACCCTTTGCCATTCTTTTCCGCTCCCGATACTGTTGAGCTCCAAATCTATTTTTGATGAACCAAACTGTCCTTTACCCCTGACAAGATTAGGTTGATCTTGTAAAATTCCTATCAGCCGATCAAACTGCACTGGTTTGGCGACTTTTAAACATTTAAAAATACCTCGAAAAATACACATTCTATTACTCTTTTTTAATTCTTATTCCTACTTACGTTTTTTGTCCATAATTCAATAAAAAAAGGTGATCCTTTTTGTTCGCAAAATGCTACACAACTGATAATAAGCAGTTGTCTGATTTTGACATTCAGGACAACTCCAACACAACTCAGTTGTCTTCTATAATACATATACACAACTGAAAAGGCAACCATTTTATTAGTTGTCTACTCATAGGATGATGGTTGTCCTTTGACAGACAACTAGTTGTTATCGATAATCCCAATTGGAGAAAGACAACCTTGTTTCGGTTGTAGTTGTCTTCCGTAATAGGGGCATTAAGCTTGCCACTGCTCTTCGTTTCGTAGCAGAAGGAAGTTACCAGAAGTGCAGTGGTAATGACTTCAATTTAGGAATGGCCCAGCCGACAGTTTCGGTTGTTTTAAAGGAAGTACTGGGTGTGTTGGAGAACCGGATTTGTCCAAACTGGATCAAGGCTGAGCTGACAAATGAAGAGCAAAGCGCTTCAAAGTTATATTTTTACCAAAAAACTGGATTTTCGGGAGTTATAGGATGCGTAGATGGGACACACGTCCGAATAATAGCACCAGCAAAAAATCTTCAACATCTATATTTGAATCGATAAGGTTATTACAGCATGAATGTGATGATTGTAAGTATATTACAGATCTATGCTACTCCTCCTATAACAACAACATTTTTTTTGGAAAGGTTTGTGATCACAAAATGAATGTTCGGTTTGTGGACTCGAGATATCCTGGTGCAAATCACGATTCATTCATATGGAATTCAAGCGAGTATAAGCTTATGTTAGGTAGAATGAGTGATAACTCATGGATTTTGGGTTATAAATGTTTTCTGTATTATGTAAAAATGTTTATTTAACATTTTCTAAATTATGTAGGAGATGCTGGGTATCCTCTTGAGCAACATTTAATGACGCCTTTTCGCTCAACTACTAGTGGAACCCCAGAATCCCGTTTCAACACAATTCACGCGCAGGCAAGGAACATTGTAGAGAGAACGATTGGCGTATTGAAAAACAAATTCAGATGTCTTATTTCTGCTCGAGGACTGCTTTACAAGCCTGAAAGAGCTGCACAATTTGTGAACGCATGTTGTGCTTTACACAACATCAGTCAACATTATAAAGTTGCATATCCGGATGGAATGCTATATGCAGATACCTCGGCAGATACAGATGATGTAAATTTTCAAGAAATCGATGATGCTGCAAACACGCGGAATGAAACAGGAGCACTAGCTATAAGAAATAATAAAATGCACTCTCTGTAACAAAAACAAAACACTTCCCTTTAATCTGATTAACAAGAGTAAAAATTAAATTAATTGATAAAAAACACTTAAACTGTCTTAAATCATTTAAAACTAACAAAAAAAAGAAAATAATTCAGTCTTTAAAGGCTTAAAACTAGAAAAAATAAAGAAAACAATTCATTCAATAGGCTTACTACTACAAAAAAAGAAAATAATTCAGTCTTTAAAGGCTTAAAACTAGAAAAAATAAAGAAAACAATTCATTCAATAGGCTTACTACTACAAAAAAAGAAAATAATTCAGTCTTAAAAGGCTTAAAACTAGAAAAAATAAAGAAAACAATTCATTCAATAGGCTTACTACTACAAAAAAAGAAAATGTCTTTAAAGGCTTAAAACTAGAAAAAAAAATAAAGAAAACAATTCATTCAATAGGCTTACTACTACAAAAAAATAATTCAGTCAAAGGCTTAAAACTACAAAAAGGAAACAGTTTAGTTATTCCTTAATTTAATTGGATGTCAAGCAGTTCAATTTTATTTTTTTAAGTTGTACGTTTAAAAACTGTTTCCGTTTTAAACCAAATGTTTTTGTTTTAAGTTCTAATGCCTTTTGGTGTATCTCGACCTCTTTTTTTGTTTAGAACATAGTTTTTGTAGTTATTTTTTTCAATTTCCCTAATTGTTTTGAGCATATTCGTTTGGTTGTCTGTTTGCGTTTTGAGGTAGGCAAAGGGTACTTCTCTTATCTGGATAGAGAGAGAGGTAACGGGCGTAACGAACCCGCGGACCCTAGTCATTTAAACCCAGAAGCGTCTGACCCATAATGGGCGGCTCGCTGGTCAGCGTCTGTTCTCCATGTTAGGAGCGGCTGTGCTTGCAAAAGTTTAAACTTTTCACAAAAGTTAAAATAAAAAGCTATGTATATGCAATGAACAAAACAAATGATAGTAATACCCCAGGTGGTATGCCAGTTACACTGGTAAATCCACTCTCTTCGGAGGTCGGTTCCATGGATTCTGGGGGGGACCATTTATTGCTAAGCAACGACCCATTTGGGAGAAGTAAAAGGGTAGAAAGAACACCTCCATCTAAAAAAGAAGAAAGTAGTAAAACACTGAAGGCTAAATATCTAGAAGCCTGTGAAGAAAGAGATGGGTATAAGCAACTCAATGAGACACTGCTTAAGGAAATAAATAATCTTAAGCAAGAGTTGCAATTGTTGAAGGAAGAATTCAAAAACCAAAAAAAAGTGAATGTCCAACCTGTCGAGTTCTCGACTGACGAAGAGGAACTTAGAAAAGAGACAGAAGGACATCGTCACAAGGGGAATAAAAATAAAAAACGCAAAATGAGTGCATCCCCAAAAGTCTCACCAACAAAAGAAAGCTGCACAGTCACTGTGTATGCTTCAGACAAAGAAAATCAAACACAAAATCCAACCAAGCCCCCACCAATTATAGCGCTGCAAGTAAATAAGTATGAAAGCTTGGCCAAAGTATTGGAGGAAAATAAAATTAAAGCTAGTACAGCGCTAATAAACAAAAATGACATCAAAATCAATGTGGTTGAAGAAGAGGGATACAGAAGCCTCACTAAAATACTAAACCAAAAAAAGGTGCAGTGGTATTCTTATGAGAATAAGCAGACCAGGCCTTTGAAGGTTGTAGTGAAAAGACTGCAATATTCATGCTCACCGGAAAGCATAAAAAAAGAGCTAAAAGACCGAGGCTTTAAAATCTTGGAAGTTGTAAATATGCTTAAATTTAGAAGCAAAGTACCACTACCAATGTTTACACTCAGTTTTGAGCATGACGAAGATAAGAAAAAAGTATATGAAATTAAAAATATACTTGGGATGCAAGTTGAGATTCATACCCTACGTAAATCGAAACAAGTACCCCAATGCAAAAATTGTCAAAAATATGGGCACACACATAGATACTGCAGCTCAAATCCAAGATGTGTGAAATGTGCAGGAAGTCACCACACCAAGGAATGTAGGAAGAAAGAAAATGAACACACTAAATGTGTAAACTGCAATGAAAACCATCCTGCTAGCTACTGTGTCGCAGTGGCTTAGTGTGTTGGACTACTAAGCTAGGGGTCCAGGTTCGAGTCCCGCAAAAACCCAAATTCCAACTCAGGGTTTTTTTCACTGCGCCACCTCTCGCGAACGTCTGACAAACATCCGAGAGTATATAACTGTCATGAAAGAGCTTCTCAATCGGCCCGTTTGGAACCGGCATAAAATTGTAGATCCCTTCCATTCGTTCCAAAAATTAAAAACTCACACAAAACGAATGGTTGCGAGAAGCTAGGCCCTGATGGGTCCCTACAGACCTGTTGCGCCAACTATTATTATTATTATTTTTAGCTACAGAGGTTGTTTAGTTGCAAAAGAAATCCAACTTGCAAGGGTCAAAAAGCTAAAGAAACAAAAAAAAGCTCAGATAAGGAAGAGCAAAAAGTCAAAAAGGACTCACAAAAGAGCCCACAGAAAGAAAAGCCTAAAGACGAAAAGATAATCAAAAAGGTCCCGAAACAAAATACAGCGGGTCCAAAAATGACATATGCTGAGCATAATAAATAACCAAGCAGATACAACGATAAGACGGAAAGTAGAGCCAAACACTGGAATGGAAAATCTCATGAAACAAATCCTAAACAGGATTGGCCTTATGGAAAAATCGAATAAAACGATATTAGATAGAATATCGTTGTTAGAGAGACAGAACAGCAACAAAAAAGCTGTGCCAAAAAGACAAACATGATGGATAAAATAAAAATTCTTGAATGGAATGCTAATGGTATCGAGAGTCGCAAGGACGAGATGAAAGTGGCTCTTGACATACACCAGATAGATATATGTCTCATTTCAGAGACACACTTGAAATTGATAACTAATTTTAAACTGCAAGGATATGAATTATATCACTCCCCACATCCTCACAGCTGTGCAAAAGGTGGGGCTGCAGTGTTAATTAAGAATACAATAAAACACCATATAGAAGCAAAATTCCAATCATGTGCCATCCAAGGAATTTCCATAAGTGTAGAAACGAGTAATGGGCAAATATCTGTTGCAGCAGTATACTGCTCTCCTAGCTATAGGCTAAAGAAAAATGATTTTAAAAGTCTTTTCCGCATATTTCACAATCGATTAATCGCGGGAGGGGATTTTAATGCCAAGAATAAATATTGGGGATCTAGGTTAACAAACACTAGAGGCAGAGAATTATATGAAACTATTAAAGAAGTCGGCGGCAAATATCACTCAACGGGGAAACCTACCTACTGGCCTACAGATAGGAATAAAACCCCAGATCTTGTAGACTTCTTTATATCCAAAAATATATCCTCAAATAGAATAAATATAGAAGAAGGCCCTGATCTTCAATCAGATCATTCCTCAATACTTCTTACACTTGGTGATAAAATAATAATAAAAGAACATAGCCCTAAACTAGTTGATAGACTGACTGATTGGAACCACTTCAGGCAGAAGTTGGAAGAATGTATCCAATTATCATCAGCTATTCAAACAGAAGATCAACTAGAAGAAGCAGTGCAAATATTTACACTGGATATACAAAAGGCTGCATGGGCTGCAACTCCCCAAAGAACAAACAAAATTAAACAAAACTCTTATCCGCGTGAAATATGTCAAATTATTACAGAAAAGAGGAAAGCTAGAAAACGCTGGCAACAGACAAGGGCGCCAAGCGACAAAACCACACTGAACAACTTAAATAATAAGCTCAGAAAATCTATAAGAGAATTTAATAACGAGTCTTTAAAAACGTATCTTAGGAGTTTAACAAATGATGCTAGTACAGACTACTCGCTCTGGAAGGCAGCAAAGAAAATGAACAGGCCAATAGCTCACATTCCGCCAGTAAAAACCAGAGAAGGTAACTGGGCAAAAAGCAGTCAAGAAAAAGCAAATACTTTTGCAGAGTACCTTGAGAACGTCTTCAAACCTTATGAAGATAAAGATTATCAAGGAAACGAAGAAACGTGCGAAGAAGACAGACCTATTCGGCCGGTAACAGCTAAAGAACTTGCCAAAGAAATCAAAGAAGGCATAAACATAAAAAAAGCCCCAGGGTTCGATTTAATCACAGGGGAAATTTTAAAACTATTTCCTCGAAAAGGTTTAAAAAAACTAGCGCAGATTATAAATGCTGCATTTAAATTAAGATATGTGCCAAACATGTGGAAGGTCGCGGAGGTAATAATGATACCAAAACCAGGTAAACCACCTAGCGAAGTAGCCTCATATCGCCCAATATCGATACTACCAATGTTGTCCAAGCTATTCAAAAAAATGCTGGCAAAACGTCTGCAAAAAATTATTGATGAATAATCGCTACTTCCAAGTCATCAATTTGGGTTTAGAAACAAGCACTCTACAATTGATCAGGTGCATAGAATCACAGATAAAATCGAAAAAGCATTTGAAGAGAAAAATGTGTGCTCTACAGTATTTCTTGATATAGCACAAGCTTTCGATAAAGTCTGGCACAAAGGACTGATACACAAACTACAAAAGCAACTGCCGAAGCAGTATTCGACCATTCTGGAGTCTTATATATCAGATCGATTCTTCAGAATTAAGCAAGATACAGAGTGTTCAGAGTGAGATTAAAGCTGGTGTACCGCAAGGCAGTGTGCTAGGTCCAGTCTTATACCTACTCTTCACTAGCGATTTGCCTGAAAGTGTAGAAACCACCATAGCTACTTTTGCAGATGACACAGCCGTCCTTGTTGTGGGAGCAACTGTCGAAATAGCAACAAAAAAGCTTCAGACGGCAATAAACAATATTTCAGAATGGACTAAGAAATGGCAGATTAGATTAAATGACCTTAAGTCAGTCCATATTAATTTTACGTATAAAAACGTACCACACATTCCAGTCTACATTAGCAACAATGTAGTAGAATTTTCTAACACAGCTAAATATCTACGCATGACTCTAGACGCTAAACTGCGTTGGAAAGCGCACGTTAAGAAAAAAAAGATGAGTTGAACATGCGATACAGTAAAATGTATTGGCTTATTGGGAGATACTCATCCCTGTCCAACTACAATAAGTTATTGCTATACAAGCAAGTTCTAAAACCAGTATGGACCTACGGGCTCCAATTGTGGGCATGTACATGCCAAACAAACTTACAAAAAATTCAGGTTTTTCAAAATAAAGTACTAAGGAACATAGTTAATGCACCTTGGTACATACGCAACGCCGATCTGCATAGGGATCTAAATGTTGAAATGGTTGAGGATGAGGTTAAGAAGGTTGCTCGTAGGCATAGAAATCGGCTTCTCAACCACGTAAACACAGAAATAACAGAACTTTTAAATAATGACAATGTAATCAGGAGACTGAGACGGATTAAACCTCTTGATCTGTAAGATTTAGCTAGGGCTAAGAAATTAGGTATAAATTTCAAACAAAACAAGTTTAAAAATCCGACAAACGGCGGATTTATCTCTTTAAATGCAATCTGTAGGTGCAATCTTATTTCGGGATGGCTTATGCCAGTCCGCGGGAGTTTTTTTAGATGAGTTAAAGTCCATCACTATTGCAGAAGCATCCCTCGCGTATAGCTCTGCAATGTCTTTCGATGATTTTTTACTTCCAGCGAATTCCCAACAACACAAAAAAAAAAAAAAAAATGCCTTTTGGTGTATCTCGACCTCTTTTTTTGTTTAGAACATAGTTTTTGTAGTTAATTTTTTCAATTTCCCTAATTGTTTTGAGCATATTTGTTTGGTTGTCTGTTTGCGTTTTGAGGTAGGCAATTCGCTCTTCCTAAATCTTGTTCATCGGTATTCTCCTGTTTGGTGGTGCTCTTAGAGATTGAGCGGATGTAGAAGCTACCACAGGATCTTGACGTTGAACTTCCGGTTGCACGTTCTCTTCGTCGCTTGAACTCTCGTCTTCGAAGAGCTGGCTTGCCGTTGCCGCTGACTGGTGAAAGCCGAAGGTCGAACCAGTTGGGTTGACCGCACTTTGCAGCTCCACCAACCCTATCACACTTTCTTCCATTTGGCTTAAACTCACCTGCTCCGATGGACCACCCCCGGTTGTTTTCAGGCTTTGTTTATTCTTGGCCACTTTTCTTTTCAAGTTGGCCTTGTAATGTATCCAAACCTGAAAAAATATTTTGTATGTAGAAAAATTCTTATTCCGCATCATTAACGAACCCTTTGCCATTCTTTTCCGCTCCTTGAAGGTGGCCCGATACTGTTCAGCTCCAAAGCTATTTTCTCCCAATCTTCGTCAATTTTTTTTTTTAGGAACCAAACTGTCCTTTACCCCTGGCCAGATTAGGTTGATCATGCAATATTCCTATCAGGCGATCAAACTGCGCTGGTTTGGTGACTTTTAAACTTTTAAAAACACACATTCTATTATCGTTTTTTATTTCTTATTCCTACTCACGTTTTTTTGTCCATAATTCAGTAAAAAAAAGGTGATCCTTATCGTTCGCAAAATGCAACACAACTGATAATAAGCAGTTGTCTGATTTTGACATTCAGGACAACTCCAACACAACTCAGTTGTCTTCTATAATACATACACACAACTGAAAAGGCAACCATTTTATTAGTTGTCTACTTATAGGATGATGGTTGTCCTTTGACAGACAACTAGTTGTTATCGATAATACCAATTGGAGAAAGACAACCTTGATTTGGTTGCAGTTGTCTTCCGTAATAGGGGCATAAAGTTGAATTGGGTGTGCTCGTCTGATAAACGGCGAACGCACTGACGAAGTCGAATTTGGGTGTGCTCGTCTAATTGACGACGAAAGCACTGACGAAGTAAAGATGAATTCCGATTTGGGGTGGTCGTCCAGTTGAGGCGACGCACTGAATTAAAGTTGAGTTGGGTGTGCTCGTCTGATAAACGGCGAAAGCACTGACGAAGTAAAGATGAGCAAATGAAAATCAATTTTATGATGGCGACGAAGAAACTGATCACGACTGCGATGAATAAATGGCTTTTAATCCGGCTCGAAGGAACAAAATGTTGAGGTGTTGTGGAGAGCCATTCCTCACGCTAGTGCCACTGAGATTTCTTGTCGCGCGAACCAAAAAAAAGATTAAAACTCCGCCATGGAAAAACTTTTATTACTTTAGAAGCTAATTTTTGATAATATTAAAATAAATATTAAAAGCAATACCAAAAATGAATTTACAAATTATAACGTATTTTAAGTTAATCTAGCCCAACCAAGCGCGTGTAAAAATCAAACGAAAAAGAGAGCGATTTGCAAAAAATGCCAAACTATATACTCTTGGCAAAAATGCTAGGAAATGTATGCAAGGAAAAATCAGCTTAAACTCAGCGCAGTGGCTTGCGGCTAACGAATTGTAGTAGAATAATGGCGGAAGGCCCAAGTTACATTTTTCGAATTTTACACTTACATATGTCGTTTTCGATTTGACAAAAAATCAATTTTTTTTTTGATCGAGATTGCTTTTCATGTTCTATTTGCCACAAAAATCAATTTTTTTTTTTGATCTCAGATCACTTTTCAGAAATCTCAATTTTTCCTCAGATTTTACACATACTTTCACTAACACCAATGTTTATGACACACAGCGTCGGTTACGAATTGTTTATCGTTGGAACGATTGCTCTTTTAACTGAATTATTTATTTAACGCGTATGGGATCGAGTTTTTATATTAAATACTTTCGAAATGCAGTACTATAAATGTGTGAAAATCAATTGAAATGGATTTCGAGTGCAAGTGCAAATATGTTTTTTTTTTTGCCGCCAACTCAATACACACACATACCAATATAATTCAGATTTTATGTTCGATTTGGCAGCAGAAATCTGAAATCTCAGATCAAAATCTGAAAAGCCAAATCGAAAACGACATTAAACAATACCACAAGTCCACAAGTGCCAACCGACACGCCCATCCTCTCTTTTATTTCATGACAAAACCAAAACCCACCACTATTCATGCCGTATGCAAAATTCCTCACGCTGATGTCGTACACAATGCATGGTAATGCAATTGCTTGTGCGCGGAGGCTCCTCCCACTTTTGGCAAACAAGGAAATTTGCTCTGGGAACTGGGATGATGGTGAAAAGGGGTCGGGTGCAACTCATACCCAGACGATTCATCCCCTGCCAAATTTGCCACCTAGCGCCATCTACATCGCAACTTTACAACTAACAACCAATAATCTCATCACTCACCTTTAGAATATGGTGTTACCATATCAATCGTGAATTATGTTGAGTGCTTGATTAAAGTTTCTTTAATAATTATATTTGTGGAATTTGGAAATATATGTTGGAAAAAGGTAGGTAAAAAATGCATGTAATGTTAAGTAGAAGGTATAAGGGTGGGAAATGTTTTATGTGTGTTGTAAATGAAATGGAGTTATGCGATTCCAAGACGGTTAATATGGTTAATATTATAAATTTATTTCTATCAACCTAAAAAAAAAATTTTTTTCGCGCGAATTTTTTACTTTTATTTTCTCAAATTCTCTGAAGCTAAAAGTCAATTTCTTTTCTCAAAAACTTATTATTTTAACTTTAGAAAATATGAGAAAATAAACGACAAATATTCGCAAAAATATTCATCCTCACAAGTGTGTCCGTATTCATAAGTGAATATAACCTGCCTACTCTATTTTACAAAATGATTGACAAGCCACCACCAAACTTCGAATAAATATTGATTTGCAATATGGTAACACTTATTTTTGACACTAAATGCCATAAACTACAACTCGAACGATAAGGGTGAGTAGTAAGAAGGTAAGTGTCCAGTTGTAATGTTGGGATGTAGATGTCGCTAGGTGCGGGGTATGAGTAGTCGGGGTATGAGTTGCGATGACACCGGTGAAAAGAGATCTGGGCAGTGTTGCCAGGTATAAAAAGGGAAATATCGATGGAAACAAAAAAAAAATATAAAAAATGTTCCTTTTTCAGAAGATTTCTTCTGCGCCATCTGCTGTCTTCGCTGAGCTGTGCTTGACATCTAATGTCGTTTTCCATTGAGACCAAAAATCATTTTTTTTTCTTTTGATCTAATGTCGGTTTTGATTTGGCTTTTCAAATTTTGATCTGAGATTTCAGATGTCTGTTGCCAAATCGAACATGAAATCTGAATTATATTGGTATGTGTGTGTATTGAGTTGGCGGCAATAAATAACATTTTTGCACTTGCACTCGAAATCCATTTCAATTGATTTTCACACATTTATAGTACTGCATTTCGAAATGATTTAATATAAAAACTCCATCTCATACGCGTTAAATAAATAATTCAGTTAAAAAAGCAATCCTTCCAACGATAAACAATTCGTAACCGACGCTGTGTGTCATAAACATTGGTGTTAGTGAGAGTATGTGTAAAATCTGAGGAAAAATTGATATTTCTCAAAAGTGATCTGAGATAAAAAAAAAGATTGATTTTTGTGGCAAATCAAACATGAAAAGCAACCTCGATCAAAAAAAAATTTTTTTTTGTTAAATCGAAAACGACATATGTAAATCACTTTTCATGTTCCATTGGGACAAAAAATCAATCTTTTTTTCGATTCAGAGCACTTTTTGCAGATCTCGATATTTTTTCATATCTACACACACTGTGACAATACCAATATACTACGCACAGCTGTTTTACGTCATTTTAAGAATTTTGCTTTCAAGACAAACGGGCGAATTTTCGTGAAAACCAAAATAACGAAATACATAAACTGCCATGGATATAATTTAAGAGGAATTGTTATCTTCATAGTCTTCCTCGTTATCTGAAGACTATGAATCACCAAAAATACTCCATCAAGTCGATATCCATTTGTGATTTTTGAAAAAACAAATGCAATTTGAACAGCTGATATTGCTGCCAAATAACGCACTAATACATTTACAAAAGCAGATCAATTTCGTTGCATGTTCCATTCGATATGATCAAGATATCTGATGGTTCCAATGGAAAACGACATAAATGTCAGGTCGATTCCTCTTTTCTTTTTTAATTCTTTCATTCCTTCTTTGCCTATGGGCAAATAAACACGTTTACTTTTTCTAACAAAAAACTAACTCTGCGTTTAATTTCATCTTGCATTGTAACAAAAACTTCACTAGCAAGGCTTTCGAGGTTGTATCGAGAGTGTCGTGGTAAAATTCTACATTGCTTATGACATCCTCGTCACACCTAAGGGTTGGCAATTTTTGGGCTAAACTAAAACTGAAATATTCGGTCATTGCGGCGGTTTGTGGCGTTATGTTAGCATCTTTACTCTCGGTAATTAATAATTCAATATTCCGTTCTATTAGTAGGTAAACTATTCCTGACTATTCGTTCTGATTCCTTTTTGAAGCTTTCTGCTGTAGCTATTATGCTTGTTAGATTGGCTCTCTGTATCTCGGTAATGGATTCCTGATCAATGCTATCAAGGTGTTCTTTGAATGTAATCTAAAGCCTTTCATTCTGCCCTAATTTGTTATGGACGCTTTCTTCAGTACTTGTTCTATTAGGCGATTTCTTCAGGCTGGTGAGGCATTGCTTAAGTGCATCTTCAGCTTCGAGTAATTGAGCAAAGTTCATTTGATGGAACGGCTAAAATAAAAATTTGAGAGGAAACCAGATCATTTCTATTTAGATTATATATATTAACATTATTAACATACATTTTTTTCAAATTAGAAAAGTCATTATTAATACAATTTTATTTGATATTAAAACATTTTTTTTTAATTTTTTACTTTCTTATACCTGGGCAGGTCGTCGCTCTAGTATAGGTACTTGATGGTATCGGCGATGATCTTTCTCCGGTAGTGCTAGAGCCCCAGATATGCTAGTCCAATTACTAGCGCGGTAATAAGGTTAGTAGTAAAACGGCAGCAGTCATGTCCGTCGGCTGTTCCTGTCGGGGGTTAGGGTCCGCAATCAATTGGGGGCCAGTGTTAATAACCTCCTTACTTTCCTGTCCTCCCATCGGACCAGGATTTTAAATGGGCTGCAGTCAGGTCAAAGAGTTTGTCAAAACGTCTCTTCTCTTGCCACTTGCTATTTTCCCGTGCTCGTTGTTCCCTGCGTTTCTCCCTCAGCTGGGTCAGGAACACGTCTCGTGCAGCTTTGGTCTGACCTAGAAGGTTGGCTAGCCGTTTTAATTCGGCTAACTCTTTCGTGCTTGCCGCGCAAGTTAAGTATTGGTCATGAAAATAATTATCAGACCATACTCCATCAAAAATGTTTGCTTGCATTCACCTATATTGGCGTAACGCGGAAGTTGTTATCGTCATCACTTTTGCGTCGACACACAAAAGTGATGACGAACGAATTACGCCACACCGAAAACGAATAAGCCAATGCACTGGGTTAACCTATTGAGAAATAATGGAAATAAATAAACCCAATGCATTCGGCTGACGGGGGGAAAATAAGGTGAATGCAAGCAAATTCAATGGCATTCTTGGACAAGAAGAGTTAGTGTAGAGTAGAAGTAAAAACGGTGCAGCCCTGTGAAGACAACGACCGTTAGTCTAAGGAAACAAGAAATAATACGTAGCAATAAAAGCCTATACGTTATAATTTATTTGGCGCAGTCGGTAGGATCAGGTACAACTATCCTGATCCAAAACGAGAAAGAACGGTTCGCGGTAAAGAAAAACAAAAAATTTTTCCTTAAGCCGAAATCGCGAAGCTCACGACGGTTGTGTACATAAAAGACCAAAGAACGTGAGTCGGTAATAAAGTGAAAAAAAAAAAAATTGTATAATACAAAAACAAAAAGTGTTAAAATGACCGAACAAAATCAGAACGTCGATCCAGAAGTATCTAACCGAGAGATCCTACAGAGCTTAATGGCTATAGTGTCGAGAATGCCGCAGCCAAGCCATGGAAGTAACGTCCTGCGGGAAATACAATACCTACCGGAATTTGATGGAGACCATAACTCCCTAATGCATTTCATTGTCATGGTAGAAAATCATCTTCGGAATACAGCAGGAGACTGTCAAGCCACCTGGAACATCATACAGCAAGTCAAGATCAAAGGACGAGCCATGGACTTACTGCTTATCAACGGAGCTACTTCATGGGGGCAGGCGAAGGACCTATTTAAGCAACATTACAGACCCATCATCAATAACACGGACCTGACAAGAGAAATTGTAAACATGAAAGTAAGTTCGATTTATGACCTAGCAAATAAGTTAGAGTACATATTAGGTAGAGTAAACACGTATATAGTATTTTGTGAAAACCAGGAACAAGAGAAATTACTGTACTACAATATTATAATTAACAGAGTACGAGAGTTAACAATAGGGAACTTAGCAAGAGAAATAAGGAATTTGTACGACATTCACGAAATAAAAAACATCCTATTTTCTTAAATAGGCTATGAAAGTGGAAATTTAAAAATAAGTGAAACAAGTAGACCCACCGCAAACCAGAATAACCAACGTAAGCACCCTAGATATAATGTTCCCAATGACCCCGAAAGCAGACCAATTGCTAGTAATAGTTACAATAATAACCCTAGTAGAGAAAGACATTCGGAACATTTTAGGAATAATAATGGTCAAGGTGGTGGACTTTCGGGGAATGTTAGAAATAATAACTTTAATCAGAACGACCCGAGATTAGCAGGAAATTTAATACAAAATCAGTATCCCCGGCCACAGCCTATGGATACTAACAATGTGCAGACCGACCAAGGGCCCCCTATTCAAGAGATCCATTCATTAGAGCCACCGGTTTTTCTGAATGGAGCCTCGGAAAACTACTGATCTTAGCTACTAACATCCGAAACCAGCGACAGTATATTTTAGTGGATACAGGTAGTGCCGTGACAATAGTGAACACGAATAAACTTGACACCCTATACAATCTTAGAGACCCGAGAAATTGAGATTAGAACTATCAATAGTTCCATAACCCAGTATACCAATATAATACAATTCCCCGTGCCGACCGAATTCGGCTATAGTAACAATACATTTATGAAAGCGTACGTCCAAAGCTTACAAAATAAGAATTATACCATACTCCTAGGCATGGATGTTCTTAAAGAAATCGTAAAAGTCATTGATATCGAACAAGGGAATATAGTTCTAAAAAATAATACCGTTCTGAAGATAGAGCGAGGACAAGACTTGTCTTGCAACTATCTAGAAGAAGGCAATCCTGACTTCGGCAGCCTCAATCGCGAAGAACAATCAGCATTGGCCTCCCTACTAGATGACTTCACAGATATCCAATATCGGGATGGTAATCAGCTAACACACACCTCGACAATAAAGCACGAGATCCGCTTAAGGGAAGATAAGCCAATACACTCAAAATTGTATAGGCTACCAAAGAAACATGAAGATGAAGTCGCTAGGCAAATTATTGATATGGAGTGGCAGGGTATAATCAGGAAGAGTATGAGTAGATACGCTTCCCCAATCGTAGTTGTCGCGAAAAAACCGGGTAGTGACAGACAGTTACAGTATCGCCTTTGTGTCGACTATAGGGCGTTAAATGCAATCACTGAAGATGATAAGTTCCCTTTACCAAATATAGACAATCTCTTTGATAAGTTAGGAAAAGCGATTTATTTTTCAACGTTGGACTTAGCAAAAGGGTACCACCAAATACTAATGCATCCAGATGATATAGCAAAAACTGCATTTATAACTCCACAAGGCCTATACGAATATGTTCGTATGCCTTTCGGGCTTAAAAATGCAACAGCTACCTTTCAGCGTCTTATGAACCACATATTACGAGAATACATAAATAAAGCCTGCGTTGTCTATTTAGACGACATTCTGATATTCTCCACTTCTCTAAAGGAGCATAATGAAGAACCTTAGAGACATTTTTGTAATTCTACAAAAACATAATTTGAAACTGCAAGTTGGCAAATGCTCATTCCTTAAGAAGGAAACCGAGTTCTTAGGTCCCATTCTTACCGAAAAGGGGATAATGCCGAACCCAAATAAAGTAGAGACAATAAAAAACCTCTCACTTCCCCAAACGGAGAAACAACTCAGGAGTTTTTTAGGAGCTTCGGGGTATTACAGAAAGTTCATACAAAACTATGCAAAGATAGCGTACCCAATGACCAGGTACCTTAAAAAAGACACCAAGATAAACGTCAATGACCCCGAATACGTAAATGCGTTCGAGACACTCAAACTTAGCTTGATAACACCCCCAATTCTAAAATTCCCAGAATTTGAGAAACCGTTCCAGCTATATACCGATGCAAGTAACTTCGCAATCGGAGCTGTCCTCACACAAGAAAAACGGCCGGTCTGTTATATTTCAAGGACCCTCAATGAGCACGAAAGAAACTATTCAGTGACGGATAAGGAATTCCTAGCTATTGTGTGGAGTGTATCAAAACTAAGACCCTACCTGTGGGGGAATAAGTTTAAGATCACTACCGACCACCTTCCTATAAAATATACCTGAATAAAAAATATAGTGGTGCTGAGTTCTCCCAGCGCAACCAAAGGTGGTTACTTAAATTGCAGGAATTCGACTATGAGATCGAATATCTCAAGGGACAAGAGAATAGGGTTGCCGACTTTCTAAGCAGACTTGAAGAAGTAAGCTTAGAGGTTAACCAAATGTCGGACGACGAAACAGTCCCTTCAGGAGGTGAGGCACAATTTGATCATATCCCTACCAAGGAAGGTATTGTCAATATATACAAACAACAAATCATTGTAAGTTACGATAAGGGACCAAAAATCGAAACGCTTCATGGTAAGAGAATTTTGTATATTAGAGCTTCAGATTCTATAGGAAGAATAAAGGACCAACTTAAGGGAATGGCCGAAGGAATTATTGGCATTTATGCTGAAGTAAGCGAGCCAGATTATAATCAAATCCAACAAATAATTACAAACCTATACCCAGGGAACAGGAGAACGAAATTTGTGAGATTAACTAAGAGAGTGAGAGATCTAACAACAGAAGAAGAAGCTAGGAAGCAGATATCCATATATCACATTAGAGAGAGTCAGCACTCGGGAATTATAGAATCTTACAACACACTGAAACAGCAAATTTATTACCCCAAACTTACTCGAATAATTACACAGGTAGTAAACAATTGCGATATCTGCCAGAAAGCTAAATACGAGAGGAAACCGATAAAAGACAAATTTAGGTTAACTGAAACTCCTAACCAACCTAATGAAATAATTCATCTAGATATCTACCATTTCCATAAACACATATTCCTAACAATGATTGACAAATTAACAAAGAAGGGTTACGTGTACAGACTTGAAAGTAAGAACCACATCCACAAAACAGACGCTATAACTGAACACCTGACTAGAGTAGGTTCACCTAAACGAGTAATCACAGATAACGAGTTCAACACCGGGTACATTAGAGACTATTTTAGATACCGAAACATCGATGTACACTATACTAAACCAAATTCACATACAGGTAACGCCGACATAGAACGTTTACATAGTACCATAGCCGAGATTTTACTTACGATGAATCAGGAAGAATCAGTAAACACAAAAATGTTTAGAGCTTTTCAGATTTATAACAGAAGATACCATACTGCGATAGGCATGTCTCCAGAACAGGTCTCACCTACAAATTTAGAAGCGGTGGTAGAAAGAATTAAAAGGAAGAAAACAAACGTTATTGTATCGTATTGACATACGAGTTCAAGAAAGAAAACAATTTATATGTATTTATACACAAATACAGAGAAAGAGCATCGTCGTACTACTGCGCGTACGACTGTGTCTCTCTCTTTGTATGACACTTCGCTTCCAACCGTCCAGCAATAAACATGGGTTTTTTTCAGAGCATAGCTCTTTTTTCCCAAACAAAAAAGCAACGTGTTTTATTTTTCCTAATTACTTTTACAGTCCACTAGTATACATTTTGGTCCATGTCGAGCCGGATTTCTGAGCCAACGACCTATGGATAGAGTAAAGTGGAAAAATCTAATAAGTGCAAGCGTAACGGGATAGTGAAAAGTGCCAGCGTGGAAAAACCTAAAAACCTAATTAGTGCAAGCGTGTCGGGATAGTGAAAAGTGCCAGCAATAAAAATAGAAAGAAATTAAAAAATTCCGTGAAAAGTGCCAGTGCAATAAAACCATAAAAAGTGAACATTCTAGAACAATGCCAGCGAAATGGAAAGAAATAAAATTCCGTTGGAATTCGCAGAAAAGTGTGAAGACGCAATAAAAAATTGCAGCCAGCAAAAAATACCCCGAAGAAAAAAACGGCACACAGGCAGATGTGTGCAGCCAGCAAAAAATACCCCGAAGAAAAAACCGCACACAGGCAGATGTGTGTAGCCAGCTAAAAATAGCCTGATGGAAAAAAACGGCACACAGGCAGAAATGAATTACCGCCAGCACCCAACAGACAGCGAAGCAAGCGCACAACCACCACCGCACACACATGCGTACATCGAAAGAGAAGTAAATAAACACAGGTATGCGACCAGCGAGCAAAAGGCAGACCGATTAGGTATGCCAGCCGACTGGTTTTTTCTTGTTCTTTCTTGTTTTCTTTTTTTCAATAGAGTATATAGGTAGATGAAGACCCACGCCGCTCATTGCGAATTGAAATCTCCGACTGCAAGCAACTGCAAGCCATAGCAATATAGCAAGTAGAGCGAGTGTGATTTTTAAAAAGAAAAACGAGTACAGAAATTCTAATATAAAAAAAAGGAAAATAACGAACATTCGAAATGAATAAAAATAAGAAGTAAGTAAAGTGATATGTGCAAGTGAATAAAGTGACAAGGCGAGCAGTGGCAAAAGAGTTCTATAGTGGTGTTTTTGTTGTTTTCCGGGGGTTGTAAAATCCTCGCTGGGATAGTGTTATTGTTTAACGATACGGAGTAGGGGGTTGGTAGTAGCAGCGTGCTTTGATATGATATAGGTCGGAAATGTGCGTTACAATTTTGGATAGATAGCGATGTAGACAGCGAGAAGAATAGCGATAGAGAAAGTGATAGTGATATATTATGAATAGCGATACGGAATAGCAACATGAATAGCGAGCAAGCAAATTTTCGGTGATCGGTGTATCATTCAGAGAGAAGGGACAGCTTTATTTTCTGACATGCGCATGTCAAGGTTAGGTAGCATACAGCTCAGCCAGCATGCTGAATTATCAGAGAAATGAAGTTCAAGGGCAAGCAAAGTTATGAAACACGAAAGCGTGCCTGCAGGTGGAAAGCACAGCCAGCGATGGATTGAAAGAAAATTCAGGAAAGGGATGCTCGTTTTGCCACAGATAAGCGGAAAGAAAAAGCCAGTGAATCAGACAGCTAGATAGAAAGTGTAAGGAAAGGGTTTTGATTAGCTTGAACTCGTTGCCACGGATAGCGAAAGAAGGAATAGCGCAGCCAGTCTCTTGCCAGCTTCTGCTAGCGCAGCCAGCCTTTTGCCAGCCTGTGCTTGCAATTTAATTAAATCAATATATTTATGTTGGACATTATATTTTTTCTTTACAGAAACACAGCCAGTGAGACTGCATTTACGGCGGCCATTTCCGCCATACAGCGCGGAGCCAGCTACCTAGAGAGCGTAAGTTTTTCACTGGAGGACAGCGAGGGACTAACCGTCCGCCTCGAAAGGTTAGAAGGAGCCACCTGGGCAAGATCCATGCCAAGTTACTGGAAGCTGCAGCCAGCGAACGGACAGCAGAAATTGAGGCCAAGCTCATAAAAGCGGAGTCACTATATTGTGACACCAAGGCAGCCCTACGGCGCCGCCTGGGGACGCTAAGGAGCCAGCGAGAAGCCGAACAGCGAGCCAGCGAAGCCAGCGCGATGCCAGCGAATCCACCGACGCCAATAGCGGTCCAGCTGGAGCTACCAATGCAAATTCAGGACATCAAGAACTCGTGGGGGGAATTCGATGGTTCCTTCACGAAATGGCAAGGGTTCCGGGACAGATTTGTAGCAGCTATCCACGGAAACGAGAAGATCACGCCAGCATACAAGTTTTCGTTCCTGCGTAACTCCTTGGTGGGAAAAGCGGCCAGCACGATGGGAGAGTGGCAGCTGACGGACGAAAACTATCTTGAGGCCTGGAGCAGACTCAACCAGCTGTACAATAAGAAGTACTCTATATGCCGGGAGCTCCTGGGGCGTTTTACCGACCTGCCAGCCTTGCCAGCGAACCCGAAAGCGGATGAGCTACAAAGGATGTCCAACGTCACCCATGAGACGTTACGCCAGCTACGTGCACAGGGTATTCCCGTTGAATACTGGGACATGTTCGTAGTGCACATGTTACATGAGCGACTGGACAGCGATACAGCGAAACACTGGGAGCTACAACGCAGCTCTGAGACGCCGACCATAAAGGAGATCTTGGAGTTTCTTGATAAGCAAGCGGCTGCGATGACCCAGCAACCCCACAGCCAGCGTTCCAGACCAGCCGAAGCAGCCAGCAGCTCCCGACCAGCGCGGTCAGAAGTTCGCTTCAGCAAATTCCTGACGGAGCGGGCTGGGCACCGCCAGAGCTTTACGAGCCAACGACCACAAGAGCCAATGCGACCAGCTAGCTATATCGTGAAGCAGCCGACCAGAGCCAGCACCGGAGCCATTCCTCGCCGTCATCATTGCGAGGTCTGCAACGAAGAGCACCAGCTATACAACTGCCAGCAATTCCTCGGATTGAACTTGAGGACTCGGAAGGAATTCATCAGGAACAGAGGTCTATGCGAGAACTGCCTGAAGATTGGGCACGGAATCCACCAATGCTACCAGAGCGGTTGTCCACGCTGCCCTGGCGAGCAGAAGCACAACAGCTGTTTGTGTCCAGCTAAAGGTTTCCAACAGCCAGCAGCCGTGCTAAAGGTAGAAGCAACCAGCGTCAAAAGGAGGTCACACCAGGATTGACTAGCCGTACCAGGATGCAAGCGACGAAAGCTAGCCAATCATTCAGCAGACCAGCAAGCCAGCCAGATAATCAAACAGCCAGCAAGCCAGCGAGCCAGCCAGCCAGCAAGCCAGCAAGCCAACCGGCCAGCCATCAACGATACAATTCCTGTATTAATCAAAAATGAATTCATAAAAAATAAACTGAATACAAATTTGTTTGCCACTTATCTAAATTCTTTCTGTCAGCCCATAGCACAGCTTACAACAGCATTGATGCCAACCGTGGTCGTGAGGATACGATCTGAAGGTATGCTCTCCAATCCAGTACGAGCGCTGTTGGACTCGGGAGCGCAGCCAAATCTGATGTTGCACAGCGTTATACAAGCATGCAATATTCAGCCATCTTCCCCAGCAAAAAAGGTAATAGGGATTGATGGCAATCCTATTACATTACGAAAGTGAGCAATGGTATGCGTAGTACCTTGGTTTGATACCAACGCATGCATTAATGATGAATTTTGGGTTCTGCCAAAAGAAGCCAGTTGGACAGTTTATACTCCGCAAGCAAACGTACAGCCAATAACGGGAACATCCAAGGTTCCATTAGCGGATCCAGCGTATTGGAAAAGAGCCCCATTTGACATACTATTGGGTGTCAGATTCTTCGCAAAATTGTTAGTCAGTTCAATACCAAGAGGCATTGGAGACGTGGTGACGATAAAAACTGCCTTTGGAACAGTGGTTTTCGGTTCTCATCCGATGTACCTAGACAGCGAGACAGGGAAGGTTATGTCAGTTGCAAGGTGCAGTGACATGGACAGCTTGGACAGCCTAGTGAGACAACTCTGGGAGATGGACCAGATTGGATCTCACCCAACCAGAACGAGGGAGGAGCAAGAGGTCGAAGACAATTTCATTCGTACGGCCAAACGTGACAAGGAGGGTCGTTTTGTGGTCACGATCCCATTAAAACCGAATGCCAGCAGAATTGGAAGTTCGAGAGAGACAGCATTAAGAAGATTCATGTATCTAGAGCGAAAACTGAAAAGAGATCCTGTATTAAAGGAAAAATACGTAGATTTCATGCGGGAGTATGAGTCTTACGGACACATGACGAAAGCAAATCGACAGCCGAGAAACAGCGAGCAAGCGTACTATGTTCCACATCATTGCGTTACAAAGAAATTCCGAGTGGTTTTTGACTTTAGTTGCCAAACCAGCAATGGAATCTCACTCAACGAAATACAACAGCTGGGTGAAAAATTACAGCGAGATCTGCCAGAGATAGTGATGCGTTTCAGACGACATCGGATAGCATTCAGTGCCGACATCAAGATGATGTTCAGACAAGTGCGAGTGGCAACCCACCAATGGGATCTGCAGAGAATATTTTGGCGTGAATCGCCAAATGAAAAGCTACAAGAATACTGGTTGACAGTCGTCACCTATGGTATGACATCGTCAGCGCACAATGCTGTACGAGCTGTCATACAGTGCGCAAGGGATGCAAGCGGATCATTCCCGGAGGCAGCGAGAGTAATCGAGAACGACCTATACATGGATGACTGTGTATCAGGCAGCGACAGTGAACAGCAAGCATTCGTGACAGCCAGCGAAGTTGACAGCGTTCTAAAGACTGCGGGTTTTGAATTAAGAAAATGGAAATCGAACAGCGCATGGCTAGCAAACAAGTTTAGCGCGGACAGCGAAAGAACAATGGTTTTCGAGGAAGAAGAGCGAACGAGTGTCTTAGGTCTACAGTGGTTGATCGATTCGGATCAATTCACCTTTATAGTCAAGACACCAGAAATAGCAGGAGAGATCAGCAAGCGGAAAATACTGAGTTGTGTAGCTCAGCTATACGACCCAAACGGATATGTAGCGCCAGTAACAGTGCTGGGGAAGATCCTAATTCAGGATATGTGGAGACTAAGTCTCAGTTGGGATCAAGAAGTACCTGACGAGATGAAACATAGATGGACAGTTATTTGGAAAGGCATTCGGCACCTGGAGCGATTTCGGATAGACAGATGGCTAGGCACCAGCGAAAAAGGGAAAATCCAAGTGCATGGGTTTTCAGATGCATCCACGACAGCATATGGTGCAGTAATATATGTAAGGGTGGAGCAAGCGAATGGACAGACTACGTGCAAGTTAGTAGCAGCTAAGACACGAGTGGCACCACTCAAAACAGTGACAATACCACGTATGGAACTGGCAGCAGCCGAACTGCTAAGCAGACTGATGATGGAGCTACGAACAGCTATGGAATGGACAGCGACGGATTATGTATTGTGGACCGACTCTATGGTCACAATGCATTGGATGCGAAAGCTTCCACGGACTTTAAAGACGTACGTAGCGAATCGGGTAGCAGCAATACAAACAAATACCGATGTGACCAAATGGAGGCATGTCGGCACAAGAGACAATCCAGCGGACTTATTGAGTCGCGGAGTATTGCCAGCAGAATTGTGCAACAACAAGTTGTGGTTACACGGGCCAGCATGGTTGACTAAGGAGGAAACCGAGTGGCCAGCCTGCCCAGTAGAGCAGAAAGAGCCAGCAGCAGCATCGGAAGAGATGCATGTTTGTATAGTAACAAAGTTCAAAGAGAGTATTGGCATTTGGATGCCAGAACAGCAAGCGACAATTACGATAGCAGAATATGCGAGCAAACTGGAAAAGGCGTTAAGCATTCTCGGATACGTGTTCCGATTTGTGAACACTCTGAAAGCAAGGGGAGAGGCGAAGGTACAGCAGCGAGCAAAACGACAGCGGCAATCGAGAAGACAACTAAGGGGCGAGCGTGCCTCGGTGGCACTATCAGCGCAGGAGAGGGTATCTGCTATGCAGTATTTAATCCGGAAAGCGCAAGAGGAAAGCTATAAGAGGGAAATTTCTTCTCTCAAAAGGAACGGACAACTACCAGAAGCCAGTAAAATCGAGTCTCTTAGACCCGTATTTGATAATGAAAACATACTACGTGTTGGTGGGAGACTACATAGAGCAAGCGGAGAATACGAGATGCGTCATCCCGCGATAATTCCTAATGCATCACGATTGGCGTGGTTACTTATTGAGCAAGCGCATCGAATGACAAAACATGGGGGAGTGCAGTTGATGATGCAATCCATCCGCCAGCGATATTGGATTCCGAAGTTACGAAGCCAGCTAAGGAACTACCTACATAAATGTGTAATTTGTGCACGGTACAATTACCGACTTGAGCAGCAACTAATGTCTGACTTGCCAGCGGACAGAGTGCAAGCGGGAAAAGCGTTTCTAAACACTGGTGTCGACTACGCGGGACCATTTACACTCAAGGTGTTGAATCGAGAAGGTCGGCAGGTCGCCCGAAGCAAATCTTGGGTGGCAATTTTTGTTTGCCTGAAAACGAGAGCGGTACATATCGATATCGTCAAGGATCTGACGTCGATGTCTTTCCTTGCCTGCTATGAACGATTTATTAGCAGGCGTGGCAGATGCGAGAGAATGTACAGCGATAACGGCACATCCTTTGTAGGTGCTGCCAAGGAAATCAAGCGAGCGTTCGCCGAATGGAAAGCGAACGATGTATTTAATCGTCTGAGCTTAAAAGGAACTGAATGGAGGTTCATGGTGCCAGCAGCGCCACATCAAGGCGGCATATACGAAGCAGCGGTCAAATCAATGAAGCATCATTTGAAGCGGATAGTTGGACAACGAGTATTGGAGTACGAGCAATTCTCAACATTGCTGATCAGCATAGAAGGCATATTAAATTCACGCCCTCTACATCCATTAAGTGATGATCCAGCGGACATGCAAGCGTTAACGCCAGCGCATTTCTTGGTAGGCGAGCCAATTGTGCTGCCACCACCGATGGCAACAACAGAGCCAGCGAATACGAAAGCGATCAGAATGTTCAGAGAACGGCAAGCTATATTACAACATTTTTGGACTAGATGGCGAGAAGAATATCTTGTGACGTTGCAAGAGCGGAAGAAGTGGAGAAGAGAAAAGGAAGCGTTGAAAGTGGGACAGCTAGTGTTGATTAAAAGCGAGAATTTTCCGCCAGCGCAATGGTCTATGGGCCGAGTATGCCAGCTAATTACAAGCAGAGATGGTTTAGTTCGGTCCGTCATGATTCAAACCGAGACAGGACAGCTAGCAAGACCTGTACAGAAGATCTGTATACTACCAGTCGACAGCGATCAAACAGTACAACCAACAGTCGACAGTGATCTGGCAGCGCGGCCAGCAGCGATTCTACAGCCTAGCCAGCATTAAGCGAGCAGTACAGCAAGAGACCGGAAGTGGTCACCTAGAGCAGCCAGTCAACAGAAGCGAAAGATGACAGCAAAGTCCCTGCAAACGAACAACTAGAAGAAGGCCTAAAGGAAAACATTCCGTTTTCGGTGGCACTGTATCGTATTGACATACGAGTTCAAGAAAGAAAACAATTTATATGTATTTATACACAAATACAGAGAAAGAGCATCGTCGTACTACTGCGCGTACGACTGTGTCTCTCTCTTTGTATGACACTTCGCTTCCAACCGTCCAGCAATAAACATGGGTTTTTTTCAGAGCATAGCTCTTTTTCCCCAAACAAAAAAGCAACGTGTTTTATTTTTCCTAATTACTTTTACAGTCCACTAGTATACAGTTATAAATAGAAGGAACCAAGACAGGGAAGATTATATAGAGACCAGGCGAGTGGGCTATATCAAAAATTACAAACATGTACGACATAAGAATGAGCCTAATTTTAGGCTGAAAAAACTAGATAGGGTACATACAGCAAATATTAAAAGACCAAGAAAATTTACAGAATCTTTCGCTGATGTTAATCCTCCTAATGATGACAACCAACCTAGCGCAAGCGGCATTGGTAATAACGCCAATAGATGAGCACCTTAGAATAACAGATACTAACAATAAAAACGCAATTCAGGAATTAAACAAGCAAATTAAAATTAACACCCAACTAGATGAAAACATGAAGAATATAAGAGACTTAGTTTTAAAAGATAGGGAAGAAATAGAACGATATCAGAACGAAAGTCAACAGCTACAAAAGACAATACTTAAGCGCCTACAACGTACAGAAGTACTCACTAGATTACAAATGTTAGAAAAACTCATCGATAATTTATTAGATACCATAGCTGCTATCAGAACTACCCACCCTAGTTTACTTACAAGAGACGAGTTATTAATGTCAGATATGAATCTAAGCAAACTAAGAAATATTAAATCAGGGGTCATGAAATATATGGATGAATCTATTATTATAGCATTAAAAATACCAGATGACATCATTACACTCCCAATAAAATTAATTGTACCTATAACAAACCACGAAAAACAAGAAGTAGACCTAGAAGCATTCGTTATAACGGTGTATAAAGGAAACGAGTACAAGTATGACGATGAAAAAAATAATGTTAATGAGTTAAGACGAAGAAACGATTGTATTGTTAAACAAAATTGTTTGATGAAAATTAACAGAAATTTTGAAATTATGAAAATAAACGAAAGAACCTATATTGTTAATATTGTTAAAAACGCTGAAAATAAAACTGTACAAAATAATTGTGACTCCAGAGACTTAACTCTCACAGGAAACTATATTATTAATATACAGAATTGTAACATTAAAATAAATGACGCTATAATTAAAAATAAGGAAATCAATTATACATTTCAATTTTATTACGAAGAGATTATAAAAGAAAATGTTACCGTAAATACCATATTCAACAAATTTGAAAAATGGCAAGAAATTGAAAATAGAAGAACTATAGAACTAGTTGAATACCATAAAATAAAATCCTATGTAATTTCCGGTACAACAATTTTTATAATTATATTAATCACAATTGTTATCGGAAGTATAATGTACAAGAATGCCAGAAAAACGGGAAAAATTGAAATCGAAATTAATAACTTAACAGAAAAACAGAAAGAAAACATAACAGATACCACATACCACAATAATTTCCAGGAGAAAATTTTCTCTAGCGAAGGAGGAGTTAAGTATTGGTCATGAAAATAATTATCAACCATACTCCATCAAAAATGTTTGCTTGCATTCACCTATATTGGCGTAACGCGGAAGTTGTTGTCGTCATCACTTTTGCGTCGACACACAAAAGTGATGACGAACGAATTACGCCACACCGAAAACGAATAAGCCAATGCACTGGGTTAACCTATTGAGAAATAATGGAAATAAATAAACCCAATGCATTCGGCTGACGGGGGGAAAATAAGGTGAATGCAAGCAAATTCAATGGCATTCTTGGACAAGAAGAGTTAGTGTAGAGTAGAAGTAAAAACGGTGCAGCCCTGTGAAGACAGCGACCGTTAGTCTAAGGAAACAAGAAATAATACGTAGCAATAAAAGCCTATACGAAAAATTCTTGTTGCGTTATAATTTATTTCGCACGCATCCACGTCGCTTAGGTCGAACTCGTAGGACGGGTTCCGCCGGGGATGTCTGCTTCAGCAGGGCCTCGGCCTTTTCGATATATGTGGCTGCGAGGGCCAATTGTCCCTTGCTAATGGCCTTGGTTTCTGGCATCGGGTTTGGTTAGTTAACTCCTGGCAGGATCGCCATGTAACGTTGGCCGGTTCTCTAGCCAACGTACTTCTCTTTAATACCCACTTGCTCTGGCTATTGCGCCTGTAGCTAGAACCTTTCAAAATTGCCACACCAAAAGCCCTACAAAATGGGACACGCACAGATTCTGAACAAATACGTGGAAGAAGCTATCACTTCTGACGACTTGTCTCCCCACCGTAACTTCGATAAAGCATACGGATAAACCCACAAAAAGGAAATCGATATCCATCCACACAGATGGATATAAGATGGACTGTGGAACAGGTGCTGTAATTTTAAATAAATATACACCACTCGAGCAGACTGCCTGATCAAAGCAGTGTCTTTCAGACGGGGGCTTTAGCGAAGCTACTCATATGGTGTCAGCGTTGGCAATACCAAATGATATTACCATATTCATTGACAGCCAAGCGGCAATAAAAGCAATTGCTGCTATTGAAATAAAATCAAATCTAGTTCGCCGCTGCCGCGAAGAGTTCAAGTTTCTCTGCTCACAGCACACCACGCGTCCCTGTTTCCAGGGACAAAACGGGCAATGAAAGAGCTGATGAACCGCCAAGAAATGGATCTGCTATGGATCAAGATCAGGCGATTAAATCGTTCAAATCAAAACTCTATAATCTCAGAGAGAGAGTCGAAAATAAGATCCGTATGAAAGCCAACAACAGGTGGAAAGAACTAACTACCTGCGATATATCACGGAAGCTATGGCCGGAATACAAAATGGTATGGGCCTTAACGGGTCACAACTTCCTTAGAAACCACACAACAAAATTGAATCTCAGGAATGACGATATATGCAGGGGTTGCGAAGGCGAGGAGGTACACAAAGACACACCTCACTTCCTCTGTCACTGCCCAAGTCTCCGTCACTTTCGGAGGTCTCTTCATCAAATCTTCACAGGTTCATAAAAAAAATCTGGAAGGCTGGACAAGATTGAACAACCGAGAGTGAATAAAAACCATCGCCAACAACATCGGCTTTCCCCCAACAAGGGCACTCATTCAGTATGTCGATTAGCGCCAGACGATAGCGTTTCGACGATAGCTTTGCTTCACGTAACTTCAATAATCGTCTATCGTCCAGACGATATCGTTTTGACGATTGAACATTTGCTTCACGTAAATCAATAATCGTCGAAACGCTATCGCCCGGACGATACAATTTGAGCGATACCTACTGAGGTATCGTTTTGCATTGATTTGAATGTTATGCAAACTGAAGATATTTTATTGAATTTCAAGAAGAATTCTTGACTCTAGATATTTTTCAAATGCTACCAAATATATAAGGAATGACTTATGTACATTTTAGACTTATTTTGTATGAGCCTCACGCAAAAGCAAGAAATATTGTGGAAATGTATATTGGTGTTTACAAAGGTACAAAACTTATATCACTAATTCACTATAACATGAAATTACATGTTGTCATAATCCTCATGTTGATTTGAAATTATAATTGGAAAACGGAAAAATAGTTTTTGAAAATGTTTGTGCTGCCCTCCATAACATTTTTTGTATTGATAATGATAGTACAGCAATCAAAGTATACGAATTGGAACCTTTGGACTGCTTTGGACAATTCGGGATTGTTACGTGCTGCTTGCCGTCTAGGGTCCTTGCTGGCATGCTTGCACCCGCTCTCTAAGCTCGCCGGAGGGCGTGGGAGCTTGACCCTGGCACGTCACAAAAACCATCTCATGCCAGTCTTCGCGTCAGATGTTGTTACGCCTGCGAGAAATTGCTTCATTACCCACCCTACCTCGGCTGTTGTACTCGCCTTAACAGCCCCTTGATTGGCATCGTCTCCTTCCTTACTCCAACAACATACCTCCCTTCTTCAATCCCCTCATCCTCTCAACCTCTTTTAATTAAAACCCATTTTAACTGCTTTACACTTTCAGATATTTGTAGTTTTATTCATTTTCAGTTATTTACTTTACACAAAAAAATTTTTCTTACTTACTTTACGTTAATAAAACAAAAGGAAAGTATTCTAAATTTATTAGATATTACTATATCACAACTCCCCACCCCAAATTTACTCCCTGTACCTATTCTCAATAGTCCCCTGCCCGCAATTTCATTTATGTATATATATATAAATATAATAATTTATAATTGTCTAAAAAGACTCACCGACAAATCTCACAACTGGCGATGAAGTGGCCACAGCATCCAGGTTGCGCTGGTATCCTTTTCTTTTCGTTGTAGGTACCTGTATCACTCTTACAAAATTATTATTATATATGTATATATATATCTAGAAATTGGTTCGTACTTAAGGTACCCCGCAAATTTCTTCTATCAATAAATTGAAATTACTTCCCTTTCTTGACAAAATATTTCTTAACAAATTAAAACAAAATTGACAAATTTTACGTTAAACAAAAATGGAAACAAAAATCTCAAAAAAGATAAAAAAAACTAAAAAAAATTATTAATGTTCCGACCGGGATATGAACCGGGGTCTTCTCGCATAAGCGGTGATTTTAGCCGCTTGCCTAACCGCAGCGCCAACGGGTTCTTTTCGGATTGGCGTCTAATTTGCGGTATTCTTCTTTTTCTTTTGTCCGAATCGGATTCTTCAGGATTTTAGCCTATTTTTCGGGCAACCGGGATAATATTTTGGGCGGCCAACACTTCCTGTTGGTCCGCCAAATTATAGGGAGTGTAATTACGGTTGAAGTCCCTGTTTCAAAAAAAAAATGGTTTTCAATTTCCTTATACATATATCCTATATATATAAATTATGCCTTGCTTTACCTTGCCACTAGAATATTTCCTTCCTGCTTTCTTCAAGACCTTCCACAGTTGGTCGATATAATTTTTGCTTTTACGTCCTTTATTTTTCTTTTTGTCTTTTCACTATTTGTTCAATCGTTTCACCATTTACTAAACTTTTTGCCGTATTTAAACTTTCGGCGCGAAACTATTCCGTCTGAGATTCAAATCACTAATAACTGCCACAGGAACCATTCAACGGCAAAACCAGACAATTTCCCCTTCTCTATTACTGCTGTTCTCAATAATTCTATTCTCTAATCTCTACTAGCAGTTTATTACGGTTGGCTTATAATTCAAGCCGCTTTCGACTCTCTTTGCCCATTTCTCTTAATTAAATTTATTTCCGAACCATCCTGTGCTTCGCCCTACCGTACCTATTTTATGAACGCAATCATTATTGGCAAAGTAGTGCGCGAAGGGTCGGTCATGGAGAATACATTTTACAGACTACATTCTACCTACAAACAACAATAATAAAAAAAAGAAGTTCCATAGTATGGTCATGGCAAGAATAATGGAAGTGGAATGTGGAAGTCACACATAAGGTGGTCTTCTTCTGTCGACAATATACCTATCATCGTCGGGCAGCAACGTTTGTTTTGCTTTTGCAACACAGGGCTTTTGCTTTTCGTTGATATGTAATACCAATGAATTGCAAAATACGAACCCACGCGGGCTGTGATGTTTTTATCTATTAGTTTCGATACAATTTGTGTTTAATTTTTATGGATGCCGATTGAAACGTGGGTCGCGAACCCCATTAAAAGCCGGGCAATTCGAACTCAGATAAGTGAAATTTGTTTGTTTAATGTTTTTGGACGTGATTCTTTGTGACATTTTATTTTAGGTTATTGCCGGATGTCTTTGGCATGGAATATACCAATGGGCTTGCCATTACGCGTTTCGAGATGGTACATACAACTGCCTATCACTTCTCGCACCCTGGATTTTAAGAACTTTGGCATGAGTTTAGCGTTCTGGCCTTGGACAAAGTTACTGTGGGCGAAGTTTCGATGGAACACCTCCTGGCCAACTCTAAACGACACTGGACGAGACCGTGAGTTGTAAATATTTTTCGATTTCTCGTGTGCCTTCAGCAACCCTTCAGAAATTCTTTGCCGGGTCAGTACGGTTTTCACCTCGTTAGGCACGACCAACATCTCAGGATCTGACAGTGACTTTAAGTTGCGAAGTACATTATAAGCTGAACCATGGGTGATCATGTTTTGCCCAAAAAGAGCATAGTATGGCTGGCATCCTATGGCTTCATGTGTGTCTGATCGCAGCGCACAAGCTATACTCGATAAATGCGAGTCCCAGTCATTTTGTTGTTCAGCTATAAGTACTCGCAACTTGTTTAAGACACTGCGGTTGACCCTTTCCGAGATGTTGGCTTGCGGGGAATAGAGGGCAGTCCGCACATGCCTAACACCATAATCCGACAAGAATTTCTGAAATTCATTCGAAATGAATTGTTTTCCGTTGTCGGAATGAATGACTTCGGGTGTGCCAAAGGCATGAAAGACTTCGCTCTCCAAATATTGCACTATCCGTGCAGACGTCGCTTTGGGCAGTGCCTTTAGAAATATAAATTTCGTGAAATGATCGACAGCTATAAAAATGGACACATTACCTCGCTTAGTTCGTGGATAAGGTCCTAAGAGGTCGATATAAATGCGTTGCATCGGTCTTTCAGACACAATCTGCTTGGTGATAGGTGGACGAAGAATCGTGTTTGGTGCCTTCACTGACTTACACGTATCGCAGTGACTCACAAATTTTTTTATGTCCCTCACCATTCGGGGCCAATAATACTTTTCGCGAATGCGACTATAAGTTTTGGCAAAGCCGCTATGGCAAGATAGTTTAGTATTATGAGCCATTTCTACTGCAATTTGTGTAAGTGAATCTGGCAGCCATAGACGCCATAACGAATCCTCGTCACCACTCTCACCAGTCCTGAACCTAACCCTTTTGTATATATATTTTCCCGATACAACTAGGTCAGGAAGAGCAGATTGGTTCTTGATTATGTTCTCCCTCAACTTGGCATATTGCTCCGAGTCAAACTCCTCCGAAGCCAAATCAACATCTACACCTATCGACGTTGCCGAAATCTCCTCCATGTCACCTCGTGATAAAGCATCAGGTACTATGTTGAGAGATCCCTTCCGATGCTCGATTACAAAATCAAATCGTTGGAGCTCTAAACTCCACCTCGCAAGTCTTCCGCTTAAATCTTTTTGCGACATCAGCCACTTTAGACTAGAGTGATCTGTTATTATTCGGAAGGGCGATCCCTCAACATAGGCTCTGAACCTTCGCACACTCAGCACAGCGGCAAGACATTCCAGCTCCGTGACGGTGTAGTTCTTTTGTGCCTTGTTGAGCTTCTTGGACATAAAAGCTATCGGAGTTTCGTGTTGACTCTCATCAAGTTGAAAGAGAACACCACCTACGCCCTCTGAGGACGCATCGCACTGAATCGTAAATTGCTTACTAAAGTCCGGCTGTGATAGGACAGGAGCGGAAGTAAGTGCCATTTTTAATTTTTCAAAGGCTTCGGTAGCTTCAGGTGTCATTTCGAAACTTTTTTTCTTTTTCAGACAGTCGGATAAAGGAGCAGCTAGATCTGAGTAGTTCCTAATGAATCGCCTATACCACCCGGTCAGGCCTAAAAATCTCCGAACTTGCCTTGGTGTCTTCGGAATCGGGAACTCTATCATTGCCTCAATTTTGTCAGGATTGGTCTTCAAGTTACCCTGGCCGACAATGTATCCAAGATACTTAATTTCCCGCATGCAGAACTTGCTTTTGTCGAGGTTAATAGTGAGATTCGCCCTACGTAAACAGCCAGCCACCTCGTTCAATACCCGGATGTGAGAATCGAAGTCCGCTGTACATATCAACAAGTCGTCTAAGTAAACAAAGACGTGTTCTCTTAGACGCGAAGGAATTACACGGTCCATGAGACGGCACATCCTTTGAGCGGCGTTGCATAAACCAAAAGGCATGACCGTAAACTGATACAGTGGCCGACCCGGTACTGCAAACGCCGTTTTGGTTTTGGACTCTTCGTCAAGCGGAATTTGCCAAAAGGCGTCCTTGAGATCGAGCCCCGTAATATAAAATGTGTCCTGTAGTCTACTTAGAAGACCGTCGATATGTGGCAGCGGATACGCGTCTTTGACGGTCACAGCGTTCACTTTTCGAAAATCTAAACACAACCGTACTTTACCAGGCTTCCTGACTAGCACCGTAGGGGAACACCAAGGAGAGTTACTCTCCTCAATAACACCAAGTTCTAACATGCGGTCTAACTCCTTGAAGACTTCCTCCTGACGAACTGGAGACAATGGATAATGCCGTGATTTGATTGGCACTGCGCTACCAACTTCAATCACATGTTTTTCGAGGCTGGTTCTACCAAGACCTACCTCAACAAAGTTCGGAAAGAGCTTTTTCGTGGCATTTAAGCGAAGGTTTTGCTCGGGGGTAAGTTCTATCAGATCAGCTGTTTCTTTATAACTAACACTTTCTTCACTTAGCATGACATCGGTCTGGATTTCGTTGACTTGTGGGCCTAGATGGAACTCTCTCCAGAAATTCATTCCCAGGTAAACCTTCTGAGTTAAGTTGGGAATTAGGTAGAACAAAATGGGTTTAGTGACGCCATTTAGCGTTGTTTGAGCTTCGCAAAACCCCACGATGTCATGAGCTCTACCGTCAGCTGTGCGCACATGGTTCTTGTAAGGCTTCACTCTAATCCCATTTCGTTCCACCAACTCCCAACACCCACTACCTAACACAGAGATGGATGCTCCGCTGTCGAGTAAGCCAAAAACTTGCTCACCAGCCAGCTGAACGTTGGCATACATCCGACCATCTGTGTCTGAAGAAATGATAGTCTCCACAATCATTTTACGAATTTGTTGGCGGTTCCGGAACCGATGCCTGCATTTCAGAATATGTCTGCTTGCTGAACCACTATCAGTTCCCATTATCTGAGAACGAACCTTATAGTAGTTCAGTTTTCGTTCGTGCAGAGACTTCAGAGCGAAAGTGCTAATAGGGTGACTATCTAAATTAGAATCTGTATCTACTTTTCGCTTTAAAATTTTGATTTGAGCATTTTTAGAAGAGGGCTCAGTACTCTTAGTAAATGCTTCTGAATTTAATTGGATGTGCCGGGGTTGTTCTCCCAGGAACGACTCTCCCCGCTTCTCCTTTCGCTCCTGCGGTAGTTTCCCGGATGCTCCGTACATTCCGGAGTTGCCACACCTTTCTTACCACAAAGAAAACAAAACAAATTTCGGACGTGAGACGGACATTGGTAGAAAGTGTGACCGGACTGATCACAATTCCAACAGTTAAGAGCAGAAAAGCTTACTCTCCTATTGCCAGATGCTAAAGCAGCAACTTCTTCCAAGTCCGGATCAGATTGTTCTGTTTCTTCCTGAACCCTAATCTCATGGACCACTCTTTGAGAAGTAGAACGTTTTGCAAGAAACCGCTCTGTTTCCCTTGCTTTATTTCGAAGCTGCTCTAAGGTTTTGATGTCGGCCGCTAAGAGCACTTCGCCTATTTTGTCCTTGGCGTTGCTTCTTATGACATCGATTAGCTTCTTCGTATCAAATGGATCGTTGAGGCGATCGTTTAGATCTATTATCGATCCATAAAATTCCTCAAACGATTCTTTGTATTGTTGCTTCCTAGTAAGCAATCTCATGAAGATGTCCACGTCACTCTCCGGACGACCAAACTCCTTTTTCATTGCAGTCTTAATCTCTGCGAAGTTCGCCGCTGGGTTCTTGCGTAGAAACGCCCAAAACCACTTGTTCGCTTTTCCGAACAGAAGAGTATGGAAATTGGCGGTAATTTGTTCGTCGCTGTATGAGGACGAAGCCTGGAGTCGGTTGACTTTGAACAAAAAATCAGAGATGTTTTCCGACCCATCAAATTTCACATTCCACCGATCTAACCTGCACATTTCGGACGAGCTGAAATTGGAGCCGCCTTGTGCGTTCGAAGCAGCTTGAGAAATTGAACGCCTGGGATTCGGAATGGGATGTGTAACTCTTGTCGGTTGTGGTAGACTGTGTTGAGGAATGTCACCTTCAAACGGATTTGTAGGGTTAGAAATATTATCTAACCTATCTATGACCCTATTCATAAACGAGTCCATTTGTTGGAAAAATCGAACTTGATTAATGTTCAGATTGCGTTCAATTCTGTCCGCTAAATCGTCGTTTACGGGATTCGGAGCGTTTGACGAACCTGCCACCGGTTCGTTTATATTTTGCTCTCGCGACATGTTTGGAGATGACTCTTCCGAAAAATCTACTGAGTTATCGAACGTTAATCGGCTAATATTCTTATTGTAACGCGTTTGAAACCTATCAAAATCTGATGCCGTATGTACCCTATCTGCTGTAAACTCGTTGTCGATAATAGAATAGTTTTGGTTACTCATATTAGCCAGACGGCTTAAGCTTTCCAAAGTTAATTCGAAAAACAAAAAAAATCGAAAGAACGACACTTATGGTTCAAAAGAAAAGGAAAATAATAAATAAAAAGAAACAAATCTAAATAAAACAAGGCTTAACCATACATACAAAATATATAGAAATTGAAATGAAAATAAGAAATTAATAGACTAAACGAACTATGTATTCCACACAAAGTTTTCCTAAAATCTGCGAACTATCTAAAGCATTAATTGGTTGAGGATGAGGATCATGGCTGAGAAGGGATACTACTGGAGAAAAGAGACGATGCCGTAGTTCTGTGAGCCGAAAAGAGATGAAAAGTTGAAATATTCTACTTATGCGGTAAAATTTTTAAGCTACTTTACTAACTTTACTCTAAAGTTGATTTTTCTTTATTATTTCAGGACACAGACGATCAAATATAATGACTGCTGTGGCTCCAAAAAGAAAAACAAGAAAAATTTGTTATTGAGAGAATAACACAGACGACAATCTGCTGATATCCCCTGGTTTCTCTACAAATACTCTGTGGATGTGTTTGTGTATGTCCGGACATGTGTGAACCTGCTGTACAGATTCCCACATGACTCGGACACTTTAGAACACATATCTGTTTGTAATTTGGAATCATCCTCCTCATCGCAACGCGATACCGGGTCTACGTCACCCAATCATCGGGACTTATGAGGAAATATGATAACAAACCCACAAAACGTTAAATTTAAAAATAAAAAATAAAAAATAAAACAAAAATTGAAAGGCTCTACATAAAATATGCCGCGCTATTTTTCAAGCGGGCCTCACGTTGTGGATGCCACTTAAAAAACCGAGGCATCGGTTACAACGCTTCACGTTTGGGCGCCATTTTGTTACGTGCTGCTTGCCGTCTAGGGTCCTTGCTGGCATGCTTGCACCCGCTCTCTAAGCTCGCCGGAGGGCGTGGGAGCTTGACCCTGGCACGTCACAAAAACCATCTCATGCCAGTCTTCGCGTCAGATGTTGTTACGCCTGCGAGAAATTGCTTCATTACCCACCCTACCTCGGCTGTTGTACTCGCCTTAACAGCCCCTTGATTGGCATCGTCTCCTTCCTTACTCCAACAACATACCTCCCTTCTTCAATCCCCTCATCCTCTCAACCTCTTTTAATTAAAACCCATTTTAACTGCTTTACACTTTCAGATATTTGTAGTTTTATTCATTTTCAGTTATTTACTTTACACAAAAAAATTTTTCTTACTTACTTTACGTTAATAAAACAAAAGGAAAGTATTCTAAATTTATTAGATATTACTATATCACAACTCCCCACCCCAAATTTACTCCCTGTACCTATTCTCAATAGTCCCCTGCCCGCAATTTCATTTATGTATATATATATAAATATAATAATTTATAATTGTCTAAAAAGACTCACCGACAAATCTCACAACTGGCGATGAAGTGGCCACAGCATCCAGGTTGCGCTGGTATCCTTTTCTTTTCGTTGTAGGTACCTGTATCACTCTTACAAAATTATTATTATATATGTATATATATATCTAGAAATTGGTTCGTACTTAAGGTACCCCGCAAATTTCTTCTATCAATAAATTGAAATTACTTCCCTTTCTTGACAAAATATTTCTTAACAAATTAAAACAAAATTGACAAATTTTACGTTAAACAAAAATGGAAACAAAAATCTCAAAAAAGATAAAAAAAACTAAAAAAAATTACTAATGTTCCGACCGGGATATGAACCGGGGTCTTCTCGCATAAGCGGTGATTTTAGCCGCTTGCCTAACCGCAGCGCCAACGGGTTCTTTTCGGATTGGCGTCTAATTTGCGGTATTCTTCTTTTTCTTTTGTCCGAATCGGATTCTTCAGGATTTTAGCCTATTTTTCGGGCAACCGGGATAATATTTTGGGCGGCCAACACTTCCTGTTGGTCCGCCAAATTATAGGGAGTGTAATTACGGTTGAAGTCCCTGTTTCAAAAAAAAAATGGTTTTCAATTTCCTTATACATATATCCTATATATATAAATTATGCCTTGCTTTACCTTGCCACTAGAATATTTCCTTCCTGCTTTCTTCAAGACCTTCCACAGTTGGTCGATATAATTTTTGCTTTTACGTCCTTTATTTTTCTTTTTGTCTTTTCACTATTTGTTCAATCGTTTCACCATTTACTAAACTTTTTGCCGTATTTAAACTTTCGGCGCGAAACTATTCCGTCTGAGATTCAAATCACTAATAACTGCCACAGGAACCATTCAACGGCAAAACCAGACAATTTCCCCTTCTCTATTACTGCTGTTCTCAATAATTCTATTCTCTAATCTCTACTAGCAGTTTATTACGGTTGGCTTATAATTCAAGCCGCTTTCGACTCTCTTTGCCCATTTCTCTTAATTAAATTTATTTCCGAACCATCCTGTGCTTCGCCCTACCGTACCTATTTTATGAACGCAATCATTATTGGCAAAGTAGTGCGCGAAGGGTCGGTCATGGAGAATACATTTTACAGACTACATTCTACCTACAAACAACAATAATAAAAAAAAGAAGTTCCATAGTATGGTCATGGCAAGAATAATGGAAGTGGAATGTGGAAGTCACACATAAGGTGGTCTTCTTCTGTCGACAATATACCTATCATCGTCGGGCAGCAACGTTTGTTTTGCTTTTGCAACAGGATGCTCATCAATGAAGCTGGCCTATCAATAATACATATTTTCGATGTTGTTTGTTATTTGTTATTATTAATTAATTCCACTTTGCAATTTTCAAGTTTGCCGTCATCAAATACAAAATTGTTTGCCAAAAAACTCATTTATGACATTTAAAATGACGTCTGATTGCAATTTTCATGTAGTTTGAGGGTCTTTGAAAGACACTCAATGCTCTCACGATTTGTATAAAATAAACGATAGACGAGACGATAGTGATAGACTTACGGAAAGCAAATTGGTGACGAAACCGTTGACTACTATCGCTGAAACGATTATCGTTCTTAGAGTTACGGAATAAGTGCCAAGGGCATCACAATGGGTCCATATGGACCTAAGTGGGGTACTGTAGGGCTCGCTCTGCCGTATGCACCCATAAACATAACCTAACCTATTAAAAATCATATTTCTCAACGGAGCGTATATTTTTCGACTTCCAGATTCAGGTTATTTTCTGAACATCAACCACAAGCGACACTTAAGTCTCTTAGGCCCGTTTGCTGATAATACTAATAGCGATTCAAGGTCCACTTAAGTTCGTATCTGACAGTAAAAAAGTATTCCAAAAGGTATTTAAGTGGAGTAGTAGCAGCAAACGGTCCTTAAACTAAAAGGCTAACTAATAAGAGAATGCTTATGAAATACAACAGTCGGATGTCCGTTGTCATCTACGAGTATATGCGTTGCGTTTTAGCGGGTTATTATTATGTCGATGGTGGAATACTTCCGCCTTTGTAATTTTCACTTAAAGCTTGCGTTAGATGGGATTTCAATACGCGTTTCAGTCGAAGAAATATGTGTTCGTCTTTCATTCCTATCTATGTTTTCGTCAATAGGTAAGTTTTTAATAATTTTGCACACATCTTTTGTTAGTAGTTATTTAATTTAAAGAAGTATTTAATATTCATTAATTTTAGAATAGGTAAAGACAGTAAGTTGTTGTGATGAAAGTATGTTTGGAAATAATATGGATTGCTTTGTTTCAGTACGGAATTCCGTCAAAGAATAATCCATAGCACTGTAAATATTACTTTATTATTTTTTTTTTTTATTATTTCTTTAGTACTTCGTGTACATCCTTATTTCTATATTTCTTGATATTTTAATTGTTTACAGCTGTCGAGGAATGTTGTATGCTTTTCTCAAATTCTTCTAAACTTAGTGCTTGATTTATATTTAGTGGTGGCAGTTTGCCTGCAGATGCTTGTGCCAAGAGCTCAGGGGAGAACCATCGAGCTAATTGATTACTAGTTGGAGAAAGGCCACCATCACGTTGGTAATGAATTATATTACCGCAGCTAGATTGGCTGGTATTACCGTTACTACCAGTGCGATCTGAAAAGAAAAAGGTTCAATTATATAACAGTTGGAGAAAGGCGAATTTATTTAATATAAAACATAAGGCTATTGTAGAGTGCATTTAAAACTACTCCAAAGCTGCAATAGTTTTCGATGAAAAAAAAAAGAATCAGTTTCCCAAAAAAGTAACTCCGATTTGTGTTTTCAAATTCAAATAGCATTCAGCATTCGAAATAGGTGCAGAGCCTTATTGGTTGTGTGTTGGACCGAACCCTAAAATAACTCTGTGGATTTAGACGCATATGGAAACTTAGTCTGGTGCCAAAGCCCCCAAACAACAAGCCAAATGAATAAAAAACAAGCATAACCAGCGAAATTAGGATAACATCTACTGCTGGAATGGGCTTGGGCACAAATCCTCATTCTTTAGTCCTTCACGTGGGCGCCCGCCTGAAAATGGGTAACCGGTCAAATGGTTAGTGTCAGCCAAGGATTTACGCTAACGTCTCAATCGTTTGTCGGTAGGAGTAAACCTTTAAATCCAACCTAATTCCAGTGGTGGTGTGAGCAGATAGCAAACCGTACCGAAGGATGAAAGGCTGGGGGTCAAGCCAGTCGCGTACGAGCTCCCTCCGACGCTTAGGCAAGGTCGGTTGTAATAAGTGCCCTATCTCGGTAAGTCGGCTCTGCCGGGATCGACTCTTCTTTCCGGACCTACTCGTAGGACCTAAAAATGAACATAAATTTAAATAAAAAAGAAACAGAAAACATTAAAAAAAAAAACAAAAAAGGAAGAATCCCTCTTAGGGACCTCTTCCGAGGAGGATCTACTAGCCTCCAGCCAGGAGACAGTAGTCAACCCCTCAAGCCAAAGGAGCACCAGCCATAGTACTCCTTCTGGCAGTCAACCAATCTTACCATCCAAAACTACGACAACAGTAGGGGCCGAGGATACCAGCCATAGTATCCAAAGCCTAATACTGAAAAAACCACAACCGGGAGCACCAGCCACAGTGCACCCAAAGCTAAGAAGTCCTCCGGTTCTCTCTTGAAGTCAAGATACAACAGGGCTGTGTTCATCCTTGCAAAGATTGCGAAGAATGAAGAGACTGGAACGGCTCACGAGAGAGACAAGGACGACAAACTTAAATATCAAAAGGTGGTAGACGAGTACGTCAACTACCAAAACAACCCGAAGCAACCGCAACAGAAGAAAGAGAGCGTGAAAAGAAACAGGTCCCAAGATGAAACCTCTCACGCCTCTAAAAAGTCGAAGATCGCCCCTAGACTTACAAACCTTCAGCGTCCATCAACTTCCCAGGCAGCCAGAACCTTCACCGAGGTGGTGAGGGATCACCTGCACGTTGCCATCATAGACGAGATGTCTAAGAATGGCAAAACAGTGATGGACCACTGGTGTAGCATTGAAGCCAAACTGTCTGAGATGGTTGTGGAGCATGTGCTATCTGGAGCTGACAGCAGACTACCCAGTTTCGACTGCGCGGATGTGGTGCGAGGATATCGGGTGATCAAATGCGTGGACCAGTACCTTAAGGATTTCCTTGGTTCATGCATCGACAAGATCGCCGAAGCTTGGGATGGCTTAAAGCTTAAGCTTATCCCTGCCAAGGATATCGCCACGAGACCTAGGGCCCGTATTTGGTTACGAAGATAGACTCTGAGAGTCTCCTCAAGTGCCTCAAACTGCAAAATCCGACCATTCCCATGGACGACTGGGCTGTCATAAAGGCAGAAGAACCCCAGAAAAACAGTCTATCCTACCTGCTTCTGATAAACGAGGAGTGCCTAGGGGCACTAGAAGCAGCTGATTTTAAACTGAGGTTCGGCATTAGGCACGCCAAACTCAAGATCTTGCGATCGACGGTTCCTGAAGACGACACAGGCGATGTCGCCGCTGACAACAAGCTGTTGGAGGAACTGGCGATCGCTTCCAACACCCAACAATAAGATGCTAAAAGTCATACAGACGAATCTCCAGGACTCGAAATGTGCATCAGAGAATCTTCTGGTCTTTTAACTTCCAATCTATGTGTATGTAATGTGGGTAACACCCCTACCTTTATATTTCCAAGTACGGAAAATTATAGCGGTTGGGAAGAGGTGTTAGATATTACACTCAAAACAAACAATGACATTGTTATGGTTGAGAATTGGAGAGTCTCCAACTTAAAGTCCTTCTCGGATCATGAGTGGATTCTCTTCAATGTCAGTATCAAGGTAGATACTCCTGTCCCATATAGAAATCCTAAAAGAATTGACTGGAAGAAATTTGGTCAAGTATTGAACTCTAAACTTCCTAATATACCACACCTGAAAATTGAATCGGGTGCAGAACTGGATACAATTACAATAATAATAAGGCGATGAATACAGCTTTTAAGGCATCGTGTCCAGTAAAATATAGTAAAAAAATCTTACCACCGTGGTGGAATGAAGACCTAACTATCCTGAGAAGGTTGACTAGGGATATCTTCTATATATGCTATAGGCATAAGTACTGGCAACCATACAAGGACTGCCTAAAGTTCTACAAAAAATCTATCAGATCAGCTAAGTCACAATCATGGTCTGAATACTGTCAATCTATCGATACTCTTAAGGAATCTGCAAGACTCAGTAAGATTCTTTCCAAAGGACACCCAGTCCATTTTTTATCAAGAGAACGGACGGAACGTGGACAGAATCCACTGACGAATCCTTGGAGCTTCTACTCAACACACACTTTCCTGGTTGTACAGATTACTGGGCTACTCTGCCCAACTTTCGGGTCAACCTTCCCTTACATCGGGAAGAAATAGAGCGCATTATAGCCAAGGAAAAGATCTTCTGGGCCATTCACAGTTTTGCTCCGTATAAATCACCAGGGCAGGACGGCATTCTTCCCATCATGCTTCAAAAACATGACAGGATAATTGTGGCCCTGCTAGTTGAAATTTACAGAAGCAGTATCCTACTGAATCACATACCTCAGTCTTGGAAGTATGTCCGAGTAGTTTTTATACCGAAAGTCGGTAAAAGAGGTCACGAGTCCGCGAAGGACTTCCGACCTATTAGCTTAGCCTCCTTCATACTCAAAACTTTAGAACGCGTACTTGACCTTCACATAAGAACAGGAATTGAAAGGTCCCCCTTATGTAATTCACAACACGCATACTTCAAGGGCAGGTCGATGGAGACCGCTCTTCATGAAGTACTGCGTACAGTTTACAGTTGAAAGGTCACTCTCCCATCACCAATATACCCTAGCTACCTTCCTAGATATATAGGGCGCTTTTAAGAACGTCCGTACTGAATCGATCCAGGAATCTCTCTTAGAACTAGGTGTAGAGGATTTCGTCACTTCATGGATCATTTCCATGCTCAAAACAAGGATCATTCAAGCAAAGCTTGGTAACACTCATCTAACCAAATCAGTAAGCAGAGGAACACCTCAAGGTGGGGTGATCTCGCCTCTCTTATGGATTATGGTACTTAACAAAATCCTTTCAAACCTTGACAGGAAAGGTATAAAAGTCGTTGCGTATGCGGATGACGTGGTCGTTCTAGTGTCAGGAATGTTTCCGAACGTGATAAGTGAAATCATGGAAAGGGCCCTGGGTAAGATTAGCGGTTGGGCTACAAGTTGTGGCCTCAGCGTTAACCCAAGTAAAACTGAACTGATGCTTTTCACCACCAAAACCAAAATACCAACCTTCTAACTTCCCCGCTTAAACAACCAAAATCTTCCTTTATCCACCAGCGCTAAATACCTTGGTGTCATGCTTGACCCCAAACTCAACTGGAAGTACAATATCGAACACCGAGTGCGGAAGGCTTCCAATCTATGTGTATGTAATGTGGGTAACACCCCTACCTTTATATTTCCAAGTACGGAAAATTATAGCGGTTGGGAAGAGGTGTTAGATATTACACTCAAAACAAACAATGACATTGTTATGGTTGAGAATTGGAGAGTCTCCAACTTAAAGTCCTTCTCGGATCATGAGTGGATTCTCTTCAATGTCAGTATCAAGGTAGATACTCCTGTCCCATATAGTAATCCTAAAAGAATTGACTGGAAGAAATTTGATCAAGTATTGAACTCTAAACTTCCTAATATACCACACCTGAAAATTGAATCGGGTGCAGAACTGGATACAATTACAATAATAATAAGGCGATGAATACAGCTTATAAGGCATCGTGTCCAGTAAAATATAGTAAAAAAATCTTACCACCGTGGTGGAATGAAGACCTAACTATCCTGAGAAGGTTGACTAGGGATATCTTCTATATATGCTATAGGCATAAGTACTGGCAACCATACAAGGACTGCCTAAAGTTCTACAAAAAATCTATCAGATCAGCTAAGTCACAATCATGGTCTGAATACTGTCAATCTATCGATACTCTTAAGGAATCTGCAAGACTCAGTAAGATTCTTTCCAAAGGACACCCAGTCCATTTTTTATCAAGAGAACGGACGGAACGTGGACAGAATCCACTGACGAATCCTTGGAGCTTCTACTCAACACACACTTTCCTGGTTGTACAGATTACTGGGCTACTCTGCCCAACTTTCGGGTCAACCTTCCCTTACATCGGGAAGAAATAGAGCGCATTATAGCCAAGGAAAAGATCTTCTGGGCCATTCACAGTTTTGCTCCGTATAAATCACCAGGGCAGGACGGCATTCTTCCCATCATGCTTCAAAAACATGACAGGATAATTGTGGCCCTGCTAGTTGAAATTTACAGAAGCAGTATCCTACTGAATCACATACCTCAGTCTTGGAAGTATGTCCGAGTAGTTTTTATACCGAAAGTCGGTAAAAGAGGTCACGAGTCCGCGAAGGACTTCCGACCTATTAGCTTAGCCTCCTTCATACTCAAAACTTTAGAACGCGTACTTGACCTTCACATAAGAACAGGAATTGAAAGGTCCCCCTTATGTAATTCACAACACGCATACTTCAAGGGCAGGTCGATGGAGACCGCTCTTCATGAAGTACTGCGTACAGTTTACAGTTGAAAGGTCACTCTCCCATCACCAATATACCCTAGCTACCTTCCTAGATATATAGGGCGCTTTTAAGAACGTCCGTACTGAATCGATCCAGGAATCTCTCTTAGAACTAGGTGTAGAGGATTTCGTCACTTCATGGATCATTTCCATGCTCAAAACAAGGATCATTCAAGCAAAGCTTGGTAACACTCATCTAACCAAATCAGTAAGCAGAGGAACACCTCAAGGTGGGGTGATCTCGCCTCTCTTATGGATTATGGTACTTAACAAAATCCTTTCAAACCTTGACAGGAAAGGTATAAAAGTCGTTGCGTATGCGGATGACGTGGTCGTTCTAGTGTCAGGAATGTTTCCGAACGTGATAAGTGAAATCATGGAAAGGGCCCTGGGTAAGATTAGCGGTTGGGCTACAAGTTGTGGCCTCAGCGTTAACCCAAGTAAAACTGAACTGATGCTTTTCACCACCAAAACCAAAATACCAACCTTCTAACTTCCCCGCTTAAACAACCAAAATCTTCCTTTATCCACCAGCGCTAAATACCTTGGTGTCATGCTTGACCCCAAACTCAACTGGAAGTACAATATCGAACACCGAGTGCGGAAGGCACTCGTAGCTTTTCTACACTTGTAGTAAAACCTTCGGCAAGAAGTGGGGGCTTCAACCAAAGATGGTTCGCTGGATGTACACAGCGGTAGTACGTCCCATCCTCACCTACGGATCACTAGTATGGTGGCCCGCTTTAAGCAAAGCCTATAACGTCCTTAAATTAAGTAGAGTCCAAAGAACAGCTGGAATTGGAATCACAGGAGCCCTGCGATCAAGTCCGACCGCTGCAGCGCACAGCAGCGTGTAGCGCTGTTAGACTGAAGGAATCTAAGTGCTGGTCCGAAAGGCCTTATGGCCATACCAGCATCCTTCTTTCCCTTCCTGACGGCATAGGTCATATGTCTACAGACTACATAGTACCCAAATACGACTTCCATAAAAATTTCTCTGTTAGATTCCCCTCTAGATCAGAATGGGAGGAGAATGCGGTCGTTAATGAATTCGACATACCTATCTTCACAGATGGTTCCAAGATGGACTGTGGAGTAGGAGCAGGCATTTTCTCAACAGAATTAAACATCTCTAAAAGTTTTCGCCTACCCAACGTAGCCAGTGTATTTCAAGCAGAAGTACTCGCAATTAAGGAGGCGTGTAGACTGCTCCACAATAATGCGACTCCCAAAAGAAAAATAGGCATATTCGTCGACAGTCAGGCCGCGATTAAGGCTGTCGGTTCAACTAAGTCAACGTCCAAACTTGTTGTGGAGGGAGATACTGTCCAGGGCTTGTCATCGGTTCGATATCACTCTCGTACTGGGTTCCCGGCCATAGGAACATCGAAGGGAATGAGAAGGCCGATGAACTTGCCAGATTTGGCTCAGCTCTGTGCATGTCTCATGCGGAGGAAGTCTTCCCTCCGCTGGGATATGTAAAGAGAGAAATGCTCCTGCACTTCACCTCATGGGCTGAGACTAGATGGTTAAACCTGACGAACTGCGTCATTTCAAGGAAGATCTGGCCAACATACGATGATGCCAGAACAAATAGCCTTTTAGCCAGAACACGTATAGATGTCGCCAGACTAACGGCAATTAGTACGAGTCATTGGCCTTTAGGAACCCACGCAGCCAAGCTTGGCATCCCCCACAATACCCACTGCCGTAGCTGTGCTGACACTAACAAGAGTGAAACGGTGTTCCATCTCTTTTGTGAGTGTCCGGCCCTAGCCAGAACCAGACGCAGTGCACTAGGGCATCCATTTTTTGATGACCTTTCGGCCATCCAAAGCATCCACTTCCACAAGATTATCAAATTCCTCAACTCCACAGGCTGGTTTTGAGCACTTTTAACTTCCTTTACCCCCTTTTAATTTCAGGTTCCGTTAGTTGTGGTTTCAAAACGGCGCCCAATACGCTACTTGTGTTTTTCCCTCGTCGGGAAATACAGCCACCTAAACCAACAAACCAACCATACCAAATCCTATCGCTACCCATATGTACATAAAACTGAAATCCAAAAACAAATAAACGATATGCTTAACCAGGGTATTATCCGTCACAGTTTTTCGCCCTGGTCTGCTCCAATTTGGTTAGTGCCAAAAGAGAGAGACGCAAGTGGTAAAGAAAAATGGCGTTTAGTAATAGACTACAGAAAGTTAAATGAGAAGACGATAGATGATAAATATCCGATTCCAAACATTAATGAAATCCTTGACAAATTAGGAAGATCCATATACTTTAGCACACTAGACCTAGAATCTGGATTTCACCAAATTGAAGTTAGAGCTGAAGACATACCAAAAACAGCATTCTCTGTTGATAATGGACATTACGAGTTTCTTCGTATGCCATTCGGACTAAAGAATGCCCCATCGACATTTCAACGCGTGATGGATAATGTAAAGTGTAAAGTGTGTCTAGTGTATATGGACGACATTATAGTATTCTCAACCTCTCTCTAAGAGTATGTTAAAAACTTAGATGCTGTCTTTAAAAAGCTGAGAGAAGCAAATTTTAAAATCCAACTAGAAAAGTCACAGTTCCTTCATAAAGAGGTAGCATTTCTAGGGCATTTAGTAACAGCGCATGGGGTAAAACCAAATCCCGAAAAAATTAGCGCCATAAAAATGTTTCCTATACCAAAAACCCGAAAGCAAATAAAATCGTTCCTGGGACTTTTGGGCTACTATAGGAAGTTCATTAAGGATCTAGCCAAGCTAACAAAGTCTATGACGGAGTGTCTCCGTAAAGGTAAAAGCATTAAACTAGATTCCAAATACGTCAACTGTTTCGAAAGCTGCAAAACCCTTTTATGCAATGATCCCATTCTAAAATATCCTGACTTCTCAAAACCTTTCAACCTTACTACAGACGTGAGTAATGTTGCTATAGGTGCTGTTTTGTACCAAGGGCTCATTGGATCCGATAAGCCGGTTTGTTATGCAAGTCGTACTTTATCTAAATCTGAACAGAACTACAGCACGATTGAAAAAGAGCTTCTGCTGTTGTTTGGTCCACAAAAGTTTTTCGGCCTTATCTATTTGGGCGAAGATTTCAAATCATCACGGATCACAATCCCTTGACATGGCTTTTTTGATTAAAAGAGCCAAACTCGAAGCTTGTTCGTTGGCGACTAGAGCTGGAGCCAAACGCACCAATTCCCAGTCAGACTGGGACTTATACAAAGCCGGTCAACGGAAATTCAAGGCTGCTGTCACTAGTGCTAAACGTACAGCCTGGCATACCTTTTGTAATGAAATAGAAGATACCAGGGAATCAGCTAGCCTTAGGAAAATCCTATCGAAAGAACCTGCAGTTCCAGGTTATCTTAAAGACAATATGGGCAACTGGACACAGTCTTCAGAAGAGACGTTAAGTCTGCTTCTAAAAACGCACTTTCCGGGTTGTATCAAAACAACCGTCCAGTTTGCACCAAGCACTGCAACTACAGCAGCAACAGTTCCAGCTGGTATAATAACCGAGGAAAAACTTAACTGGGCGATTGAAACTTTCTCCCCTTTTAAGTCTCCTGGGCTGGACGGGATTTTTCCAATTATGCTCCAGAAAGCCAGGTCAATTGTTATACCAGCTCTGACGAGACTCTTCACGCGCTGCCTCGAATGTGGTCACTTTCCCAGGGCATGGCGTGAAGTTAAGGTTGTCTTCATTCCGAAGGCAGGAAAGTCCAGCCATACGACTGCTAAGGATTTCAGGCCCATAAGTTTAACTTCATTCATCCTGAAAACCTTGGAAAAGCTTTTGAACGTTTTTATCCGCAGTCGACTTGACAATAGCGCGATCTCAACGGCTCAGCATGCCTACATCAAAGGTAAAGGAGTTGAGACTGCGTTGCATAAGGTCACTCGCATCATAGAAAAATCCCTAAAGGACAAAGAATACACACTAGCCGCGTTCCTCGACATCGAAGGAGCATTCAATAATGTTAAGACGTGTGCTGTGAAGAGAGTACTACTCAATAACAACGTAGACCAAACGCTTACCAATGTGATTGAGAGTTTGCTCAATGAAAGAAATATTAACGCAGAATTAGGTGGCATTGAACTTAGAGTGACAGCCTCAAGAGGTACACCACAAGGAGGAGTCATTTCCCCCCTACTCTGGATCCTTGTCATAAATGAAATATTACCAAAGTTCGAAAACAGAGGGGTCAAAGTAACTGCGTATGCAGACGATGTAGTGATACTTGCTACAGGCAAATTCCTACCGACCATAAGCGAACTACTAGAAAACGCATTACGAACACTTAGTATGTGGGCAAACTAATGCGGTCTTGGAATCAATCCACTGAAGACTGAACTAGTCTTGCTCAGTAACAAAAGGGTGATTCCAAACTTCGATCCTCCAACTATTGAGGGTATACCCCTTAGGGTTGCTGAGAGTGCCAAATATCTGGGTATAATCTTAGATAGGAAGCTCAATTGGAAACCAAACGTCAATGAAAGAGTAAAAAAAGCCGCAAATGCTTTTTACGCATGCAACCGAATCTTCGGCAAAAGGTGGGGACCAAACCCCCCCAAAATAATTCTGTGGATGTATACGGCTGTTGTGCGTCCAATACTCACATACGGTAGCTTAGTCTGGTGGCAAGCCACAAACAAAGCTTCGAATCTTAAATTAATGACCAAAATACAAAGACTAGCATGTATAGGTACAACCGGCGCAATAAGGACAACACCTACTGCTGGAATGGAGGCTATCCTCAACTTGTTACCTCTAGATCTATACATGCAAGAATCTGCAGCCAAAAGTGCCCTCAGGATCAGCCAAACAAAAAGCTGGAAACCCTACACAACGGGACACACACAGATTCTAAATAAATATGTGGGAGATGCGGTCACTTCTGACTACTTGTCTCCCCTTCTTGACTTTGACATACCATTCTCCTGCTATTTCCCTAGCAGGGAGGAATGGAACACAGATGAACCCACAAAAGGAAAATCGATATCCATCTACACAGATGGCTCTAGGATGGACCGTGGAACAGGTGCTGGAATCTTCTCTGAAGAGTTAAATATACACCAGTCAATCAGACTACCTGATTACAGTAGTGTCTTTCAGGCGGAGGTTCTGGCAATCGCTGAAGCTGCCCATATGGTGTCAATGTTATCAATACCAAATAATGATATTACCATATTCATTGACAGCCAGGCGGCTATAAAAGCAGTATCTGCTATCGAAATAAAATCAAAGCTAGTTCACCGCTGCCGTGAAGAGCTTAAGGTTCTCTGCTCGCAGCACACCACGCGTCTCTGCTGGGTCCCTGGACACAGTGACAAAACCGGCAATGAGATGGCTGATGAATTGGCAAGAAATGGTTCTGCTATGGACCAAGATCGGGCGATTAATTCAATCAAACAACCACTCTGTAATCTCAGAGAGAGGGTGGAAAATAAGACCCGGATGAAAGCCAACAACAGGTGGAAAGAACTAACTACCTGTGAAATACCACGGAAGTTATGGCCGGAATACAATCCAAGTCGGACTATCAAGCTCTTGCGATTTGATAGAACGCCGATGTATAAACTGGTAGGAGCCCTAACGGGTCACAACTTCCTAAGATACCACACAATGAAACTTAAACTCAAGAATGACGATATATGCAGGGGTTGCGGCGACGAGGAGGTACACGAGGACACACCTCACTTCCTCTGTCAATGCCCAAGTCTCTGTCACTTGAGGAATAGGACACTTGGAAGATACTACTTCCATGATTTGCATGAACTTTCAGATATATCTTTATCTAATCTTTACAGGTTCATAAACACAGATACGACAGAACCCGTTCTGACGCACCCACCCATAAACCTAACCTAACCTAAAGCTGGAGGAGTACGATTACTATATAACGTACAAAAAGGGAAAACAGAACTCCAATGCTGACGCTTTATCTCGTATTGAGATAAATGCGGCCGAAACAAAAAGTGCCTCTGATGAATCCGGAAATTTAGACACCTTTTCCATCCAAAATAATATAGACTTTCATGACAATTTATCCACAATCCATTCTGCTATCGAAAATACTAATGATGGTATTCCCATATCTGAACGTCCTATAAATGAGTTTTCAAACCAACTCATTCTCAAAATAAACAGTATTAGACATAATCCGGATGTTAAACTTAAAATCTTATTTAAGAGAAAGAAACGATTTACGATAGAGTATAATGAAATTTGTGAAGAGAATTTTATAGAATTTTACTAGCTAAAACTTTAAACTTTGTTTCTGATTCTCTAATAAATTTACTTATAAATCAATCATACTTCAGTATATTTGAGTCGTTTTCATTAATAAATATTAGTAGTAAGTACATAGGATAACAGAGTTGAAATTTATGTATGGAATCATATTCTTATTTAAACTATGAAAGTATACAATAAAACTGGATTATCAATCACCGGTTAAGATATTGAAAATATGAAGGTAGTTTGTTTCGTTTTATATTTTTTGGCACTTTTGGAAATGGGATATCCCTTTATTACTAACTGATGAATTAATGAGCTTCAAGTGTGGATAAATCATTTCCAAATCAACGCTGCCCACCGAAAAGTATTCTACTCGCAACAATCACCATCAAACCAATCAAATATGGAAAACGTACCTCAACAAATACCCGATACATTTGCATACACAATGTTTATAGCAAAGCTAAACCATTTACCCCTGCAACATTATGCCATTCATGGACGTCACTCAATAAATTCGTATAGTCCATACTAGGGCGAGAGGAGTTACATACGCTTTGCCCCAACAAGCATAGATAACGAGTTACATACGCTTTGCCCCAACAAGCATAGATAACGTGACACGTCATGACAAGCATAATCGCATACAAGTTACATGCCCTTGACGACGAGCGACCATCACAGCAACCTAGCAGTCGGCGTCTTCTGGATGAAAAACATGATTGACTATGTGCACCATCATCACGATATTTTATTATATTATTTACGTGTTATCTCATTATGTTACGTTTATGTTATCTTCTAAGTTAGGTATATTATAAGTTTGGGTAATTTGTATTTTTTGGCGGAAAGTAAGAAATTAGAGTAAGGCAGTCTGGTACGACACTTGATTAAAGAAAGAGCAAATAAATAAAGAAAAAAAAATTAAAAAGAAAATTTTGTTTCGAGAACTTTAACTCGTGCACACTACAACCAACAATTTCTACTTGGGAATAAGTAGAAAGAGTTGGGGTTAGTCCGACTGTTAGAAAAAGATGAAGCCAATATTCACGCTCAAATGCGGCCGATGTCGTGGATGCCGTTTCCAAACATGAAACTAGAACCGTATGAAACAATCAGTGCAAACCGGCAAAATGCTTCATAAGCAGAACATCCACTAATAATTGAACTCACCAGGCTAAATGAGTCCGATAGCTTAGAATTGAATGCGATAAAACGAGATGGATTGAAATTAAATATCACTCACAATATTTGCACTCAGTAAAAGAAAGCAAAAACGAATATAATGGCTTAATATTCTTATAAGTTTTTTTTTTTACAATTTAAGAAAAAAAAGAAGAGCAAAATAAATCGCGAATAGAAGCAAACCACAAAACAGGTTAATGTTGTTTGAATTAAAACACAGGATGTATTTAAGTAGAAAGATTTATTTAGATAAATCATATGATAATTAAGGAGCGAAAATTTAACACAGGCAAGCTTGCGAACTGACAGTGTACGTATCCTGGTAACTCTGCTCTAAAGTTACTTTAGTTTTATTTTATTTGTTTGTGTGTGTATTTTCCTTGCCGTTTACAGAATTTACAGAATGCTATGCAATGATTATAGTCCTTTCTGTATAAAGAGGGAAAGATATTCAATTATATTAGGGTTCACTTTTAGTTTTTGCTAATTTGTGGAATCATCAGATTTTGACAATAAATTGAAATCGCTGAACCTAGGTCGGCATTTTGTAAGGCGAAACGTTAAAATGTTTTCGTTTGCACGAAGAAATTTGCATGTGTAACATAGGGCAAATTATTCATGGGCACGAAAACGTTTGATCGTTTCGTCTTACAGAATCTGGCCCCTGTACTCTTGTTTAAGATATTTTTGTCTTTGATTGATAATCAACGATGATACGATGAAGCGAAATTCCAATTATGAAAGGGAAAAATGAAAAACAGCGAGATCCCTACGATATGGCCATTTGGTTATTGTGTTACCGTCTGCTCTGAAGGTCCAAATCCAAGTGGACGAGAAAACGAAAAACGATTTACAAATTACTAAAGTGAACTGAGAATGATGAGAGAAAGTACTAAAAAACATCAATTACAAATAAACGAGAGAGAGCACAAAATTTAAATGTAGTTATAGCAAGTAGACAAATACATAATTCATTTTGGTTTAGATAACAGCAACTAGAGTTTATGTAGATATGTTTGTAGACTATTTCCAAGTCTAGGATATGACCCCTATTATTTCCAAACAGTCTTATAGTTTGAATCATTTGAGGAAATTTTAGGATTTAAGAGATGCGTATTCATTTAATTGATTATTGGTAATAAATTTGTAAAGGAATAATTTTAATTTAACGAAAAGCTGCGTGTTCTTCTTTAAACCTTCGGTTGTTTCAGTCGCGGTGAAAGTAGCGGGGATGTGCTAACCTCGCTTTAGATTATACGTGTACGATGGGAAGCATATTTGTCAATAGCACTTAATTGGAATAAGATGCAGGCAAGGTAAACACCTTAAATTGGTGGATGTGATGGGGCAAGGTGAGTCTGAGTTTCGGATAACTAACACATAATTATAAGTAGTGTAGGATGAGAGCGGTTTAGGGCCAAAGGGGGCTATCATTTCAGTTTGCGTAGGTTTTAAAACCTTATTGGCACATAAGACTTATTCATCCCCTTCTCTATAACATTTTTTTTCTTAGGCATTCCAACTCTCTATAGGCGTGAAACGTAACCCCCGTCTACGTTTTTCTGGCAAGAGCCCCTCCATCCGACGAGCTAGCAAGTGCGTACTAGCATGCCTATGTCTCGAAGGCGTGGACACCCCTCCATCTCCTTAAATCCTTCTTTCAGTTACGCCACGGCAGAGTAGGGTAGGAAAATGCATTGGTCGAATGTTAACCGTCCACCAGTGGTGCATCACCTCGACTCTCCTCTTTAAAATTTTGTTACATGCTCTTCAGGAGCTTACTGTAGGAATTGAGAATTCCCTCAACAACAAAGAAATTGCTGTGGGCTTCCTTGACATCGAAGGAGCTTTTGACAACACCGAACATGCCCAAACATACAGATGCATCCACAACACAGGCGTAGATAGTACTACATGTAACTGGATAAAACACATGCTTAACAGTAGAAACATAAACGCTAAATTAGGCAGTGACAGTATCAGCGTCACAGCTGCGAAAGGTTGCCCCCAGGGTGGTGTTCTATCACCCCTGCTATGGTCCATGTCCATCGTAGGGAATGAACTGCTTAACTTACTCAGCAATAATGGTTTCTATGTCCAAGGATATGCAGATGATATTGCGATCCTAATCAGAGGAAATTTCAAAGAAACAATCTCGGATTAAACCCCAAAAAAAGGTCACGAAAAACTCACTTGGAACTCTCACCTCACGAAAAGCATAAACAAAGCCAGGATCTATCTGTGGACCAGGAGAAGTCTAATTGGTAAAAGTTGGGGAATAAGCCCCAAAATTGACACATATGCAGCTCCAGCATGGTGGCAAAAAACCAAACAAAAAACAACACAGGACAGTCTCAATAAACTCCAAATACTAGCTTGTGTTTGCACTACAAGCGCAATGAGAACAACTCCCACTGCTGCGCTGGAAGTTATCCTAAACCTTCCACCCCTCTATCTTCAGATACCTACAGAAAGAAGCTATGACAAATGACTTCATGCTCATATCTGAAAATACTGCAAACTCTAAACTAATTCATCCAGATATCGTTATGGAATTAAAAAAGGACGAAATACTTGGAATCACCATGACAGATAGCTGTCTACCCAAATACAACTTCAGCCGTAACTTCAAAGTTGCATTCCCAAATCGGCAGAACTGGGAACAGAATAAACCCACATTTGTCAACGATTCTCATGTATGGTACACAGATGGATCGAAAACAGATAAAGGAGTTGGCGCTGGAGTATAAGTTAACACACAAGTTCCCACAGACCAATTCCCAGAATCCCAACGGCATTGCAACATTCAGTACACGAGCTCCCGCAGTCGAATTCTTAGAATCTCGACTGCACTGCAATTTACCTTCAATTCACTCCAGACAAATTTCCAGGGAATTGACCTGGATACAAGTAAACGATGCAAGTAGCTTAATAAGCAAAAATAAGTAATAAATAAATGTTCGGGTATCAATGTAAAATCAGTTCTAAGTTTGAGGTAAATAAAGAGGTAGTTCCTCACGAAAAAAACTTTTTTTTATTAAAAACGTCGCATTAAAATATTAACTGGCGCCCGAGCAGGGACAGAAGACAAAGTTTTTCATATAAATCTATCGAGTGAATTTGTGAAAGCTAGAAAGTGTTTTGAAAAATAATAAAGTAGTGTTTTAAGTTAAAATCAGAAAGTGAACTGAAATAAAATAATCAAGAATAAATTGATAACAAGTAAAAACCAAAGCTTCACTTAATTCTAGTGTATGAAGACTTGACAGGTGGCAATTAATAGCTTAAAGACCTATGAAATCAGTGTAACAGTGTAGTGGTAAAACTAAGGCCCCCGAGTAACTGTGTAACCAGTAAAAAGGAGTTTAGCTCGAGAACAGCCGACCATACAGAAAGACCGCCCTCAGCCCCAACCAACCCAACGCACTCACCGGGTAAAGTGCACGACGGATCATCTTAGAACTCCATGAGGGACAATGCACATCGTGGGATTGTTTTTTATGTAAGCTATTATTAAGTTATATTTCTCAAATAAATATAAATTAATCTAACTAAAATCAACAAAATATTCAAACTTGAATTATAAGATTTTTTCTTTATTATAAGCAAAATTATATCATATTATCCATAAAAGCTAGAAATCTAATAAGTACTCTCAAGCCGAAAAAGCCCTTTTCTTTAAATCTTTTCACCTCCGTAAAAATTAATCCTAATAACTTAATCAGACCACCTCGACTTGTTGTTAACGACAATCCGGCACCTGCTGCCGCAGCTCCTCCTCTTAACCAGAACGAACCTCTAAATCTAAACGCTCTCACAGAACAAATTACAGCAATCGTTTCACAAGTATTAGCAAGGGAAGGACGACATATTATAAACAATATACTCAATCCAAGTTCCGACATTAACAATGACATCGACCAGGTTATCGACATAAACGGTAATAGGGACCTCTCAGATCTAGACAAAGTACCTGATATCGCCAAAAGTCTTCGCGAGTTTTCAGGCCAACCGGGAGAGTTTAGCTCCTGGAAAAAGAGTGTAGATAGGGTCCTTACGATATACGACCATCTTAAAGGGACTCCAAAGTATTATGGAATATTAAGTACAATAAGAAATAAAATCGTAGGGCAAGCTGATATTGCCCTCGAATCATACAACACGCCTTTGAATTGGAGCAAAATTTCAAAGTGCTTAACCTTGCATTATGCCGACAAGAGAGATCTTGGTACACTTGAGTACCAGATGACAACTCTTGTGCAAGGACCTAATTCAATTCCTGAATTCTATCAGGTTGTTTATCAGCATCTTTCGCTAATCCTAAACAAACTATCCTGTATGGAGATGAGTACGGAGTCGCTTAATAATATGACTCAATCCTACAGAGACAAGGCATTAGACACCTTCGTAAGGGGATTGCGAGGCGATCTACCACGTCTTTTAAGCATTAAAGAACCAGTCGACCTTCCACAGGCCTTACATCTGTGCCTGAAACTGCAAAACGTAGATTTCAGAACACAGTATGCAAATAACAGCCAAAACTCTTCGCGCAAAACTCAATTACCCCCTGTCCTATCCCCAAAACCAATACCAGCTCCGCGAGGCAACTTCTACCCAGAATTGCTACACAATCCACAAATGCAAATGAGACCAACACCTGAAAGACGACTTCAACCAAACCCTTGGCCACAATATGGTCAACCGTCTAGACCACATTATCAAAACGCTATTCAACAAAATTCTTGGCCACAAAATGTCAATCCAATGAGACCACAATATCACAGACCTCAACTACCACCTAAGCCTATGGATATAGATCAGAGCATTCATTCAAGACAGGTGAACTATGCTAATCGACCACGAATTCCGCAGATACAGAAACGACATCATCAAGGTAACTCCAATCAGGTTCACCCCCCAAATAAATCCCAAAGAATCTTTAACACCGAACAGAACAACAACGAACAAGAAACGGAACCATCACCAGACAACTGCGAAGGAGAAACATATCCCGAGAACGCGGACAGTAATCAAAATACGCAAACGTATGAAGAATATGTGGAATACTACGGTAACCCCCATTTCGACGAAACAGAAGAATTAGACGATATCTATTTTTTAGATTAAGTCGTTCTTCACTTCCCTATTTTGAATTTAAGGTGAAAAGTGGAGAAACGCTCAAATTTTTAATAGACACGGGCTCTAACAAAAATTACGTGCAACCTAAACGTATAAGATTCCCTATTTCTAACGAAAAACCCTTTTTTGCTAAGTCCGTAGGAGGTAATGTAAAAATTACCCATCACTCATTTATAAATTTATTTAAGCAAAATAGGAAAAAATTAAAATTCTTCATTCTTCCCAGCCTGATCTCCTTGTAGGAAAATCTCTGTGAATTACCTTTTTGATAATTTGTTTAAGAAAATTTCCCACACCTCTTTCATCACTAATTAGCCATAATATCCTAGAAAACCCAGTATTATTTCATATCCACACCATTTATGTAGTTGCTGGATTTATACAGTGTGGACTGTGGAGGTGTGGCTAAGCTCTGAGAGTTCGTGGAGCATTGAGCGTTATAAGAGAAACAGGCGATATCGTTGTTGTACCTTTTTGTATAGCCCAACATAGAATACTCTAGTCAAAAATCACACCACGATCCCGGTACATAAAGCCATGTTCGGAAAACCGAAATACGGTTTTGAAAGAGTGGCGTGAGGTATGATACAAACAACAAACGACGCGGTAGGGTAATCCGAGCTACAAAGGAAACCAGAGCCAAGATCGATGGGTAGTCTGATTTGAGTTGGCGGTCTCCCAAGACATCGGTTCGGGAACAAGTTAAATTACATATACGTTTTTTTTTTCTGTATGGTTTTTAACTGGAGCGAAACAAATAAAAGAAAAAAAAAACCAACAAGACCCAGTACATATTATAAAAAAATATAACAAAAAAAATTCTTACGTGATATACGATTACGTGAAGTTCTATTAAAGACTTTACTCAAAGTGAAATTTGCCTGCCCCCTACTACCACTTGGCAGATAAAAATATCCGCGGCATATTTTTTTAATAAGGCGCGCGGTGTGATAGGAAGAAAACAAAACAAAAAAACAAAGAAAAAAAAAACACTTCCCCAGTCATCACCATAATTAATAAAATTTAAATTATTCAAACGTGTTCCCCATTCCCCTTGCCCAGCCATAAAACTCACCATTCACCTGTCTCAGTGCGTAAAAGAAAAAAAAAAGGAACATCTATAGTTATAACTTAAATATCATACCTGAATCGGTATCAATTTTCTCCTCAGACATAATTGCATACATATAAAAAGAAAAATAAACCCCTCTCCGATCCATAAACCTAAAAGTGAGAACAAACTTCGCCACATCAACGACCGAACTACCCCGCACGTCTCCGTTTAGGGATATCCCATCCCTTGTACACGATCGTTGGACCACCCACTGCACCAGAATATTTGGAGGCCTATATAATAGCCACCAATCATACACCTGACGCTTCAGGCCAGCAGAGCCCCTGATCGTGCTACGAATCTCTACGTGTTATTCACCACCAAGAGCCAACAGATTTGACCGAAACTAGATTCTCCGAGAGAACGAAATTTCACCACAAGGCAACACCATTGGCAACATTTTTTTTCATAATTTTTAGTGTTTCTCAACATTGCTGAGCCCACCTTTGCAATATTATTTCTTTCTCTATAATTGTGTACCATGATTAGCGTAGTATATCTATTCTGAAATCTCGAGTCTGCTTGTTCGTTCTTTTTTTGTTGTTGCAGTTGCAAGCACCATCTAAGACCCTATTAATAAAATCTAATTTTTGAGAAAAAAAAAAAAATAAATAAAATAAAACTAAAGTGTGTTCGATTTTTGTTTGGTTTGTGATTAGTTCAAATTGAAATACCTACCCCTAATGAATTTAAAACAGGTACAACATAAACCGACCCAAAGGATGCTGTGCACAGGATCAACGGGGATCTTCAATTATATTTGTACGATCCTTTGTACGTACAACTGAGTTTTGGTAAGTGATATGACACTTTTGCTATTTTGATTTGAACTATAAATAAAACGAAATGAATCATGAAAAGAAATGAGAGTAAATAATGTCGTGATTAATATAGGGATGATTTTATGACCAAAGTCAACGTTAGTTGGTAGTTGCAAGCGCAAGAACTATAATCAGATTGGGCACTAAATGGGCACTATGGTACAATTTTTTTTTTCTTTTTTCCTTTTTGTGGTGGCTCAAGCGTTAAATTTTAGTTCTAAGTTATCGGTTTTGGTTTTTTTTTTTTATATCAGATTAATAGTACTAGTATAACAGATTTATCTCCCGTTGTTTTTGCATAGTTACATAAGGCGTTTTTCTTTTTTAGTTCAGAGCACAACCTGAACTGTTATACAAAAAGTTCGTGTTTCTTTTTTAGCTCAGACACTTCAGAGCTCGAATTTGTGTTTCTTTTTTCGCTCAGAGCATGATCAGAGCGCGCTCTATGAGCTCAGAATAAATTGACTGAGCATCCTGAGTAAAAAGCTCAGTACACATGTACATGCACACTTCCAGTCACATTTGAAGGACAAAAAAAAACAGGAAAAACAAAACATCCTCTGAACGCTCTGAGCACGCATGGTTCAGAGCGCGCTCAGAATGCTCGAACTCTGTTCAGTGCTCAGCTCTGAACTAAAAAAGAAAAACGCCTATAGATAACTATATAGGATTACAATCGTCCTCTGAGGCTTTAAAGAAACTGCCAGATTAATTTCTGATTATGTATCTGAAATTCTTGGATTGCATTATAAAACGAACAATAATATTTGGTTTATATTTTGCCTCTTTTAACAAATTAGTTTAATTTTTCTTCTTTTTTATTGTATTTTATTCTACCACCTTTATTTATAATTTGTAATAAATAGTACTATTCTGTATGAAAGTTACCAAACGCATTTCACCACTTATTGTTAAAGATTGGTTTTGGGAAGTTTTTTTTTTCTGCATCAAACCGGATTGGCTGAAAGTTTTTTTGTTTCAGTGTTAAGTATGAAAAGCGCTATATCCACAGTAACAATTCTGACTGTCTGGTAATACGCATGATCATTATGCAGTGCTAATTTTTTTTTTCTTTTGGATGTGATGTGACCGGACGTAACCTACAGTAAGTACGAATAGATAGAAGGGGTCGTTGACCTCTATTTTCAATTAGGGGTTACTACAAAATAGGAGCAAATGTAGTAACAATGGTGTATTGCTGTCAGAAGTTGATCTTCTTTGCAGAATACTTTGGGAGGGTTGTGAAATGCTCGGGAGGCACTATCATCTATGCTCTCCACCGCGCAGATTAGAAATTTTAATCGAACCTTATCGGGTCCTACCTTAATATTCAGATTTAATTCGGGTAACATCTCCGATACAATTTTTTTTCGTTATTTAGCATTTTTTTTTCTCGTTTTGGCCTGAAATAACGTAACACCGTCCATTTTCTAGTAGCAAGAATCCCCCCCCAAATCCGACGAGCTAGAATCAGGATTATGCTAGCAGGCCAACCGCTGCATAGAAACATGGACACCCCTTTCATATCACTGCCCGGATGGACTGATGGACCTGTGACCTTTGGTCTTAAGGGTAGATTTAGATGTGAGAGGGTTCTATGGGGTTGACCGGGTGAAGGAAGCGAAGTTTGTCTGAAGTGAAGGTTCTTTGTCATGGCCCGAATAACTGATTGCCTTGATAGTCACTGCTCGGGAAAAATCTTTGCCAACTTTCTTTCTTTTTTTTTCTTTCGCCGCCAACACTACCTTCACCACTAACAGACGTAGGTCATATACATGATCACCTCAACCCCTATAGAAGGATTAATTTCGTTACAGGTGGCGCCCAACGTGGGGCCCGATTAGTTCGATTATATCTGATCTAAAACAAAAGATATATACGCCTTTATTCACTCATAATATTTGTGCATCAGTGACCATATTGAAACTTATTTCGATTTGAGTCATATCAATAAGTGTACTAATATGTTCTGGAATAACACCAGCTTCTTAAGTCTCGTAATCGTTGTCCGGTAAGTTAGGACTTTGTGTCCATACCTACGTCTGTTGCTGCGATTAGAGATAGCTAGATGCGATTCCAAAGTTTCTTTTGTCATGCACATTGGACCGGAATCTGTGTAATTTTCTTACAGGTTCGTCTGTTGCCTATAGCATGCACTGTTTAGAGATTTAGTAAGACATCCGGATTTAGATAGACTAGTTGGTAGGATCTTCAGTCCGGTAGATCGGTTGTATGCTACCTGCTCTACGTCTGTTTGCTGAATATTCGCATGGCTGTCTATTTAAATCACAATTGGTCTATGAATTATATTCATTAATGAGTGAATGAAAAGTATTTAGGTAATTAGGGGAATGGTATCACCTTGACCGGTAAGTTAAGTATGTTTATCTGACTTATGTCGGTTGGAAGGATGTCTTCTCTCCCATTTCAAGCAGTCATACTATAGACGGAGCTATTCGTTAAGTTATGACGTACCATGTACCCCTATGATACCATCACCAAACGCGGGTTTTGTTTTACAACATTTATTTTTGCGGTTCTTTTTCTTCCAAAGCTATCGCGTTTTATTTTTTTTTTCCTTGTCTAACCTACTGTAGGTTACTATTCCTAAGGTCACTATAACACATCCAAAGACACCTATTTATACGTTTTTCTTTTTGAAAATATTAAAATTTACCTAAACTTTTTTTGGTTTGAAGAGTTTTACAGTCGTGAAAGATATTGCATCTTTTGTATGAATTTTACGATACCCAATTACATTTATATTTTTTTTTATCTTTTTCTCATATTACATTATTTTTTTTTTTCTTTCTCAAACCGTTAACGGCATTTACCATGACAGGACGAGGTCGTCCAGTTAGAAAGTTCAGTTCGTATAATCTACGTTCGAATAATAATAATCAAAGTAGGCGTTATTCACTAACTAGCAATATGTCAGTCAATCCCCGTAACGCAGCTGAAGCTGACATTTCTACTTCTAATGCTGAAGCATCCGGTTTTAATGATACGGCAGGACCATCCGGGTCTCGCAGTATGGTAGAACCTTCCGTTCACAATAATATTGGAGGACCCTCTGCTAGCAATGTCATAGCCGACAATGTGATGGCACCAGACCTAAATGAATCGCAGGTTCCTGAGGAACCACCAGCCAATACCAGTCGCAGAAATCTTAACATTTCAAATACAGGCTCCAGCGACGGAGAACAATTCGAACAATATGTTCATGAAGTGGTAACGGCTTCCGTCGGATTACGGCGGACCGATGACTTGCGATTTTTCCGAGAAGAGCTCGACAAACATCGAATTGCTCTACAACAGGAAGTCACGGCTATAGTAAGAGAGACTTTGTGTAGTATGGTGCCAACTCCTCCGACACAAGCCCCAGTGGGATTAGGGTTAGAAAATCAACCAACTCCTCATGTTGAATATGTCAATAACAGACAGTCAGAGCAAGTTGGTAATTCAGCGGCTGCGATTCCTCCGCGGATAGAGAATGCTAGTGTTGAACCAAGGGTTCATCCAGTGAACATGGCACGTAGCTCGAACGTAGACAATTTTCTGTCCCAATTGGGAAATTTAAACCTGAATGATCCACCCCCTCGCCAGGTTAATAGTATGCACTCCCCCTCTTCATCGAATTCATCAGGCAGATTTCCGAACTATCATAAATGGGGCATACAATTTGACAACAAAAAAATGTCTGTCGATGATTTCTTGTTCCGACTGGAAAGAGTTAAAGAGAGTTATAACGTTACGTGGGACGATATTGTACTCAACTTTCACCACTTTGTTAGCGGCCAAGTAGAAGCATGGTTCTGGATGTTCTTAAAAAGCAACCCAACAGCAACCTGGTTTACACTTCGTCTTGCGCTGGTTGAACAATATCGAAGTCTGGAAACGGACTCTGAACTTTCAAGGAAAATGTCGGACCGTAAGCAATTGCCAAATGAAAGTTTTGATGACTTTTACTCCGACTTAATTCAGTTGAACTCTAAACTACGCGTTCCAAAACCAAATAGAGAACTAATCGAACTGATAAAGCAGAATGTTCGACGAAGGATCGGTGAGCTGCTTATAACATTTAGTACTCACAGTATTCCCGAAATGGTATATGTGTGCAGAACAATAGAAAAATATCTTAATGGTCATGAGCAGTCTCGAGCTAGGTTTCAACCAGCACCTCATCAATCATTTCGTAGAAATGTTAGTGAGCTAGAAACTCCGGAAGAACAACCTTCAACTTCCATGCAGGCTCAAGTCGAAGCAGTCGCTTTCCGTCGCCGTGAAGCCACCAGACTAGTGTGCTGGAACTGCAAGGTTAATGGTCATACTTTTTACGACTGTCCAGATCCCCGTCGTCTATTATTTTGTTTTAAATGCGGACGTGAAAATACTACAACGCCCAATTGCGTAAATTGTTCGGGAAACCGCTCACGGAACAGTCCTCAAACCGGGGAGAATTGTTCAGAACGAGTGAACCCGGACATGTAGACAATTCAAATTCAAACAAACAACAAATACCACAAATTACTCTGCTAAAACGACCCCCAGATTTACCAATTCCAGATCCAAAACCCCCAAACACTATTCAAGTTCAACAAAGGAAATCCTTACACCAGCGTCAGATTGAATATCACAATGCCCGGAAGAGGATTTTTGCTAAACCCCCTCCATCGGCAAAGCTAATTCAACTCAGGAAAAAATTTAAAGAAAAGAAAACTCGTTTTCGCGCAATTGCGGCAACAACCTTGGTGGATGCGTCAGATGATCCTCGTCCTTTCGTATCTGTTAAAATTTTCGATAGAACTTGGCTCGGTTTACTCGACAGCGGCGCTTGCATAAGCTGCCTTGGCCATGGATTTCTGGAATACCTGCGAGACAATAATATTTTATTCAAACCCTTTGCATCTACAGTCACAACAGCTGGTGGTGAAAATCAATCCGTAGTTGGAATGATCACGGCTAAAGTATCGTTCAAAAATCAGACCGAAAGTATAGATTTCTTCTTAGTACCATCCCTAACACAGCAGTTGTACTTAGGCGTAGATTTCTGGAAGAAATTTCGAATAGCTCCAGAAATAATAGCAGATATTAGTTTTATACCAGAATCTTCGAAATCTGATATTCTGTCAAATGCCCGGGTGTTGTCAGTGGAAGAGTCCAAGAAACTCAAAGAGACGATAAGTCTCTTTCCTTCGTTTTCTACCATGGGACTTGGAAGTACAGGTTTAGAGGAACATACCATCGATACTGGGGACGCTGCGCCAATAAAACAGCGTCATTATCCCGTATCTCCGGCGGTACAAACTCTCATGTATGCGGAGTTGGACCGCATGCTTGGTATGGGGATCATCGAAGAGAGTACTAGTGCGTGGAGCTCGCCAGTTGTACTGGTGCGAAAACCAGGGAAAAATCGCCTATGCCTAGACTCTCGGAAAGTGAACCAAGTCACCAAGAAAGATGCTTATCCGCTTCCGCATATAGAGGGGCTGCTGGGGCGACTTTCAGATACACACTATATTTCCGGTGTGGATTTGAAAGACGCTTTCTGGCAGATACCGCTCGAGCAACGATCTAGGGAGAAGACAGCTTTCACCGTCCCCGGTAGACCATTGTACCAATATAGGGTGATGCCATTCGGCCTGTGCAATGCGCCACAACGCATGTGCAGGCTAATGGATAAGGTGGTACCCCATGAATTGAAGGACCAGGTTTTTGTATACCTTGACGATCTGCTGATCATATCACGGACGTTCGATGAGCACATTCGAATTCTCAGTGTTGTTGCTAAACGGCTGTCAGATGCTGGATTAACAATCAATGTCGAAAAATCAAAATTTTGTTATAAAGAACTCCAGTACTTAGGATTTATTGTGGGTGAAGGTTGCCTAAAGGCAGATCCGGCAAAAATAGCTGCTATTGACAAATTTCCGGTACCGAAAACTCCACGCCAAGTGAGACGATTTTTGGGAATGGCTGGATGGTACAGGAGATTTGTTCAAGACTTTTCATCTCTAGCAACTCCCATATCGAACACTTTAAAAAAAGGGGTCAAATTCACTTTTAACGCGGAAGCCATTGAGTCGTTTAATATTATAAAATCGAAGTTAACCTCCGCACCCATTCTTGTAAACCCTGACTTCAACAAAGAATTCAAAATTCTCTGTGATGCGTCGGCAACAGGCATCGGTTGTGTTCTTTGTCAAGAAGATGAGAGCGGAGTTGAACATCCAATCTACTTTTATTCCCAGAAACTCAATGCAGCTCAACAAAACTACACTGTTACGGAGCGTGAGTGCTTGGCCGCTGTTAAAGGAATACAGAAATTTCGGCCATATATAGAGGGTCACAAATTTAAAGTAATTACCGACCATGCCAGCTTGAAGTGGTTGATGAATTTGAAGGATCCTACGGGCAGATTAGCGCGTTGGAGTTTGAAACTGCAGGGATTCACTTTCGGTATCGAACATCGTAAAGGATCACTTAATGTTGTACCGGATGCTCTTTCGCGAGTGCATGAAGTGGATGCGTTGACCCTTGAATGTTCGACATCGAAAGATCCCACCGACGTTCTTCATATTGATCTATGTGATCCGAGCTTTAAGTCGGATGAGTACCTAAAGATCGTTGAGCACGTCGGAAAGAATAAAAATCAGCTACCTGACCTTCGAGTCTCGGATGGTTTCGTGTATAAGAAGGTCAAACACAGCACAGGAAACCCGATTCAAGATGACTTGACTTGGAAATTGTGGATACCAAACGCGCTGACCGGCCGATTGATCGCTTTGGCTCATTGTCCACCTAGAGCTTCGCACGGCGGTATTACAAAAACTCTGTATAGGCTTCGTAATCAATGTTTTTGGCCCAATATGGCCACACAGGTGAAGGACTTTATCAGCAACTGCGAAGTGTGTAAGACAACGAAAGCCCCCAATACTGTCTTAAGAACTGAAATGGGTAAAGCCTTTATTGTTGACCGTCCATTTCAACACCTTTACATAGATTTCCTTGGACCATACCCTCGTTCTAAAACCGGAAATACTCAGATTGCTATTGTCCTTGATCAATTAACAAAATTTGTTCTTGTAAAGCCCAGTGGCCTAGTGGTTAGTGTGTTGGACTACTATGCGAGGGGTTCAGGTTCGAATCCCGCAAAAACCCAAATTCCAACTCAGGGTTTTTTTCACTGCGCCACCTCTCGCGAACGTCTGACAAACATCCGAGAGTATAACTGTCATGAAAGAGCTTCTCAATCGGCCGTTTGGAATCGGCATAAAATTGTAGATCCCTTCCATTCGTTCCAAAAATTGAAAACTCACACAAAACGAATGGTTGCGAGAAGCTAGGCCCAGGGTCCCTACAGACCTGTTGCGCCAACTATTATTATTATTATTATTATTAAAGCCCCTCCGAAGAGCTACTTCAGAGACTATCTTAAAATTCCTTCGTGATGAAATCTTTTTTGTATTTGGAGTTCCTGAAAGCATACTCTCCGACAACGGCACCCAGTTTGTTAGCCGTGACTTTGCAAATATGGTCGAAGTGTTTGGAATAAAACACTATAGAACCGCAGTATACTCGCCGCAAGCGAACGCTAGCGAGCGCGTAAACAGATCTATATTGGCTGCAATACGATCGTATATAGACCCCAAGCAAACTAACTGGGATTCAAACCTCCCGTCTATTGCTTGTGCTTTGCGGACAACGCTTCATTCAGCCCTAGGCTTATCGCCCTATGAAGCTCTTTTTGGGCAAAGAATGATTGAGCATGGAGACGACTATAGGGTTTTGAAGGAACTTAACAGTTTAAATAACTCCGAATTAGATTGGATCCCTAAAGCAGCAAAAATGAATATACTGCACTCATATCTGAAAACCTCACTGGCTCAGGCCCATGAAACATATGAAAAAGTATATAACACCAGAAGTAGACACATTTCATTTCAGGTAGGGGAAGACATTTACAAGCGAAACTTTGTACTAAGCGACGCTTCTAAGCATCTAAATGCCAAATTTTGCCCAAAGTTTATTAAAGTCAAGGTCATTAAGATAATCGGTAACAATCTTTATCAAGTGGTGGATGCGAAAGGTAACAAAACAGTAACCCATTCAAAAGATTTGAAACGCTAGCTATTATTTATTATATGAAGAGAATATCTACGTGATCCGATTTTTTTTTCTTATCCCATTTCTTCGGTCGCCCTCGTAAATATGATAAGCTTTGTAGGAAAATCTCTGTGAATTACCTTTTTGATAATTTGTTTAAGAAAATTTCCCACACCTCTTTCATCACTAATTAGCCATAATATCCTAGACACCAAAACCCAGTATTATTTCATATCCACACCATTTATGTAGTTGCTGGATTTATACAGTGTGGAGTGTGGAGGTGTGGCTAAGCTCTGAGAGTTCGTGGAGCATTGAGCGTTATAAGAGAAACAGGCGATATCGTTGTTGTACCTTTTTGTATAGCCCAACATAGAATACTCTAGTCAAAAATCACACCACGATCCCGGTACATAAAGCCATGTTCGGAAAACCGAAATACGGTTTTGAAAGAGTGGCGTGAGGTATGATACAAACAACAAACGACGCGGTAGGGTAATCCGAGCTACAAAGGAAACCAGAGCCAAGATCGATGGGTAGTCTGATTTGAGTTGGCGGTCTCCCAAGACATCGGTTCGGGAACAAGTTAAATTACATATACGTTTTTTTTTTCTGTTTGGTTTTTAACTGGAGCGAAACAAATAAAAGAAAAAAAAAACCAACAAGACCCAGTACATATTATAAAAAAATATAACAAAAAAAATTCTTACGTGATATACGATTACGTGAAGTTCTATTAAAGACTTTACTCAAAGTGAAATTTGCCTGCCCCCTACTACCACTTGGCAGATAAAAATATCCGCGGCATATTTTTTTAATAAGGCGCGCGGTGTGATAGGAAGAAAACAAAATAAAAAAACAAAGAAAAAAAAAAAACACTTCCCCAGTCATCACCATAATTAATAAAATTTAAATTATTCAAACGTGTTCCCCATTCCCCTTGCCCAGCCATAAAACTCACCATTCACCTGTCTCAGTGCGTAAAAGAAAAAAAAAAAGGAACATCTATAGTTATAACTTAAATATCATACCTGAATCGGTATCAATTTTCTCCTCAGACATAATTGCATACATATAAAAAGAAAAATAAACCCCTCTCCGATCCATAAACCTAAAAGTGAGAACAAACTTCGCCACATCAACGACCGAACTACCCCGCACGTCTCCGTTTAGGGATATCCCATCCCTTGTACACGATCGTTGGACCACCCACTGCACCAGAATATTTGGAGGCCTATATAATAGCCACCAATCATACACCTGACGCTTCAGGCCAGCAGAGCCCCTGATCGTGCTACGAATCTCTACGTGTTATTCACCACCAAGAGCCAACAGATTTGACCGAAACTAGATTCTCCGAGAGAACGAAATTTCACCACAAGGCAACACCATTGGCAACATTTTTTTTCATAATTTTTAGTGTTTCTCAACATTGCTGAGCCCACCTTTGCAATATTATTTCTTTCTCTATAATTGTGTACCATGATTAGCGTAGTATATCTATTCTGAAATCTCGAGTCTGCTTGTTCGTTCTTTTTTTGTTGTTGCAGTTGCAAGCACCATCTAAGACCCTATTAATAAAATCTAATTTTTGAGAAAAAAAAAAAAAATAAATAAAATAAAACTAAAGTGTGTTCGATTTTTGTTTGGTTTGTGATTAGTTCAAATTGAAATACCTACCCCTAATGAATTTAAAACAGGTACAACATAAACCGACCCAAAGGATGCTGTGCACAGGATCAACGGGGATCTTCAATTATATTTGTACGATCCTTTGTACGTACAACTGAGTTTTGGTAAGTGATATGACACTTTTGCTATTTTGATTTGAACTATAAATAAAACGAAATGAATCATGAAAAGAAATGAGAGTAAATAATGTCGTGATTAATATAGGGATGATTTTATGACCAAAGTCAACGTTAGTTGGTAGTTGCAAGCGCAAGAACTATAATCAGATTGGGCACTAAATGGGCACTATGGTACAATTTTTTTTTTTTTTTTTTTTTTTTTTTTTCCTTTTTGTGGTGGCTCAAGCGTTAAATTTTAGTTCTAAGTTATCGGTTTTGGTTTTTTTTTTTTATATCAGATTAATAGTACTAGTATAACAGATTTATCTCCCGTTGTTTTTGCATAGTTACATAAGGCGTTTTTCTTTTTTAGTTCAGAGCACAACCTGAACTGTTATACAAAAAGTTCGTGTTTCTTTTTTAGCTCAGACACTTCAGAGCTCGAATTTGTGTTTCTTTTTTCGCTCAGAGCATGATCAGAGCGCGCTCTATGAGCTCAGAATAAATTGACTGAGCATCCTGAGTAAAAAGCTCAGTACACATGTACATGCACACTTCCAGTCACATTTGAAGGACAAAAAAAAACAGGAAAAACAAAACATCCTCTGAACGCTCTGAGCACGCATGGTTCAGAGCGCGCTCAGAATGCTCGAACTCTGTTCAGTGCTCAGCTCTGAACTAAAAAAGAAAAACGCCTATAGATAACTATATAGGATTACAATCGTCCTCTGAGGCTTTAAAGAAACTGCCAGATTAATTTCTGATTATGTATCTGAAATTCTTGGATTGCATTATAAAACGAACAATAATATTTGGTTTATATTTTGCCTCTTTTAACAAATTAGTTTAATTTTTCTTCTTTTTTATTGTATTTTATTCTACCACCTTTATTTATAATTTGTAATAAATAGTACTATTCTGTATGAAAGTTACCAAACGCATTTCACCACTTATTGTTAAAGATTGGTTTTGGGAAGTTTTTTTTTTCTGCATCAAACCGGATTGGCTGAAAGTTTTTTTGTTTCAGTGTTAAGTATGAAAAGCGCTATATCCACAGTAACAATTCTGACTGTCTGGTAATACGCATGATCATTATGCAGTGCTAATTTTTTTTTTCTTTTGGATGTGATGTGACCGGACGTAACCTACAGTAAGTACGAATAGATAGAAGGGGTCGTTGACCTCTATTTTCAATTAGGGGTTACTACAAAATAGGAGCAAATGTAGTAACAATGGTGTATTGCTGTCAGAAGTTGATCTTCTTTGCAGAATACTTTGGGAGGGTTGTGAAATGCTCGGGAGGCACTATCATCTATGCTCTCCACCGCGCAGATTAGAAATTTTAATCGAACCTTATCGGGTCCTACCTTAATATTCAGATTTAATTCGGGTAACATCTCCGATACAATTTTTTTTCGTTATTTAGCATTTTTTTTTCTCGTTTTGGCCTGAAATAACGTAACACCGTCCATTTTCTAGTAGCAAGAATCCCCCCCCAAATCCGACGAGCTAGAATCAGGATTATGCTAGCAGGCCAACCGCTGCATAGAAACATGGACACCCCTTTCATATCACTGCCCGGATGGACTGATGGACCTGTGACCTTTGGTCTTAAGGGTAGATTTAGATGTGAGAGGGTTCTATGGGGTTGACCGGGTGAAGGAAGCGAAGTTTGTCTGAAGTGAAGGTTCTTTGTCATGGCCCGAATAACTGATTGCCTTGATAGTCACTGCTCGGGAAAAATCTTTGCCAACTTTCTTTCTTTTTTTTTCTTTCGCCGCCAACACTACCTTCACCACCAACAGACGTAGGTCATATACATGATCACCTCAACCCCTATAGAAGGATTAATTTCGTTACATCCTTCGATGGAATAATAGGCAACGATTCTCTTAGAGAACTCGAAGCTGTTATTCATACCAACGAAAACTATATGACTATCTTCCCCAACATCCAAATAAAACTTAAACAGCATATTACAGAAAACGTTAATAATATAAATTTACGACTTTCGCACCTTTCCGACAATCAAAAAAGTAAACTCAATAAAATTATCGAAAACTGCCCTACACTTTTTGCAGAACCCAACAAGAAACTGACATACACTACGACAGTAAGAGGCGAAATACGAACTAATATAGATACACCAATTTACTCCAAATCCTACCCATACCCAATGGCATTGAAAGATGAAGTGGAAAAGCAGCTAAAAGAACTACTTAATGAAGGGATAATTAGACCATCGAAATCGCCATACAACTCTCCCGTTTGGATCGTTCCAAAGAAAATGGACGCATCCGGGGAAAAGAAATATCGTATGGTTATAGACTATCGTAAACTAAATTCGGTTACTATCTCTGATAGGTACCCTATCCCCGAGATAAACGAAGTCCTTTCTAATCTTGGCAAACAGAAATACTTTACCTTCATTGACCTCAAAAGCGGGTTCCACCAAATCTTACTCAAACATACTGACATAGAGAAAACAGCATTTTCGGTCAACAACGGGAAATTCGAATTCGTTCGCTTACCCTTTGGACTGAAAAATGCCCCCGCGATTTTCCAGCGCGCTTTAGACGACATTCTTAAAGAGCACATTGGAAAAAGATGCTACGTATATATATTGACGACATCGTCATATTCGGTGAAACCGAAGAAGAACATTTCAGGAACATAGAATTAGTATTTAAAACCCTCGAGAATGCTAATATGAAAATCCAATTCGATAAAAGTGAATTCCTGAAAAAGGAAATTGAATTTTTAGGTTTCATCGTCGGTACAGATGGTATTAAAGCCAATCCAAAGAAAGTCCGCGCAATAGTCGATATGCCTCCTCCTCAAAATCTTAAAGACCTTCGCTCGTTTCTAGGAATGTCAGGGTATTACCGACTATGCGAAACTTGCAAAACCCTTAACATCCCTTTTAAGAGGGGAAGATGGACGCGTGTCCAAAAATGCTTCAAAAAATAAAGTGATTCACCTTGACAAAACTGCTTTCAATGCTTTCCAAAATTTAAAAAATGCACTAGTGTCTAAAGAAGTTATACTTTCTCATCCCAATTTTAATAAAAGCTTCGAGCTAACAACAGACGCATCAGACTACGCTCTAGGTGCTGTGTTATCTCAGGATAACAAGCCAATTACATTCCTCTCCAGAACGTTAAGCACAACAGAAGAAAATTATGCTACCAACGAAAAGGAAATGTTGGCAATAATTTGGTCTTTGAATTCATTAAGAAATTTCCTATACGGATCTAGAAAAGTCATTATCTTTACCGATCATCAACCACTCACGTTCGCGCTGAGTCATAAAAATACAAATTCTAAGATGAAGAAATGGAAGGCGATATTAGAAGAGTATAATTATGAGCTCAAATATAAACCGGGTAAAGCAAATATCGTTGCAGATTCCCTTTCAAGACCCCCATTAGCAGCCCAAATAAACTCAATGACACCAACAATGCACAGCGACGAAAGTTCATCTCAGAACCTAATTCCTTCAGTGGAAGTGCCCGTTAACGTCTTTCGTAATCAACTTATCCTCAAAATAGCTGACGAAAGTAGTTACCAAATCAAACCCCTTTTTTCAACACATACCAGACACATTGTGACACAACCAACATATTCGGAATCAGACATAATCAACATTTTTAAAAGATACCTCAACCCACATATTGTTAATGGCCTAATGACCAATGAGCCTACAATGGGTAAAATACAGGAAATTTACCCAATCCACTTCAAGAGCTATAGAATTCGTTTTACGCAAACAATTGTCGAAGACGTCGAAAGTGAGACTCAACAGAAAGAAATAATACTTACGGAACACCGACGAGCACATCGCAACGCCTACGAAAACCGACTCCAAATCTTACAAAAATTCTACTTTCCGAAAATGGCAGCTGGAATTAAACGAATAGTTAAAGACTGCTCTATATGTAAGGAAAACAAATACGAGCGACACCCAAATAACCCAAAATTAAATCTCACACCCATTCCAAATTATCCTGGACACACTATTCACCTAGATATATTTTCCACTGAAAAACACCTTGTCCTAACAGCAATAGATAAATTTACCAAATATGCCCAAGCAAAAATAATCGAATCTAGATCCATTGAACACATCAAACCACACCTGCAAAACATATTATATTTTTTTTGCATTCCCGAAGTAGTGATAATCGATAACGAAAAATCACTCAACTCTATTTCTATACTCTCTATGATGGAAGATGAATTGAAGATAAAAGTCTTTACGACACCCCCCTACAAAAGTGAAATTAACGGCCAGGTTGAACGCTTCCATTCAACATTGTCAGAAATCATGCGATGCTTGAAGGCCGATGGACGCCCTCGTTCATTTGAGCAATTGCTCAACAGAGCTCTTAACGAGTACAATTTCACAATACACTCTACAACAATGAAAAAACCAGTTGAATTATTCTTTGGACGTTCCCCAAACATAGACCCAGACAAATTTGAACAAATACGACTCAACAATATCGAAAGACTAAAACTAAAACAAGAAAAAGATCTAGGCTACCATAACAAAAAGAGAAAGCCTATCAGACAATATAACCCAGGAGACATAGTTTACGTAAAACACAATAAACGAATAGGGTCAAAACTAACAATCAGATATCGAAAGGAAATTGTCAAAGAAAATAAACACTCTACAATCATTACTAACTCTGGCAGAACAGTTCACAAGAGCAATATCAGAAATTAGCACTTAATTACCATTTCAGATACCTTCTTAATTTCGGTAGGACCGAAATCCAGATACTGGACTTTACGAACGCTCAAGTGGTAGCAATACATACAGGCCACGCAAGACTACATACAGGAAACTTTAAACTTATTCACGTGATCGACTTGGACCAATACGAGACAAGACTAAATGAACTAACCCCAATTATTTTTACTCACAGAAATAACTCCCTGTACCCCTATCTTAAACATGAAATTACTCAAATTCAAAATCTAATACATCATCTTAAACCACGGAAGGTGAAAAGATCCCTTGACTTCATAGGGTCGGCTTGGAAATGGGTCGCGGGTAACCCCGACCATGAGGATTATATAACTATAACAGAGAAAATGAACAATATGTTACAAAATAACAATAAACAGATTATAATTAATACACTGTATAATGAAAGAATGAACAATATTACTAAAATGTCAAATGAAATTTTAAAATCAATCCAAGAAAATAAAATGCTAAATAATGAAATTTTAATAAATGTTCAATATAAACTTAAAATATTTAAAGAAGAACTAGAACATCTAAATTATGCCATACATTGGGCTAAAATCGGTATTATTACTCTCTTATATTATCCAATCAAGAAGTTAACTTGGCCTTAAGCACCATATCCAAAGAAAATTTGCCTTTCAATACTATTGAAGAAGCCTTAAGCTTCGCAGAAGTAAAAATTGCAAGCAATTCAATCTCAATACTTTATATTATAAATATACCCCTAGTAACTCAAAATGATTATGTAAAACTTATCCTAAAACCCGTAAAAAGAAATGATATTGCAACAGATTTATTGTTTAAAACAATTTTGAAATCTGAAAACGAAACGTATGGTTTAAAACAAACCTGCAAGTCATGTAACCATTTTTCAATTTGTAAAATCCAAGATATTGTAAATCTAACTAACACAGCATGTATTCCTAATATTTTAAAAAGTGTAAAAGCTACTTGCAACATAATAAACAATCAACATCTACCACAAATAGACGAAGTATCAACAGGCGTAATTTTACTCAATGATTTCAATGGGACCTTAGCAATGGAATCAACACAGCAAAGGCTCGATGGCACATTTTTAATTAAATTTCATAATACCAGCATTACCATCAACAACAGAACATTTACTTCACGAGAAGCATCAGAATATCAAGCACTCCCCGCAATCCTTCAACTAACCCCAAAAGAGAAGCAATACCGTAAATTCCTTTCATTAGAAATGATGAACGAGTTACATATAAACAATACGAACGAAATTGAGCTTTTACAATTAAAAGCTACAGCACACAGTTTTACCATGTATGCAATCATACTCATAATAGGCTTAGCTGCAATTATAGCCACCTACAATATCTGCAAGCGAAACAACACCGAAATCATCATCCAAAATCTGGAACCAGAATATCCGCAAGTCCATCCCACTTCAGTAATAAATCACACAGTTCGGTCACCTACATTGAAGTTCAACGACATCCCATACTTTTAATAATTGATTGAGGACAATCAAATCAAGGAGGGAAGAGTTAACACACAAGTTCCCACAGACCAATTCCCAGAATCCCAACGGCATTGCAACATTCAGTACACGAGCTCCCGCAGTCGAATTCTTAGAATCTCGACTGCACTGCAATTTACCTTCAATTCACTCCAGACAAATTTCCAGGGAACTGACCTGGATACAAGTAAACGATGCAAGTAGCTTAATAAGCAAAAATAAGTAATAAATAAATGTTCGGGTATCAATGTAAAATCAGTTCTAAGTTTGAGGTAAATAAAGAGGTAGTTCCTCACGAAAAAAACTTTTTTTTATTAAAAACGTCGCATTAAAATATTAACTTATACGGTGTCAACACCAAAACGTTCATAAAGCATGGACAAGTGTAACCCCGTATTTAAGTATTTGCAATAGAACCATGTCTCAGAGAAAATCTTAAAAAATCCATAACAAACATGAACATATATTTTCTCTCTGATAGCAAAGCTGCGCTCCTAGCTTATTGCCTGTATGTCTGTGGGCAACAAGCCAGCCAAAAAAAAAAATAATGATTTCATAACTCTTACTGTAATTTATTACAATTCTCTAAGGCCCATTTTATTCACTGGAAGTTGGACACAACTCGGGGAGTTTTATTTTCAACTTGAGAATTACTTTTATTAACTCAAAGTTAACTCGCTCAACTTTGGATATTCCGAAGTTGAGAAAACCGAAAGTTAAGCAGCTTTGGGTTTTCTCAACTTACCGAAATAGTAGAAGTTGTAGAGCAAACTTTGGATTTTTACGTCAAATGTCAGATTTTTGGTTCTCATTTGTAACATCGGAGAGAGAGACCGCATGCGGGAGATAAGAGTCGACATTACGATAACACATACACAATACACAAGGAGATGTGTGGCTGCACGGCATTGTTAATGGAGGATAGTACAGACGTGAAGAGCATTCATAATTATTGTTCTTTGTGTTTATTGCGTTAAACATTTCTGTGACTGTGCGAACTTCAAATAAAACGGAGAAAATAAACATATATTAATTTTCGAAACATAAACGATATATCGTTCACATTATTTTTGGGAAGATTTGTCATCTTCTGATTCGGGCAGCGAAGAACATAGAACATAGAACGGTTATGTAACATAGCTAGTTTTAAGCCAATAACTTAGAGCCAGCTATATGGACTGGTAGAAAAACTAACTGGGAAGGCTTTAGGAACGAAATAGAAGAGAATGTTGAACTGAGTGTTCCACTTACGACACCCTATGAACTTGAGGTTGAAGTTGATCGCTTCGTCAAGATCGTACAGCTCGCCTTCTGGAATAATACGCCTAATCCAAGGAAAACGCCGGCCAAATACGGGCTACGATATCCTCCCGAAATAAAAGAATTGTTCAACGAAAAAAGGAAGGCGCGTAAGAAATGACAACAGAGTCGCGCTCCGCAACATAAAGCACATTTGAATTATTTGTGCAATTTGTTGAAGACAGTTATTAAGGATTTTAAAAATCGTGTGATATGTTCTTACCTTGAAAGTTTAACAGCGAAAAAAGATTCCAATTATTCGCTTTGGAAAGCTGTAAAAGGAACCAAAAGGCACTAAAATCCCCGCGCCGCCAATTAGAACAAATCGAAATGAATGGGCAAGGGAAGATAAGGAAAAAGCGTACTTTTTGCCGCTCATCTAAAAGAAACTTTTAAACCGTACGATGGCCAAGCGATCCACGACAATACTAATAGGGCGGAATCACAATCTGACAATACAAAACTCACTAGTGCAACGCTAAGTGAACTAAAACGTGAAATCGAATCCCTAAAATCTAAGAAAGCTCCTGGTTATGATTTGATCACCGGAGAAGTTCTCAAATCTCTACCAAGGAAAGCATTAATTAAGCTTCTCCATATTATAAATGCCCCGCTCAGACTAAAACATGTGCCGAGTCAATGGAAAGTCCCGGAGGTCATAATGGTTTTAAAACCAGGAAAACCGCCAAATGAAGTAAAATCGTAAAGACCGATTTCCGTTCTTCCAGTCATTTCCAAAGTCTTCGAGAGAATATTGCTTAGGCGCCTACAACCGGTTATTGAAGACAATAATCTTATCCCTGACCACCAGTTTGGGTTCAGAACCAAGCATTCGCCGATTGACCAAGTACATAGAACTACTGACGTAATCGAGAAAGCATTTGAAGAAAAAAAGATTTGCGCATGCGTATAAGGTGTGGTACGACGGCTTGAAATTTAAATTACGACAAGTTCTCCCCGCAAGCCTATATGATATTCTAGAATCATATCTCGGAAATAGACTCTTCCGTGTTAGAAATGGAAACGAATACTCGGAGCTAAAAGAAATTTCGGCCGGGGTACCGCAAGGAAGCGTCCTTGGTCCGCTTCTCTATTTGTTATGTACTCGCGATATACCAAGGGAAGATGGCACTACCCTTGCTACGTTCGCCGACGACACAGCTATCCTAGCAGTAGGTAATACAATCGAAGAAGCGACTACAAAACTGTAAACCGCAGTGAATAAGGTAAATGAATGGACAAGGAACAGGCGAAATGAAACTAAATCTGTACATGTGAATTTCACGCATAAGAAAACCAATGACTTGCCAATTTTCCTAAATATGGCCCGAATACCCTTTGCAAACGAGGCCAAATATCATACTGGTTACTCGGAAAACATTCCCAGCTCAGTACTGAGAACAAACTGCTTTTCTACAAGCAAGTGCTAAAGCCGGTGTGGACCTACGGTATACAACTTTGGGGTTGTACCAAGAAAACAAATGTCAATATTCTACAAACTTTACAAAATAAAGTTCTTAGAGAAATTGTACAAGCACCATGGTATATTAGAAACGACGATATCCATAGGGATCTTGGAATTCCACCAATCGAAGCTGAAACTAGAAGCTTCGCGAGAAAGCATAGAAACCGACTAATCGGACATATCAACAATACAGTCCGACAAATCTTGGACGAGAGCAATTTATTGCGCCGACTACAAAGAACGAAACCGTTCGACTTGGCAAGATAAGATGAACCGCGTCTAATTTGCGGAACACGCAGGATCTTTCATTGGAAAGTAACCTGTCAAAAGTTTTTATTTAATGATAGAAAAATTGCTTGATTAGTTATTTCTTTGTTGCAGTATCTAACAATCTTTGAAGGGTGGTGTTTTTAGTCAGTAAAAATCTGACACTACTATGAGAACGCGCTTGCTATTCTCATAGTGTCTTTGGAAGATTTTCACCTACTCTCGGATAAAAAAAAAAAAATATATCTGATAGCCCACTCAAAGATCTACTGGTATTCATCAAAAAATCCAGTATCATGAGCGAGCTCTAAATGGAGGTAATCACAATAGGCCCACTTGTGGCTGCAACTTGATTTCACCTCCCCCAATTAATTTTATCTAATCTACACAGATGGGCTGTGGAACCGTCGCTGAAATTTTCTCCGAAGAATTAAATATACACCACTCAATCAGATTGCCTGATCACATCTTTCAGGTGGTGTCAATCTTGGCATTACCATATTTATTGACAGTTCGCCTCTTCCGAGAAGAGCTTAAGGTTTTCTGCTCGCAGCATACCACGAGTCTCTGCTGGGTTCCTGGTCACAGAGAAAAAACCCGCAATGAGATGGCCGATTGACTGGCTAGAAAGGGATCTGTTATGGATCAAAATACAAGTCGGACTAATAAGCTGATGCGGTTTGGTAGATCGTCGTTATGAAAACTGGTAGAGGCCCGTAACGGGTCACAACTTCCTACGATACCAAAGAATGAAATTGAATTTCAAGGCTGGCGATATATGCAGTGGTTACGGAGATGAGGAGGTACACGAGGACACACCTCACCTCCTCTGTCAATGCCCAACTCTTTGTCACTTGAGGAATAGAACGCTTGGAAGTTGACTTACAGAAACTTTCTGATGCCGCATTATCCAAACTTTACACTCTTATAACCGAGCGGGAAAAGTAGTAGTGAAATAGTGATCTTCACAGATGGATCAATGATAGGTGCCGGTATCTATGCAGAAGAACTGGAATTAGCCCGTCGCCTAAGCCTCGTGAAACACGCTTGCGTATACCAGGCTTTTTTTTTTATTATTATTTATAGAAGGAAGGTGGAAATCTTGCATGAGACACCAATGGTCCGACGTCCATTGATAGTGCCGGATTCCTACCGGCTAAAACCACCTCCCTTCTCGAACAGGCCGATTTGTTTTCCCCGCGGAACCGAGGTAAGGTATTACTACGCGGGGGTCGGTATGAACACTTAGCTTTTTGCTCAATAATTGTTGAAACTACTATTAGCTTTCCGTTGGCGTTCTAAGCGTCTTAGGTCGCTGAGTTACACGCACCGCCACTTTACTTGCAATGGTCCAGTTTTCGTCATTCTGAAGCATATAGTTTACGATGTTATCGGGAGTGGGCCACTCCCCGAATCGGTCCCGTAGGGAGATCCTCTCGGTTTCGTACCGTTGGCAATAAAAAAAACATGTGTTCCGCGTTTTCAGAAACATTTTCATTGCGTATACCAGGCTGAGATGATTGCATTGCTGCATGTGTTGGACTACTTGCTTGAGACAGGTGGAGTGAAGCAATATCCTTATAGCACTCGATAATCAGAGGGCGATCACACACATGAACAAGCAAACATTACAACATCATTGGCACTGGAATAAGTTTTCATCTAAAAATGAAGTAACACTGACTTGGGTACGAGGACATATAGGGATCGAAGGCAACGAAAAAACGTACTCGCCTGCAAAATTGGCAGAGGAATAGTTGAACAGCTGATTCACAAATGGATCAAGGCAGAACACCCGAGATGGTGTTCAACCGTGGAACAATTTAGATAGGCTAAAATGACAATTAATTGGCCGACTTTCTCTACTCCTCTTATGGAAGATAGGCCTTAGAGAGGATGATACTTGCAAACAATGCCTGAAAGAATCTGAGCCAGCTGCACATAAATTGTGTCAATGTCCGGCGTTGGCTGGCAGAAGAATGGGACATGGGACATCATTGGGCGGAGACCCAGTCGATTAACAGATGCTAGCGTTAACACTAGGAATCGAAGCCAGGGAAGAATTTTGGAGAAATTCAGAGAGTCTATGTATAAAACTGAAGATCCAATAGTGAAAAACTCACACAATACGAATGGTTGTGAGAAGCTAGGACAGGCTCCTTAAAGAAAGAAGACCCTCTAATGTGCACCAACTATAGAGGCATCAGTCCCCTTAATATCGCATATAAGAACTTATCTGCCGTATTGTGTGAACGCCTGAAGCCATATGTCAACGAACTGATTGGACCCTATCAGTGCGGTTTTAAGCCCGGTAAGTCCACTACCGAATAGAATTTCGGTAACACTACGGCAGATCCTAGAGAAAACAAGAGAACTCCAAGTCGATACCCACCACGTGTTAAACGATTTTAATTCCGCATATGACATCATTTACAGAGACGAGCTATACAGAGAGATGTCTTGTTTTGGCATCCCTGCCAAACTTGTCAGATCGTGCAAGCCAACACCAGATACATAGTTTTCCAGAAGTGTGTAACTACTTGCATACGCTGACGACATCGACATCATTGGCAGAACACAGCGAGCTGTCCCTTGTGAGTATCAGTACAGAAGAGCCAAAAATGGGTTTATTGGTGAATGAGGTCAAAACAAAATATATGCTGTCAACAAGAAGGGACGGGCTCTGAGAGATTTAACAGCGAAATCTACGAGCTGTACAGAGACATCGACCTAGTCAGAAAAGTACACATCAGTCGGCTAAGGTGGCTGGGACATCTAGAGCGAATGGACACCAACGCTCCGGCCCTCAGAGTTTTCGATTCCAACCCGTAGGGAAAACGCAGTAGTGGAAGACCTCGCCTTAGGTGGCACGAGTTAAGTATCCATAGCAAGACATATTGAGAAAAAAGATAACATTATTTGTATTCAATGATATTTTTAGTCTCTAGTACAGTCTTGCACACAACGCTACAATGATAACATATGTAAAAGAGATAATATCGTTTGTATACAATGTTGGAATATTATCTCTTCTTCATTATCAAGCAAGACGATTGTACGCTTGGGTCTCCTTGTAGATAGATAAGAAAAGTATATAAATACGACTGTATGATGAATTTATCAACAGTCTTATTGTAACTACATAGTAGCCTTAAGCTCCTTTTAGAATTAGTAAAAAGTATTTCAATAATAAAGGACATAGTTCCAAATAAATATTGTTTAATTTTAAAAGTAAGAAACAAGTGTTTTAATTGGCGATCCTGCCAGGAGGTTAAATATACTTTTTAACTTCAATCGAGCGGACCTCGGGAACAAGTAGTGAAATCTAGTATAAACAGAACACTCGCGTTACCGGTTACAAGAATTACCTAGCATAGCAGGTACAAATATAGCTTCTTCGTACGAAGCAGCAAAGCAATTCAGTGAAAGTGTATATGTGGAGAAAAAAAACACACAAATTCGACGACAACAGACACGAGTTCAAAATGGAACAACTCGCAGTATTAATGGCAAGATTAGAAGCTTTAGAAACCAGGAGCAACACAGTAACACAAACCCTAGAGCACACACGCACAGAGAATGCAAGGTTAGCAGCAATAATAACTAACCAAAATCAAATAAACACTAATTTAGAAACAAAACTAAATGAAGTAAAATCTGGATTAGGCATAGTACCAAACATACCTGTGCTAGAGGAAATAAGAACCACATATACAGATGGTAGTGAAATACAGTTAGACGCATTTAAAAGCCTACCTATTTTCAACGGCGATCAATCAAATTATCGGTCGTGGCGCGAAGAAGCATCCAGATTAATGGACAGCATTAAAAACTTCAAAACACACAGTAAGTACGCAGCAGCATTGACTATAGTGAAAAGTAAAATACAGGGTGCAGCCGCGAATGTGTTAACTAATTATAACACAATTTTTAATTTTGAGGCGATACGTAACAGATTAGATTATACGTACTCTAATCAAGAACCTCTATACGTGCTACAAGACATGATGAAAGCCATCACGCAAAAAAGAAGCACACTGTCTGAATACCACGACGAGATAAATAAAAATCTCAATTTAATAATATCAAAAATCACTATGTCAGGTGATCCGCCGAATATAATCGACAGACTAATTAAAAATGCTAACGACGACGCAGTTCGTATATTCATTGATGGTATGAGTGACAACTTTACAAGAGGATCATTATATTCAGCTACAATAAATGATCTAGAACACGCATTCGCAATTGCTCGCAGAATAGAACATGATAATGTGCACAGGCATTTACATCTCACTCAAGATAAGCACCACAAAAATATGCCACATGAACGCAGAAACGAAAGAAGACCAAATTATTCGAGCCAAACAACGAATTATCAACCCCAGAAGCAATACGATAATATGCAGCAACACAATCAAGGACCACAGCCGATGGAGATAAACTCGAGACAAATTGTACATGCACAGCGACAAAATTGGAATCAATACAAACCCGATGTATATAATCCACCAGCGAAACGTGAACACAGCGGGAGTTTCAACACACACAACAGACCGCAACGATCTTATCAGCAGAACTTCAAGCAGCAGAGAGTAAATAACTCCCGACAACAACGCAGAGACGATGTCAGCAGTACATATGCAGAAGCAGATGAAACGGAATGTATGGTAAATAATAACATAAGAATAGATCATTTAAACTAGTAGACGGGTTGCCCTGCTTAAATTTAACTAGTACTATTTCTAAGGAAATTTATAAAATTCTTATTGATACTGGTGCAACCCATAATTACATTAATAGAAAATGCGATTCTAGCGAAAAAATTAAAATTAAACCTATAAAAATAAAAACAATGCATGGTTATTCTATGGTAGATACAAAGAAAGTAGTTAGGATATTAAAGAAAAATATAACATTTTTTGAATTAGAGGATATTCAGTCTTTTGATATGATATTAGGATATGAAGGACTTAAAGTTCTAAACGCGGAAATAAATTTCAGTAATATGACTCTAACTACCATAAGCAGTGTCGAATCTATTCAGAAAATTAATTACATAATTGGGGAAAATAATATTTATAAAGCAGACATAGATAGACTGATGAAGATTAATAACAGCATAGGACCGTTACCCTTTACAGATACTATAGAAGCAAGCATTAGGACGACCAATGATAATCCGGTTTATGTTAAACAATATCCATATCCCATAGCAGATAACGAATTCGTAAACAAAGAAATACAGAAACTCTTACATGACGATATAATAGAAAAAAGCCATAGTCCTTATAACAGTCCCATATGGACAGTACCTAAAAAAGGTTTGGACGAAAAAGGAAAACCAAAACGGCGCATGGTTGTTGATTTCCAAAAACTTAACGTTCACACTGTAACAGACAGATACCCCATTCCGGATGTCAACATGACAATTCAAAATTTAGGTAAAGCCAAGTACTTTACAACATTAGATTTGGAGTCAGGTTTCCACCAAATTAAAATCAAAACAGATGATAAAGAAAAAACAGCTTTTGCTATAAATGGCGCAAAATATCATTTTAAACGAATGCCTTTCGGGCTCAAAAATGCACCAAGCATATTTCAGAGATGCGTGGACGACATTTTGAGAGACTTTGTAGGTAAATTCGTACACGTTTACATTGATGACGTATTGATATATTCTTCATCTGAGGAAGAACATATACAGCACATAAGTCAAGTATTCGACGTACTCAATAAAGCCACATTAAAAATATCTGATGAGAAAAGTAAGTTTTTTCAAGAAGAAGTAGAATACTTAGGTCACATAATCAGACATGGTAGAATCACTACGAACCCTGAGAAAATAGCAGCTATAGAAAATTTTCCAGTCCCACAAACGGTAAAGGATTTGAGAGGATTTTTAGGTCTTACAGGTTACTATCGTAAGTTTATAAAAGGATACGCAAGCATAGCCAAGCCCCTGACATTATATTTACGAGGAGATAACGGTAAAGTAAACAAAAAACAAAGTAAAAATATTAAGTTAAATCTGAATGATTCAGCATTAGAAGCGATTAGAATTTTAAAAAATTATTTGAAAGAACAAGTCGAACTTTTTCAACCGGATTATAGTAAACCATTCGAGCTTACTACTGATGCATCCAACATAGCTATTGGAGCCGTACTAAGTCAGAATAAGCAACCTATACACTTCTTGTCAAGAACACTGAGTAAGACAGAAGAGAACTATAGCACAAACGAGAAAGAGCTATTAGCGATCATATGGTCCTTACAAAAACTCAGAAACTACATATATGGTATAGCAGACTTAACCATATATACCGATCACCAGAGCCTTATATATTCTGTATCAGAAAAAATCCCAACACAAAGCTGAAACGTTGGAAGGGAATCATTGAAGACTTTGGAGCAAAATTAGTTTATAAACCAGGAAACCTAAATCTTGTAGCTGACGCATTATCACGTCAACGCATAAATACTTCTACCATAGAAACAGCACATTCAGCTGAAAGTTCTTCTAATGATATAATAAAAACTGTGAATCAGCCTTTTAATGCATACACTGCACAGTTCGAACTTATTGAAGATATAACAAATAATATCGAAACACAAATCTATTTTAGTAACAAAATAAGACTCATAATAAAGTTTAAGGACAAAGACTCTTTACTAAGGCAGATGAAAGAAGTTATACAACCCCAAAAGATTGTAGCTTTGCATACGAAATTTGAAAACATATACAAATATGGTGAAAACATAAAAAAAGAATTCCCACTAGTAAGATTTATATTCACACCAAGAAAACTTCAAGACGTGACAAATTTGGAGGAACAACTAAAACTTGTAAGGGTAACTCACGAAAGAGCACACCGAGGGTTACGTAACAATATACAAGAAATCTCAGAGAAATATTACTGGCCCGATCTAAATAAACAAGCAAAGAGTTTCAACAGAAAATGCATAGCATGTCTATTTGGAAAATATGAAAGAAAACCTATCAGAGAACCTCTGAATAATTCAGAAATACCAACACATGTGGGAACACACATTCATATGGACATATACTTCAACGACAAGTATACTTTCCTTGTAACAGTAGATAAGTATTCTAAATATACAATCCTTCGGGAAATCGAAACTCGAAACAGACTGTACGACGTTATGGAAGAGGTCTTATCTAATTATTTCCCAAAATGTGAACGACTCATGACAGATAACGAGAAGGGATTCAAAACAGAAATGGTGAACCAAATGTGTTTGAAATACAACATAACTAAAGTAGAAACTCCAGTATACAGATCGACAGCGAACGGTCAGGTAGAACGTGTAAACGGTACAATAACTGAACTGTCTAGAATATTCACAATTCAGAATAAAACAAGACTTATCGAAGAAATATTTAGAACAGTGCGTGAATTAAATAATTCTATACACTCAGTTACCGGTTTGAAACCTAGAGACATTTTCTTTAATCAAAATAAATATAGCAATAGTGAAATTATAATAAATAAACTAAACTCAGCATCCAAAAAAGTGATCGAACGTCTAAATAAAGGAACTCGACACAGAGAGTATAAAAAAGGAGATAAGATAATGGTAAGAATCACAGGTCTTAGAAAGAAATCTAACGCCAGATACATAACAAGAATAGTAGAAGAAGATAAAGGAGACACTGTAATCTCTAAAGAAGGAATAAAAATTCACAAGGATAACATAAAGAATTATCATTTTTCAGATGACGAAAATATTAATATTCCTAACATTACTAGGAATTGTACAGAGTCAAGAAGGGCAAGGAAACGTTCAAATAACTGAGTTACTAAACAAGAAGTTTATACTTACGCAAACAGATGACGTGTATTTATTCAAAGAACAAACTTATTTGTTACATGCCACCAACCTGACTTCGATATTTCAACCTTACGTAAATATCGTAACTAGTAAATATCAACCTACACAAGAAGAAAAAATTTGGTTAAGTAAAATTAAGAATTTAGCAGACCAATTACAAGAACATACTAGGCATACTAGATCAATTAACTTTTTAGGAACAGCTTTCAAATATGTGTTTGGTAATCCTGACCATTATGACTTAGTTAACATAGAAACGAGTATAAATAATCTCATAGAAAACAATAATAAACAAAAAACTATAAATTCTAGATTTGAACAAATTTTGCAACAATTCGAAGGTCAGAGCCTTAAAGAACATTTAGTAATAGAACAAGTGTACGAACAATTATTATTATTGACCAGAACAATTAATGCAGCAAAAAATAATGAATATTTATCAGAAAGCCTAGACTTAGATGACATTAAAAATATTATTCAACATGAAATAATTCAAGTACCCATAATAAATATACTTGAGTACTCTAAAATATTATTAGCTAGAACTGATGAATTCTTCATCACAATATATAAATATCCAGTTCTAATTAAATCATGTAAATTGTATAAAGTAACACCTTTAAATTCAAAACATGGAAAAATCATTACAGATAAAACAATTGCCTTATGTAACCAAACTTATTTAAGAACAAGAAATTGTCAAAATCATCTAAGTAAAAACATTTGTGAAATTAACTTTGAAGAAGAAAATTGTCTTATTCCACTTTTAAAGAATATAACTTCAAAATGCAACATTAAACAAGAATACGATTACGACTTAGAAATTGAATCCGGTGTTATGTTATTAAGCGGTAAGCATAAGTTAAATAATCAAACAATTAATGGTATAAACTTAGTTACTTATGAAAATACTATAAATCTAGACGATAAAATATACAAAAACATGCATAAGCAAATTAAAGAAGTTATATTAAGAAATCATAATTCAGAGTCTTACATCGACCAAATAATTAAAGAAGATACAATGTACAAATTCGATAACATAGATACTTTAAAAAAACTAATTATTCCTTTTGAAGAAAAACCGATATTATCAACTATATACACAATTGTAACACTGATTGTTATTCTAGCATTTACGTACGTAATGATAAAAACTATACAATGTATAACAGATCGTCAAAAACAAAAAAAGATTGACGCATATAACAAAACTTATGAAAGAGAAATGTTAAAAATAGCGTCGAAAAATCGGGACGATTTCGTTTAACAAGGGGGGGAGTTAAGTATCCATAGCAAGACATATTGAGAAAAAAGATAACATTATTTGTATTCAATGATATTTTTAGTCTCTAGTACAGTCTTGCACACAACGCTACAATGATAACATATGTAAAAGAGATAATATCGTTTGTATACAATGTTGGAATATTATCTCTTCTTCATTATCAAGCAAGACGATTGTACGCTTGGGTCTCCTTGTAGATAGATAAGAAAAGTATATAAATACGACTGTATGATGAATTTATCAACAGTCTTATTGTAACTACATAGTAGCCTTAAGCTCCTTTTAGAATTAGTAAAAAGTATTTCAATAATAAAGGACATAGTTCCAAATAAATATTGTTTAATTTTAAAAGTAAGAAACAAGTGTTTTAATTCACGCGCAAATGCAAGGGGGGCTCAACCAACTTGAAGTGCGCAACTCCAGACATTTAGCCAAAGGTGGCGCTAGCTGGAGAGGCGTATTGGTTGCGGTCCAGGCCTACCCCGGACTGTAGCGCCACCTTAGTAAGTGAGTAAGGCCCATTTTATTCACTCGAAGTTGAACACAACTTCGGGATTTTTATATGGAAAACTTCCCAAGTTGTGTTCAACTTCGAGTGAATAAAATGGGCCTAAGTGTCTGTCTACTAAGCTGCTCGTTTATTTTGGAAAACAAGACATTTGAGACTCCCAGTGTGACCCTAAACAAATTGAGCAAATATCAGAGTTGAACAGAATCAATCTCATGTACTGCTGAGTTTGATCCTCAAGTAGTTATTTGACCACTTGAAATTTTTGGTGGTAGTATTGCTGCGGGTAGTTCACAAGACCATTCTCGAGCGCCTATACCAGCAGGGAAGAATGGAGAGACGGAATAGTGGTTAACACGCAATAGCTGTTTTTAGGGACGGATCTTAAATGGAAACCTGGGTGGGGTCAGGTGTCTTCTCCGAGTCATTGGGTATCTCAAAATCGATACGCCTTCCCGACCACAGCAGTGTCTTCCCAGCAGAGGTCCTTGCAGTGACTACAGCAGCCCATAAGTCTGCGGGGCAATACCGGATGAAGGTATTACCTTCTTTATCGAGAGCCAGGCAGCAATAAAAGCATTAACTGCAACATTAATTTAATCAAAGCTTGTGAAATGCTGTCGGGAAGAGCTCAGGGCTCTTGGCGCTCAGCATAAGGTATTGCTCTGCTGGGTTCCGGGACATGAAGGCATTCCAGGCAACGAGAAAGCAGACGAATTAGCTAGACTTGGTTCAGCAGCTGTATCAGAACAAGCTGATCCTTCTGTGAATATCCCGCCTTGCTCACTCAAGCTTGAAGCAAGAAGGTAAGCCACAAGAGAGGCGAACGCTAGATGGACTGCACTAGAAACTTGTTAAACGACAAGAATGCTATGGCCAATTTTCAATGAAGCAAGAACCGAGAGTCTCATACGAAGGGATAGGAAATCTCCACCCTCGTAGGAATCTTAACGGGGCACAACACTCTGCGGTACCACATGAAAAAATTACGCTTGACGGAAGAAGAACTTTGTAGGGGCTGCGGCAATGATTAAGCTCTTGAGGACACGACCCACTTCATGTGATACTGCCCAAGTCTCCAACACAATAGACACAGATTCCTAGGCAGACATTTCTTCCACGACCTAGATGAGCTTTCCAGCACACCAGTAGACAAGATAATGTGTTTTGTCAAATCCACAGGATGGTTTGTATACAACAGCACAGCGAATAATTAACTGCAATTTCTTATAGACAGGGTTATAATGGGTAAGGGACAACCTTTCCCCCATGGGCATCACAATGGGTCAATAGGCGTTTTTCTTTCTTAGTTCAGAGCACAACCTGAACTGTTATACAAAAAGTTCGTGTTTCTTTTTTAGCTCAGGCACTTCAGAGCTTGAACTTGTGTTTCTCTTTTCGCTCAGAGCATGATCAGAGCGCGCTCTATGAGCTCAGAATAAATTGACTGAGAATCCTGAGTAAAAAGCTGAGTACACATGTACATGCACACTTCCAGTCACATTTGAAGGACAAAAAAAAACAGGAAAAACAAAACATCCTCTGAACGCTCTGAGCACGCACGGTTCAGAGCGTGCTCATAATGCTCGAACTCTGTTCAGTGCTCAGCTCTGAACTAAAAAAGAAAAACGCCTAATGTTAACCTGAGTGTGGCACGGAGTACTCCACGCCAGCCCGCATACCTAACCTAACCTAGGGCTGCGGGTAACTAGCCAATTGCCGAGTCCGCCGTAAGGAAGACTTAAAGACCGCCGGAACAGCCACAAGGCGTAGAACGCCAGGACTACAACCGCGTACCGAGCCATTAACCGTACTGCTGCAGCTAAACCGCAGATTTAAACAAACCAAATATAATAATTGTAAAACTATTTGAATTGAAAACATTGAATTATTAAGTTGTTTGAAATCTATTTTTGTTTTAAAAATAAATGTAATACGAAACTGTAATAAAGGAAACTCCTCTAAGCCTGAAGTTCGTGTTTCTTTAGGAAGAACCTTGGCGTTATGGCATTTTTTAATTTGGCCGTTATGGTTTCGGGCAATGCGACCTATCCAAATAAATCTAACCAACTATCACAAGTGTCGCATTCGTATGAAGAAGCACGTAACAGCTGTACAAAGTGAAAACAAAAATCAGGCTGTAATTTATGTTTCTCCGGAAGTTGAATCAGCACGCTAACAACTAAGACAGTTTGATTTTTTGCAGTAATATAAAAACAGCAGCATAATGCTATATTAATCAAAATGCGTTATTTTGAACTTACCAGGGCGGTTACCATTATTTTGAATTATATTAATTTGTTGCTGTTGTTGATGAATGTGATGGATTTGATATTGTTGAGCTCTTTGCAGTGCAGCACGTTGTTGATATAATTGCGTCATGAGAATATTTTGTGACTGCTGTTGTGGAGAAATTGACTGCTGCTGTTGCTGTTGCTTTTGCGGATGTGGTGGTTGATTATTGCCAGCAGATCTTTGCTGCTGAATTTGTTGAAATTCAATCTTTGATGCGAATGCCATTTGTGGAGGCTGTGCGGCAGTTTGAGATTGTTGCTGATTAATGATGTTCAATCCGGAGTTTGTTGGTGGGGCTACTGATTGTGTTAGACTCCCTTTTAGGATTGGTCGCCCTAAAATGCGTAAATTTGTGAAGATTATTATAAATATATATTCAGAAAAATTTTGTAAAACCTCCTTTCTAAAAATATACAATAAACTATTATCACAGACAATAAATATATGAAAACGAAATTTACTTCAAGAAAAAGCCTTTTAAAAAGCTTCATAATTTCACAAGAGATATTAATGAATCCCTTATATTTTTTTCTCTCTTTTAAACTTTTTTTTAATCAAAACATGAAAAAAACAGAAACACTAAAATGTTTTATTTTTTAGTCTGCGTATATGACACTTGGCTCTATTGTGCTTATTTTGCCATTTGGGTAATCAAACGAAACGAAAACAAAACGAATGGCCTATTAATAGCCGCACTCTGAAGGTGTGATTCCAACAGCGTGACCGTTGTGCGACAATTTGGTACAATTTCGATGACACTAATGTTTTCCATTGGGACCACCAGAAATCTTTTTCAGACCTCAGATTTTACGCAGCAAATGGAACGTGCAACGTAATTGATCTACTTTTGTAAATGTATTAGTTCGTTATTTGGCAGCAATATCAGCCGTTCAAATTGCATTTGTTTTTGCAAAATACACAAATGGATATCGACTTGAAAAATGTTTCCCCTATTTCACATACAAATGGAGTATATTTGGTGAATCGTAGTCTTCAGATGACGAGGAAAACTATGAAGATAATAGACCCTCTATTAATGTAATGGAAAACGCCATAATACAATTTGTTGTTCCTTTGTTCCTTTTTATTAGTTGGAAAATTAAAATTTTAGGACTATTTACATGGGAGCCAATTCCGAAATATCTGCGAACAAGCAAATATTTTTGACACTTCAATCACTTCACTCATTGTTCAATGTTAACTTCGATAGAATTTTTTCATTCGTGGATTTGTGGATCCGCGAATGTTTTATGTGGATTGTGAATAAAGTGTGACAGTTCGTTGCAAGAATTTTCAACTGCTGTAATAATTGTAAATTGAGCTACTTAAATCGATTGAGAGTCCGATTTTTTTAGATTAATTTAATTTAATGCTTGTAACGATACAATTCGTTACACAATTTATTCTGACTGTTTCCACCCGCACACTGATATACACGAGATCCCCCACATCAATCCACCATCCATTGCCATACAACGTGTGGCCAACGATGTACCACAGTCAGTCGACTGTTCCGCCCCCCACACTGATGTACACGAGACCCCCCCGCATCGACCCACCATCCATTACCATTAACATGTGATTATGGTCATCCAGCACTGCTGGGACATGATGGACATGGTCGACCTGCGTACAATAACAAAATAGTCAAGTATGACTTGACAGCCGAAAAATTACATGCGTGAATATAGTTCACACCGGCTTGCTGATTACCTTCAGTAAAATCCCCAAACGATCGAGCAAGATCACACAGTAGAAAAGTAAATCTGGTGTACAGCTGATATTGTTCCTCAAGTGGTTGTCCAACTACTTGAAAGTTTTTGTGCTAACCTGCCTGTGGGTGGTTAGCGAATTGCCGAGTCCGCCGAAAGGAAGACTTGTAGATTGCCGGGACTGTCGCAAGATGGACCTGTAGAGTGCCGGGACTGCCGCAAGGCGGACCTGTAGATTGCACGGACTGCCGCAAGGCGGACCTGTAGATTGCCGGGACTGTCGCAAGACGGACCTGTAGATTGCCGGGACTGTCGCAAGACGGACCTGTAGATTGCCGGGACTGCCGTAAGGCGGACCTGTAGCTTGCCGGGACTGTCGCTAGACGGACCCTCCGTAGACCGAGCCGTTTAGAAGCAGCTGAAGCCGTAACCGTGCCGTTTAGAAGCAGCTTAAAGCCGTTACCGTTGCCGTAGAAGCAGTAGTTGTTGATTGTAATTAAAATAAGACGTTGAATTTGTAAAACTAATAATTTAAGTGTACAACTGATTAAAGTGTAAAATAAACTTAAAATTATCAGAGATTGTAAGATTGAACTTAATTAAGTTATAAACTTTGAATTATATAACTCATGGAAAAACCTGAAATTGTAGTTTAAAGACTAGATATAAGAAATAAGGTAATAAAAGGAACCTTCTCGAACTAAAGTTTGTGTTTCTTTAGTAAAAACCTTGGCGATCCGACGAGCGAATCTCAGCCCAACACCGTCAAAACCGCCGTTCCAGTGTTTCTATCCATAGCCGCCAGTACAGCCATAGGGGGAAAGAATGACAACACAGCACACACAGAAACTCGAATAGCCCCGTCAACCTGTTCAAAGACATTTAGGCTCAGACGCTGAAAAAACCGCATCAATTTATTTTTAGTTATTAGTTGTAGAAATAAATTTTGTTGTTAATGTGAACAAAAACAAAAAAAAATATATACATATTTCTATAAAGACGAGAAGGTTCTCGTCTGAGAAAGAAGAGGGGCAATGTAACGATGCATTTCGTTACACAATTTATTCTGGTTGTTTCCACCCCCACACTGATATACACGAGATCCTCCATATCAATCCACCATCCATTGCCATACAACGTGTGGCCAACGATGTACCACAGTCAGTCGACTGTTCCGCCCCCCACACTGATATACACGAGACCCCCCGCATCGACCCACCATCCATTACCATTAACATGTGATTATGGTCATCCAGCACTCCTGGGACATGATGGACATGGTCGACTTGCGTACAATAACAAAATAGTCAAGTATGACTTGACAGCCGAAAAATTACATGCGTGAATATAGTTCACACCGGCTTGCTGATAGGAATCATATAAGACCTTCAGTAAAATCCCCAAACGATCGAGCAAGATCACACAGTAGAAAAGTACCAATCTGGTGTACAGCTGATATTGTTCCTCAAGTGGTTGTCTAACTACTTGAAAGTTTTTGTGCTAACCTGCCTGTGGGTGGTTAGCGAATTGCCGAGTCTGCCGAAAGGAAGACTTGTAGATTGCCGGGACTGTCGCAAGACGGACCTGTAGATTGCCGGGACTGTCGCAAGACGGACCTGTAGAGTGCGCGGGACTGCCGCAATGCGGACCTGTAGATTGCACGGACTGCCGCAAGGCGAACCTGTAGATTGCCGGGACTGTCGCAAGACGGACCTGTAGATTGCCGGGACTGTCGCAAGTCGGACCTGTAGATTGCCGGGACTGCCGTAAGGCGGACCTGTAGCTTGCCGGGACTGTCGCAAGACGGACCCTAGGTAGACCGAGCCGTTTAGAAGCAGCTGAAGCCGTAACCGTGCCGTTTAGAAGCAGCTTAAAGCCGTCACCGTTGCCGTAGAAGCAGTAGTTGTTGATTGTAATTAAAATAAGACGTTGAATTTGTAAAACTAATAATTTAAGTGTACAATTGATTAAAGTGTAAAATAAACTTAAAATTATCAGAGATTGTAAGATTGAACTTAATTAAGTTATAGACTTTGAATTATATAACTCATGGATAAAACCTGAAAATGTAGTTTAAAGACTAGATATAAGAAATAAGGTAATAAAAGGAACCTTCTCGAACTAAAGTTTGTGTTTCTTTAGTAAAAACCATGGCGATCCGACGAGCAAACCTCAGCCCACACAAAAAGCACATCACATGCTTTGGTGGTAGTAACGGGTGATTTTTTAGCTGGTTTGGTTTTGGCAACACTGGTTTTGACAGCTGACGTGTGTTTAGTACCTTGTGTCACTGTCAAACAGCTTCAGTTTGGTTTGCAATTTAACCATGGATCGTCTTACAAATGAACAACGCTTGCAAATTATTGAATTTTACTATCAAAATTCGTGCTCGGTTCGAAATGTTCATCGCGCGCTGCTTCCATTTTATGATCGGCATTCTCGACCTTCTGAGCAGTCTATTCGGAAGATTGTGACCAAATTTCGCACCAAATTTACTTTGTTGGACATTAAACCACCAACACGTTTACGTACTGTGCGTAGTGAAGAAAATATTGCGGCCGTATCAGCTAGTGTGACAGAAGACCGCGAAATGTCGATTCGGCGCCGTTCCCAGCAGTTAGGCCTTTGTTACAGCACTACGTGGAAAATTTTGCGGAAGGATTTGGGCGTAAAGCCTTTTAAGATACAGCTGGTGCAAGAACTAAAGCCAGCCGACCTACCACAACGCCGAATTTTTGGTGAATGGGCTCTTGGAAAGCTGGCCGAGGATCCGCTTTTTTATCGAAAAATTGTGTTCAGCGATGAGGCTCATTTTTGGTTGAATGGGTACGTAAATAAGCAAAATTGCCGCATTTGGAGTGAAGATCAGCCAGAAGCATTGCAACAGCTACCAATGCATCCCGAAAAAGCCACTGTTTGGTGCGGTTTATGGGCCGGCGGCATTATTGGGCCATATTTCTTCAAAGATGATGCGAATCGCAGCGTTACTGTCAATGGTGAACGCTACAGAGCGATGATAACAAACTTTTTTTTGCCCGAAATGGAAGTTCTTGACTTGCATGATATGTGGTTTCAACAAGACGGTGCCACATGCCACACAGCACGCGAAACAATGGCGCAATTGCGAGGCGAGTTTGGTGAACAGTTAATTTCACGTTTCGGGCCGGTCAATTGGCCGCCTAGATCGTGCGATTTGACACCATTAGATTATTTTTTGTGGGGGTATGTCAAGGCTAATGTGTATAGGGACAAGCCCGCTTCGATTGACGCACTGGAAGCCAACATCCATGCATTCATTCGTGAGATACCGGCCGATATGTGTGAAAGAGTATGCCGAAATTGGACTCAGCGGATGGGCTACCTGAGACGCAGCCGCGGTCAACATTTGCATGAAATTATCTCTAAACATTAAATTGCAAGGTTCAAACTATCGATTCAAATAAATATTTCATTCATTTTTTCGAATTTTTTGTGTTTTTTTTTTTTAAAAAGTTCTAAACCTCTTAAAAAATCACCCGTTACATAAATGATGCACTTACTAAATACACGCAGGCTCTCTTCATGCAGACCAAAGATGTAAGAAAGCGAAAGAATTATAAATATGTATGGTTCAAAGAAAATCAAATACTTGTTAGGAAAATGGAGGGTGGAAAAGTCATTTCTATCAGATCATTTAAAGATCTTGCACTTATTTAGTGCTTACTTTTGATTATTCTTTTCACAAAATGAATATTGATAATGATATAGATGATGACTTTTCTATCCTGGGTCTAAATGGTTTAAACTCTAATAATGTTTTTACAAATAGTTCATACTGTAATAATAAGATTTTTGTTGTCCATCAGAATGTTTGAAGTTTGAGAGAACATTTTGCGTCCGTTGCCACACACATTGATTCCTTTTTAAGCATTCCAGATATTGTTTTTGTGTCTGAAATTTGGATATACGAATTTGAAAGAAATGATTACTATTTGCCTGGTTTTAATTTCTTCGCGAACACAAATGAGAATTACGCGGCAGGTGGTGTCGGTTGCTTTGTTAAAGAGAATATCATAATTAAGGAAGCGATAAGTGTAGATTTTGTTACTGCTGACGTTCTAAAGGTTTCTATTGAAATTAATCATAGCTAATTTGTGTTTTTATGTGTATATAGACTACATCTGTATAATGTTTCGGCCTATATTGAAGAATTTTCCTGTCTGTTTGATAGCTTAAAAGATAGTAATTTAATTATCTTAGGGGACTTCAACCTCAACATACTAGATAGCGGCGATACCGTTTCTAATTACTTGGCCCTTTTGGCCTCACATGGCTTAGCATGTTACATTAATGAACCTACTAGGATGGTCTCGGGAAGATGTTTGGATCATATCTATGGGCGTTTTTCCAGCTTCCCATCGAGCTCTTGCGAAAAGTGCATATTCGATTTTAAGATCACTGATCACTCAATGACAGGTTTGTTGGTGAACTTACCCAACAAAAAAAGGATTGGAATGGAAAGTCCTCAAAAAACGCAATAAAAATAGATTTTGTAAAACTCAAGAACAACCTTCTCTATGAGTTTTGGGGTAATGCCTATTTGCAAAGTAATGCTTCTGTATGTTACACGTTATTCGTAGATTCCCTCTGTAAGCACATAAGTGATTGTACCTATACAGTGCCTCTGAGAAAATCTATGAATAGACTAAAACCTTGGATTACAAGACAACTAATGTATAAAATTAAGATCAAGCACAAGCTTAGAATCAAAGTCTGTAAGCATCCCAACAATCTTAAATTGAGAAAAAGTTACAAAAAACTGTGTTCTCAACTGAAAAAACAAATTTCAATTTGCCGTGACAATTACTTTCGTAATAAATTTATTTTAGCAAAGGAAAATGTGAAAAGCGAATGGAAGGTAGTCAATAATATTTGGAACAAGTCCTCGTATGCAAAGAATCCTAGTGTAATTCGTATTAATAACTGTGAAGTTTCTGATGATGTTTCCATCGCCAACGCCTTTAACTGTTATTATACTTCAATAGCAAGGAGTGTTCCAACACAGAAAAACCAATGGAGCTGCACTGTGTGTTCGAATTCTTGTTACTGTGATGAACCTCTACAAACTAATAGTTTTGCCTTCGAACCTATAACTTGTCTTGAAGTCTTAAAAGCTATCGGTTCTTTAAAAAATTCGAATGCGTGCGGTTTCGATGGCATTTCAAATTTATTTGTAAAGCGTATAGCTTGTTTAGTAGTTGAGATACTTGCAGTTATTTTTAACCGTAGCATATCTCAAGGCGTTTTCCCTAAGGACCTTAAATGTGCAGACGTGGTTCCACTGTTTAAAAAAGGTCCAGCAGACGATGTGAGCAACTATAGACCAATATCACTTCTACCTGTTTTTAGTAAAGTCTTTGAAAAAATTGTGAAGGATAGGATAGTATCATTTTTAAATAAGACTAGGTTCTTCAGTCCTGTGCAATTTGGTTTTCAAAAGGGAAAATCCACTGAAGATGCGCTTGTACAGTTTTGTTCTAACGTTCTTTCTAACCTTGATGGCAAAAAGTTCAATGCAGGTTTATTTGTTGACATCGAAAAAGCTGGATTTCGTGGCTTCATTCTTGATTGGTTTAGGTCCTATCTTTCAAATAGATCTCAAAGGGTAAAGATTAGCGCAACCAGGAGCGAAATTAAATTTTTCAATCTGGGAGTACCTCAAGGTTCTATATGAACTCACTGTTTAATCTATGTTTTAGAGGATTAGTTACCGCTTTTTCAGATGATGTAGGCTTTTCGTATGGCTCTGAGAGTGTCTTGAATTTGATATCTGATATCAACTGGGATCTGCATTTATTAAGGATCTGGTTCGCTGAGCACAGCTTAGTCATAAGCTCTAAAACCAAAATTGTTTTTTTAGTTTATCTATGTATTACTCTGTTGAATCAAATGTAGATGTTTACTTTCACTCACCGGAGTGTCAACGATATAAACTACTACAAAATATATGTTCTCCAAAAAATAATTGCTAACTATTTATTATGGCATTTTTCATTCCAAGCTTCAATATGGAATTGCGTGCTGGGGGGGTTCTTATATGAATAAAATTCAACCCATACTTATTCCACAGAAAAACATACTGAGGAAAATATGCCGAAAACATCGTCGACATCCCTGTTATCCATTATTTCGTGATATGAGAATTCTTCCAGTCCGTCATTTGTATTGTTTCAAAGTATTAAAAACATTTTTCATGAGATCGGGAAATCTTAATTGCAGACTAATTTCTGACTATAATTTACGTAGAAACTTTTCGAATGTTGTATCTATACCCGCTTTTCGTACTACTGCTTTTCGTAATTCTTATATGATTTCATCTTACCGCTTATTTAATAAGCTGCCGCAATCAATAAGGTCATTGACATTTTCTGGAAAGTTTGTTAAATCCGTAAGAGCTTGGCTTTTTGATTTTGATTATGATAGCTCAGAATCCATATTTTCTGACATTCTGGTGTAACTAAAGTTTCATTTTGATATCGTATTTTTGTTTTATCTTTCTTTGTGATTATGTATATTTGTTATTTATTTATCTTCTGTTAAAGGGTCACCCCACCCATAAAAAAAATCTTATGTTGTAAAGCACATTGAAGTGGCATTTGACACTATTTTTGATACTTAAAGTACACAATTATAAAATGTCATTTAAGTTATTTCTTAAATTTATACTTAACCTACTTATATGTAAATAATGTAATAATGTTATGAGCTTATAATGTGCATGGATTTATTCGCAATAAAATTTGTATCTATCTATCTATCTAGCTATCTATCTATCTATCTATCTATCTATCTATCATTACAACTTACCGAGGATGAGATTATGTATTTTCAAAAGAAACGAATTTCAAAATTCGGTTTAGTGCTAATTATAGCTAGTTTCAATCAGGCTTTCGGAAGGTTATAGCTGGTTAACCTCGATTTTAATAGTACAATGTGACATCCGTGTTGCCAGAGAAAAAGCAACGATTTCAGGGATGCTTTCGATGCTTTCGGTATAGGCCACACAATTTTGCTTGATAAATTTGAAACATTTGATTTTTGATCTAGCACGATTAATATAAAAATTCTTCGTTTTTTTTAAGTGCTCATAAATAGGCTGCTCCATTGGCTCCCTGGTTTCTGATTTGGTTAAGTCAAAAAGGGATGCTACACACGAAGCTATATGGGGCCCTGTACTTTTCAGAACTTTTGTTAATGATATTGTACATATCCCGCTGACAGCTTTCAAAATCATCTATATTTTGTTTTTAGACGGAGTACCTATGCAGACTTTACGATAACTTAGGCACTATTTACTCGAAACTAGCATATTGAAAATATCCATGGAAAGGGAATGTCTTGATAAAGAAACAAATTTGATGAAAATGGAGAACTGACGTTGAACGAGAATAATGTGGTATTCGAATGGGCGCTCTCAGAGCACTTTTTTTTGCTCTCAGAACAATTTTTATGTTCGTTTGGTACAGGAAAAAGCTATCATTTTCAGATCTCAGAGCACTTTTGCGAATGTAGATATTTTATTTTACCAATACAAGTGCGTTTGAGTTTTACAACTGATGGAGTTTGTTTACATTTTCAGTGAATTTTTTTCTCTAGCAAAGAAAGGCATTGCATCGGGTGAATCTATTTTTGTAAATAATTTATTTATTTATCAAAATAATTCACAAAAAAAAAATCAATCAATTTTGTAAAAATTTTGTAAATTATCTGTGTATACATATTTAGAAATCAATCGGGACAGATATTTCTCATGTTTTAATAAAAAATTTACCTAGTGAATGGAAATCGCAGTGTCGAAGACTACACATATTCAAATCGCACGAATATCGACACAAAAAAGAGCAAGTGACGTTTTTATGTTCGATTAGCCACACGAAGTATAGAATCTGAGAGCAAATCTGAAGAAGCCCAAATCAAATACCACATAAGACAGACCTGTAGCTCATTCTTGGCCAGCAAAAGGAGACGTTTATATGTAGCGTTGGGTAGGCCATCTAGTGGCAGCTGACAGCGGAACGGAATTATTTGCTTTACGCTTGAGCAACATTGGGAAATATTGAAAACTTATTTCTAAATTGAGTGCTGTGTAGTCCAAACGGTGCGTTGTTGGAAAATAAATTTTGGCCGAAATGAAACACCCACCGCACCCGCTGTATGCAAGTTTGTGTTGGACATTAACAATTTACTACCCTTAGATGTAACATAGTCTTAAGGAACTCACCATACGCATTGCACGCCATCTCTTTAGCAATGTCATACTTAACCCTAATGAAATGAACATGTGCTTTCTCTTTCTATCTTTTATCTTTTTCTTCTTTTGTATGGACATATTAAAACTCACTTCTTCGCCATTCTCATTTTACTTGAGTTGACTTGTTATTCTTGTACTGCGTAACTCTAATAGGTTATGGGCCCAGTCCCAAATAATAAACTCAACACATTAATTGAAAAACAATTAAATCCATCTCACCGTGGAAGCAAGTAAAACTGAGACGACAAACATAGCGCAGGCCAATTCGATTCGCATCGAAACTTTATCGAAGCACAATTATCAAACGTAGAAAATTGAAATTGTAGCCGTTTTAGTAAAGAACGAGACGTGGATCTATATCAGCGGAGAGAAACCAAAACATGAAGTTCTCGGACAAAACGAAGTTGAACTAGAGAGAGCGCAACAAGCTCAAGACGCATGGATAATCGAAGAACGAAAGGCAAAATCGGATCTAATTCTAGCCATCAGCCCATTAGAACTCAGACAAATACGAGGAAATTTGGTTGAAACTCGAATCAACATATGCATCTAAAGGACCAGCCCGAGAAGCAACCTTTGCTGAAGAAATTAACCCAGAACAAGATGGCCGAAGGAGACGACATAAGGGAGTATCTATCTAATTTTTTCGCTGCAGTTGATAAATTGCAAAATATGGAAGTCAACATTAATTATTATTTATTAGTAATCATGTTACTATAGTCTTCCTGATTGTTTTGAAAATTTCAGATGAGCAATTGAATCCCGTGACACATCGAAACTCTAAAAATAAAAATCATAGAGGAATGCGAAGCAAGAGTTCGCAAATCACAAGACAGACCATCTGGAGCACTGTTCGCCAAGCATAACGTTAGAAACACACGCAACTCTGGGGAGAATCACCACGAGAAGCAAATTAAAACTAGGAGTGAAAACAACACAGCGAATGTTAATGTTCCCTTCAAATAATAAACTGTGTCTAATTTAATAGAGTTTACTTCCCAAGTAGGTAAACGAAAGCATGATTAATGGGTTACAAACAGGGAGTATCTATCTAATTTTTTCGCTGCAGTTGATAAATTGCAAAATATGGAAGTCAACATTAATTATTATTTATTAGTAATCATGTTACTATAGTCTTCCTGATTGTTTTGAAAATTTCAGATGAGCAATTGAATCCCGTGACACATCGAAACTCTAAAAATAAAAATCATAGAGGAATGCGAAGCAAGAGTTCGCAAATCACAAGACAGACCATCTGGAGCACTGTTCGCCAAGCATAACGTTAGAAACACACGCAACTCTGGGGAGAATCACCACGAGAAGCAAATTAAAACTAGGAGTGAAAACAACACAGCGAATGTTAATGTTCCCTTTAAATAATAAACTGTGTCTAATTTAATAGAGTTTACTTCCCAAGTAGGTAAACGAAAGCATGATTAATGGGTTACAAACAGATGTTTGATTTTAGTAAAGCATTCGACAAAGTTAAGCATGTAATCCTGTTAAAAAGAAACTTGAACTTTATGGATTCCCGCATTGGATTATGAAATGGATTTGTTCATATCTAAGTGATCCCACTGTAGCGCCGAACTTGACGAGTTGTGGGGGCTGAGTAATGGTAAATATTTTCGAGAATCTCTCCAGATGAACCATGAAATCAAATGGTGCTCTCCTCTCCCCTTCCCTCCTTTCTTGTCCTAATCCTTCCTTTATTTTCCTACTAGTCCTATCTCTTATCCCATCCTATTTCCGCCTGGGCTGGATAAAGGTGTCATACGACCCGTGCCGAATATCAACCTGGCTAGGGGCCCAGTTTCACAAAATAGCTCAAGTCGAAGACGGAGTATCCGGATACCTGGCGACCTCCGGATTAGCTAGCCCCATCTGTGTAATGCGGATCTCTGCACAGACGGATCTCATTTCTCCGCGTGGTTATTACTATGAACAAAAACAAAATTAAAAAATGACACCGGTTCTCCTTCAAAACCGGGCAGTATTGCGGCGACTTCGCTGACTACTGGTACAGCTCCTGCGGCTGTTAGCGGTGGAAAAATCGGGACCATTCATGATTCTTCTACTACTAGCAGCTGTAGCGGGCACAAGATTAAAAAACCTACACATCCTAACAGTGGTGGGATTGTGAAAATACATGGCCCTACCACTGCTACCAGCGTATCAGGAGGCATGACCGCTCAAGCGTCTTCCAGTGAGACAGGGCGGCATCGCACTCCCTCGAAAAGGACGCATAACGCCGTTACGCTATGCATATCCTAAAGGTCTTCGGAGAAACTTTGAAGGCTGATAGGACCGCCGAGCAAAACAGGAAAGTGGAATGGGCGGAAAAATTTCTAACGAACGAACCACTGACGAGCAGCAAGGACTCTACGTCTAAGCGCCAGAGATCGTTGGAGAGGACCGCTCCGGCTCCCAAAAGACCTAAGGAGCATAGCACCGTCGCTCCCAAAAGGTCACCCAACGTCACGTCTCAAAAGTCGTTAAGTGATGTTCTTAAAAATAAAATAGTGATCGCTGTGATCCATCGTAGCGACGATGATGGCACGATCTCCCCTGAACGGGGGCAGGTACGAAGCTTTCAGGCAGCTTCTTGAGGGACAACCCGGGACCACCTCCTATTCTGGGCTATCACAGAATCCGTCGTATTCTGAATTTTGCTACGAACCCCGAAAGAACTATCATAGAATCCGTCGTAGGGGAAATTTTTTGCTACGAATTTAGTCGTAGGGGAAATTGATGGATATGAATTTCGAAATTCCTAGCAAACATTTACTCTACGACGGATTCTATGATAGTTCTTTCGGGGTTCGTAGCAAAATTCCGAATACGACGGATTCTGTGATAGACGTGATTACTTGCGATGGTGGATGGCATCAGGGCCATGTGAAGCTTATCGCCTGCGACGATCAGAGATCCTGCGATCTCTACAAGTTTGCTGTTAGCAGACTGGGAGAAGTTTGGCCAGGTGCGAAACTCGATGTCGTTGCGAGGGAGGATATCCCAAGCAGACCTCGAACTCATACCTGGATCCCAGCCGAACCCTCCTCAAGTGAAGAGATCCTTGACGTAATTAAACTGAGCAGTCCGTCACTCCCGACTCACAACTGGAAGGTTGTAAAGCTGGAAGAGCAAAGAGGTCTCTATAGGTGCGCTCTCATTGTCATCAACAAAGAGTCGCTTGCTCCATTAACGCTCACTAAAGGTGTGATTAGATTCGGTTTCGAATCTATAACCCTAAACCTTTATAAAAAAGATGAGCTTGATTTAGGCAAATTGCCTCCCTATCCCGCGGGTTCAGAACCTGAGGCCTCAGACCCTGGAGCATCGATTTCATTCCCATCACTGGATGACGATGCCTCCAGCACAAACACCATGGATCATGCTCTTTCGGACATGGACATGGATGACTTCAATAAGATTCTTCCGAGCGAGGACGAACTTCTTGGTTCATCTTCAGAAGCGGAAGAACTTAACAACACCGTGGTGGAGGTTCATCGGCCTGATTGTAGCAAAAATGCTGCAGTTAGTGCAGATTAAACTTCACCACTCCATAGAGGCTTCGGCCGCCCTCATCCTTCGCCTCTCAAAGGGTGGAGAAGACATCGTCTTGGTTCAGGAACAATGGTTTGACAACAGCGTGGTTCGTGGACTCGAGGCTCCTGGATACGAAAGCTGTATGTGACTGACAAAGGTAGACCCAGATCGTGTATACTAGCGAAGCGTAGCCTTAAATTACTTTTACTAATTTTAGCGATCCAGATTTAACAGCTAGACTAGTGACTGCTAAAAGCACCTACTGGATAGCATCGGCATATCTGGCCTATGACTACACGGGCCCTCTCCCTGGGGATAAACTAGAGAGAGTGATCGCGGAAGGAGAGAGGACTAAAACCAACCTCATAATCGGTTGTGATGCTAATGCTCACCACTCGGTATGGGGAAGTACGGACGTAAATGATAGAGGTGAGTTACATTTTTATTACATTTTGAAAACAAACCTTATCATAAGCAATGTAGGAAACGAACCTACTTTTGTAAAAAAAAACCGACAGGAAGTTTTAGACATCACTCCTGTCTCTGACACCGTTAGCCAGTTGATTACCAAGTGGAAAGTATCAACTGAGCACTCCTTTTCAGATCATCGGTATATTCAATTTAATTTAACCGATGAACCTCTTTGCCAACTTCCTTTCAGAAATCCTAGGAAAACAAATTGGCTAAAATATAGGGATACTCTGGAACTATCTATTACCCCAGAGCTTTTAATTCCCCCTGTAACGCCAATGAGCTTGATCTTAATGTCAAGAATATTACGTTGGCTCTAAACATCGTTGGCGATGTCCTCCTCACGTCCTCTTATTTTGCCAAGGGGAAAGAAAAAGCCGCATTGGTGGACTTCAGATTTAGGTCTGAGGCACTTTTCAATCGTGCCAAAAACACACGGAAAGTGACCGACTGGGATTCCTACAAGGAAGCCCTTAAGACATATAAGAAACAACTTAGAAAGCGTAGGACCGCCCAGGAGGTTGTAGGCAATATAAAACCTCCGGTTCAAAAGCGTAACATTGTCAGAGAAAGAGAGACAACAGAAAGAGAGACAACAGAAAGAGAGACAATAGAAAGGCCCTCGACCTCTGTTGTCAAAAGAAACGCTACTGAAAAGTTACCATCAGGAAAGCCATCGAATAGTGGCCCTCGGACAGCCAGAGTGCAGACCTACGCTCAGGCCGCGGCATTCGAAGGAGCGAAAAACGTTGAAACTTCGCCGGACCCTGTTTCTCATGTTTTCACAGTTATTCTCGAGAAACTTGAAGAACAATGCAAAATAAATAAAATTATTCTCGATCGCTTGGTTAAGCTCGAAAATAATTCACGGAAAACGCGTGCTTCAAAAATAACATGAATGAAAAACCAATGTTAAAAATATGCACTTGGAATGCAAACGGGCTTTTACAAAAACTCGGCGAATTGGAAATATTCATACGCGAGAAAGTTATTGACATTTGCTTGATTTCTGAAACTCACGTGAAAAAGGGATCGAATTTAAAAATAAAAGGATATAATGATTTCCACGCTTGTCACCCATCGGGGAACGCCAAAGGTGGATCATCATTGCTTATTAAAGACTGCATTGAACAATACGAAGACCTGAAGATAGAGCTTGAAACTATGCAACTGTGCACGATTCGAGTTAACAATAGTCAGCGTACTCTTAGAATTTCATCTATCTATTGTCCACCGCGCTCCGCACTTGAAAAAAGTGATTTTACTAACCTGCTTAAATCGCTCAAACCAAATTTCATTATTGGCGGCGATTTTAATACGAAGCACACGTTCTGGGGCTCCAGATACATCTCGCGAAAAAGTAGAATGCTCTATGGCGCAGGTATGGAATACAGTTGCGATTTCCTCTCGACGAGCAAACCGACCTACTGGCCAACTGATACCTCAAAACTACCTGACCGGATAGATTTTTTCGTTGTGAAAGGAATACCTACCAACCACATTAAAGTTGAAGAGAGCTTTGATCTATCATCTGACCACTCACCGGTTATATTAACATTGAGTGTAAAACTAGCCAATAACCTAGAGCCAGCGAGATTAACTGGTAGAAAAACTAACTGGGAAGGCTTTAGGAACGAAATAGAAGAGAATGTTGAACTGAGTGTTCCACTTACGACACCCTATGAACTTGAGGTTGAAGTTGATCGCTTCGTCGAGATCGTACAGATCGCCTCCTGGAATAATACGCCTAATCCAAGGAAAACGCCGGCCAAATACGGGCTACGATATCCTCCCGAAATAAAAGAATTGGTCAACGAAAAAAGGAAGGCGCGTAAGAAATGGCAACAGAAGCCCTTTTTTATTATCAGCCATGATCTATATAGATCATCGATTTACATGCACTTACAACAACAGCAAATGATCCTGCTCCTCATCGAGATCATGAACCATGATCTGAAAATTATTTCTACTATTGCTCGCAGCGCTGTTGGGCGTTGTTTGTTTCATTCTTGAATGTTGGTGTGCCTGTAAAAGATAGCCGCACAGTCACGTTGCCAGACTAAAAAATTCAATACTCTTCATAGCAAAAAAAATCAATCAGCATTTTTTTACATCCAATAAATTTCCCGTCCTTGGAGATTTTGCTTTTTAATTCTGTAAAGGTATGGCAAGCCCAGCGAAATATTCCATAATTTTTTAAGCAAATGTTTAACAAAAAATGTTTATGAAATGTGTCGCAGTTCGTAAATAATAATAATTGTTTCACAAGTTTTCCGGCAGAAAGGTGAGAGTTGTTTTTTGTTTTTACATAAAGTACAAATCAGGTACAAATGTCCAGAAAATCTCGGAACATCTAATGAAAAATGAAAACTAGCAGGCTGCATGAATTTAAACTATTTTATAACTGCAACTGTTTTCGCCGAGTTTTTTGGACATACAGCTTTAAATTTACGTGAAGTGACGATTTTATTTTAACAATCAAACGTATTTTGTGTGTGTGCAGAGAGAGAATTATGGTATTATTATGAAACGTATAATGCTTTGTCTAAGAATTATTCCAATCTAAGCGGACCAGATGTGTAAACTGCGGTTTTAATTATATTTCGAACTGATTGTAAACACTTTAAATAAGATCTTAAAAAACTCTCACCTTCAAAAATTAAAAATGATTAATTTGATCGATATGGCAACACCCCCGACAAGCAACTGAAATGTCGTTGTTCAGAATGTTTGCAATATGGCTGGTGGCATGGCCGTCTTTTGAAAGCAACTGTTGTCACAACTCTTTCCTACTAGTCCTATCTCTTATCCCATCCTATTTCCGCCTGGGCTGGATAAAGGTATCATACGACCCGTGCCGAATATCAACCTGGCTAGGGGCCCAGTTTCACAAAATAGCTCAAGTCGAAGACGGAGTATCCGGATACCTGGCGACCTCCGGATTAGCTAGCCCCATCTGTGTAATGCGGATCTCTGCACAGACGGATCTCATTTCTCCGCGTGGTTATTACTATGAACAAAAACAAAATTAAAAAATGACACCGGTTCTCCTTCAAAACCGGGCAGTATTGCGGCGACTTCGCTGACTACTGGTACAGCTCCTGCGGCTGTTAGCGGTGGAAAAATCGGGACCATTCATGATTCTTCTACTACTAGCAGCTGTAGCGGGCACAAGATTAAAAAACCTACACATCCTAACAGTGGTGGGATTGTGAAAATACATGGCCCTACCACTGCTACCAGCGTATCAGGAGGCATGACCGCTCAAGCGTCTTCCAGTGAGACAGGGCGGCATCGCACTCCCTCGAAAAGGACGCATAACGCCGTTACGCTATGCATATCCTAAAGGTCTTCGGAGAAACTTTGAGGGCTGATAGGACCGCCGAGCAAAACAGGAAAGTGGAATGGGCGGAAAAATTTCTAACGAACGAACCACTGACGAGCAGCAAGGACTCTACGTCTAAGCGCCAGAGATCGTTGGAGAGGACCGCTCCGGCTCCCAAAAGACCTAAGGAGCATAGCACCGTCGCTCCCAAAAGGTCACCCAACGTCACGTCTCAAAAGTCGTTAAGTGATGTTCTTAAAAATAAAATAGTGATCGCTGTGATCCATCGTAGCGACGATGATGGCACGATCTCCCCTGAACGGGGGCAGGTACGAAGCTTTCAGGCAGCTTCTTGAGGGACAACCCGGGACCACCTCCTATTCTGGGCTATCACAGAATCCGTCGTATTCTGTATTTTGCTACGAACCCCGAAAGAACTATCATAGAATCCGTCGTAGGGGAAATTTTTTGCTACGAATTTAGTCGTAGGGGAAATTGATGGATATGAATTTCGAAATTCCTAGCAAACATTTACTCTACGACGGATTCTATGATAGTTCTTTCGGGGTTCGTAGCAAAATTCCGAATACGACGGATTCTGTGATAGACGTGATTACTTGCGATGGTGGATGGCATCAGGGCCATGTGAAGCTTATCGCCTGCGACGATCAGAGATCCTGCGATCTCTACAAGTTTGCTGTTAGCAGACTGGGAGAAGTTTGGCCAGGTGCGAAACTCGATGTCGTTGCGAGGGAGGATATCCCAAGCAGACCTCGAACTCATACCTGGATCCCAGCCGAACCCTCCTCAAGTGAAGAGATCCTTGACGTAATTAAACTGAGCAGTCCGTCACTCCCGACTCACAACTGGAAGGTTGTAAAGCTGGAAGAGCAAAGAGGTCTCTATAGGTGCGCTCTCATTGTCATCAACAAAGAGTCGCTTGCTCCATTAACGCTCACTAAAGGTGTGATTAGATTCGGTTTCGAATCTATAACCCTAAACCTTTATAAAAAAGATGAGCTTGATTTAGGCAAATTGCCTCCCTATCCCGCGGGTTCAGAACCTGAGGCCTCAGACCCTGGAGCATCGATTTCATTCCCATCACTGGATGACGATGCCTCCAGCACAAACACCATGGATCATGTTCTTTCGGACATGGACATGGATGACTTCAATAAGATTCTTCCGAGCGAGGACGAACTTCTTGGTTCATCTTCAGAAGCGGAAGAACTTAACAACACCGTGGTGGAGGTTCATCGGCCTGATTGTAGCAAAAATGCTGCAGTTAGTGCAGATTAATCTTCACCAAGCGTGGTTCGTGGACTCGAGGCTCCTGGATACGAAAAGCTGTATGTGACTGACAAAGGTAGACCCAGATCGTGTATACTAGCGAAGCGTAGCCTTAAATTACTTTTACTAATTTTAGCGATCCAGATTTAACAGCTAGACTAGTGACTGCTAAAAGCACCTACTGGATAGCATCGGCATATCTGGCCTATGACTACACGGGCCCTCTCCCTGGGGATAAACTAGAGAGAGTGATCGCGGAAGGAGAGAGGACTAAAACCAACCTCATAATCGGTTGTGATGCTAATGCTCACCACTCGGTATGGGGAACTACGGACTAAATGATAGAGGTGAGTTACATTTTTATTACATTTTGAAAACAAACCTTATCATAAGCAATGTAGGAAACGAACCTACTTTTGTAAAAAAAAACCGACAGGAAGTTTTAGACATCACTCTTGTCTCTGACACCGCTAGCCAGTTGATTACCAAGTGGAAAGTATCAACTGAGCACTCCTTTTCAGATCATCGGTATATTCAATTTAATTTAACCGATGAACCTCTTTGCCAACTTCCTTTCAGAAATCCTAGGAAAACAAATTGGCTAAAATATAGGGATACTCTGGAACTATCTATTACCCCAGAGCTTTTAATTCCCCCTGTAACGCCAATGAGCTTGATCTTAAGGTCAAGAATATTACGTTGGCTCTAAACATCGTTGGCGATGTCCTCGTCACGTCCTCTTATTTTGCCAAGGAGAAAGAAAAAGCCGCATTGGTGGACTTCAGATTTAGGTCTGAGGCACTTTTCAATCGTGCCAAAAACACACGGAAAGTGACCGACTGGGATTCCTACAAGGAAGCCCTTAAGACATATAAGAAACAACTTAGAAAGCGTAGGACCGCCCAGGAGGTTGTAGGCAATATAAAACCTCCGGTTCAAAAGCGTAACATTGTCAGAGAAAGAAAAACAACAGAAAGAGAGACAACAGAAAGAGAGACAACAGAAAGAGAGACAACAGAAAGAGAGACAATAGAAAGGCCCTCGACCTCTGTTGTCAAAAGAAACGCTACTGAAAAGTTACCATCAGGAAAGCCATCGAATAGTGGCCCTCGGACAGCCAGAGTGCAGAACTACGCTCAGGCCGCGGCATTCGAAGGAGCGAAAAACGTTGGAACTTCGCTGGACCCTGTTTCTCATGTTTTCACAGTTATTCTCGAGAAACTTGAAGAACAATGCAAAATAAATAAAATTATTCTCGATCGCTTGGTTAAGCTCGAAAATAATTCACGGAAAACGCGTGCTTCAAAAATAACATGAATGAAAAACCAATGTTAAAAATATGCACTTGGAATGCAAACGGGCTTTTACAAAAACTCGGCGAATTGGAAATATTCATACGCGAGAAAGTTATTGACATTTGCTTGATTTCTGAAACTCACGTGAAAAAGGGATCGAATTTAAAAATAAAAGGATATAATGATTTCCACGCTTGTCACCCATCGGGGAACGCCAAAGGTGGATCATCATTGCTTATTAAAGACTGCATTGAACAATACGAAGACCTAAAGATAGAGCTTGAAACTATGCAACTGTGCACGATTCGAGTTAAAAATAGTCAGCGTACTCTTAGAATTTCATCTGTCTATTGTCCACCGCGCTCCGCACTTGAAAAAAGTGATTTTACTAACCTGCTTAAATCGCTCAAACCAAATTTCATTATTGGCGGCGATTTTAATGCGAAGCACACGTTCTGGGGCTCCAGATACATCTCGCGAAAAAGTATAATGCTCTATGGCGCAGGTATGGAATACAGTTGCGATTTCCTCTCGACGAGCAAACCGACCTACTGGCCAACTGATACCTCAAAACTACCTGACCGGATAGATTTTTTCGTTGTGAAAGGAATACCTACCAACCACATTAAAGTTGAAGAGAGCTTTGATCTATCATCTGACCACTCACCGGTTATATTAACATTGAGTGTAAAACTAGCCAATAACCTAGAGCCAGCGAGATTAACTGGTAGAAAAACTAACTGGGAAGGCTTTAGGAACGAAATAGAAGAGAATGTTGAACTGAGTGTTCCACTTACGACACCCTATGAACCTGAGGTTGAAGTTGATCGCTTCGTCGAGATCGTACAGATCGCCTCCTGGAATAATACGTCTAATCCAAGGAAAACGCCGGCCAAATACGGGCTACGATATCCTCCCGAAATAAAAGAATTGGTCAACGAAAAAAGGAAGGCGCGTAAGAAATGGCAACAGAAGCCCTTTTTTATTATCAGCCATGATCTATATAGATCATCGATTTACATGCACTTACAACAACAGCAAATGATCCTGCTTCTCATCGAGATCATGAACCATGATCTGAAAATTATTTCTACTATTGCTCGCAGCGCTGTTGGGCGTTGTTTGTTTTATTCTTGAACGTTGGTGTGCCTGTAAAAGATAGCCGCACATCACGTTGCCAGACTAAAAAATTCAATACTCTTCATAGCAAAAAAAATCAATCAGCATTTTTTTACATCCAATAAATTTCCCGTCCTTGGAGATTTTGCTTTTTAATTCTGTAAAGGTATGGCAAGCCCAGCGAAATATTCCATAATTTTTTAAGCAAATGTTTAACAAAAAATGTTTATGAAATGTGTCGCAGTTCGTAAATAATAATATTTGTTTCACAAGTTTTCCGGCAGTAAGGTGAGAGTTGTTTTTTGTTTTTACATAAAGTACAAATCAGGTACAAATGTCCAGAAAATCTCGGAACATCTAATGAAAAATGAAAACTAGCAGGCTGCATGAATTTAAACTATTTTATAACTGCAACTGTTTTCGTCGAGTTTTTTGGACATACAGCTTTAAATTTACGTGAAGTGACGATTTTATTTTAACAATCAAACGTATTTTGTGTGTGTGCAGAGAGAGAATTATGGTATTATTATGAAACGTATAATGCTTTGTCTAAGAATTATTCCAATCTAAGCGGACCAGATGTGTAAACTGCGGTTTTAATTATATTTCGAACTGATTGTAAACACTTTAAATAAGATCTTAAAAAACTCTCACCTTCAAAAATTAAAAATGATTAATTTGATCGATATGGCAACACCCCCGACAAGCAACTGAAATGTCGTTGTACAGAATGTTTGCAATATGGCTGGTGGCGTGGCCGTCTTTTGAAAGCAACTGTTGTCACAACTCGTCTATGATCCGTATTGTTTTATTTTCGTGATCTGATTCGGATCAGATCACGCTGATAATAAAACACGGCTAATGTCGCGCTCCGCAACATAAAGCACATTTGAATTATTTGTGCAATTTGTTGAAGGATTTTAAAAATCGTGCTATAGGTTCTTACCTAGAAAGTTTAACAGCGAAAAAAGATTCCAATTATTCACTTTGGAAAGCTGTAAAAGGCACCAAAAGGCCCAAAATCCCCGCGCCGCCAATAAGAATTAATCAAAATGAATGGGCAAGGGATGATAAGGAAAAAGCGGACGTTTTTGCCGCTCATCTAGAAGAAACTTTTAAACCGTACGATGGCCAAGCGCACCACGAGAATGCTAGTAGGTCGGAATTACAATCTGACGATTCAACACTCACTAGTGCAACGCTAAGTGAACTAAAACGTGAAATCGAATCCCTAAAATCTAAGAAAGCTCCTGGTTATGATTTGATCACCGGAGAAGTTCTCAAATCTCTACCAAGGAAAGCATTAATTAAGCTTCTTTATATTATAAATGCTGTGCTCAGACTAAAACATGTGCCGAGTCAATGGAAAGTCCCGGAGGTCATAATTAATGGTTTTAAAACCAGGAAAACCGCCAAATGAAGTAAAATCGTAAAGACCGATTTCCGTTCTTCCAGTCATTTCCAAAGTCTTCGAGAGAATATTGCTTAGGCGCCTACAACCGGTTATTGAAGCCAATAATCTTATCCCAGACCACCAGTTTGGGTTCAGAACCAATCATTCGACGATTGACCAAGTACATAGAACTACTGACGTAATCGAGAAAGCATTTGAAGAAAAAAGATTTGCTCAAGCGTATTCCTTGACGTCTCACTAGCCTTTGATAAGGTGTGGCACGACACGGCTTGAAATTTAAATTACGACAAGTTCTCCCCGCAAGCCTATATGATATTCTAGAATCATATCTCGGGAATAGAAGTTAACACAGGAAACTTTTTTATCTTCTTATTTTTTTGTATTACTCCGTGTTTGCGAATTCCATGCTTCTCATTTTAAGTTAACACAGGAAACTTTTTTTTTTATATTTTTGTATTATTCCGTGTTTGCGAATTGTTATTCCCATGCTTCTCATTATACTCCAGACTGGAAATGTGTATCCAATATTTTGCCAATTAATCTATTTTTATTATCCACACGCTTCCGATGCACTGCAGCGTCAGCGTCTGATTAGCCATATGCGACGAATACAGTGCAGCGTCAGCTTTTAATTCTTATAATTCTAGGTTGAAACAAATATGTTGTCATTGTTTAGAAATCTATTTAATGTTTTTCGTTATAATGTATAATTGATTTTTTTTTTCTTAATTCCCTAAATTGTTCTAACTAAGAATTTATATATAACTCAACATAATGTAACATACCCTATAATTGGCTAAGTTCTCTATGTTTGTTTTCTTACTTCTAATGCTGCCGTTTTATCTTGTTGCTCGCATGCAAGTGCCGTTGGTTATCAGATCACTCATCACCATTCAGCAACATGCCCTGGTAACTAGTGAGAGCGTTGCCGTTACAGTTCTTGTATAGTTTTTTTTGTTAAATGTACAATTGCATATGCTCATGTTCGGTTAAAATCACTTTTGTTCTAGCAGCCACCCAGTCAACACCTCGTATTGTAAACCAGAACCAGCGAACTGTCTGGTAATTTTTGCTTTGTTCAGTAATTAGAAGCATAATAAATATAATTGTTAACGTTGCTTTTATTAATTCGGCCTATAATTACATCACAAAATTGGTCCTTCTTGCGCGGATATTTCGTTTGTTTGGTGGTTGCTAACAACATCCCCAAGGTAACAAAGGTAATACAATTATAGAATTAGTATTTTTGCCGTGTGTTCCTGTCTATTGTTTGGCCTTGGGATTGCTGACGCTTGGGATTGCTTATACGATAGTTGCTTTGTGATTGGAATTGTTGCGAGATTCGTTCCTATATTTTTTCCTTGTACTTGGTTGTATTTGAGGGAAATGGAAGTCCTGAAACAAGCTCGTGGTCATATAAAAGGTGCCATAACACGTGTTCATAATTTTGTGCAAGAAATTCCTGTCGGTATAGACAAAACCGTTTTGGAAGTCCGGTTAGAACGTTTGGAAAGCTCGTGGCGAGACTTTTGCCAAAACCAAACGGAACTTTTCGCCTTCCATGATGAGGATGGCTATGGTGATCCAGAATCCGACTTCGAAGTAGTCGAATTGAAGTATATGAACGCAAAAAGTGAACTCGTGAGGGCAATTCGGGATGTGCCTCTAGTTCGTGACGAAGCTTCCGTTACTTCGATGAATCTTTTGGTTAATTCGCAAGCGGCTATAATTGAACGGTTAGAGAAAACAGTTTCCGCCAGTTCCACTACACAACCAATATCCAGTGCTGATATTGAGCTACCTCCAATGAAACTGGAGCCGTTTACGGGCGACTATCGCGAGTGGCCTGGATTTCGGGATATGTTTTTAAAAACCATTGACTGTCGCAAAAATTTCTCCGGTTCACAGAAGTTTCGATATTTAAAATCTTTCCTGCGTGATGAGGCCGCGAAATTGCTAAATCATTTGAAAATTTCGGACAATAATTATGAACAAGCGTGGGAAAAACTAGAAAATCGGTACGATAAATGCCTATATCGAAAGTTTTTTAAAACTGCCCAATGTCACTTCGGCCGACGGTCCTCATTTACGGAAGTTAGTAGACAACGCAGACGAAGTAATTCGCGGTTTAGCTGCACTAGACTCGGAAGGCAGAGATCCGTGGCTTATTTATCTGTTACTCGGTAAAACGGATATCGAAACGCGTAAGGCATGGGCTCTAGAAAGCAAAAACTCAGAAGCTTCTACAATTCAAGACCTAATAGACTTTTTAGAGGTTCGGTGCAACGCGTTAGAAGCATGTGAATCGAAATCTCGGACTTATAAAAACCCTCGTTTGAACTCGAATATAAAAAGCTTGAATGTAGTAAAACCATCGTGTCCAAAATGCAAAGGTGAACACTTTCTTCCTCAGTGTGGTGAATTTCTATCCATCGCCATTAGTTCTCGCCGTGTTTTTGTTAGGGACCAAAGGTTGTGCTATAATTGTCTCGGTACTAAACATTCGTCGGCTCGGTTTCGACTTTACTCGACACTCGTTGTTCATATTGTAACACTCGACACCACAGTTTAGTACACATCGATAACCCTTGTCGCTCTACAAACCCTACAAGTTCTGAATCTGTGTCCGTTTCGGAACCCGCGTCGTCGTCGCCGATCCTACAAGAAATTATAAGCAATCATATGCGGAATGATTCTCGTCCATCTGGCATTTTGCCTACTGCTGTTGTGAAGGTATTTGATGTTTTCAGAAATCCACAACTCGTTCGTGTTCTCATTGATACTGGTTCACAGGTGTCCTTCGTGACAGAAGCTTTGGTAAAGCGGTTAGGTCTTCGTCGTTGCCACGCTCGTTTGCCAATATCAGGAATTTCGTCTGTGGAAGCAGGTGTAACACATGGTGCTGTAAGTCTGACATTGAGTTCTCGATTCGATTCATCAAAAACTCTTGAAGTTGATGCTTATATTTTAAGCAAAATAACATCGCAAACTCCATCGTTTTCATTCGATTGTCGCAATATATCTCTCCTTCAAAATGTCCAATTGGCTGATGCCGAGTTCCATACCCCAGGACCCATTGACATGTTGTTAGGAGCAGACAAGGCGTGGAGTATCCTTAAGAATGGCCACCGTACAGATGAGAGAGGAAGTATAATAGCCCATGAAACCATATTTGGATGGGTTGTTACTGGTTGTATGCCCGATCAATCCATTGTTTCTCTGCACGCTGGGGTTGATCTTTACGTGATCTTGAAGTCGTTTTGGGAGATCGAAGAAGTTCCCCGCAAATCTTCCACTTTATGTGATGAGGACATTGTCGACGCTCATTTCTCCAAAACGCTAACTCGTGCACCAGATAATAAGTATATGGTTGAATTACCGTTTCGCCAAGATAACGTAAAATTTGGCAATACTATTTCTGGCGCGTTGTCTAGATTATTCGCTATGGAACGTCGATTTGCTCGTAACAAAGGTCTTCAATTGGAATATGTTAAATTCATGATAACTTATCGTGACCTAGGACATATGGAGCGCATTCCCGAAGACAAAATAGAACCTACTTCGGGGGGAGTTTTCTATTTACCACACCATGCCGTCGTTACTAACAAAATTCGCGTTGTATTCGATGGCTCGCATAAAGATTCCATGGGAAGTAGCCTGAATGAAATGCTGCACAGGGATTATCAGCGTATCGTTTGGAGGGATTCTCCTGATGAACCAGTTGCACATTATCGGTTGTGTACCGTTACGTATGGTACATCTCCTGCTCCGTTTTTATCCATGAGAGTACTCCAGCAGTTTTTTTTTTTTTTTTTATAATTAGCATTGGATTATAAACATCAATTTCCCATTGCTTCACACGCGATTCTACATGATATGTATGTAGATGACATAATGACGGGATCAAATTCAGTGTCTGAGACCTTAGAACTTAAAAAACAGTTAGTAGATATGTTGTCGTGTGCAGGTCTGGAGTTGAGCAAGTGGAGCTCGAACTGCTGGTCAATTTTGAGCGAGACTGACTGCATGGAGACTGTCTCTTTAGATTTGGACAATTCATCCCAATGGACCAAGGTTCTCGGTCTTGTTTGGAACCCTCAACATGACATTTTCACCTATAAGATAACATCCTCCAAAGAACTACTTCCTACGAAACGGAAACTATTGTCCGAAGTTGCAAAGATCTTTGATCCCTTGGGTTTCTTGGCTCCTTCCACTATTTTATTTAAAATACTGTTTCAGGAGCTGTGGGTTGCTAAGATCGGTTGGGATGATCCCCTGCCAGTTGACGTAGCCGACAAATGGAAAACCTATCGCGGAGAACTATCCTGTTTTGAAAACTTTAGGATTTCCAGAAGGTTTACTTTAAATTCTATATTATAATTGCTTTGAACTAATAGGATTCTCCGATGCATCGGAAAAGGCATATTCTGCCGTTGTGTATTGTCGAAGTTTTTTGGATGGTGAAATTGAGGTTCGATTGGTAGCAGCTAAAACTCGTGTGGCTCCCCTTAAGCAAATATCTATCCCTCGTCTTGAACTCTGTGGTGCTGTGCTGTTGTGTCGTTTAATGGAGCTTGTTCGATCAGCTTTAGATACTAACCCGATTCGAATGTCGGCATTTACGGATTCGCAAATTGTTCTATCTTGGCTCTCGTCTTCCCCCCGACGCTGGAACACCTTCGTAGCGAATCGTACATCGGAGGTTTTATCTACTTTGCCGCGGTCTGCTTGGAACTACGTTTGTTCGGCAGAAAACCCTGCTGATTGCGCTTCTAGAGGAAAAACTCATGGAGTTGGAACTTTGGTGGAAAGGTCCAATCTGGTTGTACCAGGACTTGAGCCAGCGGCTCATGACTCCTCCAGCGCTGTTGGAAGATCTGCCTGAAGAGAGGAAAAATCCAGTAGTGGTGCACATTACGTCTTCGGATCAACATTTTTTAGAACCCTTGTCCCATAATGTTTCATCGTGGAGAAAATTACTGCGGATTGTTTGTTTTGTCTTCCGTTTTATCAATAATTGCAAAATTTCATCCAGAGATCGGGTTCGAGGTCATATTTTCTTCTCTGAGCTTCGACGCGCTAAAGACGTTTGTTTGCTGTGGTCTCAAATCGGTTTCAGTGCTGAAATACGTTCTTTAAGGGGATCTCATAGTGTTTCAAAGGGGTCCAAATTAAGCTTGCTGTCGCCTTTTATTGATGAAGTAGGCCTACTGCGAGTAGGTGGAAGAATCGCTAACGATCGCTATTAAACACCCCATTATCTTACCAAAATAACATCGATTGACCCAACTTATTTTATTGAATGCGCACAGATTATATCTCTATATTGGCGTTTCCGGGCTTTTCGCATTAATTAGACAGGAATACTGGATAATCGGGAGCAGGAATTTGATCCGGAAAATTGTTCATGACTGCATTGCATGTTTTCGTTTACGTCAGTCTACGTCATCTCAGATAATGGGGAATTTGCCGTCTTCTCGTTTGGACCCATCCTTTGCTTTCATGCATACAGGGTGCGACTATGCAGGCCCGATAACACTACGTTTGTCAAGGGGAAGGAATCCAAAGTTGATAAAAGGATATATCTCACTATTTGTTTGTATGACAACTAAGGCGCTTCATCTGGAGATGGTAACCGATCTCACAACAGACGCATTTCTGGCTGCTCTTAAAAGATTTATTGCGAGACGTGGGAAGTGCAGCGTGATGTACTCTGATAATGGGACAAATTTTCAAGGAGCAGCCCGTGTTCTATGTGAGATGTCGAGATTGGTTCGATCAAGTGAGCATCAGGAAAGAGTAGCGGAGGCGTTGGCATCCGACGGAATCAAATGGGTATTTATTCCTCCTCATAGTCCTCATTTTGGTGGGCTGTGGGAAGCTGGCGTCAAGTTAGTTAAGCAACATCTTCGTCGGGTCATTGGAACCAACATTCTTACCTTTGAGGAAATGTCCACATTGTTAGCTCAAATTGAAGCCCTTCTGAATTCTAGGCCCCTTTGTGCTATTTCAGACTCTGACCTTAATCCACTAACGCCTTCTCATTTCCTCATAGGTAGACCGTACACTGCTGTTTCCGAACCTAGCTATTTGGATGTCCCAGCTAATCGTTTGGGTCGTTGGGAAGCTGTACAGAACATGATGCAGGGGTTCTGGCGACGGTGGCAAACCGACTATCTGACCTCTCTACAACAACGACCAAAATGGAGAGAAACGAAGCGAGAAGTCTCTCGTGTAACGTCGTGGGGTACAAACGTGCCGAGATCCTTACTCTCTTTATTTAGTAATCTTTCAAACTTGCTTATCCCTTCTAAAATGTCGTGCGACACTTGTAATCTAAAAGTTGATAGATCCGATTTGAAAGTGGAGTGCAGTGATTGCAAAAATTTCTTTCATGGAAATTGCGCTAATTTAAAGGCCACTGAATTGGATTTCATGAAAAAGAATAAATCTACGTGGCGGTGCATAACCTGCACTAAGAAGCGGCGATCTTCTGTCTCCGACACTACCACCACAATCAACCAGCAGCACCAATCACCATACATAAAACAATCATCACACAACACCAATCTACTTCGACACATTAATCAGCCTACTGCAACAGCTTTATCAACACCAGAAGAATCATTGGAGGCAGTTTAAGAAATCAATCCAACCATAACTCTTGAAATGGTTTACAAAGAAATTATTTCTTTAAAAACCATTCAAAGCAAACAAATTGAGTCACTTGTTACTGCTAACAAACAGTACGAAGAACAAATTAATACTCTGCAGCAAAAGGTCAATAACCTGGAACAGCAATTGCTTGGAAGCTGTATAGAAATTTTTAATGTTCCTACCAAAAATGTAAACACAACACCAACAACAAACACAGAACTCGCTCTCAAAGTTTTTCGCAACGGTTTGAATATTGATGTTAGTGAGAGTGACATTGATTTTTGCTACATGAGGCAAATCAAACTGCGCTCAACTCCAGCAGATGGTCCATCTTTGTCTAAATCGCCGGCAGCGGTACACAACGCGGAACATGAAAGACAAGATAATGAGAGCGAAGAAAGAAGCTAAAAGAAAATTAAAAACGAGTGTTATCAGCGTCCAATCAGCAATAGAGAACATATATATCAACGAAAGCTTGACTTACGATTCACGTCTACTATACAAAGCGGCAGCAGCAGTTAAACATTCTTTGAACTATAAGTTTTTGTGGACAAAAAACGGGATTGTTTACATGAGGAAGAAAGAGGGGATATTTCTTATAAAATTACTTGTGCTTCTGATTTGAAGAAACTAAAATAATGAACAGAGTTAACTTGCATGTAAACAATCCCACCGTCCATTCCAATGTAAACAAAAGTATAACTAGTAACGAAATATGTGTTCCCTTTACGGAAGAATCTTTTTGCATCCATCAAAACATCCGAAGTTTAAGAATGAACTTTGATAATTTCCTGGTTCACATGCAGTCCCTTGAAAAAATGCCTATGTTAATTGTTCTAAGTGAGATTTGGGTGTATGAAAGTGAATTCGATTCCTTCAACATAGAAGGTTACACTCCCTTTGGTAACTGCAACGAAACTTATACTGCCGGCGGTATAGCCGTTTACATAAAAAGTGGCATTGCGCATGATTGCTTAAAAATCAATTTAAATAGTGCGGATATTATAAAAGTAAATTTTCTCTTTCAAAATTTAAGCTATACTATGATCTGCATTTATAGATTTCATAGCTGTAGAAAAAGTGTGTTCATTGAAGAGCTTCATGAAGTCCTCAATAATACAAAAGCTAAGAATTTAATAGTTCTAGGCGATGTTAATATTGATCTTCTAAACGTTTCTGATCCGGATTGTGAAAATTATATGCTACTTTTGGCTTCGTATGGCCTTAAAAGTGTTCTGAATGTACCAACTCGCGTAACTGATTCTACGAATAGCTGCATCGACCACATTTTTCTGCGCTTGCATAAGAACAACGATTCTTGTTTCGTTAGTGAAGTCCACGATTATAAGATTACTGATCATCACTTATGTGAACTTAAATGTCAGGTAGATATCTCACCAAGACAAAATTACGGTAGTAGGATAAAAACTCAAGTTGACTACGAAGTCTTGTGGGAAAAACTCAGGTACGAATTCTGGGAACCAGTTTTTTCCGAAGATAATCCCTCTGTAGCTTATGATAAATTTACCTCTATTTTAATCAACCACGTTAATAGTGCATCTTCTGCTATTAATATAGGCCAACGTAACATATTTTTAAAACCTTGGATGACAATGCGACTATTGCATGATATAAAACGTAAAAGAGAATTCGCAAAAAAATGCAAAAAACATCCACAAAATACAAGTCTAAAAATGTATTACATTAAATTGTGCAAACAAAGTAAAAGAAAGATTAATCATGCGCGTGACACTTATTACACCAATCGCTTAAGTCAATGCAGAGGAAATTCAAAGAAAGAATGGGGTTTAGTAAATTGCATTTTGGATAGAAAAAAGAAATGTAATGATATTCCCTTTATTGAAGCCAAAAATTCAATTATTTCTGATCCACATTCTATTGCAAACAGTTTTAATAATTTTTTTGTCAATGTCTCTGAGACATTGAGACCCTCTGAACTAACTTACAGGAGTTGTAATTGTAATATTGCATCGGGTTTGATTGAGGAAAGAGTTCAAAGTAATAGTTTCTGTTTTCAATAGTTCTCTTCCTATGAAATCTACAAATCAATTATGGCCTTACAAAACAAAAATACATGTACTAGTGATGGTATCTCTGCCATTCTATTGAAGAAAGTTGCTTGGGAAATTGTTGATGTTCTGTGTTATATCTTTAACCTCAGTGTTAACAGCGGTATATTTCCCAATTCTCTAAAAAATGCAGAAGTTATTCCTTTGTTCAAGAAGGGGAATCGCAAAAATATAAACGATTACAGACCTATTTCTCTACTCCCTACTATTTCAAAAATATTTGAGAAATTAATGAAATCAAGAATACTATCATTCTTAAATAAAAATATTTTTTTTTCACAATCGCAATATGGTTTTAGAGCAGGTAGATCCACTGAGGATGCTATTTTGAAGGTCTGTTGCGATCTATTTAGTGGGGTTAACGAAAGTCAATCAACTATGGCTCTCTTCATTGATATGACGAAGGCATTCGACATGGTAGATCTGCAAATGTTATTACGTAAGCTGTATAGAGCTGGCTTTAGAGGTATGGTATATGAATGGCTTAAGTCATATTTGTTAGAAAGGGAACAAAGGGTGTTAGTCAATGGCTTTTACAGTGCTTCACTTAAGATGAAAAACGGTGTTCCTCAAGGGTCAGTGCTAGGTCCTATATTGTTCCTTTTCTACATTAACTCTCTTTTCGCTCAAAACTTTTATGGCAATCGTAGTGCATTTGCAGATGACATCGCTTTCACGTATACTGATCCATCGCTCCATGAATGCGTTGCAAAGATTAGCTTCGATCTTCAAATACTTCGCATCTGGTTTTACGCCCACAAACTAATTATCAGTGAAAAAACGAAACTAATGAACTTTAAACTATCACATGATGATTTAGGAGATTTTAAGTTTTGTTTGCCTCTACATACCTGTGGTAGGCATAACTACAACGTTAATAGTCACTGCTCAAATAGTTGCTTCAAAGTTGAATCAGTTGATTCGTTCAAATATCTTGGTGTATACATTGACAACAAATTAAACTGGAAGGTTCATGTCCAATACTTAAAATCGTATATGTCACTTATAACTCGCAAAATGTATCTTTTAAAACCTTACTGCTCGCAAAGAGTTCTTTTGATGTTCTATTATGGATTAGTTCACTCGAAACTTCAATATGGAATCGTTAGTTGGGGTGGTGCATACATGAGTACTTTAAGGCCACTATTGATTTCACAAAAGCATGTGATTCGAATTATCTGTGGTAAGAATCGTTATACCGAAAGTTGGCCTCTCTTTGTCAACCTTCGAATATTTCCACTGAGAAATCTATATGTGTTCAAGGTACTTAAAGAGTTCTTCAAACGAAGTGGTAATGTTCCCTCTAGAAATTCTTCGATATATAGTTTACGGATTAATAACCTGTCACTATTTAACATCCCACGCGTGCGCAAAACTCATTTTATGAATTTTTACTTAGTTTTCTCGCGTAGAATTTTTAATAAAATTCCCTTATCCATACGTTCCAATCTCAATTTCCATTCTTTTTTGAATTCTCTTAAAGACTGGCTTTTTACTGTGAGCCCTTCTAACTTGGAACTACTTATGAAAGTAACAATTTAATTAAAACGTAAAAAGATTCTTCCTTGATCTTCTTTGATTTTCATTACTTTCAATCAAATTGTTTTTCTCGTTTTCATTTCTTAGCATAAGAACAGCTGATAGTACCCCACGTCAGTTATTCTTTTCATATTAAATACTATTTGGCGATCATTCATCACTAACTTTAAAGTTTAAGAATGATAATGAATTTATTATAATCACTTTATATTTCTTAATCAGCACTATTCTTGTAATCTAGTTTATAGTGATACTTAATAAAATAAAAATAAATAAATAAAATAAATTCATAAAAAAAAAAAATTTCAAGTTGGAGATCTGGTCGTCATCAAGGAGCCTAACCAACAACCGTCATATTGGGCCTTAGGGAGAATTGAAATGGTTCATCCAGGAAATGATGGTCACGTCAGAGTAGTAACGCTGCGTACTGCAAATGGAAGTTTTAAGCGCCCCATCGTCAAACTAGCTATTTTGCCAATTTGCTGAATGCCTTCAGCGGGGCCGGCATGTTTAGAAATCTATTTAAAGTTTTTCGTTATAATGTATAATTGATTTTTTTTCTTAATTCCCTAAATTGTTCTAACTAAGAATTTATATATAACTCAACATAATGTAACATACCCTATAATTGGCTAAGTTCTCTATGTTTGTTTTCTTACTTCTAATGCTGCCGTTTTATCTTGTTGCTCGCATATGCAAGTGCCGTTGGTTATCAGATCACTCATCACCATTCAGCAACATGCCCTGGTAACTAGTGAGAGCGTTGCCGTTACAGTTCTTGTATAGTTTTTTTTGTTAAATGTACAATTGCATATGCGAAGTCATGTTCGGTTAAAATCACTTTTGTTCTAGCAGCCACCCAGTCAACACCTCGTATTGTAAACCAGAACCAGCGAACTGTCTGGTAATTTTTGCTTTGTTCAGTAATTAGAAGCATAATAAATATAATTGTTAACGTTGCTTTTATTAATTCGGCCTATAATTACATCACAGTCATAATAAAATTCAGTTTTCTGTTAGACATCTTACTCGATTTGTGTTTTATTTGACGTGGTACGTGTCGGAAGGCGAGAATAATTGGACATAGTCATTACGACTACCCAAAGAAAATAATTTACTCGTTTTGTGTTTTATTTGACGTGGTCCGTGTCGGAAGGCGAGAATAATTGGACATAGTCCATAACGACTACCCAAAGAAAATAATTTACTCGTTTTGTGTTTTATTTGACGTGGTCCGTGTCGGAAGGCGAGAATAATTGGACGTAGTCCATAACGACTACCCAAAGAAAATAATTTAGACTCTTCCGTGTTAGAAATGGAAACGAATACTCGGAGCTAAAAGAAATTTCGGCCGGTGTACCGCAAGGAAGCGTCCTTGGTCCGCTTCTCTATTTGTTATATACTCGCGATATACCAAGGGAAGATGGCACTACCCTTGCTACGTTCGCCGACGACACAGCTATCCTATCAGTAGGTAATACAATCGAAGAAACTACTACAAAACTGCAAGCCGCAGTGAATAAAATAAATGAATGGACAAGGAACTGGCGGATCGCCAAATGAAACTAAATCTGTACATGTGAATTTCACGTATAAGAAAACCAATGACTTGCCAATTTTCCTAAATATGGCCCGAATACCCTTTGCAAACGAGGCCAAATATCTGGGAATGACACTCGACGCAAAGTTGAAATGGAGTTCGCACGTGAAAATGAAACGTAAAGAACTCGATATCAAATATAGAGAAATGTACTGGTTACTCGGAAAACATTCCACACTCAGTACTGAGAACAAACTGCTTTTATACAACCAAGTGCTAAAGCCGGTGTGGACGGTATACAACTTTGGGGTTGTACCAAGAAAACTGTTCGGTTCGACGTCAGTGAATACGTGAACGGCTTGAAAAAAAACCCAAGTTGCAACTCACAAAATGCGGGAGCCAAAAAAACCAATGACCAAATTTGTTGGGATTGAAAATGTAACAGGCTTTATTTTCTTCTTCATTAGCTTGTAAGGCTCTCGTTCTGATATTAATTTTGCATGTACATAAATATATAATGGAAAGAGAGAAAGAAAACTGTACAATGGTTGATGGCTTAGTGCATGTGTGAAATACATAATAGTCTGGGAATGTATACGTATTACATAACTCTGGGTACTTGTAGGGTAAATTACGATACATGCCGCCCACCTCGGAGTACAAACGAGGACTAATTCCAATTAGGCCAGCTGTGTTATTGAAATTATGGGATGCTGGCGCTGCTTCCCGGGTTGTCATTATCTTGATCATCTAAAGGTAGCGGACAAACTTTAGCAATAGATCGCTTAAGGCTGCCTGAAGAAGTTCTAAGAGTGACTACTCTGATCAATCCGTCGGGTCCAGGGTGGCGTGCTTCTATACGAGCCAATGACCATTTGCTCGGTGGTAAACGATCATCCTTGACAAGGACAAGTTGTCCGGTGCGAATAGATGACGATCGAATTGTCCACTTTGGTCGCTGCTGCAACTGGTGTAGATAGTCCGTTGACCATTTCTTCCAGAAGTGTTGAAATAATTGCTGAGTTAATTGCCACCTGCTAAAACGGTTGGGGTTTATTGAACAAAGATCAGATTCTGGAATGGATGTCAGTGGTTGCCCAATTAAAAAATGCGCTGGTGTCAGCACATCATGATCTAATGGATCATCTCGTAACGGCATGAGTGGACGGGAATTCAATATCGCTTCGATTTGGGATAAAAGTGTGCTAAGTTCTTCATATGACAACGCTCTATCCACTAAATGTCTCCGCAAATGGTGCTTTGTCGACTTGACCGCAGCTTCCCAAATACCTCCGAAGTGCGGTGACCCTGGTGGGATGAAGTGCCATGTTGTACCCATACTAGCTAAATACGTTCTTTAAGGGGATCTCATAGTGTTTCAAAGGGGTCCAAATTAAGCTTGCTGTCGCCTTTTATTGATGAAGTAGGCCTACTGCGAGTAGGTGGAAGAATCGCTAACGATCGCTATTAAACACCCCATTATCTTACCAAAATAACATCGATTGACCCAACTTATTTTATTGAATGCGCACAGATTATATCTCTATATTGGCGTTTCCGGGCTTTTCGCATTAATTAGACAGGAATACTGGATAATCGGGAGCAGGAATTTGATCCGGAAAATTGTTCATGACTGCATTGCATGTTTTCGTTTACGTCAGTCTACGTCATCTCAGATAATGGGGAATTTGCCGTCTTCTCGTTTGGACCCATCCTTTGCTTTCATGCATACAGGGTGCGACTATGCAGGCCCGATAACACTACGTTTGTCAAGGGGAAGGAATCCAAAGTTGATAAAAGGATATATCTCACTATTTGTTTGTATGACAACTAAGGCGCTTCATCTGGAGATGGTAACCGATCTCACAACAGACGCATTTCTGGCTGCTCTTAAAAGATTTATTGCGAGACGTGGGAAGTGCAGCGTGATGTACTCTGATAATGGGACAAATTTTCAAGGAGCAGCCCGTGTTCTATGTGAGATGTCGAGATTGGTTCGATCAAGTGAGCATCAGGAAAGAGTAGCGGAGGCGTTGGCATCCGACGGAATCAAATGGGTATTTATTCCTCCTCATAGTCCTCATTTTGGTGGGCTGTGGGAAGCTGGCGTCAAGTTAGTTAAGCAACATCTTCGTCGGGTCATTGGAACCAACATTCTTACCTTTGAGGAAATGTCCACATTGTTAGCTCAAATTGAAGCCCTTCTGAATTCTAGGCCCCTTTGTGCTATTTCAGACTCTGACCTTAATCCACTAACGCCTTCTCATTTCCTCATAGGTAGACCGTACACTGCTGTTTCCGAACCTAGCTATTTGGATGTCCCAGCTAATCGTTTGGGTCGTTGGGAAGCTGTACAGAACATGATGCAGGGGTTCTGGCGACGGTGGCAAACCGACTATCTGACCTCTCTACAACAACGACCAAAATGGAGAGAAACGAAGCGAGAAGTCTCTCGTGTAACGTCGTGGGGTACAAACGTGCCGAGATCCTTACTCTCTTTATTTAGTAATCTTTCAAACTTGCTTATCCCTTCTAAAATGTCGTGCGACACTTGTAATCTAAAAGTTGATAGATCCGATTTGAAAGTGGAGTGCAGTGATTGCAAAAATTTCTTTCATGGAAATTGCGCTAATTTAAAGGCCACTGAATTGGATTTCATGAAAAAGAATAAATCTACGTGGCGGTGCATAACCTGCACTAAGAAGCGGCGATCTTCTGTCTCCGACACTACCACCACAATCAACCAGCAGCACCAATCACCATACATAAAACAATCATCACACAACACCAATCTACTTCGACACATTAATCAGCCTACTGCAACAGCTTTATCAACACCAGAAGAATCATTGGAGGCAGTTTAAGAAATCAATCCAACCATAACTCTTGAAATGGTTTACAAAGAAATTATTTCTTTAAAAACCATTCAAAGCAAACAAATTGAGTCACTTGTTACTGCTAACAAACAGTACGAAGAACAAATTAATACTCTGCAGCAAAAGGTCAATAACCTGGAACAGCAATTGCTTGGAAGCTGTATAGAAATTTTTAATGTTCCTACCAAAAATGTAAACACAACACCAACAACAAACACAGAACTCGCTCTCAAAGTTTTTCGCAACGGTTTGAATATTGATGTTAGTGAGAGTGACATTGATTTTTGCTACATGAGGCAAATCAAACTGCGCTCAACTCCAGCAGATGGTCCATCTTTGTCTAAATCGCCGGCAGCGGTACACAACGCGGAACATGAAAGACAAGATAATGAGAGCGAAGAAAGAAGCTAAAGGAAAATTAAAAACGAGTGTTATCAGCGTCCAATCAGCAATAGAGAACATATATATCAACGAAAGCTTGACTTACGATTCACGTCTACTATACAAAGCGGCAGCAGCAGTTAAACATTCTTTGAACTATAAGTTTTTGTGGACAAAAAACGGGATTGTTTACATGAGGAAGAAAGAGGGGGATATTTCTTATAAAATTACTTGTGCTTCTGATTTGAAGAAACTAAAATAATGAACAGAGTTAACTTGCATGTAAACAATCCCACCGTCCATTCCAATGTAAACAAAAGTATAACTAGTAACGAAATATGTGTTCCCTTTACGGAAGAATCTTTTTGCATCCATCAAAACATCCGAAGTTTAAGAATGAACTTTGATAATTTCCTGGTTCACATGCAGTCCCTTGAAAAAATGCCTATGTTAATTGTTCTAAGTGAGATTTGGGTGTATGAAAGTGAATTCGATTCCTTCAACATAGAAGGTTACACTCCCTTTGGTAACTGCAACGAAACTTATACTGCCGGCGGTATAGCCGTTTACATAAAAAGTGGCATTGCGCATGATTGCTTAAAAATCAATTTAAATAGTGCGGATATTATAAAAGTAAATTTTCTCTTTCAAAATTTAAGCTATACTATGATCTGCATTTATAGATTTCATAGCTGTAGAAAAAGTGTGTTCATTGAAGAGCTTCATGAAGTCCTCAATAATACAAAAGCTAAGAATTTAATAGTTCTAGGCGATGTTAATATTGATCTTCTAAACGTTTCTGATCCGGATTGTGAAAATTATATGCTACTTTTGGCTTCGTATGGCCTTAAAAGTGTTCTGAATGTACCAACTCGCGTAACTGATTCTACGAATAGCTGCATCGACCACATTTTTCTGCGCTTGCATAAGAACAACGATTCTTGTTTCGTTAGTGAAGTCCACGATTATAAGATTACTGATCATCACTTATGTGAACTTAAATGTCAGGTAGATATCTCACCAAGACAAAATTACGGTAGTAGGATAAAAACTCAAGTTGACTACGAAGTCTTGTGGGAAAAACTCAGGTACGAATTCTGGGAACCAGTTTTTTCCGAAGATAATCCCTCTGTAGCTTATGATAAATTTACCTCTATTTTAATCAACCACGTTAATAGTGCATCTTCTGCTATTAATATAGGCCAACGTAACATATTTTTAAAACCTTGGATGACAATGCGACTATTGCATGATATAAAACGTAAAAGAGAATTCGCAAAAAAATGCAAAAAACATCCACAAAATACAAGTCTAAAAATGTATTACATTAAATTGTGCAAACAAAGTAAAAGAAAGATTAATCATGCGCGTGACACTTATTACACCAATCGCTTAAGTCAATGCAGAGGAAATTCAAAGAAAGAATGGGGTTTAGTAAATTGCATTTTGGATAGAAAAAAGAAATGTAATGATATTCCCTTTATTGAAGCCAAAAATTCAATTATTTCTGATCCACATTCTATTGCAAACAGTTTTAATAATTTTTTTGTCAATGTCTCTGAGACATTGAGACCCTCTGAACTAACTTACAGGAGTTGTAATTGTAATATTGCATCGGGTTTGATTGAGGAAAGAGTTCAAAGTAATAGTTTCTGTTTTCAATAGTTCTCTTCCTATGAAATCTACAAATCAATTATGGCCTTACAAAACAAAAATACATGTACTAGTGATGGTATCTCTGCCATTCTATTGAAGAAAGTTGCTTGGGAAATTGTTGATGTTCTGTGTTATATCTTTAACCTCAGTGTTAACAGCGGTATATTTCCCAATTCTCTAAAAAATGCAGAAGTTATTCCTTTGTTCAAGAAGGGGAATCGCAAAAATATAAACGATTACAGACCTATTTCTCTACTCCCTACTATTTCAAAAATATTTGAGAAATTAATGAAATCAAGAATACTATCATTCTTAAATAAAAATATTTTTTTTTCACAATCGCAATATGGTTTTAGAGCAGGTAGATCCACTGAGGATGCTATTTTGAAGGTCTGTTGCGATCTATTTAGTGGGGTTAACGAAAGTCAATCAACTATGGCTCTCTTCATTGATATGACGAAGGCATTCGACATGGTAGATCTGCAAATGTTATTACGTAAGCTGTATAGAGCTGGCTTTAGAGGTATGGTATATGAATGGCTTAAGTCATATTTGTTAGAAAGGGAACAAAGGGTGTTAGTCAATGGCTTTTACAGTGCTTCACTTAAGATGAAAAACGGTGTTCCTCAAGGGTCAGTGCTAGGTCCTATATTGTTCCTTATCTACATTAACTCTCTTTTCGCTCAAAACTTTTATGGCAATCGTAGTGCATTTGCAGATGACATCGCTTTCACGTATACTGATCCATCGCTCCATGAATGCGTTGCAAAGATTAGCTTCGATCTTCAAATACTTCGCATCTGGTTTTACGCCCACAAACTAATTATCAGTGAAAAAACGAAACTAATGAACTTTAAACTATCACATGATGATTTAGGAGATTTTAAGTTTTGTTTGCCTCTACATACCTGTGGTAGGCATAACTACAACGTTAATAGTCACTGCTCAAATAGTTGCTTCAAAGTTGAATCAGTTGATTCGTTCAAATATCTTGGTGTATACATTGACAACAAATTAAACTGGAAGGTTCATGTCCAATACTTAAAATCGTATATGTCACTTATAACTCGCAAAATGTATCTTTTAAAACCTTACTGCTCGCAAAGAGTTCTTTTGATGTTCTATTATGGATTAGTTCACTCGAAACTTCAATATGGAATCGTTAGTTGGGGTGGTGCATACATGAGTACTTTAAGGCCACTATTGATTTCACAAAAGCATGTGATTCGAATTATCTGTGGTAAGAATCGTTATACCGAAAGTTGGCCTCTCTTTGTCAACCTTCGAATATTTCCACTGAGAAATCTATATGTGTTCAAGGTACTTAAAGAGTTCTTCAAACGAAGTGGTAATGTTCCCTCTAGAAATTCTTCGATATATAGTTTACGGATTAATAACCTGTCACTATTTAACATCCCACGCGTGCGCAAAACTCATTTTATGAATTTTTACTTAGTTTTCTCGCGTAGAATTTTTAATAAAATTCCCTTATCCATGCGTTCCAATCTCAATTTCCATTCTTTTTTGAATTCTCTTAAAGACTGGCTTTTTACTGTGAGCCCTTCTAACTTGGAACTACTTATGAAAGTAACAATTTAATTAAAACGTAAAAAGATTCTTCCTTGATCTTCTTTGATTTTCATTACTTTCAATCAAATTGTTTTTCTCGTTTTCATTTCTTAGCATAAGAACAGCTGATAGTACCCCACGTCAGTTATTCTTTTCATATTAAATACTATTTGGCGATCATTCATCACTAACTTTAAAGTTTAAGAATGATAATGAATTTATTATAATCACTTTATATTTCTTAATCAGCACTATTCTTGTAATCTAGTTTATAGTGATACTTAATAAAATAAAAATAAATAAATAAAATAAATTCATAAAAAAAAAAAATTTCAAGTTGGAGATCTGGTCGTCATCAAGGAGCCTAACCAACAACCGTCATATTGGGCCTTAGGGAGAATTGAAATGGTTCATCCAGGAAATGATGGTCACGTCAGAGTAGTAACGCTGCGTACTGCAAATGGAAGTTTTAAGCGCCCCATCGTCAAACTAGCTATTTTGCCAATTTGCTGAATGCCTTCAGCGGGGCCGGCATGTTTAGAAATCTATTTAAAGTTTTTCGTTATAATGTATAATTGATTTTTTTTCTTAATTCCCTAAATTGTTCTAACTAAGAATTTATATATAACTCAACATAATGTAACATACCCTATAATTGGCTAAGTTCTCTATGTTTGTTTTCTTACTTCTAATGCTGCCGTTTTATCTTGTTGCTCGCATATGCAAGTGCCGTTGGTTATCAGATCACTCATCACCATTCAGCAACATGCCCTGGTAACTAGTGAGAGCGTTGCCGTTACAGTTCTTGTATAGTTTTTTTTGTTAAATGTACAATTGCATATGCGAAGTCATGTTCGGTTAAAATCACTTTTGTTCTAGCAGCCACCCAGTCAACACCTCGTATTGTAAACCAGAACCAGCGAACTGTCTGGTAATTTTTGCTTTGTTCAGTAATTAGAAGCATAATAAATATAATTGTTAACGTTGCTTTTATTAATTCGGCCTATAATTACATCACAGTCATAATAAAATTCAGTTTTCTGTTAGACATCTTACTCGATTTGTGTTTTATTTGACGTGGTACGTGTCGGAAGGCGAGAATAATTGGACATAGTCCATTACGACTACCCAAAGAAAATAATTTACTCGTTTTGTGTTTTATTTGACGTGGTCCGTGTCGGAAGGCGAGAATAATTGGACATAGTCCATAACGACTACCCAAAGAAAATAATTTACTCGTTTTGTGTTTTATTTGACGTGGTCCGTGTCGGAAGGCGAGAATAATTGGACGTAGTCCATAACGACTACCCAAAGAAAATAATTTAGACTCTTCCGTGTTAGAAATGGAAACGAATACTCGGAGCTAAAAGAAATTTCGGCCGGTGTACCGCAAGGAAGATGGCACTACCCTTGCTACGTTCGCCGACGACACAGCTATCCTATCAGTAGGTAATACAATCGAAGAAACTACTACAAAACTGCAAGCCGCAGTGAATAAAATAAATGAATGGACAAGGAACTGGCGGATCGCCAAATGAAACTAAATCTGTACATGTGAATTTCACGTATAAGAAAACCAATGACTTGCCAATTTTCCTAAATATGGCCCGAATACCCTTTGCAAACGAGGCCAAATATCTGGGAATGACACTCGACGCAAAGTTGAAATGGAGTTCGCACGTGAAAATGAAACGTAAAGAACTCGATATCAAATATAGAGAAATGTACTGGTTACTCGGAAAACATTCCACACTCAGTACTGAGAACAAACTGCTTTTATACAACCAAGTGCTAAAGCCGGTGTGGACGGTATACAACTTTGGGGTTGTACCAAGAAAACTGTTCGGTTCGACGTCAGTGAATACGTGAACGGCTTGAAAAAAAACCCAAGTTGCAACTCACAAAATGCGGGAGCCAAAAAAACCAATGACCAAATTTGTTGGGATTGAAAATGTAACAGGCTTTATTTTCTTCTTCATTAGCTTGTAAGGCTCTCGTTCTGATATTAATTTTGCATGTACATAAATATATAATGGAAAGAGAGAAAGAAAACTGTACAATGGTTGATGGCTTAGTGCATGTGTGAAATACATAATAGTCTGGGAATGTATACGTATTACATAACTCTGGGTACTTGTAGGGTAAATTACGATACATGCCGCCCACCTCGGAGTACAAACGAGGACTAATTCCAATTAGGCCAGCTGTGTTATTGAAATTATGGGATGCTGGCGCTGCTTCCCGGGTTGTCATTATCTTGATCATCTAAAGGTAGCGGACAAACTTTAGCAATAGATCGCTTAAGGCTGCCTGAAGAAGTTCTAAGAGTGACTACTCTGATCAATCCGTCGGGTCCAGGGTGGCGTGCTTCTATACGAGCCAATGACCATTTGCTCGGTGGTAAACGATCATCCTTGACAAGGACAAGTTGTCCGGTGCGAATAGATGACGATCGAATTGTCCACTTTGGTCGCTGCTGCAACTGGTGTAGATAGTCCGTTGACCATTTCTTCCAGAAGTGTTGAAATAATTGCTGAGTTAATTGCCACCTGCTAAAACGGTTGGGGTTTATTGAACAAAGATCAGATTCTGGAATGGATGTCAGTGGTTGCCCAATTAAAAAATGCGCTGGTGTCAGCACATCATGATCTAATGGATCATCTCGTAACGGCATGAGTGGACGGGAATTCAATATCGCTTCGATTTGGGATAAAAGTGTGCTAAGTTCTTCATATGACAACGCTCTATCCACTAAATGTCTCCGCAAATGGTGCTTTGTCGACTTGACCGCAGCTTCCCAAATACCTCCGAAGTGCGGTGACCCTGGTGGGATGAAGTGCCATGTTGTACCCATACTAGCTAAATCGCGACCAGCAACATCCTTCTCTTGTCCACACTGAAACAAACTTTTGCGGAGCTCCCGATCTGCCCCAACAAAATTTGTTCCGCAGTCACTATACAAATCACTGCATATACCTCGACGTGATGTAAAGCGCTTATACGCAGCAATAAATGCCGCTGTTGACATGTCGGATGCCAGCTCCAAATGAATTGCTCGGGTGGCAAGACAGACAAAAACACAGATGTACCCCTTGGTATGAGTTACTCTTCGTCCCATATTCTGCCGAATAGGTATCGGCCCGGCATAATCAACACCTGACTTGAGAAATGGACGACATGACTGCACTCTGGGTGCTGGCAGATTTCCCATAAGCTGCGACGTTGCTTTGGCGGTTTGACGGTGGCATATGATGCATCGATGAATATATTTCCGAACTTCGTTTCGAGCACCAAGGATCCAGAACCGCTGACGAGTATAGCTGAGTGTTGTCTGAACTCCTCCATGAAGAGTCATCATGTGCGCGCGTGCAATCACAAGTCTAGAAAGAAAGCTCGTTTTAGATAAGATGAATGGAAGTTTCTTACCAAAATTAATGCGAGCTTCTTGTAGGCGGCCACCAACTCTTAACAAGCCATCTGTGTCTATCCAGACTGCAAGTTTTATTAGTGAGCTTCGGCTGCTAATTGGATTGTTCCCCTTTAATGATAAAATCTCATCTGGAAAATCATAGTGTTGATCTAATTTAATGCAAGTCAGTTCAGCATGCACTAATTCGCTGCGTTCCAAATATCCCAGGTTTCGCTTGGCTTTCGGGTGCTTGCAGTTCAAAATAAAACGCCAGCAATGTGCAACTATTCGTACCAGCTTCCCAAGCGAGGAGTATTTTTTTAGTAAGGACCACTTTTCAGACACCTTTGTAAAACAGGAGATCATCTTGTTAGACTCCTCTGACCAAGGCTGTGATGGATCTGGTAAGGGCGAAGTAGGCCAGGCCGTTGACCGTTGTTTCAACCAAGAGGGTCCGGTCCACCATATGTTGTGCACTGCAAGTTGGTCCGGAAGCAGACCTCTCGATGCGCAATCAGCAGGATTGTCACTAGTAGGCACATAACGCCAATGCGAACAGTCAACCACATCTTGAATTTCTGCAACGCGATTTGCCACAAACGTTTTCCATTGCCTCGGCTCCCCTCGGATCCATACTAAAGTCACAGTGGAATCTGACCAAGCGGTGGTCGGTGCGTGTTTGAAGAAACTTATCCCTCTGATTTCCTTGATGAGTCGGGACAACAACACCGCGCCACATAATTCAAGGCGAGGAATGCTTGTTACCTTGAGTGGAGCTACCTTTGTTTTGGCCATTAAAAGGCTCACTTGAATATTACCGATATCATGCGTAACTCGTGCATACACAACTGCACTGTAAGCCACATTGGACACATCACTGAACCCGTGGAGTTCACAAGTTAGATGACTCGCATGCGTTCCTATCCATCGATCAAGCTTGATTGTGTGCATTAATCTAAGATGATCGTAAAAGGTTGACCATTCCGATTGAAGTTCCATCGGCAGTGGATCATCCCAATTTAGACCTGTTGACCACAGCTTCTGAAGAAATATCTTACCTAGTATTATGGTGGGTGCAAGCCAACCCAGCGGATCAAATAGCTTAGCAATGCTGCCTAGGACTTGGCGTTTTGTGATTTCTGTTGACGACTGCGATGGTATCTCTACTGAATATGAAAAGGTATCTTCTGTTGAACTCCAATGAAGACCTAGAGCTTTAATTCCTTCTACCTTCGAGCTAAGGTTTACTTTACTCTCCAACATGTCCTCCGACAAATTGTCCAACACTTCTGGATCGTTAGATGCCCATTTCCTTAACGTAAAACCCCCTCCTTTAAGTAGCTTGATCAACTCATCCCTGCGTTGTACGGCCTGCTTTACGCTGTGTCCTCCAGACAGGATGTCATCCACATATGTCTCTTCAAGAAGAACTTTCGATGCATCTGGAAACTCTGCACCGTCGTCCTCGACTAGTTGATGAATTGATTTTATCGCAAGATAGGGTGCGCAACCCAATCCGTACGTATTCGTTAAAAGTCTGTAGTCAACTATTTCTCCAGTTTGTGGATTTCGCCACACTATTCTTTGGAGATCGCAATCTCTTCTATCCATTTGTATCTGGCGATACATTTTCTCCATATCTGCTTTGAATACCACCTTATGTATTCGCCATTGTGTAACAACTGAAGGTAAACTGCTTTGCAACTTTGAACCCACATAAAGACAGTCGTTTAAAGATACGCCGCTTGGTAAACGATATGACCCGTTAAATACAACGCGGAACTTGGCTGATTCGGTGTCCTTGCTTACTACTGCATGATGTGGCAAATATGCGATTTGATTCGTACTGTTTGTGCCCTGCTCGAAAACCATTTCCATGTGCTTCAAACTGATGTAGTCACCCATAAACTTGTAGTAGTGTTCTCGAAGAGCTTGATCTTTTCCAAACCGCCGCTCAGTATGTAAAAGTAGTCGAATAGCGTGTTGGCGAGTTCGAGAAAAATCTTCATTTTCGAGGTTTGGTTTACGCGGAAGACGGACAACATATCGGCCTGAATTGTCTCGCCTGTACGTAGATTTGAAAAAGGCTTCACAAACCTTTTCATCCTTTGATAGTAAAGGAATATCCCCATTGACATCTTCCAAAGAACAAAAACGACGAAGTTGCTGTTCCAGACCTAAACAAGAGCAAGCATCCAATCCCTCTGCGGGAATGTTGATGGTTAGTGAACATTTGTTGCGTATACACCCATTAATAGCAGTACTTCCACTCAAAATCCAACCAAGTGTTGTATTTTGAGCTAGTGGCGATCCCAATTTACTCGATTCAAGACCTTCGATAACAATTTGACTAAAAATCTCCGCTCCCAGCAATAAGTCAATGCGACTGGCATGACTATAGTAAGGGTCGGCTAGTGGCAACGCGTTTAAGTGATCCCATTCCCGTGGCCTGAGCCCTCTGGACAGAGAGTAGCCTGAAACGTGATTGATGACGAGCGCTTGGACCGGGTACTCGAATTCATTGTTATAACATGATGAGAGTTGTATATTAACTAAGTTACGAATGTTTCCTAAATTTTGGGATGACAGACCAGACACCTGTATGTTGATCTTAACCTTATGAATTCCCAAACGTTGTACCGCACATTCCGAAATAAAACTTGCTTGTGATCCCTGGTCGAGCAACGCTCTTAGCTTAAGATAAGTTCCATCCACTCTGCGCACCATAACCCAAGCTGTTGCTAACAAGACATCATTAAGAACCACTTGTTGTGTGTGATGAGACTGAATGTCGTTTATTTCGTTTGTTGCGCATTCTGGATTTGTTGGCGAAGATGATGAGGATGGCTGTAAATCTGATATCTGATGAATCATCGTGTGGTGCTTCCTGTTACACTGCTTGCACCGGCTGGTAGAGGGACAGGTATTTGCTGAATGATCAGATCTAAGGCAATTGAAGCACAGGTGTGCCTTCTGGACTAATGCTCTCCTCTCTGTGGTTGATTGTGATCTAAACTGTGGGCAATATGTTATGACATGCTTTTCTGCACATATTACGCACTTATTGGCAGATGCAACATGATGTGACTTAAACACTGCTTTTCCTGCTGAAAATTGTTGACCGCTAAGCTTTGTTGAATCGAATTTAGCACCAATGGATTCAAGAGTTCGCAAACGATTCTCCAGAAAATCAAGCAGTGTTTTGCTTTTTGGTATGTCCGTGCTTGAGCCAATTGATACCTCCCAATCCCTGCGGCTCAAGGGATCAAGCTTAGAAGTGAGATGGAAGATGATCCAATCGTCCCATTCATCTACCGGTCTCTTTAGATTCCTCAGCGCATCTAACATATCCCTTGTGGTGTCTAATAACCGACGAACATCGCTCGTTGATTCTCCCTTTGAAGATTGGAGTGTAGTGAATTTTCTTAGATATGACATGGTTATGACGCGCTTGTTCTCGTAGCGAGTCTTCAATGCTTCCCAAGCGACGTCGTAATTGGATTCCTGAATTCCAATATTTTTCAATAGGAGCGCAGCTTCACCAGTTACATGTCCTTTTAAGTGAGAGAGCTTGTCTACATTGGAAATTGGTGCGTTGTGAACAATGCTCGTGAAAAGATCGCGGAATGACATCCATGATAAATAGTCACCCGAGAACGTGGGTATGTTGATTTTTGGAAGATTAGATCCCAATGCCGCCGAAGAAGATGTGGTGTTTATGGACTGGTTGGTTGTAGGTAAAGACTTTTCATCCAAAAGATCTGTTAAATAGCCCAAAGTTTCACAAAAGGTATTCTCAATATCATTATACTTATCTTTTGTGAAGTAATCTAATAGAAGATCTTTATCATCAGCCATTGTTGACAGTTGATTGTGATGTTGCTGGAAATTCAACCAGTATGCTTTTAATAATTCGATACGTGTTTTGGTATATCCCAGTGTCTGATTTATTTTCCCAGTTTTACCAAAGTTGACTCGAAAGTTGTTAATAAGCGCCATTGTGACATTTTGCTTTTTCCATAATTCTTCCATGGTGTACTTGACTAATGAGTCTCAACCAGAATGGAAATGCAATGAATAATAACACCCGTTTTCTTCGCCGTTGCAACCAAATTCTATGCGTCACCCACCGAAGCACTTACAATGGTAAATGGTTACGGTACAATCGTTTGGCCACAGCAAAATTTAATATATAATAAATTACACGAAAATTATGTCGTCAGAAACTACTAGCCGCACGTCTTGTGTAACTCAACGTTCGATCCGGCTCGAAGGACCAAAATGTTCGGTTCGACGTCAGTGAATACGTGAACGGCTTGAAAAAAAAAAACCCAAGTTGCAACTCACAAAATGCGGGAGCCAAAAAAACCAATGACCAAATTTGTTGGGATTGAAAATGTAACAGGCTTTATTTTCTTCTTCATTAGCTTGTAAGGCTCTCGTTCTGATATTAATTTTGCATGTACATAAATATATAATGGAAAGAGAGAAAGAAAACTGTACAATGGTTGATGGCTTAGTGCATGTGTGAAATACATAATAGTCTGGGAATGTATACGTATTACATAACTCTGGGTACTTGTAGGGTAAATTACGATACAAAAACAAATGTCAATATTCTACAAACTTTTCAAAATAAAGTTCATAGAGAAATTGTATAAGCACCATGGTATATTAGAAACGACGATATCCATAGGGATCTCGGAATTCCAACAATCGAAGCTGAAACTAGAAGCTTCGCGAGAAAGCATAGAAACCGACTAATCGGACATATCAACAATACAGTCCGACAAATCTTGGACGAGAGCAATTTATTGCGCCGACTACAAAGAACGAAACCGTTCGACTTGGCAAGATAAGATTAACCGCGTCTAATTTGCGGAACACACAGGATCTTTCACTTGAAAGTAACCTGTCAAAAGTTTTTATTTAATGATAGAAAAATTTCTTGATAAGTTATTTCTTAGTTGCAGTATCTAACAATCTTTGAAGGGTGGCGTTTTTAGTCAGTAAAAATCTGACACTACTATGAGAACGCGCTTGCTATTCTCATAGTGTCTTTGGAAGATTTTCACCTACCCTCGGAAAAAAAAAAAAAAAAAACAAGTAAGTAAGATAGAGGAATCCTCCGAGACATCAAGGCTAAGAAAGATACTCTCGACAAATCCAACAATGCCAAGTTGTCTGAAAAGGACAGATGGCTCTTGGACAACTTCTAGCGATAAATCGCTTAATCTGCTGCTTGACACCCACTTCCCAGGCAGCTCAGATCCAAACAGATCAAACCTGCAATCTACCAACCTACATGGTCTGATTACTAGAGACAGAGTGCTTTGGGCGCTAGATAGCTTCAAACGATACAAATCCTCGGGACCAGACGGCATAATACCAGCCGAGCTACAAAACACCTAGGATATCATCTTGCCAGTGCTAATGATAATCCTAAGAGGCTGTTTGGAACTGGTGTACATCCCATTGCTATGGAGAGAAGTGAAAGTGGTTTTCATACCCAAAGCAGGCAAGTGCTCTCACGTAAGTCCGACCTATTAGTCTTTCATCATTTCTTCTAAAAATTTTAGAACGACTGATTGAAATCCATCTACGCAAAAGCATTGACAAAAGACTTCTGTCAACGGCGCAACATGCCTATTCTAAGGGGAAATCATAAGGAGTATACAATGGTTGTATTCCTAGACATAGAAGGCGCTTTCCACAACGTCGACTCATCTGCGATCACTGGTGCACTGGCAGCTCTGAACGTGGATGCCTCACTTGGCGAGATGATCGATTTGATGCTCAATAGCCGAATTGTTAACTCAAGTCTGGGTGAGATATCTACCAGAAGATCTGTCAGCAGAGGAACCCCGCAAGGTGGCGTCCTATCTCCCCTTCTCTGGAATTTAGTGGTGAATGAACTGCTGATATGCCTGGAAGAGGGAGGTCACAATGTGATTGCCTATGCGGACGACGTCGCTATTGCTGTGTCAGGAAAGTACCTAAATACTCTAAAAGAACTCCTACAACACGCTCTCAATAAGCTAATAAAATGGGCGAACAAATGTGGGTTGGGTGTAAACCCTCACAAAACGGAACTTGTCCTTTTTTCTAGGAAATACAAGATTCCACACATTGACCCTCCATCTATAAATGGCACTAGGTTGACATTCTCAAATGAAGCTAAATACTTGGGCCTCATTTTTGATAGAAAGTTAACCTGGAAGCCTAACATCCAAGAAAGAGTTAAAAAAAGCCACTGTGGCACTTTTCTCTTGTAAAAAAGCCATAGGAAACAAATGGGGTTTACAGCCTCGTATCACTCACTGGCTATACGTCTCCGTCATAAGACCGATACTCACGTACGGTGTGGTTGTCTGGTGGACTGCTTTAGACAAAGCGATCAATTGCGATAAGCTAATAATAATAATAATAATTGGCGCAACAGGTCTGTAGGGAACCAGGGCCTAGCTTCTCGCAACCATTCGTTTTGTGTGAGTTTTTAATTTTTGGAACGAGTGGAAGGGATTTACAATTTTATGCCGGTTCCAAACGGGCCGATTGAGAAGCCCTTTTCATGACAGTTATACTCTCGGATGTTTGTCAGACGTTCGCGAGAGGTGGCGCAGTGAAAAAACCCTTAGTTGAAATTTAGGTTTTTGCGGGATTCGAACCTGGACCCCTCGCTTAGTAGTCCAACACACTAACCACTAAGCCACTGCGACCACGCGATAAGCTAAGCAAAGTCCAAAGATCGGCTTGCTTGTGCATTGGCGGTGTTCTTCGTACTACCCCCTCTGTTGCACTTGACATCCTGTTTCATCTGGCACCCATTGACATCTTCAGCAGACAAACGGCAGCTTCTGCAGCCGTACGCCTCAAAGCTACCTCACAATGGACCAGTAGAACAACTGGCCATGCCGCTATCCTGAACGATTTTAAGAACCTTCCAGGAAATATCGACTACAGCACACCAGAACTACAGTTCGATAAGAATTTTCTGGGAAGAGGGAGCATTCCTGGATGATGAATCGATCCACTTCTTCACAGATGGTTCGACGACTTTGGACGGTGTTGGTGGTGGTGTTTTCTCCGACAGGCTAAATCTTAGTTTCTCCTTCCGTCTTTCTGATCACTGTAGCATTTTTCAGGCGGAAATAATGACGATAAAAGAAGTCTTATCTTGGCTGAAAGAGAACGTGATATCTGCTTAAGATATCCGTATATTATCGGATACTCAAGCTGCTATCAAGTGCCTGGAATCAGTCTCTACAAATTCCATAACAGCCCAAAACTGTCGCTCGTCTCTCAAAGAGATGGCACAACAGTTCAATATTCACCTCTGCTGGGTGCCGGGGCACAGAGACATCCCAAGTAATTGTAAGGCTGATGAACTCGCCAAACACGGAACTATACTACATATGTATGCTTCCATTTACGGATTCCATAGGTATTCCGATCGCTACTTGTAAACTCATAATAAAGCTGGATGCTATCAATAGAACAAATCTTAGGTGGACAACCGGCTCGTCATGTCTAGCGACAAAGCGGATCTGGCCAAAGCTGGATCTAAAACGGTCTATATACTTGATCTCCTTGGATACGAAGCACATCAGTGCTACGATAGGTGTCATCACAGAACACTGTCTCATATTCAGGCACGCAACAAGGCTGTCTTGACGAGGAGGAGGAAGAAACCATACTCCATCTCCTCTGTACCTGTCCGACTCTTGCACAAAGACGAAAACTCCATTTGGGAGCGTTCTACTACAATGATCTGAACGATCTAAAAAACACAGACATTTGTAATCTCCTTCGCTTCATCAGAAGCTCCAATTGGTTCAACGAGTAGGAACAATTGAATTTTAAATTCATTTGGTATCACAAGGGACCTTATAATGGTCTAAGTATGTCGGCTTGCCGACAGCCACTTCAACCTAACCTAACCTAACGTAACCTAAGTGATCGTACGCAAAATGTGAAATTAAATTACTGTTTGTCTAAAAATGTTGTCGTCTATTCTGGTGTCCCTCAAGGCAGTCACTTTGGTCCACTCCTGTTCCTGTTGTGGCGAACCAGCAAATGATCTACGAACAGAACCTCTCAGCACAGTAGTCAACCTGTCAGCACAGTAGGCAACACAGAAGCCATCTTGGTTTGGCACTTCCATCTTTTCTTTTTTTGTTACTTCTTGACAGCGACGGCGAGCAAACGTGGTTTTTAGGCGATCACGTTTTTTCCTTTTTCCTGCAAACCAAATTCTTTTCCAAATACTTAATTAAATAAATAGTTTGTAATTTATATCGTTTTATTAATTACTGCGTTGGTACAATTACCACACTGTTATTTATCAACGATCTATATCCTCTTATTACATATTCCAAAATTTTGCTATTTGCGGATGACTGCAAGCTGATCTATTCATATGGTAGCCAACAAGGTTATATATTTTTACAACATGACATTGACGCTATGCAGGATTGGTGTAGAAGAAACCATGTGCAACTTAATCTTAAGAAGTGTTCACGCTAATTTATTTTATCAATGACGAAGCTGTTGAAATTGTTGATTGCTTTAATGACCTCGGTGTGGTTTTTGACAGAAAGCTCACTTTCAATCTGCATTTGGATTCCATTGTTAGCAAGGCAAGAAGGCGATTGGGACTTATAAAACGTTTTTCCTTAGAATTTAAGGATCCCTAACTAAAATTCTATACTGTTCTCTCGTCCGACCTGTTTTGGAATACTGTAGTCCTGTTTGGTATCCGTCTTATGAATCTGGAATCTCAAGAATTGAAAGTATTCAAAAGCAGTTTCTTCTCTTCGCTTTACGTGATTTGCCTCGGAACCCCGAAAGTCGTCTTCCACCCAGTGCCGGCTCCAGCCAAACTAGCGCCCTGTGCAAGATTTACGTAAAGCGCCCTTGTTTCATATTTGCACACAATACACAAATTCCGTCAAAGCCAAATTCAGAACCTCCTGCGCAAGAATGGTTTACTATGCTTTCATCCCTCGCAGCTTTCCTTTTTTCACAATAAGCTTTTATAATTCAAAAGCACTTCAGTGGGAGAGAATCCCATATTTTCATAAACAAAGCTACTTGTTCTCTTGGTTACTGTAAGAGAAATTTGTTCTCTCAAAACAAAAAAGTTCCTCGTTGCTCGTTCCTCCTCGCCTCGTTCGTATGTCGTATGTGCAGGTTTTATTTCTTGCACATTCAATCGCAAAATTTCCATAGGAATATGTCAAACAAAAAAATTCATTCCTTTAGAATCGCTTGAGTTAACGTGCAGGTTTTTGATTCCGCACATAACGTATGGGTTCGGGTTGGGTATGGGATTGGGATAGCGATAGTGTGATGAGGAATTGAGGAGAACTACATAAAAGAGTAACAAATTTCTCATCTACGAAAAAGAGTAACAAATTTCTCACGCTATCCCATACGCTATGTGCAATGTGCGGTGCGGAATCAAAAACCTGCACGTTAACACAAGCGATTTTTTTTTGTTTGACATATTCCTATGGAAATTTGCGAGTCAATGTGCAAGAAATAAAACCTGCACATGATACGATACGGATACGAGGACCGTGAACTTTTTTGTTTTGAGAGAACAAATTTCTCTTACAGTAACATGAACTTGACTAGGTCTAGTGAGATTTTTTGTTTTGGGATATTTTGAGTAAAATTCTCATTCTAAGTGATGTGACTAGGTATGTGAGTTAACGTGCAAGAAATAATTCAGCACAAGTGTGATGGACGTTGTTATTTTGGGTTTTATTTGAAAAAGCTTTTTGTAATGCAAATGGTAGTATTTGATATTTGTTTGCGCAAGATTAAATTCATTTTTCTTTCCTAGCAATGCGCTCCCAGAACTTGGCGCCCTGTGCATTTGCACATCTTGCACATATGGTTGGGCCGGCCCTGCTTCCACCCTACATAAGCCGATAAAAGTTTCTGAATCTTCAGACTTTGGAAAAACGAAGAGAGACATCCAATGTTATATTCCTGTTTTGCGTTCTGACTGGTAATGTGAACTCCACATATGTTCCCAATTCCATTAACATCAATACCAGACCGATGACAACAAGGAACCCTAATTTTTTTTATCAAAGGACATCTCGATGTAACTATGGGAGTAATGGCCCCATCAATAACCTGACGAGGGATTTTAATAAGTACAATCATGTGATTGATTTCAATGTATCAAAATTTAATTAAAAAAAAAATATTGAAAGAAATGTAAAATAATAATAAGCTTTTTCAATCTGTTTCATTATTGATTAACTGTGACATTATGTATAGTAGTTTCATTTCATTTTCATTTCGAGAAAGCATTTAAAGAAAAAAAGATTTGCTCAAGCGTATTCCTTGACGTCTCACAAGCCTTTGATAAGGTGTGGCACGACGGCTTGAAATTTAAATTACGACAAGTTCTCCCCGCAAGCCTATATGATATTCTAGAATCATATCTCCGGAATAGACTCTTCCGTGTTAGAAATGGATACGAATACTCGAAGCTAAAAGAAATTTCGGCCGGGGAACCGCAAGGAAGCGTCCTTGGTCCGCTTCTCTATTTGTTATATACTCGCGATATTCCAAGGGAAGATGGCACTACCCTTGCTACGTTCGCCGACGACACAGCTATTCTAGCAGTAGGTAATACAATCGAAGAAACGACTACAAAACTGCAAACCGCAGTGAATAAGATAAATGAATGGACAAGGAACTGGCGGATCGCCTTAAATGAAACTAAATCTGTACATGTGAATTTCACGTATAAGAAAACCAATGACTTGCCAATTTTCCTAAATATGGCCCGAATACCCTTTGCAAACGAGGCCAAATATCTGGGAATGACACTCGACGCAAAGCTAAAATGGAGTTCGCACGTGAAAATGAAACGTAAAGAACTCGATATCAAATATAGAGAAATGTACTGGTTACTCGGAAAACATTCCCAGCTCAGTACTGAGAACAAACTGCTTATATACAAGCAAGTGCTACAGCCGGTGTGGACCTACGGTATACAACTTTGGGGTTGTACCAAGAAAACAAATGTCAATATTCTACAAACTTTTCAAAATAAAGTTCTTAGAGAAATTGTACAAGCACCATGGTATATTAGAAACGACGATATCCATAGGGATCTCGGAATTCCAACAATCGAAGCTGAATCTAGAAGCTTCGCGAGAAAGCATAGAAACCGACTAATCGGACATATAAACAATACAGTCCGACAAATCTTGGACGAGAGCAATTTATTGCGCCGACTACAAAGAACGAAACCGTTCGACTTGGCAAGATAAGATTAACCGCGTCTAATTTGCGGAACACGCAGGATCTTTCATTGGAAAGTAACCTGTCAAAAGTTTTTATTTAATGATAGAAAAATTGCTTGATAAGTTATTTCTTAGTTGCAGTATCTAACAATCTTTGAAGGGTGGTGTTTTTAGTCAGTAAAAATCTGACACTACTATGAGAACGCGCTTGCTATTCTCACAGTGTCTTTGGAAGATTTTCACCTACCCTCGGAATAAAAAAAAAAAAAAAAAATTTAATTTCAATTGGTTTGTACATTAAGATATAATCTTTTATAGTACTTAGTCTGTTAACTTCAGAAAAATTTTAAATTCTTAAATCTAGTTTCCAATTATTATGCATCTTATTCTAAGAGGTGAGATATGGAGTGAGAGGTTGAATTAGGAAGGGAGGTGATATTGAAGGTTCAGATTTGGTGGAATGGGTTGGAAAAATGTTGCAGGATTGCACTTTTAAAACATGAGGGATTTGAAATGGTTTTAATTTGCAGGGGTAAAGAGTTCCAAAGTCTGACAATATGAACGCAAAATAACGTGAAGAATTAAGATATTTACAACGAGAGGGAATAAGGCAAATAGATCTTGAGGAGCGAGTGAAATTAAGTCTGTTATACAAGTAAGACGGACATTTAGTATTTATAATTTTATGTAAAAAGATAGAGTTCCTGGCATTGATGTATCCTTGCAGGGTGCAACCAATTAAGCCCCTAGCTAACAGAGAGATATGGTCCAGAGTTGTAAAGGAATTAAATCATTTAAGAATTCAATTCATTTGACTTATCTTCAAAAATGCTTAACTCATGAATTCACTTAAAGATTTCAACTTCAAAATATTAAATCACCATTCATTTCGAAGTCAGTGATTGAGAATTCATTTGAGTGAAGTCAAAGATTGCATTCAGTTGAATCCAATCCAATCCAAAAATGATTGCATTCTTTTACAACTCTGATATGGTCATATCTTCGAACGCCATAAACATAACGCACTGCGTCGTTAAAGGCAACTTGAAGTTTACGTTGGGATAACTGCTATAGACCACCTCAGCATACGTTATTAGTGGTATGATTAATGCCACTACCAGCTTTTGTCGTGTTTCCTGTGGAGTAAAATAAGCACTTATCCACAGTTTGCGTAGACATCCATAGATACGACCAATAATCACATTGGTATGATTATAACCAGACAAGTTTCGGTTAATTGTGTAGCCAAGACTAATGACTGACTCAACAGCTTTAATTTTGTTGTTATTTAGATATACATCACGTAAAAGACACAAATTAAAATTATTTTTGGAAATGGGAATTACTTGGGATTTAGATGGAGTAAGTAGTAACCCATTAGCTATTGACCAAGTGTGAATTTGTCGTAGCTCCTCGTTCATACAAAGAACAAGTTCATTTAGATTGCTGAATGGTTTGGCTAGTCGTAATTGGACATCATCTGCATATAAATGTAAAGAAGCGTATTTACATACTGATGGGAGGTCATTTATGAACATACAGAAGAGTATCGGTCCTAATATTGACCCTTGAGGCACTCCCTTCTTAATTACTTTTGAAAAGGAAAGACGTTCACCAGATATAACTATTTGCGATCTACCAGAAAGAAAACTATCAATCAATTTTACTGGTCTTTCACTGAAACCAAAGTTCTTCCTAAGCTTCCAACACAGAATTTTATGATTTCCATTATCAAAGGCCTTTGAGAAGTCCAGCAAGCAAAGCAAAGCAACGAAACATAACCCCTGTCGTAGTCTTGCCTAATCTCTTCAAATAAATTAACCATAGCTGTTGAACAGCTGTGATTAGCTCTGAAACCAGATTGCTGAGCATACAGCAGTTTATTGAGGGTTAAATGCTTCATTATCTGCTTGGCCATAATTTTTTCAAAAGCCTTTGACAGACATGGAAGAATGCTTATCGGTCTAAAGTCAGCAGGAGAAGATGGGTTTGTTTTCTTTGCAATTGGCAGTACTCTTGCAATTTTCCAAAACTGAGGGAAAGTTGATGTTGTTATGCACCAGTTAATCATATGCGTGAGATGCGAAATAATTTGGGGTAAAATAAGTTTGATAAAACGTAGTGGAAGGCCATCCTCTCCTATGGAATTGGACCTTATAGCCGCTATGCATTCAGCAATTTCGACTTCAGTGGCTACTACAAAATCCTCAAGTATTGGTACAGAGCTTAAAGAGTCTACTGAGTGATTAGAAGCAAAACTAGTATCAGTGGGATAATTGCCTAGAAAAAAATTATTGAGTATATCCGGATCAAGATCACACTTAGAATCATTGCTACCGCTGGAGATACCAATTTTTCGCAAGTTGCTCCAAAGTTTCTTCGCAGGGAGGGAAGTGTTCAATTTAGAGGCGTAATAGTTTTTCTTTGATACACGCAGAGTAGAAGTCGAGGAATTACGCGCCGATTTATATGCAGACCAATTTACGTCAGACGGTCTATGCTTCCATTTGCTGTATAATTTGTTCCTAGTTTTTATAGAACTAATAACCTCAGACGTAAACCACGGACATGATTTGTTTTGAATTTTAACAGTCTTAATTGGAGCACATTCATCATACAATTTTCCTAATATTGATTGAAACAACCTTCCTTTTTTATTTGGATCAGCAGTTAATCGACATTGTTTCCAGGGAGCCGAAAAAGTTGCGATTTGAAGGCCATTGAGATCGATGAAATCGATATCTTTAAATGTGAAAGTGTCAGGGATGGCAGTTTTTGACAAATTGATATCATAAGTACAGAAAAGTAAATCATGATCTGAAATATCAAATGATAATTGATCAAACAAAAGAACAAGCGATGGACAAGAAACAACAGTGAGATCGAGAAGACTATGTAATTTATTTGGCGGAAAACGTGTCGGGTAGGTATAATTAACTATTTCCATTCCTACTGAGGAAACAGAATCCTTCATCTGAAATTAAAGTGAATCGTTTTTCAGTAAGTTGGTATTGAAATCTCCACAAATAATTATGTGTTCATACAGTGCAAAATATTCAGAAATTACTGAAAAGAAAGACGTGAAAGAGCTACTTCTTTTGTTATTATAAGCACATGCAACAATACATTTGGTATTACTGTCCCGTAATTCAACTAGAATATATTCAGTTCCACTACCACTAGACTTAGCAATAATGTCACATTTTATATTTGATTTACAATAGATTGCTACCCCACCACCCGTAGTATCAGTAACTCGATCGTTCCTGAAAATTTTATAATTGGGAATTTTATAGCACAAGTCAGTTATGCCCGGATCAAACCAGGTTTCACATATGCAAATAACATCAACACAGAAATTGGAAAACAAGTACTTTAAATAATCTAATTTTTGATTGTTTAAACTACGCGCATTTATATAACAGACTTTGAGTCCCTCATAACACTTAGAGAAAACATTTATCATAGTGTACGTTGATTTTTCGTTAATACTGTATTGGTTTACTAAACTCGTCATATTAATTTAAGCAATAAAGAGAAAAGTGCATTCCAACTAAAGGGTAGAGAAATTTCAAAAAAAAAAGATAGAGGGGCAGTAAAAAGGAAAAGACAACAGAATTACAATATAAAGCTTACGTAATGAATTTATAAAGTTAGGTACAACAATTATAAATAAGTCGCAGCAGCAGCAAGTAGATCTTCAGTGATTTCTATTTCAGCTTTTTCCATTCGCTGACTTCCTGACATAAACAAAACCATACTTCGTGTAGACAGCAAACAGTTGTTTTTTCCGTTTAAGTCCAAGAGCACTATTTAAGAGAAAACCGGCCTTACTAATAATCAATCACTAATGTCGACAACTAGTTAGATGTCAGCTTTAGTAAAAATGTACAGCTTTTGTGAAATGGTACCAATAAACAATTAGACCTCCACATTTACTAGTCCGACATCTTTCTTAGAATCTATTACATTTGTTGTCATTGCAGAATTCAAATTTCATAATTTGTTTTCGTGAAAAACAAGGTCAATGGTCTCTTTCACACGGAGGATTTTATTCTAAAAGAAGGAATACATAAATTGCAATTAAATTTGCCCAACACATATCTTTCCAATGCTCTTTGAGACGTATTATAAGCAAAAAACAAAACACAAAATAGGAAATGCACAAAATATCCGCTGATCTGTCAAACATCATATGCAAATCAGTAATGCCCTATCGTTTGATCGGACACAATTTTCAGTACTTTTATGGTACGCATTCCATTTTTTTCTAATACTACCTCGCGATTTCTTTATGAGTGCATTTGTGTCGTAATAAAATCCCTTTCAAATTATTCAATAAACAAAGCACAGTTTATTTGAATGGTTTCATTTATTCGTAGGCTGACGATGCAAATCAAAACTTATTAGTTGTCTAAAGAAACATCACAATTGCATTGTTAGCAAGAGAATATTTTTGAAAATAGAAATAATATCTGGCTCATTCATTTCAGAATGAATAACAATCGCACGTAGGAAGCGTGTTAAGAACTTATCGCTTCCGGGTCTGAAAATAAATACAATTTAACCTATAAAAAATTGTATGGCTTATATTACTTAATTCGGGAAACTTAGAAACCGACAAAAGTGGAATTTCGAACTGAAAAATATAAAACGCATATTCTCGTACTACCTGTTAGGCTGTACTTGCACCCCCAGAAGTTAATAAACTTGTTATTTGGCATGTATTTTGCTGATTTCTGATAATTCTGTTTTTATAACTATATTTTCCGCGAAGTGAACCTTTTCACACCAACCATTGTCTCATTAGAGATCATTCTCGGTAAACAAACACCTTTTGCAAAGAGTTTGAAAAGGGTTAGGTTGCAACAAAATATCTACCTGAGTCGCCTAAGGTACGGAGAATTGTTGCAACAATGTATGAACCGTCCAAACTTAAGTAAGAAGATATTTTTATTCTGTTTGCGACGACTGTCATGAAAGTCTTGAAAATATCCCAAACTTATATAAAATTTAGTTTTTATTAAGCAACTATTTAAAAAGGAAAACCGATCAAAGAGCAAGAACTAGCGGTAAAACAAGATAAAACGAAAAAAAAACACAGAAATATATGCTTCACGTGTTTAGAAATAAAACAAAAATGCAATATTTTTCAATATTTTGCATACATTTGTACAAATAACAACAATAATAATATAATATATTGCATAGTTGTATTGCAACGAATAAAATTAGAAAACATTCACAATTTACTAAAATTAATTAATAATTGTAAACGCTCAGGCTGAACAACAGCGTAATAAATTCTCTCCTATTACGAAATTTAATACCGTGATTCTGCACGGTTGGGCAACACTTCTTGTCTTCATGACATAAGGGAGGATTTATTTAGCTAATGCCCGAGATAAATATGGCTTTCTCAACACTAACATTTAACCCTACAGTTAGCGATAGCCTGGCAACTATATTTGTTTATTGGTAAAGGGATTTTGGAAAGTGTGGAGTCTTTTCGTAAAGTGCCAGACTAAAGTTGATTATTGGTAAGGCCGAACGTGTTTGTCGTGTTAGGCTCTCATTGAGATAACAGCTTCTGTCCGAGTCAATTCCCAGATGTTGGAGACGTAATTTGCATTTTTCTTTCGGTAGTTAGCAGCTGACATCAGAACGGTGTTTCGCTCTACAGAGCTGCTGAATTTCAACACAATGGAAGTGGAAGATTTAGCGGTGTTGTTATTGCTATTTCGCTTTTTGTTAGAAAAACATTTAGCAAGAGAGGCGGCTTACAATCAATAGTGTGACAGAGTTCAACGAATAAACTAGTCAAATTCTCATTTGCGACTGCAGGAATCCCGAAGAGCACTGCATCACACTCAATCTCCTTCCTTTCCAAAGCGTTGCAACGTCGATGAAGAGCAACAATCTCAGCATTTTGCGCCTGGATTGCTGTGTTGGTGTCATTTTTAAGCCCATCAAAGCGATCGAAGAAATTTCTTTTCATTTCATCGAGACGTTGATTCCAAATTGCATTCAATTCGTCTATTTTGCGTAGAAATTCGTCCTGCAATGTATCAGCCTGTCTTTTGAGATGTTCCTCTAGAGTCTAGAGTTTTGGCGTTGAGAGGAGCATTACAATCGCTCAGCTGTTTTGGCGCAGATGCAGCCGATTGAACAGGTTGGGTGGGCGTTGGTTGATGGTGGTAGTGGTAGGGCAATGACAAAATTACTCATTACTCATTAAAAAAAAAAAAAAATACAACTGCAATTTCTGCAAAAAGAGAGGTCACTGATTGTTGCTGATTGTTTTAAGAAGAAGGACACAAAAACGAAGATGAAGCAAACGCAAAACGCAAATGATTGCATAACTGACGAAAGATGGTGTCTGGACAGCGGTTCTACTTCGCACGTCTGCAAAAATGAAATACTTTTGGAAAATATTCAGTCGACAAAATCCAGTCTGAAGCTAGAAACAACCGCATCCTCATGTGTGACATCCAAAGGCGATATAGCAATATCAACATAAAACGTTAAGAAGAATGTGTCTCTGAAGCTTCACAATACATTGAATGTACCAGATTTGCGCACCAACTTGATTTCAATAGCCAAGATAGTCTACAAGGCATCCATCTTCGACTATTTACCTTGCCGTGATGTGGATGCTAAGTAGGTACCTTTTGATACCGGATGGCGATTGCAGCAGGGACTCCCATACTGTAAGGTCTCCGGAGGAGGGTTTTCCGAAGCTAAAATATAGTCAACCCAATTCTAGTGGTGGTGTGAGCGTTTATTCAAACCGTGCCCAGGGATGAAAGGTTGAGGGTTTCAATCAGCCGACTACGAGCTCCTTCAGGTGCCCTGGCAGGGTTCTGTCGTATCCAATTGCCCTACCCCAGCAGAACCGGCTATGTTGGTGCGGACCATTCTTCACCGGCTTACTCATATGGACTTTCAAAACAAAAAAAACCAAACAAAAATCTAACACAAAACGACCTTCATGCTAAGAACAAGGACAACGAACCGACAAATACAACTACAAACCACAGGAAACTTACTTCCGACAATGACGATGATTCCACAATTCCGTCTGACTCCGCGGACTGACGCGGAGTCAAGGCAACGAAAAGCTGCATCGACGCATGGCTGGCGCGGTAAGAATACCTCTCCGAGCGCAGTCAAACACAAGCAGATACGAGCTGCTAAACGTAAACTTGCCGCAGTCCAGGCGAAACCAGACAGTTCCTGGGATCAAAAGGATCAAACTGTTTCGGGTAGACAGCATCCCTCCATTAGCGGCGCTACCCAACCGTCCTTACCTTCAAGCGGCCCAAATAAGTCCAACCCTAACAAGAGAACCCCTCTTCGCAAGGAACGACTTATTAAAACTTCAACTCCTGCTTCATGAGCACCCATTAACACTGTTCGCAGCAACCCGAAAAATCCTCCTGCTTCGGGAAGACCCTCGGTAGTTCCCGCCAAAATGGTCTCAACGACCAAACGACCCAGATCTGTCGAAGAAACTTCCACGATATCAAAGAAGGCGAAGAATGCTGATACGGCACACAGACCCTTCAATGAAGTCGTGAAAGACAATATGCTATACGGCATTTACGACAGCGGGAATGACGAAGGCAAAATGAGCAGGGAGAACTGGCTAGCGCTCAAAGCCATCTTAACCGGATAAGTCCTTAAATTCTTGGAAGAGAATTCTACGGCTGAACCGCCATCCTTTGTGGATGGTTCTCTAGCGGGGTAAAACTCGTTAGATGCAAAAACAGCAGCGCGGTTGACATTCTTAAGTCAAAAGTCCATAAAATTAGTCCGCTGTGGAATAATGCAGAGCTTCAGGTGATGCACTGGAGTGACATACCAGTTCGCCCTAAAGGACGTGTCTGGCTACCCCCAGGACCATCAACCGAAACGGACTGTCTGAGAATACTTATTCGTCTGCAAAACCCCGATCTTCCAACTAGCAACTGGAAGATCATAAAAGCCGGTGAACCGGAAGAGAGAGGCAGGCTAGTTTCGTTCCTTATAAACAAGGAAGCACTAGACCTGCTAAGCAGAAGAGGCTACAAGTTCTCCTATGGCATGGACGAATTTGTCATAAGAGTCCAGGAGAAAGAAGAGAGACTTTTGTCGGTGTGGTATCCACGCCGAACAACTTAGGCTTGGATGCCGGGTTGGACGGTCCCTCTCCTGTCCCTGAAGAGGAAGGTAACCGGGTCGTGGTTTTGCAGCCAGCTGTTACGGATGGCGGCAAGATAGACGATGAACCTCCTTCCACAATTAACCTCAGTGACGAGCTTTCTTCTGATTCGGAGGAAAGCAACAGAACAGTGATAGAGGCGTCTGTATCGGTCAGCAATGATGCTAAGGCTGCTACAGATTAACCTCCATCACTCCAAAACAGCATCTGGTAACGGGCGGAGAAGACGTTGTCCTTATCCAAGAACCATGGGTGGATGGCAAGAACAACATACTTGAACTAAGGGCAAAAAACTACACCTTATTCTATACAAAAAACGAAGGTAAACCCAGATCCTGTATTTTGACAAAGAACAGTTTAAAAGCTCGCCTTATACCCAATTTCAGCGATCCAGATTTTGTCTGCGTGGAAACAGACATGTGCAGCAGCAAGCTAAGGATATCGTCCGCTTACATGCCATATGACGACACAGGGCCTATCCCAGCAGCAAACGTACGCGAAACAATAAAGACAGCTGAGAGAGAGACAACATTCCCCTTGTGATGGGCGCAGACGCCAACGCTCATCGCACCCTCTGGGGAAGCAGCGGGGCAAATAAAAGAAGTGAGTGTCTTTTTGATTACATTATGACAACTAATCTCTTAGTATGCAACAAAGGTTCAGAATCTACCTTTATCAATAGGATAAGACAGGAAGTTTTAGATATAACTAACTCTCTAAAACTAACATTAAGCAATTGGATGGTCTCAAAAGATGTCTCATTTTCGGACCACCGATATATTCAATTTAATATTGACCTTATTAGTCCTCCACTCGAAGAATTCCCAGGAAAACCAATTGGCAGGTAAATAATTCCGCCCTTAAGCAAAATTTTGGGCAATTAGATAATCAACTGAATTCACCATCGGACATTGATTATATAGTTGACAAAGTCACCAAATCGATGAACGAAGCCTTTGAAATAGCTTGCTCTATCAGTAGACATAGGAAAGGTAGCAAACCACCTTGGTGGAATACTAACCTAGCAAAGTTGTGCAAAGAAAGTAGGAAATGCTTCAATTCAGCCAAGTCCTCTCGCCTACAAGAGGACTGGGACAAATACAAAAACAGTCTACGACATTATAAGGCAGAGATTACAAAAGCCCAAAGGCAGTCGTGGAGACTAGAAAGCAGCACCGACTCGAGCAGGCTAAGGAAAAACATTTCCAAATCTCCAACAATGCCTAGCTATATTCAAAAACCCGATGGGGAATGAACCTCGTCAGAGACCCTGGATCTTCTTATAAATACCCACTTTCCGGGTAATACAATAGATGTCGTTACACCAACATTACCTCATTATATGGCTCGGGAAGTAGCGGTCGGGATTGTCAACAGCCGTAATATCTATTGGGCCGTTAACAGTTTCCTTCCGTACAAATCTCCTGGCCCAGATAAATTAATACCAGTAGGGATACAAAAAGCTATAGATATATTAACCCCCTGGCTCGAAGTGATCTTCCGGACATGTCTAAAATTCAGATACACTCCTGCATCATGGAAAAATGTTAAGGTAGTCTTCATACCAAAGTGTGGCAAGACCTCACATGTTTCCCCTAAGGATCTTAGGCCAATCAGTCTCTCCTCTTTCCGTCTAAAGACATTGGAAAGAGTCATTGATACATACATTCGAAAGAACTTAATAGCTAACTCCCTGTCCGATTCCCAACACGCCCATCGTAAGGGTTTTTCGGTGGAGACAGCTCTACACTCACTAGTAGGTACCATTGAAAAATCGCTCTCAATCAAAGAGTATGTGATGGTATTCTTTCTAGACATTGAAGGCGCCTTCAATAATGTCAAAGCAGAAGGCATCTCCAGTGCACTCCGCAAGCTGAAGGTTGACAACTGTCTACGAGTCTGGATAGAAAGCATGCTTAGTAGTAGAGTGACCTTATCCGAAGTAGGGAGCTGTCAAACCAGGCGGTCAGTGCACAGGGGCACACCACAGGGGGGCAAATTTCCAAACATAATAAGAGACCTTATGGAATCTTCTCTGTACAAATTAGTCAAATGGACGGAGACGGTTGGACTTGATGCCAATCCATCCAAGTCACAGTTAATCTTGTTTACAAGCAGATATAAAATTCCCAATATAGCTCCTTCAAAACTCAAGAACAAGGAGCTAAAATTTAGTAATCATGCCGAATATTTAGGTGTAATACTAGATAGTAAAATAAATTGGAAGCTAAATATTCAGGACCACACAAGAAAGGCCGCGGTAGCTATTCATACCTGCCCTAGGGCCCAGATGGGGCCTTCAGCCTAAGGTAACAAACTGGCTCTATACCGCGGTGGTCAGACCTATTCTGTTTTGCGGAATCTTAGTTTGGTGGCCCGCACTAAAGAAAAAATGCAATTCTAGATCTATTGAACGTATACAAAGATCAGCCAGTATATGCATCACAGGGGCGCTCAGGTCCACCACTTCGGCTGCCTTAGACACAATGCTTCATCTTCTTCCCGTCGACATATACGGGAAATTAGTTGCATCTATGGCAGCCTTGAGGCTTAGGGAATCTCAGAAATGGACCAACTATCAGATAGGTTATACGAGTATCCTCCCTGGCTCAATCCCGGATAAAACGGATTACACTATTCCCTTCGAGGATTTTAATATAAAATACAAAGCAATAATCCCAGAACGTTCCCAATGGGAGAATGGCACAGTAGATAGTAGATATGCACATGAAATTTTCACAGATGGTTCTAAAATGACGGAGGGCACGGGAGCAGAAGTATATTCTCAATCACCCGAAATCAACATTGCCCTACGCCTCCCAGACCACTGCAGCGTCTTTCAGGCTGAAATAATGGTTATAAGAGAGGCAGCCTGCAGACTTGCCTTGTCTGCGATAGACGGGAAAGCTATCGCCATTTACATACAGTCAGGCAGCCATAAAAGCCTTGAATACACCAACAACCAGATCAAAGTTAGTAAAACAATGCCGGGAATCTTTTAACGAGATTGCGGACAGATGTTCAGTAACCCTGTGCTGGGTTCCAGGCCACAGCGACATTCCGGGCAATTGTAAAGCGGACAAACTAGCCAGACAAGGAAGCGGCCTTCACTCAACCAACAACAGTGAACCGTACGCTACTATGCAATCGATCAAATTCTCCCTATTCAAAAGGGCAATAATGGTCGCAAATAACAGATGGAACAGCATAGATACCTGCGTCACATCCAAAAAATCTGGCCGAATTTAGAGGCTAAAAGGACTAAGAGACTTCTCTCTATAAGTAGAAACAGACTCAGCTCCGTAGTGGGTGCATTAACAGGACACTGTTTGATAGGAAGGCATGCTCGCAGAATGGGAGCACCCTACAATGATTTTTGCAGGAGCTGCATGGACGAGGAGGAAGAAGAAACCGTTCTTCATCTACTTTGCACATGCCCAGCTCTTGCGAAGTTGCGAAAAAGCAACTTAGGGGAATTATTCTTCGAAGACCTCAGTGACTTGTCTCGTACAGACATACGCTGCATCAGCAGATTCGTCAGCTAACCACTGGCCGCACCACCATCTCTTAGACGGCCTGTTTTGCAAATTATAATCGAGGGGTAGACTGTTTCGGTCACCCTTCACTATATCCAAAACAAACCATCACTCGGTCAAACTCACCTTTCTTGACCAAGCAGAAACACTCTGCAATCATGCGTAGTAAACAGGTCGATTGCTACAATCACCACTACTATCATGCTTCTTGCAACATCCGCCCCTTCTTGACAAGTTGCCAGAGGACAAAGCGAGGGTCTAACCGATACGGTCATCACCCGCATATCCGAAGGCATAATGTCCACCGGTCATCTTTGACCAGCCTTATTAGGACCTTAGTAAGGTACATACCGTAAGGGCCGATATACAACCACCACCGGTACTATAAACATCGGTTCACGTCATTTCGACGAGATGTCGGAGGATTAAAAGCGAGGGCGCACTGTTTCGGTAACCCGTCGCACATCCGAAGACAAATCGTCCTATGGTTATCCCCAGTCTCACTTCTTCAAGGAGTTTTCTGAGGATTACAGGCGGAGGGATGGGTGCTTCGGCCACCCTCCCCTCATCTGAGGATAAACTGCCCCCGGTTCTCTCTACGAGACATAGGAGACATAGATAGAAGTCACATGCACAAAACAGCACGTCCGGCCTTCATAACACTCTAACATAAAATAGACTGGGAAAATGCTATCTATACCGAAATTAAAAATCTGATACCCAATGACACCTGGACGATCGTGAACAAACCGGAAAATACGACAACGATTGGCTGCAGGATGGTACTACGAAACAAGTGGACTGCTTGAAAGACGAAAGGCAAGGCTATAGCAAAAGGGTTCACTCAGAGACCGGGGATAGATTTTCATGACACATTCGCACCAGTCGCCAGGTGAACTTCGTTGAGATTGTTAACCGCTCTCGCTGCAAGGGAGAGTATGAAAATTTCTCAATTAGATAACGCATCAGCGCACCTAAATGGGAAGGTAAATGAGGACATCTACATGAACAAACCGATTCTATTGGAAGCAATGTTAGAAAGGATGTCAAACTCCGAATATGATAAAAACATTCGACAGAAAGCTTGCGATATGCTCAAGCATTTGTTATATCCGACGGACTCCGATCCATGCATATACGCTGACAAGGTCAAGAAAACTTTTATATGGCTTTATGTTGACGATATTTTAATATTTTCTAGCGATCAAAATATGGAAAACCACATCAAACGCACGCTGTCCGAGTCTTTCACTGTGCGCGATCTTGATGAAGCAAACTACTGTCTAGGGATTCAGATCAAACGATCTGGGGACCAGATCCAACTATCACAGAGCGGATAGACCAATCTCTCTTCTATCTCCAGTCGCGAAAACCCTTGAGGCCCATCTTCTTCCTTAGCTCTCCGAGTACCTACTGCTCGCCACTCATCAACACGGATTCCGCAAACTACATAGTACCAACTCAGCCCTAAACGTCATCACCAGCCAAATCAGAAACGGCATAAACCAACCAAGACCATGCCACAGAACCATAGCTGTAGCCCTAGACCTGTCCAAAGCCTTTGACACAGTAAGCCATGCTATATTGCTCAAAGATATCTCTGAGTCGTCACTACCAAACTCCACCAAACGCTGGCTTGCTAACTACCTCAGCGGCAGACAATCGTTCATTGAATTCCGGAACTCGAAGTCAAAACACAGGACAATCAAACAAGGAGTACCTCAAGGCAGGGTACTGTCAAAAACCGCCTCAGGTCCAGAAATCATAGTTTGTACGTAACTTAGTCACTCGCTGGAAGTTCATGGGACAAAGACAAAGAAACACTCCTCGCCACTTACAAAGCGATCGGTCGATCAGTCCTCAATTACGCAGCGCCCATTTGGTCCCCACAATTAAGCGACACCAACTGGAAGCGCCTCCAAGTATGCCACAACACAGCCATGCGCATCATCACAGGCTGTCATCTCATGGCAGATGAAGATCACCTTCACACAGAAACAGCGATGCACCCGTACCAACGAATGACGAATGACGCTGCTACAACAACAACAACAACAACAACAACAGAGCGGATATATAGAGGATATTCTAAAAAGATTCGGGATAGAAAATTGAAAGCCGGTAGCTACTCCAATGGCAGCTGATTTTAAGCTCATAAAGGGAAGCCAAGATTTAACCCCTTATCGCATACGAAGCCATATATGGTTTCCTTCAATTTTGAGCTTTTTTTTTCGTTGTTGTTATCAATAATTTTTTTTGTTTAACGTTCTCTCTACAAAACATATATTTGTGTAACGGAATTCCGTTATTTTTGTCGATGCAACGCACAACTTGTCAAACTATTCGAGTATTTGTGAAGCGTGTTCGGAGGCTAAAGCAAAGATCAATCGAAGGTGCATTTTAAAATTAAAAAAACTATAGAAAACAGTGAGTAAACATTAAAAAAAAAAATATTATATATTGTATAAATATTCAAGAACTGGCAAATATAATGGGTTTTGTGTTAATGCTTTTTTTACTTGATTGTTGATGGTTTTTTTAAACTTGCCATATATGGCTTCATATGCATTCCCCACAAAACCCGGCCGTTCACATATGGCTTTATATGCATTCAAGGTTCTTTCGTTGTTTACAGAAATGAAACCTTCTACCTTTTATGGAAGTTCCAAGTTTGTTAATCCAATTCCTGGTGATGGATTTTTGAGTGATGATGAACTGGTTTCGGACTCTGATAATGAATTTGATCCTCATTTTTGCTCACCAAGAAGATAATATAACCATTCCAGAAACTGATTCTCAAAGTTCCAATGACAACGAAAACAATGTTCGCGTTCAAGCTTGCAGTTTCCGAACATTTGCGTAAATCAGGAAAGGTTATTATGGCCCGAAAACGTGGTCGTCCTGCCGGTACACCGACCTCCAGTACTCCAACAACAAGTCGAGCAGCTACTCCACCCAGCTTGTCTAATTCACCAATACCCAACAAAATGCCACGGAAAACTCCCAACAGACATCAAGACCTACCTCTTGATACGGTGCGATCATTTCCCAGAATGGAAGAAAAAAACAACGCCAATTATGCCAAAATTGTAACAAATATCGATCCTTTATACAATGCCAAAAATGTGAAGTATTCCTATGCCTCAATGAGAAAAGAAATTGTTTTAAAGATTTTCACAAGACATAATTTCCGGTTTTGTCTTTAATTCATACGAAGCCAAATATGAACCTTTTATTTTTTGCCACAATGCATACGAAGCCATATATGGATTGTTTATAAAATTAAAAGAATAAAAAACATTTAATATTTTTTGTACTATAATTTACTTAATAAAGCCTAATAAAAGAAGTTTTCTTAAAAAAAAAATTTTTTTTTCCACACCTTCATAATTCATGCAATAAGGGGTTAAAGGACCCACAATTTGATGTACCATTTATAGAGCTTGTTGGTGCCCTAATGTACCTTGCAGTGGCCACTCGGCCTGACATAGCATATTCAGCAAGTGCCCTCAGTCAATTTAATAATTGCTACAACAACTCTCACTGGATCGCCGCCAAACGCGTACTTCGATATCTCAGAGGCACAATTTATCACGGACTGGAATTCGAATTCAAAAGAGACGAAGATGAAGTTCTGTCATGCTACGTAGATGCAGATTGGGAAAATTGCTCAATAGATCGTCGATCTTACACCGGCTCGGTGTTCATTCTTGGGAAAGCAACGATATCCTGGGAATCTCGGAAACAGCGTACAGTTGCCTTATCTTCAACAGAGGCGGAGTATATGGCGGTAAGCGATGCAAGTAGAGAAGCCGTTTTTCCGTTAAAATTCCTGAATGAATTGGGATTCAAAAATATCTGAAAGCTGGAAAGCTGGCTGAAAATCGTGTGTATCACGCTCGATCTAAACACATCGACATAACACGGTGTCTCCACCTGCAATTTCCTTTGCATGAACATTTTCATGAAATGACAGATTGCACGTGGAGACCACAAATTTCATGAAAAAAACAATTTCATGAAAAGTATTTCACAGCTCATTTCATGGTATTGATTTCATGAAATGGGCTGCAATTTCTGTGCAGTTTGACACTTGTTTTTCATTTTCACGATGGCTGAGTGGCGAATGGTCGCTTTTAGGTTGTAGCGCTGAAACTAGGTATTTGAACAAAAACGAGACAAGTATAGTCAATACAAGGATATGGGAATAGAGAATGGATGTAGGTAGGATGTAGTCACATGGGCATTATAGTTTTGTATGTCGATCAAGACAGATCTTATTTGCTAACAATGAATAGGTATTGAAGTTTAAATAATAGTGGAAATAGTTGGTTATTATTTCTTGTTTTTTTTTCCGCGATGGCTGAGTGGCGAGTAGAAGAAGTGCTTCAATTTATAAACAATTGTGAAAAATTCGAGTGTTTATGGAACTATAAAAGTAAAGACTACATGTTTCGTCAGAACAGAATTATCTTTAATTATAATTATTATAAGCAAAAATAAAAATATGAATTGTTATATCTCTATTGTGAATTAACCCTCAAAGAAAATTTGTATAAAATTTGAATTTGCCGCTCTGACGGCCATCTTTTAATAGAAAGAAAAAATAGAAAGAAAACTATGAAGCAAATAAAGGTATGGAGTACAGTATAGTACACAGTTTGAAGTGAACTATCTGAGTAGTCGCACGCGTTTTCTTCTCTTCTGCTTTTTTTGTATTGGCATACGTGGCGGAAGTTAAAATTAAATTAATTTGCAAAAACTCTTGTAAATCTTTTCACTACACAAGGTGGGACCTTAAAAGAAATACATGGTTGCAATTGTCCAAGGAAAGTGGCAAGGACACCGAAGAGCTAAAAAAAAAAAATATGAGAAACCTTCGAACAACCTACGTTGTGGAGAAAAAATTGCGAAACTCGTCATCTTCCTACAAAACATCTTTAAATGTTCCTCTAAATTGTTCATTTCCCTTTTTTCCAGAAATGGATTTACCCAAAACCTACGTTTTCCTTTCTCAGCTCGTTTCCGCAATTCTTCTAATTCCTTCATGGCTTTGAATGCGAGAACGCAACGATGTGCTCTGCTCAACGACATTTCAACGAATGAAATTTCATGACACGAAATGCCCACCCTACATTTCATTTCATATTGTCGTTCTTGCAACGCGATCAAATTTGACAGATTTCATGAAAGAAAATTTGCACGTGGAGACACCGTGTAAGATACCAATACATCCGCGATGTGCTGAGGAATTTTCCTTCTTTTTTATGGACATATTAAAACTCACTTCTTCGCCATTCTCATTTTACTTGAGTTGTTGTACTGCGTAACTCTCATAGTCTGTACAAAAAGTTCGTGAGACCACAGAGAGTGACAGTTTGGTGCGGATTGTGGAGTGATGGCATCATAGGACCATTTTTCTTCGAAAATGAGGTTGCCAACAAAGTTTCCATCAACGATGCTCGTTGCAGAGAAATACTAATCGACTTTTTTTTACTGATATTGAAGACATGGATGTGGACAACCTCTGGTTCATGCTGAATGGCGTGCCAAACCACGCATCCCATGCCACAATCGATCTTTTGCGCATCAAGTTCCCAAATCGTGTTATCAGCCGTCTTGGCGATGTCAATTCGCCTCGGAGCTGCGATTCGACCCTTATGGATTTTTTTGTGGGAACCGTGAAGGACCGATGATACGCCAACCATTCCGAAACGATTCAAGCACTTCAGGCCAATATCATCCTTGTAACGGGTGATTTTTTAAGAGGTTTAGAACTTTTTTAAAAAAAAAAACACAAAAAATTCGAAAAAAATGAATGAAATATTTATTTGAATCGATAGTTTGAACCTTGCAATTTAATGTTTAAAGATAATTTCATGCAAATGTTGACCGCGGCTGCGTCTCAGGTAGCCCATCCGCTGAGTCCAATTTTGGCATACTCTTTCACACATATCGGCCGGTATCTCACGAATGAATGCATGGATGTTGGCTTCCAGTGCGTCAATCCAAGCGGGCTTGTTCCTATACACATTAGCCTTGACATACCCCCACAAAAAATAATCTAATGGTGTCGAATCGCACGATCTAGGCGGCCAATTGACCGGCCCGAAACGTGAAATTAACTGTTCACCAAACTCGCCTCGCAATTGCGCCATTGTTTCGCGTGCTGTGTGGCATGTGGCACCGTCTTGTTGAAACCACATATCATGCAAGTCAAGAACTTCCATTTCGGGCAAAAAAAAGTTTGTTATCATCGCTCGGTAGCGTTCACCATTGACAGTAACGCTGCGATTCGCATCATCTTTGAAGAAATATGGCCCAATAATGCCGCCGGCCCATAAACCGCACCAAACAGTGGCTTTTTCGGGATGCATTGGTAGCTGTTGCAATGCTTCTGGCTGATCTTCACTCCAAATGCGGCAATTTTGCTTATTTACGTACCCATTCAACCAAAAATGAGCCTCATCGCTGAACACAATTTTTCGATAAAAAAGCGGATCCTCGGCATTTCGAACCGAGCACGAATTTTGATAGTAAAATTCAATAATTTGCAAGCGTTGTTCATTTGTAAGACGATCCATGGTTAAATTGCAAACCAAACTGAAGCTGTTTGACAGTGACACAAGGTACTAAACACACGTCAGCTGTCAAAACCAGTGTTGCCAAAACCAAACCAGCTAAAAAATCACCCGTTACAAGCGAGTGAATTAGCTCTTATTGATTTGTAGTTTTTTTTATAATATAATTAAGTTGATACAAAAATATAAGTCCAAGCGAAAGGTCGCCCATATAAATAACGTTGAGTTCAAAATATTTGGTGAGTCGAGTCAATATTAATTATAAAATCAAGTTACAAAGATGAGCAATCAGATCAAAGCTCTTCTTGGTACTATATCTGCAGAAATACAAGCACTCCACATCACCAACTCAACACTGCAGTCAAAATTGGATGATGTGAGCGCTCATTGTTCTACTCTGGAACGTCGAATAGAGTTTCTCGAAGCCCGGACTATAGAGAACAATATTGTGGTACACCTACCAGTGCAAGCTTCGTGGCACTGGAATATCTGTCCGCAAGGACTATTCAGCTGCTTCTCTGGAAAAAAGACGCTGTTTGCATGCCATTAAGGCAAAAATAAGTGCAAAAAACAGAAATATAAAAATGGAGATGCGGGGAACGGGGATAAAATAATCTAAAAGTTGGCGAAAATGTTTTTTATTATGATATCAACAACAACCTGGAATGTGAAGGCAAAGATGACGCTTCTGGAATGACAGCTATCCGACAATTTCTTGGTGACAATGAGTCTGACACTTTACTAATGACAACAACTTCTGGTTTAAGAGCCTATGGTGGAAACGCAAGTGGGAATGCCAGCAGCACATTCCAAATAATGTAAATGTTTCTCCAAATCGTGTTTGATTGTAATGCCGTCTGCCCTCTGAATGTCACTAATAATGCTTATAATAAAATTGCAAGCAATAATAATATTAGAGAATTTAGAATATTATCTTATAATGTATGTGGTTTAAGAAATAAGGGACTTATTGAATTTTATAATTTGTTAATCAATTCGAATTTATTTTTCTTTATGAAACATTCTTGATAGAAAACGATTTTAGAAATTATGATACCAGCGAAAATACCAGGCGTGGAATGCAAGTTTATAACCTTCGAAGAGATAGTGTATGTACGTTTAGAGCTCGACAAACATATTTTGCATATTTCTGAGCTACTTAAACGAAGTTGTTGGAACTATGCGATTCATTTGGTCTGCGATGGTTCCGATGCGATGAACGGAACCAGTAGGAGTGATGAGCTAGGTGAATTCACTTTTGTGGGAAGTCATGGATCTTCTGTTATAGATTACTGCCTGGTCGGGGGAGAATGGGGTTCCATAGTAACTGATATGAAAATAGAGCAGGTCCCATATTCAGATCACCTGCCCATTGTCATAGAGTTCGGGCATTGGGCAGCACCTAGAGAATACATGCGAATTATGAGATTAAGCTTGTGTGGAACAATTTCAAAACAAAAACTTATAGAAGGAAATTGGATCAACTACTTCATTTGCCGACAATTAGCGAGCTGTAGGAATGCATCAGTGTTTTGGATGTTATCGAAAAAACTAAATGGTAGTGTAATAGAAGTTGTTAAGGAGTGCAAATATCTTGGAGTTATACTCACGAGTAATTTAAACATGGAGAAACACCTTAGGACAAAACTGGCACAGTCGAAAACTGCTATCAATGTTCACAGCAGTAAATATTAAGTATTTGAGGCGGTTTCGAAATCAATCATGTTGTATGGAGCGCAGGTATGGGGAGTGTAGAGTTAATGATAGGATACCTCTTTGTTATTCGCTTGATCACAGTCCAGTCAGTTTATTCCAGCAATATATCAAACATATTATTCGTATTCGACATAGTGATCATACCCATTTTTATAATAATAAAGTACAGATTATGTTGATACTACATTACTTTCTTCTCTTTCTCTTTTAAGAATGAAATACAATTTCTTTCGTAAGCATATTAACTACCTATGTAGGTATGTATGTAATTTAAATATGAAACAGTATTAAATCCATTTGGCTATAAATTGTGTACACTGTCGTAACTGCCTCTTTGGCATTGGCTGGTCTTTCGCATTGAAGCAACTACTGATAACCATTTGTCGATTTCTCGAACAAAATCATCTTGCCGAGAAAGTCATTTACGTTTTATTCGCATTGAAGCAAATACCGATAACCATTTGTCGATTTCTCGAACAAAATCAGCTTGCCGAGCAAGTCATTTACGTTTTATTCGCATTGAAGCGTCTAACTCACTACACAGATCGGTGTACAGCAAACTTAACCATAATCTGCAAACAAAGAACTACTTCGATGACAAATATAGTGTGGACGAAATATCTATTTTGTTTAAGTTACGGGCTGAGTTACTTAAACTTAACTATATACCACATAGGGGGGATTTTCCTATATTCTGCAGAATGTGTAATTTGGAAGAACGCGAAGACATACTACATTTTCTGGGTAAGTGCCCTATCCTTAGTGAAACAAGAAGACATTTCCTTGGAGTTGATGTTTTACCAGAAAATCAAATGATCTTGCTTCCTAATGAAATGAACGTCGCCCAATTATACAACTATTGTAAAACTGCACTGTCGTATCGTACTAGGATTATGAATGAAAAATGTTAAAGGCCATAAAAATCTGCAAATCAAATCGTAATCGACGTTTATTATTATTATTATTTTAGTATTTTTATTTCATTGGCTTAACATTTTTCCTTTTTTATTGTCAACCAGGTAGACGGCAAAGCCATGCTTACTTTTTTATTGTAAATTTTGTAAAAATTATGAAGTCACCGATAAAAATCTAATCTAATCTGTTCTAATCTAAATTATCATCCTAATATTGAATTTATATTTAAATTTGCTTATATGAATCTGGCGCCTTAAATTATACCAGTCATCATATTTTTTTATTTTTTGCCACTTTAATACATAATTTAATCATTTAAAAATAACGTAATGTCTCTCTCAAGCGAAAGAAGACCTGTTATTTCATCATTTATATAAACCCTCCATGAAATAAAGCTTTATAATTGTTCTCGAAAATCATTCGGGAAAAATATTGTGTTTGAATTAGCTCTCGCTTTCGTTGTCGCAACCACAATCTCGTTGTAGTTCTGGGACGACAAATATATTTTCTTTTCTGCAACATACACTCTCACTTATTTCAATATACGAGTACCATGGACAGCTGATTCACGGCATTCAAGCTGAAACTGCTGTCGAGAAGCAGAACAGAAGTCCAATGGAAGACCACTAAAGTTTGCACAATCATAGAGATTGGAAAACCCACGTAGCAATGTTTAAAAAGCATGATTTAAAATACGGTGTACATACCCATTGGCTTAGTAATTGAAATTTGGTTCATTATAGTGCCAGACCACTTAATTTGGTTATTACGAAGCGTTGTATTTATCCTTGAGTTATCTGGATGGTGTTGTTGCTGCATTGGTGGACCAGATATTATTGCCACACCTTGTTGTTGCTGCTGTTGTTGGGAGTTACTGCCAACACCCAATATCATTCTAGGCTGATTTTGTGAGGAGTTTGTTTGTTGGTGTTGGTAGTGCATTAAAAGGGAATGAATTGGTTTATTTGGGTTTGAATTACTTGCTCCCGCATTCGCTGTAGCCATAGTAGATATTAATGGTGACGTATTTACTGTTCCAGTACCGGCTGTTGAAGATGAAGCTGGCGAAGCTGAGGTGTGGAATGAATTGCCAGACTCCTTTTCGGCAGTCATTTTTCTTAACACAGACGTTGGAGTGAATGCCAGTGGGGTAGGTGAGTTTACGTGCCGATGCTGTTGCTGACCTTGAATTATTTGTTGTTGCTGTGATATTTTCTTTTGATGCATTTGATTTTGGGGATGCTGCTGCTGTGGCGACCCAATCAAAACACCAAATTCATTGACCTCCAAATGTGGTTGCACTGGCTTAAGTTGCATTTGCATTTGCAGTTTCTGAATTTCTTGTCGGCGACGAAAGTTTTCTTGCTGTTCTTCTAGTTTCTTTTTTATTAATGCGTTTTGCATGATTGACTGTGTATGATATTGCAATTCACGTGGAGAAGGTATTCTTTGTTGTAAACCTAAAAATAAAAAATAATACAGGTAATAGGAAGATTCTAAATGCAGTTATAACTTCACTCTCGACTAATAAACAAAGCTTTTGAAACTAAACTGAATTATTCTATTAAAGACTACAAAAGTGGAAAGCCATACACTGCACGAGATGCCATTGCTTTAGCATCCGTAGTCCCGGGTAAACTACCGTGCCCATGGGATTGTTAGTTTTTGCCCGTTTATGCATACATGGGGGTCCGAACAGAGAGTCTTCTCCTTCGCCCTTACTACTGGGTCCAAAATAGGCAAAGTTAACAATAAAAAATGGACTGCTGTCCTCCTAATACGGAGGAGGAAGGTCTTAAAAGCCATGACTCCCGTTCCTTCAGGGAAAGGCATGCGAGTCAGCTAGCTAGGGCCATGGGGATAAAGCTTTATTGTTCAAAGACACATAGCGCAAAAACGGACAAATGGAAGCTGACTGAACAAAAAGCGGAATGCTTACTGCCTTCCGCCTTGAGTAGTTCAAGTGAGCGAGTGGATTTTGCAAGCAATAACAGTTTCAGGTACTCCCTCCCGGATGAGATAATTCAACCCCGGGTGCCAGCCCAAAGTGATAAAAATATTTGCAGAAGTATAAAAAACACAACTCTCAATGATGTGAGTAAAGCTACAATCCTTAGGTTTCCTCGAGAGCTTATGACGTGGAAAAAAAGAGTTTCACACTGTTGTTTTCCGACGAAAAAAGTTCAACCTGGATGGACCCGACGGCTACAACTACTACTTTCAAGATCTGCGAAAGGAGGAAAGTGTGTTAAGTGTCAACACCTGTGCAGGTGGTGTGGGGGCAATTTCAATTTGCAAAGAATTCGTCCATTTCGTTTCAGCAAACAAATTAGATTTGCACTTTACATTTAAAATCTTGAAAAGTTTTTCAATAATATGCAAAGATAAAAAATCATTTGCAGTTGAGCTTTTGTCTTGTATGCAGTGGAGGGTATCAAAGCATCGGTCAGGCCGATGGTAAATTTTTTACTTGTTTTAATTGTTATAAAATTGGACGCTTTATTTTAGGATATTATGTTAAATATTTCTCAAATTTCAGTTTCAATCGAAATGCATAGAGTATTAGAAAACAATTTTTTGAAGCCCAACAAACGATTTTACGACAAAAAAACTTGTTCTATATTACGTGTTGGGTGCAATTAAATATGCAAACATACACGCATATGTTTTTCACTTTGCAAATTTGCAAAGCACGATTATAAATTCAAAGTTCACTTTCTCATTGGTAAAACCCTTCTACTTTTCACTTTGCAAAAAAGTGCAAAAAGCAAAGTCGTGTGAACTTGTACTTGGCATTTTTTTTGCAAAATTGGTAAGTGCAAAATGAAAAGTGGTTGGTGAAATAGGGCCCAGGTCTATAGGGACCTATAATACTGAGCTAGGGTGTTGGAAAAGAGTTGGTGACTGATGAACCCTTAATGTGTTAACGGCAGCGCTCAATCCCGAAGTCGGTTACTGACAGCGGAATATCCGGCCTGCTGTGCTAGGGTCAAACAAGGGCCTGGCCCACCAGGTCGGAGGTTGTGCCGTTGGGGTAACTTCCCGACCATGGAAAACAACGCTAGTTATGAGGAAGACGCAACCACCTTCGGATATTGGAGCTGCTCAAATGGAAAACAGACCAGGAACGTCAATGGACTGAGATGTGAGAGTATGTACCTGGAATGTGCGAACACTCTACACTAAAGAATTTTAGTCTGCCCTCACGCGGTGCAATGCAGACATCACCGCGATCCAGGAGATACGATAGGATCAGGTATGATGAAAAGAAAAAATTGCGATATTTATTACAACTGCTATAAAAGATGGCATGTATTAGGAGATGGCAAAGCTTAGGACTAACGTTATTGATTTCAAGCCGACAAATGGTGACCTGTTTATTATTATAATTTTTATTATAAATTCTTTATTAATCTAATTTGAATTTGCATAGATATAGCATTTTGAATGATGAGAAGAGGTTATACAAACAAAATTCTGTATTTTAACGAAATCTCAAGTATTTTAGAAACTGTTGCAGTAGGAAAGAGCAGGTTTGCAGTACCGATGTAAAGTTGGCCAACTACTGCAGCCATTCAAAATTTCATAAGTAATATAATTAGAGTGGGCCTTAAGATTTGGTATGAAAAGCGGAGCGATTCCAAACTCAACATGTATCACTTAAGTTGGGGTACTATTAGGTAATCGAAAAAGAGTTTTTAAAAAGAAGTGGTTGCACTTCCTCAAATTCTTCAAAAGCTAAGTAAACCGAACGCCTGTACCCCATAACACATTCAATATGTTCTGGTTACCGAAAAATGTTGGCTACATAACAGTCAGAGCTGCCTTAAGCCTGAACTACATCGTATAGTTCCTGTCAGTTTTAAAGGGAAAAGCTCTTTTCGCACTTCACTCGGCTAAAAATGCTTGTAATTGCTTCTGGAAATTTATTTATTTCGATGTAGTTCAGTACTTTCTCCTTTGTATGCTTCGAGAAATAAAAATTATTTGTAAGCAACTCCTAGATATTTAAATTCTCTGACGACTTCAATGCTCGCATCTTGATGAAACCAATTCCCTTCAGCCAATCTTCTTCGACTATGACGTGATTCAAATATCATAACTTTGTTTTTTGGACATTTACTTTTAGGTCCCATTGGTCACAATAATTTTGGAGCCTGTTAATTTGTAATTGCAAAGTGTTCGGGCTATCTGACACCACAACAAGATCATCAGCATATAGCAGAACCTTAATATAGATCCCTGCAAACTGTACTCCACCGGGCAAATAATCAGAGATGTCATCGATCATTTGATATCTCCACTCCGTCATACACCACTCTAGTCGAGGAAACTAGTTTTGAATAAATCGATAGAAATTCATTAGATAGTCCAATTGTGGACAACTTGTAGATTAGGGCATTCCTATTCACCATATCAAAAGCGGCCTTGAAGTCCACAAAACAAGCATAAATACAACTTCTTTTTTTCGAGGAACTTCTTGGCGATACTAGTTATTGTAACACAGTATGATACCCTTACATACAAGTATTAACTATATGCACACATACTTATACATGCTACAAGATCTAAGTATATCCATTTACCGAATACTCAATAAAGACCAGTTGCTACTCGACCGTCGTCTTTGGTATTACATGGTGTCAGAACAGTGGTAAAAATCGAAAAAAAAAAAAAAAAATGCCTGATCAACCCGAGGTGATTAACGTAACGGCCGGTATAAATATTAAACCCCCAAAACCACTAGAAATAACGAATAATAACGTTGCCCTTTCGTGGAAAAAGTGGCTACAACAATATAAATGGTTTGAAACCGCGTCGCAATTAAAAAAAAAAATCGCCCGAAGTGCAGGTGGCCACATTTATGTCAGTGCTAGGAGCTGATGCAGTGGACATTTATAATTCCCTCACGCTCACCGAGGAAGAAAGCAAAAGCTTAGACATTAATATTAAACGATTTGATGATCATTTTGCCCCAAAAGTAAGCATCACGTTTGAAAGGTACGTATTTAACAAAATGACCCAGAGTGATGGCGAACAATTTGATGACTACTTCACAAAGATTAAAAACCAGTCTAAAAAGTGCGAGTTTGGTTCGCTAGAAAATTCACTTTTGCGCGATAAAATCGTCGTAGGCATAGTAAGCGACGCTATAAGAGAAAAGCTATTGTCCAAAGCGGACATTACATTGGACGAAGCCATCCAAACATGCAGAGCGAGCGAAGTAGCGGCGAGTCAACTAAAAGAACTTCATAGAAATGAAGAAACGGTCAATGCAGTAACAAAATACCGCAACAAATACGACAAAAGAAAACCCGCAAATAATTTACAAAAAAACGGCACCGAATTCAATTGCAGAAGATGCGGTAGCACGCACACACCAAGGAATTGTCCAGCATTCAAAAAAATATGCGAAACATGCGGTAGAAAGGGACATATAGCAGTGGTATGCAGAACAAAGCCAAGAAAACAAGACAGAAAAGTACACACAATCACAAAGGAATACGAAAGCACAAGTGGAGAGAGTGACAACGACAGCTTACTCGTACTGTCCGTCGATACCAACAAAGACGACAACAACAATTATATGGAAGAGATAAACATAGAAAATAAAAAAGTAAAAATAAAACTGGACACTGGTGCACAGTGCAACGTATTACCTAAACAAATTGTTGACGAGCTTAACAACGTCACCATTAAACCATCGTGCACAAAAAATTAGTGACATTTGGAAATGATAAAATAAACGTACTTGGAGAAGTGAGAGTAGGGTGCATAGTGCGAAAAGCAAAAGTCGGGTTGACGTTTAAAGTCGTAGATAAAGCCGTGTGTCCAATTTTAGGAAAAAGCGCGTGCGAAAAATTAAAATGAATTTTGCGAGTACAGGAATTAAAGGTAGAAGAAAATATGTTTGAAGGGTTAGGTTGTATTAAGAATTTCGTTTACGACATCGATTTAATTGATAATCCAGTGTTTGAAAATTACGCAGCACGCAAAATCCCCCATGCAATTCAAAGCGAAGTGAAAAAGGAAATAGACAGGATGGTTAAAATGGGAGTGTTGGAAAAAACAAACGGTGCAACTCCGGCAACATCACCAATGGTAGTAGTCCGTAAAAAGGGAAAAGTAAGAGTATGCATCGATCCGACAGACGTAAACAAAAACATCGCCAGGCGATTCCACCCACTACAAACAATGGATGACATTTCGGCAAAAATAAGTAAGTCAAAGCTTTTTACAATTTTAGACTGCAAGCATGGATTTTGGCAGATTCAAATAACCGATCGAACGAAGAAATACCTTACAATGGCCACACCTTGGGGAAGATTTTCATTCCTACGTCTTCCATTTGGATTAGCGTCAGCTCCGGAAATCTATCAAAAGATCATGACAGACCTGCTGGAAGACTGCCCCAATACCGAGGTATCTATGGATGACCTCCTTATTCACGCTCCAAACCAGAAAATCCTAGAACTACATACAAACAAGGTACTTCAAAAGCTTAAAAACGCAGGTATAAAACTAAATAAACAAAAATGTATCTTCGGAACAACTAAAACACGATTTTTAGGACACATAGTTACGTCGGAGGGAATCAAAGCAGATCCTGACAAGATTGAAGCCATGGAAAAGTTAGAACAGCCAACAGACAAAACGGAGTTGCAAAGACTACTCGGTATGGCCACTTATTTAGGTAAATTTATAAATAATTTATCTAAAATTACAGACCCAATGCGACAACTACTGAAGAAAGGCGTTCCATGGCAATGGAATGAAAGGCAAGAAGAGTCATTCGTCCAACTTAAAGAAGCCTTATCGAAAACACCTGTACTTAAGTATTACGATCCTAATCTACCTGTCAAATTGCAAGTAGATGCCAGTCAATCAAGCGTGGGAGCTGTCCTGTTACAAGATAAAAAACCTGTTGCATATACATCGAAAGCGTTGACCGAATCCCAAAAGCTCGCACCACAAATCGAAAAAGATGCGCTCGCTATCAAGTTCGCATGTGAAAAATACCATGGCCTGATATTCGGCAAAAAACTCACCATCGAAACGGACCACAAGCCTCTAGAAATAATCTTCAAAAAACCGATCCACAATGCACCCACTCGCTTACAAAAAATTATGTTGCAAGTTCTCCAATATCAGCCAACAGTAATTTATGCGAAAGGCAAAGACATTCCAGTAGCAGACACACTCAGCAGAGACTGCAGAAATCCGAGAAATAGCGACACTGACGATGAACTAGAAATCCACGAAATTCTACAAATTAGTGAGACGTCAATGAACAATATCCTCACAGCAACACGAAACGATGAAATTATACAAAAAGTTCTGAAATATGTGAATGACAAATGGCCAGATTGCATCAGAGACATACCAAAAAATATCAGGAAATTTTGGACATTCAGAGAAACGTTAAGTAACCAGCAGGGCCTGCTATTTAAAGGCTCTAAAGTCGTTATACCCGAGTCCATGAAGAAGGAGATGATGGTAAAAGTTCACCTAGGGCACTTTGGAATCGACAGAAAGCTCAATATTGCACGTGAATAGCTGTTTTGGATCAACATGACGAGAGACATAACCAGATACGGCGAAGCTTGCAGTATTTGCCAAAGTCAACAGCGATCTCAACCAAAAGAACCCATCATTCTCAAGAAGGTTCCGGAATTACCCTGGGAAATTATTGCGGTAGACATATTTTACTTTAAAAATAATGAATATCTTCTCGTTGCAGACAGTTATTCCGGGTTCTTCGATTTCACTCTACTAAACCAGTCAACGTCAACTGAAGTTATACTTCAGCTCAAAAGGTTATTCGCAACTCACGGAATCCCATCCATTATCGAATCCGATAACGGTCCTCAGTTCGCGTCGGTACCCAAAATCAAATGGACTAGCGGAAAGATATGTTCAGATCGCTAAATCGTTATTAAAGAAGTGCCACAAAGATCAGTCTGATCTGTACCTAGCTCTTCTTAATTTCCGTAAACGCCCAGAAACAACGAACTAGCATCACCAAATCAACGGTTGATGAGCAGAAAGACTAGGATTACCATACCAGCCAGTAAAGACATGCTCATTTCATAGTTTTGCAAAAACATGGGATCTTGCACATCAAACGTCAAGCCCTCGGTACCCAAAATCAAATGGACTAGCGGAAAGATATGTTCAGATCGCTAAATCGTTATTAAAGAAGTGCCACAAAGATCAGTCTGATCTGTACCTAGCTCTTCTTAATTTCCGTAAACGCCCAGAAACAACGAACTAGCATCACCAAATCAACGGTTGATGAGCAGAAAGACTAGGATTACCATACCAGCCAGTAAAGACATGCTCATCCCGAAGGTCGTAAACAACGTACACAACAATCTCACCGAAGCTCGAATTCGCAGTAAAAACTATGCTGACAAAGGAAGTCGTGAAACCCAACCTCTACAACCTGGAGAAAAAGTAAGAATCCAGCAGCCCAACCGAGACTGGATATCCGGCACGATCGAAAAAAACACTGCGGCACCTCGTTCGTACATAGTACGCACCGACGCTGGAAAACTACTTCGCCGTAACAGTCCCCACTTGCACAAGACACGTTCCAGCATCATACCAGCTAAAGACGTAGCAGTAGACATTCCACAAGATCACAACTCAACTCCATGTCATACGGAAGTAACCAACAACCAATCAGCAGAACAAACCACCACCACCACTAGCATTACCACCGCAGCTGACAACATGGGACCAACGCCCTATATGACAAGGTCTAGCAGAATTGTTAAACCTCCAATTAGATACAATTCTAATAATTAAATAATTATGCTACTAAATAATACACATAACTTACTTTTATATTTACATTGAAATCTATATTTGAAGAAAAAAAAAAAAAAAAAAAAAGGAAAGTAACTTAACTGAATTTATGTCATTATTTTATATTTTCGGAATTAACGTAAAGTAGCTATCTTAATTGAAGTGTGATTATTACAAGTTATACGCTGTATAGAATTTAAAGTTTTTAACAGTTTAAAAAAAAAGGGAGATGTAACACAGTATGGTACCCTTACATACAAGTATTACATATTATATGCACACATACTTATACATGCTACAAGATCTAAGTATATCCATTTACCGAATACTCAATAAAGACCAGTTGCTACTCGACCGTCGTCTTTGGTATTACAGTTATTGCAAACATTTGATCGATTGTAGAAAATCCGGCTCGGAAACCAGCTTGGAAAAAGTTACTACGCCTGTTAGCTTCAACCCAAAAATCTTTCTGATTGAGTTAAGTATTGAAATTCCCCTGTAGTTTTCTGCTAGACTGCCGTGTTTAAGCTATATGGAACCATCCAAGCATTGTATAGCCTATTGTAAAAAAGTAATTGTTTAAATTACATAGTCGCATTTTTGTTCAACTTCATGGGAACTGCATCAGTACCTGGCCCTTTATTACTTTTCATTTTTCTTAATACCGATTCCAGCTCACATACATATTGGACGACTGTAACGTTAGGAATGACATATTGGAAAGACTTTAAACCCACATCAGCAGTCAGTAGCGAATGAAAATGGGAAGCTAGAACGTCTTCTTGGTTCATGGCTTGAGAATTTCGGTTTCGCCCAGACAGCTCGCGAACATTAGTCCAACAAATTTTTTAATTCTTGCAGTGAATTAACTTTTTACCAAGATCTTTAAAGTAGTTGGTGCATTTTTGTAGACATAAATTTTAATATAGTTTATTTACAGCGATTTAAGCATTTCTATAAAATTTTTAATGCGCTCTCCACACTGTCGAACCGCCAACCAAATTGACCATCTGCTAATCGATGCGAGGCACGCATCCAACATCCTCGATGTTCACTCATTCGACTCTGACCATTTTCTTGTTGCGGCTGGATTCATTTTTCATTTATTTATTGATTTGACATCTTTTACATATAGACTTAAAGCCTTTAAAATTGTAAAAGTTAAAATAATACAGTAATTAATTTTGAGAATAAGCATTAAAAACTAACATCACATTCTGATTGAACGAAAGAGAAGCTTTCTAAATACAATGAGATCTACTTAAGAATAATTTATTTATCAGCCAAAAATCTAAATGTCACCCTCTCAAATTGCCTGGTTCCTCGCAGTTTTCTAATGAAAAGAGGTAGTGAGTTATATTGCCTGATGACCTAAACAAAAAATTGGCGCTCTGAGATGTTACAATCTCGGTTGAATAAAAATAAAAGATCGATTAGAAGATGAGAATTCAATTTTATCATAAAGTTACAGCTGTTCTTTATTCATTAACAGTTTATTTAATGTCTTAAGGGCGCAGTATTTCATGTATGCATTTAGGGAGCAACCCAGTACATTTTTTGAGTAAGCCGATATCAGGTTTCGTTTGGTTTCAGCGTTATGGCAACAGAAAATTTGGCACAAATACGTATTCAGAGTTCGACTGCCCATTTTCTGCGAAATGCACAGAAGAAGAAACTAGACGTTGTACATGTACGACTTAGCACACCTGAGTGTTCAGAGAGCGCCTGAATGATAAACTCTCCACGGTGCACTCACCTATCACAGACGCCAACAACCTGTGGTGCCAGTATCGCGACATCATCAAGAAGGTAGCCGAAACCACAGTAGGGTACCAGCTATCCATTTTATAAAGAAAAAATGTATTTTTACCCAGGAGCGTGCATACTCCCCATCTTGTTTAGCTTCTCGACACTCGCCACCAACATCAAAAACTGCCTCAGGTCCAGAAATAAAATCATCAAATCACTCGCTGGGCAAAGATAAAGATACACTCCTCGCCACTTACAAAGCGATCGGTCGATCAGTTCTCAACTACGCAGCACCCATTTGGTCCCCACAATTAAGCGACACCAACTGGAAGCAGCTCCAAGTATGCCACAGCACAGCCATGCGCATCATCACAGGCTGTCATCTCATGGCAGATGAAGACCACCTTCATACAGAAACAGCGATACTCCCGGTCAAAATATAAAACAACATGCTCTCTCAACAATTCCTACTAGCCTGCCTCATCTCGGCTCCGAAACCACCTCGGTACATACGCAGATGTATCTTAAACCTGGTTTGTTGGTTTAGGTGGCTGTATTTCCCGACGAGGGAAAAACACAAGTAGCGCATTGAGCGCCGTTTTGAAACCACAACTAACGGAACCTGATATGAAAAGGAGGTGAAGGAAGTTAAAAAAGCTCAAAACCAGCCTGTGGAGAAATTTGATAATCCTGTGAAAATGGATGCCTTGGATGGCCGAAAGGTCATCAAAAAATGGATGACCCAGTGATGACTGGTTTTGGCTAGGGCCGGACACTCACAAAACAGATGGAACACTGTTTCACTCTTACTTGTGTCATCACAGCTACGGCAGTGGGTATTGTGGGGGATGCCAAGCTTGGCTGCGTGGGTTCCTAAAGGCCAATGACCCGTACTAATTGCCGTTAGTCTGGCAACATCTACACGCGATCTGGATAAGAGGTTGTTTGTTCGGGCATTATCGTAGGTTGGCCAGATCTTCCTGGAAATGACGCAGTTCTTCAGGTTCATCCAACTAGTCTCAGCACATGAGGTGAAGTGCAGGAGGATTTCTCTCTTTACATATCCCAGCGGAGGGAAGACTTCCTCCGCGTGAGAATGTTCTTATAGCCGGGAACCCAGACGAGAGTGATATCAAACCGATGACAAGCCCTGGTCAGTGTCTCCCTGCATTCCACAACAAGCTTGGACGTTGACATAGTTGAACCAACAGCCCTAATCGCGGCCTGACTATTGACGAAGATGCCTATTCTTTTTCTGGGTGTTGCAATATTGTGGAGAAGTCTGCACGCCTCCTTAATTGCAAGTACTTCTGCTTGAAATACGCTGGCTACGTTGGGTAGGCGAAGACTTTTAGAGATGTTTATACATCTTAAACCTACAGGACGAAATAAACCACCTCACTCAACCACCACACATTAACCCAGAGCAGTACTACGTTGGCAAAAACAACATTCACCAGAACGTTGTCTCTAGCACAATCGCAAACTACAAAGTGAACCTGGTGCTTGGCGGCAGAACCCCACCTTTTGATCCCGCAAAGAAACTACTCCCAAGATCAACGAGAACCACTCTGGCTCAACTCCGCTAGGGCTGGTGCCATTTACTAAACAATTACATGGCACGCCTTGAACCCAACACTGAAAACAATTGTCCTCAATGCAACGAAAGCCCACATGATGTGCAACACCTCTTCAATTGTCCGGCCAAACCAACCACACTAACACCTCTAATGCTTTAGACGCACCCAACCGAAGTGGCCCAATTCCTAGGACTACAAATTAACCAACGAATGACGCTGCTACAACAACAACAACAACTACAACCAGCTACCCAAGAGAAAAAGTCCGTGGTATGATTGTTTGAGACTAAGACCACAATCAACAATCAACATAACATCTTACTTATTTATTTCATTCATTTTGTTCGTTAATTATTCTACATTTGTTTTCAACTATTATATTTATTATTATTATTCTTTTATATTCGATTTGTTAATTCGTGGCTTTTATCTTAATTCAATTGTTGTGTTGCAACACAACAAAAAGTGCAACAAACCACCCACTATCGGCATAGCATTTGCCGTCGGCAAATGCAAATTAATTTTACCGATCTTGCAATAAAATCAAGGTGCCGACGGCAAACTCATGTGCAGCTCAGGAGCAAATGACCGAAATCAGCTGGTGGTCAACAACAACAACAACAACAGCGTCTCAAACATGAAGATGACAATGAGAAAGCACCGAAAATGCATACACAAAAAATGCGATGTTTTCTGGTCAAAGCTCCTCCCACTCACAAAACTTAGTCACACACACATGCGTCATAGCTAAGCGCCGTCTATGCTTTTGTCTGTGCGTTCGTCTATGCCAGCTGAGCATGATGCAACGACAACAATGCACGACAGCTTTAGGAGGTAGCAGTTCAGCGGTTTTTTATTGATGGATGGAAAAAACGGCAATGCAAATAGCAATCTGGAGGACCCGTAAACCAGGGTCAATAACCAGATGAAATGGACCAAGGACAGCTGGGTGAAAGGTTTCTTTTGAGATGTCCATCAACAAGAAATTTATTCTCAAGTGTACCATCACGTAGGCAACAATAAATCTCCGCTTTAAACAAAATTTCGTTGTTGTTTTAATTTTTCTTGGCATAGTGCACTGTGGGTCACTACTAGTTTGGTCTAGAATTTTAATTAGAACTGACACCTTGTGCTTAGTTATTTTGCTAATGTCCTTACGGCACATGTTGTAATTCGATGCATATTATATTAGTTTGTTCCACTTGACTTGTCTTCAGTGTTACCAATCACTTTGATCTACCTATGTATATGAAATTGTCATAATGTTCTCTTAAATTCTCTTAAGCTCACAATGTTACTCTAATCTCTATCGTCTAATCGTCTAAATTACACCAACATCAATGTATTGTTTATGCATGTATGGCGAGAGTGCTTTGGTGCATCGACCAATTGAACTGGCTTGTTCTCGGTCACTTGGATATCGACCACAGCAGACACCACAACTCCAACCACAAGCTAAGTACCAGCTAATTAGAATAAAACTGAATTTATTCATCCAATTCTTTTGTTGCGTACAATTTATTCATCCAATTCTTTTGTTGCGTACAATTTCCTCTCGTTGCTCGTTTCAAACCATATCAATGATGATGCATATACAGGAAAAGGGTGACAAGAAGTGCACATAAGAAAGCGCCGCAGCGAGGGAAGAGTATCGAGTCCGGAGAAGGGAAGAGAAGGAAATTCTGGCCAGAAAGAAGAGGGCCTACGCAGTGGCAAGAAGGGATCTTACGTCCTGTCAATGAAGAACCAGTTCAACCACCAAGTATAGAGGAAGTTGCCTTAGATATACAAACGTTTAAGAACAACAAGGCCGCAGGCTCTGATGCGATCCTATGTCTTGCAAGACCTATCGAGGCTTTATGTCGCATTTGTGACTCATGAGACAATCCGTCAACTGAAGTCATTGGAGATGTTAGTGGAACACTAGGATATGATTTTCGTACTCGGACTACACGAAAGATTGGATCAGGAGACAAGGAGGCAATGGGAGTTGCAGAGAACATTGGAGACACCGAAAGTAGGAGAAATTTTAAATTTTCTAGACAAACAAGCGGGAGCTTTGGAGAGTTCCAGACTGGTATGGAGAAATGTGCCAACAACTGCGGGAGCAGGGAGAAAGGAGTCAGAGTTAAATAAATTTAAGTAAAAAAAGGTACGAAATTTAAAGGAAAATAAAAACTTGGAACACTGGTTTAGAGAACGATAGTAAGTTTCATTATCCTTTTTCGGAAATTAGTTTCGACAGTCATGGTAGGTTATAGGGGTATAAGTTTGGACCTATTAGGGGTTTCTTAGATACGGGGTCTCAGGTAAATATGATGACTGATGAGTTATAAACTGATACAGCAGTACAAACTTTCAGTTTTGTCCGCTACTAGGTAGGCGGTGGGCATCGACGGAGAGCTTTTTAAAATAATTCAACAAATAAAGGTATATAATGGCCATGGTATGGGAGACAGGTACAGGAGTATATGGAGGAAATGATTTGGGTTTTACCAAAGGAAAATAATTGGAGTCCAACAGTGCCATCATCGGCTTTAGATCCTAGTGTAATACATAAACCAACTGGAATACCCTGGGTGGACCCAGACTATCCAAATTCAACTTACACACTTTTTGGAGTAGGTTTATTTGCTAAAATTGTCTGATCAGTTATTCAAAGATATATGAGCGGAGTAGCGTTATTATAAACGCTTTTAGGAGACATTTTTTTCGGAACACAAAATGAAGAGATGGAAGGGTTGACGGGAATCAATTGCATCTATTCTATATAAGAAGGAGGAGCAATTATATAACTTATTACAGCGACTTTGGCCACAAGATCAGGTCAGTTTATGCCATAGGTTTAGGGAGAAACAAATGTTGAAAAACATTTTATGGGGACATATAGACAGGATGAATCAGGAAGGTTCGTAGTAAAAGTTCAGTTAAAGGAGAATATTAAAGAACTAATAAGTTCAAAGGAGATAGCGTTAAGTCGTTTATTGTAATTAGAGAGGCGTCTTGCGAATGAGCAGGAGAAGAGGAGAATTTATGTGGAGAAAATGAGGGAACAAAAATAGGAGAAAAAAGGGAAAAACCAAAAATAGGAGAAATGGTATAATATACATACCACGCCATCAGTTGGAAAACAGACAAAGGTTTGTCGCTCAATAACATTTAAATACTTGGTTGCAAAAGGATTTGCATGAAACCATAATGCGTTTTCGGAGACATAAAATAGGGAATATTCGCAAAATGATCAATTAGGTCAGTATAGATAGGGAGCAGTGGAATTTTCAAAGGATATTTTGGAGGGAGAATTCAAATCAAAGATTGCAGGAGTATTGGCTAACAGTAGTCACATTTGGATTAACAACATCACCGTTCGTTGCGGTGCGTTCAGTAATTGAAGCTGCCAGGAAGGCAAAAGGAAAAGTTTCCAATTGGAGTTAAAGCGATAGAAGAGGACTTCACGGATGATTGCGCAGTAGTTGACTCAGAAAAAATAGTAATTAAATAAGGAAACGAATGGAACTGATTTCGAAATACGAAAATGGAAGTCAAACAGCCGGGCGGTTGTAAGGGCTATGGATTCGGAGTTGGAGAAAACACTGTTGTTTTCGGTGGGGAAGGCACAACCATATTAGGACCTAAATGGTTGATAAAGGAAAACAAGTTACTTTTGTAGTAATAACATTACATTCAATGGAGTCATAATAGAGGAGAATTTGGAATCATGTAGCGCAACTATATTATAAAAATGGATACAGTAGGTATTGGGGCGGTTGAGACTGGGAATTCTGTGCTAGAGCGAGAGGGAAGATATTAGAGCGATAGGGAAGATATGGCCTTGGAGTGAGTGTGGTTGCTTTGGCTGAAGTATGTTATCTACATTGTTGTGTGTTTGAGGTGCCGGCCGGCCGCCGCTGGTGGTTGATAGTTTTTGTTATTGTTATCAGTTTTATGTGTTTTGAGAGTGAATTGCTTTGAGATGAGGTAATTATTGGTGTTCGTGTTATGTTTTGATGTTGGAGTTATGGGGGGCGGTTGTTATGTTGTGAGTTGATCTTTGTATGGTTGGTGCCGCGACGGTTGTCGTAGTTGTGAGTTGTGCGGTATGTTATTGTTAGCAGTAGGTGGTGGTGTTGTTGTTGTTTGTGGCAGTGGATGGGTTAGCAGGTGTCGTTGCCGTGGTCATGGGTGTTGGTAGCGTTATCGTGGCTGTTGATTTGGATGGTGGTTCGTAGCCATGGTCGTTGTGTATGTTAATTAGATGTGGTTTTGATATGGTTTATTTGATCGAAGGGAAATGGTCTTTTTATCATATTTAATGTATAAGTAGGAATATTAAGATGGGATTGTTATAATTGGTAATCTTATTCATTGTATAAAAGAAGATAAGTAAATGAGGAGAGGTCATACATTAATAGTAATGTTGTATGAGAATAGAACACGGGAAGTTCATGTGAAAATATCAGGCGATAGTTCAGTTCATCGATCAAAGAGACATTTTAAGGAGCACTTAGTAAGGTTCAGATTGACAACGAAACCAATAAGAAGGGGTCTTCAGATATTATTGAATATACTTGCAAAAGCGAAATGTTTTGGTGCGAATCATAGAGAGAGAGAGAGAGAGAGAGAGAGAAGGTGATAATCTATGTAGTTGTGAAGTAGGATGGACGTTTAATTTTTCGCTTAAGAAATGGAGAATCAAAATCTTCTTTAGCTAATTTTAAAATAAAACTTCACAGATTTCAAAGAAGTTTTTTATAGACATTTTAAACTGCAGTTCGATGACAACAAGGAATTAGCTATTCGCTGCACATATGATAGCAATTATAAGCTACGATCTTTGGGTATTTCATGCTTCGAGTATCGAGAATATGAACAGAAAAATATTTTAAGTAATGGTGAAATCGAGTTCTTTACAAATCAGGAATTGAGGCATGAGCCCAACGTGGAACTAATGAATCTCAAATCGATTCAGGAATTGAGGCATGAGCCCAACGTGGAACTAATGAATCTCAAATCGATGAAACAAGCATATAGAATGACCATTTCATAAAATTGTTATTAATTTTTAGTAAAATAAAAAAAAATAGAACCATTAAATTAATTGTTTTTTATTAATCCATGAATTGAACTATAAAAGTGGTGAAACATATAACAAGACTATCAATACCTCACCATTAGTGTCCGACAGAACAACAACAAGACGACTTACCAAAGCAAATAAACAATATCTACAATCAATAGGATACAAATTAAAAAAACTTCCTGTATGAAACAGCCCTGTAAACAGCCCGAAACAGCCCGAAACAGCCCTGTAACAGCTCTGTAAACAGCCCCGGAACAGCCCGAAACAGCCCTGTAACAGCTCTGTAAACAGCCCCGGAACAGCCCGAAACAGCCCTGTAAACAGCCCTGTATGAAACAGCCCTGTAAACAGCCCTGTATGAAATAAAACTGCCCTGTATGAATCCTGTTTCATATGCAATAATGAATATCGATGAAAGTTTACTCAAAGACCTCAAAAAAACTAAAAAATCCCTGAAGAGAAAATATATGTCCCTCAAAACTGGAAGAATTGCAAAGGAAACCGAATTTGAAAATATTTTTAAACCAATAGTTGAACCTTTAAAGGAGATTGTGAAAAATGCCAAAACAAACAAAACAAACAAAACTCAAAGTATTGAAAACATAATGAAACCATTGAAACGAAGAAAGTTAGAGTTTAAATCAGATATAGAAAAGGAGTCACCATTACCCTACTCAAGTCTGGCTGAAGAAGAAGAAGAAGAAGAAGAATACGAAGAAACAGAAGCAGAAGAAGAAGAAGAAGAAGAACCAGAAGCAGAGGAAGATGATTCATTTAGAACACCCACTAATTCACAAGTTTATAATCAAAGCACACCAGTCAACCTCCCATCGCCATCAGATTTGAATCGTGATAAAGCCTATGGTCCATATTTCGATGCGGGAACAAACTCTACGAAGTTGGGAAGATCAAAATTCCAAATTAATGCTCAAAAAGATTTTGTAATTGATGATGAAATATTTCCTGCAACAAGTGGACTATATGAACTAGTATTTAGGAAAAATCCTAGAAAGTCTAAATATAGTAAATATGATTTAAAACAATATCGTCAAATACTACAAAAATCTAGAGCACATATGAAGAACTATGACACTAATCCTCAAGTAAAGGGCAATCGTGGCCGAAAGTATATGACAATTATTAAACCTTTAATTAAAGATATGAATGAAGAAGAAGAATCACACCAAAAAATTGGTAAATCATATGATATGGTATATTCTGAGGACCCCATCGATTATGTACATTGGATTGATCCTAATGAACTTGTTGATAGACTTAGACTTTTAGTTGCATCGCAAACTGCTGGCAATAATAATCATCAGAATGAAATAAACTCAATTGCGGAAGAGCTGCGTGAATCCAATATCATATATTAAACACAGTTTGACAACAAAGCTGATATTATTAGCAAAATAAGAATTTGATGTTGCTTTATCAACGATTGGCCAAATAAAATATTTAATAAAATAAGCTATGATAGAAATAGCTACGCACAGATTAGTTCCGAACAGAGCACTTCATACAGGGCGGCTTCATAATTTTATATAGGAAATACGTTTTCTGCACAACGTTCACCATCATCATTTCTTCCTCTATCCTTGATAATAATTTTTTACTGGGAAGTATATATGATGAGGCACTGAAGCTACAAATCATCGAAAAGTTGATGCAGGGATAGCAGCTATGACCGTTGGATCCACTTGAACTTATACTATCAGTTTTTGACTAGTGGTGTCAAAACAATTGCTACATTTTTTAGCAGTTTTGCCATATGTCGGCGTACCGCTGTGTAATCGGAGATGGGTTACGTTGTGCTATCGGGCTGTATTAAACCGCCCTGTATGAAATAAAACTGCCCTGTTATTAAACACATCTGAAAGACGTCCCGTTGATATAAATAAAAACAATGCCAAAGAATTACTATCAAGAGTTTATAAACGAATAAAAATTGCTGAGAAGGGAAAATACGAAGTTGGCAATAGCGTTCGAATAAGCAAGTTTAAACATGCTTTCGAAAAAGGATACACACCAAATTGGACAACTGAAATATTCAAAATAAGAAAAGTTCAGATAACAAACCCTATTACATATCTAGTTGAAGATTTTCAAGGTCAGCCTATTAGAGGGAGTTTCTATGCACACGAATTACAAAAGACGAATTTTCCCAACATATTTCTCGTGGAAAAGATTCTTGCAACAAAAGGCGAAAAAGTATATGTCAAATGGTTGGGTTTCCCATCCACTAAAAATTCATGGATTAATAAAAAACAATTAATTTAATGGTTCTATTTTTTTTTATTTTACTAAAAATTAATAACAATTTTATGAAATGGTCATTCTATATGCTTGTTTCATCGATTTGAGATTCATTAGTTCCACGTTGGGCTCATGCCTAAATTCCTGAATCGATTTGAGATTCATTAGTTCCACGTTGGGCTCATGCCTCAATTCCTGATTTGTAAAGAACTCGATTTCACCATTACTTAAAATATTTTTCTGTTCATATTCTCGATACTCGAAGCATGAAATACCCAAAGATCGTAGCTTATAATTGCTATCATATGTGCAGCGAATAGCTAATTCCTTGTTGTCATCGAACTGCAGTTTAAAATGTCTATAAAAAACTTCTTTGAAATCTGTGAAGTTTTATTTTAAAATTAGCTAAAGAAGATTTTGATTCTCCATTTCTTAAGCGAAAAATTAAACGTCCATCCTACTTCACAACTACATAGATTATCACCTTCTCTCTCTCTCTCTCTCTCTCTCTATGATTCGCACCAAAACATTTCGCTTTTGCAAGTATATTCAATAATATCTGAAGACCCCTTCTTATTGGTTTCGTTGTCAATCTGAACCTTACTAAGTGCTCCTTAAAATGTCTCTTTGATCGATGAACTGAACTATCGCCTGATATTTTCACATGAACTTCCCGTGTTCTATTCTCATACAACATTACTATTAATGTATGACCTCTCCTCATTTACTTATCTTCTTTTATACAATGAATAAGATTACCAATTATAACAATCCCATCTTAATATTCCTACTTATACATTAAATATGATAAAAAGACCATTTCCCTTCGATCAAATAAACCATATCAAAACCACATCTAATTAACATACACAACGACCATGGCTACGAACCACCATCCAAATCAACAGCCACGATAACGCTACCAACACCCATGACCACGGCAACGACACCTGCTAACCCATCCACTGCCACAAACAACAACAACACCACCACCTACTGCTAACAATAACATACCGCACAACTCACAACTACGACAACCGTCGCGGCACCAACCATACAAAGATCAACTCACAACATAACAACCGCCCCCCATAACTCCAACATCAAAACATAACACGAACACCAATAATTACCTCATCTCAAAGCAATTCACTCTCAAAACACATAAAACTGATAACAATAACAAAAACTATCAACCACCAGCGGCGGCCGGCCGGCACCTCAAACACACAACAATGTAGATAACATACTTCAGCCAAAGCAACCACACTCACTCCAAGGCCATATCTTCCCTATCGCTCTAATATCTTCCCTCTCGCTCTAGCACAGAATTCCCAGTCTCAACCGCCCCAATACCTACTGGATACATATCTCTGGTAACAATTATCGGAAAAATATTAATTCAGGAGCCATGGAAACAAAGAATAGATTGGGATTGATTGGCCGCCAGTTGAATTAGAAAACATATAGTTGGAATTTTAGAATTCTATTATTTATTTAGAAAAATCGATTCGATAGGTGGTTCTCCCCCATTCGGGGGAATGGGATGGTAAACTAGTAAACTTCTGACATCAAAAAATAGAGTAGCACCATTCAAGATGGTCACCATTCTACGGTTGGAGTTATCAGCAGCAGAGTTGTTGTCGGAAATGATAAAAGGAGTTATGGAGTTAATGGAATGGCCGACTGCGGAGTATGTGCATGGATTGATTTCAGTCCAACATGTTCGTGGATAAAAAATGAGACAAGGGACTTAGAACATATGTTGCAAATATAGTTGCATCGATCCAAACAAATACAGATGTTAGATGCTGGTGTCATATTGATGGCAAGGAGAACCCAGCTGATTTACTTACAAGGGGAGTTTTGTCAAAAGATTTGTGAACAATCAAATGGCCGAAAAGCTTTTCAAGGAGATCACATGCACATAAGGTTTGGAGGAACTAAGTCAAATGTATCAATACTGGAGTAAACAAATAAGCTAGAAAAAACAGTTAACATTCTTAGCAGTGCCGGAAGGTATATAGGAAATTGGATTAAGTGGAGAAAAGAACTAAAACAGAAACCGAAAGATATAAAACGGAGATCTAGGACAAAACTGGTTTAAAGGGAAGTTTTACCACCACTCTAAAGGAGAAAGCGTCAGCTATGGATTATCTGATACAGATAAATCAACAGGAGAATTATAACAAGGATATAACAGCATTGAGTGCTGGGAAGCATTTACCGGAGAGGAGTTGGATAGGAAGTTTGAACCCAATTTTGGATGTTAGTGGGATACTCAGGAGATCGGAGATCGATTATGAGATGAATGATCCACGAATCATTGCAAATGAATCAAGGTTAGTGGAACTGTTAATGGATTATGCTCATAAGGAGACGGAACATGGAAGGATCCACGTTATGATGCAATTTATTAGGCAAAGTTACTGGATACCAGAACTTAGGAGTGGATTACGGAGTCACATTCATAAATGTGTTGTGTGTGTGCATTTAAATGCGCGAATGGAGGGACAGCTGATGGCGGAATTACCATCAGAGAGCGTCCGGGTTGGGAAACCATTCTTAGCCACGGGAGTGGATCATTCTGGCCCTTTTGAATTGAAAGTGGTCAGTGGAGTAGGAGTAGGGCAGTATGTATTGAAATCGTGGGAAATTTATCGTCAATAGCTTTCATAGCATGTTATGAGAGGTTTATTGCAATAAGAGGGACATTTGAGCAAATATTTAGCAACAACGGAACAGCTTCCGTTGGAGCATCCAAATTAAATAAAGCTTTGAAAGTATTTTCAGATTAAGGAGTATTGGAGAATCTTCATCAAAAAGGTACTGACTCTGGCACTGGCTTATGATACCAGCAGCACCAAATCAAGGAGGGACTTATATGCGCTGTCAAATCGAATCAATTTCATTTGAATCGCATGGTTGGGCAAAGGATATTGCATTAAGAGGAGTTCGGAACTTTATTCACTTTGAGTGAAAGGCGCTAACGCCGGGACATTTTCTGGTGGGTGAACCATTAATTTTACATCTTCATTTAGATTAGCGTAAAGTACCGCAAGAAAAACAACTCCCAGGGCAAATTCGTCCACCGCCTCCAATAAACGTCGTTATGGTAACGGAGTATAATAACTTACACAGCCTCCTTAAAGGAACGATAGCATCGGAATTTAAGGAAACATCTTTGAGGAATAATGCGTGGAAAATTAACGTCGTTAACCACGAAGACTACCGGGCAGTGTCCCAAAAGTTAAACACCGAGAAGATCCAGTGGTATACTTTTGAAATAAAGTCAGAAAGGCCACATCGTGTTGTAGCGAGGGGACTCCACCCCTCATGCACCAAAGAAGAGGTTATAAATGACCTCCGTTCCAAAAGGTTTAAAATTCTTGATGCCGTAAATATCATCAAGAAAGAGAAGCAAAAAACGGAAGAAGATAAGGTTATCCTGGTAAGGCGTGGACTTCCGCTCTTTATGCTTACCTTCGATAGGTCTGATAATATCGAACATATCTACCGAATTAAAACTATAGTTAATATTGTGGTAAAAATCGAGCTCATGCGCAGAAATTTGAAAACAATTCCAAAGTGCAAACTTTGCCAAGAATTCAATCATATGCAAACGTATTGCAAAAAAGAGCCTCGATGTGTAAAATGCGCCGGAAGTCATTTCTCCCAAGACTGTGGAGCAAATAAACAATCCTCCGCTACCTGTGCTAATTGTAAGGGAAATCATAGAGGTTGTGAAGTAGCTAAGGAGTTGCAAAAACGGAGAGATGTGCTCCTCAAAACGCAAAAAAAAAAAAACCGCTTACCAAGACAAAGCGTAGGACCGGCCAGGAGGTTGTAGGCAATATAAAACCTCCGGTTCAAAAGCGTAACATTGTCAGAGAAAGAGAGACAACAGAAAGATAGACAATAGAAAGGCCCACGACCTCTGTTGTCAAAAGAAATGCTACTGAAAAGTTACCATCAGGAAAGCCATCGAATAGTGGCCCTCGGACAGCCAGAGTTCAGACCTACGCTCAGGCTGCGGCATTCGAAGGAGCAAAAAACGTTGAAACTTCGCCGGACCCTGTTTCTCATGTTTTCTCAGTTATTCTCCATTCCAAATAAAAAAAAATTATTCTCGATCGCTAGGTTAATTCACGAAAAACGCATGCTTCAAAAATAACATGAATGAAAAACCAATGTTAAAAATATGCACTTGGAATGCAAACGGGCTTTTACAAAAACTCGGCGAAGTGGAAATATTCATACGCGAGAAAGATATTGACATTTGCTTGATTTCTGAAACTCACGTGAAAAAGGGATCGAATTTAAAAATAAAAGGATATAATGATTTCCACGCTTGTCACCCATCGCGGAACGCCAGAGGTGGATCATCATTGCTTATTAAAGACTGCATTGAACAATACGAAGACCTGAAGATAGAGCTTGCAACTATGCAACTGTGCACGATTCGAGTTAAAAATAGTCAGCGTACTCTTAGAATTTCATATATCTACTGTCCACCGCGTTCCGCGCTTGAAAAAAGTGATTATACCAACCTGCTTAAATCGCTCAATGCAAATTTCATTATTGGCGGCAAAAGCAAAAAGCAGTCAAGAAAAAGCAAATACTTTTGCAGAGTACCTTGAGAACGTCTTCAAACCTTATGAAGATAAAGATTATCAAGGAAACGAAGAAACGTGCGAAGAAGACAGACCTATTCGGCCGGTAACAGCTAAAGAACTTGCCAAAGAAATCAAAGAAGGCACAAACATAAAAAAAGAACCATTGTTCGATTTAATCACAGGGGAAATTTCAAAACAATTTCCTCGAAAAGGTTTAAAAAAACTAGCGCAGATTATAAATGCTGCATTTAAATTAAGATATGTGCCAAGCATGTGGAAGGTCGCGGAGGTAATAATGATACCAAAACCAGGTAAACCACCTAGCGAAGTAGCCTCATATCGATACTACCAATGTTGTCCAAGCTATTCGAAAAAATGCTGGCAAAACGTCTGCAAAAAATTATTGATGAAAAATCGCTACTTCCAAATCATCAATTTGGGTTTAGAAACAAGCACTCTACAATTGATCAGGTGCATAGAGTCACAGATAAAATCGAAAAAGCATTTGAAGAGAAAAATGTGTGCTCTACAGTAATTCTTGATATAGCACAAGCTTTCGATAAAGTCTGGCACAAAGGACTGATACACAAACTACAAAAGCAACTGCCGAAGCAGTATTCGACTATTCTGGAGTCTTATATATAAGATCGATTCTTCAGAATTAAGCAAGATACAGAGTGTTCAACATTAAGAGAGATTAAAGCTGGTGTACCGCAAGGCAGTGTGCTAGGTCCAGTCTTATACCTACTCTTCACTAGCGATTTGCCTGAAAGTGTAGAAACCACCATAGTTACGTTTGCAGATGACACAGACGTCCTTGCGGTGGGAACAACTGTCGAAATAGCAACAAAAAAGCTTCAGACGGCAATAAACAATATTTCAGAATGGACTAAGAAATGGCAGATTAGATTAAATGACCTTAAGTCAGTCCATATTAATTTTACGTATAAAAACGTACCACACATTCCAGTCTACATTAACAACAATGTAGTAGAATTTTCTAACACAGCTAAATATCTAGGCATGACTCTAGACGCTAAACTGCGTTGGAAAGCGCACGTTAAGAAAAAAAAAGATGAGTTGAACATGCGATACAGTAAATTGTATTGGCTTATTGGGAGATACTCATCCCTGTCCAACTACAATAAGTTATTGCTATACAAGCAAGTTCTAAAACCAGTATGGACCTACGGGCTCCAATGGTGGGCATGCACATGCCAAACAAACTTGCAAAAAATTCAGGTTTTCCAAAATAAAGTACTAAGGAACATAGTTAATGCACCTTGGTACATACGCAACGCCGATCTGCATAGGGATCTAAATGTTGAAATGGTTGAAGATGAGGTTAAGAAGGTTGCTCGGAGGCATAGAAATCGGCTTCTCAACCACGTAAACACAGAACTTTTAAATAATGACAATGTAATCAGGAGATTGAGACGGATAAAACCTCTTGTTCTGTAAGATTTAGCTAGGGCTAAGAAATTAGGTATTAATTTGAAACAAAACAAGTTTAAAAATCCGACAAACGGCGGATTTATCTCTTTAAATTCATTAAACTATTCAACATATAATTTGCTGATTAGTCGTACGACTAGGTGCAATCTTTTTTCGGGATGGCTTATGCCAGTCCCCCGGGAGTTTTTTTAGATGAGTTAAAGTCCATAACTATTGCAGAAGCATCCCTCGCGTATAGCTCTGCAATGTCTTTCGATGATTTTTTACTTCCAGCGAATACCCAACACAAAAAAAAAAAAATTATTGGCGGCGATTTTAGTGCGAAGCACACGTTCTGGGGCTCCAGATACATCTCGCGAAAAGGTAGAATGCTCTTTGGGGCAGGTATGGAATGCAGTTGCGATTTCCTCTCGACGGGCAAACCGACCTACTGGCCAACTGATACTTCAAAACTACCTGACCTGATAGATTTTTTTGTTGTGAAAGGAATACCTAACAACCACATTAAAGTTGAAGAGAGCTTTGATCTATCATCTGACCATTCACCGGTTATTTTAACATTGAGTGTAAAACTAGCCAATAACCTAGAGCCAGCGAGATTAACTGGTAGAAAAACGAACTGGGAAGGCTTTAGGAACGAAATAGAAGAGAATGTTGAACTGAGTGTTCCACTTACGACACCCTATGAACTTGAGGTTGAAGTTGATCGCTTCGTCGAGATCGTACAGCTCGCCTTCTGGAATAATACGCCTAATCCAAGGAAAACGCCGGCCAAATACGGGCTACGATATCCTCCCGAAATAAAAGAATTGGTCAACGAGAAAAGGAAGGCGCGTAAGAAATGGCAACAGAGTCGCGCTCCGCAACATAAAGCACATTTGAATTATTTGTGCAATTTGTTGAAGACAGTTATTAAGGATTTTAAAAATCCTGTGATAGGTTCTTACCTTGAAAGCTTAACAGCGAAAAAAGATTCCAATTATTCACTTTGGAAAGCTGTAAAAGGCACCAAAAGGCACTAAAATCCCCGCGCCGCCAATTAGAACAAATCGAAATGAATGGGCAAGGGAAGATAAGGAAAAAGCGGACGTTTTTGCCGCTCATCTAGAAGAAAGTTTTAAACCGTACGATGGCCAAGCGATCCACGACAATACTAATAGGGCGGAATCACAATCTCACAATACAAAACTCACTAGTGCAACGCTATGTGAACTAAAAGTGAAATCGAATCCCTAAAACCTAAGAAAGCTCCTGGTTATGATTTGATCACCGGAGAAGTTCTGAAAGTTCTACCAAGGAAAGCATTAATTAAGCTTCTTCATATTATAAATGCCGCGCTCAGACTAAAACACGTGCCGAGTCAATGGAAAGTCGCGGAGTTCATAATGGTTTTAAAACCAGGAAAACCGCCAAATGAAGTAAAATCGTATAGACCGATTTCCCTTCTTCCAGTTATTTCCAAAGTCTTCGAGAGAATATAGCTTAGGCGCCTACAACCGGTTATTGAAGACAATAATTTTATCCCTGACCACCAGTTTGGGTTCAGAACCAAGCATTCGACGATTGACCAAATACATAGAACTACTGACGTAATCGAGAAAGCATTTGAAGAAAAAGAGATTTGCTCAAGCGTATTCCTTGACGTCTCACAAGCCTTTGATAAGGTGTGGCACGGCGGCTTGAAATTTAAATTACGATAAGTTCTCCCCGCAAGCCTATATGATATTCTAGAATCATATCTCGGGAATAGACTCTTCCGTTTTAGAAATGGAAACGAATACTCGGAGTTAAAAGAAATTTCGGCCGAGGTACCGCAAGGAAGCGTCCTTGGTCCGCTTCTCTATTTGTTATATACACGCGATATTCCAAGGGAAGATGACACTACCCTTGCTACGTTCGCCGACGACACAGCTATCCTAGCAGTAGGTAATACAATCGAAGAAACGACTACAAAACTGCAAACCGCAGTGAATAAGATAAATGAATGGACAAGGAACTGGCGGATCGCCTTAAATGAAACTAAATCTGTACATGTGAATTTCACGTATAAGAAAACCAATGACTTGCCAATTTTCCTAAATATGGCCCGAATACCCTTTGCAAACGAGGCCAAATATCTGGGAATGACACTTGACGCAAAGCTAAAATGGAGTTCGCACGTGAAAATGAAACGTAAAGAACTCGATATCAAATATAGAGAAATGTACTGGTTACTCGGAAAACATTCCCAGCTCAGTACTGAGAACAAACTGCTTATATACAAGCAAGTGCTACAGCCGGTGTGGACCTACGGTATACAACTTTGGGGTTGTACCAAGAAAACAAATGTCAATATTCTACAAACTTTTCAAAATAAAGTTCTTAGAGAAATTGTACAAGCACCATGGTATATTAGAAACGACGATATCCATAGGGATCTCGGAATTCCAACAATCGAAGCTGAAACTAGAAGCTTCGCGAGAAAGCATAGAAACCGACTAATCGGACATATAAACAATACAGTCCGACAAATCTTGGACGAGAGCAATTTATTGCGCCGACTACAACGAACGAAACCGTTCGACTTGGCAAGATAAGATTAACCGCGTTTAATTTGCGGAACATGCAGGATCTTTCATTGGAAAGTAACCTGTCAAAAGTTTTTATTTAATGATAGAAAAATTGCTTGATAAGTTATATCTTAGTTGCAGTATCTAACAATCTTTAGAAGGGTGGTGTTTTTAGTCAGTAAAAATCTGACACTACTATGAGAACGCGCTTGCTATTCTCATAGTGTCTTTGGAAGATTTTCACCTACCCTCGGATAAAAAAAAAATTAGATTATAAGAAAGACCGGAGAAGGAGGGAGCTAAACAATTCAAGAATACAGCAGATGGTCAACCATTTGTGGCAGTCAGAATATTCGACTTCTCTACAGGATTCGACAAAATGGAGAAAGGAGAAGGAGAGCCTGAAAGTCGGACAGTCGGTGGTCCTCAGGAGAGAGAACTTTCCACCAAAAATTTTAGCGATGGGCATAGGATATGCGAACTTGTACGAAGTCGAGATGGGCTTGTCAGCAACGTCATCGTGCAGACTGCAACCAACCAATTGAAGCGGCATTTGCAGACTCGTAGTAATTAAAAACACTGTTTTTAGCCGGGACTGTTACGTATTTTTTTTTTTTTTTTCCGAGGGTAGGTGAAAATCTTCCAAAGACACTATGAGAATAGCAAGCGCGTTCTCATAGTAGTGTCAGATTTTTACTGACTAAAAACACCACCCTTCTAAAGAGAAGCGGACCAAAGACACTTCCTTGCGGTACCCCGGCCGAAATTTCTTTTAGCTCCGAGTATTCGTTTCCATTTCTAACACGGAAGAGCCTACTCCCGAGATATGATTCTATAATATCATATAGGCTTGCGGGGAGAACTTGTCGTAATTTAAATTTCAAGCCGTCGTGCAACACCTTATCAAAGGCTTGTGAGACGTCAAGGAATACGCTCTCGATTACGTCAGTAGTTCTATGTACTTGGTCAATCGTCGAATGCTTGGTTCTGAACCCAAACTGGTGGTCAGGGATTAGATTATTGTCTTCAATAACCGGTTGTAGGCGCCTAAGCAATATTCTCTCGAATACTTTGGAAATTACTGGAAGAAGGGAAATCGGTCTATACGATTTTACTTCATTTGGCGGTTTTCCTGGTTTTAAAACCATTATGACCTCCGCGACTTTCCATTGACTCGGCACGTGTTTTAGTCTGAGCGCAGCATTTATAATATGAAGGAGCTTAATTAATGCTTTCCTTGGAAGAGCTTTGAGAACTTCTCCGGTGATCAAATCATAACCAGGAGCTTTCTTAGGTTTTAGGGATTCGATTTCACGTTTTAGTTCCCTTAGCGTTGCACTTGTGAGTGTTGATTCGTCAGGTTGTAATTCCGTCCTATTAGTATTGTCGTAGATCGCTTGGCCATCGTACGGTTTAAAGGTTTCTTCTAGATAAGCGGCAAAAACGTCCGCTTTTTCCTTATCTTCCTTTGCCCAATCATTTCGATTTATTCTAATTGGCGGCGCGGGGATTGTGGGCCTTTTGGTGCCTTTTACAGCTTTCCAAAGTGAATAATTGGAATCTTTTTTCGCTGTTAAACTTTCAAGGTAAAAACCTATAGCACGATTTTTAAAATCCTTAATAACTGTCTTCAACAAATTGCACAAATAATTCAAATGTGCTTTATGTTGCGGAGCTCGACTCTGTTGCCATTTCTTACGCGCCTTCCTTTTTTCGTTGACCAATTCTTTTATTTCGGGAGGATATCGTAGCCCGTATTTGGCCGGCGTTTTCCTTTGATTAGGCGTATTATTCCAGGAGGCGATCTGTACGATCTCGATGAAGCGATCAACTTCAACCTCAAGTTCATAGGGTGTCGTAAGTGGAACACTCAGTTCAACATTCTCTTCTATTTCGTTCCTAAAGCCTTCCCCGTTAGTTTTTCTACCAGTTAATCTCGCTGGCTCTAGGTTATTGACTAGTTTTACACTCAATGTTAATATAACCGGTGAGTGGTCATGGTCAGATGATAGATCAAAGCTCTCTTCAACTTTAATGTGGTTGGTAGGTTTTTTTTTTTTTTTTTTTTTATAATAAACACGCGCTAAAGAGGTTGTGACTACTCTTATGGTGTAGTTCGAAGTACACAGCGCGGGCGTTAAGGAAATTGGGATAGAGAAGATAGGAGATTCCGATGCACATTGGTTTTAAATGTCTGTAAATTGTACCGAGGGGGAAAGACCGAGCTGGGCAAGGCATTCCACATTCGTGTTGTACGGCTTATGAAAGAATCTCTATATTTCATAGTACGACCGAAAGTAGGCTGGAGGGTAAACTGATGGGCATTCCTGGCTTGGCGAGTATTGCGGTTGAATTGTTGAAGGGGTGGAATGCAGCTGGCAATTTCATTTGAGCACTGTTTGTAAAAATAGCGATAAAACAATGAGAGACTTGTTACATTTCTGCGATGTTCGAGCGAATTTATAGAATTCGCTATATTTATGTCTCCAATGAGTTTTAAGGCACGATTTTGTATCCTATCCAGGAGGTGCAGTGAGGTTTTAGGGGCACCAGACCAGATATGAGAGTTGTACTCAAGTTTGGGGCGAATGAACGCCTTGTATATGGTAGCCAGATCAGAAGGGGTAAAATATTTCTTGCACCTTTTAAGGAAACCTAGACATTTCGCAGCGTTCTTGGCGACTTCGTGTATGTGGTCATTCCAACGAAGTTTGTCATGGACACACATACCGAGAATGGAAAGTCTTTCGGTTTCGGCGATGCAAGTGCCATTCATGGATAATGGCTGAGGATTCTGGTTTCGCTTTAATGACAACAGACAGCATTGTGTTTTGGAAGCATTAAATTCCACTCTATTGGCTAAACCCCATTTTATAATGCTGTCGAGATCGGAATTTAATGAGCTTAACATACGTTGCCGTTCCAGTTCTACGGCCGAAGAGCAGGGACGTGAGTCTTGGAATGAATATGAGAAGCTGAGGGTGCTGTCATCGGCGAAGGAGTGGATTGGATTAGAAATTACAGACAGGAGATCATTTATGAAAATGAGAAAGAGAGTCGGAGACAAAACGGAGCCTTGGGGAACACCAGCATTTATATGGTGAATTTCAGACTTGAAGCCATCCAATACAACTTGAATTGAACGGCCAGAGAGGTAGTTTCTAATCCATTGAAGAAGAGACGCATCGATCCCATATGCACGCATTTTCGACAAAAGAGCTTGGTGCCAAACTCTGTCAAATGTCTTTGAAATATCAAGCGCAACAATCTTCGTTTCACCAGAGTGATGTAGAGATTGGTTCCACTTTTCGGTGAGATAAGCCATCAAATCACCAGTGGATCTGTTGCCACGAAAACCGTACTGCCGGTCATTAATGAGTTTTCGTGATTCAAGATATTTCATGAGCTGACGATTTATCAGCGTTTCCATGACCTTAGAAAGAATGGATGTAAGTGCTATGGGTCGGTAGTTGGTGGGAGAAGAAGATTCGCCTTTTTTGGGGACGGGCTGGACAAATGCTGTTTTCCACCTTCTTTCACAACGAAAAAATCTATCAGGTCAGGTAGTTTTGAGGTATCAGTTGGCCAGTAGGTCCGTTTGCCCGTCGAGAGGAAATCGCAACTGTATTCCATACTTGCCCCATAGAGCATTCTACCTTTTCGCGAGATGTATCTGGAGCCCCAGAACGTGTGCTTCGCATTAAAATCGCCGCCAATAATGAAATTTGGTTTGAGCGATTTAAGCAGGTTAGTGAAATCACTTTTTTCAAGCGCGGAACGCGGTGGACAGTAGATAGATGAAATTCTAAGAGTACGCTGACTATTTTTAACTCGAATCGTGCACAGTTGCATAGTTTCAAGCTCTATCTTCAGGTCTTCGTATTGTTCAATGCAGTCTTTAATAAGCAATGATGATCCACCTCTGGCGTTCCCCGATGGGTGACAAGCGTGGAAATCATTATATCCTTTTATTTTTAAATTCGATCCCTTTTTCACGTGAGTTTCAGAAATCAAGCATATGTCAATATCTTTCTCGCGTATGAATATTTCCACTTCGCCGAGTTTTTGTAAAAGCCCGTTTGCATTCCAAGTGCATATTTTTAACATTGGTTTTTCATTCATGTTATTTTTGAAGCACGCGTTTTCCGTGAATTATTTTCGAGCTTAACCAAGCGATCGAGAATAATTTTCTTTATTTTGCATTGTTCTTCAAGTTTCTCGAGAATAACTGAGAAAACATGAGAAACAGGGTCCGGCGAAGTTTCAACGTTTTTCGCTACTTCGAATGCCGCGGCCTGAGCGTAGGTCTGCACTCTGGCTGTCCGAGGGCCACTATTCGATGGCTTTCCTGATGGTAACTTTTCAGTAGCGTTTCTTTTGACAACAGAGGTCGAGGGCCTTTCTATTGTCTCTCTTTCTCTGACAATGCTACGCTTTTGAACCGGAGGTTTTATATTGCCTACTACCTCCTGGGCGGTCCTACGCTTTACCTTGGTAAGCGGCTTTGTTTTTTTATTTTGGCTTTTGAGTAGCCCATCTCTCCGTTTTTGCAACTCCTTAGCTACTTTACAGCCTCTATAATTTGCCGGGTGCTTTCCCTTACAGTTAGCACAGGTAGCGGAGGATTGTTTGTTTGCTCCACAGTCTTGGGAGAAATGACTTCCGGCGCATTTTACACATCGCGGCTCTTTTTTGCAATACATTTGCGTATGATTGAATTCTTCGCAACGTTTGCACTGTGGAATTGTTTTCAAATTTCTGCGCATGGGCTCGATTTTTACCACAATATTAAGTATGGTTTTAATTCGGTAGATATCTTCGATATTATCTGACCTATCGAAGGTAAGCATAAAGAGCGGAAGTCCACGCCTTACCAGGATGTCCTTATCTTCTTCCGTTTTTTGCTTCTCTTTCTTGATGATATTTACGGCATCAAGAATTTTAAACCCTTTGGAAAGGAGGTCGTTTATAACCTCTTCTTTGGTGCATGAGGGGTGGAGTCCCCTCGCTACAACACGATGTGGCCTTTCTGACTTTATTTCAAAAGTATACCACTGGATCTTCTCGGTGTTTAGCTTTTGGGACACTGCCCGGTAGTCTTTGTGGTTAACAACGTTAATTTTCCACGCATTATTCCTCAAAGATGTTACCTTAAATTCCGATGTTATCGTTCTTTTAAGGAGGCTGTGTAACTTATTATAATCCGTTACCCCAACGACGTTTATTGGAAGTGGTGGACGAATTTGCCCTCGGAGCTGTTTTTCTTGCGGTACTTTACGCGTTTGTTCTCTTAGAGGCTCGACTTCAGGCGAAGAACCGGCTCACCTTTTCTTACTAGGTCTTTTCTTAGGGACCCGATTCGTTTCGCGTGCTAGCTCTTCTTCGTCAGTGTGGTATTCCTGACTAGGCAAGCGTGGTGGAGTACATTCGCGTTCTCTCTGAGAATTAGTGTTCCTTGGAACATTATTTTCTTCTTTTAACAGTTCTTTCTCTTTCTTCAGAGTTTGATAGAGTAGATCCATTTCCTTAAGCTTGATTCGGAGTGTTTTAATTTCTTCCTGAGAGATAATATCTTTCACTGAGTCCCGTTTTTCACGCGCTGGCGCTCCCGGCGGACTTCTTTTCCCGGGGTTGTTCGATCTTGATGGAGGCGATCGAGATACCCTTGAACTTTTAATAAAAGCGTTAATGGACTGCAATAAGCGGCTCTCCCCAGAATCCGTAGAGCCGACCTCCGAAGAGGGTGGATTTTCCAGTAAAGCTGGACTGCCACACTTGCCATACGTGTGTTATTGTAAAATGGCATGTAAGAGTTTAGTTCTCGATCGGTCTCTGGCCACAACAAAAGAGCAATTTATTGCGCCGACTACAAAGAACGAAACCGTTCGACTTGTCAAGATAAGATTAACCGCGTCTAATTTTCGGAACACGCAGGACCTACCCTCGGATAAAAAAAAAAAAAAAAGTCGTACCGTGTTTCATTTTACTCGGTGTCTTTTACAAAGTTAAATACAACAACACCTTGAAAAAGCATTTCTTAAACATTCTAAGGTCTATAATATGAGATCTTCGACGAAAAAGTTTATGCCAGGACAGGAAATATTTCGTAGAAACTTTGTTCTAAGTAATGCTGCGAAGGATGTAAGCGCAAAGCTGAGTCCTAAATTTGTTAAATGTAGAATAGTTCGACCAGTAGGTAATGCTATGTATGAAGTTGAGAGTAGGAACGGTAAGAGAATTGATATATATCATGCCAAGGACCTTAAGAGTTAACGAGCCCGGCTAGGTAAGACAGAATATGAGACTCTATCTCAGGGTGGGTCGAAGCCACACGTTGAGCTAATAAAATCATACATCCAACTAGTATAGCGTCTACGCCCAATGAACAACAACAGCGATCATACACACTCAATGTGGAGCACCAGGACCAATAAAATTCGTAACTCGTAATTCGTAATTCGTGACAACTAATCAGACTCCCAGTTTCCCATGTCTTTCTCGTAGGACAAGTCTTCTCCAGAATCCATGGTTTTGTGATGATTGTCTGATTATGGCAAATCCATTTTGCTATAAATACTCAGAACCAATCTCGCACTGTACTCTTCCTCTCATGAAAACAATTCACCAACTTCAGCGCTTCGCTTAAGCGCTACGTTAAATTTCGCCCACGCAAATTTCCACGCTGAACATTGCCATTGCTGAATGTGCACGAAACACATGCTGTGTAATTTCCGTGAGGCCACGCCATCTTCTTCGATTCGATCATCTTGTCTTTTTACTTTCAACCACCAACCTCGGCAGTTTATTAATACACGAAACGTGCAGAAAAATTCCAATTAGGGGGAAAAACCTGGAAAATAAATAAATCATTGAATTGATTTATACCAGGTATGTAAAAAGTGTGACAACTAGCGGAAATTAAAATCAGTTTCGTTTGTTCTAGGGATTTCCCCACGACATTTTTTGTTCACGTGCAACTTTTGCGTCGTCACATAGATGCCATTTTATGCATCGACGTCCACGTGCAGCAATAAGGATACAAATCACCATTTTTCACCGCTTCACTGGTAACCAACCACGATTTACGTTGAGTTCCAGAGGTGCACTCCTACGTTCCGGCAGGATTACCTTCGCCGCATCGAATAGGTTTTTTTAGTGTTCTGGTGCTAGTGCGTTCGACATCGGGCCTGTGTCTGTGCCCTGGAGCGAGCACGACGTCCACGCGACCACGGCAAACCACCACCCCAAGATCGAGGCGTTCTGTCAGTCCCTGGAGACTGCAGATGCGACCGGCCATCGTTTTTTTTTTGTACCACGAAGTATCCGTGACTTACGACCTCCAACACCAGCACCCAAGGCTACGCACCTAGTGCTTGCGCACCTCGCAACAACCCTCTGGTTGGTGCTGGATTTCATCGCACTTGGGAGAGACGAGCTTTATCTTCATGAGATGAGAACATCATCCCCCCCACAACACCCCGAATTGTGCTTCAACATCGAAGGGAATAGATCCCGAATCATCAAATCAGTGCTTTAGTGATATAAGAACCATAATTTACCAACGCCATTGGCGTATCTAACAATAGATCAGTGTGGGTGCTTCGCTTTTGTATTAGGGTTTGAAAGTATCTTCCATGCAAAGCAATACTTATCGTTGCTTCTAGTACCCTTAAGGTAATTCTTTTGGAGCAATATCCTGCATTCATAAGCAGTTGATATCAATTAATTTGAATTCTTGTGTAAGCTAACCGAGTGATCTCTAAGACTAGTATAAACAGAAAAGAAAAATCATCGTTTAGGTTCATCGTTACAACGACGACCGGCTGAATGTGCGCACAATCAACGGACTTCGAAGATTCATGTTAGTACGAATCCACATTTAATTTTCGTAACATAAACATCATAAACATTACATAAAGTAGAATGTGATAAGTCCCATCAAGGGCAATTTTAGTACTTAAATATCACTCACTTAGTCTGATAGGATTTCTTAAAGTTAAAGTTAGCTATAGTAATTAATGTTAACCTAATACCCCTATTTAAGGTGGAATCTTTTATAAATAAGATATAGATCTGCTTTCGTAATACTACCGATACACAGATCGTTATTCTGAGACGATTGCCTTCCGCAATCGGCAAGCACCAAAACATGAAGTTTAATAAATACCTGATCGTTAAGTGAAGTAGCTTCGCAATAAGAATCCTTGTTAGATTATAAGATTTCCTAATTGAGTAATAAATATGCAGATAAGCATAATGTTGAAATATAATTTTGATTAGTTTGTCTATTTAATATAAGAGACTAGGGTTATTCGGCCTTACTAATAATCAATCACTAATGTCGACAACTAGTTAGATGTCAGCTTTAGTAAAAATGTACAGCTTTTGTGAAATGGTACCAATAAACAATTAGACCTCCACATTTACTAGTCCTACAACTTTCTTAGAATCTATTACATTTGTTGTCATTGCAGAATTCAATGGTCTCTTTCACAAGGAGGATTTTATTCTAAAAGAAGGAATACATAAATTGCAATTAAATTTGCCCAACACATATCTTTCCAATGCTCTTTGAGACTTATTATTAGCAAAAAACAAAACACAAAATAGGAAATGCACAAAATATCCGCACATCTGTCAAATATCATAATATGCAAATCAGTAATGCCCTATCGTTCGATCGGACACAATTTTCAGTACTTTTATGGTACGCTTTACATTGTTTTCTAATACTACCTCGCGATTTCTTTATGAGTGCATTTGTGTCGTAATAAAATCCCTTTCAAATTATTCAATAAACAAAGCACAGTTTATTTGAATGGTTTTTTATTCGTAGGCTGACGATGCAAATCAAAACTTATTAGTGGTCTAAACATCACAATTGCATCGCATCGTTATAAAGAGAATATTTTTGAAAATAGAAATAATATCTGGCTCATTCATTTCAGAATGAATAACAATCGCACGTAGTAAAAATAAATACAATTTAACCTATAAAAAATTGTATGGCTTATATTTTACTTAATTCGGGAAACTTAGAAACCGACAAAAGTTGAAATTCGAACTGAAAAATATAAAACGCATATTCTCGTACTACCTGTTTGTACTTGCACCCCCAGAAGTTAATAAACTTGTTATTTTTCATGTATTTTGCTGAGTTCTTCTGATAATTCTATTTTTATAACTATATTTTCCCCGAAGGGAACCTTTTCACGCCAACCATTGTCTCATTAGAGATCCTCATTCTCGGTAAACAAACTCCTTTTTGGTAAAACAAGATAAAACAGAAAAAAAAAAAACACAGAAGTGTATGCTTCACGTGTTTAGAAATAAAACAAAAACGCAATATTTTTCAATATTTTGAATACATTTGTACAAATTTGTGATTGTTAGACTTAAAAACCATTTGCATTGTTGTATTACAACGAATAAAATTAGAAAGCATTCACAATTTACTAAAATAAATTAATAATTGTAAACGCTCAGGCTGAACAACATCGTATTAAATTCTCTCCTATTTCGAAATTTAATACCGCGATTTTGGATGGTTGGGCAACACTTGTCTTCAAAATGACATAAGGGAGGATTTATTTAGCTAATGTCCAAGATAAACATGGCTTTCTCAACACTAACATTTAACCCTACAGTTAGCGATAGTCTGGCAACTATATTTGTTTATTGGTAAAGGGATTTTGGAAAGTGTGGAGTCTTTTCGTAAAGTGCCAGACTAAAGTTGATTATTGGTAAGGCCGATTGAAAAGGTAAGGTGAATGTGAGGTAAGTTGAGCGTCTCATATATTGAGGGGCAATATTCGAAACGAGTGTGGATATTGCATGGCTGTGAAGTCGAGTTGCTTCAGCAAGGATGAGGGACTTGCTCAGTAGTCTTATAAGACTACCAACCGACATAACACCAGTCGATAGGGATGTGTAGCGTAGAGGTTTTCCAGAATAAAGCTTGAGGATCTACTCGTTAGTGTTAGAGTAGGATAGTAGTAGGAGTTAGTACAACCCGGCACGAAAACTAATTATTTGTCTGAGAAGTGCAGCAAGAACCCCCATATCCGTCGAGCCAAGCCGTGTAACGACAAGCGTGCCGATCTAGCCACGGCCATTGGTGGTCTTATGCCCTCAATCATGGTGTTAGGTGGGAGCTCCGCTCCTTCCTTGGCCAGAGCGTCGGCCTTTTCATTACCTACAATATTACAATGCCCAGGTACCCAACATAATCTGACACGGTTCTGCGAACATAATGCCTTGAGCATTGTGCGGCAACTCCTTTCTAGTTCAGATTTAGTGGCATGTGACTCTAGTTCTTTAAGCGCAGCCTGACTATCAATGTATATGACGATATTCTTATTGGATATCGATCTCATCTCAAGTTCCTTCGCAGCTTTGAGTACGGCATGACTCTCTGTCTGGAACACACTGCATGTGTCCGGAAGTCTCAGGGCCAGATGTAAGTCCAGTTCATTGAATAATACACCAGACCCAGTGCCCTCGCATGTTTTGGAGTCGTCGGTACATATGGAGGTCTCATTTACCCTAGAAACCAAGTTCCTATACCAATCCTCTCTGACAGGGTACAACACATCATACGGTGTGTCAAAATCTAGTGTACCAACCCCTTCATCCGCTTTTTCCTGTATTTCGGAGAATGATTCCTTCAAAATAGTGCTATGTCCTATCCTAATGTTCTTAAAGAACCCAATATTAGTGAGCCGTAGCGCACTATTTCCTGCAATAGATTTTATTTGTAAGTGTAGTGGCAAAAGATGCATAAACGCTTCCAGTGCAGCAGTTGGTGTGGTACGTAAAGCACCCGTAACGGCAATGCAGGCTGTTCTTTGAACCCTGGTCAAGATATCCCGTACATACTTCTTGTTTGTGGCTTTCCATCAGACAAGAGCCCCATATGTAAATATGGGTCTTACTACCATTATGTATAGCCAATATAACATTGACGGCTTCATGCCCCATTTCGTTCCCGCTGTTCTCCTGCATATGAAGAGAGCATTATAAGCTTTGCGGACTCTTTCCTGTACGTTTCCAATTCTCCGAGAGAGAAATCATCACTCCATCAAGTCTGGGCAGGTTGAAGAGTGGTAGCTTGTATTTTGTACTAAATAGTACTAGTTCGGTTTTCTCCGGGTTGACTCGTAGTCCATACCCTTCGGTTTTTGCAGTTATGAATCGTTTGGAAAAATATAACGTGAGGGTTAACTTTCAAAAAATTATTTTTTTTTATCTGAGGTCGAGTACTTGGGACACACAATTTCCGAAAGAGGAATTGAACCTAATAGTAGGTAGATTGAGGCAATTACTAATGCCCCAGCTCCCAGAGATCTGTCCCAACTACGATCTTACCTGGGGAATACAATACAAACTCAAAACGCTGAGAGATTGTTGCTCTTCATCGACGTTGAAACGCTTTGCAAAGGAGGAAGGTTGCTTGTGATGCAGATGCAGTGCTCTTCCGAATACCTGCACTCCCTAACGAGAACCTCGAAAGTTTATTTGTAAATCTTTGTCACACTGTTGAATGTAAGCCGCCTCCAATACAAAATATTTTTCGCACTAAAAAATCTCCCATCATACTAAAATTCAACAACACCCTTGAGCGAAATGCCGTTCTCATATCAGCTGCCACCTACCGAAAGAAAAATGCAACTGAACTACGTCTCCTACATGTGGGCATTGCATCGGAAAAAAGCTGTTATCTCAACGAGAGCTTAACAAAACAGGCTCGTTTTCTCTTAAACAGTGCGCTCGGCCTCAGAAGTAAGAAACAACTTTTCTCTGTCTACACGATGCATGGACTTGTTTATGTAAAGAAATTGGCGAATGGAAAAAGCTTTCTCATCGAAAGCACTGAAGATCTGCTTGTTGCTGCTGCGTCACAATAAATCATAATTTTATTTCTTGGACCTGCTACCAACAACTCATAAAGTATAGTACGATATTAATCTTGTAATTTTGTTAATTCTTCTGTTGTTCAAAAATGATTACTAATACCATGATGTTGGGACACCCAAACAGTATGAATGAAAAATTAACGTACACTATGGCAAATATTCCTTAAAAATATTGCGATGGACATAAAGTCTGTTATTTAAATGAGGGGAGCTTAAACAATCAAAAATTTGATTATTTAAAGTACTTGTTTTCCAATTCCTGTGTTGATGTTATCTGTGTATGTGAAACATGGTTTAAGCAAGATATGGAAGACTTTTTATATTCTTCTCTGAGATATGGATTTATTCCTGTGAAATAGAAGACTTCAAAATACCAAATTACGATTTTTTTGCCAACACTAATGATTCGTATTCTGCGGGGGGTGTAGGAGTATTTGTGCGAGATTCATATGAGTGTGAGGTTGTTTCTTTTAGTTTGAACAGTGCGGATGTTATAAAAATTACCTGCAGCATTGGCAGTGAAGTTCTTAACATTGTTTGTGTATATAGAATTCAGTATATGTCCCTTCAATTGTTTCTGTATGAGCTCTCAGCTTTTCTAAGCAATGAAAAAGTGGATAACCTCATTGTTCTTGGTGACTTTAACGTGGATATCCTAAGTTCAAACACTGGAGTAGATACTTACGAATCCATAATGGCTGAGCATGGCTTAATATCATTTATCAATGAACCTACTAGACCATCTTCTAGCACTTGCATCGACCATGTATTTGGACGCTTTAAGAATTTGTCAACAAATCTGTGTGCTGGTATTAATTTTGATCTACAAATTACCGATCACTGTATGACTGGATTAATCCTCAATATCCCTAACAACAAAAAGTGTGTAATCGCCCCCTCTCCTAAAGTAACCAACATTAACTTCAGTGTTTTAAACGATAAACTGTTGCGCGAAAGCTGGAAAGAAATTTACAACTCTACTAACGCCACTCAGGCGTACGAAATATTCTCAAAAACTTTAACATATTACGTTCATAACTCTAGCTCTTCCGTAGAGTTAAGAAAATCCAAAACTAAACTTAAACCTTGGATGAACAATTCTCTTCTCAAAAAAATTAAACTCAAGCACATGTTGTTGGTGTATGTACCTCTGTAAATAACAGCTTCTATTTTGAACCAATTACAGGGTTTGAGCTATTGAAAATAATAAATTCCCTCAACAACTCGAATTCTTCTGGCAATGATGGAATTTCTAGTATTGTCCTGAAAAAAATAGCACTTAATGTTGTTGATACATTGGCTCATATTTTTAATTTAAGTATTTTCTCGGGTGAATTTCCTGATTTACTGAAATGCGCCAATGTAATACCAATTTTTAAGAAGGGTAACAGAAATGAAAAAAGTAACTTCAGGCCGATTTCTTTACTTTCCGTAATATCGAAAGTGTTTGAGAAAACAATCAAAAGCAGGGTTCTGAAATATCTTAACAAAATAAAATTTTTCAGTGAAAAGCAGTTTGGGTTCAGGGAATGCCGTTCTACGGAAGATGCGCTCTTAGATTTTTGCACAATTATTTACAAGGGACTCGATATTAAGAAATGTTGTGCCGGGTTATTTGTAGACATTACAAAAGCCTTCGATATGGTTGAACATAGCATTCTTTTGAAGAAATTGCATAATGTGGGATTTCGTGGATTCATATTAAATTGGTTTTCTTCTTATCTTAAGAATAGATTACAAAAAGTCAAAATTGGGCAAAGTTTTAGTAGTTCCAAGGTAATCAATCTAGGTGTTCCCCAAGGATCTGTTCTTGGTCCCATTTTGTTTCTGATTTATGTCAACTCACTATTTACACTCCCTTTTGCTGGTGAAGTTAAGGCTTTTGCCGATGACTTGGCTTTTGCATATAGCTCAACTAACCCCCTAAATTTAGTTGCTGCCATTAATCACGATGTCTACCTGTTAAGGCTTTGGCTCGCCGAACACAAGCTAGTAGTAAGCAACAAGACTAAGCTTATGTACTTTAGCCTCACTATGCAAGAATCCCCGGACATAGATATTATATTCCATGCTCCTAATTGTAGTAGATTTTGCTTGCTTAACTGTGCTTGCGATGTACAAAGCACCAATGGTTTTTATGATAGAAATATGGGCTGTAATGGGAATTGCTTCAAAATTGAAATAGTTGACCATTATAAATACTTAGGTGTCACTATTGACAATATTTTGAGTTGTCGCAAACACATTTCAATTTTGAAGCAATATTTATTATCGTCTCTACGCAGTAAACTCCAACAGCTGGTTGTCCTTCCAAAAAGTGCTATTAGGAAGGTTTGCAAATCCGCTAGGTTAGCCCACTCCATGGAGCTATTTAGAAAAATGAAAATTCTGCCTGTAAGGCACCTTTACTATTTTAAAGTTCTAAAAATTTTCTTCATAAGAGGTGGCTATTTTCAGAGCCCTAACTCTGAATCCTATAACCTAAGAGGCAACACAGGAACCTTAGTCTCTATTCCTTCTTTTCGTACCTCCAGATTCAGAAACTTCTATTCGATTGTTTCTTGCAAGATATTTAATGGTCTTCCCGTTAATATACGAATCATTAGAAATCTACCGGAATTTTTAAAAAAAGTAAAAGTGTGGCTTCTAAACTTTGATCACAATGATATAGATTCTTTGTTGCGCTTCGTTATTTAATGAAATTTTGTCCCTATGCTTTCGTTTTTTTCTCTATTTTTGTTTTTAATGAATTTTGAATTTAGATGAATTTCACCCCACATTGTATTTATCTGAAGTGACATTTACATCTATTTATTTAACTGAATAAAAATGTCACTAACTATTCTCATAATTTAGATAAATTGTTAGAATTGTTATAATTTGTATAAACTATCAATAAATGTATGAGAATAAAGAAAATAAAAAGAAAAAAAGAAAAAGACTTGCTCTATAAGATTCCCAACTGTGAACTTTCCCGTAACGATAGACTTAGTGATACTACGGGTGGTGGAGCTGTTTATTGTAAATCAAATATTTAATGTGATATTGTTACCAAGTCTACTAGTGGTATTAGTTGAATCACGCGACTGTAATACTAAATGTGTAGTTGGTTGTTCCTATAAAAATAATAGAAGTAGCTCCGTCCCTTGTGGCGATTTTAATGTAAATTTTCTAAAATATTTTTCTCTGGCTTTTCAACTGAAAGATTCAGTTTCTTCAGTAGGAATGCAGCTAGTAAACAGAACTTACTCTACACGTTTTGAGAAGAATAAGGTACCCAGTCTTCTTGATCTTATAATTGCTTCTTGTTCATCGCTCGTTCTCTTGTTTGACCAACTTTCATTTGATGTTTCAGACCATGATCTACTTTTTTGTTGTTATGAAATGATTTTTTCGAAAACTTCGATCCCTGATAATTTTACTTATAAAGATTTTAATTCTATTGATGCTAAAGTACTTCAAGCTGCGACTTTTTCTGCTCCCTGGGAGCAATGCAGATTAACTAGTGATCCAAATGAAAAAGTTAGACTGTTTCAATCAATACTACTAAAATTGTATGATGAATGTGTGCCTATGAAAACAGTGAAAGTTCAGAACAAAGCATGTCCTTGGTTTACTTCGGAGGTGGTCTGCTCTATCAAGACGAGGAACAAATTGTACACTAAATGGAAGCGTAGACCATCTGATGTAAATTGGTCCGCATACAAAGCGGCGCGGGATTACTCAACCACCGTCCTGCGTAGGTCAAAGAAAAACTTTTATGCTTCTAAACTGAATCCTTCCCTTCCTGCGAATAAACTTTGGAGCAACCTTAAGACAATCGGTATTTCTGCTGGAAGGAATAACTCTCTGTGTGATCTGGATCCAGATGATTTGAATATTTTTTACCTGGGTGATGATTGCACTGCTGGTAGCTCAACTTCTAATCGAACAGTGGACTGTGTAGGCTCTGTAACAATGGTTAATGGCTTCTAATTCGATTTGTTAAACTTATTTTAGCGGAAATGGTCTACCATCTCACCCATGAAGTCATCTGGTGCATAACTACGTCAACTTTTCCTCAGCTCTGGAAATTTGCAAGAGTTATGCCAATAGCAAAGAAAGGTTATGGCAAAGCAGATAATGAGGCACTTGTCACTGAACAAATTGCGGTATGCTCAGTAATCTGGTTTTAGAGCTAACCACAGACTTTTCTAAGGCTTTTGATAAAGTTAATCATAAGGTTCTGTGTTGGAAACTTAAGAATCAATTTGGTTTCAGTGAGAGAGCAGTAAAATTGATCAGCAGTTTTCTCTATGGCAGATCACAAAGTGTTAATTCTGGCGAACGTTTTTCACTGTTGAAAGAAATAAAACAGGGAGTTCCTCAAGGCTCAATATTAGGACTGATACTCTTCTGCATGTTTATTAACGACCTTCCTATAGTCTGTAAACATTTTTCAGGACACCTTTACGCTGATGATGTCCAACTACATTTAGCGAAGCCTTCTGGTAACCTCAACGAACTTGTTTTTCTCATCAATGAAGACTTAAAACATATAACAACCTGGTCTGTAGCTAACGGACTGCTTCTCAATCCATCAAAATCTCAAATAATACTAATTTCAAAAAATAACTTCTACCTTTGCCTCCTACCCTATGTTTACCTTAATAACACCATAATTAAAGCTGTGGACTCAGTCACTAGTCTAGGCTATATTATCAACCGAAATTTGTCTGGTTACAATCACACATATGTGGTGGTGGGGCGTATGTACGGATGTCTTCGCAAATTGTGGAACAGTGCATATTGTACCCCTCAGCAAACAAGACGAAAGCTGGTACTGTCTCTAGTCCTACCCCTCATAACATATGCTGAGGTGATCTATAGCAGTCTTGACTCTTCATCCCAGCGAAAACTTCAAGTTGCCTTTAACGATGCAGTTCGTTATATATATGGCATGCGTAGATATGACCATATTTCTGTGTTTGCTAGGGGTTTGCTTGGTTGTACTTTGGAACAATATATCATACTAACATAACTCAAACTCCTACTTGTACAATAGACTTAATTTTACTCGCTCCTCATGAACCATCAATCTCATTCCATATCGTCTATATAGCCTTAATTCGTCACGCTTATTTTTTATCAATACTGTATGGCTTTGGAACTCTTTGGGCTCTCAATTGAAGAATATCTCAAATCCAACCAATTTTAAAAGTGCAATCTTATAATATTTCCCTAACTTATCCATTTAAACTCCTCCCCTCATTATCCACTCAATTACTTTATTTACTCTTAAAGCCAGCTTCTATCCTATCTCACTTAGAGATAAATATGGAATTATAACTAATCTTCTCTTCTTCTCTACCCCTATAAAAGAGAACACATTTTTCTGTTTGTCCGCGAAGAGGGAGTAGGTTCGTAACGAAACCGCAACAATATATATATCAATCGATTTGTCGCAAGTAGCGGTATTACATAGGATGGTTTTTATGATCCTAAGTCCGTTATTGGTCCTTTAAACCCATTTTATATGATTTTCTAACTAAAAAAGGACAATTTTTTTGTGGTTTACACACATATTACTACGAAATGGCTGAACAAATTTGAATATGACTTTAATCTTCGATTAGTACATTTCCCGTGAAGAGATTGATGTATCATTCATTATTCTCTGATTCGTGTAACGGATGTAATAAGAAAAAATGTTATTATTTGAGACTTACATATTTCACAGATATGCGTAGATCATTGCAATCAACAGCCCACCAGTGGAGTGAAGGCACATACACGTTTATCAAACAATTTTTTTTTTTTTCTCTTCTTTCTTTGGAATATGTATTGTAGGTATATAGTGTGAGTGTCTGGTTAATATTTTTTTAGTTTTTTTCTTTACAGTTAGTCAGTCGGGTTTTTTGGTTTCTAAATAAACTTTTTTTTGATGTGTAAACATCTAAGCGCGCGTTGTTGGAATCTGGTGGAGTAATTCCAAACTTAGAACTTTATGCAACGGATATGCGTCACGGATATGCAATTGTATACATTGCGCGCTGTTGGAATCTGGTGGAGTAATTCCAAATCATTGTGTTTTATCATTGCATACGTTTTTATCATTGCATACATTTATGAGCTGAAATAAAGCATGTTTTTGAAGTTATTACTTCTTTAGGCGCGGTTGGGCACTTTGGATAGGAAGAAACCAATTGTTTCCATCACCGTCACTGTTACCGTCACCGTCACCGATCCCAATGAAACTTTGTATGTTTGCATGGTTGTATGCAGCTGGAAAGATACGATAGTTTTGGACCCGATAGGTGGCGCTGTTGTCGATTTTTTTGAGAAACTCAACCGATCTCAATGAAACTTTGTTTGTGTGCATGGTGGTAAGCAGCTAGAAAGATAGGATAGCTTTGGACCCGATAGGTGGCGCTGTTGCCGATTTTTTTGCAAAACTCAACCGATCTCAATGAAACTTTGTATGTGTGCATGGTTGTATGCAGCTAGAAAGATAGGATAGTTTTGGGCCCGATTGGTGGCGCAGTTGTCCGTTTTCTTAGAAACTCAACCGATCTCAATGAAACTTTGAATGTGTGCATGGTTGTATGCAGCTAGAAAGATAGGATAGTTTTGGACCCGATAGGTGGCGCTGTTGTCCGTTTTCTGAGAAACTCAACCGATCTCAATGAAACTTTGTATGTGTGCATGGTTGTATGCAGCTAGAAAGATAGGATAGTTTTGGGCCCGATTGGTGGCGCAGTTGTCCGTTTTCTTAGAAACTCAACCGATCTCAATGAAACTTTGAATGTGTGCATGGTTGTATGCAGCTAGAAAGATAGGATAGTTTTGAACCCGATAGGTGGCGCTGTTGTCCGTTTTCTGAGAAACTTAGCCGATCTCAATGAAACTTTGTATGTGTGCATGGTTGTATGCAGCTAGAAAGATAGGATAGTTTTGGACCCGATAGATGGCGCTGTTATCGATTTTTTTGAGAAACTCAACCGATCTCAATGAAACTTTGTATGTGTGCATGGTTGTATGCAGCTAGAAAGATAGGATAGTTTTGGACCGGATAGGTGGCGCTGTTGTCGTTTTTTTTTTAGAAACTTAACCGATCTCAATGAAACTTTGTTCGTGTGCGTGGTTGTACGCAGCTCGAAAGATAGGATAGTTTTGGACCCGATAGGTGGTGCTGTTGTTGATTTTTCTGTTATTTCATAATATATTAAGAATACGGTTATTATAATTCCCTCTTTTCTCAATGACGTGTATGGAGCCAATGACGTGTATGGAGCCACACACATACCCCCCCCCCCCCCCCCCCCCTTCAGGCTCGGGGTTAGAATAGACCTGAGGTAAGGTATGCCTGTCGTAATAGGCGACTTAAATGCACCCGTGCTCCAAAGGCATAGCATGGCGGTTAGCGATCCGTGATGAAGCCTCAATGATGCTGGGGATTTAACATAAAAGAAGCATCATAAAACGGAGAACCCCAGATGGTGACTAACTGGGAATACACAATAAGCAGTCACCCACAGAGAGAGGCGGAGAAGGACGGCTTGGCTGAAAAGGTCAAAGGAACCCCTACAACTCTCCGCGACAATGCGAGTAAGTACCACCTTCCAAGTAAATGCTCCCCACCTTACAAGATGGCAGCGAGGGATACAGCATGAAGTAAATGGCGAGATCCGGCGGCACCCGCCACAACGTGAAATTTGTAGCTTCACAACCCGGAAGCGACTATACATACATATATTTATATGCAGTATAATCCTATAAAATTAGTATTATACTGAAATAATGGTAAAAGTTACCGTAAGACATTAAGACCGAGCCCAGTAAGGTCTTAATTATGGCATACTGGAAAAATGAATTGGAACTATTGCTATGAGGGCTGACGTTTTGCAGTATTCTGTTACCTGAGTAAGCAAGAGTGAAATCTTGCGGAAATGGCTTCCAGGCTAATGCTGCTCAATGTACGTTCAATGCTTCGTCACCATTAAGTTGGTAGTGTAGGTCCAGATGTAACATTCCTGGTTAGCACCGATCTGGCTCTGGCACAAAACCCCATAAGGGCTTGTGTCAACCCTCGCATGGCCTCACTGCCTGCAAAGACAACCATGGGATCCTTGGGTGACTGCACATTCGAACATTGATAGCGGCTTTGAGGGGGGACCCAACTGAAATGACACAAACAACCAACAAACAACACGGAGGAGAAGTAAATGGGGATGCTGAAAGGAACCCCTTCCAAAGCAGCTCGAGGACGAGCTTTCTGCTATAGAGACCCATGATGATGAAGCAAAAGAAGTAATAAGAAAGAATAATGCTTCCCAGACTTCTCCATGGCTCAAAGTTGCACCAGACCCCAAGAGAAGGCATGAACCGAACAGCGAAACTCCAAGTTCCAAACGTCGGCGGAAGCTTCCCTTGCGTAATGAAGTAAAGGTAGCTCAAAAAGGTGGAGACAAACGTGGAGACAAGGATAAAATAGCCAAACCTCAAGCAGGTGAAAAAACCAAAAAGCCAGTAGAGGTCAACAGCGAAAAGTGTTCAGATATAGCTATAGGAAACACAAAAATAAAGGGGACCAAAAACAACCAAGACGAGACCGGATGCAATAATTGTTGCTACAACAGGAGGGCACACCCAAATCGCCACAGTAAGCTTGCCCACCAACAGAGTACAAAAAATGGTGGAGTCAGGCAGAATAAAAATTGGGTGGGTAAATTGCCGCATCCGCGAGCGTACCACACTTACCAAATGCTTAGGTGTATGGATTTTGGTCACACAGCACGCCACTGTAAAAGTAAAGTTGACCGCTCCAAGCAGTGTAGAGAAGAGGGCCACATATCCAAGAATTGCGGAAATGATCCATTGTGCTCTTTCTGCAAGAAGGATAACCCGGACAACGCCAAACATGTTGCGGGCAGCAACAAATGTCCAGTATTTAAAAAGGCGTTGACTAACATAAGACCATGAAGATTGCCCAGATTATCCTGAACCACTGCGACGCAGCACAAGCTCTCCTAGCTCAGATGACAAAAGAGAAGCAAATTGACGTCTCCCTAATCAGCGAGCCATACAAAGCTGTAAATGGATGCAACTGGATAAACGATGCAACTAAAAAAGCGGCTATATGGAGCTGCAGAAACCATGAAATTGCAAGTGCAATTTCTATGACGAAGTGGCAGAATCGTTGGCATAATGCTATCACAGGAAGATGGACACATCGACTTATCCCTGACATAGAACCCTGGGTGAAAAGAAAAACGGGAGAATTAAACTTCTACAGCAGTTCCTAACCAACCACGGTGGATTCAGAAAATATCTGCACAGACTTGGACACAACACTTCACCAATTTGTCCACACTGTCCAAATGAGGAGGAAGACGCAGAGCATGTATTTTTCCATTGCCCATGCTTTATAAGAACAGATAAAAATCTGCCAGATGCAAACCACATAGTTGGGGAGATGATCGGGTCAGATGAAATATGGAACAACCTTCTATTTTTTATGCATCCTTTGTGTTTTGTGTTGCTCCCTTTTTTAAATTGAACTGGAGTATTATAAATATGAATTGAGTAGTATGGCGAATGTGTTTGTGTCGAAAATTGAAAATAAAAATGACCAAATGTAACTAAAAATTACCAAAATCATTTAAGTCCGAAACAATCTGACGAAGCGCTATAAGTTGCATAAAAATTGAAGCCGATTGTCTGTTTTTATTTCGTAAACAAATTACCAAATGGCATAAGAAATGACAATGTGACCAAGAGAAAAATTAATGGACAAATTTGGTCACAAATTACCACCGTGAATGTTGATCGTGGAATTGAGAGAGATAGCGTATAAAATGTAATTGAGATTGAAAGCAGATTGAGAGAGAGTCATACTCAATTGTGTTCTAAAATGCGCTAGAGTGATTCCACTTTGTATAGTTTCCATTCCTTTACTGATTTTCATGTAAAAATACAACATACTACCATTGTATATAAATCTAGATCTACTACATACCTACAAGCTACAACTACATAATTAATAAGTCCCTACTATTATAAAACTAAGTTATTATGTCGTCTGTTTCTGGCTACACTTCACTCAGGGCCACTTGCACCAAACTCATTTGACAAGAGTATTTATACATTTATCCACTGTTTAGTCCTATTCCGTAGATTAGGTATAAATTGTGTTGCAGGAAGACACTTATTCATCTATCCATGGATAAAATATTAAATATTTATTCATTTTCTAAATTCTGGATAGTTGTGTCCAAACGTCAAATAGTAAAATTAAAAAAAATTCGACAGTGGATTTGAATGAAGAAATTACAAATTTTTTTTCAACTATACGAGTATTGCTGAACCTTTTTAAATGGGAAAACAACAATATTAAATATTTCAGCCGTTTTGAAATTGGAGATCGGATCGCTTTATGGCATAACCGCTATCTATTTTATAAATATTATTTTTACCGATTTTGTTACGTTAGAATTAGAATTAATTTGACAATTAAAATTTTTCCCGTAAGTATTGTCAAAATTAATATAATATGAGATTACTTATCCAGACGGAATTTTGAACTTGTGCAACGCAAGGCAGGGGCTTATCTATTTATTTGTTTAATCAGAAAATTTCGAGGAGTGGGTTTGCATAACGCTAATTACTTTGTTTTAAATTTGAGAAGTGGAACTCTGGCGAAGCAAGGCGAGCACGGGTCAGCTAGTATGTACAATGTACATAATATACTAAGTACTATAAAAGATCATATCTAATATCTTAATGTACGAACATTTAATAAATGAAATGGAAAAAATGAAATGATGTTGAACCACTACTCAAAATTTATTCCAAATATTTCAACGCGGCTAAGCTGCCGCTATAGATTACTTCCCAAAGAGATTTTACTTGTTTGGTCACCTGAATGTGACAAGATTTTTGCTTGCTTGCTCAATACGATCCATCAAAGCCGATTGTAATAACCTGTGATGTGAGTGGTTATGGGGCTGGTGATGTCTTATCGCATATAATTAATGGTCAAGAAAAACCAGTGCTCTTTGTTTCGAGTATTTTGTCGCTAGAAAAGGGATATTACCAACTTCGTAAGGAAGCCCTTGCTATAATACTTGCGATACGTAGGTTCCATAAATACACGTATGGTCTAGAATTTACTCTTTATACAGACCACCAACCGTTGAGAGAAATCTTAGGTAAGAAAAAAAGGGGTCTTCGCCAGTTGCTGCTCGGCAAAACACACATCGCTGGCTGACGGAGCTCAGAAGGCCAAAAGCTAAAATTGGGCGCTCAGAACGCAAAACATCAGCTTTGGAGGTGTCGGCATGGAAATGATCTATGCGAACAAATGCCACGCTCTCGCAAATTAGCTCCGCCCCCTTTTGAGTGGTTTACACAACGAGCGATGGTCAGCTTTGTGTAAATTAGCATTTGTTGGTAACATATGCACTGTCTGGTAGCTGCTAAGCGGTGAAGATTTGTTGCACTTTTGCATAGCTGCCAGAAGATCCGCAATAGGGTCACTGGCTGCCAGAATAAAACCAAGAATCAGCTGGACCAGGAAGGTATCGTTGCGGCAGCAGCAGCAAATGATTTTCATTCCCAGTTTATCACGCAAAGCGGCAATAAAAAATAGAGGCGACTAGAAGTAAAACCAATTTAGTAGTTTGTTCGTTTTTTTTTTTCTTTGTAATTCTGTCCGGTTATTGAATCGGCATATATAATTTTTTTCTAAAATCTATTGCTCTGTCCGAGCAGGTGTTTTCAATACCGTCTTCACCATGGGGTCCGTGCCCAGGGCCCCCATTCTCAGGGGGCCCCGAAGTACCGACAATTTCTCTCATACATTTATTCTCAAAACATTTTTGTTTGGGGGAATCCCCGAATGATGTATAAAACTTTCAGCACAGAGAATAAATATACAGATGTCTTATGCCTGTACAAAAATTTGGTTCCTATTTTTTCCTTGCCACACAAGGAGCTTTCAAAATAAGCGTTGAGAATAAAGCTCTTGTTTTTTCTTGCACCTTGAAATTGATAGTGGATACGTGTTATTCGAGAGCAAACGAATTTTTGGAAGGAATGGAAGGGATCTACAATTTTATGCCGATTCCAAACGGCCGATTGAGAAGGTCCTTCAAGACAGTTATACTCTCGGATGTTTGTCAGACGTTCGCGAGAGGTGGCGCAGTGAAAAACCCCTGAGTTGGAATTTGGGTTTTTTTGCGGGATTCGAACATGGGGCCCCTCGCTTAGTAGTCCAACACACTAACCAATAAGTCACTGCGCCGACAAAAAAAAAAGTGTAGAGTGCAAAAAAAAATGTTTTAAACCGACCTATTACTGTTAATAGTTTTTAAAAAAAATACTTTCGAACTTGAAATTTACGTACAAAAAAAAAATTAAAAACTGTTGAATGCTGATTTTTCCACAAAGACCTTTGCATGGCTACGCGTACGATACGATCCGTGCTGAAACACGATGTCATTTTCGCAGCTCAAGAGAATAAAAAATGAATTGCGAACAACAATGTTACAAGAAGGATTGAGTAATTTGTCATGTGCATAGATATGTGCATAAAAGTGATATCCTTCAAAAAATTTACTTTGAGGATATAATAGAAGATTTTGCTCAACAGAAATCCCGAAAGAAACCGTTATCGTAATCATAACCAAAAAACCAGCAGCATTCTAATATCATTAATGACATATTTTATTATACTGTATTTGATTAATGATTACCTATAATAATTGGTCACACTTATTAACAAAATGTTATGATAATTCGCTTTTTTTACTTTCCAAAAGGGCCCCAAATTCTTGTGTGCCCAAGGGCCCCAGCCTAGGTTAAGACGGCCCTGGGTATTTTGGAGAATCCTCCCCGTCCCGAATTGAAAAAGTTCTATCAAAAGCAAACTGCGTTGTCAACGGAAGACGGTTGCATATTTTATGGTAGCAGAATTGTAATTCCGAGGTCCTAAACTGATCACGTATTAGTTGTTCTGCACTCTGGGCATGTTGGTATTGTCAGAATGCAGTCTTTGGCCAGATCTGCTGTATGGTTGTTACGTATCGATGGCGATTTATAATTACGTTGGGGAGTGTAAGGTTTGTGATCTCTCTTTAAATAAAACTAGTAAAATCAGGTTATCTACGTAGCCTTCTACAACTAGTTTTTATTTATTTATTTAATTATTTATTTATTTATTCCATCAAACAAAGTTACAATACTTTAGTGATTACTAGATAATAATATTAAAAATAAATACAAAAAGTAAAATTAAAATTAAAAAGTGGAAAAAAAGAAAGAAAAAATAAACTAAACATTGCCACCATTAAGATTACTAAAGATTAATAGCAAATTATTTGTTCAGTAAATTCTACATAGCTAAACCTATAAATATCATTTTCTTATTATCTAATTAAATCTATTTTAAATTATAACGTCCTTCCGGATAAGAACATCATGTCTACTTAAAAATAATCTTTGAACATACTTCTCCACTGAACAATTAACTTGTCAAATGTTTGCCTCATGGTATCATCTGCATAGGTTAACTTCCTTTTTTTCTTCCTTTACAATCATTGTAACCAATAAGTAGATCGTCTCTACACTTGCGAATAAATTTTATAACGTTTTATTCCTATCGCGTTTTTATTCAATCATTTAGTCGAAAATTAAAACTATTAATTTTCACGTGAACATTTGGTGACCCCGACGTGATAACAATAAAAATACGCCTGAATTATACACTTCCATTTGCTTTCAATCGCGTACAATGGGTAGTGATGACCTGGATGACCTCAAGGCTGACGGCCAGTCAACATCAACTACTGACAAAAAGATGAAGCAAATGGAAGCCCTACGATCTCGTCGTACGATATCAATTGACCAAATAAGGCGTTGTAGTGAATTTGTGGCAAGAGTAAAAAACAATATGGATCTAACTTCTAACCTCAATTCCCGAACTTGAAACACGATTAAAGGCATTAGACAGCGCATTTTCCATTTTCCAAAAGGTCCAACAAAAGATTGAAGAAGCAGATTTCGCTGAAGTTAAAAATGATACACGATCAGACAATGAGGAGTCGTACTATCTTGTATCATCTGCAATAAAGGTTATGTTGAACAAGTTGGAAAATCCTCTCTCCGATTCCATGCTGTCACACACCACGGAAACCAGGTTTGATCCCATTAAACTACCAAAAATTGAATTTCCCATTTTCACAGGCGATATCACCGCGTGGATGCCATGGTTTGAGACATTCAACTCTCTCATACACAACAATTCTCATCTCAGTAAACTATCCAAATTTCATAGTTTGGTCAGCAAATTGGGGGAGACAGCAAAGTCGTCGATCGAAGGGCTGAAAATCATCGAAGAGAACTACGAGGAAGCGATACAAAGGTTGAAGGAACGATTCGAGAACAAACGTGTCATCGCTCAGGAGCATTTACACCGCATCTTTAATCTTCCAAAAATCATCAAACCATCGGCAGCTGAACTAAGGAATCTTATCGACAAAACAACCAATCACCTAACCAGCTTGAGGAACTTGAAGCGCCCGGTAGATCAGTGGGATGATCTTATTGTCTACATCCTAACAACAAAGTTGGACTCAACTACTGCTCAACGCTGGAACGAAGATTCACCAGTAGATCGTTTACCAACACTCATCGAGTTCAACGCTTTCATCAAGAAAAGATGTCAAATATTAGAAGGTAGTATACTTGATAATAATTCAATTTCATATTCTTATGGCATGCCACATAAAACTAAGAACAATAACCAACGTAACTCCCAAAAATCTCTAACCACGACAGTCACTACTAAACCTAAATGCTCGTTTTGTTTACGATCTGGCCATTTCATTTACAAATGTTTTAAATTATTGAATATGCCTCTCACTGATCGGCATCAGAAAATTAAACGTCTCAATCTGTGCGAAAATTGTTTAAAAACAGACCAGCACACAGAATCAACCTGCCCTTCAAGTGGGTGTCATATGTGTGGCGAAAGGCACCACACACTTTTACATTATGATAGCAAATCAAATTCATCTTCAATGCCGGTTATTGTGGAGCAATCGTCATACCCGCAAGTGGCCACTCAGCCCAATTCATCAAATGTCATCCCGACGACCTCTAATTTTAATGCAAATGCTGCACCATACAATCCGTCGCCACCCGCTGTCCACACCATAACCACTCCAAATTATATTTCGCCTAGCGACGCTAGCTGTCAAAAATCGAATACACTTTTGGCTACTGCTCTCATAAATGTTTGCAATAACTCAAATCAATTAATTCCATGCCGCGTTCTTAGACTCCGGATCTCAATTAAATCTAATCAGTGAACGATTCATAAACATGCTTGGTTTGAACAAATATCATGCAAGGCAATTGATTAGCGGCATATCGCAGAATCTATCGTCTTCCTGCTACAAGGCCATGCTCACTATTAGTTCCCGATTGTCAAAATTCGAGACATCAATTGAAGTCATTGTATTGAAAAGATTGACTAACTGTATTCCTGAGAACAATATCGATATTTCCAATTGGAATATACCAAAAAACATTCCTCTGTCTGATCCTCTATTTCACAAATCGCAAAGAATCGATTTAGTTTTAGGTGCTGAACTGTTTTTTGAATTAATATCAGTCGGCCAAATTAAATTGGGAAGTAATTTACCAATCCTACAAAAAACTATTTTCGGTTGGGTAGTTTCTGGTCCCTATCAGAACAACTATCAGAATTACCCTCCGATTAGTTATTTTGCTCATATATCACAAAACATCGAATGTGATATAAATTTACATGAGGATCTTAAAGCTTTCTGGGAAATTGAAAATGGAAGTGAGGAGGCAGGGATTAATCGAGTATTAAAGAAATCAGAGGCAGATTGTGAGAAGCACTTTCACTCAAATGTTTGCAGAGTAGTCGACGGCCGCTATCAGGTTCGCTTACCATTCAAAGAGAATGCAGAGAGACTAGGGGACTCATTCAATCAAGCACTCAAACGATTCAAATATCTGGAAAGGAAATTACTGAAAAACAATGAACTCTATACAACATATTCTGGTGTTATCAATGAATTTATCGCTTTAGGTCACATGGAACTTGCTCCTTGTGTTGATTTTACAAAACCTAATTTTTTTTTGCCACATCATTGTGTGTTGAAGCCATCTAGCTCAACGACAAAGATGAGAGTTGTATTCGATGGCTCTGCAAAGTCAACAACGGGAACTTCACTCAATGATACTCTTCTCATCGGCCCAGTTGTTCAAAATGATTTGTTCTCTATTGTCACTCGCTTCCGATCATTTGCATTCGTGTTAACGGCTGACATATCCAAAATGTACCGTCAGATATCAATGCACCCAGCTGATCGTTGTTTTCATTTGGTTCTTTGGAGAGATAAGGAAGGTGAAGACGTTAAAACATATCAACTCACCACGGTTACTTATGGAACCGCTTCTGCTTCATACTTAGCTACAAAAGCTTTGCAAACATTGGCGGTAGATGAAGGTCATGATTTTCCTAATGCCGCTAAGTCGATAAACAAGGATTTTTATGTCGACGATGTTTTAACCGGTGCATCCACACTAGAAGGCGCTTTGCAAATTAAGAGAGAGTTGATTGGTCTATTATCCAGAGGAGGTTTTATCTTGCGCAAATGGTGTTCTAATGATGAAAGAATCTTGAAAGATGTTGAGGAAGGTGATAGGGAAACATTGTTCCAAATTGCTGATGGCAGCGCAATTAAAACGCTAGGGACGTATTGGAATCCATCTACAGACAAATTTTTATATGATTGTACTGGCTCTGACTGTAAAATCATCACTAAAAGAACTGTCCTGTCCGAAATTGCAAGGCTCTTTGATCCTCTAGGACTTATAAATCCTATAATAATCCTAGCAAAGGTTTTTATGCAGCAGCTTTGGAGGCAGGGTTTTGCTTGGGATGAGAGTTTGCCAATGGAGTACCACAGTCGCTGGTTACGTTTTAAGGAAGAGCTAATGCATATAAAGAAATTTGAATTTGATCGTAGGGCATTCTATGGAAACAAAGGAGTTCAATTGCATGCGTTTGCTGATAGCTCAGAGTACGCCTATGGTACTTGTTTATATGTTCGTTCAGTTAGCGAGACTGGTAGTATTGTTGTTAAACTTTTGTGCTCTAAATCAAGAGTTGCTCCGGTAAAAAAGGTATCAATCCCTCGATTAGAGTTGTGCGCCGCTGTGCTGATGGTCCGCCTTGTTGAAAAGGTACGACATATTTTCGAGAACGGATTCCAGAAAATATTCTATTGGACTGATTCCTCAATAGTTCTAAGCTGGCTGTCAGAAGAATCGTCGAATTTTGATACCTTTGTTTCTAATCGAGTTGCTGTCATTCAAACATTCTCCAATCTTAATCAGTGGTCTCATGTTCGATCCAAAAATAATCCTGCAGATGTGGTATAGCGAGGAGCATATCCTTCCGAACTAATTAAATCCAGCCTATGGTTCTCCGGTCCAGATTATTTAAAGTCAGACGAATCTGACTGGCCGATTCTTAATCCTAGCTGCATCCAGCCGGTGGATGAGTCTCTCCTTGAGCGGAAACAACATAAGATTATTCTATCCACTACTAAGACTGAACACTTTATAGACAGCATTAAATATCATAACAATTATCTCAAATCCATAAGAATCGTAGCATATATGCTTAGATTTATACACAATTGCAAAGCAAAGCATTCTCATATTGAGTGCCATTTCGGCGAACTAAGCCCAAACGAACTGCAGCTTTCGTTACGCTGCATTGTACGGACTATTCAACAAGAACATTTTGCATTCGAGATCCAACTGATAACAAACAACAAACCCATTCCAGGAAGATCTCACATAGCATCACTTCGTCCATTCATAGACTCAAATGGAATCCTGCGTGTTGGTGGTAGAATAAGCAACGCGGAGTTGGGCTACGACGCTAAATACCCAATGCTGCTACCGAAGGATCATGTTTTCACGCAAGCAATGACGAGTCACTTTCATAATAAACACCTACATGTTGGACCACAAACCTTACTCAGCCTAATACGAGAACAATTCTGGCCAATACATGGAAGGGTCATATGCCAAAGGGTTTGTCGTAAATGCATTAAATGCTTCCGAACACAGCCTCCTTTAGGCCACACTATCATGGGAGATCTGCCAACCACTAGAGTCCAGCAGTGCCGTCCCTTTCTAATAGTCGGAATTGACTTTTGTGGACCCTTTAAAATGCACTTTCGTCGACGGGGAACATCACCGATCAAAGGCTACGTAGCCGTATTCGTTTGCTTTTCTACGCGCGCGGTGCACCTCGAAGTTGTTGAAGACCTCACAACCATTGCGTTTCTATCGGCATTAAAACGTTTCATCGGTCGTCGCGGTTATCCTTCGACGATATATAGTGATAACGCAACGAACTTTATCGGAGCTCGCAACGAACTTTCTGCCATGTATAAAATGCTCCAAGAAACTCATAACGAAATAGTTCGCTCGTGCGCGGCGGACAACATAAAATGGAAAACGATTCCACCTCGATCCCCACATTTCGGCGGCTTGTGGGAAGCGGCTGTTAAATCGGCCAAGTTTCACATGAAACGCATTCTTCAAGATGCATCTTTGACATTTCAAGAATTGAATACTGTCGTTATCCAAATCGAATCAATTCTAAATTCGAGGCCGATAACGCCCCTCTCTGATAAACCTTCTGATTTCAATGCACTAACCCCAAGTCATTTCCTTATAGGCAGTCCATTAACTTGTTTGACGGAACCTGATGTTACTGATGTCAATACAATAAACTCATTGAGCCGTTACCGGTTACTACAATGGTACTTTCAAACATTTTGGAAACGCTGGTCAAGGGAATACCTCCAAAGCTTGCAGCAACGAACTAAGTGGAAGTCTTCTCATTCCACCTTTCAAGCTGGTGATATTGTGCTTATCGTGGACGACAATCTTCCTCCGCTTAACTGGAAAATGGGAAGAATCACACAAACTCAACCAGGAAAGGATGGCATCGTCCGTACAGCAACAGTAAGAACGTCTACAGGGGTAACTCAACGTGCAACAATGAAGTTAAGAAGATTTCCGATTAGCATTGATGGATCTGCATCCATTCAAGGCGGGGAGAATGTTCAGTAAATTCTACATAGCTAAACCTATAAATATCATTTTCTTATTATCTAATTAAATCTATTTTAAATTATAACGTCCTTCCGGATATGAACATCATGTCTACTTAAAAATAATCTTTGAACATACTTCTCCACTGAACAATTAACTTGTCAAATGTTTGCCTCATGGTATCATCTGCATAGGTTAACTTCCTTTTTTTCTTCCTGTACAATCATTGTAACCAATAAGTAGATCGTCTCTACACTTGCGAATAAATTTTATAACGTTTTATTCCTATCGCGTTTTTATTCAATCATTTAGTCGAAAATTAAAACTATTAATTTTCACGTGAACATTATTTTTAAATGAAAGTCTACTTAAACTAAAGTCGATCATATCGCAAACAGTATTGGTTACTACTAAACACCTAGAAAATGGTTCGTTGGCAGCATAATTTGTTCTGTGATAAGGAATTTTAAAAAACACTCGGTTTCTTAGCATTCTGACAGGAATATTGAAGTTGATTAAGGACAGGATATCAGAACAATCAATATGATTTTCCAGTACGTCACGAATGAACATAACCTCAGAGAACCTTCTTCGAATGTTGGGAGGCAAGATTCCAAATAATTTGCACCTTGTAGCATAGGAAGGCATATCTACGTCCCAGTGGAGCCTTTTCACTAGAACTCTCGTAAAACGTTTTTGTATTCTCTCGATTCCAAGAAAATTAACCTCATACAAGGGATTCCAAACAGTACTACAATACTCAAGAGTGGACCTTAAAAACGCAAAAAACAAACATTTCAAAGTGTGCGGATCACAAAACTCCTTTGAATTGCGCAGGATAACTCCCAACATTGAATTGCCTTTGGCAACTAAAAAGTCTATATGTTTTCTGAAATCCAATTTCTGGTCAAAAATTACCCCAAGGTCTTTTTTAAGAGCTACATTAGAAAGAAATATACCATTTATTTTGTAACGAAAGTTAATGGATGACCGGTTTCCACAGAACGTTAAAATTTTACATTTTCATTATAAAGGTGTAAGGAGTTAATCAAACTCCAATTCGATAACCGATCCAGATCTTCTTGTAACGAAATGCAATCATGTTCAGATTTTATACAACGAAATAATTTTAAATCGTCCGCATACATACCTCGAATTTGAGATTACGCTGGGAATGTCATTGACAAATAATACGAAAAAGAGGGGACCGAGGTGGCTTCCTTGTGGCACACCCGAGGTAACATTGATAGATGAAGATAGAATATTATTTATACGAACATACTGAATACGATCCACAACCGAGGTAATAAGCTTTTCACACCAAGCCCAAAACCGGGTTTTCGCCAAAACACACGAAAACTTCATCGAAAACAGAAGTTTTCCCATACATATTTCAGTTTTCAAAACGAGTCGTTTGCACTCGTTTTCCGCGAAAACACCACGAAAACGACTTCCAATTGTTGGGTTGTAGCAACAAACACACCTTTTGCAATGTTCAGAAAAATGGCTGACCGAACAAATGTCACAATTCACATCTTAAAATCATTTCCACAATTAATTGATGGGCTAATATTGTTTTTAAAGGCACTAAATTCATTAATTAATGCGATCGAAATTTGTAACCACACAAATTTGCACCGAAGTTTAGCGACTAGTGTCTCACAGATGATTGAAATGTCAAAAGAAAACGAGTTAGTGGTCGGTGTGAATGCATCGACGAGTTTTCCAAGGAAAACCCGGTTTTGGGCTTGGTGTGAAAAGCATAATAACATTGATAGATGAAGATAGAATATTATTTATACGAACATACTGAATACGATCCTTTAGGTATGAATCTCGAATCCAGTTAAAAAAATTTGAATGAAATCCTAATTTATTTAATTTATTAAGTAAAATGTCGTGATTAACCCGATCGAAAGCTTTTGAGAAGTCTGTTTAGCAAAAAAGTTGCAAATTACAGAAAGATCAGACGATGATATGCCATCGCGACTCATTAGATTAGGAATGCCATTTGATTGTTTTTTAGTGTTTATAAATTTCGAAAAACTTTTACAATTCGATTTTAAATCACATTCAATAGATAATAGATACTGATTGTAAAGAAATTTATTTAGTGTATCAACGCTTTTTGCATTATTCGATATTGTTTGTAAAGATCTCGATCACCTTCACCTTTGCGAAATTGTTTATAAGCCTTATTTTTTTATTATTAAATGTTGATTAATCTTTTATTAAACCACACTGGTCTAGAACCACTTCTTGCCTTTACTTTAGGTGTGAATAAATCAATTGCATTATGTAAGATACTTAAGAATGATCCGTAACATTCATTAAGATTTGCATTGACAAATAATATATGCCAATCCGTTCCATTGAGATAGTTATTAATTAAGTTAAAATTTGTCTTAGTGAAATTATACACGAAATTTGAAACACCATATAACGGGTGATTTTTTAAGAGGTTTAGAACTTTTTTTAAAAAACAAACACAAAAAATTCGAAAAAATTAATGAAATATTTATTTGAATCGATAGTTTGAACCTTGCAATTTAATGTTTAAAGATAATTTCATGCAAATGTTGACCGCGGCTGCGTCTCAGGTAGCCCATCCGCTGAGTCCAATTTTGGCATACTCTTTCACACATATCGGCCGGTATCTCACGAATGAATGCATGGATGTTGGCTTCCAGTGCGTCAATCGAAGCGGGCTTGTCCCTATACACAGTAGCCCTGACATACCCCCACAAAAAATAATCTAATGGTGTCAAATCGCACGATCTAGGCGGCCAATTGACCGGCCCGAAACGTGAAATTAACTGTTCACCAAACTCGCCTCACAATTGCGCCATTGTTTCGCGTGCTGTGTGGCATGTGGCACCATCTTGTTGAAACCACATATCATGCAAGTCAAGAACTTCCATTTCGGGCAAAAAAAAGTTTGTTATCATCGCTCGGTACCGTTCACCATTGACAGTAACGCTGCGATTCGCATCATCTTTGAAGAAATATGGCCCAAAAATGCTGCCGGCCCATAAACCGCACCAAACAGTGGCTTTTTCGGGATGCATTGGTAGCTGTTGCAATGCTTCTGGCTGATCTTCACTCCAAATGCCGCAATTTTGCTTATTTACGTACCCATTCAACCAAAAATGAGCCTCATCGCTGAACACAATTTTTCGATAAAAAAGCGGATCCTCATTTCGAACCGAGCACGAATTTTGATAGTAAAATTCAATAATTTGCAAGCGTTGTTCATTTGTAAGACGATCCATGGTTAAATTGCAAACCAAACTGAAGCTGTTTGACGGTGACACAAGGTACTAAACACACGTCAGCTGTCAAAACCAGTGTTGCCAAAACCAAACCAGCTAAAAAATCACCCGTTACATATAAAATTCAATTTGCAAACTGAATGCGATGTGATGAATTGTGTTAGGAAAAAGAGAAACCATGGAGTTGTTTAAATCTACGCACAAATCAGAATCAACAAAAACCAAACAAGCACATTATTAAACGAATTGGGGAAATAATTTAATTGCCTAAGATCGAATTGTGCGAAGGTATCAACAACTACTCAATCATGATTAAATACAGCATCCAGAGGAACAAGTATTTTCTCATCAGAATCATAAGACCATTTAACATTTGGCAAATTACAATCACCTACAATAATAACTTTTTGATTGTCATTACGGTTTTTTAACACAGAACTACAATTATGAATGTGAGCCTTATACAGATCAAATGAACTACTTGGTGGAATGTAAGAGACAATAAGAAAAATTTAATCAAGTTTGATGTTTATAATTATTTGGTCGACATCGAGGGCATCAGATGGTGACGGCAAATCAACTTTAGTGCAAAGAAATGTAGTGCGCACAGCAGCAAGCACTCCCCCACCTCTCACAATCAAGAAATTCGTCTTTGCGAAAAATAGCATACTGATTATCAATAAACATCTCAACATCGTGATGGTTATCATTAAGCCAGGTTTCAGTGAGAGCAATTATATCATATTGCGAAGAAGAAGAAAAGAGAAGAACTTGTTTCAATTTAGTACGAAGTCCTCCAGTATTTTGATAATACATAAGAAAGTCGTTAGAAGGAGAGCAAGAGATTGTCTTCGTTTTATGAAGCTCTTTGGCAATGGGCGATGTTGGTGCTATAGTTGATGATGATAGTGGTTGACGAGGAAATGGTGTGAATGATGACGTAGAGAGAATTGATGCATTGTGGAGCGGTGCACTGGTTGAGAATTGGTTGAACGATGACGATGGAGGTGAAAGATGATTGTCAAATTAGAGGTGGTGTTGACTGAGGTAAACTCAGAGGCGGGAGTTCTGTGCATGGTGGAGGTGGTGATGGTTGCGTCGGCGGCTGCGGTGGTGGTGATGATGTGGGGTTTTGATTTATTTTTTTTTGTATGCTTTGGAATTGTATTAGGTTGATGTGATACAAATTTTTTTATTTGGACAAAGCACGGCCATATTGAAGAATCCATAACAGACAACTTCGAGGATGGTAGACTTAGTTTAAATGTCACGAATTTATAATTAGATAAATCAGAGTCTTTCTTGACTAACATATAACATTTAAAATGCTGGTTTTCATTGAATTATGGCTTATTATTTAAAATGCTGGTTTTCATTGAATTATGGCTTATTATGTCATCCGATTTCGTGTTTTTATTGCATTTAGACAAATGAAGCCACTTGTAATCAGGCAATACACCTAGAGAAGACGTAGTTTCAGTACCGACTATTTTTTTTGAGTTCGAAGTCTTTTTTTTTAACATTTGCTGCTTTCCATTCATTATCGACTATGGGAATTGAAGAATTACTTATTTTAGATTGGGTTAGTTTTTCATTATTTTCCGATTGGGTTGGTTTAGAATTTTCTTGGGATAAGTTCGTTAGACTTTTTGGATTAATTGTTAATTCGAGGTCCCCTCCTAAGTTGTGGCGAACGGCAGAGGACGGCGGATCATTATTTAGAGAGCATTTAACAGAATTCACCAGGCACGGAGAGAATGAGTCAGTGTCTCTTGTAGAGCTATTTGAATTTTTTTTAGCAGTCTTACGCGGAGGAGAGTTGTTATTTAACGGAGATTTGAGAGCGGCAAGATCAGATTTCATCTCTATTACGCTATTAGAGAGCACATGAAAACTGTTTAAGAATGTGGCAAGGTTAAGACTAGCACAGGAGTCGCACTTCCAATACAAATTATGATTAGGTAGATAACGATTTATAGTCATCATCGGATAAATCGACACAGTTCTTATGAAAATGACGACCACAAAAATATCCGCACTCGACAATTTCAACTTTTTGGGAACGCTTTATAGTTAGCTTGCATTTATCACAAGACTTAGACATTTTCAGAAAAAAATCTACAACCGACTACGACAGAAGTTACGCCAAGAGGATACACGTAGATTTCTTCCATTTTCAACAGTTCAATTTTCTAGTACTCGTGGACTCGTATTCTAAATGGATTGATGTGCATTTAATGCATAATACTAGGGCAGATACCCTCGTCAATATTTTACGAACGAATTTTGCGACTTTTGGCGTCCCTATTGAATTAGTTAGTGATAATGAGCCACAATATAAATCAAAATTCTTTAATGATTTTTGCCATGCCAATCAAATAAGAGTTTTAAAATCCCCTCCCTACCATCCTGAGAGCAATGGGCTGGCAGAAAGGGCGGTACGCCTTCGACAGTAACTAATCTGACACCATGTGAAATGATATTTAAACATTCACTAGGACCCGCCGACATTACAAAATACGCCTATAAGTTTGCTAAAATTAAAATGAAAATATAAAAATGAAAGAAAAATCGATAAGGAAGATTGGAGAAATGTTTGGAAAAACTGTACGCCTAAAGTTGATAAAGCTTCTCCCGATAAATAATTGTTGGGCAGCACTCATTCTTGACATGTAGAAAAACCACAACTAACTTCATAACACATCCTTTGGACTTTTGTAACTTGCGTGCCACTATTTACTGAACTTTTATATTTTCCTCTGTAATCGATATTATTTCATTTATAACTTAAACTAATAAACGTATTTGCGTAACGAATACAACAATTGGCGACGAGGCTTGGTCGTATTTTTATCAAAATACGTCCCCTACGGTTGAAAAATAATAATTATCTTGCAGGACATAACCTATAAAAAAGAATCAAAATGACTGAACAAATGGTCGCAGAATTGTATTATATTATATTAGCTGAGCATCAGGCATCAATTACAGCTCACACCCGAATTCTGCTACAATTACAAAAAGTCGTAGAGATGCAAGCACAATATGGCACATCACCAAGTGTTAGTGGTCCTTAAGGACAAGAACAAACAAGCAAAACGTCTCTTATGGATTCCTTAGCAAACTCCATGACTGAGTTCGTATACGACGCTCATAATGGACTCGTTTTTGAAACCTGGTACGACCGATATACATATATTTTCGAGCGAGAAGCAAAATCTCTCCCTGAAGCAGACAAAGCCGCGATGCTTTGGAGAAAAATGAACAACTTTGTCCACGAGCGCTTCAAAAACTTCGTCCTACCAAAGAAGCCATCTGAAATGTCTTTAAAGAATGTTTAATTTCCGTCTTGGGACTAAAATCCAACAAAGATAGTGACATTCGGATTCGGTTACTCAGCCTTCGAAATGCACTTTTGGAGGCAACCCAAAAACTACGTAACCTAAAAAGCGACACATCAATGATTGAGCATGGATCACCTCAATACAACAGAAGAAACGTTCTTCGACCATCGAAACTTCCAAAAACACCATGCTGGCTTTTGGCGACATGCATTACGTCAAATTTTGCCCATATGCAAAGCACAAATGCATCAAATAATGTCACCAAGTCGGACACAAGGCCAATTTTCGCCACAGCGCAATTAAGAAATCTAAGTTTTTGGCAAACGATTCTTCAATCAACAGGGAACACTCTAAAGAAAGAAGTACCAGACATTTGGCACAACGGCAGTATACTCTGTTAATATAAATATTCATCAAGTGAAACTCCAGATAGATACTGCGTCAGATATCACTATCATTTCGACTACTACATGGTGAACCATTAGCTTATGAGACACAGCATATCGCAAATGACGCCAACGCAAACTCTGTGAAACTTGTTGCCGAGATCGACTGTGACATTACTATAGGCGACATCACAAAATCCGTAAGATGTTTCATTTCCGAAGTTGACAATTTAAACTGTTATGATATTCAACTACCACTATAACATAATACATAACATATTCACAAATATAATTGTATATGTATTGGCATGAGTATCAGTATATTTAAACATACTAACACTTCGAATTAAGAATTGATAAATAGTTGTAATCGGTTAGATTTAGCCAGTCTGGAGTAAAACTTCGAGAAAAAACTTAAACTAATAAAACATGGTGTCAGATTGTGAAAATTATGAAAATTATAAAAATGAATGATACCAAGCCAAACAAAGAAATAAGTTCGGAGTCCGAATCCCAAAATAATCATGGGTATTCATCGTCCATACCGGCTTTAAATGTGAAATCATCGAACTTGTCTATCATTTATATGCGAGCTTCTAATTTGGAGTCTGAAAGTGATTCTAGGAAGGTAGCACTGCTACTGCATTTAATTGGACCAGCGTGTTTGGATATATTTAACTCTTTTAATGTTAATTTGGACAATGTGAAGTATGGAGACCTGGTGGAACTATTTAAAAATCATTTTATACCGAAAGCTAATATAGCTATGGAACGGCATATATTTTTTCCCCGAAAACAAAAACCAGATGAGTCAATTGATACATACGTTACCGTTTTAAAAAACCTCAGCTTAACATGTGAATTTGAAACTCTCCGATAGGACCTCGTGCGTGATATTTTTACTTGTGAATTGCATGACAGCAGTTTTCACATTAAGGAAAAGCTTTTAAATGAAGGTGCGATAAAATTAGGTAAAGCCATTGAAATTTCCAAAACGTTAGAAATAACAAAGGAACAAGCGCAACAATTGCAAGGGCAAAGGGACAGTGTGCTCATAAGAACAAGAGCTATGAAATCAAGTTTTGTGTAGCGCAAATTGAATGCCGTACAGTACTAGGCTTAAGTTCCTGTATTGATTTAAATTTAATTAAAAGAATTGATAACTTAAATACAGCCAAAACAATCCAAATTGAAAGGTATTCATTTTGACACTAGTGATGAAAATTTAGATTTTTTAAATAAATATTAAAATATTTTCAGTGGTCTTGGATGTTTAAAACAAGAAATTCATTTAAGGATTAAATCAGATGTGGATCCAGTTGTTGATTGTACCCGTCGTATACCTTTTAGTTTAAAGGAAAAATTTAAGCAAGAATTATGTCGCATGGAGAATCTGGGAGTGATTAAAAAGGTTGAAAAGCCTACAGAATGGGTAAGTTCAATTGTATTAGTACAAAAGTCAGATGGTAATTTGCGTGTATGCCTTGATCCGATAAACCTCAACAAGGCGATTTTAAGGTCACATTTTCAATTTCCCACTGTTGAGGAATGTAAGGTAGGTACGTCTAAGTAAATCAAAATATTTCAGCACATTAGATGCAAACTCGGGATTCTGGGTTTGTCCGTTAGATTACGATTCATCTACGTTAACAACGTTCATTACTCCCTTTGGGAGATACAGTTTTTTGAGATTACATTTTGGTATAAAGTCAGCACCTGAAATATTCCACCAACAAATGTTTAATCATTTCAGTGACATACCCAATGTCATCATTTATATTGACGATTTTTTGATTCATAGTGCTACCAAAGAAGAACACTAAGACGCTCAAACTGGTGCTACAAAAGCCTAAACTGATTGGGTTAAAATTCAACCAATAAAGTTTCTTGGTCATATATTTAGTGAATGCGGTGTTCGTCCAGACGAAAATAAAATAAAAGCCATTTGTAATATGCCGGCACCTCAAAGCGTAACTGATCTTCAGCGGTTTTTGGGCATGGTCAACTATTTAGGGTCATTTGTAAAAAATTTGTCAATTGAAACCTCTAATCTGCGACAACTTCTGCGAAAAGATGTAGGGTGGCACTGGACATCAAAGCATGAAGAAGAGTTTACAAAAGTAAAGTCTGCGATTTCCAAAGCGCCAATTTTTACATATTATGATCCGTCCAAACCAGTGATATTATCAGTTGATGCGTCTAAAAACGCGATGGGAGCTGTAATATCTCATGGGTTTTCGCCAATTGCATATGCATCAGCAACCATGACAACCAGTCAACAAAATTATGCCCAAATTGAGGAGTTATTTGCCATTCTTTTTGGCTGTGTTAAGTTTCACCAATGCAAAGATTTATGGTTTGACTGTAATATACGAGGGGAGTTCAATATATTCGCGGTATGGGGGGATTCTCCAAAGATGTGAAAAAATTATTTCGTGATTTTAGTAGCCCCGTCATTCAAGTGTTTAACTGTAAAATTTCATTTGGCTGTGATTATAAGTTTGCTTTGTATTTTGCGTTGAACGAAGGTGAAATGGCTGGTGTTGCGATTATCACTAAAATTGAGAACCGCGCTGTGATAAAATTTCTTACTAAAAAGGAAAAAGTATGTAACGTGCTGCTCGTCCTTTTATGGGTCTCCGCTGGCATGCTTGTACCCGCTCTCTTAGCTCGCCGGAGGGCGTGGGAGCTTGACCCGGGCACGTCACAAAAAAAAATCATGCCAGACTTTGCGTCAGGTGTATTCACGCTTGCGAGAAATCTTCTCTACACCCACCCTTCCATGGCTGTCGTACTCGCCTTGACAGCCCCTTATCATGGCATCTTCTACTTTCTTTAACCCCGTGTCATCCTTCCTTTTTCCACCCTTCACCTCATCCTCTTACACCCTTCTTAAGCAAACGCCATTGTTGGTTGCATTTTCTTAAACATTTTATTCTACTTCATTAACTTCATTTTAATTTCTGAGTGTATTACGATTTATTTCTTTACCGTCTTTTTTTGTTTTATCGTTATCAATTATTTAAATCTATCACTGGTCCCCTACCCTTTGAAATTTCTTCTTATATGCTACGTAAATTATGTCCAAAAAGACTCACCCTTTATTTCAGCAACTGGCGACGTTGTGGCCACAGCATCCAGGTTGCGCGTTGTACTTGTAATTGTTGTTGTACCTGTATGACTTTATGGGCTTATTCACTTTTAACACATATAATTAAAGAAATTTCTTATGTACTCTAATATCCCTTATGTATTCTTACTCTACTGGTAATACGAATTTTACGGGGATGTAAGGATTTTAAAATGTACACATAAGTTTAAAGCAAAAGGAATATAATTAAAATATGAAGGTATTATTTTGTCAAGCAACTTTTCGTTGGCATAAAATTCAATAAAAAAATTGTATAAAAAAATAAAAAAAACGTTGGTTGCTGCCGGGGATAGAACCCAAACTTTCAGCGCGTGCCGATGATTTACCGTCACCGCTACCACTTGCGCCACTGAGCGGTTTCTGCTTGCGGTATCCAACTACGGTTTTTATGTTGCAGGTACTGTTTTCTGATATCCTCTCTGGATTCGGTATTTTATCCCGAATATGGATAATTCGGACCCAATTTAAGGAACTTCTCACTAATTCCGACGGCAAACGCTTTTCTCGTTGTGCCGTCTAGCAATCCGACTATGTTCCTTAGCACTTAATTTCCTACATACATAAAATAAAACTTCATTATTTCTAATACCTAATGGGCTCTAATAACGTACCTCTGTTCTATGTCTTTTGCTTTTTTGCACTTAAACACCCTCCAAAATTTCACTTTTTTTTAATTTTAAAAAGGGCAAACTTCTTTAACAGTTTACTTTAAACTCAAAATTTCCACTTGAAATTGCAACTTTTTGTACTTTGTACGGACTTAGGCTGCGTGACACTCGTCAGTTACTTGCGCTTTTTGAATTTCAACTGACTCTTTTTCTTTGCGTTTCGCTGCGCCGATGTCGAACAAAGAAGTTCAAAGTTCCACCATTCCCTTTCTCATTTTTTTATTCAAATTAACCGCTTTGCTTTGGTAGGTTCTCAAAATTTGTTCTCTTTTATGAGATTCTACTTCATGTCGGTTTTCACCGTATAACAGTTTCCCTACTCCCTCGACAACAACCCTGCTGTGAGAGCTTATCTTTTTGTTTTTGTTGATGTCTATCTGTGTGTCATTTTGTTTCTTACTGTCGCGCATCGTTTCTACAACCAATTATTTTTTTGCTATTTTGATTTCGCAACACAGGGCTTTGCATTTATTGTAATTTTCTTTCAATAACCAATAATTGCAAAACGAGAACCCACGCGTGTGTTTGTTTCCGTAATTCAAGTTTGTTTCGGCTTTTATACATAACGTGGGGCCGAACTCACTCTAAACAGCCGGGCAAAGTCAGATAAGTGTTTGTGTAAATTCGTTTTTGTGAAAGTGATACTTTGTGAAATTTTTTCTTTTGTTTATTTTTTTTTTTTTTTTTTTAGCTTACTGCCGGATATCTTTTGTGTGGAAAATACCAATTGATTTTCCATTCCGTGTTTCGAGGTGATACATGCAGTTCCCCACAACTTTACGTACTCTGGACTTCAGGAATTTCGGCAACAATTTTGCGTTTTTGCCTTGGGCAAAATTGCTTTGCGAGAAGTTGCGATGGAAAACTTCTTGGCCTTCTCTAAAGTTTCGCTGTCTCGAACGCGAATTGTAAGTTGCTTTCGATTTCTCAAACGCTCTTTCCAAATTATTAGACACTTTTAGTCGCGTGAATATAGTTTTTGCTTCGTTTGGTGTGACAACGATTTCCGGGTCAGACAGTGCCTTTAGGTCTCTGAGTATTCGATAGGACGAAGCATGGTTGATCATATTTTGTTGCAATAACGCATAATATGGTTGACAGCCAATTGCATCGTGTGTGTCCGATCGCAAAGCACACGCGATGCTGGACAAATGCGTATCCCACGAGTTTTGTTCTTCGTCTATCAATACTCTCAGCTTACTAAGGACACTGCGATTGACCCTTTCGGAAAGGTTAGCTTGCGGCGAATATAAGGCAGTGCGCACGTGCCTCACACCGTACTCTGCCAAAAACTTTTTAAAATCGTTTGATATGAACTGCCGTCCATTATCAGAATGGATTACTTCCGGGGTACCGAAAGTGTGAAATATGTCACATTCTAAATATTGCACCACCCGTGCTGTGGTCGCTTTCGGTACAGCCTTCAAGAAAGCGAATTTTGTGAAGTGATCCACCACAATAAAAATATAAGCATTGCCTCTCTTCGTTCGAGGATACGGCCCCAGAAAATCGACATAAAGGCGTTGCATTGGCCTCTCTGAAACAATCTGCTTAGTGATTGGGGGACGAAGTGTGGTGTTTGGTGCCTTCACCGATTTGCAGAGTTCACACTGACCTACAAACTGTTTAATTTCACTGACCATTTTAGGCCAATAATATTTTTCTCGTACACGAGTGTAAGTTTTGGCGAAACCACTGTGACAAGATAACCTTGTGTTGTGGGCCATTTCAATTGCAGTTTGAGTCAATGTTTCGGGCAACCAAAGACGCCACAAAGAGTCTTCATCTCCCACTTCACTAGTCCTGAACCTAACTCTTTTGTAGATATATTTTCCCGAAACAACGAGGTCAGGAAGCGCAGATTGATTGGCCGTAATGTGTTCTCTCAGCTTGGAATATTGCTCCGAGTCAAATTCCTCCGATGTCAAGTCAACCTCGATACCTATCATTGTCGCTGAAATTTCTTCCATGTCGCCACGTGACAAAGCATCAGGCACTACATTGAGAGAACCCTTCCTATGTTCGATTACGAAGTCGAATCTCTGGAGTTCTAAACTCCATCTAGCTAATCTTCCACTCAGTTCCTTTTGCGACATAAGCCACTTCAGGCTTGAATGGTCGGTGACAATTCGGAAAGGAAGTCCCTCAACATAGGGCCTGAATCTCCGTACACTTAGGACAGCGGCAAGACATTCCAACTCCGTGACGGTATAATTCTTTTGGGCGTTATTGAGTTTCTTCGACATAAAGGCAATCGGAGTTTCATTTTGACTCTCATCAAGCTGAAAGAGCACACCACCTACTCCTTCAGAGGACGCATCGCATTGGATGGTAAATGGCTTACCGAAATCGGGTTGTGATAGTACGGGTGCAGATGTTAATGCTAATTTTAATTTATTGAATCCTTCAATCGCTTCTGGTGAAAGTGTGAAATTGTTCTTCTTCTTTAAACAATCAGATAGGGGAGCTGCGAGATCTGCATACTTTTTAATGAACCGCCTGTACCAACCGGTTAAGCCTAAAAACCTACGAATCTGTTTTGGAGTCTTGGGAACAGGGAACTGCACCATTGCCTCCACTTTGTCAGGATTGGTCTTTAAAATACCCTGACCGACAATGTATCCAAGATACTTTATCTCCCGCATACAGAACTTGCTTTTATCGATATTTATAGTCAGGTTCGCCATCCGTAAACAACCAGCCACCTCGGTCAGCACTCGAATGTGAGAATCGAAATCCGCCGAACATATTAACAAGTCGTCCAAGTATACGAAGACGTGCTCTCGTAGACGCGAGGGAATCACTCGGTCCATAAGACGACACATCCTCTGTGCGGCGTTGCATAACCCAAAAGGCATAACTGTAAATTGATACAGTGGCCGACCAGGTACAGCAAATGCCGTTTTGCTTTTAGACTCTTCATCAAGCGGGATCTGCCAAAATGCATCTTTAAGATCAAGTCCCGTGATGAAGAATGTGTCTTGTAACCTACTTAGAAGACCGTCAATATGTGGCAGCGGATAAGCATCTTTTACCGTTACTGCATTAACTTTACGAAAATCTAAACACAGCCGAACTTTCCCAGGCTTCCTGACTAATACGGTTGGCGAACACCAGGGTGAATTACTTTCCTCGATAACTCCAAGTCCCAACATGCGGTCCAGCTCTTTGTAAACTTCTTCCTGACGAACCGGAGACAATGGGTAGTGCCGAGATTTTATTGGCACTGCGCTACCAACATCAATCGAGTGTGTCTCGAGATGTGTTCTACCAAGACCCAGGTCAACGAAATTCGGAAAGAGCTTTTTTGTGGTATTCAGGCGGATCTTTTGTTCCGCAGTTAGATCTATCAAATCCGCGTGCTCCTTGCAGTTTGCCCCCTCGTTTTCCAACAGGACATCGGTCCGGATTTCGCTGATCTGTGGGATTAAGTGGAACTCCCTCCAGAAATCCATTCCTAGGTATAACTTTTGAGTCAAGTTGGGAATTAAGTAAAAGGAAATGGATTTTGTGATACCATTAAGCGTAGTCTCTACCTCGCAATACCCAACAATATCGTGAGACTTCCCGTCTGCAGTACGCACGAGGCTTTTATAGGGTTTTACTTTAAATCCATTTCGTTTTACCAACTCCCAACACTCACTACCTAGTACAGAAATAGATGCACCACTGTCCAGCAAGCCGAAGACCTGTTCAGTGCCTAGCTGAACATTGGCATACATCCTACCGTCTGTGTCTGAACAGATAATGGACTCCACGATCTTTTTGCGAAATTGTTTGCGATTCCGGTACCGATGTCTGCACTTACGTATATGTTCGCTAGCTGAATTACTATGAGTTCCCATTATCTGAGAACGAATCTTATAGTAATTCAGCTTGCGTTCATGGAGAGACTTTAAAGCAAAGGTATTTATTGGGTGACTGTCTGAAATATTTGTTAATCTTTTTAAAATTTTTATAGGAGTCACTTGCGAGCAAGGATCCTGATTTGGCAAGGTTGAATTTAATGGTGAGATGGGCCGGGGTTGTTCATTACGGAACGACTCTCCCCGCCTCTTGCCTCGTTCCCCTGATAGTTTCCCGAATGCTTTGAACACTCAGGAGTACTAACACCTTTACATCCGCACAGGAAACAGAAAAGATTTCTCACATGGGACGGGCACTGATAGAACGTGTGGCCAGACTGGTCACAATTCCAGCACAGAAGGGCGGAGAATGAAACCCTTCTTCTACCTGTTGTTATGGCAGCTACTTCCTCCCTATCAGAACACGAGAATTCAGGATCGTCTACACTTATATCGTGCACTTGTTTCTGAAAAGATCTTTTTGCAAGAAAACGCTCTGCTTCGCGTGCCTTACTCCTGAGCTGTTCTAATGTTCTAATATCAGCTGCCAAAAGCACTTCGCCAAGTTTGTCTTTCGAGTTAGCGCGAATGACGTCGATCAGTTTCTTTGCGTCGAAAGGCTCGTTGAGACGATCATTAAGATTCATGACCGCTCCGTAAAAATCGTCAAACGACTCTTTGTATCCCTGCTTTCTAGTAAGCAACCGCATGAACACATCTACGTCGTTTTCTTGGCGGCCGAACTCTTTCTTCATCGCCGTCTTCACGTCTGCCAACCTCGCGTTAGGATTCTTTCGCAGGAATGCCCAAAACCACGAATTGGCTTTGCCGGTGAGCAGCGTGTGAAAGTTTGTCATTATTTGTTCGTCGCTGTACGACGACGAAGTTTGTAGGCGATCGACTTTGAATATGAAATCCGATATATTTTCTGTACCGTCATATTTAATATTCCATCTATCCAACCTGCAGGTTTCCGTAGAGTTAAGGCTAGACCCTCCTTGCATGTTGGAAGTCGAAGGGGAAACTAAACTTCCATGCTGGATTGGTGGATTTGCGTTGAAGTTTGCAGGATCTAAAGAAGGTGCAGACTGAGGAACATTTTGCTGTGCAATGTTATTTTGACCCGAAGCATTGCCTCGCGACTTTTCTAGGCTTTTCAAGACCCTACTCATAAACACATCCATTTGTTGAAAAAAATGGACTTGATTAATCGTCAAGGTCCGATCAATCCTATCCGCCAAACTGTTAACATCGTTGCTAACAGGATCAGGGACAGAAGCAGGTGCTGGAGCAGGCATGTCTTCACCATTATTGGTGGGTGGCAATTGCTGCTCCTCTTCCGACATCGTAGCAGAAGAGTTAGCCGCGGTGGAATTTAACTCTTGTGAGTAACTCAGAGAATTATCAAAATTAAAGCGGTTAATTGTGTTGATGAAGCGACTAATAAACCTTTCAAAGCTTACTTCTGTTGTAGTGAAAACTCTATTTTGATCGTCGACTGGAGGAACTTCTGGGTTGCTACCACTCATCACCAAATAACGTAACAAGTGCTGATTTTCGCACCACCCAGCGCTTGCCAAGAATTATACAACAGTGAAACCAACCAAATAAAGCAAAAAAAAAGAAACGCAAACGAGAAAGGAAAGGCTCCTACAAGCATGTAGAAATGACTTCGAGAGCCAAAAGTAAAACAAAACAAATGCCAAAAGGATAATATTTCAAGGTAATAACAAATAATAACTAAACCTACTAAATGAATTCATATGGTGCTAAAATAATTCCAGAAGGTATCAAAAAAAGAATTTAAGAATACTAAAAAAACTGATTTCGTAACAGGTTGAGGATGAGATTTACGGATGAGGAAGAACTACACTGGAGAAAGAAGAAGATGCCAAAGTTCTATGAGCAAACAAAAAAAAACTATAAAAAAAATGTAAAAATCTGCTAAAAATTTACCGGTAACTTGTTGAATTTACTGTAAAAAAAAATATATATAAATTTACTCTATTATTTTTCATTCCAGGACATGGACAATCAAATCGCATGATTGCCAACGACTCAGGAAGAGGACTCCATCCCAACTTGTACAACGGATCTGCTAAAAGACGTTCTTTGTCATCTTCAAGTCTCGCTGTACAATAAGGATGTATCAAAATGTTTCAATTTTGTCCTTGTATGTCCGGACAGATGAGACTCACTGTGCGAATTCTCACAAGACTCAGACACACTAGACACATTTATGGTTTCCCATGGTTCCATCTATTTCATCACAACGCGATACTAAGTGTCTACCACTCAGTCATCGGGACTTATGGTAGATAAAACCAGGGAGTCGAAGTTATATCAAAAAAAATAAAAAAATATAAAAATCAAACAAAACTACTGAATGCTCATAAAAAAAATACCATACTATCATGAGATAGCTAAATGCAAACTGAAGATGCCATTTTGTGGTCGAGGCATCGGTCTTTTCAGCTTACACGTTGGGCGCCATTTTGTAACGTGCTGCTCGTCCTTTTATGGGTCTCCGCTGGCATGCTTGTACCCGCTCTCTTAGCTCGCCGGAGGGCGTGGGAGCTTGACCCGGGCACGTCACAAAAAAAAATCATGCCAGACTTTGCGTCAGGTGTATTCACGCTTGCGAGAAATCTTCTCTACACCCACCCTTCCATGGCTGTCGTACTCGCCTTGACAGCCCCTTATCATGGCATCTTCTTCTTTCTTTAACCCCGTGTCATCCTTCCTTTTTCCACCCTTCACCTCATCCTCTTACACCCTTCTTAAGCAAACGCCATTGTTGGTTGCATTTTCTTAAACATTTTATTCTACTTCATTAACTTCATTTTAATTTCTGAGTGTATTACGATTTATGTAGGTACGTTATGTTATATTATGTGTTCTTAATTTAAATAAAACAAATCCTTAAATTCACGTAAACTAAGTATTCACTTTGCAAAATGGGCTTCTTTACCGTCTTTTTTTGTTTTATCGTTATCAATTATTTAAATCTATCACTGGTCCCCTACCCTTTGAAATTTCTTCTTATATGCTACGTAAATTATGTCCAAAAAGACTCACCCTTTATTTCAGCAACTGGCGACGTTGTGGCCACAGCATCCAGGTTGCGCGTTGTACTTGTAATTGTTGTTGTACCTGTATGACTTTATGGGCTTATTCACTTTTAACACATATAATTAAAGAAATTTCTTATGTACTCTAATATCCCTTATGTATTCTTACTCTACTGGTAATACGAATTTTACGGGGATGTAAGGATTTTAAAATGTACACATAAGTTTAAAGCAAAAGGAATATAATTAAAATATGAAGGTATTATTTTGTCAAGCAACTTTTCGTTGGCATAAAATTCAATAAAAAAATTGTATAAAAAAATAAAAAAAACGTTGGTTGCTGCCGGGGATAGAACCCAAACTTTCAGCGCGTGCCGATGATTTACCGTCACCGCTACCACTTGCGCCACTGAGCGGTTTCTGCTTGCGGTATCCAACTACGGTTTTTATGTTGCAGGTACTGTTTTCTGATATCCTCTCTGGATTCGGTATTTTATCCCGAATATGGATAATTCGGACCCAATTTAAGGAACTTCTCACTAATTCCGACGGCAAACGCTTTTCTCGTTGTGCCGTCTAGCAATCCGACTATGTTCCTTAGCACTTAATTTCCTACATACATAAAATAAAACTTCATTATTTCTAATACCTAATGGGCTCTAATAACGTACCTCTGTTCTATGTCTTTTGCTTTTTTGCACTTAAACACCCTCCAAAATTTCACTTTTTTTTAATTTTAAAAAGGGCAAACTTCTTTAACAGTTTACTTTAAACTCAAAATTTCCACTTGAAATTGCAACTTTTTGTACTTTGTACGGACTTAGGCTGCGTGACACTCGTCAGTTACTTGCGCTTTTTGAATTTCAACTGACTCTTTTTCTTTGCGTTTCGCTGCGCCGATGTCGAACAAAGAAGTTCAAAGTTCCACCATTCCCTTTCTCATTTTTTTATTCAAATTAACCGCTTTGCTTTGGTAGGTTCTCAAAATTTGTTCTCTTTTATGAGATTCTACTTCATGTCGGTTTTCACCGTATAACAGTTTTCCTACTCCCTCGACAACAACCCTGCTGTGAGAGCTTATCTTTTTGTTTTTGTTGATGTCTATCTGTGTGTCATTTTGTTTCTTACTGTCGCGCATCGTTTCTACAACCAATTATTTTTTTGCTATTTTGATTTCGCAACAAGTAAAAAAAATATTCACGAAGAGATGGTGGCTGCTTTTCGAGATTCTGCACCTTCGTTGTCAACTGTTCAAAAGTGGTAAAGTTTATTTCAAAGGGACAGGGAGAGCATTGAAGACGACCTTCGCTCAGGCAGCCCACTAACTGGCTGCACCGGAGAAATCATTACACAAGTCGAGAAACTTGTACTTGAGGATGCCCGAGTAAAGGTTAAAACGATAGCTATGAAGATTAACCTTTCTATTGGTACCATACACACCATTCTGTATGAATGTCTAAATCTTTCCAAAGGCAGTGCAAGATGGGTGCCTCGAATGCTCACATCGCTCACAATGCTCCGGTGCGCACGTCATGGATTTCTAAGGCTGTAGTACGGGATTGAGGTTTCGAAAAAATTCAACATCCAGCCTATGGTCCGGACCTTGCCCCTAGTATTTCATTTTTGTTACCAGATTTTAAAAAAACCTTCGTGGTAAGCGATTTACCAATGATGAGGAGCTCAAAACTGCAATAAATGAACATTTTGGAGAGAAAGATGAAAACTATTTTTTTGAGGGTATAGAAAAGTTAAACTCAAGATGTAATAAATGCATTCATGTAAGAGAAGATTATATTGAAAAATTAAAATATTTTTAATTTAATTCGTGTTTTCCTTCATGTCGATACCGCGAATATATTGAACTCCCCTCGTATAAACCAGGAAATGTTGCTGATACGTTGTCAAAGGCTCCTTTAAACGAAAATATTCTGACTGATTTAGATAAGGAAATGACCTTCATTGTAATTTACTTATCTCGAATTTATCAGTGTCGGATTCAAGGCTTGAAGAAATACGAAATGAAACGGAAAAAGATAAGACTCTGAATCTAATTAAAGAATATTACAAAAACGGATGGCCAGGTATAAAAAAGAAAATTGATGCCAGTGTTATACCGTACTTTAGTATAAGCAATGATATTTATGTTGTAGACGGGTTATTATTTAAATCGCATCGCCTTATTATCAAAAAGTCATTACGCCACCGCATACTAATGCTTCTTCACGAGGGTCACATGGGAATAGAGCGCTGCAGAAATTTAGCCAAACAAAATGTATTTTGGCCAAATATTAATCAAGACATATACAACATTTTTTCCAACTGTGAGTCTTGCATTCGTCACAGAAACTCGAATAGTAAACAACCAATTTTGCCTCATGAATCTAATTTTAAATACGCAATACATCTCTTTTTTCTTTTTGCTAACTACATATTCTTCTTATTCGTTTTTCTTCTTCCCTTTTTTTTTTTAATCGTTTTATTGATCTGGCTGTCTCGAACTAAGACGTATAATCTTTAGTAATGGTTTCTAATAAGATTCGTGGAGTTTCTACAGACGGAAGCAGTGATGGAGTCCTTCGTTCTATGTTACGCGTATTAAGTAATCAAAAGATTGGTCTGCAGGTTTGTCATATAAACGCACAAAGCTTGTATCCAAAACTGGATGAGTTTAGGGATTTGTTTGTTGGATCTAAAGTTGATGTCGTTTTTGTCTCAGAAACATGGTTCAATAGTAATTTTAATGATAGTGTCTATAGGGTGGATGGTTATAAGCTCTTTCGTGGTGATAGGATTGGGAGAGTTGGGGGTGGATCGGCAATTTATGTACGCAAAGGCATATCATGCAATTTGAAGTGTAAGTCTGGAGTCGGAAGCCAGGTTGACTATGTTTTTCTGGAACTTAAGTCAGGAACAAGCAGCTTGCTCTTGGGGTCCGTCTATAGACCTAATAAAAATATTGACATTACGCCGTTGTTTGAATTACTGGAAATAATATCCGTTTGTTACCCCAAAATAATAGTTGGTGGTGATTTTAACAGTAACCTTTTCGTAGAGAGCTCTCTTGCACAGGGTATGAGAGCACTTAACTTATTCCCGGTTAATATGACGTTCGCCACTCATTTTTCCTCTGTATCTAGTACACTTTTAGACGTTTTCTTTGTAAGTGATACTAAGTTTCTATTATTATATGATCAACTGTCAGCACCTGCTTTCTCCAGACACGATCTAATATATTTGTCGTTTGATTTTCTTATAACTTTGTCTGGAGCATCTTACGAATATAGAGATTTTGATCATATTAACTACATAAGCTTGGAGCGAAGCGCCCGAAATGTCGAATGGGAGCGTGTTTTGCACATGTCCTGCCCTTGTGATCAAGTTGAGTTCCTAACCCGAAATATTAACACACTTTTTAATAACTATGTTCCTACTAAAGTTAAAATGGCTAAACATGACCAATGTCCTTGGTTCTCAAACGAAATCCGCATTCTCATGTTACAACGCAATCGAGCCTACAACGTGTGGAAACGTTTTCGACTAGACGTCCATCTACGTCTTTATCATACACTACGAAATCTGGTAGTTTCCAAAATTCGTACTTCGAAAACACAATTCTATGGCATTAAATTAAACCCAGCAATGAAAAGCCGACAACTTTGGAAAAATTTGCGAGATATTGGAATTGGAAAGCGTGACACAGGCCTTGACACCAATATTGATGTGAATGTTCTCAATCAGACATTTGTAACTCTTCCTTTTCCTGTTTTAAACCAAATACCTCAAAGTTCCTCCGTACCCCAACGTAGTCCTCTGAATCCGAATGAAAGAATATTCGAGTTCTCTGGTGTAGATAGTATGGACGTAGTTGCTAGTGTCTTATCCATTAAATCGACCGCAGCCGGTATTGATGGAATACACCCACTCTTTGCTAAGGCCATTCTACCAATTATACTACCCTCTGTTACACATATTTTCAATACCATTTTAACACCTAGTGTCTTTCCTACTCAATGGAAGCTGGCGAAAGTTCTACCTATCCTAAAGAGCGCTAATAGCCATGAATATAGACCCATTTCCATTCTACCTTACTTTTCTAAAGTATTTGAACGAATCATGCAAAAGCAAATTAATGCCCATATCCAATCATGTAAACTTTTATCAACAATGCAATCCGGTTTCCGCAAATACCACAGTTGCACAACCGCTGTTATCAATGTTGTAGAGGACATAAGAAGGTCAATAGATGATGGCTACACAACTTTTTTAGTTCTCCTCGATTTTTCAAAAGCATTCGACACTGTGGATCATAATAATTTGTGCAACAAACTAGTACAGAGTTACCAGTTTTCTACTTCGGCCACTAGATTAGTGTCTTCCTATCTTAAGTTCCGAGAACAAGCTGTTGCGATTGGTCATACGTTATCTGATTTCCTTCCTACAACCAGAGGGGTTCCCCAGGGCTCCATTCTAGGACCACTGCTTTTTTCATTGTATGTCAATGAGCTCCCATCCATAGTCAGCTCATCCTCCATACATATGTATGCCGATGATGTCCAATTATTGAATAGTTGCTCTCTCGGGTTGATTGAAGACTGCGCAAGTAGAGTCAACGTAGATCTAGAAAGGATCTCAATATGGGCAGAGAGGAATGGGCTATTCCTTAATCCTAAAAAAATCTAAATGTTTAGTGATTAGTCGGAACCCCGTCGATCTATCTTATTTTCCTGAAATTCATCTAAATGGCTCGACCGTAGAATATGTTGAAACGGCAAAAAATCTTGGAATGCTATTTAATAGGGCACTATCTTGGGATACACATATTAATGTAGCAGTAGGCAAAGTTTATGGCATACTGCGAATGTTATGGGCCTCACAACACTTTACGCCTTTGAGCACACGATTACTGCTTGCCAAGACACTCGTTGTTCCAACACTCTGCTGCGAAATTTTCTGTAAATGTGACGCAATCAGCAGAAGAAAGCTTAACGTTGCCTTTAATAACATCGCACGGTATATCTATGGTTTGAGGCGGTTCGACCATATCTCCAATTTCTCCCGACAGATCTATGATATCTCCTTCGACCATCTTTTATGTTTTCGATCACTTGTATTGTTATTCAATATAATTCATACACATCAACCCAGTTATTTATTTAACAGACTACGTTTTTGTTTATCTAACCGATCCCAACAGCTTGTTCAACCGCGGTATCGTTATCTAACATCGGAACGCCAGTTCTTCGTCAATGCAACACGTCTCTGGAACTCACTTCCACGGCTTTTGAGAAGGTCAAGTACCGTCTCGAGATTTCGGACTGGGTTACAGTCTTACTTCCAGACAATGTCAGACTAATTGAATGTTCTTAATTCTTTGTACATAGATTGTAGTTTTAATTGTGAAAAGAGAGATGTTTTTTGTTTTCTGTTTATTTTATTGTTCTTATATTAGAAGCAGTATCGAGAACTTAACTACTCATGTAACAATAATATGCTAAGTAGCTTGTTGTTTATGAACTATATATAAGCCTTGCACTAGTTTATAAGATCATTGTTATCTTAATGTGTAAGCCATCAATAAATAAATGAAATGAAATGAAATGAAAGTGGTTCCACTGCCGTGGTTTAAAGTTGGGGTTGATCTTTTTGAATTTAAGAAAAACGTATATATTCTGGTGGTCGACTACTTTTCAAAATTCATTGAAATAGCTAAGCTTAACGCTGGGTTTTCAAGTCCTTTGGTAGTGATTCAACTAAAATCCATTTTTGCTCGTCATGGCATAATAATAATAATAATAGTAGAGAGGGTCTAGTGCACTGCGACCTTGTGGTCTATTGTGCCCCCTGCTTATACCTTGGAAAGGTTCGTGCCCTTTTCCAGAGCGCCATCGCATCACAATTCCATTAAGAACCGTGATTGAGGGTTTGCTCTGTCTTTGCCTTGGCAAGAATATAAACTTTAGAGCACTTCATCCAGACCAGTTTCTCTTATGAATCTGAGAATGAGTAGTGGGTCTATGGTTTGTATATCCTTATCTGTTAGCTGGTACTTGCCCAGATGTTTAATCCTCTTGTGGGTTAGTGCCCCACAGGATTCCAGAATGTGGTCTGGGGTTTCAGCGCTCTCATCGCAGAATCTGCAGAGACCCTCTTCCGATAGGCCCAGTTTCCTCATGTGTTCTTTAAGCCTACAGTGTCCCGTTAGGAGACCTGTAAGGATTCTTAGGTTGTTTTTGCCTGGACCGATACATGCTTTGAATCTTTTTAGGTTGTAATTCCCTATAAGTTTTTTAGCCTGCCTCAGGCCTTGGGTATTTTTGAAAGCTGCGGTTCTTTTTTCCTTTTCCATTTTTCTGAACTCTTCTCGTAGGGGTGTCTTGCCAGAGCATCTGCAGCCTCGTTGCCCTCGATGCCGATGGGACCCGGTATCCAGCAAATGGTTAAGCTTTTGCAAGCATTCCCATACAAGCTTTGACTTTATGATATAGGCGTCAAGTGCCTTGATGGCAGCTTGACTGTCTGACATCACTGCTATATTACAGTTTTTGTAATTTTTCTTGAGGATGATTCGAACGCACCTATCTATCGCGCATATTTCAGCTTGGAATATGCTGGTACATTTGCCCATGGATTCGTAGTGTTTAGTTCCTGGCCTAAACACTCCTGCACCAGTTCCTTCATCCGTTCTTGATCCATCTGTATACCATTTTACAGTGTGCTGGCTCAGTCCGTAAATCGTGGATTCATTGCTCCATTTTTTCTTATTGCTGAGCTTCGTTATGAAATTCTTCTCAAAACTGAATTTCCTGATGCTATCATCTCTGGGTATAGCTAGAAGTGGAAGTTTTTCGAGCCATACATTATATTCTTTTGAACTAATGCACTTCTCCCTTCCGATTCCTTCTTTTGCCATCCGTAGAATTGTTTTATATGCCGTATCCTCAACCATGAGATGTAGAGGAGTTAGCTCTAGGAGTACCTCCATGGCTGAAGTTGGGCATGTACGCATTGCTCCGGTAATGCATAGGCACGCTAATCTTTGCACTTTACTAAGAGTGTCTCTTGTTGTGACTAGACTGGTTCGTTTTGCCCATGCTACAGCTCCGTATGTGATCATAGGCCTCACAATTGCAATGTACATCCATCGCAGGATACTTGGGTTACATCCCCATGACTTTCCTGCTAAGCTCTTGCATATCATAAGAGCGCGTGTTGCCTTCTTAGAAATCTCTTCAGTATGCTTACGCCAGATGAGTTTACTATCTAGGTATACTCCTAGGTATTTTACTTCGTTGACTGGTATCAGTGTTGTGCCTGATAATCGAATTGTTTTCAGTCCCTGAAGTTTTCTTTTCCTTGTGAATGGCACTATAGTTGTTTTTGCCGGATTAATGTTTAGTCCTGCTGTATGGCACCATTCTTGGGTTGCTCTTAGTCCCATCTGTATGATGTCACAGAGAGTTCCCTCAAACTTTCCCCTGGCAATCAATACTATGTCATCGGCATATGCCTGACAGTTAATGCCAATGCTGGTTAGTTTCTCCAATAGTTCGTCCACAACTAGACTCCACATTAAGGGTGATAGTACCCCTCCTTGTGGACATGCTCTAGTTGTGTTTACTTTGATAGTTCCGGTTGATGTTTGAGTCTCTGCTGATCTGGTGCTCAGTAGTTCACACATCCACCTGGATATTGTATTGTTTACTCCTTTTCTATCCAGGGATCGTCTGATGGCCTCATGGGAGGTATTATCAAACGCCCCTTCAATGTCGAGAAAGGCGCACAATACCGTCTCTTTTGAGTTTAGAGCACTTTCAATCACTTCCGTTAGCTGATATAAGGCGGTCTCTGTTGATCTGCCCGCTCTATATGCATGCTGCCGATAGTGAAGGGGGGATGTCGTTAGTACTTCCTCCCTTAGATAGTTGTCCACTGCCTTTTCTGTAGTCTTTAAAAGGAACGACGTTAGGCTAATGGGTCTGTATGACTTTGGGTGAGATGGGTCTTTTTTTCCCACTTTAGGTATAAACACAACCCTCGCCCGTCTCCACTGCGTTGGTATGTAACCCAAAGCAATGCTACTTTTTGTTATTTTGATCAGGTGTGGTTGGATTACATCCCACCCTTTCTGTAGTTGAGCGGGTATGATACCGTCCACCCCTGGTGCCTTGAATGGTTGAAAGGAACTAATGGCCCATTTCAGTCTCCCCCTGGAGCAGATGGCTGATGCTGTTTCCCAGTCCTCTTTTCGGGGCCTGGCTAAAATGGTCACGTTCCCATTATCGCTGCTAAGGGAGCTGTCTGGAAAATGAGTTTCTAGTAGCAGTAGCGCCCGCTGGTCCTCATTTTCTGTATAGCTACCATCTGGTTTCTTTAGAGACGTCGGTATTCCCCCCGTCTTTGCCAAGGCTTTATGCAGCCTTGCCGCTGTGGGAGTGTTTGATATTGTCTCACAGAATCTCCTGAAACTATTTCTTTTAGCTTTTCTTATTTCCTTATTGTAAGCAGTGAGAGCCGTTTGGTATCTTTGCCAATCTCCGTTTCGCTTGGCAGTGTTAAACAGCTTGCGTGTGTCGGATCTAAGTTTTGACAGATTTTTGCTCCACCATGGCATATCTTTCTTGTTTCTTTCTTTTTCCAAGGGGCAGTTTTCTTCGAGCGCATTCGTGATGGCGTCTGTAATATCTTCGACTGCGCTTTCCAATTCTAGAGGGTGAGCTGGAGCTTTCTTCATTTCGAGTCGGTCCAGATTGTTTTCTAGAGCACATTGGTAGTTTTCCCAATGTGTTTTTCTTGGATTTCTTACCGGATTTCTAGTGAGGCTTGTGTTGTCCAACTCGAATTCTATAATTCTGTGGTCGGACAGTGATGGCTCACTTGATACTCTCCAGTTCCTAATTAGTCTAGTTACGTCATGGCATACCTCAGATTATAATTTCGGATAATGGGCCACCATTTAGTGCAGAATGTTTCAGAAACTTTACAAAAGACTGGAGTATTGATCGTTGTACTTCCAGCCCATACTTGGCTCGTTCGAACGGACTTGCAGAAAGATCCATTCAAACAATAAAAAGATTACTAAACAAGTGCGATGAAACAAATAGCGATCCATACGTTGCTCTTTTATTACATAGAACAACCTCGAAAGGGAATCTTAGTTCACCTTCTGAGCTTCTGATGTCTCGAAGGTTAAGAACAAAATTGCCAATCACCAAGATAACCTTAAACCGAAATTAATTAATATTGCAAAACATAATCAAATAGTCTCTAAAAGACAAGTTAAGTCGGAACAATATTACCTACTATAAAAGCTCTAGAGCATTAAAGCCACTTGAAAATGGGGAATGCATATATAACAAAAAAACGCTGCAGTCAGTTTGGAGTCCTGGCACAATTATTTTTAAATGTGAAGAACCACGGTCTCACTTGGTGACTGATTCAAATGGTAACCGTTACAGGAGAAATAGAGAACATCTTATAGAAGCACCAGAGGTAAAAGAAAATTCTGAAAACAGTCAAGGCATAAAGGAGCAACACGGAGACAATCAAACAAATGCCGAAACACCCTCAACTGATAAAAGTTTTATTGATAGCGACCACAATAATTCATTAGGGGTAGCTTCTCAGATTCAACATCCAACATATACGGAAAATAATGATGGAATACTTAGAACACGCTATGGAAGGAAAGTTGTACCACCTAAGCTATTTGGTTACACAAATAATAAAAAATAAATACATTTTCGTCACTAAGGTCAATCAAAAGGTTAAAAAATATAAATAAAAAATATATACATTATCCCCTTAGCATTTAAGAATGAATTATTTCTATTGTATATTTTTACAATTATTCTTAAAATAATAATAATAATAAATAAACAAAAACAAACAATGGGAAAAAGGAAGATGTTATGATATTCAACTACCACTATAACATAATACATAACATATTCACAAATATAATTGTATATGTATTGGCATGAGTATCAGTATATTTAAACATACTAACACTTAGAATTAAGAATTGATAAATAGTTGTAATCGGTTAGATTTAGCCAGTATGGAGTAAAACTTAGAGAAATAAACTTAAACTAATAAAACATAAACATAATGAGAATGGACTGGATTCACAAATTCGCCCTCTGGAATAGACCGATCAACGCATGGTGTCGTACTATACAGTACAAGAAGGATCTTTCAAAATCCCTTGTACAGCAGTATCCAGCAGTGTTAAACAACGATCTCGGGTTGTGCACAAAAACAAAAGTGCATATTCAACTAAAACAAGATGCTTTTGCTGTTTTTGTGCCGAAACGTCCTGTTCCGTACGCAGCACGTTTTGAAATCGAACAAGAATTTGACCTAACACTTTAATAAAGTGGGCAGCTCCTATCGTGGTAAGCAAAAGAAATGGAAAAATAAGAATCTGCGTTGATTACTCTACAGGTCTTAACAACGCTATAGAGTCTAACCAGTATCCACTTCCAACTCCCGATGAAATTTTTTAGATTGCCATGACTGTATCATATTTATTCATGCTGATCTCTACGACCCTTACCTTCAGGTTGAAGTTGAATATGATCCCAAAGAATTGCTCACAGTCAACACACACCGAAGCAAAGTATGGTTTTCAGTAATTGTTGCAATTACGTTCTGAAAATCTTACATTACTTTTCTTTGCTGAGTTCGAAGCTAAAAAAAAACGCCTTACTTCACATAAATAAAAAGACGATCTACACATTCTCTGCTCATCAGTGTGAGAGAACGGACGTGTTTACTTTGAGTTTCGTGGGGTGCAAACTTATTGTTTATGTACGTTTAGTTCTTTGCAAACCGAGTTTTCCAATAATGGATTGTTTAATTTGTAAGAAAAGAATATATCGCAGTTGTGAAACTAAAATCACCTGCGTGGAGTGTAACATGGTTTATCATTGCTTGTGTGTGAATCTTAACTCTTCCGATATCGAGTACATGAAATCTCATACGGCCTTACTAATAATCAATCACTAATGTCGACAACTAGTTAGATGTCAGCTTTAGTAAAAATGTACAGCTTTTGTGAAATGGTACCAATAAACAATTAGACCTCCACATTTACTAGTCCTACAACTTTCTTAGAATCTATTACATTTGTTGTCATTGCAGAATTCAAATTTTATAATTTGTTTTCGTGAGAAACAAGGTCAATGGTCTCTTTCACAAGGAGGATTTTATTCTAAAAGAAGGAATACATAAATTGCAATTAAATTTGCCCAACACATATCTTTCCAATGCTCTTTGAGACTTATTATAAGCAAAAAACAAAACACAAAATAGGAATTGCACAAAATATCCGCTGATCTGTCAAATATCATATGCAAATCAGTAATGCCCTATCGTTCGATCGGACACAATTTTCAGTACTTTTATGGTACGCTTTCCATTGTTTTCTCATACTACCTCGCGATTTCTTTATGAGTGCATTTGTGTCGTAATAAAATCCCTTTCAAATTATTCAATAAACAAAGCACAGTTTATTTGAATGGTTTCATTTATTCGTAGGCTGACGATGCAAATCAAAACTTATTGGTGGTCTAAACATCACAATTGCATCGTTAGCAAGTGAATATTTTTGAAAATTGATATAATAGCTGGCTCATTCATTTCAGAATGAATAACAATCGCACGTAGGAAGCGTGTTAAGAACTTATCGCTTCCGGGTTTGAAAATAAATACAATTTAACCTATAAAAAATTGTATGGCTTATATATTACTTAACCGACAAAAGTTGAAATTCGAACTGTACTTGCACCCCCAGAAGTTAATAAACTTGTTATTTTGCATGTATTTTGCTGAGTTCTGATAATTCTATTTTTATTACTATATTTTCCGCGAAGGGAACCGTTTCACGCCAACCATTGTCTCATTAGAGATCCTCATTCTCGGTAAACAAACTCCTTTTGCAAAGAGTTTGAAAAGGGTTTGGTTGCAACAAAATATCTACCTGTGTCGCCTAAGGTACTGAGAATTGTTGCAAAAAGCCGTCCAAACTTTGGTAAGAAGATATTTTATTCTGTTTGCGACGACTGTCAAGAAAGTCTTGGAATTATCCCAAACTTATATAAAATTTATTTTTTATTAAGCAACTAACTAGGAAAACCAATCGAAAAGCAACAGAAAGAAAAACACCGAAATATATGCTTCACGTGTTTAGAAATAAAACAAAAACGCAATATTTTTCAATATTTTGCATACATTTGTACAAATTTGTGTGTGAAAGACTTAAAAACCATTTGCATTGTTGTATTACAACGAATAAAATTAGAAAGCATTCACAATTTACTAAAATTAATTAATAATTGTAAACGCTCAGGCTGAACAACATCGTATTAAATTCTCTCCTATTTCGAAATTTAATACCGCGATTTTGGATGGTTGGGCAACACTTGTCTTCAAAATGACATAAGGGAGGATTTATTTAGCTAATGTCCGAGATAAACATGGCTTTCTCAACACTAACATTTAACCCTATAGTTAGCGATAGTCTGGCAACTATATTTGTTTATTGGTAAAGGGATTTTGGAAAGTGTGGAGTCTTTTCGTAAAGTGCCAGACTAAAGTTGATTATTGGTAAGGCCGATAGTGTCCCATATCGTTGTGATAATTGTTCTGCTCTTCGTCGTAAATCTTTCCAACAACAAAATGTTTCGGAACCATCGAAAGCAGCAGCAGATGAAGCTTCTACATCGAAACAGCGACCAAAGCGCAACCAGAAAAGAGCCGCTACGTTAATGATCGCCACTGTATCAACTGACAAGAGACAAGATTCCACAGCTTATGTTACACCAGAGCAGGGCGACGACGATTGTGCAGTTACGTTGCAAATGCTTTATAAGGAGATAATATGCCTTAAGAAAATTAACTGTGACTTCCTCAGCTCAATCAACCAACTGAAAGAAGAAAACGAAAAACTGAAATCGAAGGTAACATCGCTAGAGAGCAGACTTAATTGGAAAGAGCAGAAGAGTATCGAACACGTTATTGAAATTATTGGAGTGCCTGGGGTCAACAATACGAAGGCAGGAGAATGTGTGCAGACAATATTCAACAATGCCCTGGAGGTGTCGGTGGCTCCCACTGACATACAAAAATGTTATGTTAAAAGCGCTCGGGGGAAAAACAACAACAACAAAAGCAACAATATTATTTGTGTACATTTTTCTTGCTCAGAGGCAAAAGATAAAGTAATGAAGTGCAACAAATCTGCAATGAAAAAATTAAATTCGTCATTGTTTGTTCCGGGCACTAAAGACAATATTTTTATAAATCATAGTTTTACTAGTTCCACCAGAGCCTTATTTATGGAAGCAAAAAAACTTAAAGTAGAAAAAAAAAATACAAATAGTTGAGCTATAAGATCGTTTCTTGATTTTGCTGCATTGAAAGACTAATTGTCTTTTGTTTTTTAAATACATTCCTGTATGAATAAGTTTAATATTAATAATAATCTTGTAAGCAACCACCCAACCATTAATAAAATATTAAACATCAATGATGAAAAATTGTATTGTAGTTCAAATGAAGGAGACTCTTTTTTTGTTGTCCATCAAAACATACGTAGTCTGCGGCAAAATTTCGATTTTTTAGTTTGTAATTTGGAAGCGTTAGTGCTCTTAATAATAATAATTAATTTTTTGGCGCAACAGGTCCGTACGGACCCTAGGCCTAGCTCCTCGCAACCATTCGTTTTGTGTGAGTTTTCATTTTTGGAACGAATGGAAGGGATCTACAATTTTATGCCGATTCCAAACGGCTAATTGAGAAGCTCTTTCATGACAGTTATACTCTCGGATGTTTGTCAGACGTTCGCGAGAGGTGGCGCAGTGAAAAAACCCTGAGTTGGAAATTGGGTTTTTTTTTTAGTTAGTGCTCTTACCTGATCTAATTTTCGTTAGCGAGATTTGGATTTTTAATTGTGAGAAGGAAGACTATTTTATTCCTGGATTTAATTTGTATCTAAACACAAATGAAACGTATACCGCGGGTGGTGTGGGAGTTTTTGTTCGCGATTCTTTGAATTTCGGTAACTGTGAAGTTAATTATCCCAAATTTTTGAGTGCGGATGTTATAGAGTTATCCTGCAATATAGGTAATGAATCTTTTAAATTTATTTGTATTTATAGGCTACACGTTTTTAATGTACAAGTGTTTTTGAATGAATTCTCAATGTTCTTAAATAGTGAAAAAGCCGCAAATCTTGTATTGTTAGGTGACTTTAATATAGACATTTTTGCTTCGAATACTATATCTGACTTTTACCTTAACACTATGGCTGAGCACGGATTTTTCTATTTTTTGAATGAAATTACGAGGCCTGTATCAAGTACTTGCCTTGACCATGTATTCGGTCGTTTCATGAAACTGCCCGTGAATCAATGCACCTGCGTAAACTTTGATCTCCAAATTACTGATCATTGTATGACTGGTATTCTGTTTAATAGTTTATTACTATTAAATATTGAGCTACGCTCTGAAACTTGGGACGAAATATTTGTAGAAGGCAATGCCTCTAAAGCTTACGATCTGTTTTTATCGGTTCTTCAAAATTATATAAACAATTTCACGTATAATATTGACCGTAAGAAATCTGAGGAGAGGCTAAAACCATGGATTAGTTCTTCGATTTTAAAGAAAATTAAACTTAAAAATAAATTATGGAAAAAATGCTTTAAACATCCACTTAATATTGCACTTAAAACCCGCTTTCAACTTGTTAGTAAACAAGTTAATAAAGATATTAAGTGGGCTCGAGATAGTTATTATTTCTCGAAAGTCCAAAGCGCTCTTGGTAACCCAAGAAAAGAATGGAAAACTGTAAATAGTACTATTGGTGGCAACCCTTCTAATTCTTCTAATTCGATAGTATTGTGTAATGGTGGTGTTACTATTGATGATCCTACAGAAACAGCTAATATTTTTAATGAGTTCTTTTCTACTGTGGGACAGAGATCTCTTTCTAACGAGCTTGCTTCACACAGTAACCATTACTTTAGATCTCTTTTAGTCGGCGATACAGCTAGAAATAGTAGCTTCTTTTTTATAGAAATCACAGGCTTATAGCTTTTCAAAATCATCAATACATTAAGCAACTCCAGTTCTTGTGGAAATAATTGTATTTCAAATCATACTCTTAAAAATATAGCCCTTAATATAGTGGACATTCTTGCTTATATTTTCAATTTAAGTATTTATTCTGGTAATTTTCCTGAAAAACTTAAATATGCTAATGTGTTACCTCTTCATAAAAAGGGAAGCAAAAGTGATAAAAATAATTATAGGCCTATTTCTTTATTGTCCTCAATTTCAAAAGTTTTTGAAAAGGCTGTTAAGAGTAGAATACTGGACTATTTTGCAAAAATTAATTTTCTTCACCATTCTCAGTTCGGGTTTAGAGAAAATCTCTCTACAGAAGATGCCCTCTTGGAGTTTTGCTCAACTATATACAAATCTCTAGATAATAAGAAATGCTGCGCTGGTCTCTTCGTAGATATCACTAAAGCATTTGACATGGTTAACCACAATATACTCCTTCACAAATTGTACTGCGCGGGATTTCGTGGATTTATTTATAATTAGGTGTGCCGCAAGGTTCTGTTCTTGGTCCAATTCTGTTCTTAGTGTATATTAATTCCCTATTTAGTCAACCGTTTGTTGGGAAAGTTACAGCCTTTGCAGATGACCTAGGCATTGCATATCAGTCAGATAACCGTTTAACCTTAGAGGCAGATATAAATCAGGACGTTCACATTCTGAGATTATGGTTTTCTACGCACAAATTAGTTGTTAGTAACAAAACTAAATTGATGAACTTCAGCTTAAGTATGCAAGATGTAACATGATAAATTATCAATAATCCGTTATTATTATTATTTGAATAATAACGAGAATTTATTTAAAAATAATTTAAAAATAAATTCTGTGTGCCAAACATCCGTACCCAGATGGAATTCGCAGTGCCAATGGGCAACCGCCGCCGTTTAAAATTCGGGTGTTCCGGCTAGGAACAGAATAGCGAGGAAATACGGATATCTGGGCCGCGAGTAACACAAGAAAAAACCAAAGGTGACTCACGCGGCAATCTATTAAAAGAGACCTAATGCCAACAGCAACCCCTATGACCCCACAGCACTACAGGACCTGTTGTGAGTCAGTCCGGGCTACCAGGCAGGAGGGTGTACGCAGGGCAATGCAGCTCAGGCATGCTAGTCGTGCTCCATCCTATGCTCGTCGGGGTGGGGGGGTTCTTGCCGCTTACCTTACGCACCGTGTTACTTGTCTTCATGCCTGTCTTCAGGTGAAATTGAGAATTTCTGTTATAAAAAGAGGGGTCCGAAACACACGTGCCTTCGTCTAACACCCTACCAACAAACTTCCAAACGAGTGACTGAATCTATAAAGGCTATCTTCCCCTAAGCTACTTCCACGTTCAGAGGGAGAGAGTGAGATGGTGGAAACTCTCTCTGAGGATGACCCACCCCTATGGCGACTGGGGACGTCAAACCCGCAATCGACCACCATGGTGACTATGCTCCTCTTGTATGTCTTAGTCACCCCTTTTGTGAAAGAAGGGAAAACTCCCTACGAGGTCCTACTCACCCCATCCGTTCCGCTTTCGTAGGCCGCACACACTAACTCTTCTTAACCTTGTCTACGGGTCATCGCTAATTTTATGTAGATCAGACCGCAGATAGTTATCATCGGACAGCTGTAAAATCTTCAAAGGTATGCACCCAAATGAAACGAGATCTGTTTGAAGTTACATTGGCATCCTCCGATGCTGTATTTAATTCGTCCGTAAATGCAAACTATATATATATATACTTAAAACTAGGGTAACATCCTAAGTAAGCTAATTCGCTCTATAGGTAGGAAATTACTAGAGGTACTTTCAAAATCCATTAATAAAAATTTCCTTGTCGCTAATCTATTCTACGAAAATTCAAAAAATAATTATTCTTTGTAACATAAGCTTCCACGTTAACTATCTTCTTCAGAGATAGACGAGCAAAACAAAAGGTTTAACCTACGCTTAAAATTAGAAGTTATCTATTATATTCAAAGATAGTTGATCGATAAACAAAAAAAAAATAAAAATTTAAGCAAATTATATATATAAAAAGTCAGCTATCCAATTGAAAGATAGACGATCAAGTAACAAATGATTAATCGGATCTTGCAATTAAAAGTCAGCTATCTAATTCAAAGATAGACTATCCAGTTTCACCGCTAATTATTGACGGGCTAGGGGTGGAAGCAACCAAAATTGTTTCTCCCGCCGACGCATATGTATCTGATTTCCAGATTGTAGTTAAATACCGATTTATTTATTTATGTTCGTGCGAAAATTTGTGTATGACACCGATTTAAAAATATATATACAAATAGCAGGAATTTCATTACCCAACATGGGGACTTACCAAATTTAAAACCCTTTGGGGTTTACCTTCGCGATGTTGTCTTCTGCAGGGGGGGATGTGGTGCACCGCATCGTCCTGAGGTATAGATGTCCGGTACCTAAAGCTAGGATTTCGCGGAAAACACGGGGGATTTAAGAGCAAAAGATATTTATATATATTTTCCACGGTGTTCGGAATCGTAAACCGACGTTATGCGCACGTTAATGATAATTACTTTTTTTTTTTTGTTAACTTATTTTGCGGTTTTAAAAAGGGGGTGAAAGCCGATCTTTACTTTGCCGGGATAGAAAATCACACTGACTATTTCGAATCTACTTTACACAGGGATGCTTTATTATAGATATTAATAATACGAAAAATAATATTATGAGAGAAAAAAAAAACAATTTTATAAAGATTATTTGTTTTATAAGATGAAGCTAAATCTAATGTAGAGTTGGGATGGAGGTCCTCCGGGGCAGGTGCTCATCCAGGTAAATGGTCAGGGGGCGGGTCGGGTCGTTAGGCCGCCACGTGCTGCAGATGATGAATTTTGAAGTTAGGCACTCGGGTCGGGTCGTTAAGCCGCCACGTGCAGGTGTTGATATGAAGTAATATTGGGCACTCGGGTCGGGTCGTTAAGCAGCCACGTGTAACACAGTCTCAACCTTTGGGTGTGCTGGGGCTCGGTGGGGTTCACTTCGAGTCACAAGTTCACTGCACTTCAGGACATGGAGGGCTCAGAACACCCACAAGCACTGATGCTTGGCCAAAATAACTGGGCAGCTGGGTCTTACTAAAAATTGCCCGAGCTCCAGGCCGGGTATTGTTTCACAGTAGTGGCACGGGTGCGGGGCGTAACGCGATCAATGGGGCGAACTGGTGGGGGTGTCACGATGGATTCACTAATTGTTGCACTGTTCATGAGATGGGGTTGTGTCACGTTGGAACTTTCGGGCATCGCCACGAATCTCTAACTTCACTCTCATGGAGTCGTGTGAAACAGAATTTAACCGATGGGGCCGGCGGCACTGTTCTTTGGCCCAGCGTGAAAAGGGTCTTTTTTTTTAACTCACACGGATATCTTTTCACCGAATTAAAATTTATAACACGCGCCCAAATTATCGAACCAAAAGTTTAATTGATTAATATACTGCGTTGTTCGAACACCCACGCGGGCGTTTCAACACCGTAATTACACACCAACCACTCGAGTCAACCGTCCACACCGCTACCAAAATCTCGACTGACTAAAAACGAACAGAAGCTGTACTAGCATGACAAGACAAGAAGAATTGCAACGCGCAATTCTGAACCGAACATTCCAGAACACAAAAAAAAGTATTTATAATACCGTAGAGGTACACATACAAGCTTGCCCATCACGCGACAGACAGCAAGAAAAAAATAATAAAACAACAAGAAATGAAACCGAACGGTGTCATGATCATGAGGCGATTTCTGCTGCCACATATGTATGCAAAATGCCACACCAGACACCACACGACAAGTCAAAACCAGTTCGCCTACCCTTTTCCTCTCCCCAACTCAAAAGAAACCTACGACGCAGATTACGTGCAAGTAAACCAACAACGTCAAAGGCTTGGTATTATCTTGTTTTTACTCTCTGAGGTTCCAGTCTCGACTTATGAATCCACCCGATGTCACACCCATGTGCACTCTCTTTAACTCATGTAGCGACATCTATGGACGGATGTGGATCTTGCTCATTCGGAGCACGAACCTATGCTTTTGCTTTAAGCTGACGGGTAGGCAACGAATTACGATTATATTCAAGGTTCGGAACGAATGGAAAAACAGACAGTAAGAAACAAATTTAAAACGGTCGGAAAAAAAATAGAAACGAACACAAAGCAGGGGTGTATGCGTTTCCTACAAAGCTCATCACTTTTGCGAATGCTCAGGAGCACAAGAGATGAGAGAAGAAACGCTTGCATTAAGTCCTCAAGGGATATTCTCATGCGCAGACTGGGATAGCCGGGCATTTTGGTTCACCGCGGATACTACGATCGGAGATCCTTGATGTGGAAGACTCCCACTCTCTTGCCTTTCATGTCTTGTAAATCATATAAATTGTTACCAACAATCTTACGAACCTGCATTCGCTGAAATTTCGGACACAATTTCGCATTCACCCTCTTTGAGGCATCGCTGAGAATGAAATTTCTCTTATATACCACATCACCAACCTGGAATTTTCGAGAGGAGCTACGCAAGTTATATACCCGCTCATATTTACTATGGGCCTCTGCCAGGGACTTTACCAAATGCGCGTGCAGGATGTTCATCTTATCTCCTTTCGGTAAGACATTAAGGTCAGAGTTGTTCAGGCCATCGAGTAGTCGAAGCAGCTCGTAAGTAAATCCGTGTTCTATCATCGGTTGGCTAAAGAGGGCTTCATGGGGGGAAATCCCTATTGCAGCATGAACAGCCGAGCGCAGGGCGCAACCTATGGCAGGGAGCTGCTCGTCCCACTTGGTATGATCAGAAACGAGGTAAGAACGAATGGCTGCCAGTATTGAGCGATTAACCCTCTCACTTGCATTAGCCTGAGGGGCGTATGACGCGGTTCTTATATGGCGGGTACCAAAGCTCGCTAAAAATTTGCTGAACTCTCGACTGATAAACTGCTTTCCGTTATCGGATAATACAGATTCTGGCACGCCGAAAACTAAAAAGACTTGGTCTCTTAAAAACTTGACAGTGTTATCTGTGGTGGCTTTCTTGAGGGGCTGCAAGAGCACAAATTTCGTCAGCTGATCCAGCACAATGAGAAGGTAGGTATTGCCGGCCTTGGAACGTGGGTACGGCCCTAAGTAATCAATGAAAATGTGCTGAAACGGACGTTCGACTATAAAGGCGTTACCCATGGGGGTTCTTAAAACGGTGTTTGGGGCTTTGGAGGACTTGCAGACTACGCAATGACAAATGAAGCTTTTTACCTGCGAAGCCATATTCGGCCAATAATAGCGCGCACGTAGACGGTGTAAGGTCTTGGTAATGCCACCATGGGCTGCTCGAGGGGGGCAATGTGCCAACGAAATTAATCGTTTCGTCATCTGCGACGGAATCCACAGCTTCCAAATCGGGTCTGTTGCTAACGGTTGTCCAAGAGTGGGTTTGACTTTTTTGAAGACTCGGTTGTTGGAAATGGTAAGGTCAGGCAGTTGGTCTGGGTAACGCTTAATGGTCTCTAGGAGTTTACTATATTCTTCAGAAAGAAAACTGGGATCGGACAGATCGACGTGTAGGACGCTGGAGGAGAAGTCTTTAGGACTGGGCTGAGGTGACTCGACCGCATCCACTCCATGCATACGGGAAAGTGCGTCGGGAACCACGTTCAATGAGCCTCTCCGATGCTCAATGTCAAAGACGAAGCTTTGCAACTTAAGGCTCCATCGTGCCAACCTTCCGTCCAAGTCCTTTTTGTTCATTAACCAACGTAGGCTGGCATGGTCTGTGATGATCTTGAATCTGTGCCCCTCTACATAAGCCCGGAACTTTTGCACACCCATGACGGCGGCTAGGCATTCTCTTTCCGTAACGCTATAGTTCCGTTGTGCGGCGTTTAGCTTATGCGAGTAATAAAATATGGGGCGCTCAGATCCACTATCATCACATTGACACAGCACACAACCTATGCCGGTGTCCGAGGCGTCGCAAACTATAATAAACTCCTTATCATAATCGGGGTTAACTAATATCGGTGCGGTGGTTAACAAGGCCTTTATTTGGTTAAACGCTGCGAGAGCTTCGTCGCTGAAATGAAATTTCACTCCTTTTTTGAGGGTGTTCGTAATAGGAGTGGCTACCGTCGCGAAATCCTTCACGAATCTCCTATACCACCCGGCCTGGGTACTGGATAGTCATGGATCGCAGAAACCTTTTCGGGATCGGGTTTGAGGCAGCCTTCCCCTACTATGAATCCTAAATATTTCAACTGCCTAAAGCAAAAATTAGACTTTTGCAGATTAATAGTTAGACCAGCCTCTCGCAATCTTCTACTTACAACCGACAACAACTGCAGGTGTTCTTCAAAAGTGCGCGAAACTATCAGCAAGTCGTCGAGGTAGACAAACACGTTTTCTCTCATTTCATGAGGTACCACCTTGTCCATCAGTCTGCACATGCGCTGGGGCGCATTGCAGAGGCCAAGGGGCATTACTCTAAAATGGTAAAGAGGCCTACCGGGGACCGTGAACGCGGTTTTCTCCCTTGAGCTTTGCTCCAACGGTATCTGCCAAAAGGCGTCCTTCAAATCCACACTGGAGATAAAGTGTGTATCTGAAAGACGACCCAGCAGACCCTCAATGTGCGGGAGCGGATACGCATCCTTTTTCGTGACTTGGTTCACCTTCCGAAAGTCCAAGCACAAGCGGTTCTTACCAGGCTTTCGTATTAGTACGACTGGTGAGCTCCAGGCGCTTGAACTTTCTTCGATGATCCCCAAATCAAGCATGCGATCCAACTCCCGGTACAAAAGGGTTTGTACCGCCGGAGAGACGGGATAGTGCCGCTGTTTGATGGGTTCAGCGTCACCGGTATCTATGGCATGTTCCTCGAGGTTTGTTCTTCCTAAGCCAACAGTGGCAAAGGACGGGAACGAACTCATGGATTGGCTTAGTCTCCTCGATTCTTCGCTGGATAGATCGCAAAAATGTTCCTTACTTAGCTGCTCCGCCTGAGTGGTCGCTACCTCCGAAATCAGATGGGGTGCAATCTGGAATTCCTTCCAAAAATCCACTCCTAGATATAAGGGTTGTTTTAGGGAAGGTACAAGAAAAAAAGTTATGGGGTTGATACGGCCCTTGTAACCGACGTCAAGTGTAACTTGCCCTGTAACGGACTGGGGTTGCCCATCTGCAGTTTTCACTCGCGAATGGAGAGGTTTGACCGGCAGGTTTTTATCACTGAACAGTAAACAACCGTCCTTTCCTAAACAACTCACCGCCGCTCCACTATCTAACAAGCCCAAGAGATTTTGTCCAAGGAGTTTCACCATCGCATAAGGGCGAGGATCATGCTCTGGACTGCAGAGTGTGGTAGCTGCAATGGACTGGTAGGTGTGCTTTTTTTTATTAAATTTATCCCGCAGGCGGAGGATCTTTAACGACACGAGGGAGGGATAACTTTTGAATATTCTATCCCTGGTGGCATAGTAGGTCTGGAAACGATCATGCAAAGTTCGGCCCGCGGTATTGTGGGCGCGAACTGGCGGAGGCGTAACGGGGCGCTCGCGTTGGAGTATGGTTATTTTCTTCGGATGGTTTGGGGGTGGCTTGGTCGAGTCTAAGGGATCAGAGGTAATATTTAGTGAAGTGTCGGGTTTCTCTCCTGCGAACAAATCACAACGGGGAATGACTTGTTCGTACGCGAGTTTTCCGAGCAGTTGGCGCATTTGGGAGTGCTGGTGTTTTCTTTACCGCACTTATAACAAAACGAGTTCCTCTGTGGGCTTTCACATTCATAAAAAGTGTGCCCAACTACTTTGCAGTTCCAACAGCTAAGGCTATTTGGAACGCGACGATTTTCTACAGCATCTACCTGAGGGCCTACACCACTACCGAAGGGTTCATCCACACTAACTTCGAACTCACTAATATGGCGCCTAAAGCCAGAAGGTGGCATGACTCGTGCGGTGGGGGTCCTATGGTCGCTGAGATATTTCTCAATCGTGCGACACACATACACCAACTCGGGTAAACTATTTGTGTTAAAAGTTATTAGAAGTTCTCCCATACGCTTACATACGTTTTGCTTGACTATCTCGATAACCTCGCGATTCGGTTTGGGATTTCTCAACCGGGAGTTCAAATGTAAGATCTCATTATAAAATTCGTCAAACGGTTCCGCTGGCCCTTGTCGTCTATCCGACATTTTTCGGAAGAGTTCCGAATCCGATTCAAGGCTTCGGAACTGTTCGATTAAGGCATTCTTAAGAGTGGGCCAGGAGACATGAGGGTTGGTCTTCAGGTAGACCCAGAACCAATTTTCAGCTGGACCTTCAACAAACTGATGAAAATTTAAAACTGCTTCGTCCCAGGAGGCTCCATAACCGTCCTTAACTCGCTGTAACCGAAAGAGGAAGTCATCTACAGACATCCGTCGGTTGTCGAATTTGATACCCCACTTGTGAAAGTGATGGGCATTCGAGGCGGACGACGAGGGGGTTCGAGTCCTTTCCAAGACCGAAGGGGTAGTAGGCTGGTTTAGCGTCATATTGCCTAACTGAGCGATAAAGTTGTCTACATTGTCGCTTCGAACATTGGGCGGTGGAACAGACATATCCGGGAGGGGGGCTGGAATCCGTGGAGGCGGCACTGGCGGGGGTACGACAGCGTTGGTAGGCGCGGACGTCCTGACCGGGGTTTGAGAGCGCAGCAGCTCTTGAAGGAGTTGAGACATTTCGTTGCGAGACGTCACCCGATTCTTTTCCAATTCCTCTCGGATCACACGTAGGTCGTCGGTGCGACTCAACCCTACCGTTGCCGTAACGACCTCTTGCACATATTGGGCCAAGTCAACAGCCTCGGGGTTTTCGACTTCCAGTTCAACCTCGGAGTCAGTGTGGATATTTAGTGGGCCTTCCGAAATAGGACGATCGACTTGGCTGGTATCCGCGAGACGACTGAGGGCCTCTCGAGACGTCGACGGAACCGGGTCGAGGTTGGGGGTTCGGGACTTGGGTCTTGAAACTTTCACAACTGAGCCTAAGGACAGTCGAGAGTCTTTTGCCTTTTTGTCCTTCTTGGGACGTAGGTGTATATCTGACGTCAAACTTGGATGCGACATCATACGACCGAAGGGTATAACATAAAAAAAGGAATAACCTATATACCTAGATGTGCGAGAGATATCGCTCTTACAAATCTACTTACTGTAGCGCTAAACTACTAAACTAATCTAACTAATTCCTAAACTGCTAATAGTTCTAGCTGTTACTAGCGTGTTAACTCTTACGATAAGGAAAACGAAAAATTCATACGAGTGATTGATGTGCGGACTACGTTGGCGGACGATGAGGGATGAGTCAGGAAACTCCAAACGATAAATGGGAAGAAACTATAGGGGATAACAGGAGATGGAACAAAAATAGTCTCTCACGTGCTTACTAGAGCTAATCGCTTCGATAACCCCCAGTTCAAAGACTGGAAGGGGTTGGCTTCATTTTAGTGCAGGGAGAGTAGTGATAAAAATAGAATAAAACCAAAAACCAAAACTAAACCAAAACTATACCAGAACTCAACAAATCGATTATGCTGCCAACCCAGCGCAACAGCAACAGACATCAGCACGGATAATACCCATACTGACCGGACAGAGCGCAAAAAAAAATTTATCGAAGCAAGGTGGTAACTGCTAGAGAATGTTATGTGAACACGTGAAGACAATGAATTAATTAAAGACAGTCATACTAGATTTTTTTTTTTTTCATTCGGTGTGCAATTACCTTCGCGTCCATGCCGATCTTTACAATCAATGAAGGTACGAGTGCAACTGCTACAGTCGTAGATCAGGAACTAAGTCAACTAATCTACCGGTCAGAGCTACTAAACCTTCAATGAGCTAAAGCCGTAATGGACACGTAACTGCAGTAGAATACGATCTACAAACACAAAGCCACTTAAAAGCCTACGCTTCCGGCACAAGTGTTAGTCTTAATGATCGACGGGAGACTGGGTCTGAATTTCGTACTGGTAGCAAAACGTAATTATGGGCGGACGCCACGAAATTTAACGGACTACCAGCAAATGAAAGACAAATGGGAAAAGGGGGGAAAAGGATAGACCCTGGGTGTAGATTTCCCGAACGAAATACCGATATCACTTGAAAGCATCGCGATCAAGGAAAGAGAAAAAAAAAGATATATGCATAGCAAAAAGAAGTTTGTCTGTAAGGATACAACGAAAGTGACGAAATTCGGGCCCCACGTTGGGCGCCATCCTGTAACGTGATAAATTATCAATAATCCGTTATTATTATTATTTGAATAATAACGAGAATTTATTTAAAAATAATTTAAAAATAAATTCTGTGTGCCAAACATCCGTACCCAGATGGAATTCGCAGTGCCAATGGGCAACCGCCGCCGTTTAAAATTCGGGTGTTCCGGCTAGGAACAGAATAGCGAGGAAATACGGATATTTGGGCCGCGAGTAACACAAGAAAAAACCAAAGGTGACTCACGCGGCAATCTATTAAAAGAGACCTAATGCCAACAGCAACCCCTATGACCCCACAGCACTACAGGACCTGTTGTGAGTCAGTCCGGGCTACCAGGCAGGAGGGTGTACGCAGGGCAATGCAGCTCAGGCATGCTAGTCGTGCTCCATCCTATGCTCGTCGGGGTGGGGGGGTTCTTGCCGCTTACCTTACGCACCGTGTTACTTGTCTTCATGCCTGTCTCCAGGTGAAATTGAGAATTTCTGTTATAAAAAGAGGGGTCCGAAACACACGTGCCTTCGTCTAACACCCTACCAACAAACTTCCAAACGAGTGACTGAATCTATAAAGGCTATCTTCCCCTAAGCTACTTCCACGTTCAGAGGGAGAGAGTGAGATGGCGGAAACTCTCTCTGAGGATGACCCACCCCTATGGCGACTGGGGACGTCAAACCCGCAATCGACCACCATGGTGACTATGCTCCTCTTGTATGTCTTAGTCACCCCTTTTGTGAAAGAAGGGAAAACTCCCTACGAGGTCCTACTCACCCCATCCGTTCCGCTTTCGTAGGCCGCACACACTAACTCTTCTTAACCTTGTCTACGGGTCATCGCTAATTTTATGTAGATCAGACCGCAGATAGTTATCATCGGACAGCTGTAAAATCTTCAAAGGTATGCACCCAAATGATACGAGATCTGTTTGAAGTTACATTGGCATCCTCCTGTATTTAATTCGTCCGTAAATGCAAACTATATATATATATATACTTAAAACTAGGGTAACATCCTAAGTAAGCTAATTCGCTCTATAGGTAGGAAATTACTAGAGGTACTTTCAAAATCCATTAATAAAAATTTCCTTGTCGCTAATCTATTCTACGAAAATTCAAAAAATAATTATTCTTTGTAACATAAGCTTCCACGTTAACTATCTTCTTCAGAGATAGACGAGGAAAAAAAAAAGGTTTAACCTACGCTTAAAATTAGAAGTTATCTATTATATTCAAAGATAGTTGATCGATAAACAAAAAAAAAAATAAAAATTTAAGCAAATTATATAAATAAAAAGTCAGCTATCCAATGCAAAGATAGACGATCAAGTAACAAAAGATTAATCGGATCTTGCAATTAAAAGTCAGCTATCCAATTCAAAGATAGACTATCCAGTTTCACCGCTAATTATTGACGGGTTAGGGGTGGAAGCAACCAAAATTGTTTCTCCCGCCGACGCATATGTATCTGATTTCCAGATTGTAGTTAAATACCGATTTAGTTATTTATGTTCGTGCGAAAATTTGTGTATGACACCGATTTAAAAATATATATACAAATAGCAGGAATTTCATTACCCAACATGGGGACTTACCAAATTTAAAACCCTTTGGGGTTTACCTTCGCGATGTTGTCTTCTGCAGGGGGGGATGTGGTGCACCGCATCGTCCTGAGGTATAGATGTCCGGTACCTAAAGCTAGGATTTCGCGGAAAACACGGGGGATTTAAGAGCAAAAGATATTTATATATATTTTCCACGGTGTTCGGAATCGTAAACCGACGTTATGCACACGTTAATGATAATTACTTTTTTTTTTTGTTAACTTATTTTGCGGTTTTAAAAAGGGGGTGAAAGCCGATCTTTACTTTGCCGGGATAGAAAATCACACTGACTATTTCAAATCTACTTTACACAGGGATGCTTTATTATAGATATTAATAATACGAAAAATAATATTATGAGAGAAAAAAAAAACAATTTTATAAAGATTATTTGTTTTATAAGATGAAGCTAAATCTAATGTAGAGTTGAGATGGAGGTCCTCCGGGGCAGGTGCTCATCCAGGTAAATGGTCAGGGGGCGGGTCGGGTCGTTAGGCCGCCACGTGCTGCAGATGATGAATTTTGTAGTTAGGCACTCGGGTCGGGTCATTAAGCCGCCACGTGCAGGTGTTGATATGAAGTAATATTGGGCACTCGGGTCGGGTCGTTAAGCCGCCACGTGTAACACAGTCTCAACCTTTGGGTGTGCTGGGGCTCGGTGGGGTTCACTTCGAGTCACAAGTTCACTGCACTTCAGGACATGGAGGGCTCAGAACACCCACAAGCACTGATGCTTGGCCAAAATAACTGGGCAGCTGGGTCTTACTAAAAATTGCCCGAGCTCCAGGCCGGGTATTGTTTCACAGTAGTGGCACGGGTGCGGGGCGTAACGCGATCAATGGGGCGAACTGGTGGGGGTGTCACGATGGATTCACTAATTGTTGCACTGTTCATGAGATGGGGTTGTGTCACGTTGGAACTTTCGGGCATCGCCACGAATCTCTAACTTCACTCTCATGGAGTCGTGTGAAACAGAATTTAACCGATGGGGCCGGCGGCACTGTTCTTTGGCCCAGCGTGAAAAGGGTCTTTTTTTTAACTCACACGGATATCTTTTCACCGAATTAAAATTTATAACACGCGCCCAAATTATCGAACCAAAAGTTTAATTGATTAATATACTGCGTTGTTCGAACACCCACGCGGGCGTTTCACCACCGTAATTACGCACCAACCACTCGAGTCAACCGTCCACACCGCTACCAAAATCTCGACTGACTAAAAACGAACCGAAGCTGTACTAGCATGACAAGACAAGAAGAATTGCAACGCGCAATTCTGAACCGAACATTCCAGAACACAAAAAAAAAGTATTTATAATACCGTAGAGGTACACATACAAGCTTGCCCATCACGCGACAGACAGCAAGAAAAAAATAATAAAACAACAAGAAATGAAACCGAACGGTGTCATGAGGCGATTTCTGCTGCCACATATGTATGCAAAATGCCACACCACACGACAAGTCAAAACCAGTTCGCCTACCCTTTTCCTCTCCCCCACTGTTTTGCTTGTGGAATACACACCACCCAACTCAAAAGAAACCTACGACGCAGATTACGTGCAAGTAAACCAACAACGTCAAAGGCTTGGTATTATCATTCCGCGGTACTAATAATCATTTTTAGTGTCCAGGCTAAATTTTTCGAGCTCACAATGGCGAAAATTTCCATACAAAATTGCATATTGTGACCTAGGAAATATTTAGTGTGAAGGTTAAAAATGATTATTGGTAAGGCCTGTTTGGTCACCCTGCAACAATAAACACTCACACTTCATATTATGAAGTGATTCTAAACAATATGTAAAATGCACTCAAAGAGCGCTATATAAATGAGCCAAAAATATATTTGAATTTAGAAGTCAGTTACAAGTTGAAGTAATCGATCGCCTTTTATTTAAATTCGTCGTTGTCGTTACTGAAACCATATTTCGTTGGTGGCTTTTCAGTTTAGCTTCGTTGATTTTGAAGTCGTAAAAACTATTACGAATCAAGGCCCATTGTATATAAATCTAATAGTACTCTCATCAGAGGAAATCGACACTAGCGCCTCTATAGAGCAACGGCCCGATTACTTTATTTTCCTATCATTGACGGCAACCATAGTTTTGCACTTACCACAGACACCAATTACTGTCACTGAGAATAGAAAAAGGCAAGAGAGAACCAAACGAAGTAGTAAACACAATTGGCCTTACTAATAACATTGTATATAAATCTAATAGTACTCTCATCAGAGGAAATCGACACTAGCGCCTCTATAGAGCAAAGGCCCGATTACTTTATTTTCCTATCATTGACGGCAACCATAGTTTTGCACTTACCACAGACACCAATTACTGTCACTGAGAATAGAAAAAGGCAAGAGAGAACCAAACGAAGTAGTATAGTAAACACAATGAACCACCCCTATAAGCTACAAATGACAGGATTTGTTATTAGATCTAAAAAAAGAGAAGAACACAGAAGCACTTCTGTTCGCTTCGCATGAATGTACCTGCTGCGTATACTCGTATAGTTGTGTGTGTACGCATAAAGTGCAACACAATTTTCTGGATTGTGCGAACAAATAGATATGAGATAATTTGTGTATCATCTAATCTCGTTTGCATGTACAAATTATTTATTTTCTTCTTTCGATCTTTGCTTGTTGGTGATATTTTTTTGATGTATGTTTTTTATAGATGTTTGTGTGTCACAGAGCTCGTTGCCTAAAAAATTCCTAACTTTAACAATTTTTGGGTTGTCTGATTATTAGGGTAATTGGGCGAAAATATAAATTTTTTGGATGTTTAAAGTAGGTATGCCAATAAAAGGATTTCCACGCCCTTTCCGCTGGAAACTAAGTTCTTCTTGCAATACTAAATATAAAGAGTGGACATAGGCAAAAATTGATTTAAAAGCATTACGGAAGCAAAGTTACCACAAGTGTTTTGCCTTTTATTTTAAAGTAAAGCTATTAATTTACATTTAGAAGTTTCTTAAAAGTTTCGCATAATTGAAAAATTGAATATGTTTTAAAGAGTAAAGTAATAATTAGAAAAGACACTGGTGTGCTTGTTTTAATTAAAATGCAATTATTATTATTTTAAAGTGCATACGCCCTAAGTTTTAAATAAAAATGCCTGTTAGAGATGCCTACACCCATTGCCTCAGCGTAAAAAAAAACGTTTTCCTTATCATTTTTTCAAGTTCCAAATGACCACCGAAAGGAAATTTGGTTAAAACATTCTCGGAACACACATTTTGAAAAAAAAACTGCCTATTTTTGCGAGAAACATTTTTACCCAAAAGATATAATAACAAAGGGGACACGAAAATGCCTTACTAAAAATGCAAATCCAATCTCAGCTATAGCTGTGTGTAAATGTACTGACACTGTAATTGGTGACCCGTGCTTTGGGGTTATAAATTTTAGGGAAAGTGCAGGTATTTTAAAAGTTTGTCAATATGAAACTATTTCACAAGCCTTAGGCACATTTTCACGACGAAGAAAAGGATATTTGCTTAAAATGTTTTTATAAATCTCCATCGCTTTGTACCCATATGCTAGATACGAAATTTTTTCAAATGCACTCCATGTTGTTCTTAACCGGAGGACAGTATGGTGCAATTTTATTAATCTTTTACTGAGAAACATAATTACCCTTTACGTTTAAAGTTTTTCCTCAAAAATTATGAAAAACTGGAAGATTGCAGAAAAACTAGGTTTGTGCGCTTTATTTTTTCGGAATAGGTTAGGTAAACGTAGGCATATAGGTAGATCACAGATTAAGATCACGAAAATCTTCCGGATATCCTCGGATAATTATTAGCTTCCGATTGGGTTGAGCGTTGATAATGACCTATATGAGATTAAATGCAAAAATTATGTCCTGGTACTGGTACATTATGTAGCTACAAAACCAGAAGAATAATAATCTAAGTACATTACATATCCACCTTTCAACAAACGGGCCTATGCAGCAAAACCCAAAGCAAAGAAACGTCGCTTATTTCAAAGAAATAATGAAATGTAGCAACGTTTCGGAAATGTACCAATCACCATTTCGGCGAAAAATATAGAAAAATGAAAGGTATCTCATCTTGTCTTGCCAACCTACAGCTGCAGCCAACCATTAACCAACACAATCACGATCATATCTCATAAACCTCACGGGTGTGACGAACGATTCTGCTCCCAGTCACTCACATCACATATCACAGAGACACAGACCCACAAAGGAACCCAAAACAAGTAGGCACGCGTACGACACGACACACGAGGTACCACGACAAGAGTGTATGTGTGTTTTTTTGTCGTTCTCCGTCCTTTCGCTCACTCAAAACAATTCTTCTCTGAGAAAAGGTTATTCTTTTGCTAACCATGCGACCATACGCCCTCTACAGAGCAGAGGCCCAAATAAAAAAATTCGTCTGATGAGAGTACTATTAGATTTATATACAATGCTAATAATCAATCACTAATGTCGACAACTAGTTAGATGTCAGCTTTAGTGAAAATGTACAGCTTTTTTGAAATGGTACCAATAAACAATTAGACCTCCACATTTACTAGTCCTACAACTTTCTTAGAATCTATTACATTTGTTGTCATTGCAGAATTCAAATTTCATAATTTGTTTTCGTGAAAAACAAGGTCAATGGTCTCTTTCACAAGGAGGATTTTATTCTAAAAGAAGGAATACATAAATTGCAATTAAATTTGCCCAACACATATCTTTCCAGTGCTCTTTGAGACTTATTATAAGCAAAAAACAAAACACAAAATAGGAAATGCACAAAATATCCGCTGATCTGTCAAATATCATATGCAAATCAGTAATGCCCTATCGTTCGATCGGGCACAATTTTCAGTACTTTTATGGTACGCTTTCCATCGTTTTCTAATACTACCTCGCGATTTCTTTATGAGTGCATTTGTGTCGTAATAAAATCCCTTTCAACAGTTTATTTAAATGGTTTCATTCATTCGTAGGCTGACGATGCGAATCAAAACTTATTAGTGGTCTAAACATCACAATTGCATCGTTAGCAAGAGAATATTTTTGAAAATAGAAATAATATCTGGCTCATTCATTTCAGAATGAATAACAATCGCACGTAATTCTTCTCGTACTACCTGTTAGGCTGTACTTGCACCCCCAGAAGTTAATAAACTTGTTATTTTGTATGTATTTTGCTGAGTTCTGATAATTCTATTTTTATAACTATATTTTCCGCGAAGGGAACCTTTTCACTAGAGATCCTCATTCTCGGTAAACAAACTCCTTTTGCAAAGAGTTTGAAAAGGGTTTGGTTGCAACAACATATCTACCTGTGTCGCCTAAGGTACTGAGAATTATTGCAAAAACGTACCTATAAGCCGTCCAAACTTTGGTAAGAAGATATTTTATTCTGTTTGCAACGACTGTCAAGAAAGTCTTGGAATTATCCCAAACTTATATAAAATTTATTTTTTATTAAGCAACTAACTAGGAAAACCAATCAAAAAGCAACAGAAATATATGCTTCACGTGTTGCATTGTTGTATTACAACGAAAAAAATTAGAAAGCATTCACAATTTACTAATATAAATTAATAATTGTAAACGATCAGGCTGAACAACATCGTATTAAATTCTCTCCTATTACGAAATTTACTACCGTGATTTTGGATGGTTGGGCAACACTTGTCTTCAAAATGAGGGAGGATTTATTTAGCTAATGTCCGAGATAAACATGGCTTTCTCAACACTAACATTTAACCCTATAGTTAGCGATAGTCTGGAAACTATATTTGTTTATTGGTAAAGGGATTTTGGAAAGTGTGGAGTCTTTTCGTAAAGTGCCAGACTAAAGTTGATTATTGGTAAGGCCGAATGAACCACCCCTATAAGCTACAAATGACAGGATTTGTTATTATAATCTAAAAAAAAGAGAAGAACACAGAAGCACTTCTGTTCGCTTCGCATGAATGTACCTGCTGCGTATACTCGTATAGTTGTGTGTGTACGCATAAAGTGCAACACAATTTTCTGGATTGTGCGAACAAATAGATATGAGATAATTTGTGTATCATCTCATCTCGTTTGCATGTACAAATTATTTATTTTCTTCTTTCGATCTTTGCTTGTTGTTGATATTTTTTTGATGTATGTTTTTTATGGATGTTTGTGTGTCACAGAGCTCGTTGCCTAAAAAATTCCTAACTTTAAAAATGCTTGGGTTGTCTGATTATTAGGGTAATTGGACGAAAATATAATTTTTTTTGATGTTTTATGTAGGTAGGTATGCCAATATGTAAAAGGATTTCCACGCCCGACATAGGCAAAAATTGATTTAAAAGCATTACGGAACCAAAGTTACCACAAGTGTTTTGCCTTTTATTTTAAAGTAAAGCTATTAATTTACATTTAGAAGTTTCTTATGAGTTTCGCTTATTTGAAAAATTTAATGTGTTTTAAAGAGTTATGTAACGTATGCGCTACAATTAGAATAGACTAAGTGGTGTGCTTGTTTTAATTAAAATACAATTATTATTATTTTAAAGTGCATACGCCCTAAGTTTTAAATAAAAATGCCTGTTAGAGATGCCTACACTCATTGCCTCAGCGTATAAAAAACGTTTTCCTTATCATTTTTTTCAAGTTCCAAATGACCACCGAAAGGAAATTTGGTTAAAACATTCTCGGAACACACATTTTGAAAAAAACTGCCTATTTTTGCGAGAAACATTTTTACCCAAAAGATATAATAACAAAGGGGACACGAAAATGCCTTACTAAAAATGCAAATCCAATGTCAGCTATAGCTGTGTGTAAATGTACTGACACTGTAATTGGTGACCCGTGCTTTGGGGTTATAAATTTTAGGGAAAGTGCAGGTATTTTAAAAGTTGCTACTGTGATAGAAGAAATTCAAAATGATTCACCTCCATTATTAGTAAATAAAACCTCTTCTCCAATTACATTTATAAGGGATTGTAGTTTACCTCTAAATATTAATGATGGTAATGAGGCCTCTTCCTCGCAGTTTCCATCTCCCCATAGACAAATAAATAACAAAACATTAGAAGCAAATAGCATTAAGACGACTATATCTCGTTTTTTATTTGATACCCCAAAAAGATTAAAAGAAAATAGAGAACACAATTTGCAAAAAAAATGTTGAGCTTCAATAAGAATCCAAAAACCCTGATGTAAGCACGTTTGTCAATATGAAACTATTTCACAAGCCTTAGGCACATTTTCACGACGAGGAAAAGGATATTTGCTTAAAATGTTTTTATAAATCTCCATCGCTTTGTACCCATATTATGCTAGATACGAAATTTTTTCAAATGCACTCCATGTTATGTTGTTCTTAACCGGAGGACAGTATGGTGCAATTTTATTAATCTTTTACTGAGAAACATAATTACCCTTTACGTTTAAAGTTTTTCCTCAAAAATTATGAAAAACTGGAAGATTGCAGAAAAACTAGGTTTGTGCGCTTTATTTTTTCGGAATAGGTTAGGTAAACGTAGGCATATAGGTAGATCACAGATTAAAATCACGAAAAACTTCCGGATATCCTCGGATAATTATTAGCTTCCGATTGGGTTGAGCGTTGATAATGACCTATATGAGATTAAATGCAAAAATTATCTCCTGGTACTGGTACATTATGTAGCTACAAAACCAGAAGAATAATAATCTAAGGCCCATTTTATTCACTCGAAGTTGAACACAACTCGGGGAGTTTTCCATATAAAAATCCCCAGGTTGTGTTCAACTTCGAGTGAATAAAATGGGCCTAAGTACATTACATATCCACCTTTCAACAAACGGGCCTATGCAGCAAAACCCAAAGCAAAGAAACGTCGCTTATTTCAAAGAAATAATGAAATGTAGCAACGTTTCGGAAATGTACCAATCACCATTTCGGCGAAAAATATAGAAAAATGAAAGATATCTCATCTTGTCTTTCCAACCTACAGCTGCAGCCAACCATTAACCAATACAATCATGATCATATCTCATAAACCTCACGGGTGGGACGAACGATTCTGCTCCCAGTCACATCACATATCACATACCCACAAAGGAATCCAAAACAAGTAGGCACGCGTACGACACGACACACGGACACGAGGTACCACGACAAGAGTGTATGTGTGTTTTTTTGTCGTTCTCCGTCCTTTCGCTCACTCAAAACAATTCTTCTCTGAGAAAAGGTTATTCTTTTGCTAACCATGCGACCATACGCCCTCTACAGAGCAGCGGCCCAAATACAAAAATTCGTCTGATGAGAGTAGGTACTATCATTGTATATAAATCTAATAGTACTCTCATCAGACGAATTTTTTTATTTGGGCCTCTGCTCTGTAGAGGGCGTATGGTCGCATGGTTAGCAAAAGAATAACCTTTTCTCAGAGAAGAATTGTTTTGAGTGAGCGAAAGGACGGAGATTGACAAAAAAACACACATACACTCTTGTCGTGGTACCTCGTGTGTCGTGTCGTACGCGTGCCTACTTGTTTTGGGTTCCTTTGTGTGCCTGTGTCTCTGTGATTTATGTGATGTGACTGGGAGCAGAATCGTTCGTCACACCCGTGAGGTTTATGAGATATTATCGTGATTGCGTTGGTTAATGGTTGGCTGCAGCTGTAGGTTGGCAAGACAAGATGAGATATCTTTCATTTTTCTATATTTTTCGCCGAAATGGTGATTGGTACATTTCCGAAACGTTGCTACATTTCATTATTTCTTTGAAATAAGCGACGTTTCTTTGCTTTGGGTTTTGCTGCATAGGCCCGTTTGTTGAAAGGTGGATATGTAATGTACTTAGATTATTATTCTTCTGGTTTTGTAGCTACATAATGTACCAGTACCAGGACATAATTTTTGCATTTAATCTCATATAGGTCATTATCAACGCTTAACCCAATCGGAAGCTAATAATTATCCGAGGATATCCGGAAGATTTTCGTGATCTTAATCTGTGATCTACCTATATGCCTACGTTTACCTAACCTATTCCGAAAAAATAAAGCGCACAAACCTAGTTTTTCTGCAATCTTCCAGTTTTTCATAATTTTGCACCATACTGTCCTCCGGTTAAGAACAACATGGAGTGCATTTGAAAAAATTTCGTATCTAGCATATGGGTACAAAGCGATGGAGATTTATAAAAACATTTTAAGCAAATATCCTTTTCTTCGTCGTGAAAATGTGCCTAAGGCTTGTGAAATAGTTTCATATTGACAAACGTGCTTTTGGATTCTTTTGCAAATTGTATTCTCTATTTTCCTTTAATCTTTTTGGGGTATCAAATAAAAAACGAGATATAGTCGTCTTAATGCTATTTGCTTCTAATGTTTTGTTATTTGTTTGTCTATGGGGAGATGGAAACTGCGAGGAAGAGGCCTCATTCACATCATTAATATTTAGAGGTAAACTATAATCCCTTATAAATGTAATTGGAGAAGAGGTTTTATTTACTAATAATGGAGGTGAATCATTTTGAATTTCTTCTATCACAGTAGCAACTTTTAAAATACCTGCACTTTCCCTAAAATTTATAACCCCAAAGCACGGGTCACCAATTACAGTGTCAGTACATTTACACACAGCTATAGCTGACATTGGATTTGCATTTTTAGTAAGGCATTTTCGTGTCCCCTGTGTTATTATATCTTTTGGGTAAAAATGTTTCTCGCAAAAATAGGCAGTTTTTTTTTCAAAATGTGTGTTCCGAGAATGTTTTAACCAAATTTCCTTTCGGTGGTCATTTGGAACTTGAAAAAATGATAAGGAAAACGTTTTTTTTTACGCTGAGGCAATGAGTGTAGGCATCTCTAACAGGCATTTTTATTTAAAACTTAGGGCGTATGCACTTTAAAATAATAATAATTGCATTTTAATTAAAACAAGCACACCAGTGTCTTTTCTAATTATTACTTTACTCTTTAAAACATATTCAATTTTTCAATTATGCGAAACTTATAAGAAACTTCTAAATGTAAATTAATAGCTTTACTTTAAAATAAAAGGCAAAACACTTGTGGTAACTTTGCTTCCGTAATGATTTTAAATCAATTTTTGCCTATGTCCACTCTTTATATTTAGTATTGCAAGAAGAACTTAGTTTCCAGCGGAAAGGGCGTGGAAATCCTTTTATTGGCATACCTACTTTAAACATCCAAAAAATTTTTATTTTCGCTTAATTACCCTAATAATCAGACAACCCAAAAATTGTTAAAGTTAGGAATTTTTTAGGCAACGAGCTCTGTGACACACAAACATCCATAAAAAACATACATCAAAAAAATATCACCAACAAGCAAAGATCGAAAGAAGAAAATAAATAATTTGTACATGCAAACGAGATGAGATGATACACAAATTATCTCATATCTATTTGTTCGCACAATCCAGAAAATTGTGTTGCACTTTATGCGTACACACACAACTATACGAGTATACGCAGCAGGTACATTCATGCGAAGCGAACAGAAGTGCTTCTGTGTTCTTCTCTTTTTTTAGATCTAATAACAAATCCTGTCATTTGTAGCTTATAGGGGTGGTTCATTGTGTTTACTACTTCGTTTGGTTCTCTCTTGCCTTTTTCTATTCTCAGTGACAGTAATTGGTGTCTGTGGTAAGTGCAAAACTATGGTTGCCGTCAATGATAGGAAAATAAAGTAATCGGGCCGTTGCTCTATAGAGGCGCTAGTGTCGATTTCCTCTGATGAGAGTACTATTAGATTTATATACAATGGTACTATTAGATTTATATACAATGGTATTATCTTGTTTTTACTCTCTGAGGTTCCAGTCTCGACTTATGAATCCACCCGATGTCACACCCATGTGCACTCTCTTTAACTCGTGTAGCGACATCTATGGTCGGATGTGGATCTTGCTCATTCGGAGCACGAACCTATGCTTTTGCTTTAAGCTGACGGGTAGGCAACGAATTACGATTATATTCAAGGTTCGGAACGAATGGACGAAACTCCTAATGGAAAAACAGACAGTAAGAAACAAATTTAAAACGGTCGGAAAAAAAAATAGAAATGAACGCAAAGCAGGGGTGTATGCGTTTCCTACAAAGAGTTCCCTGACTATGAATTACATTTTCATGATCAGAATTGTAGTAGATCAGTCTTGCCTAATTGTGTTTGTGAATCTGCAAGAACATTTCTCAATGATGAAATACATGTGGGTTAAATTGTTTCAAAATTGAAAAAGTCAATCCGCGATACCAATAATCATTTTTAGTGTCCAGACTAAATTTTTCCAACTCACAATGGTGAAATTTTCCATACAAAATTGCATATTGTGACCCAGGAAATATTTAGTGTTAAGGTTAAAAATGATTATTAGTAAGGCCCAATCAGTTTAAATATTTGGGTGTTACTTTTGATCAAAATATGACCTGGTCTGATCATATTTCTAATTTGAAGCATTATTTTCGTTCTACTGTCCGAAGCTTTTATCGTCTGAAAAAGTACTGTAATCATAATACTTTAAAAACAGTTTATTTTGGATTATTCCAATCAAAATTGCAGTATGGAATAAGTTGCTGGGGGGTGCCTATCAAACGAAATTGCAGCCATTGATTGTCTTACAAAAGTGCGCTATTAGGATAGTTTCTGGGGCAAATCGCTTGGCTCGTTCCATGGTCTTATTCAGAACATTGAAAATTCTACCGCTTAAAAATTTGTTTTACTTTAAAGTTCTAAAGATTTTTTTTTTGTAAGAGGTGGCTATATGCAGAGTCCAATTTATAACACCCGTGCTTTGCGTAGTAATTCAAGTAATTATGTCATTTTATCTTCTTTTCGCACTACTGTTTTCAAAAACTCCTACTGTGTTGTATCCAGTAAACTGTTTAATAGGCTTCCTTCGAATATTCGTGGAATTAGATCTTTGCCCAATTTTATATATAAAGTCAAAAATTGGCTCCTCGGTTTCAATCATGAAGAAATCAAAGTTCGGTTGCGCTATGTTATTTGATTTATTTAATTTCTCCTCATTTACATTTATATTTATCCTCTTCCTCTTTCTCCTTCTCTTTACGTACCTATTTAGTTTTTCCTTAATTGTTAACTTTATTTGCAGTATATACTTGAATTTAATAATGTTCACCCCACTTCTAAATGTTATTTTTCACGATGTGACATTATCACTATTTTTATTTCCAAACTAGCTGACCCGTGCTCGCCTTGCTTCGCCAGAGTTCCACTTCTCAAATTTAAAACAAAATAATAAGAGCTATACAAACCCACTCCGGTGCTGTAAGTGACGTGTAGCAAGAAACAAAGGAAACAATGACTTAGTTTTATAATAGTAGGGATTTTTGAATTATGTGCTTTTTGTAAATATAACATGGACTTCAGTGGAATCCAACCACTCTTACCCAAAAAAGAGAAGAAAAACTGTCAGTAAAACTACCCAAACAAATAGTTAGCCTCTTCTATTATTCCCTCACAATCTCATTTATGTAGTATTCGATTCGGCTTCTTCAGATTTGCTCTCAGATTTCCGATTTCGTGTGCCTACGCCTAGTCGAACATAAAAACGTCACCTGCTCTTTTTTGTGTTGATACGTACAGTCTTCGCCACTTTTCTAAGCGATTTTCATTCACTGGTTAAATTTTGTATTAAAACATTAGAAATATCCGTCCCGATTGATTATTTATTATTTATACATAAATAATTTACAAAAATTGATTCACTCAATTGCATATGCATGCATACGAAATCAAATTATATATATTTACCTTCAGGATAACGTACGAAGATGATTTAAAAAAATAGATAAAAAAAAAATACCGAGCACAAACGGGATTCGTTCGTGGCATGCATGCACATGAATCACTAATCAGATCACAATCAATATAGCGCATTTTAAATCACAATTGAGTGTGACTCCCTCCCAATCTCAATTACATTACATACCTGACCTGATCTATCTCCCTCCCACCCATGCACCACATTAATACTCCACCCACAACTCCACTCTCTCCACTATCACCTCACCAGTTCAATTTCAATTTAAAAGAAGTGAGCAAAAAAAAAACAACACAAAGCACAAAAGGTGTATAAAAAAAAGAGAGAGAAACAGGTTTTGCCGCACACACACACAAAATTTCCTCCACTGAATGCCGGGCAAATCCAACGATCTGGCTTCAATCGAACATTTTACTTTTTTGAATTGTATAAAATTTATAGTTTAATGATTATTGCTCAGCTTCAGGACTACGTACAAAGATGATTTATATATCAAAATATATGTACATAATTGAACTTTATATTAAAAAAAAAATCCTATTTCATTCGGCTGAGTCATACCAAAGCTAGGAGCTAGAAGGCATTCGAGAACTACAACTTTTGTTAGATATCAGCTTAAATCTCCGCTTCCAGACAGCGGATAATGATTAAACATATCCTAAATTCTAATATCGACAATTTCCAATGCAATTGTGAAAACCGAAATCAATTTCGTGCAGTACTTTTTGAGCCTATTGCGTACAAACTGTTTACAGCCGGAAAAAAGTTACAGTTTTATTATAGTAAGGATATAAATGTCACTACCTATTTTTAATTATAACTTGGTTGTAAATTTTTTGTTTTTTATAACAATTTTATAATTAAAAATAATGATCATAAATAAATAATAAATAAAAATAAATAAATAAATAAATAATAAATAGTAATTGTTTTATTATGGAATTTACACGCAAATGTTAAATACGCATATAGTTTAAATCAGGTAGGTAACTATTATGAACGGAGCTTTTTACCACCAACATAAAACAAACGCTTTCCCCAAACTGTGTTAAAATACCTATTTTGTTTCAACATGACTTCAAAATGAAAAGCATTTAATCGATTAAATCGAAGAAAAATATATTTTTTGGTTTAAAATATACCTGCAATAGATTCTTGAAGTTACAAATAAATCTCTATTAATAAGAGTGCTGTGGCACCCTGTAATCTGTCTGTCATTATCGGTGGGTTAAGTTACCAATTGCTTTTGTCTTCGTGCGAACGTAACGCCTCTTTCAGCTGTCTATGGAATCGTTCCACAAAACCATTAGATTGTGGGTGGTATGTTGTTGTTCGGATTCGCGTTGTACCTAGTGTTTCTGATATTTCCTTGAACAGGCAGGATTCGAACTGGGTCCCTTGATCGGTTGTGATCGTTTGAGGAAATATCAGAAACAATAGGTACAACGCGAATCCGAACAACAACATACCACCCTCGCAAAAATCGTTTAAGTTGATTTTTCTCTGATTAATATCATGAGATCGATTTCTGCTAGATATTAAAAAAAAAAATTATTTTATTGAGGTACTTGGCATTGTGACAAAATTATATCAGAAATTACAATTGGTAAAAACAATTTCATAAAACATAAAACAAGCACTTTTTTTTGCTCTCATAGCAATTTACAAGAAAAAGCTATCTTATTCAGATTTCAGAGCACTTTTGCGAATCTATATATTTTCTCAGATTTACCAATTTAGTGCCTTTGAATATGATAACTGGTGAAGTTTGTTTACATTTTAGCGAATTTTCGCTCAAGCAAAGAAAGGCATTGCATCGGCTGAATCTATTTTTGTAAATTATCTTATGTATAAATATTTAGAAATCAATCCTGGCGGATGTTTCTAATGTTTTAATACAAAATGTAACCTGGAAATCGCTTAGAAAAGTGTTGAAGACTACACATATTCAAATCCCACGAATATCAACACTAAAAAAAACAAGTGACTTTTTTATGTTCGATTAATAACAATAATTTTTGGCGCAACAGGTCCGTAGGGACCCTAGGCCTAACATCTCACAACCATTCGCTTTGTGTGAGTTTTCATCTTCTTTTTTTTTTGGAACGAATAGAAGGGATCTACAATTTTATGCCGATTCCAAACGGCTAATTGAGAAGCTCTTTCATGACAGTTATACTCTCGGATGTTTGTCAGACGTTCGCGAGAGGTGGCGCAGTGAAAAAACCCCGAGTAGGAATTTGGGTTTTTGCGGGATTTGAACCTGAACCCCTCGCTTAGTAGTACAACACACTAACCACTAAGCCTACATTTCGTGTAGCTAATCCAATCTAATTATGTTTCACGAAGATTTAGATAGAGATAGATAGATAGATAGATAGATAAAATTTATTTCGAAATCATATGAATATACATTATTTTGAAATTCTGATTTTAGAGAAATAATTTAGTGACATTTTGTATTTTTTATACTATAAGTACTAAAATAGTGTCAAATGCCACTTCATGGTATTAATAACAATCGTTTAATAAATTGGTGGGGTGAAAATTAAATGGTAATGTACACATTTGAAAAAGAAGGTAATACAACCATTAAGGTACAATTCAAGTTATGTACATATTAAACTTAATTTTATAGAAAAAATAAAAGAAAATAAATCAGTTACACCAGAATGTCAGAAAAAATAGATTCCATATTACTGTAATCCAATTGTAAGGGCCATTGCTTAACACATTTGTGAAACCTTCCAGGAACGGTTATTGATCTGATTGATACAGGTAGTTTATTAAAAATGCGACACGATGAAACCAAATAAAAGTTACGAAAGGCGGTGGTACGGGAAAACGGAACAGATACCATGTTCGAAAAATTACTGCGTAAGTTATAATCAGAAATTAATCTAAAATTTCGATTTCCCGATCTGATATAAAAAGTTTTCAATACCTTAAAACAATACAAATGACGGACTGGAAGAATTTTCATAACATGGAACAATGGAAAACTATGATGTCTACGGTGTTTTCGGCAAATTTTCCTTAAAACATTTTTTTGCAGAATTAAAAGGGGCTCAATTTTATTTCGATATGCCCCTCCCCAGCATGTAATACCGTATTAGAGCTTCGAGTGAAAAAATCCATAATAAATAATTTTTAATAGTTTGACCGAACAAACATTTTTGAGATAAAAGAAATGGCGAAGCGTGCAACGAAAATATTGTTTTAAAGACTGTATATGGTTCGCAAATGTCATGTTAGAGTCAATATTGAGCCCTAGGTATTTAAATTCTTCTACATTCTCGACTAGAAAACACTCATCACTACAATGTATCGTGTTACTAAAAGTGGCAAAAGATGAATCAGCTTTACAATGGCAGTCAAGTAGTATGAATTTTTGGCAATCCGTAGAATGAAAGTAAAACTCAGCACTACAGTCGGATGTACTTGACTCTTTGCGATCAGTTTGACAAATAAGATCCGAACCAATCAAGCATAAAGCCACGAATACCAGCATTTTCCAGCTTTCTCAGCAAGATAGTGTGGTTAACCATATCGAAGGCCTTCATGATATCTACAAATAAACCTGCAGTGAACTTTTTTTCATCAAGGTTGGAGAAAACACTGGAACAGAAATTTAGTAGGGCATCTTCAATTGACTTTCCCTGCTGAAAACCATACTGCACTGGGCTGAAAAAACTATTCTTTTTTAAATAAGATAATAATCTTGTTTTAATAATTTTTTCAAAAACTTTGCTAAAGGCGGGAAGAAGTGAGATTGGCCTGTAATTGTTCATATCTTTTCCTGAACCTTTTTTAAGAAGAGGCACTACGTCCGCACATTTGAGAGCACTAGGAAAAACTCCAGAAAAAATGCTACGGTTAAAAATAACTGCTAGTGCATCTACCAAGAAAAATCCTATATTTTTTAAGACTATATTGGTGATACCATCATAACCGCTAGCATTAGAATTTTTCAGTGACCCAATGACTTTTAGAAGCTCAGAAGCAGAAATAGGCTCGAAGGAAAAGCTATTTATTTGCAAACGCTCATTACAAAACGAAGAACAACTTAGCTGGCCTGTTTGTAAGGATTTTTAATAAATTAATAATTTTTTTTTAAAAAAATTAATAAATAATTATTAATCAATTTATTAGCTATTGAAGAAAAGTAATTATTAAAAGCGTTAGCAACATCCAATTCATCAGTAACATTTAGGTCATGAACAAGAATTGTTGTAAGCTTTGGAGTAAAGGAGGTTTTTTTTAAAATATTATTCACAACTCGCCATTCACTCTTTAAATTACCTTTAGCAAAAAAGAATTGATTTTTATAATAATTATCACGGCACTTACGAATTTCTTTTTTAAGTCGAGAACATATTTTTCTATATCGATTACTCAATCTTAAGTTGTTTGGGTTCTTTAAACACTTGTTTCTTAACT